>OZ020613.1:38857617-41326971 GCA_963971575.1 Liopterus haemorrhoidalis
AAGGAATTATTACGCAGAAAATCTAATCTAGTTTTTATTTTTCTTGTAAACATTAATGCGAAAGGCACTCTCCTGTAGATGAAATGGGGAGTTATTTCTGTATCCAAACAAATATTTTGTTTATCAAATTCTCCCATTGACAATTTATTATTCTGGATCAACTGGATCTTTTAATGCTTCACTTAGGCCTAGTTTAAAACTTCGAACAGCATTTTCCGCAGCACCATTAGTAGAGGGATGATAAGGTGCTGTGGTAATATGTTTAATTCCATTAGTTACACAAACATTTTCAAATTCTTGTGAAACTAACTGAGGTCATTATCTGAAATAATTTTATTTGGAATTCCAAAACGTGCTATACATTCCTTAATTTTTTCTAAGGTATTTGCAGTGTTAACTTTTGACAATTAAAAACTTCTGGCCATTTTGAAAAAGCGTCTAAAATAATTAAATATGTTTGCCTTTTAAAAAGGTCCTAAAAAAATCAATATGAATTCTGTCAAATACATGTTTAGCATCTTCATATTTTATTAATACAGCTTTATTTGGATTTTTGGCTAAGCTTATGCAAGAATCTAAATTTGCCCACCAAAAATATTGTCTCGCTAATGCTTTAATTTTATTTATACCAGTATGGGTAGCATGGATCTCGTCTAATAACTGCTGTCTGTGTATGCCAGGGACAATCACACGGTATTCTCACATTAGCAGTCCATTTTCAATATGTATTTCAAATCTACGTCTAAAATATGGCTGTATATCTTCAGCTACGTTCTCTGGCCAGCCATCTCTGGAATACAAATAAACTTTACTTAAAATACATCGTCTTTTTTTACGTTTAGTTTCCAAATGTCTTTTTAATTTAGCAGGTTTCAAATTTTCATTTGCGAATTTATCCGAGCAATTAACACACAACGGACGTTCTTCCCCATTAACAACGCAAAATGCAAATCCGTATTTAATAAACTCTTCTTGATATTTTCTCAGTTTTTTATTAGATAACATAGTTTGTTCAATATTTTTGGAAGTAGAAACAGTGTTACTGAATTCATTTTTATTTGGGTTTTCATCAATAGTTTTTCTAAGTTTAGTAAATGTTGGCCCATCATTCTCATTTATATTGTCATTCTTGTCGTTTTCTGGACGTTGGGTACCTATTTTTAGCCACTTATCCATTATGACGGCATTAAAACTGAAACAAAATTATAAAAAACAATATTTCTTTGCTTTAAATTTCAAATACTAACTACACTGGTAGCGTTTCCAACAAAATATTAGTTGACGATAGTTGATTTTTGAAAAAATTAAAAACGAAAAGTATAATACAAAAATACATGCAAAATATTTTAGAAAAGAAAAACAGTTTTCCTTTATTATAATTTTAATATCTACAGTGGCTCACAGTGAAAATGATGCAGCACAAAATAAAATATATTTTCGGGGTTAATCTCTATTTCAATATAATTTTTTGAAGGATTTACTTACATAAATTATTAAGCCTGTTGTAATCTTTATATTAAACAAAAAAATTGTTATTGGTTTATTTAGTTTTATTAAAAAATAATACCAATCCTATTATTTACCTAAATAATAAAATCTGTTCCTAATAAAGCTAAAGCCTAAATAACGCTAAACTTTATTAAGTCGAAAGGTAATGCTATGCGAAAATTTTTTTTTTTTCTCCAATTTTTTATGCCATTTATTTTCTATTTTGACTATTGCGTCATTTTCATTGTCATGTATTTTTTTGTATATTAAATACATATATCTTTGAAAAAGATTGCTGATTAAAAATCTTTTTCATTTTTATTCAATAATAATTACAATAATATGTGCACTTTGATATAATGTAGTTAATTTCAAAAATATATTATTTACAGTACGTTTTATTTTAATTTTAAAAAAACCAATCGGTACTGCATCATATTCGTTGTGAGCCACTGTATATTAATTTTATAATTAATTTTTATTATTGCACTTCGAAAACACTACTGCACTGTCCGATAATGAAAAAATAAGTTACGTAAATACATACCTGATAACAAATTGATTAGAATTACCAAAAGCACATATAAACAGAATTACAGAATGCAGTTGAATGACAATGCAGTTAAATGAACGTAAACAAAACTAACGAACTACTGATTAGTTGAATATTCCAGTAAACTCACTCGACGTCGGGTTAGGGCGGGAGCGGGGCGGAGTCTGTCAGCCGCAACGTGCGCGAAGATTACATGAGCCATTAAATTCCTTAGAGTGAACCCGGTGTGCTGTGACTTAAGACAAAATATATACAGCAAAAATAATCTCCAGAAATTGCCGCTACAAGCGCGCAGTCGTTACGCGAAGTTAGGAAGTTAGTTTACCTACCTGAAGATTTTTATTACTACGATACTTAGAATTTTTTTTATTGACATCACACCATGTTTACGAGCGCGCTTGATTTTTTATTGTCATATAAAAATCTTTGAATTTGGCGACCTTGAAAAATTTTCTCGCGACCCCTCTGGGGGTCCCGACCCACGATTTGCGCACCACTGATATAGAGGATAACAGGATTGTGATTGGTGTCTAGGTCATTGATAGAGTAGAGTAGATTTCTGTCGTGAATGGAAAGTTGGTAATTAGACATATGTCTAGTACGTCTGGAGCTACGGGTAAGGTGCGATGGAAAAATGTGGGTTCTGTCGGTCCTATTACGGCCACGTTTGATATCTCACTGTATTCGCGCAGTATTTTTCCGCTTGGATTGGTAACAGTGCTGTTCCAGGATGCGTCTTTGCAGTTGAAATTTCCAGCCAGGATCACCGATCCAGGAAAGTTTGTGAGGCCGTGAGAATTCTTGTTGTGAACTGGATTCCTCTTAGGACTATGCTAGGCCAGTCCATTGAGAAGAGCGTATTCAGGAGATTAGATTCAGTTGCGGATTCAGAGGATGTAGGAGCTTCTGTCTGTCTTGTCTGTCTGGGAGCTTGTGTGGATTTAGGTTTAGGTTCGTTTGATACTACCTGACTGTAGGATCTAGAAGTCGATGGCTGTGGTGTGCTGTCTGTTGTGGCCGTCTTACTGGATAGGTTTGAGAAGTCTCTAGCTGTTGTGCGGATGTTCCGTGCTGATGATTACGATCTTTCCTGCTCTATCTGTCTTTGTGCTGGCCTCAATGGACCCTGTAGGTAGTTTGCTGCGTGGTCTGCTGATCGTACTCGTGTTGCGCAGTTGATGCACTTGGGTGTTGCTGCTTCTGGCTTCTTGCAGTTGGCTGAGGCGTGGTTTCCTGCACATTTCACGCATTTTTGTGCCGCAAAGCATTCGCTTTGTGTGTGGCCGAAGAGTTGACAGTTAAAACACTGTTTAATTACGCCTCTCCATTGTCTCTTGCTCTCTACTTTCACTGACAGATGAAAGAGTGCTTTTAGGAGGTAGACTTTCCTTCCTTTCTCGGATTTCTCTACTTGCGCGTAGATTAGTGGCAGCGGATCTTTTCCCTCTGGGCCTGTAATCTGTCTTGTAACTTTCAGCACTGGTACTTGCAGTCTGTTGAGCTCCGCTGTAACTTGTTCGTCCGTGAAACACTGCGGCACGACTCGAATCACAATTCTCAGCGGCTTATCTTCCCTAAGCGGGTGTAAAAAGTGTTCGTACTCTTTTGACGAATCTAGTAGCTTCTTGAGTTCGCGCCAGTCTTCTACTGTGGGCACTTGGATCGCGATTCTGTCTTTCTTGCTAACTGCTTTGATGAACCTTATCTTCCTGCTATCCATGGTTCTCTGGAGTTGTGGCCATTTGCTGGTCGTCGTGAGGCTGATCTCGAGAATCGCTGTCTTTGGTACTTTCTCTGCTTCCGTTGTGTTGTTCGGAGTTGTCTCTCCTTCGTTTTCTTTTTCGCTTTCAGAGCTGCATATTACCTCAAATCTATTACTATCAATAGTCGGAGATGTTAGCTTACTTGTTAGTGGTGAAGTTTTTCTGATTTTCTTCGATTTAGGCTGCTGATGGAATTAATCCTCGCTAGGGTTTACGACTGACGCGTATCCTGATAAGTCTCTCTTGCTTGTGATGGACGTGTTGGCTAACATGATGGATGTGGTGGATATTCCCGACTGGCTAGTGTCTCTTGTTGGCTTCGTTTCCATGATGGAGATTGTTGCTCGTGGCCAGGGTCTCCATGCCTTTGGCTTGGAGCCGCCTGGCTTTGGCCTCGCCTATCAGTGGGTACGGCACCAGGTACTAGGATATTCCTCTAGGTCCGGATGAATGTTCAGATCTGTGAACATAAAAACTGTTGCGACTTATAACGTATATTACGGCCAGACTCCAGCGTTATATAGTTGGCGTATGCAAGCGTCCGCTCTGCACTCTGGTTGGTCGCTAAAAAAAAAAAACTAAATGGGGGAGAAATGAATTCCGTAGCCACTGTGAAGTGACTCCAGCGGCTATCAGCTGTCCAGGGCAAGGTAGAAGGCCGCCAGCCCAGTCTAGAGGTAGATGTGACTATGCAGGGTGGTCCTGTAATTACCAATGTCTATGTGCGGCCTGAATTTTTATGCGGCGCCAGTCACCTCGCTTCTATTGCCCTAAATTCTGGAAGAAAATAAATCCCCAAGAGAAAGAAATAGAGTTCTCGTAACAGAAACACCAATGTACTCAATAACAAAATTTATTAACCAAAGCAATTATTACTATTAACAAAATAAAAATGATCAAAGGTATCTCTAACAAAAATAAAAAATATATCTATCAATGAATATAACTCGCAAAACAAACTTATATCCAAACAAAACTCAACTAAATGTATGAATTTATTTATTTATTTATTTATTTATTTATTGGACACGACAGACCAAAGTCATTAATTGTGCCCATACATATATAAATTACATAAATACAATAACATAAAAAATAACTTAATACTCTAACATATGTACAAATACGTTTATAAAGTGCACAAGCATAAGAATTTTACATACAAAACTTACTATAACATGTTCACACAATCACATATTGATATTAGGTACATTGAGAATCATTCATACAGTATATACACATTCGTTGTAGTTTCCATTCATAATTTGGAGGTCATTTGTACTACACAGAATTAAATTTGGAGGTAGGAACATGTATGACATTTTTATCTATTTTAGACATTTACTACAATATTTCAGCACAAAGTTTCCATTACATCACGCTTATTACAGCTTTACGAAAACCTGCATAACTTAAATTGAATATATCAATAGATCGGTCTTTTGACAAAAGATCGTTATACAGTGCGGTCATTTTATGCAGAGGACTCATATTGCAATGCTCCGTATTTGCCTTTTTACATAAGAATAATGTGTCTCTTGTCCTAAAATCACGGGAAGGTACTCTTACGTAAATATTAGATAAAATGTTAGAGTCGTCCACAAGATTATTAAATATTTTGTATAGAAGTAGCAGTGATGCCAAATCTCTTCTCGCAGCCAACGTTTTAACATTAAACTCTGCCAAAATTACTTCACCGGACGTATACTTTGGATATACTCCTGTCATCCGTAGTTTCACAACACGGTAATACCGCGTTTGTACAGTTTCAATGCGTTTAATATATTTTGTTTGATATGGTGCCCATATAATATTACCATACTCAAGTAGAGGTCTAACATGAACATTGAATAATGCAATGTACGTCCGCTTATGACGAAAATCTTTAGTTACACGAAGTACATACCCAACCTTTCTCAATGCATTATTTACAATATGTTCAACGTGATGATGAAAATTCAGTTTCGAATCGAACAATATTCCCAAATCACTGATTGTCTCTGTTCGAGGAACAATACAGCCTTCCATATTGTAATTGTATGTGATCACTTCCCTCTTTCTAGAGTAAGTCATAACCTTACACTTTGTGTTGTTAAATGTTAGACCAGTGGATTTACTCCATTCACAGAGTTTTTGTAAATCACTTTGAAGTGCAAGACAGTGAGACAAGTCAGTTATTTGGCGATATATTTTGACGTCATCAGCAAACATCTCGCACTGGCTGTTGCTCACAATATCTGGGATATTATTGACCACCAGAAGGAACATCAGGGGCCCGAGATTCGACCCCTGTGGCACACCACTGGTTGATAAATAATTCCTCGACTTTCAACCGTTGAATTGAACGTATTGTGATCTGTTACGTAAATAGGTTTCAAACCAAGTGCACATTAGAGGTGAAACACCAACATGTTTCAATGCATCAAGTAAGTGGGAATGCCCTATTTTATCAAAAACCTTCGTCATATCGAGGTATACTGCATATACTTGAGTTCCAGAATCCAGACAGTGACTAACGTATTCTGTTAAGGATATCAAATTAGTAACTGTTGACCTACGTGGCATAAATCCGTGTTGTTTTTTACTAATAACTGGAGAGACGTGTTGGAATAAATATTTATAAATAATTTGTTCAAAAACTTTGGCCGGAGACGAGATAATGGATACCGGTCTATAATTCTTAACGTCTTTTTTATCTCCGCTCTTATGTATAGGACATATCCTAGACATCTTCCACCTAGTAGGGAATGTATGTGTATCAATTGATTTTTGAAACAGAATGTGAAGTGGATACGTCAGAATATCTTTACATCCTTTTATTACGTAAGGCGGTAGATTATTCGGACCGCAAGATTTTTTGGGCTTTAATTTACTTATGGACCACTCTACATCCTCCAGAGTCACAGATTTAATATTGAGAGACTCGATGTTGCATGTCTCTTTTCTAGTGTTGTTCACGTCATCAATATCATCATTGGAAACAGAAGCAAAATAAGATGCAAAAGTATCCGCAATCTGTAGACTATCATCCACAACAACATTGTCTTCAGTAATTAAGCAAGAAAGAAGATCGGATTTTCTTTTACTTTTAGCAAATTCCCAAATTTTTTTTGAATCATTAGGAATGTTTTGTTCAATTTCTTCAATATAGCTCCGATATTCCTTGTTTAACAGAGCTTTTAAAGTTCTCCTACATTCAGAGAACTTGTGCTTATGGTAGTCTACATCTCCAGATTTATTTTTAATTTTTTTATGGAAATATTTTTTCTGTTTAATCAGTGATTTAATCTCAGCCGTGAACCAAGAGGGATAAGTGCCAACCCGCGACCGGACAATCGGTACACAATTGTTAAGGACATTATACAAAACATTATAAAATTCGTCCAAGGCATGGTTGACATCATCGTAATATCTGAGAAAACTCCAGTTAACTTGACTGAGTTCATTATACAATTTCAAGAAATCAGCTTTTTTAAAATTATATCCTTTGTTAATTTCTGACTCTTGTTTCACCACAAAGCAAGTGTATTTATTGCAAATAGTAAGTGCTGGGTGATATTTGTCGTCAAGTAACAAAGGATCATAGTTTTTTTCTACACTCACACTAGCAATATTTGTCAAAACTAGATCTAAAGTTTTATTATATGCATTACATATGTTATTTGAACTTCGCAAACCATAAAAACTGATATTATTGGCAACTTCTGCTGCCGCGCTATCACACTGATTAATATCGTTGAAAATATCAACATTGAAATCTCCAATTATTATAACGTTATTTGCAGTGATATCTAAGCAAGAGTTTAAGATGTCAAAATAAAGTCTGTACTGATCAGCTGTTGATTTTGGTGGTAAATAAACACATGATATAAACATTGTCGTTCTATCGTCATACAGTTTGATCAGTACATACTCGAGAGAGGTTACATGTTTCGTTAGGTTTATAGATTTCCAACGTGAATGGACTGCTACCAGAACACCTCCGCCCCTCCTACCGTCCTGCCGGTCTGAACGATGACAGGCATATCTAACATCAAACAATTCTCTGTTATATATACTTTCATGTAGCCATGTTTCAGTAAACGAAATTACATCATAATCAGAAGCAAGAACGTTAGGAAAGAGCAGATGCGTTTTGGTTCGAACTCCGCGTACATTCTGGTAATACAAAGACATTTGTTTATTCAGTGACACTTGATTTTAACACACTCATTGCTTTTTCTTTACACCTCTTTTCAATTACACTTATATCTTTCTCACTATTTACATTCACTGCCGGGGAACGTTCATTTTCACGCACGTAGATTCTTCCATTCCTGGTCCACACATACATAACATTGCAGGTTGTTCTCAGTTTCCGGGCAGCTGCTAGCAGGGATCGACGACGCTGTGTCAAGTTTTCGTTGACGTAAACATTGCTGCGGACGCCTTGGTAACCGAGTTCCTTGGTACTCAGGTTCCTTTTAACTTTTCGGCATCTTAGAAAGTTGCTTTTGTCGAAGTTACGCACGAACTTTACTATGCGCCCAAGTCGATGGCAATTATCGATCATTTCTGGTCGAATTTCCATTCCCATGGCGCGCCCTATTTTAATAACCTCGGCTGTGGTATTTTCGCCGGGCGACTCGGGTACACCATGCACCTCTACGCAGTTGCGCCTGCTATACTGCTCTTGGTCATCGAGCTTCACCTTCAATTCTTGATTTTCCTCCTTTACTCTTTTATTTTCATCCTCCACATATCGCAGCCTCGTTAAGAGAGTGTCAATTCTGGCTGTCTGCTCTTCAATCTTCTTATTTGTGTCGCTGACTGTTTCTCTCAGCCTTATATTCTCTGCCAACATGGACCTAAGTGTGGTGCCAATGTCAACTAGAGATAGATCTGCTGCCTCTCTCTGCGCCGTCTTACATCCAGTACACTTCCAGTCCAGAATTTCATGGGTTACTTTCATGTCTGTGTATTGGACTACAGATACCTGGACACAATCTATGTGAAAGACACCTTTGCAGGAGCCTGAGCACATGAGTTTATCGCCATGCCGGTCGATCTTCTTAGAGCAAACTTGGCAAACAGACATTTTATGAATGCTATGACGTTTGCAATGACGTAGGTGTATGCAGATAGAAACGCGGAAATAATTTTGTTCAAAACAGTCAGCTGAGAAGGTAACGGACAGGAATAATTTTGCACAAGTTGGATAGTTTGGTTTAACGGTTTTTTTGATAAAAAGTTAACGGTTTTTTCCACAAATTGTTAAAATATTTCTGAACAGGGAGACACCTTTCACTTTTTTCGCCACTGTTACACACTCTTCACTAAGCACGACAACTTGATGTAATTTTAAATAATTATATTTAAAAAAATACCAATTTTTTAGGTGAAAAATACTGGAGCACTATATACACGTCTGTACAGTTCAATCATAAAACACATCAATTTAAATGAATTAATTTAACAATTAAATTATCAACAACCAAAACTATCAATATACAGAACTACCTAAACTAAATAAATTATCGACCAAAGAGTCTATCCATTATACAAAACTTTACTAAGTAGATATCAACAAAAGAATCTTTCAATTAAACACAATTTAATAATAATAAAGAAAATAAATAGTTAAATATTCTCAGTGTTTGGAGTAGTAACAAAATCTATCACTCAGAAATATTTAATATTACCAAAACAAATACTCCATAAAGATTTAATAATAATCAAAAAAAATTGATAGTTAAATATTCTTAATGTTTGGAGTATTAACAAAATCTATTACTCAAAATTATTTAATATTACCAAAACAAATACTCAAAAAAAAAGTTGATAGTTAAATGTCCTCAATGAACTTGAAAAACAAGTGAATATTTAACAGGTAAATATGTTCACTCGTAACAGTTAATAACAATGGAAAATAGATAGTAAACGGTGCTCAGAACAATTATTAACTATTACCAATGACATATATTCCCTTCTTTTAATTACAATTTAACTTAACAACAATTATATCTGTATCGTGGTATAGGTACCAAGTAACGTGTGATCGGCTTACTTTGCTACAACAGCCCTAGGGTTACGTAAACTTCTGCACGGAAATATACCACAGTGACTGTCTACGATGAAGTGGTAACAGTATTCCTTGAGGTAATACTGCTTAGAAAAATCTGGAAGAAGTTTAGAAAATCGGGAGCCAGTGGTCAACAAAATCCGATTGAAATTTTTAACAATATAACTCTCTCTCTCTCTCTCTCTCACCTTATTCTAGTAACATCCCAGCAAGATCATCGGCGCTGCCGTCGCGGCGGTAAAAAAACCCAACAGTGTCGGTGCTGCCTCTTTTAAAACCCGTGGCACACCAACAAAAAAAAAAACTCCTACGAGAAAAAGAAAGATTGGTGTGTCACTCCCTTCTCACTCGACTCTACGGAAAATTTGAAAAAAATTAATACAAACAAAACATGATGGCTGGCCAGAGTTAAATAAAAAAACTATGCTTTTTGGCGGAGGTTTCGCCCGAGTGATTTTACGTTTATTCTCTCTCCCGAATACAATTGCAATCCCGACCCTTGATCAAGTGAAACGGTAAATAACACGAATACTCGACCAGTAAGTATTCAAAATAAGGGGGTTTACCCGGGTGTTTCGAGTGCCGATTCACAACCTCGTTTTACCAAGGGAAAAAAAAATAAATGTTGTGTTACAGACAGACTGAATTTACACCAACCCCTGAAGAACTAATCTAATTAATTACACGCCCCAACACGATTCAGTACATTCGACTTATTGTAGCTTGGGGCCGTTAGGACGTAGAAAATATCACACCACACAAATAGGGGCGACACTATGTGTTCACACAACTCAATATACTTGTACAATTCACACACATTTATAAAAATGGCCAAAATTATAAGAGTGTACTCAAGAACATCTATACGACAGGCGTATTATGACTCAAACAACCCGGAAGTCCGATACTCCACGCTCGGAGAGATGTTCTTGTTACAAATCATAAAACAAATAAAATCACAAAGTAATCATCTGAGTTGCAGACAATATACAATCTGCCCTGTGTCCGCAGGTCCACTAGATCACAATAAGTAGGCTGTACAATTATCCGAAAGGTACGATGCGGTATTCTCGTTTCCGCTGCAGGATTTCTTAGTTCTCCGTGACCGGTTAAAACTCGGATACCTTCACCGGTCTACTCTTGGAAATTACTCTTTCTAGCCGATGTAAAGTTCCAGATCCTCCCAATTTTCGGCCCGTACAATGCCGCCACTGTACAAATAGCAATTAAGAAACGCAATTAGTGAAACCGAAGACCATACAAACAGTTTCGCGTGTGGAAATAACAAAATTTGGTACATTACCTCGTGTTCGTTGGCTTAGATGGCTTTAGACTCCGAACATTTGACCAGAAAAACAAAAAAGTTTTCAGACATCTACGTGTTTTATGTGGAAAACAAAATAGCTCCAAGCAGTCTTCCGTTTAAACGAATCCGTGAATGCCTTCAATCTTTCATAGGCTGTTCATGGATATTTCACTGCACGTGGCGCTCGATTCTTTTTTCTGATCAGATTATACTTTCTAACACAATGTTCGGAGCTAAAGAGGACGAATTACCTTTGTCCAGGAGTTTTGTCACATTTCCATATTTCTCCCCCCCCCCCCTATAAATAGGTCGCCCGCGCAATGCTATGAATGTGGTGGTAGTTTGTCACGTTCGCCGTTAGTTGATGTAACCAAATATCCCTAAGGATTTATTTACTATATAAATATTATCATTTTTTTTTTTTTAAACAAGGTGAGTGTACCATTCCACCACATTCCACACGCTAACTGTTGTATTTCTAGGTCTTCCTGATAAAAATATTCACGAGAATAAGTAAACCGGCGTCTTAAATTGAGCTGCCATTTTGGAGGTTAGTTTTCCGAAACCAAGTTTGGTTTACAAAGTGTATGTCCTTATTGCGATGGGAATAGTTTTATTTCAACGCAACTGCTCTTCACAACTGAAGCTTTAATATATTGGTTGTGGGTATTCAATATAAGTTAGTTCGTAATGTTCTTTACGCAGTGATTCGAGTACGTCAGTTTATTCCGTAATAGACTGCAACCTGATCGTATAGATCTGGTGACGGTCGATCGGTGCGTTTCCATCCTGGCAACAGGATAGAACCTTTAGTTGGAGCAGTGCCGGGCTAAACTTAGAGGTTACCGTTGGTCGGGCCAGTAAGTTGTTACTGGACGTTGAACTCTTGTCTGGACGTTAGATAGTGGGCGTGTAAATTCTCTTGTCTCGATAGTCTGTCTGCACCGTATTACTGGCAGCCTCCCTCTCTGCATTTTCCATGGGAGTTCACTGTTTGGATTATGTACATTTTAACACCCTAGGGTGTTGTTAACGTTTGTGAAGGCATCCAGGCCTTCTATATTTGATAGATGTTGTCTCATCATATTCGTCAATTAAATTTGTAAATTCTTGTGAATTTAAATCACTAATTTTCTAATAAAATTTTAGAGCTTGCTCAAGAATAACCTCCTTAATCAAAGGAATGTGGAGGTCTCTATGAAGCTGGTAATTTCTATTGTATAATGGCTAATTCAGCCATATGACCAAAGTCAGCCATGCATCATATTTCATATTCATGGTAACAGAAAAATATATAATAAAAATATATGTCATGTAAAATATATGTCAAGATATATGTTGTTTAAAATAATATTCAACTATAAAATAAATAAATATTTTCTTGTTCCAAATAGTTAATTTTCATGTCCAATATACAAAAGGTTATGGGCGCGGGTATATTTGAACAAATATAAATCTAGATAGAAAATGAGTGGAAACGTAATTAAAGTAGAAACACTCAGCAAAAACAATTATGACACTTGGAAGATACAGGCGGAAGCCATATTAATAAGAAATGATTTGTCCCCATCCCCAATCCCGAAACTACACCCCAGAATCAGGAGGCCATTAAGGACTTGGTCAGGAATGATCAGAAAGCTCGATCTGACATAATACTCGCGATTAGCCCATCAGAATTAAAGCAGATCAAGAATTGTAAAACTTCAATGGAATTGTGGAAAAAATTGGAAAGTATTTATGAATCAGAAGGTCCAGCAAGAAAAGCTAGCTTATTACGAAAATTAACTTTAAATAAAATGAAAGAAGAAGATGATATAAGGGAATATTTGGAACAATATTTCGATATTGTGGACAAATTATCAAATATGGAGCTGAACATACATCCAGATCTCTTAACTATAATGTTGTTACATAGTTTACCTGACTATTTTGAGAATTTTCGTTGCGCAATTGAAACAAAGGATGAACTTCCAAAGCTGGAAATTTTAAAAATAAAAATAATTGAGGAATACGATGCAAGATATGAGAAAAGGCAAAATATAGGAGATTCACAAGAAGCAAGATTTGTTAATCGCAAAATTAATTTTCAGAAGAAAAAATGATACCACCGATAATAAAACAGCACAGATATTTAAATGTTATAAATGTGGAAAAGTTGGACATGTAGCTAAATATTGTAAGTTTGGAGAAACATGGAAAGACAAAAAGTTTAGAGAAACATGGAAGGACAAAAAGTTTTTTCATAATAAGCAACAATCACTTATTATTACTGGTGATAGCAAAATATATAAAAATTAAATATCCTTAAATACGAATCAGTTCTCAAATAATGAATGGTGTCTTGATAGCGGTTGCAACTCTCATATGAGTAATGATAAGGAACTTTTCAAAAACATGCGCAACACTTCTCTAAAATTAAGTTTAGCTAATGAGGAAGTAACAAAATTAAAAGAAATTGGCACCGTAGAATTTTCAGCAGATGACAAAAGGAAAGAAAGAATACTTATTTTAGAAAATACGCTATATGTGCCTGAACTGAAAACTAACCTACTGTCTGTAGTAAAGGCAACAAATAAAGGTTTAAAGGTAATTTTTGAAAAGAATGAAGCACTAATTGTCAATAGAACAAACGAAATAATTGCTGTGACCGATCGTAGAGGTGATTTATATTATATAAGAATGGAAGAAGTTGCAAACATGAATAATTTTGAATCCTCTAGCATGAATTTAGAAAAATGGAAATTGTCAATGGTTTGAAGATAGGTCGACATGAAAAATTACCAATGTGCGAAATATATCTGAAAGGTAAGCAAACCCAATAACCTTTTCCAAAAATAAAGAATGAAGAAAGAACCAGAGACATTCTTGAAATAATTTACTCAGACATATGCGGTCACATGAGAGTAGATTCAAATGAGAAGAAAAAATATTTCATAACAGAACATAATCAGAAGAAAAATGGGAAGCATATAAATTACTAAGAAATGAAGTACCTAAAGAAATTAGAAAAAGTAAACAAAAATATTATGAAAAAGAAATAGATAATAATAAAAATGATTCGAAAAAAATGTGGAAAACATTAAAGTCTTTAGTGAAAGGCAGTAAGAATTATGAAACTAAAGAAATTAATTTTGATAACAACATCATACGGGATGAACAAGAAATCGCAAACAAATTAAATAAATTTTATGTAGATAGTATTCAAGATATTTTTAATACATTTCCTGATCAGAGTGAAGCAGACGTATTGAAGCATGTAAATTCTTCAAGTATAATATTAGAAAATTTTGATGAAATAACTATTGTTGAACTAAAAGATGTGATTTTTAATTTGAAAAATACAAAGGGAATTGACAATATAAATGCCGAGTTTTTAAAGAAAACTTTTCATGTGAGTGGGTATACATTATTAAATTTGATAAATACATCATTAAACACATCAAAATTTCCTAATAAATTAAAAACATCCAGAATTACGCCTATTCCTAAAATCAATAATGCAAATAAACCAGAAGAATTTAGGCCAATAAATATGTTACCAACAATTGAAAAAATTCTTGAAAAATTAGTGCACAAACAGTTAATGAAGTATTTCGAAGAAAATAATTTATTAACTGAATATCAGTCAGGATTTAGAGAAAAACATTCATGTGAAAGTGAAATTCAGTTAATAGTTTCAGACTGGAAATATCATTTGGACGATAATAAAATTATATGTGCAGTGTTCCTAGACTTAAAACGGGCATTCGAAACACTGAATAGAGATACATTATTAAGCAAATTAAAAAAGTATGGTGTGAAAGGAAAGTGTTTGGAATGGTTCAAAAGTTATTTTAAACATCGATGCCAGTGTGTTAAGTGGAATTCATCCATCTCAAATGAAATAAATGTAGAATGCGGTGTACAACAAGGAAGTTGTTTAGGGCCACTGCTTTATCTAGTATATATTAATGACATTGTAAATGTACTTAAAAAATGTAAAATTCACTTATTTGCAGATGACACATTAATTTATTTTGTTGGTGATAGTGTGGAAGAAGTTGTTAACGTGATTAATAATGAACTAGATGCTGTAAGTGTTTATTTAGCTAGTAATTAAGTTTAAATGTTAAGAAAACAAAATTTATGATGATGGGTACTAGTAAGAATATTGTAGAATTTAATGATAGAAATTTTAAAATAATACTAAATAATGAATTTGTAGAAAGGGTAGAAAAAATTAAATATTTGGGCATAACTATAGATTATAAATTAAAATTTAAGGATTATATAGATTACATAATAGGGAAAATTGCAAAGAAGGTTGGTTTTTTATATCGTGTTGGGAAACACCTATCCTATTGGGCTAAACTAAATATTTATAAAACAATAATAATGCCACATTTTAATTATTGTAGTACGCTATTGTACCTAACAACTAGTACAGAGATGCATAAATTGCAATTATTACAAAATAGAGCAATGCGCGCCATATTAAATTGTAGCAGATATACTAGTGTAAAATATATGTTGAATGTTTTACAATGGTTTAGTATAAAAAAGAAATTAGAAATAGATTGTGTAATATTTATTCACAAGATATTACTAAACGAATTGCCATCATATTTATGTAATAATTTAGAAATAAATAGTAACATACATAAATATAATACCAGAATCAAAAATGATTTTAGAATTAGGCGTACTAGAAAAGTTAGTACAGATAAGTCGCTTTATGTTAAAGGCCTGCAAGCGTATAACAACTTGCCAGATGATGTCAAAGCTATTAGAAACATACAAAAATTTAAGATTACTGTAAAAAAACTGTATAGAAGTAAGGAAATTTAGGTAGTCGCTAATATATTGTTTTTCACACATTATTATATTTATGTATATATATTGTATTTATGTATATAGACCATGTATGTATAATGTAATATTTATGTACATTAATAGCCGAAGGCTAATAATAAAGAATAATAATAATAATAATAACAATAATAATAACATTTATTGATGACCGATCTAGGTGGTGTGAAATTTATTTTATTAGAAATAAATATGAAGTTTTAGAATCATTTAAGAATTTTAAAACATATGCAGAGTATTTGACAGGAAGAAAAATAAAATATTTACAAAGTGACAATGGAAAGGAATATTGTAACAAACAATTTGATGAATATTTATTAAAATGTGGAATAAAACGGCGACTGACTGTACCTCACACACCACAGCAAAATGCACTGGCGGAACGCAAAAACCGCACATTAGTAGAAGCAGCTAGATGTATGATGATACAGTCAAATTTATCCCCTTCGTTCTGGGCTGAAGCTGTTGCGACTGCAAACTACGTAAGAAATCGCTGTTCATCACGAAGTTTAGATAATGAAACTCCATACAGAATTTGGTTCGGGAGAAAACCTAATGTACATTATTTTCAAACTTTTGGTTCAAGAGTCTACATACTAAACAAAGATCCCTTAAAAGGAAAGTTTGCAGAAAGATCTGTAGAAGGAATATTAATGAGATATTCTGAGGAATCGAAAGCTTATATATAAGACCTGAGTGTATAAACCGAAAACTAGAAAAATTCATATAAGCAGGGATGTCAAATTTTTGAATAATTTCCCGAAAAATTCAAAATATGAAGATTTTGCCCCAGAGAAGGAAAACGAAAACGTAAGTGTTAAGCCAGGGGAAGAAATTGGAATAATAATTAATACAGGAAACCATTATAATTAAAATAAAGAAGTTCACATTCAACAAACAGTACCTAGATATTCAGTAATTGAAAATAGAAGAGAAGTTCAAGAAGAGAACGAAAATGAAGTTCAGAAAGAGAACGAAAATGAAGATAATAAAAATTTGAATCAGAATATACCTGAAAATATTAGGAGAAATTTTGGAAGACCCAAATTATTAAGAACCAGAAAAAGAGAAAGGCCAAAGAAAATTTACAATTCAACAATTGATGAAGAAGTAGAAGAAATTAGGAATCACGATAATAAAATAGAATATGCCAATTTAGTAGAAAACATTGATGTTGTATCTTTAAAAGATGCTCTAACAGGCGAAAATAAAGAAAAATGGGAAAATGCAATCAAAGATGAATATGTGGCCCAAATTAAGAATAAGACTTGGAACACACAGATCCCACAGATCCCAGGCATAGACTATGAAGATACTTTTGCACCTGTCGTTAGAATGAGTACGGTAAGACTTCTTACTGCATTGTCTGTTGAATATAATTTAGCAATTCATCATATGGATGTTGAGATGGAGTATCTTAATGGGACTGTACAGGAAGACATATATATGCAAGTTCCAGATTATTTGAAAGAAATTTTAGAATACCTGTTAGACGATGATAAAAATTCGCAAAAATCCAATTACCAGGAAGTCAAATACTGGAAAGAAATTTTAAAAACGTCAAAAGAATGGTTAGAAAAGCTTGAAAAAGGAAAACATGTGGTATGTTAGATAAAAAAGGCTTTATATGGCCTAAAACAGTCTGAATACAGTAAAACAGTCTGACAGTGGAATAAAAAACTTCATCAAGAATTACAGAGTATTGGAATGAGACAAAATCAGATCCATGTGTTTATATGGCGAAGAGAGAAAAAGATATCCTGCTGATATCTGTGTTTGTACATGCTTTATTAATTGCATGTAATAACATGAAATGGATGGAAGAATTTAAAATAAATTTAAAAACAAAATTTGAAATGAAGGACATGGGAGCAATTAAATATTGTTTAGGGATCGAGTTCATGCAAAAGAAAGAAGAAATAACCATGAACCAACGAAATTACATAAATTAGGTTTTAAAACGATTTAACATGCAAGATTGTAAATCGGCATCAACACCAATAGATGCAAGTATGAAGTTGAAGAAACCAGAGAAAAAATCAGAAGAAGCCATGAAAATATATCCTTATGCCAATTTAATAAGATCATTAATGTACTTGGCGATTTCTACTCGTCCAGATATTGCGTACACAGTGAGTATGCTAAGCCAATTTTCAACAAATTATTGTCAAGAACATTGGAATGCAGCGAAACGAGTTCTATGATATTTAAAAGATACAGACACCTATGGCCTGAAATTTAAGAAAACAGGAAAAGGACTGGAAGGGCATGTGGACGCAGAATGGGGAAATTGCTTGAATGACAGACGCTCCTACACAGGGTATGTATTTAAGTTTGCCAATTTAGCAGTGAGTTGGGAGTCACGAAGGCAGAAAACCGTTGCTCTATCTAGCACAAAAGCGGAGTATATGGCACTATCTGATGCATGTAAAGAAATTATTTATCTAAAATCATTTTTGAAAGAAATAAAAATAATGAAGAAAATGTTATCTTATATTGTGACAACCAAGGAGCACAAAATTTGTAGAAAATTCGGTACATCATACACGAACGAAACATATAGACATTCGAAACCACTTTGTTCGTGAAGCATACGAAGATAAGAAATGTTAATTGAAATATCTTCAAACAGAAGACATGATAGCAGATATTTTGACGAAAAGTTTGTTTGGTTCGAAACATAAGAAATTTTTTAAAGATCTAGGATTTGATGAAATTAAAAATAAATGATGCAGTCTACTTTGAGGGGAAGTATTGTATTATGGCTAATTCAGCCATATGACCAAAGTCAGCCATGCATCATATTTCATATTCATGGTAATAGAAAAATATATAATAAAAATAAATGTAATGTAAAATACATGTCAAGATGTATGTTGCTTAAAATAATATTCAACTATAAAATAAATAAATATTTTCTTGTCCCAAATAGTTAATTTTCAGGTCCAATATACAATAATTTCTAACAAACCAGGGAGCCGCTGTTATTTGTCTTAAAGCCCGGTTCTGGATTATTTGGAACAGATCGATGAGCGTGCTTCTAGCATAGCCCCAAATTAGGGCTGCATACAGAAGTTGTGGTCTCACTATGGTCTTATACAATCTGATTTTATTATTCAGGCTTACACTGCTGCGTTTGTTTAGCAGGGGCCAGAGTCTGGCAAGGTGGCACGCGTTTGCTTACGTTTTAATCTAAAATGCTCAGACCAGAGGAGTCTTCGATCCAAAGTTACTCCTAGGTATTTCGTGGATTTATTCCAAGGAATGTCTTTTCCAGATAAATGTAAAGATGTTGTTGGGTTCATCATTTTCTTGGTGACAAGCACCGCAAAATTTTTCTCTGGGTTGACTTATACTCTCCAAGTTGAGTACCAGTCATCCAGGGCGTCTAATTTGGTCTGTAATCTTTTGTTTATTAAATTTATGTTGACTGACCTGTACATGATGACAGAGTCATCAGCATATTCGGCGTCGAAAGTGTCAACTACTCTTGGCATGTCACTAACGTAGATATTAAAAAGAAGCGGAGATAGAAGAGAGCCTTGCGGGACCCCTGCTTCTAGCTTCCGTGGATCTGATAAATGTTTGTTTAATCTAATTTTGAAAGTTCTTCCTTTTATGTAAGATGCTATAGTTTTGATAAGATGAAGCGGGAATTTGGCTTCAAACATCTTATAGCAAACACTATTGTGCCAAACCTTGTCAAAAGCTTTCGCTACGTCAAGGAATACAGCTCCTGTTGCGCGTTTGGTGTTAAAGCCACCAGTGATTTATTCAATGACCCTGAAGAGTTGGTGATTGGTGGAGTAGCTTTTACGAAAACCATGCTGAGTATCAGGGATAATGCTGTTTACATCAACATGTTTCTGCAATCGCTTGTGTATGGCCTTTTCAGCGACTTTACCCAGGTTATTTATTAAGTTGATAGGCCTGTAATTTTGGGGAAATGATCAGGAAAAATAATCATAACCACTGTAGCTTCTTTCCATATGGATGGAAAGTGACTTATTCTTAGGCAAGCATTTGTTATGTTTGTCATGGTGTTAGAAATGAGATGGTCTCATGGTCGTGTAAATTACAGACGAGTACGAACCAGTTTATTAATGCGGTAGACGTGATCCAAGTCTACGTTTTCGAAGTTGTTTCTGCATTGTAGTTCCAGGCAATTCGCAAGTTGTTCAGATTTATCGACAGTGCTATTTTGTCTTTTAGTATGTAAAATTTTTGATAATTTCCACATTGTCGCGCCCGTAGGCCGCGTTTTATATTAAATTAAATTTATCCTAATTTAATTTAAAACATAAAAACTTTTTATGTTTCTAAAATGTTGAGTGCCGCAACTTGCGAGTTCCAACATTGTACAACTCATTAATCCACTGTTACTGACCTGCTCAGAGTGTGAACAATTCGCTGTGAATTTAATATTTTACATTTTCTTAATTAAAATACGCGTCTATCGCGAGTTTAGTGATATTACACCTGCTGTTTATCGTTAAATATTAATTGTGAGTGTGAAATCAATCTAGGATCTATTCCGAGGAACCCAAGAACCTGTTTTTTGGGACCAACCAGTGCCACATACGTAAAATTGGAATAAATATTCTACATATTTATTAAGAATACATCTAATGTAAGTCTGTTCCGATTTTACATACAGTGTTATTCATTGTTTAATTAATATATCATTTTTGTAACTTAAATTCTATTTGTTAACGCCTCTGCGCGATTTTGCATTATTTTTTTGTTCACACACGCTGATCTCTTGATCACGTGTGCTGATTTATTCTGAATTTATATTTAACATCAGTAATTTTTGTAATTATTTATTTTTTGTTATATTATTAATTTGTTATTATCAGTGTATTTTTTAATATTGTATTTGTGGCACTGTATTTCATTTATGTGATACGTCCACCGTGTTGAGCATCGTTCTCCGCATTTTTGTTGCTTAGCTAGGGTTTTCAGAGACGTCGTGGGATTTTAGGTTTGGTTCCTCCATAGCCATTACTTGTGGGCCTAGAATTTTACCCGTCTCCACCCCAGCTTAGGGCTACCATTACCCTTGTGTTAGTCTCCTAGAGCAGCCCCTAGGAGCAGAAGAGTTTTTATCCCCTCTCCTTTCCTCTAGGTCGTCCGTGTCTTCCTCTGCGGCTCAACTCGGTGCGTTTGTGTCACATAACTCCGTATATCTTTCTATATTCCAGCCTTCTGCTGGTGGTCCTTCGAGGTGTCCGCCCCGAAGACCATTTGTGTGACTGTCTGGCCACCCTACCTTACTTAGGCGGGGAGCGGGCGCCACATTTTATGGTCCTTCGAGCCGGATGTACTTACGCGCACTCAGGACAAATTTTTAGTCGACTTTTTGTTTGTCCGACTTTTTTGATTTGTCCGACTTTTTTTGTTTGTCCGATTTTTGGATTCTACGTCATACGGACAACGTTTTTGAGCCTGTCTCAATCGAAAAATCTAATTTTTGGCTTGGCCGATTTTTTCGGTTTCGCCGCCTTTTTGATTTTTTTCGATTTTCAGATTGTCTGTTTACAGGACAACATTTTTGAGCCTGTCTCAACCAAAATATATAATTTTCGGCTTGGCCGATTTTTTCGGTTTCGCCGACTTTTTGATTTTTTTGATTTTTAGATTGTCTGTCTACAGGACAACATTTTTGAGCCTGCCTCAACCGAAAATTCTAATTTTTGGCTTGACCGATTTTTTTGGTTTGTCCGATTTTTCGATTTTCGGATTATTTGTCTACCGCACAACATTTTTGAGCCTGTCTCAACCGAAAAATCTAATTTTTGGCTTGGCCGATTTTTTCGGTTTTGCCGACTTTTTGATTTTTGTGATTTTCAGATTGTCCGTCCTCAGGACAACATTTTTGAGCCTGTCTCAACTGGAAAATCTAATTTTTTGGCTTGTCCGATTATTTTTTTTTTGTCCGATTTTTGTCCGACTTTGCATTTTCCGATTTTTGGATCATCCATACACCGGACTATATTTATAAACCAATTTCAACCGGATTTTCCGACTCTCGGTTTATCCGATTTTGGATTATTTGATCTCCGAATAATCCGAAGTCGACTTACTTACGTACTACAGTTTCTATAACTTATTAGATAGATAGATAGATAGAACTTTATTATTCTTGCCCTAAGGCTTTATAACTTATTACGTGTTTTCTGGACTCTCTAGTCCTACTTTAGATTATCCTATTTCTGGAATTTCTATTTACCGGGATATTCTATATCCGGTAGTTTTTGTTACACTCAGTAACTCCCCCCTAGAATATCTCAGCCCGCTACGGCCGGCGGAATATTCTACAAACATATTAGTATCGTCTTACGTACTAATTCGCCTCAATCATTGAGTGAATTGAGTGAACTACTTTAGTGACTGTCTTCACAAGTCCACTATGGCAAAGTCTACGAAGCTTACTATAAAAAAGGGCTTCTCCATCAGGTTTATCGATGCATTAGAGCGCTCTATCAATGAAGCTTTAACCGATTCATCCAAAATTCCTGATGTACGAACTCAATTCAAACAACTACCCTCACGTAGGGACACTTTTGAAGAGTGTCTACTTGAGCTTATGGCCCTCCCTAAGAATGCGGCCAATCAAGATGACCTGAACCAAGAGTTTGACGACTTTCAAGTAAGAGTTATGCGCATTACTACCGCATGTGAGGCACCCCCATTCAAAGAGGATGCTAACTCCACTCTAGATCGCACTGCTCAACTCGATTCAGGCTTCTCTCAGGCGAGCCAGTCGGCTTGCAAGAATACACATTTACCTAAGTTGAGTATCCCACCGTTCAACGGAGACATCGATAATTGGCAGTCATTCTTCGACCTGTTCAACACTACAATTCATGTCAATGAGACTCTATCACCGGTCCAGAAGTTACAGTACCTTCGTTCTTCTCTGCGAGGCGAAGCACTGAACCAAATCCAGGATTTGAAATTAACTGAAGCCAATTATGAGATTGCCTTAAGTATCCTTAAGGAAAACTATCAACGTAACCGTCTCATCTCAACCCTTCACATCCAAGGTATTGTTAACATACCTGCTCTCAAAGACACGACATATGAGCAACTAAATTACAATTACAAAATACAACTAAATTAGAAATGAAGGTACGTAACCGTTTTGAGGAAGATCTGGATAACAACGAGTTACCAGAACTAGAAACCCTCCTAACGTTCCTGCAAAAATACGTCACATCGCAACAGTGGCAAACACTCTCATCAGAGAAATACACTCCACCTAAAGGGAAGTCATACTTTCGTGAGCGTCCATCCACGAAACCGACAGAACGAAGAAAAGCCTTCCTGACTACTTCTAACAGATCTCCTAAATGCCTAGAGTGCAAAGAAGTACACCCTCTGTACTGCTGCACTAAGTTTAAGGATCTGTCCGCCAGTCAGAGGCACCAGCTGATCAAGACAAATAACTACTGTTATAATTGTCTAGCCCCTAACCATCGTGCAGAAGGGTGCAATTCCAAAGTCAGCTGTAAAACTTGTCAGCAAAGACATCACACTTTGCTCCACCTAAACGAACCTACGAAGCCCGTAAGAGAAAATAATTACCAGAAGGCTCGTTATTCTTCTCAACTTACTGCTTCGGGATCTAATCCACGTCTCGACGATCCGCAGCAAGCAAGCCAGTCCTCCAAGAAACTTGTAAGCTCTACAAGTATCAGGACAAACAGCTCTTCTAAGATTTCATCCGTTTTATTGAGTACAGCAATCGTATCTATTCAAGACTCACATAAAAAATGGATTGAAGTCAGAGCTCTACTGGACAGCGGCAGCGAGATCAGCCTTATCACGGAAGGCTGTAGAACCAAGATCGGCCTGAAACGCAGACCAACGAATTTGACTATATCAGGAGTCTCAGATGTAGAATTAGAAAGAGTTAAAGGAATTGTTACTTGCAACTTCCGACCACGCGACCGTCAAACTAACTTCTCCGTTAACGCACTGGTCGTCAACTCTATTGCACCTCAACTGCCTACTCAAGGATTCGACAGATTAACTACATCCGCCCTGGAAAGTACACTACATCTCGCAGATCCAACTTATTACATACCCGGACCCATAGATATGTTGTTAGGGGCCGATGTATTTTTCTCCCTGACCAGAGGAACCGCTCTCAAACTACCAGAGGGTCCTCACGCCGTAGAAACTACTCTAGGCTGGGTAATTTCTGGACCTGTATCTATTACAGGCAAACACGCTGAGTGCAACTCATTTAATTCGTTTCATCTTAGCGTAGATGACAAAATTTCTCATACGTTGCACAAATTTTGGGAACTTGAAGAAGTTCCGACAGCCAAACCTGTTTACACCGACGAAGAACTTCGTGCGGAAAAGATTTTTAAAGAAGAACATACGCGAAACTCCGATGGCAGGTACACAGTGCCACTTATCTTCCGAGGCAGTACTCCAGACCTGAAGGGATCCTTTGCTCCCGCTCTTGCGTGCTACAAGTCACTTAGGGCCCGACTCAGTCGTAATGAGGCTCTTCGCAAGGCCTACGTAGAGTTCATGGAAGACTATCACAAAGCAGGGCACATGTCACTGCTTAAATTTAATTCTAACAACCAGAATTCTGGCTACTTCATTCCTCACCACTGTGTTGTCAAAAACAGTGGACCGACCATGAAGTTGAGGGTGGTGTTCAACGCCTCCAAGCCCTCCGCAGATGGAACTTCTTTAAATAACACACTATTGTCCGGACCGCCACTCCAACCGGACTTAGCAAAGGTTGTTATGAAACAGCGATTGCATCCTATTTTGATAGCTGCGGACATACGTCAAATGTTCCGCCAAATCTTGGTACCTGATCACCATAGGCGCTATCAAAAAATTCTTTGGGACTTCGATTTATCAGCAACTCCTAAAATCTTCGAACTGAACACAGTAACTTACGGAACTACGTGTGCACCATTCGTCGCCATACGTACTCTCCATCAACTGGCTATGGACGAAGGCGACTGTTATCCATTAGCGGCCACTGCCCTCAAATCCAGCACTTTTGTAGATGACATCATCACAGGCGCAGATAATATTTCTGACGCCCGCCTGTTGAAGAGCCAACTCATCAAACTTTTGGCAACGGCAGGAATGGAACTAAGGAAGTGGGCAAGTAACTGTGAAGAAGTACTGGAGGATCTCCCTCCTGATTACTGTCAGTTTGACAGCAATCTGAAACTTGATCCTGATCATCAAGTGAAAATACTAGGCGTCATGTGGGATCCTTCCGCCGATGCCTTCGTATATCATCTTCAGTTGCCGGAGTCGAAGCTCACCAAACGACAGCTATTATCTGAAGCCGCCAGGATCTTTGATCCTCTCGGTTGGCTGGCTCCAACTACTATTGTCCCCAAGATGATTCTCCAAACTCTCTGGAAAAAAGGTCTTGATTGGGATGAACCGCTCCCAGATTCGGTACGTCTCCAATGGCAGAATTACAAGTCACACAAATGGAAAACATTTATCAGCCAACAGATTCTCACGTACGAGGAGATGGCCACAGTCTTCTGTCAAATTAAGGCCATACTCTACTCGAGACCATTATGTCCTGCAACTTCAGATCCTGATAACTGCGAAGGACTCACGCCCAGCCAATTCTTAACCTATGAACCAGCAGTTACCCTGCCGGAACCCAATTCGAGTCGTGACTCTCTCACGCACTCAGCAAGATGGAAAATGGTTCAACATATATCGCAAGACTTTTGGCGTCTACAACAGCGCCAAAAGTGGACCAAACCATCACCACAGCTCCAAATGGACCAACTAGTCCTCATCAAAGACAACTGCTTGCCTCCCCTTCAATGGAAGCTAGGGAGAGTTGTCTCAGTTACCCCAGGCAAGGACGGAGTGATACGAGTCGCTACCGTCAAAACCGCCAAGGGAACTTTGTAAGGCCAGTAGTTAAACTGGCCCCATTACCATTCGGCCCTCTTGCCGAGCGTTGACCGCTTATTCTTTGTTTCTCCACGGTTTAAAACATTCGTTTTGGCCGGCGGAATGTCGCGCCCGTAGGCCGCGTTTTATATTAAATTAAATTTATCCTAATTTAATTTAAAACATAAAAACTTTTTATGTTTCTAAAATGTTGAGTGCCGCAACTTGCGAGTTCCAACATTGTACAACTCATTAATCCACTGTTACTGACCTGCTCAGAGTGTGAACAATTCGCTGTGAATTTAATATTTTACATTTTCTTAATTAAAATATGCGTCTATCGCGAGTTTAGTGATATTACACCTGCTGTTTATCGTTAAATATTAATTGTGAGTGTGAAATCAATCTAGGATCTATTCCGAGGAACCCAAGAACCTATTTTTTGGGACCAACCAGTGCCACATACGTAAAATTGGAATAAATATTCTACATATTTATTAAGAATACATCTAATGTAAGTCTGTTCCGATTTTACATACAGTGTTATTCATTGTTTAATTAATATATCATTTTTGAAACTTAAATTCTATTTGTTAACGCCTCTGCGCGATTTTGCATTATTTTTTTGTTCACACACGCTGATCTCTTGATCACGTGTGCTGATTTATTCTGAATTTATATTTAACATCAGTAATTTTTGTAATTATTTATTTTTTGTTATATTATTAATTTGTTATTATCAGTGTATTTTTTAATATTGTATTTGTGGCACTGTATTTCATTTATGTGATACGTCCACCGTGTTGAGCATCGTTCTCCGCATTTTTGTCGCTTAGCTAGGGTTTTCAGAGACGTCGTGGGATTTTAGGTTTGGTTCCTCCATAGCCATTACTTGTGGGCCTAGAATTTTACCCGTCTCCACCCCAGGTTAGGGCTACCCATACCCTTGTGTTAGTCTCCTAGAGCAGCCCCTAGGAGCAGAAGAGTTTTTATCCCCTCTCCTTTCCTCTAGGTCGTCCGTGTCTTCCTCTGCGGCTCAACTCGGTGCGTTTGTGTCACATAACTCCGTATATCTTTCTATATTCCAGCCTTCTGCTGGTGGTCCTTCGAGGTGTCCGCCCCGAAGACCATTTGTGTGACTGTCTGGCCACCCTACCTTACTTAGGCGGGGAGCGGGCGCCACACACATGGTGGATTGGTTTTCGTCAAAAATTTCTAAAGTGGATTTCCACCGAACTTTTTTAATGTTAGTAATTTGTTTATTTACAGTTGTCTTCAATTTATAATAACGAATTTTGTCAGCGATAGATTTTGATTTTTGCCATCTTTTCCTGGCGCGATTTCTCTCTTTAATTTGTTGGCATAGTCAGTGTGGAAGGGCTAAAGGATTTGTGGCATGCGCTATTTTGGAAGTGGTTGTTGCCAACAGTACTTCGTTAATTAGGATGTTGGTGTCCCTGACTAACGCAATGTCCAAAACATCAGGAGGAAATCCACGTTTGTGGAAGGAAGTAGGTGATGTTGGGCCATGAACTAAAAGCCCATTTGTTAGGGCAAATTTAAGTAGTCTTCTGCCTCTATCGTTGGTGGTACGACTGTTTCAGAAAGGGTGTTTACAGTTGAAATCACCAGCAGCAATTGTAGGGCCAGTTTCACTAAAGATCTTTTCAAGGTCTTCCGTTAGATGTGCTCGAGAGAGAGTTTGGTAGACAGAAACAACGTTTAATTGCTTGTTATTTGCCATAGAGACGGATTTGGAATTTAAGGGTTAAATGAAGGTCTTAAATGGGTTTCATTAACCAAAATAATGTCGAGATTATGGCGATAAGTGAATTCTTCCAATTCATAGCGTTTCTCTATTAGGCTGTTAGCGTTCCAAAAAGCTAATCGCCATTATTCTAAAGCAAGTAACATTGATTGGAAGGTACTTGTAAGGTCCTTCAGGTGCGTCGCCAGTGTTATTTTTAGAGTTTCTTTTGTATTAGTGGCTACAGCTGCAGCTAATTGGCTGGGGCCAACTTGGTAAACAGTGAGTTCCCTATCAGAGTTTGTGTCAGTTTTGGTGGATTTGGGAGCTGATTTGGGTTGAAGAGTTAGTGGTATCGTGATGGGTGATATTTTTGACAACATTATGTGAGTTTTCGAGAATTCTTGGAGCTCCTGAGGCTACTGGGCTGTAGGATATTCCTAATTTAACGTTTTCAGGGCGTGTAATGACGCGGGCACGTAAATTGACCTCGTGTTTTTTATTTTGCTTATTTTTAGGAAAAGCTGAACAGCCTTTGTAGTTGGCAGGGTGTTCGCCTTCACAATTGACGCAGCGAGCCTTTTCCTTTTCTTTTGTGTGATCATATGTGGTGTTTAGATGAGCCTCCCTCTCTCCTCAAAATGCCGGGTTTTTATTCCAGGTTCGGTGACGGACACTAATGGATCCTGGCCTCTGATTGTTCGGTTAATCGAAGCGAGAAAAAACCCGTCATATACCATCGGCTGCACGTGCAAGGTCTATGACGTCACTGGATAAACCATTGGCTCAGTCACGTACGCAGACTGACTGGCGACAGAAGTCTGAGACAGTTAACATATTTAACTTGTGACCCTTGTTTCATCTTAACGCCTTATCACAATAGATCGCTATCCAAGTTTAATTTTTGTAGTTTTTTTTTTCAGGATTCAAGTCTTCAGGTCTTGACATATCACACGGTATTTGAATATTAGTTAAGACTTGGAAATTGTTTGTTTACCCATGCGCACATCGTGAAATTATGACAGTTGACAGTTCAATTTTGAAAGGTTATTTTAAAATTGGTTTTTAAAGTTTTTTTTTTTATAATGAACGAGGAAGAAATAGTAACATTGTCGGCGTCAAAAATAATATTGTCAGCAACTAATAAAATAATAAAACATAGGAAAAAAAAGAAAATGTTGGACTGGAAAATGTGGTTGCAAAGAAGAGATGAGAGGGGCTGTTTTAACAATTTATTAGAAGAATTAAAATTGGAAGATCCAAACATCTACAGAAGATTTCTTCGAATGAGTACAAATACATTTGAAGAACTTCTGCAGCTTTTGTTACCTTTAATTGTGAAAAATGACACTAAAATGAGAAAAAGAGTACCACCACAAGAACGACTAGCTGTAACTCTTCGATACTTGGCTACATGTAATATTATTTACTAGCTAAAATTTATTATATTTTTAATTGTAGTAATATTAAAAAAAAAAAAAAAACTTATTTCTAGGGGAAACGCAAAACTCCCTGTCTGCCCAATTTCGTATAGCACAAAACATAACAAAATATCTGGAATTATATTAGAAGTATGTGCAGCATTGTATCAAGTTTTGCAGCCAAAATATTTAACAGTTCCAACAAGTGCTGAAGTGTGGGAAAAAAACGCAAGGTACTTTGATAGAAAATGGAATTTTCCCAATTGTTTAGGAGCTATCGATGCAAAACATATTGTTATACGGCCACCTACTAATTCTGGGTCTTTATATTACAATTATAAGGGAACGTATAGTATAGGCGTAGTATATAATTAATGGCATTTGTAGATGCCCACTACAGATTTTTGTATGTTGATGTCGGAGTAAATGGAAGAGTAAGCGATGGAGGTGCATTTAATAGGTGTAATATGAAAAGTGCCCTTGAAAAAAACAACATATTAAATATACCTCCACCAACGGAACTCCCTAATACGACAACAAAAACACCATATGTGTTATTAGGATACGATGCTTTTCCTCTGTCACATTATTGGATGAGACCATATTCTTGTAGAAATTTGACAAATAATTTTCAATTATAGATTATCACGAGGTAGACGTATATCTGAAAACGCATTTGGTATATTGTCAAATAAATTTCAGATATACCATAAATCAATTAACAGCCAACCAGAACGGGTAGAACACACAGTTTTAACAACTTGTGCTTTTCCTAATTATTTACGTGACAAGAATATTCAAATTGAATGGGAGTATTTGGAACAAGGTACAGTTGATTTTGAAGATTACATAAACGGTAAAATAATTGAGGGCACCTGGAGGTCTACAACATCCCCAGCTCCAGGTTTACAAATTTTGCACCATCTCATCTAACACCTATCCAAAGTGCTCAACATTACAGAAATATTTTCAAACAATATTTTAATTCTATTGGACAAGTACCTTGACAAAGGAAAATGTGTTTGCTACATTAGTGAAATGAAAATATGAAACATATTTAATATTATCTATTATACTTTTATATATAGTGAATATTCTCCATTTTTCTCCTTCTAGAAAGATTCGTCTTTCTTGTATATTGTTTTTTGTGTTTTTGATACTTTCCTCTTTTAGAGTAGTTTTTATTCCTGTAATTATACCTCCTTTGGCTCTCCCTTTTTTCTTCTCCCTTGTTGCAAAAGTAGCAATCCATGTATAATTCTTAGGCAATTTTTGTTTCACCTTTTCCCAGTTTTTTTCTTCCAGCCATGTCTCTACCAATCCTATATAATCAAATTTCATTACGTGTTCCCAAAATTCATCATCTTTGTTGTTTATGCCAGCTACATTCCAGAAACCTATTTTAATATTTTTCATGCCTTTTTTGTTTCCGCTTTTACTTATAAGATCTTGTTTCGTTTTATTCCTCTTCTATTGCTTATTGTCGTTACGAAAATATCTGTCCTTTTCCTCTGCTTCTACTTTTTTGAATCTGTTAGCTTTCCGCATTCGTTATCCCAGTACCACCATTTTCCGTCTATCTGTAGTTTTCTACATCCGGTTTTTGCAATTCTTCCTTCTTTTCTGTGCGCCGTTGCCATTTCCCCAATTGTTTTTTGAACTTTTCTTTCCTCTTCCGTTAGGTCGTGTTGCATGAATATTTTTTCTGTATTTTTCTTCTCCTTTAGTTTGCTTTTTTTGGCCTGGATCATTTTTTGTTTGTCTTCCCATGAGTTCATTGTGATTATAACAGTCTTTTTTTCTCTTCCTATTATTCTGATCTCTCTTGGTATGACATCAATATTTAGCTCTTTCTTTATGAGTTGTTCCACATTTTCTTCCTTCTTATTTTCCTCTATCATCATCCCTTGTATTACAATATTGTTCCTTTTTTCTCGTCTCTCTTTGTTTTCTAGTTTTTTTTCCAGAAGTTCTACTTTCCGATTTAGTTCTTGAACCTGCACTTGTTGATCTTGCCAGAGTTCTTCTCTTCTTATTAACCTTTCCTTTAACTCACTTACTTCTGCTTTAATCGTTGCATTTTCTGCTCTTATTTCTTTAATTTCTTTCAACTGTTCACGCATCATGTCCTTTAGTTCTTCCATTTCTTTGTTGTTTTCCTTGTTATTACTTTTTCTTGGCGATCTTTCTACTTTCTTGCTCGGCTCGAATGGGTTTTCTTCGAATGATGTGTCCTGTGTTTTTCCTTTGTAGTAGGAAGTTATACTTGGACGCCTATCTGTCATTGGCTTTTTTCCTGACATGTGATTGCCTGTGTTACACTGGTGCGATGTTGGTTGCCTACTCGCCGGGGCCGAGCGCGTAGCTCTGGCTCTGCTGTGTTCGGTACTGTAGATGTCAATTTTATCGGCCTAGTCTGACAGTATCCACCTGATCAGCTGATCCGCCCATGCGGTGTGTGTTTTGCCTAATGTTTTTGTCCTTAATTTCACTGGTGCAGTGAAATCTCTTTTTAATTTTAAAATAAGTGCTGGTTTTTTACCTTTCTTTTCCTGGTAAATAAGTATAATATTTTTCACTTTTACTCTCGATTTTTTTCACGCTTTCTCTTTACAGTAATTTGAATGTATATCACACTAGCGCGCTCTATAACTCTCAGTGGAATATGGAATTTGGGGGAAAAGAAATTCGGAAAAGATTTTCAAAGAAGAATATTTCTATTTGACGCCTTAATACGGAGTATTTTATTATACGGGGCAGAGATATGGGGCTGGAAAGAATATGAAGAAGTAGAGAGAATACATGAAACCTTTATCAGGTGGACACTTGGACTGGACAAAAGGACCCCAAGCTACATAATCCTAGAAGAGACAAAAATGGACAAATTAAGGATAAGAACCGGAACAACAGCGGTAAAATACGAAAAGAAGATTAAGGCTAACAACAACTCCATACTACAAGAATGCCGAAAAGATAAAGAAATAAGCCAACGAACCAGCTGGAGAGAAGATAGAAAGAAATATTTCGAAAGAAACGGATATGGTATAGAAGAGATAAGAAGAAGACAAGAAGGAGGAGAAGAACTAGAATACTTATTAGAAGAACGAGACAGACAAGTACAACGACAAGAACAACAAAACAGAATACAGAAATCAAGATACAATCAGACATACAAGAACATACAAGTTCCCTCAGTGCCCCTATACCTCGTCAAGCCAAAAGGAAAAAATCAGAAGACCATCGCCAGATTCCGGTGTGGCAATGAAGATCGGGCTAACTTCTTCTGGAGAACTGAAGGTGAAAAAACATGCAGAACATGCGGGGAAACCACCGAGACGATAGAACACCTACTGTCCTGCAGTGGAATAGGAGAGGAACGAAGGGATATACACAGAGTGTTGGACGAGGCAGGTAGTGGCTATCTGTGGATGAAGGAGGTTATCCAAAGAAGAGAAGTATTAAAAGAGAAAAACAAGAAAATACTAGGAAGCGCAGCCCAATGAGCCAGAACACGTATTTGTTTTGAATATTAGAATTTTTGTTTAATTTTGATGTAATTATTGTTATTTTGTTAGAAATTTATTATTATTTATATTATTATTATTATACTATTATTGAATGTGATATCACACAAACAGTATTTTGGGAAAATTAATGTATTAATTCAAGGCCGAAAGGCATGAATAAACTATTATCTATCTATCTATCTATCACTTTTATATAATCTTAGTTATAATATAATATCTATTCAACTTCTGGTGTATCTTCAGTTTTCCGGTAACGCGGAGAGAGGAAAATGAACCGCCGTCTTATCTGGGTGATACTTTTTTAGTGCTTAAGCTTAATTTTATTTCGACAGGTGGAACTGACTAATTTTTATTGACAATAATCATGCATTTTTTCCTCGAATCCGTGCCGTTGAACGTCACCATTGAACAGCACGGACTGGTTTCACTTGACGATAAAAGATGTGTATTTATATTTCTACTATTTAGGAGATGATGGCGGACCAAAACTGAATTGAAAAACTGTGACGATGCACAAGTGATCGTCCCAAAATTGAAATTTTTAACCAGGCGAGCATGGTCGAGCGGTCTTAATGCTTGGCAGATTAGATGGACGTTCGGGGGACCCAGGTTCGACACCCCTCGGAGGGTGGAGTTATTTTTTTTTGTTTTTGGGATAGGCTGGGGCCTATCCCAAATTATTTTAATAAAATTAAAATTTTATACGGCCATAAAATTTTTTTTAAATTAAATTCCTGAATTTCTTTTTTGTTTTTGTTTGAAATTTTCCTGTGAGGATGTAGTTGCCTTTTACACCTAACAGATGGCGCTGACCGAACATCCTTACCTCTCGCTAGCGTAAGGACCAGTGGAGACATCGACCTCCCTCGACTTCACGCAGCAGTTGTCTTTTACACTAACAGATGGCGCTGACCGAACATGCTTGCCTCTCGGTGGCACATAGGTATTTTCATGTATAGGACCTCACAGGGGAATTTCAAATAAGGCATCTTCGAGCAGAGGTAGTGAACCTCTGCAATATACGAGTGAATATACGAGTAAGTAAATTTTGTGGTTAATTTATTATCTGATTTTTGTCGATTGTATTTTGTCTATATTGTTTTGTGATTTTTGAAGTGTTGTGTTCTGGCTCTGCTGTGTCTGTTCCAGCATCGACAGACACCCCGCTTCCTTCATCACGGACAATAGTGGACTAGCATTTGGAAGTGTTGCGTACTGGCAGAGTTTGTGTCTGTTCCAGCTTCGCCAGACGTATCACTTCCCACGCTGCTCGAGTGCCGCGAGGGATTGTTGTTTTCTTTTTGAGGGGAAAAGGGGAGCATTTGTGTTGGTCTTGAAGTGTTGCGCCCTGCTAAGGCTTGCGTCCGTTCCAGCTAAGGCCGGGTGCAATACTTCATACCACGGACAGAGCAGGGTGGGGGAGATCTTGCTCTAGCCCAAAGGTGGGGGTTTAGACAGGCATTGGGAAGCGTTGCGCGCTGGCAAAGTTGCGTCCGTTCCAGCTTCGCCAGACGTATCGCTTCTCACGCGGATAGAGTGTCGCGAGAGAGAGGGGGGTTTGTTTCTTTGCAGAGTCCCCGTCGCCCACGAAGGACGCCCCAACAGAGGACCAGGGACGGAGAATCCCACCATTGAATGTATTATTATATTATTTTTGTGTTTTTTCGTTGTAATATACGTTTGAGATAAAATAAATCCGGGTTAAAAGTATCTGCTGTTTTCTTTGGTGTGTGCCTATGCGAGAGAGAGTGTGTGTGTTATCTTGGAACCCGGACCTCGCTCCACTGAGAAATCCGAGCAATCGGTTGGCGCCCGAATAACATAACTGAACGAGTACAGGTAAGCGTCATTTGCGACCGAACTCCACTACCTGACTGATAGTAAAAAGGGTATCGAGGTAGGAGCGTCGCAAAACATACAGTTGAAGGTATTTTATTAATAAAATGCGCAAATAGCTTTGTTAATTTTTGCAGACCATAAAATTGCCTTACAGTTAAAAATGCTATTAAACTGAAAAGAAAGTAAGTATTTAGGTAATCAGTTTTGAGTTATCAAAATATATTTTAAGGGTCGTTCGAACGTTTTAAATGTTAAACCGATCTTTAGTTATGTTCAAATACGTTTTCAGGGATACGTTTTCAACGATAAATCTGTTAAGCAGCGATGTTTTAATTCTGGAAAGTATATGTAACTAACTATCCACAAGTAAGTATTAAATACACAAATGTAATTTTAATTTATTATTTCTTTATATAAGTGATTATTATATTATAAATGTGTTTATTCAACATATCATGAAGGTTTTCCAATGTTTTTTTGCAGTAAAAAGACTAATTTTAGGACAAATTTCATAAAAATTAATGTAGACATAATATTAAAAACGTTTACATTTGCCGTGTTTACAGCGCCTCTCTCGAAGAACGAAACAACTACCGACAAAAATTCATATTTTGGAGGTAATTCACAAATATTCACGTGTAAACGAAATTATTTACAAAAAAACTGAAAATTATAAATACTTTTTAAATAGTTAAACAAAACACTAAATCTAATTAAAGTAATGTAAAGTAAATGTGTATCAGTAAAATATTACTGATACACATAAAACGAAAATATGCAAGTTTCACATATATCAGTATTATTGAAAAGTTTTTCCAAATTTCCAAGTGGCCTTATCTAGGGTTTCGTAGGTATAATTAAGAAACCCCAGAAACTCATATTACCTTTGACTGATATGAACCAAATCTTGCATATTTATTCTTTAGGGACTTACGCATATGTTAACGTTAAAAATGTCTAGGGTTTCGTAGGTATAATTAAGAATCCCTAGACACTGCTATTTCCTTTGACTGATATAAACTAAATATTGCAGATTTATTCTTTAGGGTCTTACGGATATATTAACGTTATAAATGTCTAGGATTTCGTAGGTATAATTAAGAAACCCTGGAAACTCTTATGTCCTTTGACTGATATGAACCAAATCTTGCAGATTTATTCTTTAGGATCTTACGCATATATTAACGTTAGAAATGTCTAGGGTTTTGTAGGTTTAATTAAGAAACCCTATAAATACTTATGTCCTTCGACTGATGTGAAAGTTTATTGTAATAAAACACAAGGAAAAGAGTTTTACTAACGTAGGCGGAGAAGCCAGGCTGAGGCCCCTAGTTTAGATATAATTTTATAAAATAGAAAATTTTTATAATAAAGAAATAAAAGTTCACTAATAAACATAGTTAACATACACATTTTTTTGTCATATACATTATTTTATCTTAATCTATTTTTAATTTTTTCAATGTTTGAAAACACATTTTTTGAAATTTTAACCTCAGTTCCTCCCAATATATCAACGGCAGTCTACGCATTTGATGTGCGACTAATTTCCCGTAGTGGTCTTCATCATCTTCTTTAAAATTATTTTTATTTATTATATTTTTTAGCGTTTCAGTAGCTGTCGATAAAGCGTCGTCATTGGTCATGCTAGAATAACAATGTTTTCTGCCATGTTTTTCGTTGATTTTTTTTTTTTTTTTCAGGTAGGATACTGGTGGACTTGCCTTGGCATACACCTCCGAAATAACACTGTCATTTAAATCGGACAGCTGCAATAAAAAATGTTACGTTAATATTTTATTACAAGAAAGAAATGCACATATGTATTGGTAATCCTGCATAATAGCGCCCTGAGTTTCCACTGTTGCTCTGTTTGCACTGTTTCCATGTTTCAATTCACTTTAAAATACAATTTACTTTTAGATGGTTAATAAAAAAAAAAAAATAGAAAAGCTATCAACAATAACCTAAGATAGTGCTTTAAAGCTGAATCACTGTTTAGGACTCACACTAACCCATGAAAACTATTCTCAGGGCGCTATTACGCAGGATTACCCGTATATTATATGTATATGCCCGGTATCATAGTCATGCTAAATTTTAGCAACGCTGTTAAATTTTAATTTCGTTGTTACAGTTTTGCGTTCCATAAAGCAATGTTAAATTTAGCAAATAATTAAACCCTCTGCTATTTTAACATAGGTCTGAGGCTTTGCTAAATATTTAACAATGAATTAAATTTGACATATGCATTTGGTGACAGATGTTTTAATATATATTTATCTAATAATTTAAAAAATTCATTGATACATAAATACTGAGAAGGTAGGTGGTAATTTTATATTTATAACAGTTGATAATTGTTTCATATTTCCTTAGATATTTTTACTAAATTACTTGTCAATTTATAACGTTAAGTTGCAATTATAAGTTCACACCAATGTAATGCAGTATTTTCTTTTATATCAAATAATTTTATCTGAATCAGAAGATGAGTTTTGGATATTGCAATTCAGTTCATACCTCGACCACGTTTTTATTTATTTATTTATTTATTTATTTATTGACCACCCAAACAATAGTTTGGGTGGTCAAACAGAACATAGTTCCTATAGAACTCCACGAAAAACCTCCTCGGTAGCCAGGATCTGTTCATGGTAGCAAAATGTTTAATGACTCGCCATTGAAGCATGAATTTGAAACTGGTGTGTATCAAAATTGTTATTTGCTGGGCGATAATGGATATCCGTGCAAAAATTATCTATAAACATCATTTTTGAATCCACAAACAGCCCCAGTACAAAGATATAATACTGCACACATTAAAACACGAAATAACATTGAACGGTCATTTGGAGTTTTGAAACGAAGGTTTCCATGTTTGTCAGTTGGAATACGCTTAAAAAAGGAGACTTCTTTGGCTCTTATTATAGCTTGTTTGGTGTTACATAATATGGCAATACTGTTAAACGATGAAGAACCACCAGTTGACCATCAAGTCCCAATACCAGCAGACGCTTTTGATGCTATTCCTCTCGGACCCAACATAAATTTAATAAATCATGTATCCGCAAGATTAGCACTTGTTAACACAATTTTTACATAAAATTTAAAATAGATTTAAAAATATGAATAATTGAAATTTACAATTATGTTTTACAATCTTTATATAGTAAAAGAGACTTTAGTTGACAGATGACGGTTATTTAAAGCATATGGTTCAATGGGAGAGAACTATTCGCGACACAAACTAACGTTAGCGGCGCTAGGATCGGACAGTTAATGGTCGACGAGAAGCGTATATGTCAGAAAGTTTACAGGTGTTTATATGGCTTTTTGATAGACTTTAAACTGTGAAATGGAAAAGAAATACTTGTCGTATTTGGAAATAATTAATTTTTTAGGTGCCACGCCATCTTCTAGAAATATTATTGAAGGCGAACGTGTAATAAACGCGGGTAATATTTAATGTGCGGAGTTTTTTCATCAGACGGAAATATGCGTGAGATTCGAGGGTTATGTCTATAAACTTCTGCTTTATCGTCACCGCCTCAAGAAATAAAAGGCAAAATTGATATTAGGAAGAAGTTAGAGTAATTAATATGTCATGTTCCTGCAAGGCTGGTATTAAATGCAAAGATATATCAGCTATATTGTTATTGCAACAGGTGTTCAAAAAAAAAAGCCAATGACATGAAGGCAACCAGTGATTTTTATTTAAATATACTATTATTTTTACTTTTGTTTTTTTTTTTCTGTCTTGTGGTTTTTTTTTTTTTTTACTTCAGAAACAGTATCTTGTAATTCGCACAAGTTTAACAAACAGACCTTAAGCGTTTATGGTCACAAATAATGGAGCTGTCACTTGAAGCATATAAACCTGGACCTATTTTGGAAACAAATTGTGCAAAAAAATTTAAAACGTTTAACCCGTTACCTGATTTCAATGAGGATATATTGTACAAATTTAAGCAGTCGTTAGCTGGAGTTTCGCCAGAATTTGCGGTATCAAAACATATGTAAATATTCAAACTCAATATGTAGCGGTTGAACAATAATGAATTCATTTTCTTATACCGGACCGGAAGAGAGATAGTTGTTTCGCAACAGTCAACAAGTTCTATGATATCGAGCCAAAATACTTCTACGCAATATTTAGATGCTATTATTTTTAATTCTTCACAATCTGAAATAATGACTACCATATTTAACATACCTGTGATACCTATTTAACCTACCATTTTTAAAATAATGTTGTCTGAGTACGTACAAAAAAATTTTATGTATAGAAGACATTCATACCATTTGTGAAGATACAAAAAAATCATCGGTAGAATGGAAAAACCATCGGCAATTTCGCATTACAGGATCGAGATGTTATTCGATATATACTTATTCAAAAGAAGATTGGAGAAAAAAAGCTTTGACGTATTTCTGGCCTAAAGGGTTTTCGAATAAGTATACCAAACATGGTATAGCTATGGAAAGCGTAGCAAGAAATATTTATAGACAAAAATCCAATGTATCTATTATAGAAATGGATTTTCTAATTTCCAAATTAAATCCGTGGTTGGGATATTCGTGTGATGGTGTAGTAATAGTCAATGGAAAGCCACAAAGACTTTTAGAAATTAAATGTCCATTTGAAGGTGTTTATATTCAATTAAATTTTATTTTAGTGATCACTATATTTCTTTTTAGGCAAGGATGTATCTGCTGAGGAATTAATATTTAAATTGAAATATATTAAATTTGAAGGTGTTATTCCAGTATTAAATAAAAAACATCAGCACTATGGACAAATACAATTAGGAATGGCTATATTGAATTTAAATATGTGTGTTTCTTCTAAAGATTTAGGTTACAAAATATTTTCTACAGGTTTTGATGAAATTTTTACTAAAAATATGCTTATTAAATTAAAAAGTAGTTTCTTTACGAACATGTTACATATTATATGTGAACAAAATAAGATAACCTGAATTTAAAAAATATATACAGATTTTATGTAAATATTTATATTTTAGAATAATTTCAAACTTATTTTATATAATTTCTATGCAACCATTATAAAAATAATAATATCCTTAAAAAATAACGATCATTCAGGGCAGCTTTGCGCAAAGTATGGTCTACAGAGGCAAAGCTTTTATTTACGAATTGTTACGGCCTATTCTAGCTGACAACACTGCTTATAAAACTAACTCACACTGACCTACCTTAACGTACAAAAACTTATGCTATTCTCATTAAAGGATACAGTATTGTGTATTTTTGCGAAACCAACTGACTAGCCTCCTGACAATCTACTTAAAAGTAGCCGTTCTTGCTACAGAAATATAAATTAACATCTGAATTCTCGTATTCTGTCAAAACTTTTAGGTTATGTCATTTTGACACAGGGGCATAATCACATTCTTTTGCATTTTGGAGTATGAATACTTCATTAGAACCTGGAAATTACCGACTATTAGCGTGTATTACGTATATAAGGAACATACTTACACTTGTAAAAAATACAATGTTGACATTCGTGATTTTTAACGCCGATAAGACAGAATGTTGTCATTTTTGATAACAGTCTGAGTCACGTGGTTTTGCCCACGTGAGTCTAGTGTCTATTAGACAGTTATAGTGGTGAAGGGGGGGCATATATAATGGAATGTTATATGCCATTTTGTCTCTTCAATGTCGTGATTCAAGAAGTATAGAGGTTCCCTAAGGGGTGGAGACTCAGTAACACGTGCCAAATTTTATTCCACAAGTTTTTGTGAAATTATTATGAAGATAATGCTGGTTCACCTGTGGATTCGCTAAGCGGAAAAGGCACGTGATACATCATGTTTTGGGAATGCAAAACGCGACTTACGTCGGAATTAGGAGTTTTCTACCCCTAGATGGCAATTGAGTTACGACGTTTCGCCACTAAAACACCGAGGTATGTTTCTTTTATACAGTATTACCCGCTAATCAGTTTTGAATAATCCAGTGTTCTAATGTAAAGTATTTCTTTGTATTTTGTAAATCTAGTGGCAACATGGAAGGGCCTAAATTGAGTATTCTTTCTCGAGCGAGGATCCTGCTTTCGAGGTTATACTGTCCCCCACGTGTAAGGGTTGAAGAGCCGATTTTGGAGCGATCCGTGGAAGACGTAGCGTGAAAATTATTGTATCACTTGAGACCTGTTGCTACAGGGTGTTGCGAGAATTCCTGTGTTTCAGCTGAGTATACTTTGGAAATGTTTGAAATTTTGTAACAGAAGCGACTCTGCCCTATTAACGTATTGGAATTCCCGTTTGGGGATGTTTTTTTGTGATTCTTAACGTTAATAGTGTAGGGCTGCGTCTGGTACACCCTTATGGGTTATGGCCATGATTATTAAGTGTGTGTTATTTTTTGTACTGTATTATTAGCTGAAATGCATTGAGGTTTCTCAAGTTTTGTTGTATCTTGAGATATTTTTGAGTTATTGAGATAGTTTTGGATTTATTGAGTACGCTGTTGCGTGTACGGTTGGGCGTGTCGCCACCGTATTTATTTTTGGAGGTACAATAATTTTTGGTTCACGAATCGCTCATTTTAAATTTTTGCCGCGTAATGTAAATTCAGTCTGTCTGTATAGTATTTTCCTTGATAACTGGAGGTTGTGAATTAGCTTTCAAACACGCAGGTTACTCCTTACTTTGAATACTTACTGGTCAAGTATTCGTGTTACTTGCTGTTCACGTTATCAAGGATCGGGTTTGTAGTATATGGGGAGGAATTAACGTTAACTTCAATCGGGCAGAACCTCAGCCACAAGCATCGTTTTTTTTTATTTATTTTTTTTGACCAGTCTTCCTTAATTTTTTTTGTCTCGATAATTTTTTTTAAATTTTGATCATTTCCGTTGAGTCAGTGGGTAGGGTGGTTCGTCAATTTTTTTGGCATCTCGCGGAGATTTTTTTGTTGACGTATCACGGGTTTTTAAGAGTAAAAGGGGATATGTGGAGTCTTGAAACGATGGATTCTTGAATCAACGCGACTTCGTTGCCAATAGACGGATTGGGATTTCAATAGTTTTAAGGCGAGAGAGAATTGTAGTAAAAATTTAAATCGGGGTTTCGAAAAAGCGCTGGCTTCCCGATTCTAGCCCTCTTCCGGATTTTTCCTAACGGTATTGCCAACCGGAATACCGTTACCATTTTTTCAACGTAATTAATCACTGTGGTATAATATTCCTGTGCAAAAGTTCACGCAGCCCTAGGGCAGTTGTAGCATAAGTAATCCAATCACATGTTACTGGGTATTTATACCGCATCACAAGTAATTCAGTTTGTCAATTTAAATTGTAATTAATTACCGGTTAAAGATTCAGTTGTTTAATTTCCTTTGGCCATTTGTGAATACTTAGTTTTCTAAATTTTGGATTTAACTTAGATATTTTGCTCGTAGATTAAATAATTTATTTTTTTGTATTAACTTTGTCGTACTCCGAACTAAAAAGGGAATATTTAACTAGTCATTGATCTTGTAATTCTTAATATTTTGGTTATAAAATTTTGTTTATTGAGTATTCGCTTTGCGAATAATAATATTTATTTGGTTAATAGATTTTGCGTATTGAGTATTCATTTAGTGAATAATTTATTTTGTTTATAGATTTTGCGTATTGAGTATTCATTTAGTGGATAATTTATTTTGTTTATAGATTTTGCGTATTCAATATTCGTTTAACGAATAGTATTTATTTTGTTATTACTATTTGTTAGTTACTGATTTTTTTTGTTAATAAATTTGGTTATTGAGAATTTTGGTGTTTCTATTACGAGAACTCTATTCCTTCCCCTGGGGTTTTATTTTTCTTCCAGAATTTAGGGCAATAGAAGCGAAGTGACTGGCGCCGTATAAATTTTAGGCCGCACATCGACATTGATAATTACAGGACCACCCTGCATAGTCACATCTATCTCTAGACTGGGCTGGCGGCCTTCTACCTTGCCCTGGACAGCTGATAGCCACTGGAGTCACTTCACAGTGGTTACGGAATTCATATTTTTCCCCATTTAGGTTTTTAGCGGCCGATCAGAGAGCTGAGCGGACGCTGGCGTATGCCAACTATATAACGCTGGAGTCTGGCCGTAATATACGTTATAGAATATACTAACACGTAAGAGGTCTATACAAAATTAAAAATATTTTTTTTTATGTATTGTTTTCATATAATTTGTTTTTCAAAAAAAAAAATTTTTTTTCTAGATAAGTATACTTTATGATACCCAGAGTATCAAATTAGAATTAAATAGTTTAATTTTTTTTTCCACAGTACCTCATAAACTTTGTATTTACAGCGTCATAATTTAATAACAGATAATTAATGTATCATAAATTTATCATCAGATAAGATGGGAGCTGATTAATTTACCATGGCACATGCGACAATAAATATATCATTTATTACTGGGATTAAATTCCAATTCAGGGTACTTTTTAAAACCTGAAATATTTTTAATGAAAAAAATGTGTCACGTGGTTATCTTCTGTCCTCGCACATTATCTGGTGTTAGTGATGAATAAGAATCTCCTGTTACCGTCGTAATATTATACAAGTGGGGAGACTGGTGTCAATTGTTACAAAATTTATTAATTTTGCATTATATGACTTCTTATTTATTTCTACTTAAAGATTTTTTTTTTTAATAATCTGAATGGTTAGTTAGTTACACATTTTATTATTCAAATTAATAATAACTTTATATTTATATATTTTTTTTAGCTAAAATGTAACACTGTGACACTTGTTACAATTGACACCTTTACGGTGTCAGTTGTAACACTGTCACTGTCAATAGTAACATAAACAAATATTGTTTCTTTATTGGTATAAATAAAATAAAACACAATTTTATATAATTATACGTAAATGTATATTTTGTAAGTAAACTTACAATAGAAACATCAAATTTTAAATACCTTCTTTACAAGTCATATTCAATTCAAAAATCTAATTAAACCAGGGCTGCAAACCGAACCGAACCGAACCAGGCAGATTTTCCGAACCGCGAACCGGAACCGACTAGATCTTCTAAAACCGGTATAGAGGAACCGAACCGGCTTTGTGAACATGTTTGAATTGGTTCGAACCTGTTCAAACCATTATATACTTTAACTTAACATCTTTAAACTTCTTAAAAGTTAAAATTTGAAATAAAAAAAGATAAGTAAGTAATAAAAATAATATACTTTCATAATTGCGATTGTGTTCTTATTTAAAATATTTAACCTGAGTCAAGATTCCTGAAAAAACTTGATTAATTTTATTCGTTTTTAAATTTGATTAGTAAATTATACAACTAATTGTGTTTATACACGATAGATACTTTCCTGAAGAATTCTTGGAGGTCTAAAACGTGAAGATTCATAAAAAACTGGGGGGGTCCAAAATCGGCCGAATGCATGACCCTACCCTCATCCCATATGAGGAAGTAAAAATTAGTGTAAAAACAGAACCGGGTGAATTTATTTTTTGAACCGAACTGCAAACCGATCTTATGAACCGGTTTAAGGCCGGTTCAATAAATAAAAATAGTAAACCGAATAAAAACCGAACCTTAAAAATTGTGTGAACTGTGAACCGGAATCGGTTCGGATTTTCCTACCGGTTCGCAGCCTGAATTAAACACACAAAAAATATTATGCTTATTTTCGAAAAGATAAATAATGAAACAAAATATTATTTGCAATCAGAATTTTAAAAATATACGTATTTACGTAAACATAAAGTAGATACTCCATATAAAATAAAATTATGAATAGCAAAAAATATTTATTCAGATTCACAATTTTTGCAAACATAGAAAATATCATTGTTAGTGCAACTAACATGTGCCCACATTTTTCAACTTGTGCACTGAACTCAGTCTTCTTTACTGTTTATGTATGAATCAAAACATACTAAACAATGTGCTTCTTCATCCTCGGATGAGCTTGAGCTTTCAGATTTTTTAGATAATAAATAATAATAAATACATTTATTTTGTTTAAAGGTTACACCTTATACAAAAGAAAAGAGGGGTCGATTCATGGAATTATTACAAAGAAAAAATAATAAACAAAACAGTATGACAATATGTATAATATACTATTGCTAACAGCTTTACAGATGTGTAGTAACAGTTAAATATAAACTATATCCTACTATAGTAGTTACTGAAATTACATAATGATTGAAAATGGTTAATACATACTTATTCTTACACTAGTTATTCATTTAGACAAAAACTTCTTGTGCGTAATGCTGAACAAGTATAATAGTACAGACTATTAAGCTTAGGCAGGTTATCTATGCATAACAGGTTATAAAAGCTACTTTCGTCGAGATTTGTTTGATACTTTTGCAGATAAGTCTGTCTAATGTCTGTGTAGATGCGACATTTTGGCAAGAAGTAAAATAAATTTTCATTTTCTTCTAGGTTGCATACCTGACATTTGTTAAGAGGGTCAAGTAGGTACACCTACATTTATTTAGGACGATAATAATAATAATAATAATTTATTCAAGTTTTTTGTACATTAAATATACAGTAACTTAAGTCTAATTTAGCCCATCATGCCAGCTCAGTTATACTCATACGGAATTCGTCAACACTGTATAATGCGCGGTTAGAAAGGAATATCTTCATTCTTTTTTTAAATATATTTCTATTAAGATTTTTGATCTGAAGCGGAAGCATATTATACAGGTTGACTCCGATTACCGACGGTAACTGTCTGGTCGTGGTATATCTACACAGAGGCGTCCGAAAAAGTTCCTTTTGCCTGGTGTTATAATTGTGAGTGTTCTGGTTTTTTTTCCAGAACACTTTCATTGTCTTTAATGTACAAAAGTACATTTAAGATGTACAATGATGGAAGCGTCAATATGTTCAGTTTTCTGAATAGATCTCTACAATGTGCGTAGCGTTTAGCTTTCGCTAAAATGCGTATAGCTTTTTTTTGGACTTTAAATATACGCGTCTATTCAGTGGTGTTGCCCTATAGCTCGACACCGTAAGAGAGTAGACTATGGAAGTAGGCATAATACAACATTCTGACGGTGTTTTCGGAAACACATTCGGTCATTCTCTTTAGCATATACGTAATTCTATTCAGTTTAATAGATAGTACGTGGATATGCTCTTTACACGTTAGCCGGCAGTCCAAATGAAATCCAAGAAACTTAACGGTATTTTCATTGTACAGAGTATTGTTATTTAACATCCTATTTAAGCTGAAAATAATTGTTTTGGTTTTTGTAGTATTTAAACACAATTTGTTACTAGTGAACCATTGTAAAGCTTGAACGTGTAGTCCCTATTCGATGCTTTCTAATAATTCGTCGATCAGTTTGATAGTTGCTTTAGATGTAGATCTGAGTTTTCGAAAGCCGAACTGATTATCAGAAAGCACCGTGTGTCTTTCAAGGAATGCCAGCATCCTATTTTGAATCGCTTTTTCTAATATTTTAGAAAATGATGGAGTTATTGATATATGGCGATAATTGTTAGGATCGGAAGCATCTCCTTTCTTAAAGACTGGCGTAACTCTCGAGATTTTTAATTTTTCAGGGTAAATTCCTGACTGGAAACAGGAATTGACAATTATAGCCAAGGGCTCGCTAATGGCTACAGATGTAGGTTTTAATAATTCGACATTAAGGCTGCGTATAACCCCCAGTGGTTACTAATTTCTTATACAAAACTAAAAATCTAAAATAAAATTAGTATCAACCTATACATCAAATTTTGCACCGAATTTTCTATCTAATAAGATATTTTTAATTGTAGAAACATTTATTGTAAAAATATTATCGCTCAATAACTTAAAAATAGACATCAGCGATATTGTTCTGTAATTTTTTAAATCTGTTTGTGGGTTTCGAATAACTTTTATATTTATATAGTTTTGTGTAGAAATGTTCAAATAATACGTCAACATTTTTTTCGACTTGATTTCTTATAGTTTAGAACCTTCGTCGAAAAATATTATACTTGATGATAATGGAATTCCACTTGGTACACGTATTCTTTACGGAGATTAAATCATTTTTCTTGTAACACCTATTTTGAAAACCTCGGCAGATTCAAGATGGCGGCAAAAATAGACTACCAAGTATAATAACTATAAGTAGTTTTGACAATAGAGCAAAATAGCTAAAAGCATATTTGTAGAATGAAGCTTTAGCTACAATTTGCCGCATCGTATGCAAATATGTGTCAATTGGTTTACAAGATGGCGTCTATAATGCAATTTGCTTATTTACAATTAAATTACAGCTTTTTCTACAATTAAAAATATCCTATTAGATAGATAAAAATTCGCTGCAAATTTTGATATATAGATTGTTATTAATTTTATTTCCGATTATTAGTTTTGTATAAGAAACTATTGAGAACTATAGGGTTGTGCGCCGCCTTAACACCATAGATGTCGAGGCTTTTACTATTATTGAGTCCCCTGATTATATTGTCAATCTCTATCTCATCAGTCGGCCTTATGTATAAACTACTATGGTAACTTATTTTCTTATTATGTAGCAATGTATTATAGTCCGCATTTGTGGACGGGAGGTTAGATACAGTGTTCTCCGCCATAGTGATGAAGAAATTATTAAAATTATCAGGCGATATATTTTCGCTCTTTTTTGTATTCTTAACTCCCCCACACTCTTGCTGGATTATCCTCCAAGAAACCTTACATTTATTTTTTGAGCTGCATACAAACATGTTGTATGCCTCAATCTTTGCATTTTTTAGTGCTTTTTTATATTTGATTTTATACTGTTGTAGCATCGGTTTTACTTCAGGTAAATTAAGACCTGAGAGGAAGATAATATTCTCCCTCATAGTTCTCAGCTCTGGAGTGTACCACTTAATATTAGTAGAATTTCGTTTTCGAACTATTTTAAGGGGGAAACAAATGTTAAAACCATCCAAAAATTCTTTTAAAAAAACATCGAACGTTTCATTTGGGTCATTGCCGTTCAATAACTCATTCCAATTGATGCTAAATAAGTAGTCAATGAATTTTTCGTAATTTTCCCCCTTAAAATTACGTTTACAAACTGTCTCTTTATTTCCATTTATCAAGTGTTCATTCTTCAACTTAACTTTAAAATGAACACCAAGTTGGTCTGAAAAACCAGGGTTTATAATTGTCACGTGGTAGTCCGATTCATAAATGTCAGTCAATATATTATCAAGACATGCCCCGCGACCGGTTACGTGTGTCTGTCTGGTAGTCTCAAAATGCGTTATTTTGAGGTCTAATCCAGATACGACGTCGAATAAGTTGAAAAACAAACTATCCTTGATCTTAAAGTCAATGTTAAAGTCGCCTGTTACGATGATTTTATAATTTTTGTAATTAATATAAGACATATGGACTGCTCTTTGAAGAATGTCCAAGAAAATTGCAAAATCCCCGACAGGCGACCGATATACAGTAATGACAATTAATTTATGTTTTTTAATTGCTATACCTACAATTTCACAATGCTGTTCTGTAGACATATTAGAAATAAAATGTAACGCCCTAAAATCAGCATGTGATTTGACATATATGGCAACACCGCCACCATCCATATTAATCCGACAATATATATCAGCTCGTATGAAACCGTTAAGGTTGTAGAAGGAATATTCTTGTTCATACAGCCAGTGTTCATTCACACATAGAACATCAATGTCGTTATCAGTGATAAGTGATTCTAGTGCGTTCATTTTATTTCTAATGCTTTGCAGATTTAATTGCAATACATTAAAATGTGCGTTATTGTGTTGAGTGAGAAGAGGCTTTTCTTCTAAAAATATATTTTCGGACAATAACTCCGCTCGGCCAAAACTGTGGTTCAGATATCTCGGCTCGATGTCGATAGGGACAGCTCAACCTGAAGCAGTCGCTGGTGCCGGAGGACGTCACAATCTTTGAGGCGTTGATTTCTGCAGTGGGGATTTTGTATGTGGGAGTGGTAATTTCAGAAATAAAATTTCATTATTATTTAAAGTAAAATTATTCAATTAGTTAAAAAGTATTCAATTTATACAAATGTTAGAACTAATCTACTTTAAGATAAACTTTCTCAAGGGTTAGTTGAGATATCACATATTTTTCTAGTTAAGCATTAAAAAGATACAGAGTGATTTACCGGTCGTATATTATATGATTAGTTTGAAAGAACGTTATTGTTTAGATCAAAATAGTATCAGTCAAATGTTTATACAAAAGCCGATAGGCGACAATATATTTTCAGTGAGATGGACCGCGTAGTAATTAGAGTCAAAAATTAATCACTTGGGTTTATAAATTATTGGTCATAGAAAGATAAGTTTATAAAAGGGGTTGTTGTTAATGTGGAGAGCTGATTATTTTTACAACGACAAAAAAAGGGGTCAGAGATCAGATAATTAGTTTTAAGAAAAGAGTTGGAAAAATCTTGTGAGAGACAAAGCAGTGATGAATAAACCGCCACCGTGAACGGACGAACCTCCCAAGTATTTTGGTAGAGACACCCGGTAGTTGTCGAGAGTAAACCAGAAGTAATCTGGAAGTGTTGAGGTCTGTTTGAAATTAAATAACGAACCTCGTAACGGGTTAAACACCGGGAGTGTTGTGAGATGAATACGGTGATGGTGAGGTTTTTGTGAGTGTCTCTCATGGGATTTTATAGCCAGCGATAATTGTAAGTTCTAATGTAATCATAACCTTTTCGATGCTAATTAAACATTAAACGTAGATTAAGTAAAATGCAGACTTTAATTCAAACACCCTTATTCCTCTCATAAAGAGTCTAAGCAACCAACCGGCGGATCCTTTAGATTTTCAGACTTGATACCGCTCGCAAGTTTTGGAAATCCACTATGTGGAGGGCCTTTCAAAGTAAGTACCATGTAGTACAAATGAAATTATTTAAATTCATCTAGCCAACCTTGACGTTTCGACCGATCCTAGAAATGCCCCCACATGTTCTTGACGTATTTTATGAGCTGATTTTCGGCAGTACCGGTAAGTACCCTGCCCACAAAGAACCATGCATTTTTAGGTGCTGCTTGCAGTCCAACGGTACTGTCATTTACGCCAACAACTGAGTTGTGTGTTCGCTTTTTGGCTTTCTTATTTTTGACCAATTGGAAGTCCTTATCTGTGTTGTCCAGCTGATTACACGTGGTGGTTTGTTTTTCGCGTAAATTGTATACAGTGGCGTGGTCACGTGATGTTTGTTTACGTTCAGGATCCTTGGTAACTGCTGCCCTCTTTTCAATCACGGGTGTGACTGTCGATGTAGAAGACTTCTGCTTAATTTGGTGAGTTTGCCCATTTTTGACAGATAACCGCATGTTTTTGACAAGTTCGTTGACAGGTTCATTGACCTTTTCCTCTGGCAGCGGAATTTGACAACTTGTCAAAAAAATCATTTTTTCTTTTAATAAAGAATTATTTTCTTCCATTTCCCGAAGCATTCTTTTTAATATTTTATTTTCAAATAAAATATATTTAATTTCATTGGGAGACAGTTCATCGGTTTTCACATCGGAAAAGCTGTCTTCTAACGCTTTTTTATTGGTGCACATGGTACATACCCACTTCTCATAACAAGAATTCTCCTTATCAGAAGAGACATTTGCACATCTGAGGTGAAAAAAATCTTCACAATCACTGCACGATACATCATTCACTACTTTTTTTCCACATACTTTACATTTACAATCATTGTTAGCTTTTTTTCCAGAGCTGTGCTCGGAAGAATCGTTAACCGGCGCCATTTTGAATATATCTTTATCTCGTTTTTGTAGCTCATTCTTACTTGGGCTATTGTTCTAATTTTAGCTATTGGTGCCCGGAGGAACAAGTATTTTGAAGGACTATAATCATCAACGAGATTTTTATAGTGATCATTGTATCTCATTTGTTGTACAATGGCAATGTCAGCCTGAGCCAGCTTCTCACAGTAGGTCTGTATAACAGTGAAAATGTCACTTTTTTTCAAATCTGTCACACTATCCTACATATCCTGTGCGCCTTGTTCTATGAGGAAGTTATGGATCTGAGTTACCCAATTGTAGAGCGGTCAGAAATTTAGCGCTCTACACCAAATATCCACCGAGGCGTGTCTTATGCCTGTTTCAACTCTCAGCAAAGGGTTGGGAGTTGTTTTTGGGCAGTGTAGGATCGTTCTTATGTACCTAGTCTGCACAACTTCTAATTTTTTTGGATTAAAGACAGCCCATTATTCAGCTCCATGGTAGGCTGTTGCTTTAACTAGACTGTCACAAAGTTTTACCTTTTCTTCCCAGGAATTAGACCTACCTTTAGCGAGGATAGCTTTGGCGTTATTTGTTGCTATTACCGATTTTCTTATGGCTCCTTTGGATGTCTCAGTGAATATACCGGAGGATGTAAACTTTACTCCAAGACAGTTGATATTTCTCACATTTTTCAGTGGTACGTCGTCGTAGGTAAGTCAGTGGCTGTTGGAGCGGGAAACATTCATTTTAATAAGTTTTCTCTTTGTTAAGGCTTAATGCATTTCATTGTAGTAACTGTGCAGTATATCCAATTTTTTTTTGGACGTCTAGTGGATAGCTGGCCAGTAAAACAATGTCATCAGCATATGCAAGGAGTAGTAAGTCGTTGTATCCATCTATATTGATCCCGTTTGTACCTTTTGTTCTGAAATACATATGGATGTCATTAATCAGGAGTGAGAACAGTAGTGGTGACAATATTTCTCCCTGAAGTACACCTTCGGTTACTTCTATTTTTGATGTCAATGCATTGTTGGCTTTCACATATAAGTGCGCATTTTTATACAAGTTGTGTACTAATCTAATGATTATTGTACTGATTCCATTGCAATACATTTTTTCTCAGAGTTTAGAGTGATTGACTTTGTCGAACGCTTGCCTAAAATCTATAAATATTCCGAAAGCTGATTGTTTTTTTAGTCTTATCTGGAGGAGTATTGTAGACATTAAGCAAAAAATGGCGTCAGATGTCCCTCTACCTTTTCTAAAGCCCATTTGGAATTCCTGGAGTATTGAGTTGTCCTCCAACCATGTTGAAAGTCTAGTGTACAGTATTTGGGTAAAGATTTTGGTTACACCATTTATTAAGGCAATTCCTCTGTAATTTCCGGGGTCATTTCTTGGTCCTTTTTTATGGATAGAAATGTCATGGTCTCCCATCACGCTGGGAGACCATGACGAAGGGATGTTTTCTGACAGGAAGATTTTGTTAAACATATTAAGTAGATAGTGCTCCCAATTAGCTGGTAAATGTTTGTAAAATTCGTAGGTAATTAGATCCATTCCGGGAGATTTTCTATTTTTTGCTATTTTTATACTAGATTGTAGTTCAGACTGTGTGATTGGTGCATCTATAAAGTCGTGAAGAGCGTCAATATACTGTGGATACTGAATTTTACAAGGTGGGTGCATATTTCGATAGTGCTCTTCCCATACAGTTCTAGGGATAGCAATCTGGTCTCATGGTTTAATTCTCAGTTTTTTTATAAGTTTCCAAAATTCTGAATTATTCTGAATGTTTGCCAAGGTATTTGCGGTATTTTCTCATAATACATTTTTTCATGAGAATCGAGAGTTTTTCTATACTGTTTTTTCTGTAATAGGTAGTTCGCCAAGTTTAATTCCGTACGATTCTTTTTGTACAGTTGTAGAGAATATTTTGCTGTTCTTTTTGCTTGGTGACACTCAGCATTGAACCAGGGACGATTTTCTTTCAATTTGTGTTGAGCTTTTATATTTATTGTTTTTTCCATGCCGAGATTTTGAGCAATCTGTCTGAGCGTTTCAGTGTCATCACTATATATGCACACCGATTGATATTTACTGAGACAGTTTTCAAAAAGTGCTGATTTTTGTGTGTGTCTGAGTTTCTTGCAGATCGCGTGTATGAGGGAAAGAGTCAGAGTTGTAAGCTGCATCTGTCTCAAGACTTAGTTTGCAAATGCTATGTTCTACGCGTTCTAGACTTGGTGGCTGCTTGTGAGGGGGGAGGGGGAGGTTGAATGTGGTTGAAGATGAGGGTGGTGCAGTTCTAGATGTTCCGTGTTGACTTTTGTTTTACCAGGGGTTGACAGTTGGAAGTGGGGCAGGTATGTATGTAGGTGTGTTATCAATCGAGTTTTCCAGTCTAAGTTTTTTAATTGCATTTATTTCAGCTAAATATTTCACACAGTCAACGGAGTTGGCTTTAATATTTTTAATAATAAGTCAAAAATCGTCATTTTTAAGAAAATGCATTTGAAGATTATCTATAATTTCACTAAGGAATAATTTTAAAATATTGCATTAATATATGTTAGTAAAGTAATCTCTAGCTATGAATATAATATAAACATCAGATTTATTTTTATAAGCAATAGGGGCATTTCTAGGGTCATAGATTAACCCTTTCGATATATGACACTCTTGTTATAAAAATTGATTTCAGGGTGTGACAACTCAAAATGCGACATTCTTGGCAATAAGTGCATCTTTTGATTATTTTTACGACATAATTAAAATTAGGTTGTTATTGTCAATTTATATGGACCATGTAAAATTTTAACTGATTTATAATTATTTTATTTGAATAAAAGAAAAGTAATAATTACAATGGTAACAGTTTGACCATCTTACAATTAATTTATTTCAATACAAAAGAAGTAATAATCACAGTGCAATAAAATAATGGTTACACCATCTTACAAATTGGTATAAAAATTTGAATAAAATTTAGGAATATAATTTTTTCTCAATAATTCCTTAAGATCATCTTTCTTATTCGTATTTAGTCCTGGTTTATTTTGAAAAGCAGGTTTTAACGGCAGGTCCCCAGGAAGCTTCTTCTTTTTCATAACAGTTACTTTATCATATTCATTTTTATACGAGGTTTTATACAATATGGAACACGGAAATTCTTTTTCAATTTTTATTGCTTTTATAACCGGCAATTTTATTTTTGTTTGTATTAATAGGACCAATAGCAGTAGCAAGCTGTTTCATATCATAGAAATTTATTTATTTATATATTTATTTATTTATTTATTTATTTATTTATTTATTTATTTATTTACTTACTTACTTACTTATTTATTTATTTATTTATTTATTTATTTATTTATTTATTTATTTGTTTATTTATTTATTTACACACGTTTGGCCAAACAACAGGTAAAACCCAATTACAGTGTGGCACAGATTTTATACATTTGAACTTAATTATCATTGTCTGTGACAACTGCTAACATATAAAAGCAAAAAAATTAAATAAACAAATAATAATAATAATAATAATAACAATAATGATACATTACATTACATTACATAATAGTGAAAAAAAAATACATTTGTTTTAGAGTAGATTGATTGTGCAGTTCTTAAATCTATTAATATTAGATGAAAAAATATCAGGACAATTGTCGTACGTTGATAAATGGTTAAATTTTAGGCAAATTCTATTAATAGGGGAATTGTACGCGGAATTCGTTCGATTATGAGGCAAAGCAAATAGCTCATTAAGTCTTGCGTTATGCGATGGTACGCGAATCTGTAATTGATATAAAAGTGATGGACAGTCAAAATTATTATTTATTATTTTATATAAGAACATAATGTCTTTATGCTCTCTTCTTTTTTTTTTAATGAGTAAATAAGTTGTGTGGAAATTTATAGTTTAAATAATTTATAAATTTGTGCTGAATCGATTCCAGCCGTTTAATATACACATAGTACTGGGGCGACCAACATATTGTAGCGAACTCTAGTTGACTTCTGACGGTCGTATAATAAAGTGATAGTACCGTTTTCATGTTTTTGAATACACGACTAGTTCGTATTACAAAACCTAACATTTTATAGGCTTTTTTTATAATAGTATTTATGTGTATGTCATATACTAACTTCGAGTCAAGAGTCACGCCCAAATCTTTTATTTCCTTTACATTTTCAAGTATATTTTCATTAATGAGATAGTTAAATTGAAAGACATTTCTATTACGCGAGAATGTTATTTTTTTACATTTATTTATATTTAGTTGTAGACGATTAACCTGGAAATATTGATCAAGACGCGTAAGATCTTCTTGTATTGACTGAGCATGTAGAATAGATGTTAATTTTTTATAAATTTTTAAATCGTCGGCGTACATAATAAAATTAGAATGTTTGAAGCATAAGTATATATCGTTAATAAAAATATTGAAAAGCAACGGACCTAGATGTGATCCTGACGTTTTCCGACTCGAAACCATTAACAACTACATATTGCTCCCTACCGACCAGGTACGATTGAAACCAGTTTAAAAGCCTACCGTATATTCCTGCCTTAGCTAGTTTTTCTAAAAGTAAACCATGGTCTATGACGTCAAATGCTTTACTGAAGTCTGTATAGATAGCATCTATTTGAATTCTTTCGTCCATAGCCTTATGTATAAAATCCAAGTATAGTGTCATATTTGTTTCAACAGATCTTCCAGCAACGAATCCGTGTTGTTCTAAGTTAATGTGATTTTTAACGTAATTAAATAACACTTTGTATGTCAATTTTTCGAAACTACAGACGAAAATACAACCTCTCTTCCATAAACTTGGAAAATATGAATCTTGTTAAACACGCACTAATTTTTATGAAAAGAGCAGGTATATTGTCCGGTCCAGCACCTTTGTTTGTATCTATCTCAGATAAAGATTTGATTGCGTCATCGATGTTTATAATAATGTTTGACTAGCCAGTATATGACATTTTTTGTAAGTAAGCCGGGTTTAACGGTAATATACTGTTAGGGGTTGTATAAACTGAACTAAAGTACTAAAACATATTACATATCTCTTTCCCATCACGTGACGTCACTTCACGATAAGTCATATAGCTACATCTGACCAAAATTTATTTGTATTAAGTGGTATTTCTTCCTCTATATTTTCAACATATTTATCAAAACAAGACTTAGTGAGTAACTTGTTTTTTTTTTTTTTTTCTTAAATCTGCAAATTGTTGATAATATAATTGGGATTTGAATCTTTTATATTTGACATGAGCTTTATATTTTGCCGAGATCATTTTAATAAGTTCCTCACTATACCATTTTGGATAAGTTTTGTTTCTAAAAAGTTTCCTTTTCACATATTTATTTATAGCTGAGTGCAGTTAATGATAAAAATATTCGACAGATTTTTCAGTATTTAAATTTGAAAAATCATTATTCCAATCAATATTTGAAAAATAATCATTTATTTGTTCATAATCTGCATTTTTGTATAAATATACTTGTCTCGCTTTAGTTAGCAGACATTTATGTGAGATGGAAAATAAGTAGATGTTCAGTGGCGGGGGATGATTATCGATATTACTGAGAGGGCTATCGCAGCGAATAACATTTATTTCATTAATATTACTTAACATAAGATCTAGAATTATATTATTATGATTGACTATGTGATTAAATTGTGCTAAATTGCAGTATGATATGCAGTCTATTAAATCATTAGATGCCGAATTATAAGTGTTACTTGCTGCGAGTCCGAAATTATTAATTAAGGTCCATTTTAAATGTGGAAGATTAAAATCCCCACAAATAAGGAAACGGTCTTCAGGTGCTGAATCACGTATTATATATAATTTAGCCAAAAATGTTTGCAATGCATCGGTGTTATCTGGGGGAAGGTAAACGCAACAAATATGAAGTTTTTTGTTTTTCGTAAAATTATTTGATAAGTTAGTATGCACCGTGGCCCAAATATCTTCCGCATTGCTCGACAGATCAGGCCTTACCACATATGATATTGTATTTCTAACACCAATAAGCACATCTCCGCCGTCAGATTTGACAGATGTATCTGAGGATCTATCTCGTCTCACAATACTGAAATCACTACACAGCACTTCGTGGTCGTAAACTGATGAATTTAAAAATATTTCTGTTAAGCAAATAACATCATAATTGCAAGAGGTAGAGTAAAGTTTTATCTTGTCTGTTTTTGTTCGTAGTCCTCTGACGTTCTGATAATATATTGATAATACCATATTTGATGTAAAATTATTATGTTAGGGAAAGAAATTATTGAACAAGTTTACGAATACTTGCTTCTTCGCGGATACAGTAAATACGGGAAACGTCGTCTTTTCGCACAAATAGCTTACAATTTCTCGTAACTTAATTCAGTCACGTGTAAAGGTTCACCATGTCTTTTTGCAACTCGAATAGCAGAAATAAACCCTTCTGGATTATAAATTGGTCCACCTCTGAGTTGACGTTTCACTTGTCTTTCAATTAAAGAATGAACAGAATCGCCTTCGTTCTGTGTAGGGCCTTTAATTAGGTACTTGTGCGTGATGGATTTTATACCTAGATAACGTACTGCATATAAGTAGAGAGCCAACATGAACTTATTTTTTTGTTGCCCAGCACAATTGTCGGAGTAAAAGATGACTTCTGTATCATTTGTGGTTGCTTTCTTCTTTAAGTACAACAATAGACAAGTACCCAACTCATTAACGCCACGACATCCATTTGTTTCATCCCAAATATAACATTCACATGAATTTGTTTTAAGATCATAAATTGCGAAGTTAAGAACATTTAGTTTTGATTTGTTTTAAAAAACGGAAACATGTCCTTTTGGTATTTGAATTATAGCCTGTATATCGTACACTGCCACAATACCTTCGAAGTTCTCTGTGTCGTATTGTTTTTCAGCTCTAGACAAATTTTTCTCCGCCAGATGTTCGTCATATGCAATTTTTAAGGGTTCTTTGTCTCTATCATCTGAATTTTCCTAGGCGACACAGGTTGCATACTTGCTACCATCAATGAATTGCCTTGAAGTATTTGCTTGAGTATAATGACTCTCTATTTTTGGTACGAAATCAAGGTGGTGTCGAATACCTGCACGTAAAGCCGGATCCAGCGTTTTCTGTTTTCATTGCTTCCCTCTTTGATCTGGCTCAATTAAGATGTTGGCTACTTTATTACGTTTTTCTAGTACTGTTCGAATCGGACGATCGCTAATATCCAGAGTATTTTTGAAGAATACTTTACACACTCGAACTTTCGCATTATTTCGACTGAAATAGAATGCATTATTATGCTGTCGTTGGCTTCTAGTACCGCCAACACGAGTATATTGATAACGTGAGATAATAGCTTCCATAGAATTGGCAATGTATTGTCTCTGTTTATTAATGTCACCTAACGCCCAATATGCTGAAAATAAATTCTGTCTTTCGACATCGCTTCATCATTTTCCTTACACAGTTGACGGAATAATCTATCATTCAAGGGATGGGACTTTATTTTATTGATAACATTTATAACTCATTTATTTGCACTTTACACTTTAATACTCATCGATTTGTGAAGTCTTCCGCTAAGATTTTTTGCGACTAAATGTTCACGGTGAATGATACAGTGAATGGTTAAAACATTTGGTGCCACATTTTTTAATCTTGATACAAAACCACGATGTCGACGAACCATAGACGGTGCTCCATCAGGGAATATTGTTTTCGGCGAAAAAGTTTTCAAGGGTTTCAAATACTGATGCACCAGTCGTGTTAGTAGTAAGTAATTTTGCAAATAGCATTTCTTCAATAATTTTTTCATTCTTCACAAATCGTACATAAGCAAGTAGTAGAGATTCATTATCACGCAGAGTACCCTCATCCAATTGTAATGAAAATTCGTAGGACTGTAGTTCATGACAGTTGAATTTCGATATCACTTGCCATCTCATCAATTCTTTTTGAAACTGTATCGTTGCTCAATGGGTCTGAAGAAAGAATCTCTTGTGCTATTTCATAAGATGCCATTAGTCCTTTATCATTCCGACTTGAAATCTTCTTAAAAACATTACTGATAGTATTACGGCCTTCAAATGTTTTTATAAGCCCTTCAAAGTGCAATATGACTTTATTATTCTTGTCGGGATGTTTCCTTAAACAAAATTCACTTAACAGTGATGGTTTCATGACCTCGTTAGAAAATAAGTGTGGACAAAGTAAACACATTGGCAATTGTTGATTTGTAGGAGATGGAACAAAACCAAGTTTTAAATAGTCAACAGAATATTGTCAGCACCTTTTCTATTTGGCTGACATCTTAAAATAGGTAAGGACCAATTTATGAAGAAATAATTTTAATACAGAAGAACTCGGATACACTAATGCTGAGAAATGAACGCGACCGCCTCGACGAACTTACAGAGATGACTAATGTGCATTACGCTACAACGCCACCAGTGATGTCAACTATAGAAACTTTCAATACACTAAATTGAGCGTAAGAATCCACCAGAAATGCACTAAAACTAAGGCGTAGTCCGAGTTTGGGGAGTTCAAAAACAATATCGAACAATTACTTTTTTGTCGTATGAAGATGCATGTTAGTAATAATAATATAATAATAAATTTATTTATTTATTTATTTTTTTTTTATTGTTGAATTATAACTTTTAATATTTTAATATTCAGTTCAAGAATAATAAATATATAATAAACATTAACTATTAACTTAATCACATTCAAAACAAAAACTACACATTGCAAACTCCCAATTGTAAATGTTTCTCATCTTACATAACTAACAAAATAGGAACTCCGAAAAATTATTATTTATTTTAATTTATTAAAGGTAGATATTAAGTGCTTCTTCCACGTCTTGATTTATTTCATTTTTGTATGTTTCGTTTGTTTTGATTTTAGAAACCACTGAATCCGGCAGTTCATAATTAAAGTAACATTTGTTGTATCTTTTAAGTCCAGCCTTTACTGGGTGGACAGGGGAGAACTGAGCAAGTTCTCTACTGCACATGCTGTCACCAACTCTCTAATGGAACCATCTTGCGCTGACATCATGGCAACTCAAAGGTCGAGTTATAGACACTCGCATCCGGAGAGAGCGGGTAACTGATTGACACCTGGTGAAGCCTCGGAGAACCGTGCGTCTAACCACGCGGGCATTCGACGAGTTCGCCTTGTATATGGACTGGCTAGCCTCGTAAAACAGGTCGAAGTCCGTAAGCTTGAGACAGCCGCCTGCCGCCAGATGCCTCCGTAGAAGGATTCTGATGGGGAGCTGGACAAAAGACCCAGTCTAGGGGCCAAGCCCAAGACCGAATGGAAGAGCCGAAATGCCATTGCACGGAAAGTACATACTTCGGTATATGCAACTCCATAGGTATTAGGCCACGCAACATAAATGCGTCCTTCTCGTGGTGCACCTGATAACCCGCCCACTCCTGGCCCAAGCCGGGAGTGGCCAGGTGATTAAAACCATCGGATCTAGAGGAGAGAACCTCGATAATAAATCGTGCCACTATACACCTTGTACAGAGACACTGATCGAGCGTGACACTTCTTCTACTTACTTGTGCCACACTCCTTTCTCCCATCTCTCCTGTCGGGTCGCACTTGACCCAGCTCTTGTACTTGATTCGTTGAATGCGAGCCAGGCCCACACGTATTTCATATTTATCCTCCCTCTTAACTCCCCAACAGCCTGTTGAGGGACATTAGGAAGCGGCCCTATACCAGGTTGGGGTGCTACGGGTCTCCCTCGGGGGCCTACGCCAACACGCTCCGGGGCCGGAGCCCAACGCACTCTAGCTGAGTGTTGACTCCCCTTGCTCGGCTCTGGGTCAAACTGTCGTCCGCTCTATTTGGGCTCTCCTGACCGACTCTTTTGCTGTCTTCTGTGCCTGATGCATCTAGTTTACTCGAGGCCAGGAACTGTTTAATTTTCACTCTGTCCACCCCACCTAGAGGCCTATCTCTCAAGATCTCATCTTGCTTCAACTTGTCTGGGGTGAGATCGACCGATATCTTCACTATCGGTCGCACTTGACCAACTCTTTTCACCACCCAACGCTGCTAGGTAACTAGGGGTAGGGGGTCTCTTCTAATTTTCATTTTCAAGATAACCGGCCAACGGCCCCGAGGGCAGAGGATGGCATAACGTCACAATGGCCGAGGGGGCGGAAGAGCCAAACGATCGGCTCTCACAATACTCGCGTGGGTCGTGCTCAGAGGCTCCGTGGCCAAAGGTTGGTGAATTGAGGGTGAGGTCCCCCAGGCCACAGGGTTGAAGAGCTGCTGTGAGTTTAAATGTAGAGGTTGTGGGAGTCAGGAACCAGCCGCTTCGGACCTTGATCGGGAAGTGTGCGATGAGTAGGGGGTGTCGGATCACCTACTGCGCCGAGCGGGCCCGGCCCGTCCGTGTATCCCGGGGCCTGATAAACAGAACAAGGTTAGGTCTCAGGGAACTGGGGTAGGACAAGAGTCCGAAGGTACACCCGTTCCTAACCTTCTAGCTTGCTCCATCACACACGATGCGCTGGCAAAACAACAATTATGGATAGTAAGAATAGGGGGGACCAAAACGACGTAAGCATGGAGGAAGTTTTCAAAAAGAGTGGTGCCACGCGGCGAACACCGCCACCACGGAAAGACAAGGGCTGCACTCCAACTGCAGCGGAGAAGGAGGCGGAGGTCATCGTTGTGGCCGAAGAAGATGATCCAAGGAAGAGCCAGAGTAACGCCCAGGCTGGAGTTGGCACGGTAAGAGCTGCGAGACGCAATAGCGTAGCCGCACTCTTCGCCACAATGAAGGGTAAGAAGGACAAGACGAACGTTGTCTCGAACCCGACCTCGATTAAAAGAGGGAGGGAACGAGAGGAGTCCGAGGGCGAGAGAGAGGAGGAGTTTGCTGAAGCCATGAAACTTTTAACCATGGCGACGGACAAACTAGCTGGTATCGTGGACGGGACACCGAACACGAAGATCAGTATCAAGGAGGCGGTAAAGGAGCTCAAGTGGCATGTGGCGGTCACAAACCGCAAGCTGCAGAAGCTCCGGGAATAGCCGACGAAGAAGCGGCTGAAAAGGGTCAGCAAGGAGGCGTGCAATACGGCAAGTATTGCAACCCAGACGGACCCGGTATCGGAAGCTGGATCTGAAGAGACATCTCGGGCGGAACGGAGTAATAGGCTCACCGCGACGCTGGCTGGAGGGGGAACCTTCGCAGATCTAGCACCGATACTAGAGAGCGTTTGGCCAGAAGCATGCTACAGGGCTACCACTATGGAGCCCGGTAACATGACGAAGGCCGACGCTAAAGAAGATCTAGCCGTTATCGTGGACCCGGGCCTAGACCCTGAGGGTAGTGTCATGAAAAGCATGGCAGGTAGATTTCTCGACCTGGTCTGCATGGCCAAGGACGGACTTCAGGAAGGTAGAGTGGAGTTCCTGAGGAGCGTCACGGAAGCCGTGGACAGGAAAAGAAAGAAAACTAAGACGGAGAACACCCTATTCGTCCTGCCTTACAAGATGGACGAGGGGGGTGTTAATGACACTGGAACTCTGTACCGGCTCTGCCAGAACCTGAGGGAAGAAGCGGTGAAGCAGCAGCTGGAGAGAGTGAGAGTGTACACCCTCGGCGCCATCGACGCGGGCTACTTGAGGAAGTGCGCGGAGTTCGCCTTCCATGGCACGGCCTGCAGGGCCATAATAATGACCGCAGGGGCAATGGGAAGGAAGAAACCCCTGAAAAAAGAGTCGACACCGTCGGAGGAGCGGTAAAAAAGGAGCCGGACACCGAAAAAGTCATCGTTAGGGCAGAAGGCTCCACCTACGCAGAAATCCTGCGCAAGGTGAAGAACGATGTCAAGATTGACGAAATTGGTGTCCAGATCAGGTCCATGAGGAAGACAGCCCAGGGAGATCTGCTTCTGGAGATCTCGGGAGGGCGCGCGAAGGCCAACGCCCTCAAAAAGGCAGCTGAGAACACCAGCACGCGAGTCCTAGTAAAGGACAGGATGTACATAATCCATATCGCTGATATAGATGCGGACATCAGTGCTGAGGTGTTGAAACTGCAGATTATGAAGTGCAGAGAGGACCTGGGGAAGGACGAGGTCAAGGTCATCTCACTGAAACCGATGGCAGTGAGAAAAGACGTGGCGACCGACCTTGATGCGAAGGGCCGCATCAGAATAGGTTGGGTCGCTTGCCGGGTGAGGAAGAGGATAGAGGTGCACAGGTGCTACCGGTGCCTACAGTTCGGGCACCGGACAGCTGAGTGCAAGGAGCAGAACAGGTCCATCCACTGCTTCAACTGCGGTGAAAAAGACCACAAAGCCAAGGACTGTAAGAACCCTTCTCGCTGCATAACGTGCGACGAAATTGGGCACAGGTCTGATCAGACGAAGTGCCCCGTTTTCAGAACGTTAGTCTACGACAAGCGTAAGCCGTGGAGCAGCGAGGACCCCATCCAAAACCAACAATGGGGATTAAGGTTCTGCAGTGCAACCTTGGAAGAGCACGGGCGGCGCATGACGTCACCTATGCGGCCGCTATGCAGGCGGGGATCGACCTCTTGGTGGTGGGTGAGCCGAACAAGACGCTCACAAAGGGAGGTAGATGGCTCAGGGACACGCGGTGCGACGTGGCAGTGCTGTTCCTGAACAGGAAGATGGGAGTAAGCGGGGTCCATTGCGGTGATGGCTACCTATGTATAGACTTCGGGAAGTGCCTTGTCCTCTGCTGCTACATCTCCCCCAACATCGGTATGGAAACATACCAGGATGCTGTGGATGAGATGATGCAAACAGCAGGATGGGGCGGGAAGGAGTTTATTATCATGGGAGACATCAACGCGAAATCCACACAGTGGGGATCCCCGATTACCGACAGAAGAGGTGAGTACTTCACCGAGTGGCTGGCGGCTATGAACCTGGTGGTGATCAACACCGGCAACGAGCCCACCTTTGTCAGAGGTGCTTCCGAGTCTCATATAGATGTTACGTGCTCCACTAGCAGGGTATCCAGAAAAATAGCGAACTGGCAAGTTCTGCTATCTGAAAACCTCAGCTACCGATCCCAAGGTAAGCCGTGGCTCGACTCCGCTGTGTTTAGGGACATCTTAAACACAAGAGTCGACCTCGAACCTGATGATGACGGCACATTTCATACATGTGCCAGAATCATCAGGAAAACCTACAGGGCACAGGCATGCCGTACTGGTGGAACTCTGAAATAGAGCAAGCCAGGAACAACTGCGCTAAGCTGCGAAGGGCCACTACAAAGCTCAACCGCAGAAGAACTACCACGGACGAGGAGAGGGAAGCAGCACGGGTAAGGTTTAAAGCAGGAAGGAAACTCCTGCAAAACCTAATAAACCAGTCAAAAAGAGACCTGTGGAGAGAGGTGTGTGAGAAGGTGAACGAGGATGTCTGGGGCGGCGGTTACCGTATCGCAACGAGGCACCTCGGAGGGCTAACTCCATACGATATCTCCACAAGCAAGAAGACGCAAATAGCGAGGGCCCTGTTCCCGGCTGCGAACGAAGCCCTCGACAGATGGACGGTGGCGGAAACGGTGAGTCCTTTTAGCCTGGAGGAGCTTAAAAGTGCTGCAAAAGCACTGAAAAGCAGAAGAGCTCCAGGCCTGCATGGAATCCCCGTCGAAGCCATCAAGGAAGTGGTAGCGAACCAACCATCTTGGCTGTTGAAGATGCTTATCCAGCTCCTGAGCACACAGTGTTTCCCAAAAGAGTGGAAAACGGCAAGACTGGTCCTCATCCCGAAAGGGGGAAAGCCTCCGGAACTGCCGTCATCGCACCGGCCGCTCTGCTTGCTGAACTCAGCCAGTAAGCTCTACGAGACGATGGTGAAGCCAAGGCTCGAGAGTGAAATCGAGAGTAGTGGAGGACTACACGAGCACCAGTATGGCTTCCGCAGGGGCAGATTCACCATACAAGCCCTACAAGCCGTAAAGGATTGGGTCGGGCGCAACAAGAGCAAATGGTGCGTGCTTGTAACGCTAGATGTAAAGAACGCCTTTAACTCTGCCTGCCACAACCTGATCTTACAGGAGCTACGGAGACGCAACATCTCCGAATACTTAGTAGCACTGGTCTCCAGTTATCTGGAGGACAGATCTATTCAGGTAGACAAAGGCGTGTCTTTGAGGACCGACGCAGGAGTTCCCCAGGGCTCGGTTCTAGGACCCACCCTGTGGAACATCCTGTACGACGAGGTCTTGGCGCTGCACACGCACGAGGACGCCACCCTGATCGGCTTTGCGGACGACCTGGCCATGCTGGTGGAGGCGGAGGACCAGCGATCGCTAAAAAGGACAGTCAATTGGTGCCTCGAGCTGATTAACGACTGGATGACATCCCACAAGCTAGATCTTGCGCCGGGCAAAACGGAGGCTATCATCCTGAAAGGGAAGAGGGATAGGAACGGTATCAGCTTCTCGCTGGGGAACACCGTAATCCCTGCCTCCAAAACGCTTAAATACCTCGGTGTCACGTTTGACGAGAGGATGTCCTTCACGAAACAGGTGCTCGCTTCCGTCAGGAAAGCCGAGGTGAGGACATCCATGCTCGGCAGACTGATGCCGAACGTTGGAGGCCCCTCGAGTGCAAAAAGGGTGGTGCTTTGCGGAGTGGTGCACTCGATTCTCCTATACAGAGCCTCTATTTGGCACGAGGTGTGCAAATATGCAAAATATAGGGATATCCTTATAGGTGCACAGCGGAAGGCACTGCTCAGGTGCGCGTCGGGCTACCGTACCGTGTCGAGCGTTGCCCTGCAGGTGATCACGGGAACCGTTCCGATTTTCCTCCTGGTCGAGGAAAGGAGGGCGGTGACCAAGAGTGCCAGTCGCGGCGAGACTACCAGACGGAATGCCAGGGAGCAGAGCATTGCTCAATGGCAGGACGAATGGAATAGGAACACCACCAAAGGCCAGTGGACGAAACGTCTGATACCAGACGTAAGGACCTGGCTTGAATGCCCTCACCGTAAGCTAGACTACTGGCTGACCCAAGCGTTGACAGGTCACGGTTCTTTTCGAACGTATACGAAGAGAATCGGTAAGGACCTGGAGGATACGTGCGTGTACTGCGGAATGGTGGACTCTGTGGAGCACACCATCTTTCAGTGCATGCGTTGGGACGTGGCGAGGGTGGAGGTGGGGGCCCTATGCCCAGCGGCATTAACACCTGACGCCCTGGTTGCAGAAATGATGCAATCCAGGAGGAAGTGGGAAGCCATCCACAAGATGATTAAAGCCATCATGGAAAGGAAAGAGACAGAAGAAAGAAGCAGATAGCAGGAGTCGAATAGAGGAGAGCCTGAATAGACTACCAGGGGGCATCTGACGCTGATATCCTAACGGATGGTTCCGGATGCCTCAAGGGTGGCGAAGAAGGGGAGTTTTAGCAGGTAGAAATCCTGCACTACCTGCACGCACGGGCATGCAAGTGTCTTTGCGAAGATTTCTCCTCTTTAAAAAAAAAAAAAGTCCAGCCTTTACTGTTAATATTGCATTAACAGTATCAACCTGAAGCCTATTTCTTAATTTGTTTTTAATTACATATGTTCAAATTGCTAAAAAGTCGTTCTACTTCAGCATTAGAGTGTGGCAATACTAACAATGATATAGCAAAATTTGCCAATTTATAGAAAGTTAGGCGCAATCATCAACAGAAACACACCAGAATTTGCACTAGCGTACTAGAACGCAATTTTGGTCACTAGATAGGTTTTCAATACACCAGATCTAGTGCAAAATGCACCAACTTGGCATCACTGAACGCCACGGTGTAGAAAAATAAGATATGCTCATGCGCATTATGCGCACATGTTGTCTCTCTCTTTCATGTGACGCGGCGCCAATTTTCAAAAGCCAAACAGTCAGACGCAACGTGTTAACCCGATCGTGATATTTTATTCGCGATTGTGTACACAATTATTTACAATGGTTATGTGGGCAGTGTTCGCAAAAATTGAGCAAATGAGCATACCTTATTTTTCTATACTGACACAATGCCCACTCTAACTTCTGCAGCGCCCCCTAAATGCTAAAATTTTAAAGACGCCTGGGGTGGGGCGCGAGACCTCCAATACGCCCACAAAGGGGCGCTGGCGCTCCGGTTAAGAATTACTGATCTAGGCCAATACATAGAACTTTTACAAAGGTTGCAAGGCATACTGGTTCCTCTTAAGAATCATTATCTTTCTTAATAAAATACTTAGAAGAAAAATTTCGACTTGATCTTTCCTGTATATTTCTACGACGACTAGGTGTTACAATTTTTGAGTATTTAATATTAAAGTTGTCTTGATCAAGTTTAGATTTATTTTAATACAAATTATTATGAAAGTTATTAACATCTGTCATGCTTAATGTGCTACATTTGTAGAATTTGGTACAATGATTGCATTAGTACAATTTATTTAAACAAATTTCATTAATTTAACATGCTTAATGGTGCGATTATGGTCAAACATATAAATGTTACATAATTTAAGGTTAAATGAATCTTTAACTTCGGCTGTTAAATTATTTAAAATTTTGCTATTATGGTCCACTAAATTTAAATACTACAGCTATAGAATTGTGACCTTGTTAGAGGCTAATTAAGAAACGTTCAACTGAGCATTGTGTGTTTCTGTCTGTGCGCATTGAATAAAGAGAGAAAGCAATAGTAAAGACATGTTAATTTAGTGTTTTTAGTACTGGCTGTCAAACGTAACCAAAAATTAAAATCTTTATTTATTGAAGAAAAAAATACATAGTATAATTAATTTAAAGTACATGATTTATTAAAACATGTTTACAATATTTACCCAAAAATAATAAATAGTAAAAGTATAATTTTAAGATAAAAATGCATGTTCATAAGTAATTTTAATACAAAATAACCTCCTTGAAAATAACTGAAATGAACTGTATATAAATTTTTATAACTATGATATACTATTTTGTTATCTATTGTTTAATATTATCTTGGGGAAATATATTATCTCTGGGTAAATACAATAATATTAATTCGATTGATAAATATATTTACATTCTGTATTTTCATTATTTTCAGTGAGTATGGAGGGTAAAAAAAGGGCAAGGTCGGCTAATACGACTATCGAACAGTACGAGGAGTATTTACAACTCCTCGAGACTGACCCGATATTTAGGTCGGGGACAATAAACCTCACTGTTCCAGAAAACTATATTTCAATTAAGTGGGAAGATTTAAAAACAAAATTAAATAGCAAAGTAAGGGGCCCAGAATTAAGTTCGGGAATGTGGATTAAGGTGAGTGGCTATATATATAAACGTGTGTTTAATTTGTCTGTTTCGCCTGCATACATATTTAAACTTTTAATTTCACCGAACCTGAGTGATTCGGTCTTGTGAGTGAAGGTGTTAAGCAGTTTTTGTGAAAATTAAATTAAGCTCAAACCGGAGCTATATTTTGCATTTTTCATCCTAAAACTAAATTTGTGTTTAGGTATATATAAACATTAACTATCGGCAAAAAAATGATCTTTTTTACACTATTTTCAAAAAAAAAAAAAAAAAAACGCTTCTTAAGGTTAAAAAAAAGAACTTTTCAATAATGAACAAAAATAGTCTATGTTATAATTGTATTTAAAAAATGCTCAAAAAGTTATTGGTCAGTGGGTATAGTTAGTTTGAGGCACATATGAAACTTTTCAACAAATATCCAGTCCAGATAGCTTCTTTTGACAATTTAAAACTAAAATATATTTTTATTTTTAGAGGTTTTCCGACTGGAAAAACAGTACGAAGCACAAGTACCGTAGGTACCTGGCTGAAAGAAATGGTACAGGAGGAGGGCCCGAAGTAAGGAATCCTCTGACGGAATTAGAACAAAGGGCAATAAATGCTTGGGGTTTCGTGGCGGTGGAGGGCAACACCGCTGTGCCTGAACTCTTCGGCAATGAAATTGTTGACCCATTGCCAGAACCTGTAGAGATTCTCACAGTGCCGATAGATTTAATCCATGTTGATAATGTAATCTTAGAGGAAGTGGACCAAAATGTAGAGGGAGGGGACAAGAAAAATTTAGCTCCACCACAACGCCCGACTGAAACCTCACTTCAGAGGAGGAAACAAAAGAACTGTGCCCGGCCACGAGCCCTTAACAACATAACAGAAAAAATATTGGAACAATTGGGGAATCAGGTAGTTCCCCAAAGTAAATTGGCAGATGCTGTTACTGAACTGGCAGATACGCAAAAAGAAATTTTAAGGTTCAAAATTGCGGCCTTTAAATTTAAAAACCCAGACTTTGAATACGAATGATCTTTTTTTTTTAGAATTATGTTTTATTTTATTTTTTAGTTAGTTTTTCTTTTTTGTGATGTAGTTTTTAATTTTTTTTTTTAATTATATTGTTTTATGGGCCATTAGTTTTTAAGTTTGTAAATATTTTGTGTAATAGTTAGGAATATATTTTTTGTGATACGTTGCTAAGTATTATTTTAAAATTTAATTTTTGAAAATATTTTGTTAATTTGAAAAAATATTGTTCGTCAACTATGTTACGATATATTATCATGATAACAAAACAAAACTAGTTAAAGAAAAATATTTTTCCTAGTTAACAAAACATTTTCAAAAATAAAATTTTAAAATAAGGCATCCAAATAATTAAATATAATTTTGTGACTTTTTGTTTTTCTTTTTATTGTTTTCTTGTGGTTTTTTTCTTTTCAATAAAAGTTTTTTTTCTATAAATATACAAATGTTTTATTTTACCAAATTTATGTTACAAGAAATAAGTAGGGAATGAAATTTTTAAGTCTTAATATTTTAACTTTATGAAAAAATCCAGATCCTAATAACTAATAATTTCAACTTGACTAATATTAATAGGCTAGCAGTATATAATTTTGACATTAAAAATTTGCCCTTATATATGCATGTCGCATTTGGCGGCCCTGCTCTGCAACTTCCATATTTAAATTATTATTTCCATTAGCAATTTCATTATCCGTTTCCTCAATCTCATCTTCCTCTTCAAAATTTTCCCTCCTTGACATGTTGTACAAAATTGCACTTGTATATATGATATGGGCTGCAGTAGTGGGATTATAGTGCAAAATTCTAAATTTGGACAGGCATCGAAACTTGGCTTTCAATAATCCATTTGTCTTCTCGATGACGTTCCTGCTTCGTCTCAATACGACATTGTATTGAGCCTCTGGTGTTCCATCCGCTGCATTATTTACAGGTGTAAATAGCCATTGTTCTACACCATACCCACTGTCTCCAATTAACACATTGACTGCCACGTCGACCATATATGGGCGACACCACTTTGACCACTGTGCGCCCCGTCACCCATATATGTGCGACACGTTGTATTTCAGTTGAAGCCATGTCCTACAAATATGGTGGACACTCTATGCTATTTTACTGTAGCGTTTTAAAGCGTGGCCTCTGGCGAAACTTTTGGTATATTGGTTTTGGCCCTGCTCAAAAAATAAGAGAAATAACAACAATTTAATTATTTTAGCAATTTATTTTCTCAAACTATAATATAGTTACAAATATAACTTTTAAAACATAAAGTATACGTCAAAAATAAAGTTAATTAGATTTGTGGTGGTTTCCAAAGCACTCTAAACACATAAAAGGGGCATGATTGCAATCCGGGCAATATGTGTATACTTTTTTTCCCTTTTTTTTTAGCAGCAGTTCTTCCTTCAAGTTTTTTTATTCTTGCATAACACAAAGTACACATCCGGCGTACCTTTTTATTATTTTCAGTAAAAGTAAATGTTTTATGACGACCTTCGTACCCTGTCCATTTAACATTTGCAATCTCCGGAACCTCTGGAGACTGACTATCTAACTCCTCACTTTCCTCTTCTAGTTGTAGATCCTGAATTACTTCTTCAATATTTTCAACTACTTCATCATTTTCTTCATTTTCTGATGCATTTGGTGAAGGATTATATCCAGGATCTTTTATAGAATCATCTGAACTGAAATCTGCACATTCATCATCTTCATCACTTCGTAAAAATTCATCACACTCTAATATTTTTCGCAAATCATCATCGCTTAAATATTTTCTTTTAGCCATTTTCTACTGCACTTTTCGCAAGACAACTTTACAAATAAAACTGTATCAACTATCACAAATTTACAGCTGATAAAAGAGAAACATAATCTAACATATCGTCACACATATATGGCCGACATGGCCCTGCAAGAAACAATATAACACGGTGGGCCACGTCAACCACATATGAGTGACATAAAAAAAAATTAATATCTACGTTTCTAAGAACAAAAAAAATTACTTATGGGTACCTAACTACTTATTTTGAACTTATTAACAATTTTTCGAAAAAAAAAGGCGTGGCCCCGGGGTAATTTTTTTCAAAAAGTATCGTGGCAGTCAATGTGTTAAAAATGAAGTTCTCACACCATCGGCAAACTGTTGTCTCAGCAAACGTCTAATGCTGCAGGTATGCCAAATGGCAGCATCATGTACAGAACCAGGAAATCGAGCATTAACACCAAGTATGCAGGCATTTGAATCACAAATGAGCATAACATTAATTGAATGTCTACCCTTACGATTTATGTATAAATGTGGAATATGTTCCTCATCTGTGATAGGGGGCGCTATTATTTCAACATGGGTCCCATCTATTGCTCCTATTACTCCCCTCATTCCCCACTTCGTATAGAATCCCTCTTGTAGCCTACCTCTTTCTTCATTCGTTCTGGGGAACTTGATCCACACATGGCTTAACCGATTCGTAATGAGCCTGCACACTTGGTTTATAGCTTTGCTTAAACTACTCTGGCTCGTGCAATTAAAAATTGAGTTCCCCTCAGCTTTTTTGTCAGAACCAGTTGCCAAAAAGTTGATAGTTCCCAACACTTTAAGATGTAATGGAAGTTCATCTTGCCTTGCAGGTTGTCAATTATATAGTGGTTGCAAAATTTCATAGAAAATCATTTCTTTTGACAGCCGAAAAAAATTTCTAAAACTCTCATTAGGCATTTCAAATGGATTTTCTCTGTCTCTTATAAATCTTCGTTCTATGCGAAGATTGTTCCTAAAAATAAAAAGTACATATTTTTAATAATTTATAATGTTTATAAATTTATCTTTTATTACCTGTTGTCATCTTCTTCGCCAATTAAATGAACTAAAACATGGATCAATTCCATTTTCTTATAAATAAAAATGTTTAATTTTAAATTCAATTTCACGAAACGTTGCAATCTATTCCAGTATCAAACTATGTGTCTAACATAACCTTAAATTTAGCGCTATGGAGAGATATATCTGGCTGTAGCTTAAAGAAAAATTTAAGGATTTATTTAACGTTAAATGGTGACCGTAATTGCACTTCACGCTAAAGCCTGTGACCTTCACATTTAAATAGCTTAAATATTTAACTGAAGTGACCATAATCGCACCATAAGTGTATAAAAACAAAGATGTCAAAATAACAGTAATACTCTTTGGACCCAAATACATTAATAAGTACTAATATTGTACTAGTAATAAACTAACATGAATGATTAAGAAAGATAAGAATATCAAAAAGTATAACAGCAATATGATATACATAAAGAAACAAAGTTCATTACCTTCAAATTACAAGTTCGTACAAATTGGAAATGTATAACTCAGTAATGTAACGCAACAGTAACAACTAAAATATCAGAATAAACGTTAATATACTTTGGACGCAAAACTAATCAATATAATCAAAATATAAAAAATATGGTTTTAAACAGTGTAATAAAAACTAAATTAATATTCAAAGTTTCACTGAAATTATTATAGAGGCTGGTTTCAATTAAGAGAATCCTGCACTGTACTTGAATACTTGTACTTGCTCCGTGTATGAAAATCACGAATTAAAAGAAATAAAGTACAACAGAATCAACAAAGAATATACGATCTTCACTTGAATAGAATAAGTAAAACCTGTCAAATTATTATATATGTTATAAAATCTCATATTAATATGCAATTGATCAAAATCAAACAATAATATATGTAAAGATCATATATTATTTGTCCATTCTGTTGTATTATTATTATTTTTTTTTAATTTAAGAATTATTTAGAAATACAGTGACTTCCTTGCGTATACAGTGCAGGTTATTATTAAAGTGGCCTGTGGAAAGTGAATTTTGCAAATAATATAGTACAGTTAATTTAAATCCTGCTCACTATCTGGAGTTACAGGCAGCAAGTTCCTTGTTGATTGTTTGTTATCCTTTTTGAACTTTGATTCTGTCCTTTCCTTTGCTCTACGTAGCCAGTTTTTTATCGCATCTTCTAAATTTTTAACAGTGACTTCTTTCAAAATCTGCCTACTGGCTTCTTAAACAAAATTGTTGTTATTAATAAAACAGTAGTTAAATACAAGTAATGTAGTTATTTAAGAACGACATGCATATTATAAAATTAAAAGTTCGAAATTTATTTTATCAGGTATATGAATATGGTATTACATTAAGCAATTTGTGACATATATAATTCTGAATTAATAAATATAAATACAAAACTTACGAATAACTGCTCGGCTCAATAATAGATTATTAAAAGCATTTTTCTTTTTTGCTCCAGAATAGCTATAAGTTGGTGCTAATTCAAAATAAATTACTTTGTATAAGATACATTTTATGGCATCATAAGAATTTGCCCTTACAACATAGAAAAATTTCTTAGCTTTAAAATTTAATACAAAATTATTTAAATAAAATTTAACTATAAAAGATTATAAAATGCTTTAAGCGTCTCATATTGTCTGCTTACAACTGTAAAAAACGTGTAAGATACATAGGGGAAAGTGTTGTACCTAGAAACATTTTTTCACACTTCATCAAAAGAGAGAAATATTTTATTTTTAGTAATATGAATGCTTTAAAAGTTATAATGCATCTTAATGCACACAATTATTTCGGTTTTATGGCAGTTAAACAATATTTTATTAGCCATATTTAAACAATTTCTTTTGCAGTCAATATGTTTCATGGTACAGTAAGATGTATCGCGAAACACCATATGTTGTACATGGAACAATTTTTATATCTTAAGAAAATGTCGGTTTAGGTACATAAATAATTTTATTGCTGGTTTGTATTATAAAATTTTATTAAATGATAAATTTATAACGAAAATATTATTGAATTTTAATACAAAATATCTTAGATTAATCTGAGACGTCATCTTCTGAAGAAGTGTCTAACCTCAGTTTCAATAGCAATACGAGTGCTTCCTGGTTTTCGTCCCCGTTACCCACTTTTCTATCGACGTTATTCGTCAACATACTCTTCTTCAAGAGTGATACATTCATTCCAAGGCTCCTCTAACTTTACGATGCCTTCTTTGTAGAACGATTTGTCTTTGCCCTCAAAATAGGCCTCGGTCTTTGTGAAAGAGCTCTGTTTTCTTTTGCATCTGAAGCCATTTTTTCTTGATTACTACACTCAATCGATCCAATAACGCCATGTAGTATTCGCTATTGATAGTTTTACTTTTGTCAAGATAGTCGATAAACAAAATACCATACGCGTCCCAAAATACGGATTTCAAAACCTTGCCAGCTGACTTTTGAGTTTTTGGTCGCTTTGGACTACTTTCACCGACTGCTATCCACTTAGCTGACGATCTTTTTGATTCAGGTGTGTAGTAGTGGATCCAGGTTTCATCCAGTGTCACATACCGATGCAAGAAATCATTTTTCGGCGTTTGCATAGTGTTCAGTTTACGCTCCTACAGTGATAGCTGATAAATGGTCTTGCTTTTCTTTTTTTCTTTTTTTTTTTTTCTTTTCTGGATTGGGACGTCTATAACTGACGACTCTAAAAATGATTCTTCTTTGAAAATGCCGCGGTCCAAGGAAAAAATGCCTGCAGTTTTAAAACCACGAGTTATATTAATGACATTAAAAGCACGGTAATATATTTTTCCCAAGACTCCAGAAACCGAATAATTATCAAAGGTTTTTCCAGGATTATTTACAAGCCAGTCATCAACACTTTGGTTGTAATAAGTCTTCAATGGACCATGTACAGAATCATCCAGGAGCTGTAATTTATTTGACATATGAGGTGGGAAAGTCACCATAAGATAAGTAGCGTTCATGATTGTCTAATAGTAATAGCAATCGTTCTTTTGATGGCTCAGTATTATGCGTAACGTAGTTACCTTAGCAGTCGAAATTGTTAATACTTTGGCATCTAATTTTGCGTTCAATTCTAGCTCTGAACATTATCCACCCGAGTTTCTAACTCGTAAAGCAGGCCTTGAATCTATACCTCTAAATTTCTTTACTAGGAATGACGAGGTATACAACCTGCTTTTCTCTCGTGAAGAGCTAGATAGCGCGATGCCAAAGTGCAAGGATAGCTCTCCTGGTCCAGAAGCGATACATTACCGTATGATCAGAAATCTTCCGGAATCATTTAAGTCTAGGCTTTTGAATGTCTATAGTAGGATATAGACTGAGGGCAAGTGCCCGACCAAGTGGAAGGAATATCATATAATTCCTATCCCCAAAGTCGGGAAAGATAAACACTTGCCCTCTAGCTATACCTATATCACTGACCAGTTGTCTCTGAAAACTCTTGGACCACATGATCAGCAAGCGTCTGTTTTGGTTTTTAGAATCAAACGACTTGCTGGCCAACACACAGTGCGGCTTTCGCCGTCACCGCTCAACAGCAGATCATCTGGTCAGACTAGAGACAGCTATCAAGAATGCTTTTGTTGAAAACAAACACCTGGTAGCTGTGTTTTTCGATATTGAGAAGGCCTATGACACTGCATGGATATATGGTATTCTCCGTACTCTGCATTCCTGGGGTCTCCGGGGACGCTAGATGTTCTTTATAAAAGACTTCATGTCGAACCGGCGCTTCAGGTGCGGATCAGAAATACCTTGTCACCAATGTTCGCACTGGACAACGGGGTCTCACAGGGCTACATACTGAGCGTTACGTTATTTTTGATTGCCATTAACGGTGCAGCTTCATGTATTCGATTGCCTGTACAGAGTTCGATATTTGTCGACGACATTGGTATCTTTGTCGCCGGACAAAAGACTAGTACAATCGAACGTCAGCTTCAGCTGACTATCAATCGTCTCGATACATGGACAACCGAAAATGGCTTTAAATTTTCGACCAGCAAAACTGTATGTGTCCATTTTAGTAGGAAAAGAGGTGTCCATTTCAATCCACTCACACTAAATGGAGCACAGTTACCCTTTACCAATACTGCCAGATATCTGGGTCTCGTGTTTGACACTCATCTTAATTAGCGGGCACATTTTTTGTTCATCAAAAAACAAAAAAAAAAAAAAACAAAAAATGACAAAATTCACTCAATTTGTTGCGGGTCTTCAGTCACAAGACATGGGGTGCAGACCGCACTATCATGTTACGTTTTCTAGTGCGCTCTAAGCTGGACTGTGGATGTGTAGCTTATGGGTCAGCTAAATACCAAGAGATAAGAATTCTTGACACTGTACATCACAATGGGGTTAGATTGGCCACAGGTGCATTTTGCGCCAGCCCAATACCAAGTCTGTTGTGTGAAGCAGGCGAACCGTCATTGTACAATAAGGTGGAGCGTCAGTATATGAAAGAAAAATAAAATCATTCCAATTAATCTTGAATACCCCCAAAAGGTTGTGTATGAACGAGTCATACATGAGCGTATTTTTTAGTTTTTTTTTTTACAAATTTTTAGCCCTCTACCTTAACTCAAAGTTAACAAAATTTTCGTCAAAATTAATCTTTTTTGGATTGTCTGTGAGATGTGTTTTGAGCTCATACGTAAATTATTGGTTAATGTTCCGCATAAGTCCACCACAGACAACTCATTATAGAAACCGTGTATGCTACTTAGAATGAGATTTGGCCCTGGCGAAGCGCCGCCCCTTTCTTTCAAAATAGCCCCTTTTACTCAAACCACTCACGGTATCATTCTACAGAACAGGCAAATTTCCCGGAACAGCTAAAAATTCAACAATAGGAATGCTAGTACAGTTCTCTAGTGCTTTTCCAATTGATCCTGAATAAATGAGAGGTCCTTATGTTGATCCATCTAATTTAGTAAATAAATGCCGAAAAGGTAGCTCGTTGGCATGCAGCTGATATATGGAACCATGGTAGTGATCTATTTAATTTTGATTCCATGAAACGGATCACACTACTTTTCCATCCAGTGTTTATAGCAGTACCGTCGCACCCTATCAAGTTGCTTAAATCAATTTCATTTTCGGTAAGGAATTAATGTATTGAATCCGTTATGGATTCAGGAAACAAATGCTTATAATTTTAATTATCCATGCTATTTTAACTATCTATGCCACCTATCGCCATTTTCCTTTAATTTCTCTGATAACAAGCTTCTTCTCTCCAGGACAACAACAGTTATTGATATCGTTGCACTTACAAGTACATACATATATCAAACAATTCCGTCAAACATTTATTTTTCCATTCTTCCAGCTCTGTCTTAAATATGTCTTAATGGCTTTTTCTTAAATGGTCTAATGTCACTTTGCTTTGATTTTGGATATCGTAAGAAATGTAAATACTTATCGTAACTTTTCTTTAATTGCTGCTTACCGCGTTGGATGGTAACGACGGGCAAAGAAGCAGTAGTCCAAACTTCCACAACATCACGTTCTACTGCATCTAATATTTCAGAAAACGCGGGTTGTTTGACATTCATTTTCAGTTTTAGATCATTTCTAACGTTGAAAATATATTTTAAACCATCTCCTATAGTCGGTAGCACAGTTTTTTTTTCAACAAGCACTGTGGTCCGAAGAAAGGATAGTCGAATTCTTGTCTCATAATTCTCTTCGCCAATATTATTTTAATATAATACTCGCAAAAGATTAATTTTAACACACAACTACTTTCTTCAAAATAATATTGTATACTATAGTCTCAGAAAGAGCGATAGTAATAAAATTTATTATTTGTAAAAAGTAATTGTTTTTTCACACAGAAGCGGCACACAAAATATGAATAGTTCGAAACGAAATATTGTTAAAAAACAACCGAGTGTGCCGCACATCTTATATGGGAATACGAACTAGGGTTAAACACAATAGATCATAAAAATGTTACCATAAAATTTTGAAGAAAAATATGGTCACAGGGGTGCGTTTAATGATATGATAAATATGGTCACAGGCGTGCATTTAATAAAATGATAAATAGTAATATAGAAATAAACAAAACCAATTTAAACGTGTTTAAAATGTGCACGCCACTGGTAACTGCCTGACAAAAAGATTTATTACTATCAGTCTTTCTGAGATAGCCTATAAAAAGTCAACGTGTAGGTAGATACGAAATTTTAAGTTATAAAAACATGTGACATATGGTTTGTTTGTCCATTGTGTTTATGATATTTACTGCGATTTGTTTTAAATGATTGGATAAAAGTCATTGTTTACATAAAGTATATTACAGTCGGAATATTACAAAGCAATAATTTTGTAATAAAATCTATAAATGGTAAAATTATTTTAAAGTCAGCTTTATTATTCGTATTTTAATAATCCTGAGAGAATCGAACTTACTGTTTTATGTGTGAAGTCTTGTACCTTATTTTAATGTGTTCTGTTTTTAAACTGTGATATTCGATGGAAATTGGTCTCTTTACAGCCTCTTAGCATCACCCTGAGTATGTTCAAATTTTCGAACAGACCTTTTTATCTTATTTATTTGTGTTTGTCTGTGCAAGATTTCTTTTATTGAGTATGCGTAAGTTTATTGGTTTGATCTATTTATTGATTGTTTAATTTATTGTTTTTAATATGTAGTGTAGTCATTTAAATGGGCTGCGTTAGGCGCAAATAGCCTTTGTTGCTGTGCGCCAAAATTTTTAACTAACGAACTAATTAAAATTATATATCCCCATATTAGATTTAGACCCACTATGGACATTTTTTTGGAGTGAAAAATTGAAACATAATGAGTTATTATTATTGTGTTTACTATTATTCTCACATGTAAACATAGATAATATAATAATAATGATACTAAACGCACATTGTAAAGTAATATATAACACTAAAAATGAATCAATATATAGGTATTTTCTTGGGTTTCGGTCGATAATTAAAAGCAAATTTAGTCAAATATTTAAAAAGATTTATTTACTTGCTAACTAGTTTCGGTTCTATCTGAACCATTCTCAAAGCCTAAAAATAAGTACATGTATGTTAAAATAAATTACATAAAGTAAATATAAAATTAATAATAAATAAAAAATTAAATTAAACATTATTACACTTACTTGCAAAGATATTATAAAAATCAGAGTTAAAATTATAATATTTGAAACATATTAAAAATTTTTAAGTTTTTTTTTTTTTTTTTTTTTATTTAAAGTTTTAGGTACATCGACTGCGAGGTCATTAGTACCTTATACATTGTAAAATTATACAGGCAATACATAATTGTAATAGTACATTAATACACAGATTGAATTAGTTATTAAACATAATAGTAATAATAAAGTTGTTATATGGAGTGGGTATGGTGTAATGTTGCTAGTCGTAGGGTGGGTCGTTTATATGACTTCGTATAGTTGTGTTTCTCTTAAAAATTTAAGGAGATTTGTTATTGTTGTTGAGTTATTACCTAGAACTTCAGACAAAACTTGAGGAATGTTACATGTGGTCCGAATGTATTCATATTTTTGGCATTCTAGAAGTAGATGGGGTACCGTCTTTCTTGTCTGACATGTGTCGCAAATTTCTGGGTCTTCTTTTTTGAATATATAGCTATGGGTTACTCTAGTGTGTCCTATTCTCAATCTATTTAATATTATTTGTTCTTTTCTTGTGCCGTCCACTTTCCAGGCTATGGTGTCATGTTTGATTTGCCTCAATTTATTGTTTTGGACGTTGTTCCAATTGTTGTTCCATAGAGTGTTTATTTTCTGTTTAATTATGTTCCTATAGTCGTATAGTTGGATTGGTAAGTCTGATGTTGGGGAATCTATAGTGGCTGCCTTGGCTGCGACATCTGCTTTTTCATTCCCAGAAATTCCGACGTGGGAGGGGATCCAAGCTATCCTAATATCTATATTCATATCTGTCAGTTTAGTAATTTTCTCTTGTACTTCAGAAAGCAATTCATTTCTTGGGTACATTTTTTGAAGTCCTTGAATGACGCTTAATGAGTCAGTGTAAATGATGAATTTCTTAGTAGTAGGATTTTCTTCTAAAAGTAGGGTGAGACTCTTTAATATGGCTATTGCTTCAGCACTAAAAATACTGCTCGGCGTGGGTATGTTGTATTTTTCTGTTCTGTCTTCCATTACAATTGCCGCGCCCAGTTTTTCTTCGATTTTGGAGGCGTCGGTGAATATGTTGTAGTAATTCTTGTAATTTTCTTGAAGTCTGTTGAACTCCTTTTGGTATAACAGGTTGCTGGTGTTTTCCTTATTTAGACGGTTTAATGTTAAGTTACATTTTGGTTGATGTATTAACCATGGTGGTACGGAGCTTTTGAATCGTTTTGTAAATTGGAGTGGTATTTTGATGGATAGGTCGGAGAATAGCTTTTGAATTGTATTATGGTAGGGTGTGAGATGTTTAATTTGTAGAGTGTTGTTACGGTATTTGTAGATGTATGGAAAGCTTGGGTGGTTTGGTCTAGAGGCTATATTAATTAAATATTTTAACAATAATTCGGTTCTTCTCAACTCTAATGTTTTTTCATTTGCTATAATTTGTAGGCTAATTATAGGACTTGTGCGAAGGGCACCTGTTGATATTCTGATTGCCTGGTGTTGTATCACGTTTAAGGAGTTTAGTGTCCCCTTTTTTGCGCTGTTATAAACGACCGAACCATAGTCCAGTCTGGATCTTATGAGCACTCTGTACAGTGTCAGTAATGTTTCTGTGTGTGCGCCCCAGTTATGGTTAGACAATGTTTTCAGTACATTGAGTCGTTTAAAACAATTGGATTTGAGTTCTAATATGTGTTGTTTCCAGGTAAGTTTTTTATCAAATGTTAGGCCTAGGAATTTTATCGTATCTACGAATTTTATGTCACTATTAAAGAGCTGTAGTTTTGGGTTTGTGCCGGGTTTGTGTAGTCGACAAAAGTGGATTGCTTTGGTCTTACTTGTTGAGAATGAAAATCCTGTGGTATTGGTCCATATTTCCAGTTGGTTTATTGTTTGTTGGAGTTGGTTTTGAATGGTTTCAATATTTTTCCCTTTACAATACACAACCAGATCATCTGCGAACAATGATATTTTGGTTGGTGTTTCTACACAAGACACAACTTTATTAATAGCAACAAGAAATAGAGTAACGCTGAGTGAAGCGCCCTGTGGTATTCCATTTTCTTGTACCTTATAGTCTGATAGGCAACCGTGTGAGTTCACTCTGAATCGACGGTTGGTAAGGAAGTTCTTAATGAAGAACAATATATTACCTCCAAGTTGGTATTCTTGCAGATTTTCAAGGATCATATGTCTCCATGTTGTATCGTAGGCTTTTTGTAGATCAAAACAAATTGCTATTAAGTGTTGTTTATTATTAAAAGCATTCTGTATATCGGTAGAGAGGTTAAATAGTTGGTCTGTGGTACATCTTTCTTTCCTGAAACCGCATTGTTGTTGGGCAAGTAATAATTTATTTTCCAGAAACCATGATAGCCTCTTATTAACCATTTTCTCCATAATTTTACATATTGTATTAGAGAGCGCAATTGGTCTATAACTTTTAGGATCTGTTTGGTCTTTACCAGGTTTGAGGATTGGGATTATGTTTACTATTTGCCAGGAATTAGGATATATATTTTTGGTCCAGATTATATTATATATGTCGAGGAGTTTTAACTTCATGTTTATAGATAGGTTTTTAATCAATTCAAATGGGATGTTATCTGGTCCCGGACTTTTGTTGTTTTTTAGGTCAGTTAAAGTAGATTCTAATTCCCATATAGTGAAATCTCTGTTCAGTGGGTGGTCCATAGTGCTTATGTTTATTTCGTGAGATTCCGACTCTAGTTTGTGCGTAAGAAATGTTTCTTTGTAGTTGTTGTTACTGGATTGGCTTTCAAATGATTTTGCTAAAATGTTTGCAATTTCTTGTGGATTTGTTATCACTTTGTCGTCATTGTTTAAAGTTGTGGTTCTATATATTGTCTTTTTTCCTTTTATTTTGTTTACTTTATCCCACATAGTTCTAATCGGTGTATCTGGTGTGATGGTTGATGTAAATAATTGCCAGGAGTTCATTTTGCTTTGTTTGATTGTGCGGCGTTTTATCGCTCGTTGTTTTTTGAATTCTATTAGGGTTTCTATGGTTTTCTGTTTCTTGTATTTGTTTAACGCCTTTTTGCTATTTTTAATTGCAATTTTACAGTTCTCATTCCACCATGGCACAGTTTTTTTATTGGAGTTTGTCTTATATCCTATTACGTTTTGTGCCATTACGCTAATGTTTTCTGTAAATTTCTCAATAATTGTGTCTATGCTTTCTTCAGATGTGAAATGTACAATGTTATGTTCGCTTTCAGTTGAATATGTATTCCAGTCGACATTGTTAAGGTTCCATTTAAAATTTTGATGTATAAGTATATTCTGTGGTTTAGTGATATTGTTTATTAGTAGCGGGAAGTGGTCACTTCCATATAGAAGTGGTGCGGTTTTCCAGTGGAGATTGGCTGTGATTTTTGGATCACACAAGGATAAGTCGATTCGTGAGAATGTACCGCATCTACTACTAAAGTGTGTGGGGCTGCCGTCGTTAAGAAGAGACAGATTATTCGTGAGGCTCTCAACTATTCTACCTAGATGATTGGTATACGTTCCCTTCCAAAGCGGGTTATGCGCGTTAAAGTCGCCAGTTATAATGAAGGGTGTAGGTAGTTCTTTTATGAGATTTTCTAATTCAGTTAGCTGGGGCGTGCTCTCTGGTGGTAGATATATAGAGCAAATTGTGCAAGGTTCTGGGTAATTTGTTCTTATTGCTATTGCTTCTAATGATGTCCTTAGATGTATTTCTGTACTTTGGTTATTTTGTTCTACGAATATGGCAACTCCTCCATAAGTATTTGTAAGTCTATCTTTTCTGTATGACTTGTATCTTTTTAAGTTGGCTGTATTTGTTCCTTTCAGGTGAGTTTCTTGTAAGCATATGAAGTCAGGTTGATGTTTTGAAATTAATAGTTGTAGTTCTGCCAAATGTCTGTAGTATCCGTTAAGATTCCAGCATAAAGTGGTCATTTTAAAGTTTTGAAAGAAAGGAAAGGAAATAAGTGGAAATATGTTGTTTTTTAATTGGAAGAGTTAGTAGGATGTTGTGTTTGGTCGCTATCTTGATGTTGTTGCAGTTTGTTTATGATTTTAGTAAATTTTGCTTTAATTTTACTTTTATTAATAAGGGGGTATACATCTTGTAGCATTTTTATGAGTTTCTTAGTGTTTGGTGTGTACTCTTCTGATAATGATTGGATATCATTATGACCTTGTGTGTTTTCCATGAAACTGTGCAATTGGTTGTATGATAAGATATATTTTTGGGGGTTATCATTTATCTCCTTTTTTATTTTGGGTAATATTGGGAATATGTATTTTTGTCTCTTTTGTATTTGAGTGGGTTGTAGTTGTGTATTTTCAGTGGTAGAATTTTCATCGGAACTTACGGAAGTCCTGGCTGGTCGTTTGGTTGCTGATGGGGAATTTAATAATTTTCCAAGGTATTGGTGGATTTTTTCAGCTTCACTATGCGATATGTTTTTTAGGTTTTCAGGGTCAAAATTTGGAATTGAGCCGTTTGTTTCTGTTAACAGAGCTTGTACAACATTTTGTTCAATATTATTCTGCTCTATATTTGTAGCGCTTATTTTTTGTTGTGGTTCCTGGTTGTTTTGTGGAGGTGTGGTTATTACACTGGATTCGTCGGTAGTGTTTCGCTGTTGCTCTTCTGTCTCTCTTACAAGCAGTTGTTGATCTTGTTTTTGTTCTTGATCTTTTTGGGATGTTTCTGGTTGTTCTTGTTTTTGTACTTTGTGCTTTTGTGTCTGATTTTGATCTTCAATTTGTGCTCTGTCATGTTCTTGTACTTGATCGTTTTGAATTTGTTGTGATTGTTGTTGTTGTAATAATTGCTGTTGTGATAATTGTTGTTGTGATGAATGTTGTTGATGTTGTTCTTCTTGTTGCTGTTGTTGTGTCATGTTGTGATTTTGAATACCAGTTTGGGTTGTGGGTTCGTTTGGGATGTGTGTGCGGTTGAGATGACATTGGCTGTCATTATGGCCGTGTTTGTGACATGTGTTACATCTTATGTTGTCTTCCATTATGAAGATTTTGTATTTAAAATCATCATAATCAATTTCGAAGAACTCCGGCAATTTTATATTGGTGTTAGTAACTATATAAACCTGTCGTCTGAAGCTAAGTATGTGTTTGTATTTGTCATTTTTTATTCCGATTCGTAAAAAGTTTATTTGGGATGCTAGTTTTACACCAATTTCATCAAATTTTTCTTGCAGGACTGTGTTGGGTATTGTAGGTGAACAATTTGAGATTACGATTTTAGTAGTAGGGGTGGTCAATCTACGGATCTCGATGGTTTTGTTAGCAACTGTTATGTATTTTAAATCTATTAACTTGTTTACAGTTTCCTCATCCATTAAAAATATACATATCCTATTTTTCGACAATCGTGAAGCTGCAAATATTTTTTGTGGGTCTATGATATTGCCTAATGTTACAATATAGTCTTCTATATGTATTTCGGCATATCCGTTTAAAATAATTCCTTGTTTATTTTTTGGGTAGTATGTGGCGGTTTGTATTGGTGTTGATTTTACTTTATTTGCATAACTCATAGTATTGGTGTTGTTAGTCATTGTTTTATTGTTATTGTTTATTATTAAATTGTTAGTATTGTTGTTGTTGTTTTTATTTATTGGTGATTGTTGATTTGTTGTTGAATTTAAAGTAGTTTGTGACATGTTTGATGATGTCTTCCACTACTTAGTAATAAATGGCACCGGTGTTGCCATTTATCGTTCTAGACGCTAAGATAACAGAGTAGACGATGTACAAACGATCACCGCACTTACGTAGAATTTATAAGTTAAAATTTAGAAATTATAAAATTTAATTTTTATGTAATTATAAAATTCCCTGTTTAATTAGAGAACTTCAATTTAATAGAATATATTTTAACATATAAAGTTAATAGGCATAATTATTTTATAATTAGTAATTAGTTCGTTATCAGTAATTGGTTAATTACTGATAACGGAGCTCGTCTAAAACACGTCTATCTCTTATGAATGTCAAAGCAAGACTCAATTTTTAAGTTAACGGATAAAATTTTTCTCCTTATCTTCTACAGGTTGCGACACATATACGTTACACGTCAACTAAGTTAAAAAGATTTTAAAAAAAATAGAATTACCGTAATTTCTAATTGAAGTTAGTAATACAATTAATAGATGGAGCTATTTTATTTTTTTATAAGATTATAATAAATTTTGTTTAAATTATCTATATCAGTTTTAGCATTAATATTACAACTGTCTTTTTTAATATAAATCATTTCTAATAATAATCTTTTAGTTAAATTTTGTTCAACATTCAGTATTGTTGTATTAGGAAAGTCAAATTGATGTTTTAGATTGTTGGCATGTTCTACAATAGAGTTGTTACTTTTGTTATTGTTAATTTTATTTTTACTAATGTTGTTCTCGTGTTCTTTTAGTCTTGTTTTTAAATACCGTTTACTCTGACCAACATATTTGGCTTCACAATGTTTACGTGGTATGCAGTATATAATATTAGATTTTTGTTCTTTCTTGTCTCTGTCTTTTAATGTACTGTGTAAATTATTGATAGTTTTGATATTTTTTGTAGCTATATTAATATTTTCATTAGTTAATATTTTTTTTAATTGTTCAGATAAGTTGGGTATGTGAGGAATGGAAAATAAGCATTTTTTGTTATGTTATCTGGATTATTTGTTTTTTCTTTTGAACTACTATTGTACAAAATTCTGTGTATAATACGTTTAGGGAAATTATTTTTAATCAAACTATTTTTAATATTATTTTTATTTTTTCATTTTAATCTGTATTACTTAAACTAAGAGCTCTATATTTTAGATTTAATGCTGTATTAATTTTTTGTTTTAAAGGGTGTTTGGAATTAAAATTTATATATCTGTCTGATTTACTTGGTTTTCTGTACCACTCTGTAAAGTTTTGAAGCTAGTTATTTTTCATTTGATAACAAATACTTTAGATAAATATTTGGCTTAGCCATGGGTAATCCATTATCGCCAGTTTTAGCAAAAATAGTATTAAATAATTTATTAGATAAAACAACAATAAAATTACCATTTCAGCTATGTTTTATTAGGAAGTTTGTTGATGATTTAGTCTTAGCTATACCCAAAGATGAAATCAGCGAAACTTTAAATATTTTCAACTCCTTTAATCAGCACATACAGTTTACTATGGAAATAGAACAAAATAACGCTTTACCATTTCTAGATATCAAACTCATTAGAACACAGAATGGAAAAAATAATTACAGAGTGGTACAGAAAACCAAGTAAATCAGACAGATATATAAATTTTAATTCCAAACACCCTTTAAAACAAAAAATTAATACAACATTAAATCTAAAATATAGAGCTCTTAATTTAAGTCATACAGATTTCCATGAAAAAATAAAAAATAATATTAAAAATAGTTTGATTAAAAATAATTTCCCTAAACGTATTATACACAGAATTTTATACAATAGTAGTTCAAAAGAAAAAAACAAATAATCCAGACACATAACAAAAAAGACTTATTTTTCCATTCCTCACATACCCAACTTATCTGAACAATTAAAAAAAATATTAACTAATGAAAATATTAATATAGCTACAAAAAATATCAAAACTATCAATAATTTACACAGTACATTAAAAGACAGAGACAAGAAAGAACAAAAATCTAATATTATATACTGCATACCACGTAAACATTGTGAAGCCAAATATGTTGGTCAGAGTAAACGGTATTTAAAAACAAGACTAAAAGAACACGAGAACAACATTAGTAAAAATAAAATTAACAATAACAAAAGTAACAACTCTATTGTAGAACATGCCAACAATCTAAAACATCAATTTGACTTTCCTAATACAACAATACTGAATGTTGAACAAAATTTAACTAAAAGATTATTATTAGAAATGATTTATATTAAAAAAGACAGTTGTAATATTAATGCTAAAACTGATATAGATAATTTAAACAAAATTTATTATAATCTTATAAAAAAATAAAATAGCTCCATCTATTAATTGTATTACTAACTTCAATTAGAAATTACGGTAATTCTATTTTTTTTAAATCTTTTTAACTTAGTTGACGTGTAACGTATATGTGTCGCAACCTGTAGAAGATAAGGAGAAAAATTTTATCCGTTAACTTAAAAAATTTTAATATGTTTCAAATTTTATAATTTTAACTCTGATTTTTATAATATCTTTGCAAGTAAGTGTAATAATGTTTAATTTTATTTATTATTAATTTTATATTTACTTTATGTAATTTATTTTAACATTTTTAGGCTTTGAGAATGGTTCAGATAGAACCTAAACTAGTTAGCAAGTAAATAAATCTTTTTAAATATTTGACTAAATTTGCTTTTAATTATCGACCGAAACCCAAGAAAATACCTATATATTTATCTATAAAATACGGTCAAGTATTCTTTTATTCAACTAAAAATGAAAAAAAAAAAAAAAAGTGTAAGTGTTAAATGATTGGATAACACAGTAAAAATCTATTTTTATTCTGATGTTTCAAAAATGTGTTTTAATACAATATTGCACTGTAAGTCAACCAGTTTCATTTGGAGATATTCTCGGGCCGATTCGACTTCAACATAAAAGGGAGATGAATATATTTCAAAAATTTTGTTGTATTTGTCCTACTCGAAATTACTGAATCGGCTTTCAAAAGCAGCTGTAAGTTGTCTTATTTCTTTTGCATATTTGATGTAATTGTTACAACTTGATTTCTTAAATTCTTTCAACAATAGAAAGTGGTGAGCGTTATTACTTTTCAATTGCGATTCAAATAACAACAATTTCTTCTGAAATGCTTTGATGTGATTTAATATATCGCTTATAAGGTTATCTTTTCCTTGCAATGACATATTTAATTGATTGAGTTTTTCGAAAATATCCACTAAAAAGCATAAATCCAAGAACCACTCATAATTTCCTAATTCTCGTAACTCACAAAACCGCTGTAAACATCTTCCACGACTGAACCATCTGACTTGAGTGACGTATACAACGTCACCATATTCAGAATCTAATTCTTTCAGGAACTCCTTAAATTGACTGCTTTTATAACTACTTGCATAACATTATCCATCGATAATATTTGGGTACATAAATTTTGTTAATGAATCAAACAGTAGATTATAATTAAATCCTTTCTTTTGGAGCGGTTACTAGTTTTGTTGTTGGATTCTATTATATCGATTAGTAATTTTATAGCTAACTTTTCTTTACCTATCATAGCAGGTGCTCCATCAGTTGATGTTACAGAAAGTATTTCCAAATCCAAGTTGTTTTCGCATAAACAGTTTTCAACAGCATGGAAATTATCTTCTCCTGTTGTTGTACCTTTTAAACTTGATCAAATTTAACATTTCTTCAGTTATTTGAAATGATTCATTTACTCTACGACGGAAAACTACAAGCTGAGCTGAGTCTGAAATGTCTGTGCTTTCGTCAACTGCCAAGGAAAAATGTTTGAAATCTCGAATTCTGTCGCGCAGTTTTAATATAATTTCATTTGAAATGTAATTAATTCGACGGCACACTGTTTGACGAGATAGGCTTAGGTTCGAAAACAGTTTACTTTTATGAGGCAAAATATCCTTCACAACAGCTTCCAAACATTCTTTCACAAATTCACCATCCGAAAATGTTTTCATTTTTTTTTTTTTGCAATCTAAAATGAAACAATAGCTTGCTTTAACAATATTGAAAGGTTGCTGTAATGCTGCACCAAACATTTTTTGTTGAGCCTTTTAATAACTCTTTGAGCTTCGATTTTTTCACTTCTTTATCGAACTTCAAAAAATCCTTTTGTTTTGTTTCGTAACGCCTCTTAACATTGTATTCCTTAAATACAGCAACGACCTCTCGGCAAATAATTTTGTATTTTGAACTATGAAGAAGTACTTTTCTTCCCATTCCTCGCTATTCTTTCTATTTTCGTCCACTATTCTTCTTTTCTCTGCAGTCATACTGAAAATAAGAGAGATATTAAATATATCTATTTTAAATTGTTAAATTAAAAGTCATTTTTAGTGAAAAGGATTAATTACCTGGCGGTTGTTATTTTAAATATGTTGTTGAAGTACAGGCATATTAAAATAATTATCCTGCAGTCACAGCACACAAATCGAAACCAAAAAGCAAATTTTCACTTGAAACTGAGAGTCTGCTCTGCTCTGCTATCAACAATCAACTGTGCGTATCTATACATAGAAACATAGAACCTATTATATTATAGGTCGTTCATTTTCGAAACAACAGTTAGTTAGTTAGTTAGTTAGTTGAAATTTTTGGCGCACAGCAACAAAGGCTATTTGCGCCTAACGCAGCCCATCTAAATGACTAGACTATATATTAAAAAATAAAAATTTAGACAATAAATAAATAAATAAATAAATAAATAAAATCATTAAAAATACGCATACTCAATAAAAGAAGTCTTGCACTGACAAACACAAATAAATAATATAAAAAGTCTGTTCGAAAATTTGAACAGACTCAGGGTGATGGTAAGAGGCTGTAAAGGGGCCAATTACCATCGTATATCACAGTCAATAACTAGAAACACATTAAAATAAGGTGCAAGACTTCACACATAAAACAATAAGTTCCATTCTCTCAGGAAGAGTATCAGCCTGTCCATGAGTACCCTGTCGTCACCTAAAGCAACTGACAGGTCATAGCACAGGCCTAACCTCTCCCTGACATCCTCGAACTGTACACATTCGGTTAAAATGTGTAACACAGACAAATCTGTGTTACACGTCTCACAGACAGGGGACTCTTCACCTCGAAGGAGGTGTCCATGGGTCCACCAACAGTGACCTATACGAAGGCGTGTGATGGCGGTTTCCTCCCTGCGGTTAATCCTGCAGGAAGAACCCCATGGTTTAACGTCTCCCTTAATCTGTCGTAACTTAACGTTCTGTGTGCGGCTCCACTCATGTTGCCACATGTCTAAAACCAGATGTGTCAGATGACTCTTTGCGTCATCTGGAAAAACGAAACTCACATCAATCATAGGTCTGCGAGAGGCGGCTTTTGCAGCTGCATCTGCCGCTTCGTTGCCTTTAATACCAACATGTCCCGGTATCCAAAACAGCTCTACCCTCACATTCTGAGCATTCAGGTTGTGGAGTAGCAACCGGATCTTTAGTACAAGAGGATGCACTGGATCTGGATCTTGGATACTGTTCAGAGAGCTCAGCGAGTCCGTCAAGATAACACTTGACCGACTTTGCTCTGACGAAACAAAACACAGGGCCTTGAAAATAGCGTACAGCTCAGCAGTGTACACACTCGTTATGGAGTGCAGACGGTACTGAAACTGTTGGCGTGGTTTCAAAACAACGAACGCACACCCAACCCTGGTTCCGGATTTTGATCCGTCAGTAAAAATGACAGTATCCTCGAACCTAGGGACCAGTGTTCTTTGTAACTCATGTTGGTATTCGATAGGCAACGTAGTATCTTTATCAAACCTAGTTAATGTGAGGTTCACAAGTGGACGCGGTAGCGTCCATGGTGGAACAGCACACAAAACGAAACTTGCCATTTCAGGCATATTAAAATCAATATCGCCCAAAATGTCGAAAGTCCTCAGACCAAAAGGCCTATTGGCTCTTGGTTTTCTGTCATATATTTCTGTATGCCTATTTTGTAGAATAGGGTCATACGCGGGATGATCTGGCTTGGCACTGAGTGCAGCCATATACCGCAAGGATAGAATTTTACGACGATTGTACAGTGACGGTTCGCCTGCTTCACACAGCAGGCTTAGTATTGGACTGGTGCGAAATGCACCTGTGGCCAATCTAACCCCAGTGTGATGTACAGTGTCAAGAATTCTTATCTCTTGGTGTTTAGCTGACCCATAAGCTAGACATCCATAGTCCAGCTTAGAGCGCACTAGAGAACGATATAAACGCAACATGACAGTGCGGTCTGCACCCCATGTCTTGTGACTGAGGACCCGCAACAAATTGAGCGACTTTTGGCATTTTTTCTTGACGGACAAAAAATGTGCCCGCCAAGATAGACGGCTATCGAACACGAGACCCAGAAATCTGGCAGTATCGGCAAATGGTAACTGTGCTCCATTTAGTGTGAGTGTAGGATTGGGATGTACACCCCTTTTCCTACTAAAATGGACACATACAGTTTTGCTGGTCGAGAATTTAAAGCCATTTTCGGTTGCCCATGTATCGAGACGATTGATAGTCAGCTGAAGCTGACGTTCGATTGTACTAGTCTTTTGTCCGGCGACAAAGATACCAATGTCGTCGACAAATATCGAACTCTGTACAGGTAGTCGAATACATGAAGCTGCACCGTTAATGGCAATTAAAAATAGCGTAACGCTCAGTATGGAGCCCTGTGGGACCCCATTGTCCAGTGCGAACATTTGTGACAAGGTATTTCCGATCCGCACCCTGAAGCCCCGGTTCGACATGAAGTCTTTTATAAAGAACATCAAGCGTCCCCGGAGACCCCAGGAATGCAGAGTACGGAGAATACCATAAATCCATGCAGTGTCATAGGCTTTCTCAATATCGAAAAACACAGCTACCAGGTGTTTGTTTTCAACGAAAGCATTTCTGATAGCTGTCTCTAGTCTGACCAGATGATCTGCTGTTGAGCGGTGACGGCGAAAGCCGCACTGTGTGTTGGCCAGCAAGTCGTTTGATTCTAAAAACCAAATCAGACGCTTGCTGATCATTCGCTCCATGAGCTTGCAGAGACAACTGGTCAGTGATATTGGTCTATAGCTAGAGGGCAAGTGTTTATCTTTCCCGACTTTGGGGATAGGAATTATATGAGATTCCTTCCACTTGGTCGGGCACTTGCCCTCAGTCCATATCCTGTTATAGACATTCAAAAGCCTAGACTTAGATGATTCCGGAAGATTTCGGATCATACCATAATGTATCGCATCTGGACCAGGAGAGCTATCCTTACACTTTGACATCGCGCTATCTAGCTCTTCACGAGAGAAAAGCAGGTTGTATACCTCGTCGTTCCTAGAAAAGAAATTTAGAGGTATAGATTCGAGGCCTGCTTTACGAGTTAGAAACTCGGGTGAATAATGTTCAGAGCTAGAATTGAACGCAAAATTAGATGCCAAAGTGTTAGCAATTTCGACCGCTGAGGTAACTACGTTACCATTTACCGATAGACCAGCAATGGCTGTAGCTGTATTTAGACCGGATATTTTCCGGACCTTCTCCCAAACTTTGGCCACTGGAGTGGCAACTGTAACGGTGCATACGTATTTGCGCCATGATTCGCGCTTGCTTTCTTTCACAATCCTCTTAGCACGAGCTTTCGCTCGTTGGAAGGCTATCATGTTTGTCTCTGTTGGACAACGACGGAATGTATTGAAGAGGTGTCTCCTTTCACGTAGCGCCAAGTCGCATTCCTCGTTCCACCAGGGAACGGGAACTCGACGGGGCTGAGTGGATGACAGCGGTATGCTGCTTTCAGCCGCGCTCGTGATGGAATCCGTGAAATGATTCACCTCTTCGTCTACGCTCAAGTTCGGAATATCCTCGTGAGAGAATGATTCTGCGAACTTGGTCCAATCTGCTTTCTGAAGAACCCACTGTAGCCAGCGGGATTCGGTAACAGTATTGAACAGAGGCCTTAAGAAGATTGGAAAGTGATCACTACCGCACAGGTCGTGATGCACGTCCCATTTGAACAACGGAGCGATGGCTCCTGAAACGACGCTAAGATCTATGGCACTGAATGTACCCGTTGCTGCACAGAAGTGCGTGGGTCTGCCGTCGTTCAAAAAGCTCAAACTCAAATCGTTCAACATAGTCTCCAGGTGACGTCCCCGTTGATCGTTCCGCACCGATCCCCAACATACATTGTAGGCGTTAAAATCGCCTAGTAGTATGAAGGGTGGTGGGAGTTGATCGATGATGTTCACGACATCTCGGATGTCAGTTCGAACACCAGGGGGAAGGTAGATAGAACAAATCGTCACCTGGAGGGGAAGTGCAACACGAACTGCTACGACCTGCAACTCAGTGTCAATGTCTACAGGATCGTGGTACAATGTGTCTCTAACTAGAATTGCCACGCCGTCACATGCTCTTGCCCCCGTAAGGAAATCCGTGCGAAACACGGAGTATCCTCGAGGAGAGAATGTGTCGGTTTCCGTGAAATTTGTTTCCTGCAGACAAACACACGAAGGCGCAAAATTGGAGAATAACAGTCGCAGTTCTTCGTAGCGCTGATATACACCGTTACAGTTCCACTGGATTAGTGGACCAGTCATTTTTGTTTAGGGGAGTTACCCCGCAACCTAATGATCTTTGGTTTACCCTTAGGTTGCGGGTCAACAGCCATTTTCTCGGCCACGGTTTCACTTGTTTGTCCAGGTGCCTTGGTGGACACACTGGACTCCTTTTTTGATTGTTTTGTTCTCACTGGTATCCAGTGAGAACCAACGGGTCCCTTATCAGTCTCCTTTTCAGGAGCGACTGATGAAGGCTTTGTAGAAGCGACCATTCTCTGGTCGCTTCTCGTTTTTGGAGAAGACTGTGGGGTCTTCTCCTTAGGTGGTGGGGAGAACTGAGGTTGAGTGCGTTCTCCTATATGGGAGGGGGATTTATTCAGACCCGATCCCCCTGGTTGTGGGGTCTGAACACTGGTCTCTTGGACCGATTCCGCCACCTTTTCCGTGTCGGACTTTTGTGACGCAGCTGTCACTGACGTTTTTACTGTCGGACGAAGCACTGACTCCGTCTGAGTCTGGACACTGGCTGTCTTCTTTGCAGCTACTTGTGCGAAGGATTTCGCAAAAGTAACCGGCGCAGTCTCTTTATACTTCTTCTTGGCGTCGAAATACGGTATTCTATCTTTCGTCTTGATGACCTGAATAGCCTTCTCTTCTAAGTACGTTGGGCAGTGGCGTGAAGTCGATGCATGCGCACCTTTACAGTTCACGCAGTGTGCCGCGTTTGGACAGTTTTCAACTTCATGTTGATCCTGCCCGCAGTTGGCACAGATGGACTGTTTGCCACAACGACTAGAGGTGTGACCATAACGCTGGCACTTGTAGCATCGCATCGGGTGGGGATAGTAGGGGCGAACGTTACAAACGTTGTACCCCACCTTAACCGATGCTGGACACCTAGTACCAGCGAAAGATACCACCATAGAAATAGAAGGCTTACCGTTTCGGGGGTTAAGTTTTCTACATTCAATGACACCTTGCGATGCCATTTCCTGCACAAACTCTTCCTCCGTAACATACGCAAGGTCACGGTCTGTAACGACGCCTCGAGAAGTATTCAGTGCCTTATGTGGCTGTACCGAGATACGATACTCGCCAAATCCTTCGCATTTCTGAAGCGTTGAAGATGCCTCATTTTCTGCCTCAATTAATAATGTTCCATCCGACAGTTTTCTTACCGACCTAATACCAGTTGGACACGTTTTTCCCAGCGTTCGGGCAACAAAGAAGGGGGACATCTCTTTAAAAGATTTTCCCTCTTCTTGCACCTTCACGACAAGAAAACGAGGCACTGGCGCACAAAACTCAACTGATCTGCTGTCTACCTTCTTGGGAGAAGGCCTTACACATCCCTCATCGGATGACTGAGCATCACGACGAGGTCTCTTGTTTGATTTTTTACGGAGTTTACTCTCAACCTTGGCGGAATTTAAAGAAAATTGATCCCTCCGGGTAGTCGCCATACCCGTATACTAAGTTTCATCACCCTGCCATGCCCACCCACCAGGGAGCCCCACACAGGGGACGTTGGCCGCAAACCGGCTCATTGCGCCAGGCATGTCAGGATGATATAGCATCGGGGGAAGTAGTCACGGGCTGCTCGACCCGCTCGAGAACCAGTAGTAGCCAACTCTGGAACCGGGCGAGCTGCATCCGCTCCCACAGACCCCCGAATACTTGTCTAGTGGCACGGCATTACCCCGGCATCCACGATCCAGTAGTGGAGCCACTCTATTCATGAACCGTGACACCAGCCGATTGACTGAGCTGACCAGACTCAGCCTCCCGTTTTACCGAATCCGAGGCCAAAGAAGGCGTGTTGGGATCGTACTGTCCGCGGGCAGCAGTCTCCCTCAACCGACCAGGACCCTCTTCTCCGGCGTTACGGGTCTCCACGCACGGCAAACACGTGGGTAGGAATTTAAGTGGGAGATCAAAGAGACAACAGATAAGCCTATTCCCACAATCGGCTTCTCTGAACTGTCTCCTCCCAAATGATATGTGATTCAGGGTACGTGGGATCATCAGGCCCAAAAGCTCTTTATGGTCAGGTGATGCGACCATTATGAACTTCCCTTGCGTGATTGAGGGTACGCGGGATCATCAGGCCCGAAAGCTCGACAAATGGCCAGGTGTTATGGCCATTATGAACTTCCCCTGCGGGGTTTCGAAACAACACAATGTGTCATCAAATGGAGGCGAACTTCAGCTATTTTACCAGTGGCGGTCCGAAACACAAACAAGGTACCAATCAAACAGCTGACTAATAAAATAATATTTCATACACCACGCTACTGCTTTGCGTGCGCGCAGACGCAGTAAGCTCTCAGGCAAAAACTCGTTTCTGCGCAATGTGTTGTTTCGAAAATGTACGACCTATAGATGTTCCAAGATGCGCGCGCATCATGAGTTCGCAGAATATAATTTAATTATTCTGCAAACTCATAACTGTATACTCATAAATAAAACAGGCTATATCTGTCATATATTCGCAAGAATATTATTTTAAAATCGAAGCTAATTTTCTCTCATAATTTCGAGAGTTAATTTTTGAATATATGGATGCACAAATAATGTATTTTTTTAATACATTGGTTTTCACTACTTTGGCCATTATAAAATAAATATATTTTGTAAAAGTGTGATGAATCTCGCAGGCCGGAAAAATGTTCAAAGCCCGCATGCGGACCGCGGGTTGGCCACCCCTGGTGTAAATGATACTATTTCGGCTACAAACTTATTATCTACAGAACATTCCATTGCAATAAATACTTTTCTATATGTTCAAAATTTTCAATTTTAAATAAATCTGCTTTTTCTGCAATTACTTTTTCCGAAAATAAAGAATCATTAGTATAATAAAATGCTTGCAGTATTTGATGTTTTTCAGTCAAAGACTTTACAATATTTTTGCAATTAGGGCAGTGACGAATTATGTTTTTAAAATATCTATGTTTGCTTTCAAATCGCATCGTCCATAAGTGAATTAAAGGCTCAAATTTTTTAATTAAACCAGGATAGTGCAATAAATAATGATGTTTTGGCTTGAGCGACTGGTTTGGAAAATTCATCTTACGAGATTTGACATACTTATGTATTTCATCATATAAAAATGCAACCTGCGCCATAGTTGTTCTGGGCGACATAAGGATACTGAATATTTTTGTAAAGTTCAAAACCATGTGCCAGAGAGGATCTTTGTAATTTAGTATTTTATCTATTAAAATTATTGGTAAAATTTGGCGAAGTCGTAAATTTTTACTGGCGGACCCATTCAATTTAGTTCTTTTTAATACATCTGGAACATTAACACTTTGTTCATTTTCAAAACTAAAACTGTGCAATCTTCCATTTATTAATAAATAAGTAAACCATTTCTTTTGAGTGAAATAATTCATTGCGAGTTGTAAGTCCTAAGCTAATAACCTTCGACTAAATCGTGGGCTAATTAAGCTGATAGTCCTGGAGTGTACACATGAATATAAGTTAAATCATTTAAACATGAATCTAAATATATCTCTCTAAATCCTAAGGTTTCATTAGATAAATCTGATTTGTAACTTAAAATGGATCTTACATCATTCATAGAATAATCGCCTCTCTGAAAATCTTCCTTTGTCGTGTAACAATAACGGCAAATACTGCAAATATAGTACTTTTATTTTATTGCTGTCAATTAAAATTCTATCTGATTCTAAATGTTTAACAACTCTAATAATTTTCTCAAAAATTTTATTATAGCCAAAAAAATATTCATGTTTCTTATGACACAATGCGACTAATTGCAAGTTATCTACTTGTGATCTATAAAAAGATTTTATATTTAATAAAGTCATATAAATTCCAACCAATTTATGTTTTTTTCTTGACGAACCAAGAGGATTGCATATTTCAAAAGCATCCTGGTATAAAATAATACTAATACTGTTTGGGTATTGTTTAAATCAGGGCTTCGAACCGTTATTTTTTTCGTTTCGGTTTTCGTTCCGGTTCAATTAAAAAATATATATCAGTTTGGTTCCGGTTTTCGTTCCGGCAAAAATAACGGTTTTTTTCGGTTTTCGGTTCAGTTCCGAGTGATAAATTTTTAAATGCTTTTATTTGTATTAGAAATTTATTTTCTACAATAATTTAGAAGAACACTTAATTCCTTATTTTGTGATAATCATACCAAAGTAGCTGCCAGGGAGGGGGGGGGGGGGTTCTGGGCGTTCAGTAATAATGACATCTCATATGCTTACGTCTGAATTATGTATAATTAAAAAAATATATATACATTTTGATATATTTATTGTCTGTATAGGGTGGGCGGGACACAAGGTGCCATTTTACCTATATTTGTGCATATCAACGAAAGTATTAGGATTAAGTTATTTTTTTGTACTCACAAGTAGTTTCATTCAATAGCTACAAACACTACAACTATCAGAGCATACAGTCATTCAAGTTGACTGATATGCACGTTTTAAATGGTCAAGTTGTTTGTCTCAGTTTGTCCCACTAGCGGGGTTAAAAGTTCCTGCTATGGGATAAGTTGGGCCAAGAATAGTAAAATTCATTTTTCTAAGGAATAGCAGGAAATAATTGCATCAAAATTAGTTTGATAATGAGAATTTTTATTAACCATCACAACAATTAATAAATTAATACATTTGCACATGACATCTCTTATAATTACTTTAATTAGTAAAATAATTAGTAGAGTCCGTGTTATCCGTAGAAATAAAATGTAATTATATATATTTGTAATGTGCCCTGCTGACAAATAGTGTAGCGTATAAAAATTTAATATCTTATCAAAAACTGACCAATGGCAAAGGAGTGACCGGAATTATTTCGGATATAATCCCAAAATAATGATGTGTCGTTATTAAGATAAGAATTCATTGCGGTACAAGTGTTTTATTCTTTTGTTTTTTGTTGGTCTTTATTTCCAAACTAGTGCACCAGTTGCCAACTGTGTTGGCAAACCAATCATTACCTTAATGTGGAAATTGCTCGACATCTCAGACTTCTTTCTCTAGCCATACGCCTAACTTCATCCAATTCAAATTGAATCAACTCTTCGCGTATTATTAAAAACTGGACAAATAATGAGTATTATTCTGAATTATGTATTCATTAACTTTTTAAGATGGGAAAACGATTCATTTTCACTCAGTGCATTATATTTATAATGTTAAAACTAAAAATGATTTGAGACGTTAAATTTAAAATATATTTATTAAAATAAATTTTCCATTTTCTTATATAATATAAAAATACGCACAAGGAAAAAACGCGCACGGATTAATACGCACACGGAAAAAATCACACATGAAAAAATACACACACGGCAAAAACGGCACACGGAAAAAAGCGTACTTACACTATATCTCAAATCAGTTTGAAATAAATCGTGAGAAACTATTGCACAGTAAAATTTAATTGTTTGCCCGCTTTAATATATTGCGTTCACATTTGGGGGTAGATTAACAATATCCCACTGAACACTGCGCATGCGTCACACACACGTCATTTGTTCAATATACAGAGATTCTAAACAGGTGGGACTGTGCAGAACTTTTAAAACAACTTTTATTTTTAGGTGGTTTATAAAAAAAATAAAATAAACAGTTATCAACCATAACCTAAGATAGTGCTTTTAAGGTGAATCTAACCAAAACTAAAAGGTAAATGATATTTTAATGTGATAAATAAACAGAAACCATTGCTTTAGAGCCACTGATAATTCTTGAATTATTTAGTGTAGTCGTTATGTGCTTCCATCTGTATAGAGTTTGCAGTGGGATATTGTAAATCTTGTCCTGCGCAATCGTAGAAATATAAAAATAATAAAGCATTGAAAAAAATAATAATAAAGAAAAAAAAGTCATATATTTCTTACTTACTTTCATCAAAACTAAATATTTTTTAAAATAATTATTTTTCTGCTACTAATAATTTTAATCAAAAATGTCGAATATCACGGAAGGATAACGTTTTTCTGTGTTTTGTTTCGTAAAAAAACCGATCCATGTATTTAACAACTAAATTAATAATGGTGAAGTGATTTTTTAATGAAAAACACAACTGTCATTTTTACTGTCAACACTCAACTAATTTATTGTCAACACTCAAAACAAGAATTCACAGCACCAGTGGCGCACCCAAGGGGGGGGGCTGCCGGGCTGCAGCCCCCCCCCCCAGGGACAGTTATGAAAAAAATGTACTTATTTTGTTACGTAAATTATTCGTAACACAATATTTATATATTTTGAATTGAGAATCTTGTACGCGTGGTATTAGAATTTTGATACCAGCGCTGCCATCTATGTAGAGCGCGTGAACTAACCGATCCTTGGATCGATAAATTAGATTGCTTAGAAACAAAATGGCACTTGTGCGGTTGTCATCGATCGAAGCAGTACACGATTGATTTTTATCTCGAATCATCCCTTCAACTGGCCGGATTTAATTCAACTAAAAGGCATAAATTGATCGAGAAATAGTTCTTCCATCGACTGACATAAGCATTTTGTCATATTGAAGGCGTATTACATCTAAACGCGTTAGTTTTTCATTTTCAAGATATAGCTCGTGGTTAATACACAAAGCACATGGTTATATCAGTTGTTTTCGTTAATTTTTAGCGTTTTGGGACCGTTAGAATCGTTTGAAACTGTTATTGTACCCTGCTGAATACGTGAAAAGCATTTATGGAGCCGTTGTTCGTCTGGGAGACGAAATATTATTCCTTTGGGACATCTTTTCACACTCGGTAGCACGTTTTTTGAGCCCTAACTCCAAAGGGCTCAAAAAAGCCCTTTGGAGTTATTTTGGGGCTAGCGGAGAGGAAGTTACTTCGCGTTGCATGTACATCAGGCAATGTTCCACTGAAGCATCTGGAGGACTCAACCGTAGTTATATTTTGTGTAAAATCGTTGTCTAGAAGGCGACTTGTATGCAGATAAGTGTTTATCGAAAGTAATAAGCTCATTTGTACGTGGTTATAGAACTTGTGAGACACATTTTTGGCGTGTATTTGTGTTTATTTAGTGTAAACGGGTTAATTGATTATGTTTTGTTCGTTGCCACGTTCAAATGACCTCAACTTTCTAAATAGATCTATGTAAGAGAGCTCTCAGGTTCTAATTTAAGTGTAATTAAGGTTGGTCTCTCCAAATACTGTCGTAGATCCATTTTGTCAGTGAAATTTGAGTTACATTTCGGTTCGTGTTAGTACGATTTCGGTTTATTTGTACATTTGTTGTCCGTGGTTTAGAGTAGTGGGGATATATTATTGTTCATTTGGGGAAGGAGGTAGTCTGACGTTACTGTGTATCGTTCAGTTACGGGATATCGCATCCGTTCTTTCCCCAAGCGACCACTTTTATATCAGGGATACATCCGAAAGGATAGTTTTTGATTTGCGAGCCGTACCTTTGGGTTACGTGCTATTTTGATTTGACGTTTCGAATATTTGTTTTGATTTCGATTCGTAAACGTCTTGTTTTGACACAATCGTGGATTGTTTGTTACGATTTGTCTCCGTCGTAGATAATAGTACTTGTATGCTTTACGTTCCGGCATCACAGTTAAAACAGCCTATTGGTTAGGAATTGAACCATTTTACTTGTCAGACTTACAGTGATGACAGTTAAACTTTGTTTGTTATGTTTGGGTCTTTGGGTCGTTCGATATTTCGATTAGAATTTAAGTTCAGAATTGATCTGATGTAGTTTAGGTTAAGACTCCGGTCTTATTATTTGACAATTTGGTTGCCACCTTATTTAGATAGATCGACCCGTGGTCTCGAATTGTTTGACAATATTGATTAATATTTATTGAATTATTTGTGAATTGATTCAGTATTCGTGTGTTTAGACTTTCCACTCTGGAGAGCCTAATCTGTTTAACTTCAAGTTCATTTATTAAATCTCACATTTTCTTTATTTTTTTTTTTATGAAAATTTATGATGTACGATACTCTTTAATAAAGATTACTTTATATCATACTAGCTGAAAACCCGTGCTTCGCTACGGTATATTGATGGTCTCATTGGCATAAAATCCGCAGTTTGTTTTTAAACTTGTGTATGGGTAACCTTTGTAACAAAAAATCTAGTCGATATCTCATCTGTCCTAAGAGATATTGAGGAATCCGTGAAAAAACATTTTACCCCTTTTCACCAGATAGGGGTCGAACTTGAAAAAATCCTTTCTTAGTGGGTTCTTACGTCATACTGAAAAATGTACTCTCCGAATTTTTTATTTCTAACAAAAAAATACTAATTTACCCTTTAGGAGTGAAATAAAACTGTCAAAACACATATATGCCAAAATGGAATGTTATAACTTAACAACCGCTGGAAATAGAAAGGGTTCTATAATTCACCCCGAATGTAGATTTACCCCTTTAGGGGTTGATTAAGATAAAATCCTGAAATTCATTTTTCGGTATTTGTATGGGTAATCTTTATAATCAAAAACCAAGTCTATATCTTATTGATCCTAGAAGATATTAAGGCGTCCTTGAAATCATAATTCCCTCTTTCACCCTTTAGGGGTGATATTTGTTAAAGGTAAAAAACTGTTAAAACCATTTCGAGACATTTTAAAAAGACACCTATGTGCCAAAAAGAAACGTTATAACTCAACAAACACAGGAAATACGACGCGGTGTATAATCTACCCCGTTTGTAGAATCACCCCTTTAGAGGTTGATTAGGACGAAATCCTGAAATAAGTTTTTCGGCATTTGTATGGATAATTTTTGTAAGCAAACACCAAGATATCTTATTGGTCCTAAAAGAATTAAGGAATTACTGAAATCACATTTCACCACTTTTCACCCTTAAGGGGTGAAATTAAAAAAAAAAATGTCAAAATCATTTCGAGATATTAAAAAAAAAACACCTATGTGCCAAAAAGTAATGTTGCAACTAAACGAACACAGGAAATACGACGGGATGTATAATTCATCCCAATTGTAGATCCACCCCTTAAGGGGTTGATTAGGACAAAATCCAAAAATTGGGTTTTCGGTATTTGCATGCGTAGTTTTTGTAAGCAAAAACCAAGTCGATATCTTATTGGTCCTAAAAAATGTTAAACAATCCTTGAAATCACATTATACCCCTTTTTACCCTTTAGGGGTTAAATTTAAAAAAATTGTCAAAACCATTTCGAGATATTTTAAAAATACGCCTATGTGCCAAAAAGAAACCTTATAACTCATCAAACACAGGGAATACGACGGGATGTATAATTCACCACAATTGTAGATCCACCGTTTAGGGGTTGATTAGGACAAAATCCTGAAATATATTTTTCCGTATTTGTATGGGTAATCTTTGTAAGCCAAAAGCAAGTCGATATCTTATTGGTCCTAAGAGATACTAAGGAATCCTTGAAATCACAATTCACCCCTTTTCACCCTTTAGGGGTAAAATTTAAAAAAAAACTGTCAATACCATTTCGAGATATTTTAAAAAGACACCTATGTGCCAAAAATTAATGTTGCAACTAAACGAACACAGGAAATACAACGGGATGTATAATCCAACCCGATTGTAGGTTCACCCCTTTAGGGGTTGATTAGGATAAAATCCTGAATAAATTTTTCGATATTTATATGGGTAATCTTCGTAAGCAAAAAGCAAGTCGATATCTTATTGGTCCTAAGAGATATTAAGGAATCCTTGAAATCACAATTTAACCCTTTTCACTCTTTAGGGGGTAATTTTAAAAAAATGTCAAAACTATTTCGAGATATTTTAAAAAGATACCTATGTGCCAAAAAGTAATGTTGCAACTAAACGAACACAGGAAATACGGCGGGATGTATAATTCACCCCGATTGTAGATCCACCCCTTAAGGGGTTGATTAGGACAAAATCAAAAAATTGTTTTTTCAGCATTTGCAAGGGTAGTTTTTGTAAGCAAAAACCAAGTCGATATCTTATTGGTGTTAAAAAATATTACACAATCCTTGAAATCACATTTCACCCCTTTTCACCCTTTAGGGGTTAAATTTAAAAAAGTTGTCAAAACCATTTCGAGATATTTTAAAAAGACGCCTATGTGCTTAAAAGAAACCTTATAACTCAACAAACACAGGAAATACGACGGGATGTATAATTCACCCCGATTGTAGATCCACCCCTTTAGGGGTTGATTAGGACAAAAACCTGAAATACGTTTTTCGGTATTTGTATGGGTAATATTTGCAAGCAAACAGTAAGTCCATATCTTATTGGTCCTAAGAGATATTAAGGAATCCTTGAAATCACAATTCACCCATTTTTCAACCCTTAGGGGTGAAATTTAAAAAAACTGTCAAACCCATTTCGAGTTATTTTAAAAAGACGCCTATGTGCCAAAAAGAAACCTAATAACTCAACAAACACAGAAAATACGACTGGATGTATAACCCACCCCGATTGTAGATCCACCCCTTTAGGGGTTGATTAGGACAAATTCCTGAAATAATTTTTTCGCTTATTGTATGGATAATCTTTGCAAGCAAACAGTAAGTCAATATCTTATTGATCCTAAGAGATATTAAGGAATCCTTGAAATCACAATTCACCCCTTTTCAACCCTTAGGGGTGGAATTTTAAAAAACTGTCAAACTTATTTCGAGATATTTTAAAAAGACACTTATGTGCCAAAAAGTAATGTTGCAACTAAACGAACACAGGAATTACGACGGGATGTATAATTCACCCCGATTGTAGATCCACCCCTTTAGGGGTTGATTAGGACAAAATCCTGAAATCGGTGATTCGGTATTTGCATGGGTAATCTTTGTAAGCAAAAAGCAAGTCGATATCTTATTGGTCCTAAGAGATATTAAAGAATCCTTAAAAGTACAATTCACCCCTTTTCACCCTTTAGGGGTGAAATTTCAAAAAACTGTCAATACCATTTCGAGATATTTTAAAAAGACATCTATGTGCCAAAAAGTAATCTTGCAACTAAACGAACACAGCAAATACAACGGGATGTATAATCCACCCCGATTGTAGGTTCACCCCTTTAGGGGTTGATTAGGGCAAAATGCCGAAATTGATTTTTCGGCATTTGTATAGGTAATACTTGTAAGCAAAAACTAAGTCGATATCCCATCGGCCCTAAGAGATATTAAGGAATTCGTGAAATCACATTTCACCCCTTTTCATCCCTTAGGAGTGGAATTTTGAAAAATCCCTTCTTAGTGGGTGCTTACGTCATGAAGGGAATATACTCTCCGAATTTCAAGTTTCTGGGCCCAGGGGTTCGGGCTGGGCGGTGATGAGTGAGTCAGTCAGTCAGTCAGTCAGTCAGGACACTGCCTTTTATATATATAGAGAGTTTCAAAGAAAATCCAGGCGAGAAAACACGACTAACTTTATTAGCAAACGCGGAATTAACATTTAAAAATGTCCCTTTGGTTCGCAGTACCAAAATTATACCGATTAATAAAAAACAGTTTATTCAAAGCATGGTTAATACGATGAAATGAAGACTTTGTTCTGATTCAAATACTGAAAATGTACTATTTCTTAATGATATTTCTGCTTTAAATCCAATTAATATAAACACTGATAATATACGTTATGGAGATTCAGAAGTAACGAGAATTTGTAGACGATTTAATATCGATGAGTTTGTGTTCCGAACAAAATAAAATAAATAAATAAATATAGATTTGTCGAGTATTGCTTGTTAGTCCTATTGAGTCATAATGTATTAATCTCGATTTGGGGATAATTGGTAAGAACTACTTCTACTAGAAAAAGATTTAAGTTTATCTCCGGTTTAGTGACGTCAATCTAAACTTATGGCGCCCTTATAAATAAATATAGACTGTTAAAATTTCATCTCCCAGTCCTTGAGAATAGAAATCTCTATCTTTATTCGAGCTAGTCACAAACCGGTCTAGTAAATGCGTTTTTGGTGTAACTTCGTATTTTGGATAACACTTTACTTGCCAGATCAACTAACATCTACTTGATCAGCTTAGTTATTTTTGGCAACCCAACATTTTTTTTTATTTTATTTTTAAATGTAACAATTTATAATTCAAAAATTATTTATGAAAATATAAAATAAAAATATCAAATCTGAAAATACATGGAAACATTATTACTTAGTCCAGTTTATTTAATGATGTTGAGTTTGTTATTTATCGGTTCAATATTTCATAAAATACAGTATAATCTCGAAAATCCGACACATATGAGACCTGGCAACCACCGATTATCAAGATTGCACTGTACTTAAATCAGAATAGTTTACAAAAAATGCCTTAATTTATTTTGTTTGTTTGTTTATTTGCTCGTCCGGCAGACATGAACAATGGTTTCGCCCATCCAGGGCGTCCGATCATCACCTTATCTGTAGTTTTACGAGCTATAAAAATAAAACTGGCGACTCGATATTTGTACAATTGTTACACACATTTGTTATACAAAAATCATAACTGATTTTAGTCTGTTGATGTTCTTCTTGTGGGATAGAACTATCGCATTTTTTGTGCATTTTTTAGTTTTTGTGAACTGTGAAATAATTAGTGCTTAACAATTTAATTATTTATTTGACTTTTGTTTTATACATATAATATGTAGTATATTATAAATACTATATTATAATACTAGTAAATTGAAATAACATTATTAGACTCAAAAAAATTGTACTGTTTTAAATTTACGTATATACTGAAAAAGTGTTAGTTAGAAGTGAATTGATTAATTTAGTTTACGTGCGTTAGTTATTTAATTTTGATTGAATTTTAAAGACATGGCAGAAAAAAGGAAACAAATTAATACTTTATTAAATTTTGTGATAAAAAAACCAAAACAGACTGAAAGTGAACATAATGATCATTGCTATTGGTACAAACACCAAAGACAAAAATACAAATCAAACATTGGACACAGATAAATCAAATGATAGAAGTAATGATATAACAAGTTTAGTGGAGAAAATGCGAAAAGGATCTGTTTCGTTAGAAGAAAAACTTGATCTTATAGAAAAAATTTGGAAACCTGATGAAACTTTTAATTTTCCTTCAACATCGGAAAATGAAAAATTTCAGAGAAAATTTCAGTTTAATTGGATTAAAAGATATAAGTGGCTGGCGTACTAGTTGGACATACTAGTACACAGTCCACTGGCCATCTAATTATACATGGTTATAAAAAATGGAAGCATGCGGTTGAATATTTTAACAACCATCAATTAAATAAATATCATGAAAATGCAACGTTCATTTATGAAAGACAACTTGATATTCGAAAGAAACAATGTCTTTCAGTAGTTCAACAACTTGATTCGGCTAAACGTTCACAAATAGAACAGAATAGACAAAAAATAATTCCTATAATAAAAACTATAATTTTATGCGGACGGCAAAACATACCGATGCGTGGTCACAGAGACTATGGAGAGTTTGATTTTGACAGAGAACCAGTGGAAAATGATGGGAATTTTCGAGCACTTCTTCGGGCTAGAATAGACGCAGGAGACGATATTTTAAAAAATCATTTTCAAACTTGTGCGAAAAACGCTACATATATTAGTTGGAACATCCAGAACCAAGTAATAGACTGTTGCAATGATATCATATTACGTAAATTAATAAGAAATGTTAATACGGCAAAATGTTTTTCTATTTTGGCGGATGAAACAAGCGATATTGCCAACATTGAGCAATTTTCGCTGTGTGTTAGGTACTATAATGAAATAGACATGAAAGTGCATGAACATTTTTTGCAGTTTGTACCGCTGATTGGCACATCAAGCCAAGCATTAGCTAACACCTTAATAGAAAATTTAAATAAATTTGAATTTGACCTTAAATACCTTCGTGGTCAGGGTTATGATGGTGCAGCTGTGATGAGCGGAAAATTTAATGGAGTACAAGCACTAATTCAAATTCATTTCCCAAAGCTTTGTATGTACACTGTTCTGTACACAGCTTGAATTTAGCTATAGGAAACGCAACTGACATACAGTGTATAAGAAATTGTCTAGGCATAGTGGAAAAAATTTACGTATTTTTTAATACCCCTAAAAGGAACGAAGTGCTGCAACGAATGATAGCAAAGTATAGTCCAGATACAATTAAACAAAAATTGATTCAGTTATCACCTACGCGATGGATTGAACGCCATGAATCTGTCATGATTATGGTTGAACTTTTACAGCCTGTGTACCATGCATTACAAGAAATTAGCACCTGGAATGATAGAGATTCCTCTTCCTCTGCTGCTATGCTTATTCATTCTATTTGTCGCACACATTTTCTTATATCTTTACTGACAGTACAATTTTTCTTTTCTTACTCGTTATCTTTGAGTAAAATACTACAATCGGTTGATGTCGATCTTGTTTCAACATTGAACCACATAGATAATGTCATAGAAACACTTAATGATACAAGAGCAAATTCTGAGGAATCTTTTAGATATAATATCTTTAACAACGCACTTAAAATAGCGGAACTTCTTGATACAACCTTAACTAAAGAGAGAACTGTTTCAAGACAAACATATCGTGATAATGTTTTATCCGACAACTTGGAAGAGTATTATAGAAGATCAATTTTTATCCCTTTTAATGACAATATGCTATGCCAGATAACCGAGAGGTTTATGAAACATAAGGAAATTATGAAAAATTAAAAATTTCTAAAGTTATACCGGTATATAAGAAGGGCGATCTTAATTCATCTTCTAATTACAGACCGATATCGCTGACGCCAATATTTTCTAAAATAATTGAAACTGCATTAAAAAATAGAATATTGTCCTTTTTTGAAAAATTTAAATTATTTAACGACCAACAATTGGGATTTAGATGTAAATTATCAACAACAAAAGCTGCAATAAAATTAATAGAAGAAATTTGTGAGAAGTTGGAACTTGGGCAACATATAGCGGCAATATTTTGTAATCTTACAAAGGCCTTTGACTGTGTTTCCCATGAAATACTCCTTCTCAAACTCCAATTTTATGGCGTCCGCGATACAGCTTTAAATTTAATAAAAAGTTTCCTTGACGGTCGCAGTCAGCATGTATTCCATGAAAATAATATGTCTTCTGCGGAAGGAGTGGAATTTGGTGTACCGCAAGGTTCCATTCTTGGTCCAGTCCTATTTCTAATTTATATAAACGACTTACCACATAATATAGATGCATCAACTTTCCTATTTGCTGATGACACAACAATTGTAAATAGCGACTATCCAAATGGAAACATTGAATTAAAAGCAAATTCTTCCCAGGAACAAGCGATGGACTGGTTTGTAGCAAATCATTTAACATTAAATGATAATAAAACTCAAAATTTAGTTTTCAGTTTAAACAGACATGTACAGAGTACTCTTGATTACAATCAGGACAGTGCATGTTTTCTGGGATTTAGATTAGACTCGCGACTGTCATGGAAAAATCATATTAATTATGTAGCAAATAGATTAAATAGTTGTATTTATATGTTAAGAAAATTGAAAAACTATGTAACTATAGATACTTTAAAATTGGTGTACTATTCTCACTTTCAATCTATTCTAAACTACGGTATTATCTTGTGGGGTAATAGCTCTGATTGGAATAGATGTTTTAAATTACAAAAAGCAGCTGTACGCATAATTTGCGGTGTTGGCTATAGACATCACTGCAAAAGTTTATTTATAAAATTAAATATAATGACATTCCCTTCTTTATATATATATATAATCTATTAGTTTATATGAAAGAAAATCAAAACTCTTTCAATACCAATTGTTCTGTCCATAAATATAATACAAGAAACAAAAATGACATCCGTCTTCCACGGATCAAATATAAGGTAAGTGAGAAGGTACCTGGTTTTATAGGTGCTAAATTATTTAATAAATTACCAAATGTAATATATGATCTTAGTCTTACAAAATTCAAAACTGTTATGAAAAAATACTTAATAGAAAAATCGTTTTATACTGTAACTGAGTTTTTAGAACAAGACATCATGTTGTAACATTATTTTTATTGTGTATTGTGTGAATCTGTAATTATTTTATTTTATTTGTATTATGTACTACTGACATGTCCTATATCCTTGTATGTGATGATTTGGACCAATAAATATTATTATTATTATATTATTATTATTATGCTTTTATTTAATAGTTTAATACCAACAGGTACAACACCATCAAAACCTGCATTAGAAAATTTCTTAAAACTTGCCGCTTTTTACCATTCAGACATTGACTCAAATGAAGCTATGTTAAAAAGTGAGTATCATTTGTGGAATTGCAAGTATCTAAATCATACAACAGTTATAAAAAGTCCAATTAAACTCATTGCTTACTGCGATAAAAATATTTACCCCAATATCTTTATTTTACTAAAAATACTTGTTACAATACCAGTTACTACATGCACCAGTGAAAGATCATTTTCTACGCTTCGTCGTACCAAGACATACCTTAGAAATACCACGACTCAGGACAGATTAAATGGGTTAGCTAGTTTAAATATACACCGAGAAATAGAAGTTTCTCCAGAAGAAGTTTTGAATATGTTACAAAAAAAGAAACGAAAAATTGACATTGCGCTTTAAATAACGAAAGTATAAATAAAAATATTTTTTACTTTTTATAAATTAAAGTGTATCTTTCTAAAAGGTAAATAAAACTTAAAATCAATAAAATAATAAAAAACCCTACGATTATGGAATTGTTTGTGCTGTAATAACATGTGCTATAACAAGAATTTTTTAGTGCAATGTACCAAGAATTCAAAGAGTAATACAAGTAATATCATAAATAAATTTTACTATACATATTTGTATTTTTATGCTCTACCTCCCCCCCCCTCCCACTCCATTATCAAATATATAACTGCAGCCCCCCCCCAGCAAGAAATCCTGGGTGCGCCACTGCACAGCACACTACTGACCAATACATAAATTAATATATAATAATTACAATGCTCAAATATATGGGTAAAATCTATTAAATAATTTGAGTAAGGGCTCAACATACCTAACAACTATTATTATTACGTGTTATATGTCAATATAAACTCGGTGTGCTTGGGAATATTTCGTTACATTTCGGAACCTCGCTTCAATTGTTTTAACTTCCACGCACCCACGCAGCCAAGGACACAGGTTGGCGTATTATATTATAGATAGTAAAAAATTGAAAAATGAAAAAGTTTATAAACGATATTATTTATTATTAATAAATAATATACACAAGCAAAATAAATGCAATTTTAATATCAATAATAATAATAATAAGAAATTTTACGACTTGGTGTGTGTTGTAGTGATTTTTTTTTCTTTTCTCAATAATAATAATAATTAATAATAATATTTATGAAAGTACTAAGTTTTTAATTATTTAAAGAAATCATTAAGTATTTTTCTAAATTTTCATCAGAAAAATTAGTTCTTTTCACTGTATATACTTCCTTGAAAAAAGAAAAAGACCTCTCTACATCACAACTTGTTATTGGTGCATAATTATAAAAAGTATATATTTCTTTATATTTATTAAATATATCCTGATTTGATAATAAATTGATAGAAAATTGTAGTTATTAAATATACTATCAATTTTTACAGACAAGTGCAAACCAAATTCGCCGGGAACAGATTTCAGTTTGTTTACTGTCCAATAAATAATATTGTCACGGGGTGGATTCAAGAACGGACATCTTTTCTACAAAATTTATTATATTATAATAATTTTACAATACAATACAATTAATTGTCAGAATGGCTGCTGGTGTTGACTGTTAGTAGCTGATGTCAGTCCCGTTCTTGCCCCGGCTTCTCCAGGATCGGTCGAACCACATCATGTATCCGCACGAGGCGGACACGTGGAGAAGCCCTGTAGATGGCACTCCCATCTCGGGTTGGTGACTTGACAGCTGGGCTGGTCCTCGGGTAGCGTGCTCACAAAAAATGGTCGAATGAATAACTAACTGACTCAATGAATCACTAACAGACTGACGACTCTATTCCCTAAGACCATTTTCTAACTGTTAACCAGGACACTATGACGTCAAGTCCTACCTCAATTGTTTTGGAAACATTATTCATTTGTGTAATTGTTGGCAGCAATTAAAAACCATAGTCGGCACAATTGAATAATGTTTATCAACACATCAGAAAGTAGTTCAAAACTTACGTTGACAAACACGCAACACTTTGCACATTCTTTAATTCCCAAAACCGCAAGTCAGCAACCGCGACCTACACGGCCCAAAGGCCGCTCAAGGAATTGGGACATTAGCATACAATTATATCATAATTGTGGCAATATTTAAAGATTCTGACAACGGGCGGTTTTGTTATTTTAAATTTACTATAGTTGAAGGAAGAAATTCAAAATGAGTCTTTATGAACTTTAACTCTTCATAAATAGTTAGTTTTTGTATAATATTTTTTGATATTATAATGCTTTGAGCATCTGGAGTTGAATTGAAAATATTTTTTTTTTTTAACTTCAAAATTGTTAAAATAAAATAACGCCGCTTCAAGCCAAGTTCCCCAACGTGTCGCAACAGGATTTGGTGGTAAGGGTAAATTTGGACATAATTCTTTATATAAGGATACTCTTAATGGAGTTTTCGTCAAAATTTTTTTAAACTAATTAACATATTTATATCAAAGAAAGTATCTCTAATAAATTCGCAAATTCTGTGTATGGCATAAACCACGCAAGTGACGTGTAATAAGTTAGGTAAAATTTCTTTAAGGGTTTGGCCCGCCTTTATCATGTCTGGAGCTGCGTCCGACACAAATAAAAGAACTTTCTCTCTTTTAATGGTTAAACTATCCATACTGCTGTCATAATGAATTATTTCATCTTGTCTGCATTTATTTGTTGGCTTATTTTAGTGGCAATTAAATGTGGTTTCTGTGCAATTGCATTTAAGTTGCCTACTAGAATATTTGTAGCACATCGGCCCATTAAATCTTGTTGTTTCGTCTGCACTTATCCAAATAAAATTGTCATTAATATTTTGTTTGACATTTTCAGCCGTTTCTGTATAAATTTTTGGCAAATAAATTTTTCTTAAAACTGACTCATCAACTACATATTTCCCTGTATATTTTTCCAAAAAGTCTTTAAATTTTTTGTTTTTTAATTTACAGAACGGTATATTTGCCGCTATATGTGCTTTGCACAATTCTTTATTTTATTCTTGCTAACTTGAACCATCTTTTACAGCATCAGGATGACTTATTGTCTTAAATGCTGTTAAATGCAGTAAGAATTTTTTGGACGCAAATATATATTTTGCACATACCTAATAAAAATAATAATAATAATAATAATAATAAAAATAATAAAAATGATAATAATAATAATAATGTTGCATACCCGACAAAAAAAATTACAGTTTTCTTGTAATTCATAGCAGTCAAAGTCTTTTAACCACACATGATAAATTTCACTGTTCGTATTTTGTTCTGTAGACATTTTACTTTTCTGTGGGATACTGTTAAGATACAGGCACTGGTCAAAACTGTTAACTAGATTTACATTGTTTGTACATTTACACAGAATTTTTATATTTGTTTATACTTGTCTGATTAATTTAAAAATCTTGTCATATACAAGTATCTGTCTGTTATTGTAATATTTATATAGAATATAGGGTAATGAAGAAGTGTATTAAAAATATTTATTATATTCGTATAATAGATGTTAGAAGGAGGGTCCTTCCTGTTTATTTCCAAATTTCCTCACATATGTAAAAAATATTATCAGACAAAACATATAAGTACTATCATTACTCTTTTTTACCAATCTACTATGTCAAATAGGCTTTGAGAAAAGAACCTGGTATACCCAATACAGTCTATATATAGTATGCTATTATTAGAGAGGGCGCTTTATAAATAAAATATAAGTTAAAAATGATTACTGAATTATTTGGTCAAAATAAAGTTTAAAATAGCACGCCTATGGCAAAAGTACCGTTGCATATTTTTACCGGTCTCTCATAATTAGTCTTCATCTGAATTACAATTATTACAAACATAGTAAAGAGCTTTGGAATTGCTGGTACATTTTCATGAGCCCAACCCTTACAAGCGGTGCACTGAATCCAGCTCTGACCTGGAACGCTCTCATAGTATGAATCACTGCAGATCAAACAGAAGTATTCTTCTTCAGAACTCGAATTATCATGTTTGGACTCATGTAAAATCTTTCTTTTAACTTGTTTTCTTTTTCGATATTTCTTTTCTGTGTCATCCTCTTACTGCCGTTTTGTTTCTTATTTTGTTTTTCTAAAAGTAAGGCGTTTTTCTCAGGAGTATCAGTCCAAATGGCATCCTTACGACGTTTACTAGTTGTAATTTTTCGACTTCCAGCTTTGGGAAAAGGTCTAACAGATTCGGAGGAGAAATCTTTTGTCGGTGTTGCTAACTGAAAAGAATTGGAACGCTACGGCTCAAAAGATGTGGAAGGCTGAAGATTGAAAGACGTGGAGGGATGCGGTTCAAAAAAAGTGCATGGCTGAGACTTGACATCGTTTCGTGAAGGTTCTGATGTATTTAGAGACAAATTTTCTATGTTCAATGCAGCTACTTGATCCACAAACAATTGAGAATTGTTCGGGTTTGGGCGATCCGTAACGAAACTTGATGCAAAATCAGAATCCACAAAATTATTTTTATTAAATGGGAAAATTCCCGTATTCTCAAATCCACTCATTATATTAACTGGAATCAAGGATAGTGGTAAACATGTGCGAACCATACCTGGAATGTCATAGATAGTCATCGTTTTCCCCGCATTGTTTCACATCCATGCATGTTGAGCCGATGATAAGTATGGTCCATAGATTGATACATCTAACGGCTGCAGCTTATGGGAACAAGGAGGGGGCAATGAAAGTATCACCACTCCATTATCTTTAGTTAGGTCCAATGTTGGCAATGATAAATGTGACGAGTTATTATCCAAAATCAGCAATACAGACGAATCTTTAGTAAGTTTCACATGCTTGATGAAATGCTGCATGAATATGAAAAATTCAATATTCATCATCCAGCCACTTGCATTACCCGCACCAATACAATCAGGGGGGCCATCTCGCACAAAATGATCCTGGTATTTTTTCGCAGAAACATAAACATGGGCGGTACAGAAGATGTTGAAGCCGAAACACCTTCCAAAAATATCACGTTAGTTCCTCTTTCTGCCGACGTAACTGATCCAACATTACGCTCACCCTTAATGGCATCTATTTTTGATGGTTTTGAGACGGTTGAAATACCAGTTTCATCAGCGTTCCATATGGAAGAAGCAGTAAACTCATAACGGTCCATAGCATCTGCTAACTTGTCAAAAAATGCTTCAACGTTACTTTTGTTATTTATTTATTTATTTATTTATTTATTTATTTATTTATTTATTTATTTATTTATTTGTGTTTGAGCTGCTTACAGGACGAACACAAATCTGCAACTACATAATAAAATATGAAATACATAATTATACATATACTTATATCTTAATTAAAGATAATCAAATAAAAATAAAATTCAAAATAAAATATACATATGCATGTATGTCCATATATGCGTAGATATATAAAAAAAAAAAATACCCACACATGTTTCGAGCGGCCAATTCAAAAAGAACTCAAGTAGGCCATAATAGAAATAAAATAATAGAAATATTATAATATAAAAATTATTTTTACTGTATATTTAAGATTTTGAAATCCAACTTGACAGAATATGGCCCACTGTGAGCCCCTTACCCAACCGCTCACCCGTCCATGCGCGCACATGTAAATAATAATTAAAAATAATAATGAACAAAATATTAAATCAAAATAACAATATATTTTTTACAGAAGTGCTTACGGAAAAAACTTTTAACAAATTTAATGTTATAGAAGTAAATATCAATGTCATTTTGAAACAAGTTGTATGTTGTTACCAGGCGGATTAGTGGGGAGTTTTGCATTGAATTAGTCTGGGTTTGCCTTTGGTGTAAAATGTTATATTCCTTAGGCTTATGGTAGGAACTGAAACAGAAATCATCTGCAATATATCCGAGGAGTCTTTTGAATTGTTTAAAATTTTACAGATCATGACTACGTCAGAAATGATGCGGCGATCTTCTAGCTGTAATATATTAAAGTAGTGGCATTTCGATAGATAGGAGTTTCCGCTAATGGGGTGTTTTGTATATAGGTAGTTTAGAAAGCGTGTTTGAATTGCTTCTAACCTATTTATATGGCAATTGTACATAGGATTCCAAACAGTACTGAAGTAGCTCAGTTGGCTTAATACGTATGCGTTCAAAAGGGATATGATTGCAGTAATGTCACGAAAATATTTACAGGTGCGAATAATAAAACCTAGGAGTTTGTAGGCTTTTTTGGCAATATAATCTACGTGGTTAGCGAATGTGAGTTTACTGTCTAACAGGATACCGAGGTCTTTTATTTCTTTCACGCTGTTGAGAATATTAGTATTTATATTATAATTGAAATTGAATAAAACTCTGTTTCTAGTAAATGTAATGTGTTTACATTTGGAATAATTTAAGAATAATTTGTTTACGACACAATAATGAGCAAATCTATCGAGATCTGTTTGTAATAATATGGAATCTCTCGCGGTTCTGATAGGTTTGAATTTTTTTATGTCGTCAGCGAATAAAAGAAACTTGCTGTGTTTGAAGCATTCATAAATATCGTTGATATAGATTAGGAATAATAACGGTCCAATGTGAGTCCCCTGAGAAATTCGGGAAGTGGTTTTGAAAAATTTGGATAAAGAACCATTAACAGAAACTGCCTGAGACCTATTTCTTATATATGATGCAATCCAGCGGAGAAGAATACAAGTTAAAGGAAGTAGCCCTACTCAGACTCGTTGCCTCTGGCTTTCTAACAGACAAAGATTGATTTCGTTTAAGAAAGGCTGACATCTACTCTTTATCAGCCATTCTATTTGAATTCAAAGTATCTGGAACATTTATATTATATTTAACTGCACAATCATATGCCAGTCGACGTACTTCTTTAGGTCCTATCCCATGAAAAATTTGGGCAAGTCTAAGCAAATATTGTATGAGACTGGATTCTTGGTCTAACTTAAAAATCTTTCTTGGTGTTCCATAAACAAATCTTGGGCATTCGGGATTTTCTTTAACTCGATATATAAATCTTGTCATTGATGTTCTGCATATTTCGTACTCCCGACTTTCCTTTCTTAGGGTTTGATTCCCTTTCATCACTAGGTCGGCTGCACGTTGCATCAAGGCGACCGATTTCGTGCCTCGGTCAGTTTTTCGTTAATAATTACGAATTCTGAAACAAAGGAGTAACAAAACATAGTGAAAATCATGTTGAGGTAATAAGGTCCACAGTGTGGCACAAAGGACCACCCCAACCGATCTTTTTACCCCAACAGTAGTTGCTTTTAATTTTTAGGTTAAGTAGAATAAACTAACATGTGGATCCCAATTTGAGCGATATTATATTAAACTTGAAACATTAGACGACAATAAGGTATTATACAAAGTGGGAAAATACCATCACCAAAATTATAATACCAAAATAATATCAAATGGAAAATTCCACATACCTATACGTTCGTTGCTGCAAGCACATACAACCAGACAGAACGCTGAAACGATAGTGAGCTGAGCGGGAAAGGCCGTGTCGTTCAGTGTTGCCAACTATAGATACTTTCAATGCACTAAATAGAACGTAAGAATGTACCAGAAATGCACCAAAACTTTTGCGTAGTCTAGGGTAGCGTAGGGTGACCATTTTCTTAATAAGGCAATGCGGGACGGAGCAAAAAAAAGGTCCTCATCTCCCAAATCTAAGTGAAGAGCAAAAAAAAATTGTCCTCATTTCCTTATTTTTTTGTTGTTGGATTATAACTTTTAACATTTTAATATTCAGTACAAGAATAATAAATATATAATAAACATTAACTATTATAATCCGTCTCAATTTGTAATACTAAACTAGATCTGGTTATTTTGGTGACTGTTATGGTGTAAACAGACTTGGCGTATCCGTGTCAATCAATACTTTGACAATATTATAAATGTATTGTCAATATACAACATAACAAATGAACTTTCACTGTTAGTTCCGTATTACAAAATGAGACAGATAATATTTGTCTCATTTTGTAATATGAAACTAAGAGGGAAACTTCATTTTTTATATTGTATATTTAAAATATCATCTTAGGGTGGTAATTCTGAAGTGGCACCTTTCAAATAATTGAAATGTCAATCACAATTTTGACATGTCAACTTGTTATCTGACATATGTAGTTTTTGGTTGAATATAACCTCGATATAATAAAACGACAAATTTAAAAGCCAGATTTACAAGTTCACATGTTTCCATAAAAGTCTATTTACACCACAACAGTCACCAAAGTAACCAGATCTAGTTTCGTATTACAAAATGAGACAGATTATATTAACTTAATCACATTAAAAAATAAACAAAAACTGCACATTGCAAACTCCCAATTGCCTAGTTAACATATTTTTAATCACTAGATAAAGTAAATGTTTCTCATCTTAACTAACAAAATAGGAACTCCGAAAAATTATTATTTATTTTAATTTATTAAAGATGTCTTAATAATAATAATATTATATATATATTTATAATAATACCTTGTGGTAAGCGAAACCAATACCACCTATATATATATATATATATATATATATATATATATATATATATATATATATATATATATATTATTTTTTATATATTTTTTTTATTGTTGAATTATAACTTTAAATATTTTAATATTCATAACAAGGATAATAAATATATAATAAACATTGGGTTAACTTAATCTAGCTAATTCATCACATTTAAAAAAATCAAAAACTACACATTGCAAACTCCCAGTTGCCTAGTTAACATATATTTAATCACTAAATGTTTCTTATCTTATATATATTATTATTAATATCTATCTTATATATATTAAAGATAGATATTAAATGCTTCTTCCTCGTCTTGATTTATTTCATTTTTGTAAGTTTCATTCGTTTTGATTTTAGAAACGACTGAATCTGGCAGTTCATAATTAAAACAACATTTGTTGTTTCTTTTAAGTCCAGCCTTTACTGTTAATATTGCGTTAACAGTATCAACTTGAAGCCTATTTCTTAATTTGTTTTTAACTATGCTCAACTGGCAAAAAGTCTTTCTACTTCTGCATTAGAGTGTGGCAATACTAACAATGAAATAGCAACATTTGCCAACTTATAAAAAGGATTTTCTCCAGATGCATCTTTGTAATTCATTACTTCACACCAAAATTGCTTTGTGTTTTTAGTTTCCTTCCATTTTAATAAGTGAATATTAGCCGACATATTCTCTATGTTTTCGAAATCCTCATCACTTTTTCTAAAAAATTGTAATAGTATTAACAGAGATGGTTTGTTATGATTTAGAGCGTTTTCTATGCTTACATATAAAACTTTTCTTAATATTTCTAAATTTTCTGGCAGTCTTATTTTTATTTAATTGATCAAGGCTACCCCAAAATTTATAGCTCTGTCTCGTAACATACTTTCATCATTTAAACTTAAATGATTATTTACTTTTAATTTCTGTAGGGTCGATTCAAATTTGTACCCCCAAATAACAGCTCCTATCTACATAGTCCTCTATATTTTGTTGAAATATATTGATGGTGGTGTGTTGAGGAATAGTTATTTTATTAACTAAAAATTCTATTAGTTTTATTAATTCTTCAAAGAGTTTTGTGGGATCAATATTGTTACTTTCAAATAACTTATTGACCCTTTCGACATCAGTTAATACACTCTTTAAAAAACGCAATAAGGCATAATTTTTGTCATCACAATACATATACATATTGAACAAGTTTCTGCTGTATAACATCTTTCTTGATTTCTAGCTAAATCAAAATGCGTTTTCAACTCCAACCACTGATCTAAAATTCTGCTGACAGCTGTTTCAATGGATAGCCATCTTGTTTGACATGCCTGCACAATTTTTAAGGGCTCGTGTCCATCATTTATTGTTGCATATAATAGTTTGTAAATTCCTTGTCTGGAAGATGATCTCGAAAACCAGTCATATGTTTCTCTAATTAAATATTCAAGATTACTTGGTAAATATTGACTTCCAGCAGCTGATACTGCCAATTGGAAGCTTTGGCATACACATCTTACTAAAATTAAATGAGGAACATCCTGTTTTAACTTCGCATACACACCATTATTAACCCCGGTCATAACTGATGCATTGTCACTTCCAATTCCAAACAGTTGTTTTAATTTTAGTTTGCTATTTTGCAAGACCTTTTTAATTGCATCTACAATCCCATCTGCATTAAATTCAGTTAATTGGGGCATATCAAGATAAGAAGTGATAATGTTATTTTGTTTGTTACTATAATAAATAATTATAATTCCCAAAAATTTCTGTACAGATATATCTGTTGATTCGTCGATGAGAAGATTGTAAGGTGATTCACTAACATCTTCAACCAGGTCATCTTGGAAATGAGGGGACAAAACATTCATGATATTTGAACATTTTGTTCTGTGGATCTGTAGGTTATTACCAGCTGTGCATCCTTTAAAAGCTTCTTTACATAAACTACTAAGATGATCTACTTGCAGAATTGCAGTATGGCTGGCTATATATAGAGATAACTTTGCTTCTGCTAACTTTGCTTCTTGTAAATTTGCGACCGCTTTAAATGGTATTGTCGGCTGTGATGCACCAAAAACAAGTTGACTACAAGTTTTGTGCTTTTTTGACCATATGTCTTTTTAAATCAGCATATCTGTTTTGCAAAATTTTATGACAAACTTTACACTTCGCTACGGTACCTGCTGTGCTTTCCACGCTAATAAGCCATTGTTTTAAGGAAGGATCTTTGAGCCACACTTCACGAAAATGTTGTTCATATTGTGGCTTTGGCATCTGTAAATATAAACAATATAATACTGAATATTATATGAGGTATTATTAAAAAAAAAAACTGTCTCATTTTGTAATACGAAACTAAGAGGGAAATTTATTTTTTTATGTTGTATATTTAAAATATCATCTTAGGGTGGTAATTCTGAAGTGGCACCTTTCAAAATATTTGACATGTCTATCACTATTTTGACATGTCAATCGCAATTTTGACATGCCAATTTGTTATCTGACATACATAGTTTTTGAGTAAATATAACCTTGATATAATAAAACTTAACCAAACATTTAAAAGCCAGGTTTACAAGTTCACATGTTTCCATAAAAGTCTATTTACACCACAACAGTCACCAAAGTATCCAGATCTTTGGTCTATTTCAAATTTAAAAAAAGTAGATAGCGCTGCGAACCGAGTACGATTTACACTGGACAAATACAGTATAGCGGAAAATTTTAAATAAGTTACAACTAGGGCATGGGCGTAGTAACTGGGTTAGCAACTGATTTTTTTTTTTTTTTTTATTTAAAAAAGGTTAATAAAATATTGAAATAAACAAGGCAGATAATACACTTACGTTATTTATACGACATAAATTCAGTTTAATGGGGAATTTGTAAAAGTTAAAAAAATATTCATTTTAAAAATTATGTACTATATATAAAAAGAGAGATTAGGCTAAAAGAGTTTAAATAAAGCAATAAAACAAACAATATATCTTCAGAGCTAAAGTTTCTTATTTAAATAATTATTGTAAATAAAAATTAAAAATATATGTATACATGAAGGTCTAAAAATTATATCAATAACTTCTTCTTTGGGCACAATCAGCTGGGCTGTCTTTTGGCCTCACATTAGTCCTCTATCTTGATCTGTTAATTGTCAAATGTCAAAAAATATTTATATGTCAGATAACCTAAAAAATATATAACTGCGTAAAAACATATTGCATGGAGAATATTATCCATAAAATCTACGCCAAGAATATAAATAAAAGTCTAAATATGTAAATAATAACTGAAGCGCCCGCTTAGGGCGTACCTTCTTGTATTTTTCATTTTTTATCCTAAAGTCTATTTTTGTTTCCGTTTAATTATCAATTTTGCCTAATTTTAATAAATATTCATTTCATAGACTAAACATGTTTAGAACCTCACTATATTTTATTCCCAAAGTACAAATATATTACCATATTTTACCCGATACAATAATATTTTATATAATAATTCTATAATAATTTATTATTGTATTAATTTAAAAACCTAATTTTAATTTATTTAAATATAACCATTTGTTTTCTTAAATATAACTTGTTTAGAGCCGCTGGTAAGACACCTTCCAGCCAAATTAATCCATTTTATACATTAATATTTTTCCGATCGAAGTGAGTAGACGTGTTTTTGATTTTATAATTGTGAAAGAGTTTTGAAATGAGTTAAATTTAACTACAATTGGTATTAAGGGTTAATTAATATACTAAGGATATATTAATTATTAAATTAAATTTGTTATAGTAATTTATTCTGAAGTTTTTCCCTCCCGATTTCTTGGTGTGGTTAAACTCGGTTTTGTGGCAGTAATTTGTAAATTACTGCATTTTTGTCAGACCAAGAGAGAAGGGTTTATTAATAATCTCTAAAATTTATTCATAAAAGTTGTCATATTAACATTTTTTTTTTTTTTTTTTTTATTGAATATAATTTTATTTACAACTAGCCCTTTTATAAGGCTAACCAGCAAATTTGTTGTACATATTATTTGTCATGCATGAAGTACTCACCCATTAGTGAGCCTTCTTACAATATATATAAAATATGTTATTATATTATAAAGTTGCATACATATAACTATTTACAATTAATTTAGATTTTAATCAAAAATTAGATCTAAAGGTTTTCTTCTTTGAAGTCTTCTTGTTTCATCCTCGTTATTCAGGAGATTTAATGCTAGATCATTGGGATGGTAATTTAATCGATTGATATGCCTAGTTGCAAATTTCCTTACTTCATCTTTAACTGTGTTGATTTTTAAATCTCTGTGTAGAGTTTCGTTGGTAACATACCAAGGGGCATTAGCTATTAAACGTAGTGCTTTATTTTGAAATCTTTGGATTATGTTTATATTTGAATTTTTTGCACAGCCCCAAAGCTGTATACCATATGTCCATACAGGCTTTAAAACTATTTTATAAACTAATAATTTGTTATATAGACTTAATTTAGATTTATATCCTAGTAACCAGTACATGCTTTTAATTTTAATATTTAACTGTTTTCTTTTCATTGTTAAATGCTTCTTCCATGTTAACCTCTTGTCCAAATGGATACCTAGGTATTTAGCCTCGTCCATTGTTGGTATTAATTTATTATTGATGGTTACTTCTTGACAAGTTATTCGTCTATTTGTAAATGTAACATGTGTCGACTTACTTTCATTTATTTTCATTCGCCATTTGTCAGTCCACTTTTGTACATCATCTAAAGTTTTTTGTAGATTATTGGTGGCCACAGTTGGATCCTCATGGGATGACAATATGGCTGTGTCGTCGGCAAAGGTTGCCATGAAAGTCGTTTCGTTATTAGGAATATCCGCTGTGTAAATTTGATACAATGTTGGACCAAGTACGCTACCCTGGGGTACCCCAGCTTCTAAAAGAAATTTAGTGGATAGTTCGTCTTTAAATCTGACCTGGAAGTATCTATTGGCAAGATAAGATTTGAACAAATGATAATACTGATCAGGTAGACATTTTTTTATTTTATATAAGAGACCCGTATGCCAAACACGATCGAATGCTTGACTTACATCAAGAAATGCTGCAGTACATACTTTACGTTCTTCAAGATCTTTTTCTATTACGTTAATCACTCTGTGAACTTGGTCTATCGCAGAATGTTGCTCCCTGAAACCAAACTGATGGTTTGGTATTAGATCTCTCTCTTCTATTATGGGTCTTAACCGTTTTAATATAAGTTTTTCAAGTATTTTTGAGAATACAGGGAGTAACGATATAGGTCTGTATGAACTTACCTCTTCAGTTGGTTTACCGGGCTTATGTATTACAATAATCTGAGCAAATTTCCATTGTGTAGGGAAATAGTGAATTCTGATTACAGCATTAAATATTTGAGTAAGGAGGATAAGAGCTTTTCTTGGTAATTCTTTAATTATTCTTGGAGTAATAAGGTCGTAGCCCGGGGCCTTTTTACTATTTAATTGCTTGATCTCTTCTTTTACTTCCCCAGGTGTAAAGTATTTAATAGGAAGTGAAAGTTGTAAGGGTGAGTCCAAATAATCTGTTATGTAGCTATCTTCCTCTGCACTTACTGTTGGAATCTGTACACTTGTACTTCTTTCTAGAACCCTTTATATATTAAATAAAGGTTCATAGAATATTAGTGACACATATACTTCATAAATATTTTAATAACAACAACAATTATATCTGTACATAACAACATACATATTACATTTCATGGATAACTATATATTAATTCAGAGTTGTCGTCATACTCCAACACCCCCACTCGACAAATTATTCCATTAATAATCCCATCTGAGATCGTAAATTTACAAACCTAGGTTTCGGCAAAGCTTTCGTTAATGCATCCGCTATCATCTTATCAGTTGCCAAATATTGTAATGTCATTATTCCACGATCTGTCAAATTACGCAAATGATGACAGCGTACGTCAATATGTTTTGTTCGTGAATTTATACCTTCAGATTCCGTTAATTTTATACAGCTTTGATTGTCCTCATAAATTATAGTTGGGCAATCTTGCTTCAACCCAAAATCTTCAAGAATTTGTCTTAACCACAGAAGCTCTTGACTTGCAGAAGCTGCTGCCACGTATTCTGCCTCTGTTGATGACAAAGATACAGCAGACTGTTTCTTGCTGGACCAAGAGACTGTGTTCTGTCCTACTTTAAATAAATAGCCACTGGTTGACTTACGATCTTTTATATCTCCAGCCCAATCTGAATCCACAAAACCTGTCAATTCTAAATTTCCTTCCCCTGAAAATAATAATTTCATGTCCTTCGTCTGTTTCAAATATCTCATTATTCTCTTCAGTGCAACCCAGTCTCTGTTTCTAGGTTTACTCACTTGTCTACATAAGATTCCCAGTGATGCTGAAATATCAGGTCGTGTATTTGTTGCAATAAACAGCAATGCCCCCACTGCTTTTCTATATTGTTCATTATTGGGCAGTATATCTTCTTCTCCCTTCAGTTTATGATATTGTGTGTCCATAGGAGTTGACGCACCTTTGGCATTTGACATTCCAAATGTTTCTAAAATTTTGTTTATTTTGTTGTCTTGACAAATTAGATAATCTCCATTGTTTTTCCTTTCTATCTTGATTCCTAAATAATACTTCGCTTCGCCAAGATCTTTTATTTCAAAGTAATCTTTTAACTTCATTTTTAAACTTTCTATTTCTTTCTCATCTTCATAAGATACTAGCAGATCGTCTACATAACATAGAATATATGTACGTTTTTTATTTTCATTTTTATAATAAAAACATGGGTCTGCTTGACTTCGATTAAAACCAATTTCTGTTAGAGTATCATTAAATTTTATGTTCCATGCTCGGGCTGATTGTTTAAGCCCATATAACGACTTCTTAAGTTTGCATACAAAGTTACTGCCATATTTTTCATGCCCTTCCGGCAGTTCCATATAGAGGTCTTCTGTTATATCGCCGTTAAGGAAGGCTGTTTTTACGTCAAAATGTCTAAGTTTCATTTTTCGAACTGCAGCAACAGACAAAAGTATTCTTACAGAACTTGGTTTGACTACGGGAGCAAAAGTGGAATCATAATCTTCCCCGTACTTTTGACTGTAGCCTTTTGCCACTAACCTTGCTTTGTACTTTTCTGGTTTTTCTTCGGAGTTAAATTTAATTTTAAACACCCATTTATTACGAATTGCTCTTTTTCCTTCTGGTAGTTCTGCTAATTCCCAAGTATTATTTTCTTCAAGTGATTTCATTTCTTCTTTTGTTGCTTCAATCCATTTTTCTTTTTCTTTTTCTGTCATGTTCATCATTTCTTTCCATGATGCTGGTTCTTCTATATCTTTGAATTGAGCAATGTAACCAAGTCTTTGTGGTGGAACTCCCTTATTTGTTCTTCTTGAACTTCTTATTTCTTCTGTTTCAGATTCTTGATTTTCTTCATTTTCAGACATATTATCTTCACATTCAACAGATGTGTAATAGTCTTTCCTGTTGTTTGCGATATTGTCTGTTTCATTTTTCATTCCAGCTTCTATTTCATATTCTTTTTCTTCCATTTTGACAGTATCTGTCAAATTTAATGTTTTAATTTGTTTCCTTGACGACGGGACATCTTCATCGAATTTTACTGTTCTACTTAATGTTATTCTGTTTGTTTGTGTATTAAGTATTCTATATCCTCCGGATACTTCACAGTAACCGACAAAAATACCTTCTTGTGCTCTAGGATCCCATTTCAGCCTTTTTTCTTTAGGAATATAAAAATAAGCTTTGCTTCCAAAAATTTTATAATGATTGACTTTTGGTTTCTTACCATGCCATAACTCGAAAGGAGTCTTCTGCATTATTTTAGTGGAAAGGCGATTTTGCATATAATGAGCCGTGTTTATGGCTTCGCCCCAATATTTTTTAGGCAATCCAGCGTCTGATAACATAGATCGAGCACACTCAGTTAGCGTTCTATTTTTGCGCTCAGCAACCCCATTTTGTTGAGGTGTGTACGGTACTGTTGTCTCAAACGCTATTCCATGTTTCTTTAAAATACATTGAGTTTTCTTACCTTTATACTCTCCACCATTATCTGATCGTAAAATTTTTGGTTTCTTTCCAAATTTATTATAAACCTTTAAAATATATTCTTCCAATTTTTCTGGAACTTCTTCCTTTGAGTTTAATAAATATAAAACTGTATATCTAGAAAAGTCATCGATGAATGTCAAAAAATATAATTTCTTTCCAGGTGTCATTACTTCCATTGGACCACATAAGTCCGAATGTATTAATTCTAAAATGCTTTTGGTTCTGAATTCTCGTATCTTTAGAAATGGTTTCTTGATCAATTTCCCTTTTATGCAGCTGTCGCATTGTCTTTCTTCACAGTCGCACTTATTTATATTTAGTCCATCTACTAAATTGTTTTTCATCATATGTTTAATGTCTTCCAAATTTCTATGTCCAAATCGTCTGTGCCAGACATGAATACAGCTTGACTTTTCTTTTGAAATACAAGCGACTTCGACGTCTTCACAAGACAATTTGTAGAGATCTTTGTCTACCTTACCAAGTGCTTCAATTATATTATTATTTTTTATTATACAGGACTTACCTCTGAATAAAACAGTATGGCCTTTGGAAGTTAGCTTTTTAACTGATAACAAACTTCCTTGAAGCTCTGGTACATACAGAACATCTCTGACAAGGATATTCTTTACATTATTGTTATGGATTTTACATTTTAAATATCCATCTCCACTTCCATGAGAAATCATAAATTGGCCATTTGCGACGGTAATTCTTTGCGGTTCTGATCTCGTAAAATTCGTAAAGAATTTCTTGTTACTTGTCATATGACTAGTAGCTCCTGAATCAACGTACCAGTTGATTTCTGATAGCTCACTAGATGATATTCCAAAACTTACTTCATATTCAGTCGCATTATCATCTACTGCAGTCTTGGCTTTTTGAAAACTCGTTTTATTCTTTCCATATTTCATTCTATCCTTCCAAAACTTACAGTTGTATTTTATATGTCCTGGTTTTTTGCATATAAAACATTCACGTAATTCCCTTGTTTCGTTTCTTTCTTTACTGTTCTTGTTATATACCTTCAAAACAGATTCTTCACCTTTTCTCGTATCTCCGTTTCTTCTCTTATATTCATCTATTAACTTTCCTTTGACGTACTCTAACGTAAGTTCGTCATCAGGACGAGCATCTAGAGCAGTTACTAATGTACTATATTCTTGTGGTAACCCTCCAAGAAGAAGAGCTGCTATGTGAAAGTCCTTTATTTCTTCTCCAATTCCTCTCAGTTTCTCTACAATTTCGAGAGTTTCTCTTATAAATTCTTGCATTTCTTGACCTTTTTCTAGTTTTGTTTGATATAACTTCCTTAGGAGATACAGTTTATTGCTTAAATTTGCTCTTTCGTGAACTTTCTGTAGAGCTATCCACATTTCTCTCGCAGTCTTGCAATTATAAATATGTACTATTTGATTATCATCAATGCTCAGTGAAATAATTGTTTGAGCTTTCTCATCTTTTCTTTTCCACCCATCTGGCTTTTGTTCGGGAACTTCTTCATTAATTACTGACCATATTTCATCTCTAATGAGAACCATTTTAACTTTAAACTTCCATGGCTGGTAGTTACTATCAGTCAGCTTAGCAATCATGAATTTTGTTTCATTCATTTCGCCCATTATTTATTTTATATTATTATGTTCTAATAACCAATTAGACTGGGCAATAATAATAACGTGCTGCTTTTCCTGGGCCCATAACCAATGTTGGAATCTGTACACTTGTACTTCTTTCTAGAACCCTTTATATATTAAATAAAGGTTCATAGAATATTAGTGACACATATACTTCATAAATATTTTAATAACAACAACAATTATATCTGTACATAACAACATACATATTACATTTCATGGATAACTATATATTAATTCAGAGTTGTCGTCATACTCCAACACTTACTGTACAAGGAAAAGGATGGAAGACTTTCGATAGATGGTTTGCAAACATTTCTGCCTTTTCTTTATTGGATCTTGACCACGTTCCATCTGCTTTTTGCAATGGAGGAACTGGTTGTACAGGTCTTTTGAGCTTCTTAGTAGCTTTCCATAGAGAATAATCATTTTGTGCAGTAGAAGATAGTTCACTGACGTATTCTTGAAATGCATCATTCTTTATTTTATACAGAAGATTTTTAAGATCTTTAGTTAATTTGTTCAACCTGGTTTTATCACTAGGATGTCTGCTATGTTGCCATGCCTTTCTAGCATTTCTTTTCTCGTATATTTTATCTCTTATATATTTTGGGTAGTTCATGGTAGAGCCATTTTTATTTTGTATTGGTGTCGAACTCTTGGCAGCAAAATGGATATTTTCCGTGAGTTGGTTGATAGCACTGTTGACATTATCCTCAGTTTTTAGGGGTATCTGTATAACAATTTTTTCTTCTAGATATCTCTTAAACAATTTCCAATCAGTTCGGTTATTCGTTAGCATAGTGCTGTTACTTTTTTTAATTATTGTTGTGCTTACTGAAGCTATTATGGCTGAATGATCTGATAATAAATCAAAATAGGAACATACATCAATGTAGTTTGAAGAAATACCGTTTGTGACGAAAAAGTCTAAGAGATCTGGCACTTTATTAGGGTCTGTTGGCCAGTACGTTGGTTCACCAGTGCTAACATAATTATAGCCTTCAGCTGTCATAGCACTTTTGAGTTCTCTACCTTTGGGTGTAATAAGTCTTGAACCCCATAGAGTATGCTTTGCATTGTAGTCCCCTCCAGATATAAACCTATGTCCTAATGATTTAAAATATGTTTGAAATTGGTCTCGTTTGACTCTATGACTTGGAGGACAATAAACAGCTGCCACTACCAATGTTCCATTTGAATCATGCAACTTGATGCAAGTTGCTTGTAAATGTGTTTCGGCATATTTTTCAATTTCAAAATGATTAATTTTATTGTGGATTACGATTACCGTGCCACCGCGGGCAGTACCATCAGGGTATAGGGTAAAATAAGTCGTATAATTTTGGATTTTAAAATAACTTTTATCTGTAAAATGTGTTTCCGAAATTAAAAGAATGTCAATTTTTTCGGATTTTAAAAATAATTCAACTTCTTGTCGACATTGTGTAAGACCATTACTATTCCATAATGCTATTCTTAACGTGCTATCCATGATTTTGTTTAGTTATCATTGTTGTTAACAAGTTTATTACCATGTTATTTTGATTCATTAGCTGGGCAAACATTGATTCAAACTTCGTAAGGAACTGATTTAATATATTTCCACTGTTGTCATTCGCTGTATTTTCAGGATCAGCTGGACAAGTATTATTCGTTGATAATTTGGTAGCTTGAGCATAATTTACATTGGGCCTCACTGTGAATGTTTTTCCAACCAATTGGTTTGGCATAGTTATTTTGCTGTTACCGTTCGAGTACCTTTTTGACTTTTGCAAGTCTTAATATACTGGACATCCTTTATAATTGGCAGGGTGTGGCCCGTTACACAGAGCACACTTGGGTTCAGTAGTTTTTAATTTTGTACAGCTTGTGGTCGGATGATCACCAGCACACTTAACACAATAAAAAGGTTTTGTGCAGTAAGATTTAGTGTGCCCATATTCTTGGCATCTCATTGTGGAATGTCGAATTTTTTTCGTGGTGGTTCAACTGTAATTTTTGTATACAACAAATGCTTAACATCATAAATTTTTTTGTTCCCTTCGTTGGGTTCTTGATCGACGAAAAAAAGCGGAAGCGGTTCTTTGTTTATTTTACTTCGGATGTTCACGACATCCCTTATTTCAAATCCCATATCCTCCAGGGCTTCTTTTATGTCACCAGTTGAAACAGATGGATGCAGGTTACGAATGACAACCCTATATGCTTTATCTTGCTTAAGCTGATATGTGTAAAATGCTATTTTACTCTGTTCTAAGTGTTTTCTTAGTTTTCGGTACTCATCGATGGACTTTGCATTTATTCTTACCTGGTTTTTTGGCAATGTTTTACAGCTTAATTCATCAAGTTTAATAACTGTTTTGATATTGTTGATCATTCCGGTGTAATTAACAACATTCTCTATAATTATTGGTGGTGGTTTTGGTATTTTTTTCACAGCATGTGCAGTATCACTGGAGTTTTCAGCTGGTTCTTCAATAACATTTACAGTTTCTTCGAATTTGCTGCTCTGTAATTCCGAACATACATTTAATGGCGTAAATCTGTTCGTACTTACGAAATTAGGGTGAGCAATATTTGAGTGCACAATTTTCTTTTTTGCTACCGGCGCTGATTTAATTTGGTCTTCTCTTTGCCTTTTAGAATTTCTTCTAGTAATAACTTGCCACGGGGTCTCAGTACAGTTATCAGTTGTTTGTTCAACTGACATATCTTGTGATGTCATTGGTTGTGAAAGATTTGATACATTTTTTTGTTCATCAATATACGCTGGTGTAGATTGTATAGATGACATAATTTGTGTTGTTGAAAATGTTGTTGGCTGTACCGCATAAGTCATTATTGGCATTGGCATAGACATAGTTACGCTTACTGCTGTAACAGGCTGAATTTTTGTGTAAATTGATTCGCCAACACTGTTTTCTTGCATTGTGGTGCAAGTTCACTGTTTTAAATACTTATTTCAAAAAATCTTTTATATATTAATTGATATATATGTACAATTATATACAGTGATATACAGGTGCAACTCACTTGAATCTTCCGCACAGAGTTTATAATAAAAAGGGTTTTTTTTTAAATGTAAGTCAATAAATAACTGTCAGTTAACTGACAGTTCAACGCTCACTATATTAACATTAAATTAAAAAATTTCATTTGGTTGTGTGACGTCATATAGTCGATGCAACTCAGAACGCGTGGTTGACCGTTTCCACTTCTTCGTTCTGTTTAAATAATAATTATTTATTTGTTTAATTTAGCCCAACATATTTATTATAAATTTATTTGGGAAATCATTTAAATTCATTTTTTTTGTAAATTTTAATATTCATTTTTTTTTCTATAAATTTAAAATCAAGATTTTTTATAATTTATTTTTGGGATTAATTTAGAGTAATTCATCGTATTTCCAGCCGCGCTTACCGCTATCAATTGTTGCAGTCCGCAACAATTAAAATTATTTAATTTTGTTTTTGTACAAATTATTTTTTTTGACTAAGTTTTTTTTCAACTATTTTTTTTGATAATAATTTTTTTTCTCTCTTTTGGTTATCATTCCTGGCAACGCTTATGCAACAAGAACCTGACCTTATTTTATTATATTAAATTCTCACAATTATATTTTTGACATTTTAAGTCAATCCTTGTGTGTCGTCCTGGACTCCTACCCTACCTAGGCCAGGAGCGGGCGCCACACTTAATGGTCCTTCGAGTGGCGGATTTGGCGGGTCAAAAATCACCTAATTTTTGACGTGTGCCAAAATTTTTTACGTAATTTTCAACAATAATTTACAACCGCTTCATACAACAGTTTTTTTTTTTTGTCAGCTTAATATCACTAGAACTTTGTTACTTGCCCCGTATTACCTCAGGGCGGGACCTATTTCTTCAATTTTTTGGTGTTTTGATTTTAATTAAATTCAAAATGGCCGACATTGCTCTGGCCACCCTAAAAAGGGAACTACGCCGTCGCGATTTAGATACCCTTTGGGAATTGGTGGAAGACACTCAACTCAACCCTCTCCCAGGTAAGATAAAGGAGATTAAGTTGAGGTTGCAAGAGTTATCTACCCAAGTCTCGGAGTACGAGACATGTCTGTTGGCGATGATGGCGCATGACACCAACGCTAACAAGAAGGATGATTTGTTAGCCGAGTACCAAATATTTAGGGACGACGTATATAAAGTCAACGGACTCTGTCAACAACCTCCCTTTGTAGAACCAGAGTCTTTGAATGCGTCAACTGTACATAACACGGCCTTTAATTTTACCGGTACGCTGTTGCAGGAGGTAATGCCCCTCGGTCGAGGACCTCAGGCCACTATCCCTGAACACAATACCCAGGCTAGCTCACGAGCTGGGTCGTAGAATTTCCTCTGGACCTGAAGGGTCACGATCACTAAGCTCCTGAAAAAGAACGTGAATTCCCCAAGGTGTTGAAGAGAGACACAACCAATAACATTAATCTTTTATTATGAATATAAAATTGAAAAGAAATTGATACATACGATTAAATATAAACATAGGATATAGATAAAGAATTTGAACAAACATTGTAAAGAACAAAAATGGCTCAGAAGTCCAGACGCTTCTTTGTGATGCAATTCCGCGTCTTGGGAATTGGACTTCTGACCGGGTGAAAATCAGGGGTAACAGGGAAAGAGGGGGTGAGGATCGGAGAGAGAGAGAAAGAAGTCGTTGGCGTCGGTGTACGGGCTGGTGTCCGTTGTCGTACTGGTGGCGGTGACGGCGTTATTGGGCCAAATATCTCTAGCACTCGCCTTTCTGGCGAGGTATCGGCCGTTGCTGGGTGGCTAACGATATTCTTTCTTCCCTTCGGAGTAGAAGGTGGCGTCTCCGGGCCGAAAAGCTCTTCGCGGCGAGCCCTCACAAGCCTCGCTATCTCGGAGGCGGCGGGGCGGCTCTTGGGAGGCGGCGGCGACACTCTTTTTACTGAGGCCGTTGTGCACAGACCAATGAGGGGGCCTTGCACAGGTCTGATATAAGTTCTAGCCTTCTTTTTGGCCGCGGGGGCGGTGGAAGGCCTAACGGAAGGCGGGGGCGGCAAAATCAATGTCGTCTTCCTTCTTGGGCCAGCGTGCTGATCAGTTAGAGCCCCAACATGTCTTTTTGGCTTGGGGGCGGCAGAGACCGGAGCTGGGGGCGGCCGTACGTCCTGGTCAGCTACGGCTGGGGACAACCCAGGATGATGCCCCGTTGACGACGGAGGGAACCCTGGAGCTGCTGGAACGTCTGTCGGTGACCTCGGAGGCGGTGGCAGGACCGTGAGGGCAGCCACGGACTCAGGACCGTCTCTACAAATGTTTTCCACCCGGGGGCGGCAACTGATGCTGGGGGCGGCAGTTGACTGGACCGGGGGCGGCGATGTCAATGAGGCGGCTGATGCCTTCTTGACAGTAGGGGCATGTATTTTGACCCTCTGAGTGCCGTTCCTATGAGCGGGGGCGGCTGTTGTGGGCAGCAAGCGCCTCGGTGATGGTGGCGGCGTTAGCGGAGTGAAACTCCGGGCTCTCGGGTCTCCCTTCAGTAATAGCTGTCGCTGTAAAGCCCGCGGGATCGCGGCATATGGCTTCGACACATCTATAGGGATTAGGCGGCGGCGACGAAGGAGCGCTTGACGGGCGTTGTACTTCTCCCTCGAAGTCTTTCCTCTACGACCAGCCAGGATGTTGCCGTTGTCCGTTAGTATTGACGTTGTGAATATTAGCAGGAGACGGGAACACCTGCCTGGCAGCGAGTGTGGGGGCGGTAGTAACAAGCGCCCGCCACGTAGCGAGAGCCGTCGTAGATACGAGCGCCGCCTAGTAGCGAAGCCGTCGGAGATACGAGCGCCGCCTAGTAGCGAAGCCGTCGGAGATACGAGCGCCGCCTAGTAGCGAAGCCGTCGGAGATTTCCTAGCGCCGCCTTGAAGCGATGCCGTGGTCGCCAAGAAGCGAACAAATCGTCGGTATTATCACTTTGTAGATACTTCAACTTTGCCAAGAAGCGAAGTTAATTATTCGGCTGCCTGGAAGCGACCGTGCCTAGCGTCTCTCTATCTCTCTCTATCTTATCCTGGCTCCACGTGTACCGGGCGTTTTTCAGCCCTCCACACTTGTATCTGAAACAGAACACATAATTAGTGCAAGAATGTATTTTGGACCGTCACTACCTGAGTGGTAGAGAGGGATTATTCATAAGGTGATTTGGAAAATTTTTGGGTGTGGGTAATTTTCAAAATTGTTGAGGATTATAGCTTTACGGAATTAGCTATGGTAGGATTAGTGTTGTTCACTGGTGTAATGATGTGATTAGGGCGACTTTGGTAATTCCAAATGTCTTGGGATTATAGCTTTGGGAGATTAGCTATGGCTGGAGTTGGATTATTGAACTATTAGGGTGCAATTAGGAAAGATTTTGGACGTGGATATTTCCAAATGTCTTCAGGATTATAGCTCTGGGAAATAGCTATGGTCGGGTTAGGATGGTTCTCGGCTGAGAGAAGGAATTTTTCGGTTTGGACTTTGATAAGTTCTCGGATGGTAGGAATGTTGTGATCTTTGCGAATGTCCGAGTTTCTTACGAACCAAGGCGCATTCACTGCTTGACGGAGGATGATGTTTTGAAGTGTTTGAAGCTTCGTGAAATGTCCTGGGCTGGAGTAGGCCCATATTGGAGCGGCATAGGTGATGATAGGACGGATGACGGATTTGTAAATTGTTAGTTTGTTCTGAATGTTTAGTTTGCTCTTGCGGTTTATGAGTGGGTATAACATGCGTTTAGCTGTTCGGACTTTTTGAATGGTATGGTTGGTGTTGGTGACCCAACTGAGGCGTTTGTCGATGATAACATCGAGATATTTTGCGGATTCGGACCATGGGATCTGTTGATCGTATATTAGGACGTGATTTTTAGGTTGGGCGTGCCTTCTCGAGATGAGAACGGCTTGGCTTTTGGATGCGTTGATAAGGATTCTCCACTTGGTGAACCACTCTTCTAGTGCGTTCGCCGCGTTTTGAAGCTTATCTGTGATGTGCTGGGAGCTCCAGGATTTTGTTAGGATTGCCGTGTCATCGGCGTAGGAACATAGGATTGTTGAGTCGGTTTTAGGGATATCGTAGGTATATAGGATATAGAGGAAAGCTGCAAGTGGGGAACCTTGCGGGAGACCTGATTCCATCGTTCTCTGTCCAGACAGAGCAGCACCTGTTCTTACTCTGAATACCCTGTCCTGAAGGTACGACCATAACTGGCGGACCAGATATGGAGGTATCTTAGCCTTCTCGAGCTTGTAGATGAGGCCTTCGTGCCAGACTCGGTCGAATGCCTTGGCGACGTCTAGGAACACCGCCCCGGTGTTCATGTTGCGGTTGAAGCCGTCGGTTACGAACTCCGTTATCCTCAGGATTTGATGGCAGGTGCTGTGTCGGGCTCTGAATCCACATTGTTCGTCTGGAATTAAGTTGAGATCATCTGCAGCGTCCTGGAGACGAGAGAGCACGATTTTTTCAAAGACTTTGCCGAGGTTGGAAAGTAGGCTTATAGGACGGTAGTTTTGCGGAAAGGATCGGTTTTGTGAAGGTTTGGGTATCATTACGACTGTGGCTTCCTTCCAGGTTGACGGGAAGTGGCTCATCTTCAGCGCGGCGTTGTAGATGGATGTTAGGGCTACTGTTGCCTTCCTTCCGAGATGTCGTAATGCTCTGTTCGGGATCTGGTCTGGGCCTGGAGCTTTCCTGAGTGAAACGTGGTCTAGGATGTTTTTAACCTCTGATGGTAGTATGAGGCTTTCAAACGGGATTTTAGGAATGGGATCAGTGTGAAGGTTTAGGATGTGTTCCTCGACTTGGTCGATGAAATCTTCGTCTGCGTTTAAGACGTTTGGGCTGAACTGTGTCTCTAGCTGATCAGCGAAGGCTTCGCTCTTGCCTTCTTCGCTGTAGGTTACTCCTTGTAGTCCGTGGATAGGAGGTATTCTCTGCCGTTTGTTCCTGAGCGCTTTCGCTAGCTTCCACAGTGAACCATTGTCGGGTGTCAGCAGTTCTAGCTTCTCTTCCCACAGTTTGTTGCGGTGATCTGAAAGAGCATGTTTTAGTTGTCTTGCAATGTTATTCATTACCGTTCTGTCCGCAGGGTCTCTCCATCTTTGCCATGTGCGTCTGGCTCTGTTGCGGTCTCGGATGAGGTCTAGTATGTGGTTAGGAAGTTCTTTACGCTTCTTGACAGGATTTACAGTGATGGATGCGGCTTTTAGTCCACTGTGGATCAGGTTTGTGTAGTCGGAAACTGCTTGTTCTAGTTGATCCTCGGTTTCAATTAGACGTCTGCAATTGATGTTGTTCTCTACGTGATTCTGAAAAGAAGGCCAGTGAGTTTTAGTTATTTGTTCTGAAGGTTCGTTATCTGCGGGTCCAGTGATATATAGGATAACAGGATTGTGGTCTGAGTCTAGGTCGTTGATGGAGTATAGTTCTGTCGTGAAAGGAAGGTTTGAGATTACACAAATGTCTAATACGTCAGGAGCTGTGGGTAAGGTGCGATGGAAGAATGTGGGTTCTGTCGGTCCTATTACGGCCACATTTGATGTCTCAGCGTATTCGCGCAGTATTTTTCCGCTTGGATTGGTGACAGTGCTGTTCCAGGATGGGTCTTTGCAGTTGAAATCACCAGCCAGGATCACCGCTCCAGGAAAGTTTAGTAGAGCGTCCAGATCTTTTGTGTTCAATTTCTTCTTGGGCTGTCTGTAGATGGTAGTTAGCCTGAGTTGTCCATGTGCCGTGTTTAGTGAAACTGTGTCTGCCTCTAGACTGGTCGTGTCTGGTGTCGGTGCTATGTAGTGGTCTATGCAGTTTCGGACGTAAATTGCAACACCTCCGCATTTGCTTACTGTTCTGTCCTTGCGGTAGAAAGCGTAGTTCTTGATTTGCGGGTCTCTGTCGCCTGCTGAGAGATGCGTCTCTGATATCAGAGCTACGTCTATGCTGTGTTCTCTGAGAAAACGATCTAAGTCGTTTCTCTTCGGCCATAGGCTTTCGGCGTTCCATAACACCACATTCAGTTGAGTTGGACGGATTTTTTGGTGTGAATCCATGATTTAAGGAGTGAAGATTGCGGAGATGGATTGCCATACCATCATGAGTGCTTCTGTCGGCGATGAAGCCGTGAGAAGTCTTGTGATAAACAGGATTCCTCTTTGGACTATGCTATGCCAGTCCATTGAGAAAAGGGTATTTAGGAGATTGGGTTCTGTTGCGGGCTCAGAGGATGTTGGGGGTTCCGTCTGTTTTGCTTGTCTGGGAGCTTGTGTGGTACTAGGTTTAGGTTCATTTGATACATTTGATACTACCTGACTGTAGGATCTAGATGTCGATGGCTGCGGAGTGCTATCTGATGTGGCCGTCTTCCTGGAGAGATTTGGGAAGTCTCTGGCTGCTGTGCGGGTATTCCGTGCTGCTGTTTGCGGTCTTTCTACGCTGCGTTCGACCTGTCTCTGTGCTGGTCTGCATGGACACTGTCGGAAGCTTGCTGCATGGTCTGCTGGGTGTCCCCGTGTTGCGCAGTTGAAACACTTTGGTGTGGCTGCTGCTGGTTTTTTGCAGTTGGCTGAGGCGTGGTTACCTGCGCATTTCACGCACTTTGGTGCCGCAAAGCATCCGCTTTGTGTATGGCCGTAGAGCTGACAGTTGAAACACTGCTTGATTATGCCTCTCAGCCTTCTCTTGCTCTCTACTTTCACTGTCAGGTGAAAGAGCGCTTTTAGTTGGTAGACTTTCCTTCCATTCTCTGATTTTTCTACCTGTGCGTAGATCATTGGCAGCGGATCTTTTCCCTCTGGGCCTGTCATCAGTCGTGTCACTTTCAGCACTGGTACTTGCAGTCTGTTAAGTTCAGCTGTCACTTGATCGTCCGTAAAACATTGCGGCACGCCTCGAATTACTACTCTCAGCGGCTTGTCTTCCCTGAGCGGGTATAAAAAGTGTTCGTACTCTTTGGACGAATCAAGTAGCTTTTTGAGTGCGCGCCAGTCTTCTACTGTGGGCACTTGGATTGCTATTCCTTCATTCTTGCTCGTTGCTCGGGTGAACCTTATCTTCCTGTTGTCCATGGTTCTCTGTAACTGTGGCCATTTGCTGGTTGACGTGAGGGTGATCTCGGGGATCGTGGTTTTTGTCCGTGGTTTCTCTGCTTCGGTTGGGTTGTTTGGAGTTGTCTCTCCTTCTTTTTCATCTTCGCTTTCTGAGTTGCTAAGGACCTCAAATCTATTACTAATAATAGTTGGAGATGTTAGCTTACCTGATTGTGGTGAAGAATTCCTGATCTTCTTCGATTTGGGCTGTTGATGAAATTCATCCTCGCTGGAGTTTACGACTGACTCGTAGATTGATAGATCTCGCTTGCTTGTTATGGACGTGTTCGCCGACATGATGGATGAGGTGGACATTCCCGACTGGCTGGTGTCCCTTGCTGGTTTTGGATCCGTGATGGTAATCGTGGCTCTTGGTCTTGGCCTTCGTTGTTCCTTTGGCTTGGAGCCGCCTGGCTTTGGGTCGCCCATACCCCTCAGTGGGTACGGCACCCGCTGCTGGATTGTTCCTCGCTGTCCGGAAGAATGTTGCGGTCTGTAATCAGAAAAACTGTTGCGACTGCGACCTGATCGTATAGATCTGGTGACGGTCGATCGGTGCGTTTCCCTCCTGGCAACAGGAGAGAACCGTTAGTTGGAGCAGTGCCGGGCTAAACTTAGAGGTTACCGCTGGTCGGGCCAATAAGTTATTACCGGGCGTTGAGCTCTTGTCTGGAAGGTAGATAGTGAGCGTGTAAATTCTCTTTTCTCAGTAGTCTGTCTGCACCGGAGTACTGACAGCCTATATGTGCCTAGCGTAGCACGCTATCTGCTTATATACACTTAGTTTGGAGTGGGGGAAGGAGCTTAACCAATCGTGGCGTAAGCAACGCCCAGTTATTGGAATTTAACCCTTATTATTAAAAATAACTCTAAATATGAGTTTTTAGCTGTGTTACGGGTCGCGATCGATGGAAAATGACTCGCTGAATCCAATGGCGTAGGATATATCGCGGTGCGACCACCCGATCGCGAGATATCTGCGGTAACAACGCCCTCAACTGCTGCAAGCTACGCTCGGCTACCAAAGCTAAATATTCCTCCATTCAGCGGAGAAATTGAAAATTGGCAATCCTTTTTTGACCTCTTTACCAGTTCAATTCACGACAACGAGATGCTACCCCCCGTTCAAAAGCTACAGTATCTACGGACTTCACTTAGAGGCCAATCGCTCTCGCTTATCCGCAATCTAAAGTTAACGGACGCCAATTACGAGATCGCTTTAGACATGTTGAAGGATAGTTATCAGCGTAATAGGCTTATTACGACCTTCCATGGTATGGCGATCATCAACATCGCTCCTCTCAAGGATAGTTCGTACAATAGCGTAAATGCTTTCTTGGCAATCATCAAGGAGCATTTAGCCGCGCTTCGTGCCTTAGGCGAACCCGTAGACCAGTGGGGAAAATTCATTACGCTCTTTCTCACCAGCAAGCTTCACGAGACCATTCGTGATAAATTTGAAGCTAAGTTGGACAGGGAGCATCTACCAGAACTAGACGTTCTCTTGAATTTTTTGGAGCGTTTTATTACTTCCCAGCAATGGAAAACTTTGGAGAAAAGCAAGCCAACTTACTCTAAATCAAACACGAATAGCTTTGAACGTACCGCATCAAACTATAATCATGCTCAGAAAAAGACCTTCCTCACTACCTCAAACCAGCCAATGATGTGTTTGGCTTGCAATGCTACGCACCCCATGCACTCTTGTTCTACTTTTAAAAACCTCACCATCCGGCAGAGGTTTAATCTGATCAAAGACAATAACCATTGCTACAATTGTCTTGCGCCACGCCATAAACCTACGGAGTGCAGATCAAAAACAAGTTGTAGAACTTGTCAACTTCGGCATCATACCCTTTTGCACTTTGATAAATTTAACTCCGCAATAGGGGCAACCACCAGTCATCCGACTGGTCAAACCTGTGAACCAGTTCCTTCCGGAACTAGCTCACCCTCTAATGATGCTGGCACATCTAAAGTTTTAGTCGCTACCAATGTGAAGACAAACTGCTCACCTAAGTCCTCATGTGTGCTATTGAGCACGGCTCTAATTCAGATGCGAGATTCTGCAAACAATTGGCAGGAAGTAAGTCTTGTTAGACAGCGGTAGTGAAACCAGCCTTATCACCGAAAGTTGTAGGCGTAAATTGGACCTAAATTTGACGCCAACAAACTTAACTATCTCAGGTCTATCTAACGTTGAGATACACACCATAAAAGGCGTTGTTAATTGTTGCTTCAGGCCACGAACCAATCGCCATAAATATTCTGTCACGGCATTGGTCGTGAACCATATTGCCGCTAACCTTCCTAGTCAGAAGTTGGACTTAGTTCAGTTACCAGATCTAAAGGGATTAAGGCTAGCGGACCCTACCTACTACGTGCCAGGCCCAATAGATATGCTATTGGGTGCTGACATTTATTTTTCCCTGGTTACAGGAAAAACCACCAAATTACCAGATGGCCCTTACGCTGTTGAGACAGCCTTAGGTGTAGTCATCTCTGGCCCGACTTCCGGATCCACTACCAAGCTTAATTCGTTTCATATTTCTGTTGAAGAAGAGCTGGATTCGGTCTTACGCCGATTTTGGGAACTAGAGGAAGTTTCACATAAACCAAAACATACTGCAGAGGAAATAAAGGCTGAGCATATGTTTACCGGACAACATAGACGAACCACGGATGGTCGTTATGTCGTCCCCTTACTTTTTAAATCCGATGTTGTTGAACTCGGTGGATCATTCGGGCCCGCATTAGCTTGTTATCGGTCCCTACGTTCTAGGCTCAACAACAACCCTACTCTTCGTCAGGAATATGTTGCTTTTATGCGCGACTACTTAGAAGGTGGACATATGTCCGAAATTGATTTAACAATTCGCGCTAAAGAAGTCGGATATTTCATCCCCCATCACTGTGTAGTTAAGCAGGATGGACCGCAGGTGAAGCTCCGTGTAGTATTTAACGCTTCAAAACCCTCATCTAACGGCGTGTCATTAAATGACACCCTTTTGGCAGGCCCCCCATTGCAAATTGACTTAGCTCAAGTTGTGATGCGCCAGCGCCTGCATCCTATAATTCTCACCGCAGATATTCGCCAAATGTTCCGGCAAGTTCTGGTCCCCGAAAACCAACGGCATTACCAGAAAATACTTTGGGATTTTGATTTGTCTACTAACCCACAATTGTACCTACTCAACACAGTCACTTACGGTACCACCTGTGCACCATTTGTAGCAATCAGAACGCTTCATCAATTGGCTCAAGATGAAGGCTCAGCCTTCCCCCTAGCTGCCTACGCTTTAACATGTGATACTTTTGTTGACGACATCATTACAGGCGCCAACAGCGTTGAAGGTGCAATAACACTCAAATTGCAGTTGATAAACCTGTTAGGTAAGGCAGGAATGGAGTTGCGGAAGTGGTCAAGCAATAATCAAGAATTCTTGAATGATCTACCCGCAGATCACCGACTTACCGGTACCATGTTAGATCTGGATCCTGATCATGCCATTAAAATTCTAGGTTTAATGTGGAACCCTTCTACTGACGCATTCATGTATAAAATACATCTACCAGAACCGACTAACTCTAAACGACAGCTTCTATCGGAAGCCGCGAGAATATTTGATCCCTTAGGATGGTTGTCACCAACTACCATAGTTGCAAAGTTGTTGATCCAAGAACTGTGGAAACTTGGATTAGCTTGGGATGATCCGCTCCCACCAGCCGTCTATGAGAAATGGCAGTACTATAAACTACACCTGCCGAAAATTAGCGACATATCGGTACCTAGGTGGATTCCCAACATCGGTGTACCCCTAGACCTTGTCGGCTTTTGCGACGCTTCCGAAAGGGTTTACGCCGCTGTTGTCTACATACGAAGTGAATCGCATAACCTTATCAGGTCATCCTTAGTAATGGCCAAGACTAAGGTAGCACCTGTGAAACAGGTATCAATACCACGCCTGGAGCTTTGTGCAGCTCTATTACTCTCGCAACTTGTCGAGTGTGTAACAAGTACGCTTAAACTTAAGTTTAGACGTACGTTTCTTTGGACTGATTCCACCGTCACCCTTGCGTGGATCAAGTCACCCTATCAGCGTTGGAAAACATTTGTAGCCAATCGAGTGACACAAATTACTAACCTGACTGACTCACAAGACTGGTATCACATTCGTTCCTTCGATAACCCAGCCGACTGTGCATCCCGTGGTTTACTTCCCCACGAACTTCAGGCACATCCGCTATGGTGGTCAGGACCCAGTTGGCTTTCCTCACCTACGGCCCATTGGCCCCTAGCTTTCCAACCTAATACCGCCTCGTGTGAGGAATTAGTGGATCTGGAAGCCAAACCTCTCGTCGGTCTTGTCCGAGAAAACCCAGAGGAGAATGAGTTCCTTTCAAGATTCTCATCGTACTCTACATTGATAAGAGTCGTTGCCCGATGCTTACGATTTTTTAAAAATTGTCGAAACCCAGATGACAAACAAACAGGATTTATTACTGCTAATGAATTATATGACGCACAAACGCATTTAGTTAAATTTGTGCAAAATGCACAATTTGGAGAGCAAATAGCTCGACTCCGAGCAGGTAAACCGCTCTCTAAACCCATACAGAAACTATCTCCCTTCCTTGACCCTACAGGCCTCTTGAGGGTAGGCGGTAGGCTAAGGTACTCTCAACGGACGTATAACCACAAACATCCATTGTTGTTACCGTCGAAACACCCCTTTACAACTATGATAGTTCTCCACTACCACGAGAATTATTTACACGCTTCACCTCGCAACGTCCAAAATTTAATTGAACGGACTTTTTGGATATTGGGTGCTCGTAACCTTATAAGACACCTTTGCGCAAAATGTGTAAAGTGCTTCAGACACAAACCAAGATTTTTTCAACCAATGATGGGTGATCTACCGTTGCATAGAGTTACACCGCTTAAATCTTTCGAAACTATAGGTACGGACTACGGTGGACCATTTCTTATAACCCCGTATAAAGGGCGTGGTTACAAGTCACACAAAGCCTATATATGCGTGTTCATCTGTTTTGCCACTAAGGCAGTCCATTTGGAATTGGTCTCCGATCTGAGCACCGATATGTTTTTGAGTGCATTCCAACGATTTATTGCACGACGAGGACGCTGCTCACACATCTATAGTGACGGTGCAACCAATTTTATTGGCGCTAAGTCTTACTTTTCTGACCTGCAAAAATTAGTTACGTCTACCGAATACCATGACTTTTTGGCCAATAAGCTATCCTCCGAAGGCATCCAGTGGCACATAAATCCACCATCTGGCCCTCACTTTGGGGGGCTCTGGGAAGCCGCTATTAAGTCGGTAAAATTCCACCTAGCTCGGGTCATTGGGGAACAAATCCTAACCTACGAAGAATTCACAACCATATTATGTCAAATAGAGGCAATCCTTAACTCTAGACCATTGAGTCCGTTGTCAGACAACCCAAACGATTATGATGCTCTCACCCCGAGCCATTTTCTCACCATGGAACCAGCCGTAAACCTACCCGAACCATCTATGGAAACTGAACCCATCAATCGTTTAACTAGATGGAAACTCCTGCAACGGCTCGTTCGAGATTTTTGGAAACGTTGGAATGTAGAATACCTCAGTACATTGCAGCAACGTCACAAATGGAACCGTCCAGCACCTCCATTGCAGCTGAACCAGTTGGTTCTTATAAAGGACGATAACCTTCCCCCTATGCAATGGAAATTGGGACGAGTGATTAAACTGTCTCCAGGAAGAGATCAAGTAGTAAGAGTCGCTACTGTCAAAACCTCCTCTAATACATATGTTAGACCTGTAGTCAAATTGGCCCCCCTACCGGTCGACCCCATTACCGAGCGTTGACCATTCATTTGTTTGTTGTTTTCATCGCTAGATTTAAAACATTCGTTTGGCCGGCGGAATGAAGCGCCCTCTTAGGGCGTACCTTCTTGTATTTTTCATTTTTATCCTAAAGTCTATTTTTGTTTCCGTTTAATTATCAATTTTGCTTAATTTTAATAAATATTCATTTCATAGACAAAACATGTTTAGTTAGTTAGTTAGTTAGTTGAAATTTTTGGCGCACAGCAACAAAGGCTATTTGCGCCTAACGCAGCCCATCTAAATGACTAGACTATATATTAAAAATAAAAATTTAGACAATAAATAAATAAATAAATAAATAAAATCATTAAAAATACGCATACTCAATAAAAGAAATCTTGCACTGACAAACACAAATAAATAATATAAAAAGTCTGTTCGAAAATTTGAACAGACTCAGGGTGATGGTAAGAGGCTGTAAAGGGGCCAATTACCATCGAATATCACAGTCAATAAATAGAAACACATTAAAATAAGGTGCAAGACTTCACACATAGAACAGTAAGTTCGATTCTCTCAGGAAGAGTATCAGCCTGTCCATGAGTACTCTGTCGTCACCTAAGGCAACTGACAGGTCATAGCACAGGCCTAACCTCTCCCTGACATCCTCGAACTGTACACATTCGGTTAAAATGTGTAACACAGACAAATCTGTGTTACACGTCTCACAGACAGGGGACTCTTCACCTCGAAGGAGGTGTCCATGGGTCCACCAACAGTGACCTATACGAAGGCGTGTGATGGCGGTTTCCTCCCTGCGGTTAATCCTGCAGGAAGAACCCCATGGTTTAACGTCTCCCTTAATCTGTCGTAACTTAACGTTCTGTGTGCGGCTCCACTCATGTTGCCACATGTCTAAAACCAGATGTGTCAGATGACTCTTTGCGTCATCTGGAAAAACGAAACTCACATCAATCATAGGTCTGTGAGAGGCGGCTTTTGCAGCTGCATCTGCCGCTTCGTTGCCTTTAATACCAACATGTCCCGGTATCCAAAACAGCTCTACCCTCACATTCTGAGCATTCAGGTTGTGGAGTAGCAACCGGATCTTCAGTACAAGAGGATGCACTGGATCTGGATCTTGGATACTGTTCAGAGCGCTCAGCGAGTCCGTCAAGATAACACTTGACCGACTTTGCTCTGACGAAACAAAACACAGGGCCTTGAAAATAGCGTACAGCTCAGCAGTGTACACACTCGTTATGGAGTGCAGACGGTACTGAAACTGTTGGCGTGGATTCAAAACAACGAACGCACACCCAACCCTGGTTCCGGATTTTGATCCGTCAGTAAAAATGACAGTATCCTCGAACCTAGGGACCAGTGTTCTTTGTAACTCATGTTGGTATTCGATAGGCAACGTAGTATCTTTATCAAACCTAGTTAATGTGAGGTTCACAAGTGGACGCGGTAGCGTCCATGGTGGAACAGCACACAAAACGAAACTTGCCATTTCAGGCATATTAAAATCAATATCGCCCAAAATGTCGAAAGTCCTCAGACCAAAAGGCCTATTGGCTCTTGGTTTTCTGTCATATATTTCTGTATGCCTATTTTGTAGAATAGGGTCATACGCGGGATGATCTGGCTTGGCACTGAGTGCAGCCATATACCGCAAGGATAGAATTTTACGACGATTGTGCAGTGACGGTTCGCCTGCTTCACACAGCAGACTTAGTATTGGACTGGTGCGAAATGCACCTGTGGCCAATCTAACCCCAGTGTGATGTACAGTGTCAAGAATTCTTATCTCTTGGTGTTTAGCTGACCCATAAGCTAGACATCCATAGTCCAGCTTAGAGCGCACTAGAGAACGATATAAACGCAACATGACAGTGCGGTCTGCACCCCATGTCTTGTGACTGAGGACCCGCAACAAATTGAGCGACTTTTGGCATTTTTTCTTGACGGACAAAAAATGTGCCCGCCAAGATAGACGGCTATCGAACACGAGACCCAGAAATCTGGCAGTATCGGCAAATGGTAACTGTGCTCCATTTAGTGTGAGTGTAGGATTGGGATGTACACCCCTTTTCCTACTAAAATGGACACATACAGTTTTGCTGGTCGAGAATTTAAAGCCATTTTCGGTTGCCCATGTATCGAGACGATTGATAGTCAGCTGAAGCTGACGTTCGATTGTACTAGTCTTTTGTCCGGCGACAAAGATACCAATGTCGTCGACAAATATCGAACTCTGTACAGGTAATCGAATACATGAAGCTGCACCGTTAATGGCAATTAAAAATAGCGTAACGCTCAGTATGGAGCCCTGTGGGACCCCATTGTCTAGTGCGAACATTTGTGACAAGGTATTTCCGATCCGCACCCTGAAGCGCCGGTTCGACATGAAGTCTTTTATAAAGAACATCAAGCGTCCCCGGAGACCCCAGGAATGCAGAGTACGGAGAATACCATAAATCCATGCAGTGTCATAGGCTTTCTCAATATCGAAAAACACAGCTACCAGGTGTTTGTTTTCAACGAAAGCATTCCTGATAGCTGTCTCTAGTCTGACCAGATGATCTGCTGTTGAGCGGTGACGGCGAAAGCCGCACTGTGTGTTGGCCAGCAAGTCGTTTGATTCTAAAAACCAAATCAGACGCTTGCTGATCATTCGCTCCATGAGCTTGCAGAGACAACTGGTCAGTGATATTGGTCTATAGCTAGAGGGCAAGTGTTTATCTTTCCCGACTTTGGGGATAGGAATTATATGAGATTCCTTCCACTTGGTCGGGCACTTGCCCTCAGTCCATATCCTGTTATAGACATTCAAAAGCCTAGACTTAGATGATTCCGGAAGATTTCGGATCATACGATAATGTATCGTATCTGGACCAGGAGAGCTATCCTTACACTTTGACATCGCGCTATCTAGCTCTTCACGAGAGAAAAGCAGGTTGTATACCTCGTCATTCCTAGAAAAGAAATTTAGAGGTATAGATTCGAGGCCTGCTTTACGAGTTAGAAACTCGGGTGAATAATGTTCAGAGCTAGAATTGAACGCAAAATTAGATGCCAAAGTGTTAGCAATTTCGACCGCTGAGGTAACTACGTTACCATTTACCGATAGACCAGCAATGGCTGTAGCTGTATTTAGACCGGATATTTTCCGGACCTTCTCCCAAACTTTGGCCACTGGAGTGGCAACTGTAACGGTGCATACGTATTTGCGCCATGATTCGCGCTTGCTTTCTTTCACAATCCTCTTAGCACGAGCTTTCGCTCGTTGGAAGGCTATCATGTTTGTCTCTGTTGGACAACGACGGAATGTATTGAAGAGGTGTCTCCTTTCACGTAGCGCCAAGTCGCATTCCTCGTTCCACCAGGGAACGGGAACTCGACGGGGCTGAGTGGATGACAGCGGTATGCTGCTTTCAGCCGCGCTCGTGATGGAATCCGTGAAATGATTCACCTCTTCGTCTACGCTCAAGTTCGGAATATCCTCGTGAGAGAATGATTCTGCGAACTTGGTCCAATCTGCTTTCCGAAGAACCCACTGTGGCCAGCGGGATTCGGTAACAGTATTGAACAGAGGCCTTAAGAAGATTGGAAAGTGATCACTACCGCACAGGTCGTGATGCACGTCCCATTTGAACAACGGAGCGATGGCTCCTGAAACGACGCTAAGATCTATGGCACTGAATGTACCCGTTGCTGCACAGAAGTGCGTGGGTCTGCCGTCGTTCAAAAAGCTCAAACTCAAATCGTTCAACATAGTCTCCAGGTGACGTCCCCGTCGATCGTTCCGCACCGATCCCCAACATACATTGTAGGCGTTAAAATCGCCTAGTAGTATGAAGGGTGGTGGGAGTTGATCGATGATGTTCACGACATCTCGGATGTCAGTTCGAACACCAGGGGGAAGGTAGATAGAACAAATCGTCACCTGGAGGGGAAGTGCAACACGAACTGCTACGACCTGCAACTCAGTGTCAATGTCTACAGGATTGTGGTACAATGTGTCTCTAACGAGAATTGCCACGCCGTCACATGCTCTTGCCCCCGTAAGGAAATCCGTGCGAAACACGGAGTATCCTCGAGGAGAGAATGTGTCGGTTTCCGTGAAATTTGTTTCCTGCAGACAAACACACGAAGGCGCTAAATTGGAGAGTAACAGTCGCAGTTCTTCGTAGCGCTGATATACACCGTTACAGTTCCACTGGATTAGTGGACCAGTCATTTTTGTTTAGGGGAGTTACCCCGCAACCTAATGATCTTTGGTTTACCCTTAGGTTGCGGGTCTACAGCCATTTTCTCGGCCACGGTTTCACTTGTTTGTCCAGGTGCCTTGGTGGACACACTGGACTCCTTTTTTGATTGTTTTGTTCTCACTGGTATCCAGTGAGAACCAACGGGTCCCTTATCAGTCTCCTTTTCAGGAGTAACTGATGAGGGTTTTGTAGAAGCGACCATTCTCTGGTCGCTTCTCGTTTGTGGAGAAGACTGTGGGGTCTTCTCCTTAGGTGGTTGGGAGAACTGAGGTTGAGTGCGTTCTCCTTTAGGCGAGGGGGATTTATTCAGACCCGATCCTCCAGGTTGTGGGGTCTGAATACTGGTCTCTTGGACCGATTCCGCCACCTTTTCTGTTCCGGAATTATTCGCAGCAAATCCTACCGCTTTAACTGTCGGACGAGGCACTGATTCTGTCTGTGTCTGGACGCTTGCTGTCTTCTTTGCTGCCACTTGTGCGAAGGATTTCGCAAAAGTGACCGGCGCAGTCTCTTTATACTTCCTCTTGGCGTCAAAATACGGTATCCTATCGTGCGTCTTGATGACCTGGATAGCCTTCTCCTCTAAGTACGTTGGGCAGTGGCGTGAAGTTGAGGCATGCGCCCCTTTGCAATTTACGCAGTGTGCCGCGTTTGAACAGGTTTCAACATCATGTTGGTCCTGTCCGCAGTTGGCACATATAGAAGATTTGCCACAACGACTAGAGGTGTGACCGTAACGCTGGCACTTATAGCATCGCATCGGGTTTGGGTAGTAGGGGCGAACGTTACAAACGTTGTAGCCCACCCTTACCGATGTTGGACACTTGGTGCCAGCGAAGGACACCACCATAGAGATCGAAGGCTTGCCGTTCCGGGGGTTGAGCTTCTTGCATTCCACGACACCTTGCGATGCCATTTCCTGCACAAACTCTTCCTCCGTAACATACGCAAGGTCACGATCCGTTACGACGCCTTTGGAAGTATTCAGTGCCTTATGTGGCTGTACTGAAATACGAAACTCACCAAACTTTTCACATTTCTGGAGCGTGGAAGAAGCCTCAGTTTCGCATTCAATAAGCAATGTACCATCCGACAGTTTTCGCACCGATCTTATACCAGTTGCACACGTTTTTCCCAGCGTTCGGGCAACAAAGAAGGCGGACATCTCTTTAAAAGACTTTCCCTCTTCTTGCACCTTCACAACTAGAAAACGAGGCACTGGCGCACAAAACTCCACAGTTCTGTCAACCTTCTTTGCAGAAGGCCTTGCACATCCCTCATCGGATGACTGAGCATCACGACGAGGTCTCTTGTTTGATTTTTTACGGAGTTTACTCTCAACTTTGGCGGAATTTAAAGAAAAATTATCCCTCCGGGTAGTCGCCATACCCGTATACTAAGTTTCATCACCCTGCCATGCCCACCCACCAGGGAGCCCCACACAGGGGACGTTGGCCGCAAACCGGCTCATTGCGCCAGGCATGTCAGGATGATATAGCATCGGAGGAAGTAGTCACGGGCTGCTCGACCCGCTCGAGTACCAGTAGTAGCCAACTCTGGAACCGGGCGAGCTGCATCCGCTCCCACAGACCCCCGAATACTTGTCTAGTGGCACGGCATTACCCCGGCATCCACGATCCAGTAGTGGAGCCACTCTATTCATGAACCGTGACACCAGCCGATTGACTGAGCTGACCAGACTCAGCCTCCCGTTTTACCGAATCCGAGGCCAAAGAAGGCGTGTTGGGATCGTACTGTCCGCGGGCAGCAGTCTCCCTCAACCGACCAGGACCCTCTTCTCCGGCGTTACGGGTCTCCACGCACGGCAAACACGTGGGTAGGAATTTAAGTGGGAGATCAAAGAGACAACAGATAAGCCTATTCCCACAATCGGCTTCTCTGAACTGTCTCCTCCCAAATGATATGTGATTCAGGGTACGTGGGATCATCAGGCCCAAAAGCTCTTTATGGTCAGGTGATGCGACCATTATGAACTTCCCTTGCGTGATTGAGGGTACGCGGGATCATCAGGCCCGAAAGCTCTACAAATGGCCAGGTGTTATGGCCATTATGAACTTCCCCTGCGGGAACAAAACATGTTTAGAACCTCACTATATTTTATTCCCAAAGTACAAATATATTACCATATTTTACCCGATACAATAATATTTTATATAATAATTATATAATTCTATAATAATTTATTATTGTATTAATTTAAAAACCTAATTTTAATTTATTTAAATATAACCATTTGTTTTCTTAAATATAACTTGTTTAGAGCCGCTGGTAAGACACCTTCCAGCCAAATTAATCCATTTTATACATTAATATTTTTCCGATCGAAGTGAGTAGACGTGTTTTTGATTTTATAATTGTGAAAGAGTTTTGAAATCAGTTAAATTTAACTACAATTGGTATTAAGGGCTAATTAATATACTAAGGATATATTAATTATTAAATTAAATTTGTTATAGTAATTTATTCTGAAGTTTTTCCCTCCCGATTTCTTGGTGTGGTTAAACTCGGTTTTGTGGCAGTAATTTGTAAATTACTGCATTTTTGTCAGACCAAGAGAGAAGGGTTTATTAATAATCTCTAAAATTTATTCATAAAAGTTGTCATATTAACATTAAATTAAAAAATTTCATTTGGTTGTGTGACGTCATATAGTCGATGCAACTCAGAACGCGTGGTTGACCGTTTCCACTTGTTCGTTCTGTTTAAATAATAATTATTTATTTGTTTAATTTAGCCCAACATATTTATTACAAAGTTATTTGAGAAATCATTTAAATTCATTTTTTTTTGTAAATTTTAATATTCATTTTTTTTTCTATAAATTTAAAATCAAGATTTTTTATAATTTATTTTTGGGATTAATTTAGAGTAATTCATCGTATTCCCAGCCGCGCTTACCGCTATCAATTGTTGCAGTCCGCAACAATTAAAATTATTTAATTTTGTTTTTGTACAAATTATTTTTTTTGACTAAGTTTTTTTTCAACTATTTTTTTTGATAATATTTTTTTTTCTCTCTTTTGGTTATCATTCCTGGCAACGCTTATGCAACAAGAACCTGACCTTATTTTATTATATTAAATTCTCCCAATTATATTTTTGACATTTTAAGTCAATCCTTGTGTGTCGTCCTGGACTCCTACCCTACCTAGGCCAGGAGCGGGCGTCACAATAACAAAACATATGAAAAAAATTAAATAATATAAATAATATATATTTCCAATGTACGGCACTGAACATCTGTAAAGTTGGACAAAAAACAATATTTTAACAGTGTAATTGAGAACTGACACGCTCGGATACGCAGTCTGGTGGTCAAATATTGTACTACGCGACTTTCTAGTGTTGATTTTTTGTTAGAATGTTGATAGATACATTTTCATAAAATAAAAATGTACTGTGCTTAAATTAACCTGTTCTCTGTTAGCATATTCACAGCTGAGTACTAGACAATTCAGCCATATTGCCTTGTATTACAGCGCCGCCAACGGTAACGTCACTTCTCAATAGGGATGACGATCTAAACCAATCCGAAGCAAGGACAGACAGCTCCTATCTTCTTACACACATTTTTCTACTTTGAAATAGACCATAGTTTCGTATTACAAAATTAGACAGATTATACAAAAGACCTACCTTGGATGGAAGAAATTCCACTTAATATATTAAAAATCAACACTTATTAAGTAACAAGATAATATTATGACAGCTAAACTGATCAGTAATCACAGAACAATAGACTCAGTAATCAACTGACAGCACTACTCAGCAGGGGGGTGAAGATTTAATGGGAGAGTTGTGCTCGTGAGAATGGTTACTGGGCATTCTTATAGATGGCGTTAGTAACCAGGTTTAATTTCAAATAACCACAGTAAATGTCGCTAAATGCTACATTAGTTCCATATCATAGTGAAACAAACATCATTGTTTTTTAACGTTCAAAATTATAAGTAAAGTTTTATGTTCCAATGTTCCGTGTTCTGTGTTGTTTTTCAATCATTTCAATGTTCTGTGTTTCTTGTTCTTATGTATGTATTTCTGTCTCGTACATGTCTTGCATGAATGAGAAAGAAATATATAAATAAGTTGATTGATGATTCGTTCACTCGTTATTGAACAAACTTCTTTGTATTTAAAATATATACTAAAAAACTGAACTTAATTAAAATATTTGTATATTTTTTAAAATAAAACTTGTTTTTATATTATTATCATGTTTCATTAATAAACATTTTTCTGTCTTAAGAATAAATAAGTAACCAGGCGGTAAATTTTAAATCGAATAGTTACTGGGCATGAAAATAGAGGCACTACTGTACCACAAAAACACAGAAGGTAGAAACACATGTAGGTTTCCAATGTCCTATCTGTGCTACTCAGGAATCAGTGGGGTTCGTGCGCTGTATTATCGATTGAGAATCCAGGCCAAGAAGCTTTCGAGAAAAATTTAAAAAACAATTCAGTTTTAAATCATCAACAGATTTAAATACACCAGAATTTGCACAAGCGCACTAGAACGCAATTTTGGTCACTAGATAGGCTTTCAATGCACCAGATCTAGTGCAAAATGCACCAAGTTGGCAACACTGGTGCGTTCGCAGTTTCTCCCACCCTATACGCAATAGGCTGACGGACAGTCAGAATTACGATTACGCAGGTTGTAACTAAAAACCCGCCGTTTTTTTACCCCTCTTCCCCTTACCATTGGTATGTTAACATTGTCAAAAGATGTATCCATGATTTGTAAATATATGTTGTTGATACCGTTTATATCATCTATGATCTTTTGTAAAACGTTATTTGGTAAGAAATACTTTGCTTCAAGTTGCATATAAAAAGTTGCAATTGATTTAGTATATAAATTTAGGAAAATATTATGTTCACGTATGAAAATATTATTATGCTGGCAATTGTTTTGCATTAATTGAGTGTCCTCATTTGAAGAGAGAAAATCATCAATGTTGCGAATTTCTAATAGTGAGAGTTCATTTTTAATCTGATGGCCTATAGAGTGTTTATGATTTCGATACAAATGCATTTTAAATATATTTTCTTTTGTGAACAAGGATTTACGTTTACACCCCAAATATGGACATTTAAAACATTAGTAATTTCTCAGGTGATTAAACATGTATTTTTTTTTTTAATCTTTAATATATTTATTATAGAATTTGCAACTATCAACATTGCAGGCTGGACATTCAATATGTTTTTTATCAGTTTTATGGTTTCTGTATAAATGCATTTTGAAATTCCAATATTTTTATAAATTGTAACCCACAATTGTCATATTAGATTAGATTAGACTTTATTTAGCATTATTTTGCTACATAAACAAATATAAAAAAGAGTGCTATGACTTTCAGTGAGTGACATGTGAATTGTATTTTGTATATAATTCGAAGGTAATCACTAAAGTTATTTATATATACTGTCACATCTTTTTTATTAAAACATACCCTATCTATGAAAATAATATCCTATATTATTTCCCACCCACACATTTATCAATAAACAATAACCAAACTTTTATAACCACACTGACATAAACTCAAATTTGACATACACAGACGAAGAACACGTCAGACTCGCCCAATAAAGGGGGGCCGGTCAGTACCGCTTGTGGCCGGATTGTTTAATCCGACAAAGCAATGCTCAACGTGTACAAACATCTTACATTGCCGTAATTGATATTTATATTTAAATATGTTTTCGACAATACAAGCAAACGCGCCAAATTCAACCCCAAATAATTCTTCAACCAATAACATCTCAACCTATAACACTATAAATACTACAAAAACATTTGCAAATGCAATTAAAACCAACAAAATGAACATTCCAAACCGTGAACAAGCGATTGTTATGGAAACATCTCAAGATATACCAACCGAAAAGTATGTATACAAGATCGGAGATATAGTAGGGCCCCGAAATATAACACATGCATCCAAAATATTTAATAAAAGACTATGTATTTTTTTATCGAAAAAAGATTTAGTCCAAGAATTGTTAAATAATCACAAAACAATAAATGTTGAAAATCAAACTGTTGAAATTAGAAGATATGTGAACCCAGCACAAAGAATAATTATATCCATTGTATGCCCGTCCATCCCAAATGAACTTATTGAACAATCGTTGACATCTAGTGGTATCAGAATGATACCACCTATCACCTCACTTCGTGCAGGAATTGATCGTGCTGAATACAAGCATATTTTAAGCTTTAGGAGACAAGTATTTATTCCGTCGGAAGAAGACAAACCAGTACAAAGTAGTGCTGTCATTTTGCATGACGACCTTCAATGCAGAATATATTTTACTCTGGATACTGTATGCTTTCACTGCAACGAAAAAGGTCATATAGTAAAAAATTGTCCAAATAAATGCAACAATTCAAGTGACACATCCAACGATACTGCGACAACAACCATCAACAACACGTTAACAAACACAAATGAATATTATGTAGATAATGTAGGAAAATCAGCCAAGATGATGCTGAAGAGAAAGAAATACACCCTGAAGAAAATTCTAACCAAAATAAACAAAATCAACCTATAGAGGAACATAGAATTCCGGAAAATCACACAACCCCCATCTCAAATCTAGGTAACCCAAAAAAACGTTTGCAATACTCAGGTGGTTCAGAAGAGGAGATAATATGCCAAGATGATATACTACAATCTCAATCCACCCAAAATCCTAAATCACAATCTACTCAAAAGGAGAAAAACAATTACGAAAAAAATAATACAGAAATAAATAAACCAAAACCAACAAAATACAGATCTGAAGAAGATGAAGCCCTGACGCCAATAAAGCTAGAAATGGAAAACAACCCATCACAGTACCCTCTTACGTATGAAAAATCTAAACAATTTCTTGAAAAGGTACAAGGCTCGTCGGAACACCTAAAAATACCGAGGGAATTTACAAGAGACATATCAGGATTATTACTATCAATCAAAGATGCCAGATGACCTACTAAACATCGTTTCACCAGGTTAGTAAATCGTATCAAAGAGAAAATTACCGCAGAAATAAACAACTAAATCATGGCCTTAATTCAGTGGAACTTAAATGGATTTCATTCTCACCTTCCAGAACTTCAACAAATAATAACACAAGAAAACTGCTACTACATTTGTTTACAAGAAACTCGCCTTCGAACTAATCAAACTTCAAACTTAAAACAATATACACACTTTAGAAAAGACCGTATTAACCAAAATATCGCTAGCGGTGGAGTAGCTATCTTTGTCAAAAATTCCATATATGCTGAAGAAATAAATTTAACAACTGACATTGAGGCAGTGGCTATATCTACTATTGTACCCAGCATGTCAAAAATCACTATTTGTAACATATATTTACTACCTAACAAGAATTTCACTGTACAACAGTTAGAATCAGTCATAAAGCAATTACCATCGCCTTTCATAATTTTCGGGGATTTCAACAGTCACAACATTTTGTGGGGTTCAAACATGACAGATAACGGGGTAAGAAAATAGAAAAACTACTCAACGACAATATAATAATTCTAAACAATGAATCTCCGACTCATTTTTGTGTTAAAACTGGAAGTTTTTCGAATATAGATTTGTCAATATATGAAGCGTCAATAACACCAAACTTGATCTGGGATGTTCTCCCACTTGCGTAGGGTAATGGCCATTTACCGATAAAAATAAACTTTCCTCAAACTAAAGAGCAGCCACAAGGAACCAAATGGAATATGAAAAACGCAAATTGGGAACAATTTAAAATTTTAACTACAGTAGAGTCCACAGAAATACCAGAAAATACAGAAATAAATGTAGTAGTAAAACAGCTTACAAATCTCATACATCAAGCTGCAATAGAATCAATTGGGTATAAAATGTACATCAAATCCAAAAAATATGTTCCATGGTGTAATAAAACATGCAAAGATGTAACAAAGCAATTAAAACGAGCATTGAATAAATATAAAAAGAATAAAAATATAGACAACTTAGGGCCGGTTTCTAGAAGCTCAGTAAACTATAAGCTAATGGTAAACTACGGTTGCCTTAGTAAACTGTTGCAGGAACAAAAAACAATCCAAAGTTAACCATAAGTCAACTATGCATAGTTTACTTCGCATTTGACGTGAGTTCAACCAAGGCTTCCTTGGTTAAGCGTTGCACAAACGTTGGTCACGACTTGAACTCGAGTCAAACAATTGAATATTTCTGACTATACCTTGATCACAGTTTAACTGTGATATACGTCAATATTCGGTTTTTTCATAAATTTTATTTTCATAATTTTTGGGCTAAATAAGAGAAAAAAGTAATTTAAATAAGAAGACGATAAATTAAATTCTTAATTTGTGTTTTAAAATGAAAATGCACCTAACTATTATTAATGAATGTGACTTTAATATATCATAACCTACAAAATTTCCTTATAAATTCAAAATCAATTTTTAATTTGATATTTCAATAACGTTATAATATAATTGTAAAAGAAATATTAAATACATGAATAATTTATATATATTTATTTTGTACCACTGTAAATAAATATTAAATACATATATAATCATTATATATTTACATATTTTGATTATTCGTACATAATTCTAGGTTTCTATTATTATTTTTTCCTTATCCTATTCGAGCAATAGAAAAATTTCAACTTCCAGCCTATGTTCTTTGCCCTCAATAGAAGATATGGAATAAGATTCTTCAGACGGCGAAAAAAGGCTTTAGTAAAGTACTAATTTTATATCATACAAGTACTCGGAGCAACAGATTATGCACATTATAATAATGTTGATTATGCACCAAGTCAGTCACTTGGTGCACTTATCAACAATTTTTCCTGACACTACCTTTGAATACACATACAAGAGTAGAGAAAAATTCTAATAGGGCCCATGTTGCAACAGGAATGGCAATTAATATTGACCGTGTCCTAACGACAATTATATCTTATGCCGTTTTACATAATTTTTGTATACAACAGCATGATACGATATAAATTCCTGTAGAACTATTGCAGAGCGATGAACCAAACATTTGAGTAGTGCATTAATCCAAACAGTTATTGGTGTACCCTAAAAAAATTAATACAATATAATGTAATAATTAAAACAAAACCACTTTATTATTTTTTATAGTTTAATTTTTTTATTAATTCTAATTCAATTTATATTTAAGTCATAATTGTACAGCATTCTTGCTTTATTTTTCTCTATTAGCGCAACCTGGTATTTACTCTTATAATAAACTTTTATAATGTGTTATTATTATTATTTTTTTAAATTATGTTTCTTGCTTGTCTTTTTTTTGTTAGGATTGGAAGGTTCAGGATTAGCTTCTTGTTGCATTTCAGGTTCTGGTTCTGGTTCAACTTGATAAAAAATATGAACTAAAGCCAGTTCTGAATCAGTTCGGTAGGCAGGAGGTGGTGGTAAAATATATAAGCTAAAATACAGTTATCGACATATTTTCAATAATTTGTTGTTTCCATCGGTATCGACACTATATCAGTACTACATCGAAAACTGTTTTTTTTAAGAAACCAGCTCCTAAACAGATACTGAAGAGCGTACATTTAATTCACAAATGTTCTTTTTAGTTTGTTTATTATTTTTTTTAAATTAAAATACAAATATTTAATTTGTTTTGTGTCTCTTCACGCAACTTGAGTTAAATTCATCTGTAATCTGGTACCAAATTTTCTTTTTTATGAATTGTTCAATTATCACATTTTTGTCTTCAGTAATATGGGAATATCTGAAAAATGATAAATACAAATTTTAGGTTATGTTTTAAGAATAATTTAAAAATATTTAGATTTCAAAAGAAATAAAAATATATGTATACTTACTTACCGAAAATATCTAGAAAAATGTTTTTATCTGTGTTGGTAAAGTTTGGTGTTCGTGAATTCATTTTTTTAGTTCATTTTAAAACGTTTAATTCTTGACAGCTGATTACTGTCACGTGAAGTACAGTTCACATTAGCAAAAAATATCTGTGCATAGTAAACCAATTGTTCCACTGACCAAGCTTTAAAAAATGTTTATGCAACGCAAAATAAAACTGACCATCAGTCAGACTTGACCATTAGTCAGTCGTTACCATAGTTAACTGACTTTTCAGAAACCGGCCCTATGTGCTCCTAAAACAATGTAGAGCTAGAGCGAGAAGAGTCATTTTAGAAAGTAAGAGAAGATCATGGGAACAATCCACAACAATAAACCCTACGACCCCGCCGTCACAGATATGGGATAAAATTCGGAAAATAAAAGGAACACGAACATCAACTGTAACCACCACAATATTCAAAAACGGTAAAACTATTACATCTCCACAAGATATAGTTGAAGAATTTGCTGATACTTTTCATTTCAATTCATCTGATAATAATTATAATAGTACATTTTTAAGTACAGTTAATCATCTTTTACAAATATACAACTACATATGGAAAAATATAGTTTACCCAATCGCATGGACAGAAGTCACCACGTTTCCAATACTCAAACCCAATAAAGACAAAACAAACACAGATAACTACCGATCCATATCTGCATCAAACATCCTTAGCAAAATATTACAAACAATGGTCAACAACAGATTAATATGGTACTTAGAATCAAATAACTATCTGAATGTAAGCCAATCTGGTTTCAGGAAAAATAGATCCACCATGGATAATATCTTGCTTCTTTCGACAGAAGTACAAAAAGCCTTTAAAAACCAACAAAGCTCAATTGCACTCTTTTTTGATCTACGGAAAGCATATGATATGACGTGGCGATACCATATACTAACATCTATGCAGGATTACGGGCTAAATGGACAGATATTACATTATGTTATTTTTTTTTTTTTAGGAAATCGTACATTTAAAGCTAAAACAAACAGATACATATCAGAACTAAAAACTCAAGATAACGGGGTGCCTCAAGGGGAAATAATTAGCGTTACGTTATTTCTAATAGCAATTAACAGCATTTTTCAGTACATGCCAAATAATGTAAAAGCATGTTTGTTCGCTGATGACTTGGTGATTTACTGTTCCGGTAAAAATCTATATACCCTAAAAAGACAACTACAAGAGGCAATAAATAACTTGGAAAATTGGTCTAATATAAGCGGCTTCCAATTCTCTCACACAAAAACTAAAGCTATACATATTAACAAAACAAAATATAACAAATTAAATCCTATATTAAAACTTAATAATAACAAAATTGAATACGTCGTCAAAATTAGATTCCTTGGAATTACTTTTGATAAAAAATTGACCTGGAAAGAACATATAACCCAACTTAAAAATGTATGCTCGAAACGGTTAAACATTTTGAAAACTTAAGCACACCACAAATGGGGAGCCAACAGAGAAACAATGTTAAAAATATATCACGCATTAATTCGTTCCAAATTATGGACTATGGGTAAATGGCTTTTCAACAGGCAAAAAGAACATATCTTAGTATTTTAGAGCCAATTCAAAATCAAGCAATACGTATCTGTACAGGTGCAATGCGAACTAGTCCGATAGCGAGTATTTTGTGTGAGGCAAACCAAATCCCTCTTGACTATCGTAGAACACAACTTACACTTTCTTACATCACTAACTTGGCCTATAATCGTAATATACCATTATTCAATGAAATTTACACGACAAATAATGAAATAGTCTGTTTAAAAGATGATCTCCCAATACACAGCTAAATTTTACAACAATTTTCTGATTTAAATATCTCGTTTCCGAACATACAGTCATACATACCAAACCAAATTCCACCTTGGATCATTCACTCACCACAAATTATACTCAATCTAACTAAGTACCCAAAGGACACAACACATCCAAATAATTACAAAAATGCATACCTAGAATTAATGGACAAATTCAAACAATTTCATGCCATTTATACTGATGGGTCAAAAATAAACTCTAAAACGGGAGCAGCAGTCGTTTTTGACAACGAAGCTCACAGTTACCATCTATCAGACATAACCAGTGTCTTTACAGCTGAAGTTTTTAGTATGCTAAAAGCAACGGAACTAATTAAAAAAACAGAAGATGGAAGATTAAATTTTATTATCCAAAGTGACTCTCTGAGTACCATTTTAAGTATTTATCAACTCTATCCAAGGAACCATACCATCCGGAATATTAAAGAAAATATACACGATGCCATATGCGCTGTGAAAAACATTATAATCATGTGGATTCCATCACATATAGGTATACATGGAAATGAGAAAGCAGATCAAGCAGCAAAGCATTCGATTAATTTACCACCTTTAAATACACAGATCCCAGCCAATGATTTTAAAAATCATATTAAAATGAAAATACGTATAGAATGGGAAAAATGCTGGATATTGTTACAGAACCACCTCAGATTAATAAAAGAAGATACTAAATAGTGGAAATGCAAAAAAGATCGTAAAAAACAAATAGTTTTAACCAGGATGCGTATTGGACACACGTTGTTCACGCACAAACATATTTTCGATCACCAAGAACCACCAGAATGTAACATCGCACCACGGACCATCGGTGTTCAACCATAGCCAAGCGAACTGCACGGTCCAGACGGTTCATTCTGGATTTTTTTACCGGATCGCGATTACGCTGCCAGCTGCGGCGAACGCGGTTCCGATCCAGGATGAGTACAAGGATGCGTCCAGGCAGTCGCTTGGCCCGAGTGCGAATAGTCTTCCTGACAGTGGCTTCCTTCGCTGCTTCGCTCAGCATGACGGTGAAACGTTCAACTGCCGAGTCCAGCTGCTCAGAAGTAGCGATCTTCATGTTAAAATCAGATCGCTTTTCCACCAATCTGGAGAAAGTAGGCCAATGCACTTTGGAGAGAGTAATCTCTGCTATGTGATTTGATGGTCCATTCAAGTCCAAAATCACATGATTATGGTTTGAACTCAGTTCGGAGAGTATGTAAACGTCACAGGGGTGATAGATGTTTTTAATAATAAAAACATCAATCATGTCCGGCTTGTGAGTCGGCAGACGCGGGTAGTGAGTGGGATCCTTAGGAGCCGTAACAATCACAACCGTTCGGTCTGCAAAAGGCCGCAACGTGCGTCCGTCCCTGTTCAAGACACGGCTGTGCCACGAGCGATGCTTGGAATTAAGATCGCCACCGATAATAACCGGACCTCGGCGATCGAGCAACTTCTCCAAGTCCTCGACGATAAGGTGATACCCCGGCGGCTTATAAGCAGTCATCAGAAATTCCGGCCCGAAGCTAGTAGTAAGCTCAATCGTGGTTGCCTCCATCTGGCTTAGAGGGGGGTCATAGGCCTGGTGATGGTCGATACTGCATCTGAAATAGATGGCAGTGCCTCCCATCCGGCCCGTTAGTCTGTCATTCCTATAGCAGCAATAATTGCGAAGATTCACATTCATCGCAGGCTTCAAGAATGACTCGCAAACTAGTATCACATCAACGTTGTGATACATAGCGAATAGCTCTAACTCGTCTCGTTTTGAGTGAATAACATCCGCGTTCCAAGCACAGATGGTTAGGCAAACAGGGCGCGCTCTAGTTCTGGTGTTTGCCATTATGGGGAATAATAGCTGGAGACTAGAGGGCAGACTGGTAGAAAAGTTGATTAATTATCAACGCGGCGTTGCTCAGTAAAGCGGCTGCTTGCGTGAACAACTCCTGCAACATCTTGAGCGCGTCTGTTGGCGTAGGACAAGAAGGCGCCATAGGCGCCGACGTCGGAGCTGGCTTGCGAGGGCGAGCTGCTGGTCTCACCAAAGGTGGTGAGGTCTTAGCAGGCTGCCGAGAAGCCTGAGGTACCTGCTGTTTGATGGCTTTCACCGTGGACGATAAAACAGGAGAAACAGCTGAGGTAGAGGCAGTAGCGGTGCTACTCTGACGCCTCCCTCTTCGCCTCCTCTGTTTTTGAAAGCCATCCGCGTCTGTTCCTGAAGAAGGAGTAACAGGCACGGATGCCGAAACAGCAGAGCGCGCTGCAGCTCGCGTGGCGGGTGCCACGGCAGGCAAAGACTGCTTGACTGGAGCAGGCAGTGGTTTGGCGTCTACTGGAACAGGCTGAGCTGCCACGTTTGGAAGTCTTTTGTTCCAGGCCGAGGTCGCTAGAACAGGCGCCGGCACGTACACCGTACGTCCCGCTGGCCTGTTAGCCGAGACAGGTTGTCTGGCTGAAATTCTAGATGGACAGGAGCGAGAGACTGCCGTGTGAGTTGCAGGCAAACCACACGTGCCTTGCAGCAAACCACGTTCCTTGCAATTGACACAGCAAGGCGGCTCGTCCCTATTGGTGCATTCCTGTAATGTGTGATCACCATTGCACCAGTTACAACGCGGCTTGGCATGACAGCCCCTAGCCGTGTGGTATAAACCCTGACAATTGTAGCATTGCCTGATCTCATCAGTGCGGTTCTTATTCTCCACTTGTATCTTGAAGTGAATAAGAGAGTTCAGATTGTAGATAGCGGTTCTACCCCTCGCTAACTCAACCATCACTAACGGCAGGGTTCGGCGTGCGCCTATAGGTCCTTTGCAGAGCCTTGTCATATTGGCTGGTTTATAACCAAGTTTATTTAGCTCGTACTGGATGTCTTGTAGAGAGATCTACACAGGCAATCCACGAATAACAACCCGCAAGGGTAGTTCGGACGTAAGAGGTATGACGTGGTATTCCACGTCACTTAGTGTCTTAGCCCGCATGTCACCAAGCAACTTGGTGGTCTAGCGGTAGTCTGCAACGCACGCTAGTTGCAGAACAATACCTGAAGGGCGATTACGTGCACTCAAGATGGTGATGCCAGCTTGGGCACACCGGCTCCTGAATAGCATGTAATGCTGCTTGCTGCAGAGTGTCACTGGGGGACACTTTGCCTGGTTGTGAGCTGACAAAGTTGGCAAGGGTTATTTGAACCCAGGTGAAGGCTCCATATCGTCCGACTTGGCGACATTAGAGACCTGGACCTGGAGTGGTGACGCGCTCTAAGGCGTGAGAGTCTTGGAGGCCCGTTTAGGTCGTTTCTGTGACGACACGGAACCACCCGAGACCGTGGACGAGTCAGAGCGTGAGCGCTTACTCGAGGTATCCACCTGGATCTCCATATCACTCTCCTCCGCGCAGGAGGAAGTTACTTCTGACTGTTCGCTAAAGAACACGTCGGAGGCAGGGGACATCCGACCCCCCTGAGGACGGTTAAAACGATCGGTGGGGAAGCAGCTTCCTGAATTTGAGAAAGCGCTCGACCTTGTGGACCTGGAACCTCTACTGATTTTTCAATAATTATGCGCAGTGTATTTATATGGTCAATACAGGATCACCCAGGGCGAAAACCAGCTTGCTCACGACGCATACGTTTCTCTAGTTTATCCGCAATTCTGTTGAGTAAGATTTTAGATAGAACTTTGGTTATAACATTAAGGAGTATTATACCTCTCCAGTTTCTGCACTCTTGTAAGTTGCCCTTTTTAGGTAGTTTAATAATTAACCTCTCTTTACAGTTCTTTGGTATGGATTCGTTATTCCATACCAGTGCTATCATGGGATGTATTTTAGAAGCAAACAGTGAGCTATCGGCTTTGAATAGTTCGGCTGGGATGTTATCAGCGCCAGAAGATTTATTGTTCTTAAGCTGATCAATTGCTTCTTGTATTTTCGCTTGCCTGGGAGTTTCTGTGTTCATACGCAAGGTTCTATTTGGAGATTCTGGTAGAGTAACTAAAATAGCTCCAAAATGCTCCTCCCAACGTTTCAGTTACTCTTCATCTGTAGAAAGTATTTTACCTTGCGTATCTTTCACAGGCTGTACACTGCTTAGTGTTCTGTTGGTAAGTCTTTTTGCAAGTGTGTACAGTTGCTTCATGTTTTTGCTACGGGCTGCATCCTCCGCCAATTCAGCCATTGAATCTACCCACCTTCTTTTATCTCTCCTAGCGGACCGCTGAATTTGTCTATGCTTGTTTTTATATGTCAGTGATAGAAGTTCTTTTTGGGGGCGTTAGTTTTGCAGTAAGCAATTTGCTTTTAATGGCTTTTCTCTCCTGTATCATAGTCCAAGTCTCATTGGAGATCCATTCTTTACGTGAGAAGTACCCAGGTGCAGACATATCAACAGACCACATCCCGCTACTTAGTACAGTAGGATTCAGACCAAAAAAGATAGTCCAAAGAAGAAAACCAGCCAAAAAATGAAGAACTAAAAGATGAGACCAGACAACTTCTGGAAACTAAACTAGAAGGATCTAATATCCCTGAAACAGAGGTTGAAGAACAGTGGACCCGTATTCGGCAAGCTGTAAATGAAGTAGCAAAGGACAAACTTAAAACGGACAGAGTAGAGGCTAAGCAACATTGGATGACGGAAGCGTTACTTAGGAAAATGGATCAGCGAAGTCAAATAAGAGGCAAGAATGAAGATAAATATAATGAACTTCGAAAAGAAATCAGGCGCGACATAAGAGAAGCCAAGGAAAAGAAACATAATGAAGACTGTGCATAAATAGAGGTACTTTAGGCTCGACATGATTATTTTGGAGTTCATAAAAAGATTAAATCGACAGTGGGAACTTGCAAGCGGAGAAAGATAAGTGTGTTAGTAAACAAACAAGGTGAAATTCAAACTTCCATAGAAGGAAAACTGACCACATGGAAGGAATATATTTAAGAATTATTTGAAGATCTCAGATCTCGCGAGCCAAACCTTGGAGACACAAAACCGGCCCACCAATCACAAGAGCTGAAGTAGAGAAAGCACTTGCTAGAATGAGAGATGGCAAAGCGGCAGGACCTGATGAAGTGCAGGTAGAAATACTAAAACTTCTTCAAGAAAATCACCTCGACAATCTTGTGAGGCTATTTAATGCCATATATGAGTCCGGAATTATTCCGGTAGATTGGTTGAAATCAACTTTCATTACTTTGCCTAAAAAGCCAAATTCAAGGAAATGTAGTGATTATCGTACCATCAGTTTGATGAGCCATGCTCTTAAGCTGTTTTTGAAAGTCATTCATCAGCGAGTCTATCAAAAACTAGGAGACAAGATTGGGGACACTCAGTTCGGTTTCACGAGCGGTCTTGGTACAAGAGAGGCTCTTTTCACACTGCAAGTTTTAATACAACGTTGTCGAGATGTAAGTAAAGATGTCTACATATGCTTCTTTGACTTCGAGAAGGCTTTTGACAAGATCAAACATGATAAACTTCTCAGTACACTCCGAAAGACAGGGATAGATGACAAAAATGTACGTTTAATTGCTAACCTATACTGGAACCAAACAGCAGCTGTCAGGGTGGAAAGCGAACTTACAGAAGAAGTGCAAATAATGCGAGGAGTCCGTCAAGGCTGCGTTCTGTCACCCTTATTCTTCAACATATACTCTGAAGAGCTTTTCAGTGAGATTTTTCACGAAATTGAAGAAGGTATAGTAATAAATAGCAGGACGATTAATAACATCAGATACGCGGACGACACCCTTCTTATCGCCGACAGACCTGATGGGCTTCAGGAACTGCTTGATAGATTGACAAATGCGGACGACGAATATGGTCTGAAAATCAACGTGGCTAAAACCAAATACATGATAATCAGCAAAGGCGCCAATCTACCTGACACCGGGTTTACAATTAACAACGTTGCCATACACAGAGTACATAATTTCATGTATCTTGGTACAGTTGTGAACGAGGATTGGGACCACTCCGCAGAAATCAAGTTTTGAAGAACGTCAAGATCAGGAAGCTGGAATATCTGGGAAACATTATGAGGAACCCAGCTAAATATCAGCTCCTCCAACTTGTCATACAGGGGAAAATCGAAGCCAGTAGAGGGCCAGGTAGAAGAAAGACTTCGTGGCTGAAAAATTTACGACAGTGGTATGGAAAAACTTCAATAGAGCTATTCCGTGCTGCTTTCAATAGAACGATAATAGCCAGAATGATCGCCAACATTCGGTAGCGGATAAGGCACCAGAAGAAGAAGATTGTGTGTCCCATGTAGCTGCAACTGCATTTAGATCATTACAGTGTGGAATCTTATTAAGTGCATCCTCTATATCTTCTTGATATGCATTAAGACTTACTGGGTGAACAAGTTTTTCTATATTGAAATATTTGCGTGATGAAGTCAGTGACCGCTGTTTAACTGAAGCTATTTTTAGTCGAATTTCTCCGATTACAAGATAATGGTCACTTGCTATGTCTGCGCATCGGCGGTTTTTCACGTCAAGTAAGGAACGGCGCCATTTCCTGCTTATGGTTTTGTGGTCAATCTGGTTCTTGGTTCTACCGTATGGAGATACCCATGTGTGTTTGTGGACGTCTCTATGCGGGAAAACTGATCCACCAATTACCAGCTCATGAGCTTGACAGAATTGGGTGAATAATTCACCATTGCTGATCATGGTACCTAGACCGCGCCTTCCCATAATATATTCCATGCCTTCATTTCTAGTACCTATTTTGGTATTGAAGTCACAAATTACAATTTTTATATCTCCAGACTTGACTTTGATCATGGTGTTATTGAGACTATCATAAAACTGGTCTTTTTCTTCTTGTAGTGAAGGATCAGTGGGAGCATAACATTGAATGATGGTGATAAGACAGAATCGGCAGTGAAAACGAGCCAAAATTATTCGATCGGTAATAGCTTCCCAGTGTAACAGGTTCTTTTTAGTATTTTTCGAAAGCAAAAATCCGACTCCACTGGTTATATTATCGTATTCAGGTTTACCAGAGTATAACAGTGTATAGCCTTGAGTGTTTTTCCATTCACCTTGTCCAGGCCACCTGACCTCACACAACCCTAATATTTCAATTTTGTACAGTGCCATTTCTTTTATAAGTTGAGCAACACGGGTTGGTTCAAGCAGTGTCCTTACATTCCATATGCCTATGTGTGTCCGTTTCTTAGCGCCAAAGGTCGTCAAGGAGTTATCCGTCCGTTTTAAGTTTGTATTGGTTTCGTTCATAAATAAAGGTTTCAGATGAGTGGGCTATGAACCCTCTATATTGATGCGGGGGTAGTTCGGACGCCAACCACCACTCTCACCCTGGGAGTGGGGGAAGGCTGCCAGGGTTTATAAGGTGGCCGCTCTGTACCGAGAAGTGAGATCGTCTTTGACTTTCGCCTGAGAACTTGTCTTATTTTTAACCCTTGTACTCTTTTTCAGTTTCTCTCTACGTTACGGTAAAGCACCAGAGCCCTGACCCACAGTTAGCTCTGATTGCCAGCCCGTACAACGAGCTTCACATCTAAAGTCTCTACGAGCGGTAACGTTCCAGAGCCCCGACCCACAGTAAGCTCTGGTTACTAGCCCGCTCAACGAGTCCGGTGCACAGCCAGTACTCCTGCAAGAACCCTCTCGGTGTTCTTGTATGTTGGCCTGGCTCACCAGGAAAATCAGTTCTTCTCAGAACTACACTAGAGTTTTACACTCACACACTATTATCCTCATTGTCACCTATCCTCATTGTCCTTACCGTCACCCATCCTAGCTATCACCTCTCCTCTCGGTTATCACTCCAACACCGACGTGCGTTCACCACATCGCCAAGCGGTCCCCCATCCAGGAGGTCACCGCGCCGAGTGCCGTTCCACGCCGTTATCGCAAGCGGTCACCCATCCGGGATGTCACCGCGCCGAGCGTTGTTTAACGCCAACATCGAACGCAAGCGGTCAGCCGTCCAAGCGGTCACCGCGGCTAGAGTTGCTTAACTCTAGCGACCCATTGAGAGGGCCAGTCTTCGCTCATATCAATATCCTAGACTGGTGGTGGGGCTGCCACCTTATGGCCACCAGACTGAGCATATTGAAGAATAAGAGATGAAATATTGAATAAAAGAGATTGCTACGTACAATAATTGTATAAAATAAAAATAAAAATAAATAAAAAGATGTCCTGCTTTGCATATTGCTAAGCGAATCAGGAGCTGAAGTACAAGAGGTAGGTCAAGTGCGTCCCAATAGAAAAGTTGTGAGAAAGGAGGGTGACACACGCAAGTTGAAGTAACGTCACTCTCTGTTAGTGCCTCGCTACAAAATATAGTGGCACGATTTTTTTTTATCGATGTTCTCTCCTGTAGATCCGATGGTTTTGGTCACCTGGCCACAACAAACACGGGGTTGAAAGTGGACGGGCTAACGGGTACACCACGCGAAGGACGCATTTGTAGATACGTGAACTGAACACCACGGAGTTGCACATGCCGCAGCGTGTACTATTCCGTGCGATGGCGTTCCGTTCTCTCAATCGGTCTTGAGCCTAGGCTCTTGGACTGACAGTCCTTTTACCAGCACTCTAACAGAGCCATCAAACAAGAGGCACTAGGCAGCGGGCAACAGTATCGTGTTTTCGGACTACGACCTATTTTACGAAGTTAACCAGTCCGAATACAAGGCGTCCCCGTCGAGGACACGCATGGTTTTACGCACGGTTCTCCGAAGCATCGCCAGGTGACAAAAAGCTTGCCCTCGTTTAGAACCCGACCTTTGAGTTGCCGTAATGTTTCTGCGTGATAATCCCATTAAAGGAGTTGGTGACAGCGAGTGCAATGGATACCTTGTATCTCCTACTGTCTACCCAAATAATTTTGAAATAGCTTTATAATATTCTTTTGTTGCAGAGTGGTCTTTTAGAGTAAATAAATAAATGGATGATCAAGATATTTATTCTTGAATATGAATGTGAACACAAAACAAAACATTAGCATGAACTACTTCTTGTATCAGATTTCTATCTTACCGACTAACAGGCGCTTACAAAAATCACATACTAGTTGGCACTTACATAAATGAATACTAATTGGCGTTTGCATTACCTATTTATTTCAACATCTTTAAGGTTTTATAATCAGAACGGCCATATTTTTGTGAACGATTTAAATACAAAGTGACGTGCATCTTGACTAAATATATGTTTTACCTAAAAAAAAATAGATTTTCTTGTAAAAGTTTTCAATTAGACATAAATTTTTACACTTAAATGCAAAGTTTTATATTTTATTGAAATGATAATAGAGTCGTAGTAAAAAAATAATAATCCTATAACATTTTTAATTGAAGTAATTAAGAAAACAAGAATATTTCTTTCGCGAGTTGCATTTTTTGAATGTTTTTTATATTTTCACAGTAAATTAGCCTTCGCAAGAAAATTTTAATTCAGAAGTAACAAAAGGATAAATATAAAAATGCATATATCTCATTGTCCTAGTGATTTTATACTTCAGTAAAATATTTCATCTAAGTATCCAGCCACAGTTAGAATATACATTGTATAAAATATTTAAATTACTGCTATGAAATAAAAATGTTGTTTACTTCTTTATGTCATATAATTATACAGACCAGGGCCGGCGCGAGGCATGTGCAGCATATGCGGTGGCACATGGCCCCGCGGTAAACAGCAGGCCCCGCGGCTCTACAACAGGCCCCGCGCATGGTCTTCACTTTGAGATGAGGACCTTTTTTATGCTCTTCAATTGGATCTGGTAGGTGAGCACCTTTTTTTTCTCTTCTCGCACATGGCCCCGCAAATCCTAGCGCCGGCCCTGATACAGACGTATCGCCAAATTACAAATATGTATAAAACGTTTTTATAAGCTGATTAAATGTTCTCATAACAATTAAGAAATTATTTTATTATAAGCTAGAATCTAGCCTATAATAAAATAATCTAGCCGCTAGATTCACTAGAATTATAAAATATATTTGTTATTGTTTAATTTGAAGCTACAAAAGAGCAAACCTAATTTATAACAGATAAAACGTAGCTGCTATATAACTACTCAACAAGATTTATTAATGTTTTATTGTGTATTTTATAACTAGTTTTCCAAAGTGTGCCATTAGGTTTTTAAAATATTATGTATGCAAAAATAATATAACCAAAAGGTTTTATAAACCTGTGCCTATTTTGGAAGTTTAAGTGTTTTTTTTTTTTTTTTGTTGCTCGATAGACATTCTTGATGCTGAATTATAAAGTTCTCAGTTTTATAATATTGCTGTGAAAATGTTTATACAATTTTTAAAAAGCATTGTGTGTTAGTTGGGCATCCTTCTTTTTAGCGTCATCATCATGCGCCATCATCGCCAACAGACATGTCTCGTATTTCGAGACTTGGGTAGATAACTCTTCCAATCTCATCTTGATCTCTTCTAGCCTACCTGGGAGAGGGTTGAGTTTAGTGACACAATTCCCAAAGGGTGTCTAAATCACGGCGGTGTAGTTCTTTTTTAAGGTGGCAAGAGCAATATCGGCCATTTTGAATTTAATTTTAGGGCAAATAAACGAAAATTGAGGTAATAGGTCTGCCTTGAGGTAATACGGGGCAAGTAACAAAGATTGATCGCAACGATATTATAGTCAACAAAATTAAACTTATATAATTTATAGGTGCAAATACATGATAGATTTTGAGACACGTCAAAAATATGTGATTTTTGACCCGCCAAGTCCGGTTCGAAGTGTAATGTTGGGAAGAATTTATTATTATAAAATTAAGTTAGGTTCTAGGCGCAATGCGTTGCCATTAAATTGATAACTCAGGCAAAAATGTTTTGGGGATCGCTAATAGTGTTAAAATTACAGTGTGGATTAATAGCTAATAAAGGGTATAGCGTTGCCAGGAATAATCAAAAAATTATTATCAAAAATAGTTGACAAAAAAAAAACCTTGTATAATATAAATCAAAAAATAATTTAAACAATTTTAATTGTTGCAAACTGCAACAATTAATAGTGGTTAACGCAGTAGAGAATAAGATAAATCAACTGTAAATTAATCTCAAAATAACATTTACAAAAAAGGTTTAACTGAAAAAAATAACAATAACTGATATTGTGTTTCCACTAAAAATTGTGAATAATTTCTCAACACGAAATGTTGAGAAATGGGTAAAGTTCTTCTAAATAAATTTATAACAAAAATATTATATTAAATTAAACAAATGAAAAATATTCTAACCGGAACGAACGGCAGATTTAAAACGGTACATCACGCGTTCGTTCTGAGTTGGAGCGACTTATGACGTCACTCAAACAAATAATGAATAACTTGAATAAAATATTATAAAAAGACATTTTTTTATAATAAAGTTTATAGGATATTTAACAAAACTTACTCTGTTTGGTCTCACACAATTGCAGTAATTAATTACCTGGGTTTTGAACACAAATTAATCTGGAGGGAAATCACAATAGAACAAATAATTTTAACAAAAAATATAAATTTGATAATTAATATATACGCATATATTAATTAAAAATTAACATTAATCAGGGAATCCTGATTGAATTTATACTTTTATAATAATATATAATTAAAAGACACATGTGCTCACCTTGATGGAAAAAATATTAATTTTAAAAATGATTGTAACAGGTTTTATTTTAAGGAAAACAAATATTTATTTAAATAAACCAAAATTAAGTTTAAATTAATACAATATTAATGTATTATAGTATTATATTATATTATATAAAATACTAGCTGAAAACCCGTGCTTCACTACGGTATATTGATGGTCTGATGGAGCACAGGAAATACGAAGGGTTTCTCCCGAATTTCATATCTCTTTGTCAAAGGACGCTCTATCGAATAAAAAATACCAAATTACTCCTTAAGGGATGAAATTTAAAAAAAACTGTCAAACGCTTTCTAAATAGAAACCTATGTACCAAAATGAAGTGTTTTTTTTTTCCATATGTTTTATTTAACGACGCTTCAACTACATGGTTTTTAGCGTCGGTATAAGTTTACAATAATTAGTTTATAATTACATGTCATTTGTTACATATTGTGTTTATAAAAATTTGAAATACAGTGTTTATTATAAGTTATGAGTGATGTGGTTTTGGGTTTAAATGTTGCTGACTAGTTGGGCATCTTTGATGAAGTTTATTATGTTCGTGTTAGCTGTGGTGGTGTTCTGTAGAGTGTGTTTAAGGGAATGTATTATGTTGTGTTTGGCCCTCAGATCTGCATATGTTCGGCATTCTAATAGGAGGTGTTTTATTGTGAGGATTTCGCAGCACTCATCGCAGATCTTCGCGTTATCTCTCTGCAGTATATGCTCGTGGGTTAATTTTGTATGCCCTATTCGTAACCTTGTGAGGATGGTTTGTGTTCTTCTATCCGTGTTTAGATTCCAAACTTGAATATCAGGTTTGATGGATCTTAATTTGTTATTTTTTATTGCAGTCCATTTGGCTTGTGCTTTTTGTGAGTTCTGTGAAATGATTATTTGAATGTCTTGAATTGGGGTAGATAGATTTAGTGATTGTGTAGGTGTGGTGTTGTTAATGTAGTTATGTATGTCTTCGTTGCCTTCGATGCCCTTGTGACTCGGAACCCATAAGAGTGTTATGTTGTGTTTATCGTGTATTACAGTGTCGTGTATAAGGTGTTCAATTTGTTGCGTGTTTTTTCGTTTTGTGTTGGGGTTTGTTATTTCCTTGATTGCACCCAGTGAATCGGTGCAGATAATATAGTTTGTCCTCTCTTTGTGTCTGAAAACATCTTTAATGGCTTGATGGATGCTTTCGATTTCTGCGGTCGTTACTGAGACTGTTGATGGCAGGCTGTAGCTCCTTTTGTTGTCGTCTATTTTGAACCCTATTGTAACCTGGTCTTCCTTTTTTGAGGCATCAGTGTATATGATCTTTGTATTCTCTGGTTGTTTTCTTTTAATTTTTCTTAGTTCTTCCTGGAATTTCTCTGTAGGTGTTATATTTTTTTTGTATCTCGTTAGATCAATGTTAATATCTGGTAGTATTATAATCCATGGTGGTAGGTTGTTGGGGATGATTTTCTCTAAGTTTTGAAGTGGTATATTAAGGTCTTTTATTGTAGGGTATATGGATTTTTGGAGGGGTGTCTGGTTTAGTGGTATTATGATATTGCTGGGTTTTTTGATTTTGAAGTAGGCGTTGAATGTTGGGTGAGTGGGGTTAGCGGCAATTTTGATCGCGTATTTTGTTGACAACATAGTTCTACGTTCTGCTAGAGTTGTTTCTCCTGCTTCATTGTGGATGCTAACGACAGGACTAGTTCTGAATGCTCCCGTGGCTATTCTTAAGGCTAGGTTTTGCACACTGTCAATTTTTTTGAGAATGTTTGTCGTTGCAGTTCCATATACGATGCTACCGTAGTCAATTTTAGATCGTATAATAGCCTTGTAGATCAGTAGCAATGTTTTCTTGTCCGCACCCCATTCATGATGTCCAGTTGTTTTCATTATATTGATTCTATTGTGGCAGTCTTTTGTTAGTTCTTCAATGTGGGGTTTCCAGGTTAATTTCTCATCAAAAATTAAGCCTAGGAATTTTTTGTTGCTTTTAAAATTTATATTGTTATTATCGATTGTTAGTTTTGGTTTATATATATGTTTGGTTTTTTTCGAGAACATAACTGCTTCCGTCTTTGTGTTTGAAAATTTAAATCCATTTTGTAGAGCCCATGTTTGGAGTTTGTTAATTGAATTTTGTAGGATGTTTGCCATTATATCAATTGTTCTGCCTCTGATATAGATAGCTAGATCGTCGGCAAATAACGATACTTTGACCGGTGTTGCGAGGGATGATACGATGTCGTTAATAGCAAGCAGAAACAGCGTTACACTGAGTGTTGCTCCTTGAGGTATGCCGTTTTTTTGTATATTTTCCTCTGACAGATAGTTATTGGCCCGTACTCTAAATTTTCGGTTGCTCAGAAAGTTCTGGGTAAACTGCAACATTGGTCCTTGAATTTCAAGCTCTTGAAGTTTATTTAAGATGTTCCTTCTCCATGTTGTGTCATATGCCTTCTCGAGGTCGAAGAAGATAACAATTAAGTGCTGCTTTTCTTGAAAAGCCGTATGGATTTCGTTTGCCAGTTTAACTAAATGATCGTTTGTGGATCGGTTGTTTCTGAACCCACATTGGAGGTTATTCAATGTGTTGTTTTTTTCTAAAAACCAGATTAGTCTCGAGTTGACCATTTTCTCCATAAGTTTTCCTATAGTATTAGCTAAAGCGATTGGTCGATAGCTAGTAGGTGATGTTCTTTCTTTCCCCGGTTTATAAATTGGGATTATTTCAACAACATTCCAGCTTTTAGGGTATTTGTTGTTGGACCATATAAAGTTATATAGTTCCAGTAGTTTGTTTTTTAGCATCTCAGGGGCTTGAGTTATAAGCTCGAATGGTATATTGTCAGGACCTGGTGCGCTATTTTTTTTTATTTTCTTCATTGAGGTGTTCAATTCATCTATTGTGAAGCGCTGGTTTATTGGGTCGTTGTTCGAGATGATCTCTATTGGTTGGTTTTCTTTTTCTTTTTTTATTTCAAGAAATTGTGGGCAGTAGTTGGAGTCACTGCTGATTTGTCCGAAGGTGTCAGCTAAGCAGTTTGATATATCTTTATGATCTGTCATGGTGTTAGTTCCTTTTTTTATCATTGGGATATGGGGACAGCTGTTGTTTCCTTTAATTCTGTTAATGGATTCCCAAATGTTTTTTAAAGGTGTGTCTTTGTTCAGTTTACTTACGTATTCTTGCCACGATCTCCTTTTTGCTTCCTTAATTATTTTCCTGGTTTTAGCCCTTGTTTTTTTGACTTCTATTAGGTTGTCTGTTGTTTGGTGCCTTTTGTATTTGTATAGTTTTTTGTTTGCTTCTCTTTTAGCGAGTTCACATTCTTGGTTCCACCATGGTGAGTTTCTGCTTGGTTTGGAGTTTTTTATCCAATATGGTCTTCTGCTGCATTTTTTATAGCTGCTGTTATTTCATTAATAATGTTTTCAGTGTTCGTGTTTTCGTTAACTATTATGTTGGGTATGGTTTGCGTAAGAGATTCTCTGTAATTTTCCCAATCTGCGTTCTTTAGTTTCCATTTTTTCTTTTCGCTTGAGGAGTTATTGTTGTGTTGCGTATTGGACTGGTGGTAGGTTGTTATAGTAGGTGAGTGACCGTGTATATATGAGTACAATAATGTTTCATGAGTTAGATTTAGATATATTCTAGGTGAGCAAAAGGTCAGATCTATATTTGAGAACCCACCTGTTCGTGAACAAAAATGGGTAACACCATTTCGGTTTAGCAAGGTGAGATCATCTAAGGTGCGCTCAATTATTTCTCCCACTTTATTATTTCGTTGTGAACCCCATAGTGTACTATGCGCGTTGAGGTCTCCAGTCAGGATTATTGGATTAGGCAGTTGTTTTCTGATGTTTTCTATGTCCGCGTCTTCTATGTTTGATCCAGGGGGGATGTAAATACTGCATATGGTAATAGGGTCTGGCAGGTATGTTTTGACCGCTACCGCTTCCAGATTAGTTTGCAAAAGGATTTCTTCATTAGGTAATGTATTTTTTACTAGGATAGCAGCACCTCCACTCGCAGCATTAGCAAATAATCTATCCTTTCGTATTAGACTGTATCCTTTTACTTTTATGTTGTTGTTTGGCGTTAGTCTAGTTTCTTGTAAGCATAGTAGATCGGGGGTTTTGTTGGCTATTAGTTGTTGAATTTCTGCCAGGTGTGCTTTTAAGCCGTTACAGTTCCATTGCATTATTTTAGCCATTTTGAAGTTATTCGGTTTCGGTGTCTGATTCTTCTTCGTCTTTTAATTGTTGTTGGATTTTGCTGGTGGCTTTTGTTAGTTGTATTTTGGCCGATCTATTGTTTGTGAACTTATTGAGTTGGTTCATCATATATAATAGACCTCTGATGTTGCTAGTATATTCTCTGGCCGTTTGAAGCGGGTCTTCGCAGCCATAGACATTTTCTATAAAGCTGTAGAATTGTTCATATTTTATGATGAATTTCGGAGAGTTAAATAATTTTTGGCTGGTTTAAGCCATTTTTCTATTTCGGTAGATGGGCTCGATGCTCTTTTGGATTTTTTGTTTTTTGTTTTTATGTTGTTTTCCACTTCAAATGGCTTTTTAAAACTGCTTCCTTGAGATGAATCGATGGAGTCTAAACTCTCATAGCTACTGGTTGAAGGGGCTGGTCTTTTGTTATTTGGATTTGTGTTCTCGTTTATATCATCTTTGGTTTCTATTGTGTTTGGTTTGGTCTCAGGTATTTTTTTTGACTTTTCTTGTTGTTCAGTATTAAGTTCGGCCAAGTTGTATTGTTTTTGTTGCTGTTTCGTCTTGTGTTGTTGTTCCTCTTTTGTCTTCTGGTGAGACTGAATTTGGTTTTGAGTTTCTTTTTGTTGTTGATTTTCTTGTTGTTTTTGTATTTCATTTGGTTTTTGTGGTTGTTGTTCTTGTTGTTGTTGTTGTTGTTGGTTTTGTTTTTGTTGTTCTTGTTGTTGTTCTTGTTGTTGTTGTTCTTGTTGTTTTTGTTGTTGTTCTTGCCCTTGCTGTTTTTGTCGTTGTTCTTGCCCTTGTTGTTTTTGTGGTTGTGCTTGTTGTTTTTGATTTTGTTCTTGTTCTTGTCGTTTTTGTTGTTGTTCTTGTTTTTCTTCTCGTTGTTGTGTATCTTTTTGTTGTTGGATTCCTTGTTGTTCTAGAGTTTCTTGTTGTTTTTGGTGTTGTAGTTGCAGTTGTTTAAATTTGCATTTGTCATCTTTATGTCCGTATTTTTTACAGAAGGAGCAGTAGAAAGAGTCGTCTGTTATATATAGTTTATGTATTTTGTTTTCTTGATTTATTTCTAGGACCTCTGGTAAAGTTGTATTGTCACTGTCTTCAATATATATTTGTCTTCTATCAGTCAGTATATGTTTATACGTTTCATCTTGTATACCGAATCGTAAGAAGCTCATTTCTGATGTTAATTTAAGTCCCATGTTTTTTAGTTCTTCTTCTATCACATAGTGTGGTATACTTGGACATGCGCCAGATATAACTATTCGTTTGTGGGGGAATTGGAGGTGTCTAATCGTGATTATATTGTCTTTAATTTTTATAGTTTTGTTATTTTTTACAAAATTGTCTGCCGTTATTTTGTTGTTGAGGAAGATGTGTATGCGGTTGCCTGGTGGTTTTGCATACTGTAGTATTTTTTCCGGTCCTATCAGGGAACCTATCGCCAGTATGTAGTCTTGGATGTGGATTTCTTTAACTGCATTTTTTTGAAGAATCTGATTTTTTTTTGACAATGTTGGCGTAATTCATTTTGTTATTTGTAGATTGCTCGGCATTATTATTGTTGTTTTCAGGATGTTCGTGTAAATATTGTTGATTTATTGGGGTAGAATTGGTTTCATCCATTTCTGGACTGGTTTGATTGGGCAGAGTCTCAGACTCTGCCCAACAGATGTCGTTAGTTGCCACCCCAAGGTCCTTCCGCCTATGCGTAGATTAATTTTTAGTACTATAATTATATTTGGTTTAGAGCACGTGTTCACACTACTGTGTATATTTTCAAACACATTTAGTTAATTACGGAACTTATTTAAATTTTATTTTATAGATAATATTTTTGAATAATTATATATTATTATTAATTATTATTATATTATTTAAAAAAAATAGATGAATGATAAAAATAGACAGAAAAAAAAAAATAAAAATTATAAAGTGCCCGTGATGGGAGTTGAACCATGGACCTTCTACCTTATAGTCTGTTGCGCTAGCCACTACTCTAATATTAGTCTATTGAATTATAAATAGTTAGTATTATACCCGAAGGTAATACAAAATTGTTTAGTAAATTTTCCTTATTTATTTTCTACTAAAGTGTCACTATCACAATTTATCACCTTATTTATCATTTCAAAAGAAATTTTCACTATTTATTATAAGATTTATAGTATTTTTTTCACTTTTTTTATCACTAATGTTAATAAACGATTCACTCATAAACACGTCTCATCGTGGAATCTCCAATGAAGTGTTATAACTCAGGAAATACAAAGGTTTTTATAATTCACCCCGAATACATATTCATCCATTTAGGGGTTGATTAAGGCAAACACGTGAATTTCTGTTTTAAACATTTGTATGGGTATCATTTGTAAGCAAAAACTAAGAGATATTGAGGCATACCTAAATCAAATTTCACCTCATTTCACCACTTAAAAATGGAATTTAGAAAAATCTCTTCTTATTGGTATCTACGTCATGGAGGGAATGTAAGCTCCGAATTTCATGTCTTAATATCCATTGGATTTTCTATCGATTAAAAAATACCTATTTACCCCTTTAGGGATGAACCTTAAAAAAACTGTCAAAACAGTTATTTTTGAAAAGATTTTGAAAATGGTGTTTTGAAAAAGGCACGTATATGCCAAAGATGAATGTTATATCTCAACAAACAGGAAAAACTACGGGTACAATAATTCATCCCGTTTGGAGTGGATTGGGACGAAATCATATTTTTTTAAAAATTATTGTATGTTATTGTATGTATGTTTAAATTTTTAAGCCCCTTAGAAGTCGACTATCGAAGACTCTCTTTTTAGTGGGTACTTACGCCATGGAAGGAATCAACTTTGCGAATTTCATATATCTATGTCAAAGGAACGTTCTATCGAATAAAAATATCCATTAACCCCATTAAGGGTGCATTTTAAAAAACTGTCAAAACCATTTCGGGACATTTTAAAAAGACACCTATTTGCCAAAAAGGGATGTTATAACTCAAAAAACACATAAAATACGACGGGATATATATAATTCACCCCGAATTTAGATTCACCCCTTTACGAATTGATTAGGATAAAATCTTGAAATAAGTTTTTCGATATTTGCATGGGTAATCTTTGTAAGAAAAAACTAAGTCGATATCTTATTGATCCTAAGAGATATTAAGGAATCCTTGAAATGACACCTCCTCTTTTCACCTTTTAGGGGTGAAATTAAAAAAAACTGACAAAAACATTTCGAAATATTTTAAAGACACCTATGTGCGAAAAAGTAATGTTGCAACTAAACGAACACAGGTAAATCGACGGAATGTATTATTCACCCCGATTGTAGATTTACCCCTTTAGGCATTGATCAGGACAAAATCCTGAAATACATTTTTCGGCATTTGCATGGGTAGTATTTGTAGGCAAAAACCAAGTCGGTATCTTATTAGCCTTAAGAGACATAAAAGAATCCTTAAAATCACAATTCACCCCTGTCATAAAAAAATTAAATTAAATTAAATTTAAATAACTGTCAAAACCATTTCAAAATATTTTATAAAGACACTTATGTGCCAAAAAGTAATGTTGCAACTAAACGAACACAGGAAATATGACGGGATATTCACCCCGATTGTAAATCCACCACTTTAGGGGTTGATTAGGACGAAAACCTGAAATATGTTTTTCGGTATTTGTATGGGTAATCTTTGTAAGCAAACAGCAAGTCGATATCTTATTGGTTCTAAGAGATATTAAGGAATCCTTAAAATCATAATTCACCCCTTTTCACCTTATAGGGGGAAATTTTAAAGAACTGTCAAAACTATTTCGAGATATTTTAAAAAGCCACCTATGGCCATAAAGTATTGTTGCAACTAAACGAACACAGGAAATACGACGGGATGTATAATTCACCCCGATTGTAGATCTACCCCTTTAGGGGTTGATTAGGATAAAATCCTGAAATAAGTTTTTCGGTATTTGTTTGGGTAATCTTTGTAAGCAAAAAGCGAGTCAATATCTTATTGGCCCCAAGAGATTTAAGGAATCCTTGAAATCACAATTCACCCCTTTTCACCTTTTAGGGGTGAAATTTTAAAAAACTATCAAATCCTTTTCGAGATATTTTAAAAAGACATCTATGTGCTTAAAAGTAATGTTGCAACTAAACGAACACAGGGAATACGACAGAATGTATAATCCACCCCGATTGTAGGTTCACCCCCTTAGGGGTTGATTAGGGCAAAATCCCGTAATAACTTTTTCGGCATTTGCATGGGTAATACTTAAAGCAAAAACTAAGTCGATATCCCATCGACCCGAAGAGATATTAAAGAATCCGTAAAATCACATTTCACCCCTTTTCGCCCCTTAGAGGTTGAATTTCGAAAAATCCCGTCTTAGTGTATGCTTACCTCATGGAGGGAATATACTTTGCGAATATCATGTATCTATGTCCAAGGGATGTTCTATCAAATAAAAAATATCCTTTTACCCCTTTAGGGGTGAAATTTTGAAAAAGTGTCAAAACCATTTCGAGATATTTTAAAAAGACATCTATATGCCAAATAAGAATTTAATAACTCAACAAACACAGGAAATACGTCGGGTTCTATAATTTTCCCTGATTGGAGGTTCACCCTTTTAAGGGATGAATAGGATAAAATCATGAAATAAGTTTTTCAACATTTATATGGATAATATTTATAAACAAAAATGAAGGCGATATATTATTGGACCTGTGAGATGATGAGGAATCCGTGAATACACATTTTACCCCATTTCACCCCTTAGGGGTTGAATTTCCAAAAATTATTTCTTAGGGGGTTGTTAAGTCATAAAAGGGATATACTCCCCGAATTTTATGTTTCTCAGTCTAGACGACATTCTTACGAATATAAAATACCAAGTTACCCCTTTAGGGGTGAAATTTAAAAAAACGGTCAAAACCTTTTTTAATTTTTTTAAAAAGACACCTATATGCCTTAAAGAAAATTTATAACACAACAAACACAGAAGATGCGAAGGGTTCTATAATTCACCCTGATTGTAGATTCACCCCTTTAGGGGTTGATTAGGACAAAATCCTGAAAAATAAGTTTTTCAACATTTATGTGGGTAGTCTTTGTAAGCAAAAGCAAGGCGATATATTCTTGACCTAAAAGATACTGAGGAATCCGTGAAAACACATTTCACCCCTTTTCACCCCTGAGAGGTCGAATTTCGAAAAATCGTTTCTTAGGGGGTCCTAAAGTCATAAAAGGGATATACTGCCCGAATTTTGTGTTTCTTTGTCTAGACGACACCCTATCGAATAAAAATGCCAATTTACCCCTTTAGGGGTGAAATTTAAAAAAACGGTCAAAACGCTTTCTAAATATTTTAAAAATGCACCTATATGCCAAAAAGGAATGTTATAACACAATAAACACAGAAGATGCGAAGGGTTCTATAATTCACCCTGATTGTAGATTCACCCCTTTAGGGGTTGATTAGGACAAAATCCTGAAATAAGTTTTTTTATATTTACATGCGTAATCTTTGTAAGCAAAAACCAAGTCGATATCTTATTGGACCTAAGAGATATTAAGGAAACCGTGAAGCCACATTTTACCCATTTTAACCCCCTTTTCACCCACTTAGAAGATGAGTTTCGAAAAATCCGTTCTTAGTGGGTGCTTACGTCATGGAGGGAATATACTCGCCGAATTTCATGATTATAGGTCCAGTGGTTTGGTCTGGGCGTTGATTATGAGTAGGTAGCTTAGTTACGATTTTATATATATAGATAGATTATTGTAAACGGTAAAGTATTATGGTAATATATTTGTATTTTAGGAATAAAATATAACGTGGTTTTAAACATGTTTTTTCTATAAAATGAATATTTATATAAATTAAATTGAACAGATAGTTAAATAGATTTCTGGAAAATAAAATAAAAAATACAAGGTGGAAAGCCCTAAGCGGGCGCTTCAGAGGTCATTGTTGTTGTTTTTGAGGCAAATGACAATATGTGAATGAAATTTTCATATCAGACAATTCCCTAGTATATCATTTATTATTATTCTTGTAAGATATAATTCTTTTATATACTATAGGTAAAAAAGTATTGGTGGCATGTAAAAATATATCAAAGAATTTGTCAGACATATCATTAAATATCTAGGGTGACTAGATTTCAGTGAAGGGAAACCGGGACAGAGTAAAAAACGGAATGAATATTAAATAAGGTTTCCAAGGTTACTATTCAAAAAAACGATAAAAATTTGGCTTCATCCTATTATAAATTCAGTGTTATTTATTAAATGAAATGTTAATCACATCATGATCACTTAACAAAACAAGAATATTTAAAAATAAACTTTCTAGTGAATATTTCTCTAGTGAATATAATTCGATATTAATATCTTAAATAATCTTAAATATAAATATAATCAATGTAAATGAATAGAATTATCATCAGTGGCACATTAATTTAAATGCAACTTATTATTAAGTACGTTTTATTGCTAACAAATTCCTTCCACTGCCACCACTGGCAACACGATTCGCCGATTTATTGCAAATATTTTTCCACCTCCTTCCCACTTTTGCTACGAGCTCGTGAGGTCGTAGCCTTTGTGGGAAAATAATTTTCGCGCTTAAATATTGTTTTGGTTAACCTAAAAAGTTTGTTTACAAGATTTTGATAACAACGAATTTGAACTTTTGATACAATGACACAGTCTTACTTTATTTTTAATCCGGATGGTAAGTTTGTAAAATAAATTTTGCTTAAATAATAGTAATTTAGGATGATGTAATTAATATTGTAATTAATTAATATTGTACATTTACAATATTATTTACAACTTAATATATTTAGAACTCTTGTACTATTGTAAAATTGTAATTTTTATTTACTGATCTAAAATGTTGTCATGATATCAGGGGAGAAAGTCCACTATAACAAGGAAAAATATTATAAGTTTCATTAAAAAATATTTAAATTTCCATTAACAAATGTAAATTTTTATCGTACAAATCTTGTCAGCCTAATATAATTATTTGTGCTCAGATACCTTTTATCTTTAAAATATATGTATCGATTATTTCCTTTATTTTATAGGAAACAGCTATGAATATTTAGAAGTGGACGAGTCGAGCCCTGCTGGTAATTCAGACGAGCCCAGTACATAATAATAATGACGTAGATAAAACTACTTCTACGAAAATAAGCCCAAATGTTGTTGCTATTATCATACAGTAAAATAAATAAATCGAAACTAGACGGCCCCTTGAGTTTCAGAGTGAAGGCCTGAATTTTACAGCTGCCCAATGTGAATACAGTATAAAAACGTTATTTACTAAATATAAAGAAATAAAAGACCATAACTCATGTTCCGGCAATGATCTAAAAAATTGGGAATATTTTGACGTAGTCTCTGATTACATTGGCGGCAAGCCAAATGTTACTCCAGTTGCTAGTTGTTTTTCAATTAAACCAAATCTGTCAAAATTACCTTAAATTTAAAACGCCATAATTAGATTCTGAGTGTGAAGTACTGCCATCAGACCTAGATACTAGTACATCTGAAGAACAATCTACTTCTAAAGGACCCAAGAAACCTAAAAAAAAATATGTAAGACCAACACCTCGAGGAAAAATGTTAAATTGGCTTCGAAACTACAATGAAACGACAGAGCAGCGGGAGAAGAACAAGGCTTACATGTTACAAAGGCATCACCAAGAAAATAAGGAACTCATGCTACAATTTATAGATGCCTTAAAAAACAACAAACCGTGTTTAATAATAATTTGCCATTTATTTTTTGTGATTTTTACAGTGCTGTTGGATTTTTACCTAGCTTCAGATGAGGCTTTGGAATACAAACCACGATAACTGTTGATCACTGGAACTGAGCGTGAATAACAACTGTAAAATCTTAATTTCAGCTTTACTTGAAACCTGGCCACATACCTCTATTGGCTTTTAGTTATTTTATTTTATGTAATACTTTTTATTTATGAATTAGCATAAGAATGTGCAATTTATTTCCTGTGATTTTTATTCTTTTATAAATGTTCTTCTGAATTCATTAAAATATTTATAATCTTATATACACTTGGGGGAAAAAAAATAGACAATTTGAAATATCATTAATGATCACATCTTCTGGACGCATATTTATTTTTAAATTTAAACTTACTTCAACAATCAATAAATAAGTATTCTGAAAAACTAAATAAAACTTTTTTTTTAATTTCCTTGAATTAATATGATAGAATAAATTGTAAGACCCCGAGCGGTGGGCACTTACCTCTCAGGCCCCAATTAAGCTGGGTTGGCTTACAGCTCCCTCATGGAACCTGGAAATTATGGGTTCGACCCGGACAGGAGAATGTGGGGATTGTTTGAAATTAAGCAACCGTTATAAGTTTAACTTATAACTAGGTTTATTAAGCTAAAGATATACAAAACTTAAGTCTACGTGTGGTCTATGAAATTTAATCAAAAAACATTATGATCAAAGAATAGTTTGGAGGTCCGTTTTGACGTCAATTTAGTAAATTAAACTTATAATTTGAATATTTTTCATGCCCAATTAAAGAAATTACATAGAACATACATACATCATTTCTGAGGTGACACAGCTAATCCAAATATGTATCACAAAACACACAATTTAGTCACTCAATTTCTTAACAGAACAGAAAAACACTTCACTTCTAGATATTCTAGGATGGATCGTTCAAAGATCCCGAACGCTAATCTTACTAACCCATTGAGGCTTTTAGGTACGACCATCCTCCTCATGTCCCGTCATCTGCTTTTAAGAGCTTTTCCCCACCACATGTCATTCAACATATAGATGACATCAGCTTATATCGTAGTCAGTGGCTGCTCATTATAATTATGCAATTATCATTAGGGCATTCACACAATAGGGCGTCCTACTACAAGTAGCCCCCCCCGCTTCGTCGATATGCCACTGTTTTTTGGGACATTACTTCCAACAGGTCGCGAACCTTACATCTGACCCATCCTTACAGAAAAAGAAATCATTTCTATGCTTATGGAAGTGATTACTTTTTCATCAACTTACTATCTGGTTAATTTACTCCTATTTTATCCAAATAATTTCTATTAACCAATTTAAGATGTATGTAAGTTCGCTTGATGGTAGTTTTTTTTTTTTTTTAATTTTTCATTTTGGGCATATTCATAAGTTATATATTACGATAATATATTTTATAAAATTTTGGAATTAAGTAAAAAGAACAATTAAGATTCTGTAACCAACCAAATTATTCCCAGAGACATATTAAATATCAGCTTCCAATAAGAATGCATGTTTAACATTTACGCATGTTAAGTTAATTACATACATTAGATTAGATTATTTAAAATAGAGGTTTTCCTTTTTGTAAGAAAACAAGAACTAATCCTAACAATTACTGCTCATTCGCAGTGAAATTCATAAGTGGGCGCCGCCACCTTCCTTACACTAATTGAAACTGAGGGATTAAATCCCTCAGAAGTTTAACGTGTGCCTTTTGCCACACGTGAAAAGGGGGCTCCTCTATTTGGAAACAATGTAGCGAACTAGGCTTTACAGCGTAGCTGGCCACAATGCCTGCAAACGGAGTGAGCTCAAAGTCCTTAATTCCCCTTAAGAGCTTCCCTAGGCATCCTTCCTAACGGGTTGTGACACCAAATTTTGAAAAAAAAAAAAAACGGCCTAAAACTATACAGTCTCAGATCACCCGCCTTGGCGTAAGCTAAAAACAAAACGGAAGGATCCTGATTAAACCGGAGTGTGGGGATTAGGAGGTCAAATCTCTGTTACCCCAATCAAGAAAATTATTATTTTTATTTATTTAAACCAGAAGAAAAAGGGAAACTGTTTCAGTAACTAAAATGTGCATAGCTAAATATGCATATTTTAGGAAAAGAATGTTAAAAAGTATGAAAAAAATCAGAACAAATTAGTCAACCAAAATAATCCAACAATGCATCATCAACTCGTGGAATCCTCTAAATTTATTACAAGATGTATTATTGTTTCCGTTTTCTCCAGTGGTTTCAAGCATTACAAAATCGGTAGAGAATTTTGGTGATAAGCCCCTCTAACATTGAGTTCTAATCACGTAAGATAATGACAAACAGATTTCAAATGATCAAAATAAATCTTAACAAAAATTTGTTTTTTTTTTCGTATTTATACTTCCCAAGACGTGTCTACTTGTTTCTGTAGAAATGTGTAAGGTTCATCTCTAGTAGGGTTCAAATCTGAGGGCGTCGAATTGTGTATAGGTTGGGTATTCGTATTGGTCTCGAGTGCGATAGTGGTGGATTGACTTGTGACCAAGGTCTGGCTGCTTCTTTCAATGCGCCTTGAAGTTTCTGGAGGATCGTCGTCGGTTCAATTATTTTTCCCACGGCGTATTACACATAGGGTCAGGGTATCCCATACTGCTGCTAATAGAGCGAGGCCGCAGCCACCTGTAACATAAAGAATTGCGAAACCGTTCATGACGGTTTCAGTTATAAATTTTGTCAAATTTAAACACCACATAAGGGTCAGGGCAACCAGCCACATCCTTGAGTGACACTACAGTCACATTAGTTTGTGAACTCCGACAAGCATACGCGATGAGCGCTCGTCCTCCTGGGAGGCACTACAACAACAATATCAGCAGAAAACGATTGAGCCTAAAACATTGAAATTATAATTTGAGAGGAGAAAACAAAAGCGCAGTTAATATATCTTTTCGATCGATTAAAACTATCTCAATTTATTATTATCAATATATTTTATCATGTAATTTTTTTCTAATCACATCACTCTTTCCCATTAAATATGTCTAGGAAGCACCCAAGGGTATTCCGGTGCTGGCCCACGACTGCATGTGTGATGGCCACTTGGTTGTTCTGCGGCTACTTCTTCTGGTTGTTGCATCTCAACAGCCTGCAAATGTTCTTGATCTAATTCTTCATTCTCTTGCTGGTACGCTGCTTGCTGTTCACTCTCTTCAAAACGTTCTTCCTCTTCATATGGTGGTTCGAAATCATGCAATTCTTCAATTTCTTTAAGATGTCTTTCATTTCTTATTTGGGCTGGAGCCGTCTCTGCGTTAATAGGTATGACTAATTGACAATCTTCGACATCTGATTCATCCTCAGAGTCACGGTCTTTATCAACAGTTTGCCTATGTATACACTGTCTTTTATACTTTTTGAGTCTGTCGCTATGTACAACAAATTGCCTTTTACCATATATTTCTTAAATTTTGTATGTCTCAGGACCACGAATTTCTATGATACGATATGGATCTGTGAATTTGGGTTGGAATTTACGCGGTAATTTTGAACTTATTATAGGATTGTTTAACAACACTTTATCACCTAACCGAAAACTTTGAGGCCTAGCGCTTCGTTGTGATATTTCACATTGACATTCGGCCGCATCCTCTAAATTCTCTACGGCCTTTTGATGCGCTTGACTAAGCCGATACACTAGTTCTGATGCATAATTTTCGTCAATGTCATATTTAAGTGGTTGGTTCCGAAGTACATCATCCCACGGTAATGTCATATCTCGTCCAAACATTAAAAAGAATGGAGTTTTCTTGGTTGATTGATGGACAGTGTTTCTATACGCCATTAGGGCGAAAGGCAAGTATTCATCCCAAGAATCTTCATATTCTGTCATATAATACGATAACATTCTCTTTAAGGTACGGTGCATTCTTTCTACAGCACCAAGTAATTTACGTTTTAGAATGTGGGGGTTGTTTGACATTAAGCAACAGTTATAAGTTTAACTTATAACTAGGTTTATTAAGCTAAAGATATACAAAACTTAAGTCTACGTGTGGTCTATGAAATTTAATCAAAAAACATTATGATCAAAGAATAGTTTGGAGGTCCGTTTTGACGTCAATTTAGTAAATTAAACTTATAATTTGAATATTTTTCATGCCCAATTAAAGATAGTACATAGAACATACATACATCATTTCTGAGGTGACACAGCTAATCCAAATATGTATCACAAAACACACAATTTAGTCACTCAATTTCTTAACAGAACAGAAAAACACTTCACTTCTAGATATTCTAGGATGGATCGTAAAGTTCAAAAATCCCGAACGCGAATCTTACTAGCCCATTGAGGCTTTTAGGTACGACCATTCTCCTCATGTCCCTTCATCTGCTTTTAAGAGCTTTTCCCCACCACATGTCATTCAACATATAGATGACATCAGCTTACATATATCGTAGTCAGTGGCTGCTCATAATAATTATGCAATTATCATTAGGGCATTCACATAATAGGGCGTCCTACTACAAGTAGGCCCCCCGCTTCGCCGATATGCCACTGTTTTTTGGGACATTACTTCCAACAGGTCGCGAACCTTACAAAATACTCCTGTTTGGTCTTGAGTATTAACACAATAATTTCAAATATTTATTTCCTATTTCTTTTAATACAAGCTTGCATGCTTTAATTTGTTTAAAATATTTTATACTATCTGTGTTTTATAATAAATTGACAAGGAAATTTCTATATAAATAACTAGAAACTAATAAAGTAGAAATATTGAAGTGTCCGTTTTTTTTTTTTTTTAGCCCCTGAGTGTATAAAATGAAAATAAAAATGTTTTACAACTTAATTATTTTTTATTATTCCACACATAAATGACCATATTTTCTCTTATTATTGGTCCTTCATTTGCATCCTCTTGTCCATTCCCTTTATACATTGGTATATGCATGTGAGGATCTTTTCCATCATTTATGTAAACAGCTATATCGTCTTCATCACCCTATAATAAGCATATGTTAGACAAAACTCAACAAGCTACAATAGTTCTTGTGATGTCTTCCATATGCTTCATTTCTAAATAATTCCAGCGTCTAAATCGTCCTTTCAATAATCCAAAAGCATTTTCAATTACAACTCGAGTTTTTGATAGTTGAGTGTTAAAATAACCTTGCTCTTGTGTTAAATTTCTTAAAATTTTGAAAGGGGGTATTGGCCAAGGTTTAACTGGATATGCTGCATCACCAATAATAAAGTAATTTGGTGCATATATATCTTTTGCAACTTGGTATAAATCTGATGTTCTAAGAACTCTTGCATAATGCACACTACCTGGCCATCTTACATCACAGTCAGTTAATTGCAAATTCTTAACACAAACTCCTTGTAAGACAACAGAATAAAAATGTTTACGATTATAATAATAAACTGGGGTTTCTACTGGTTTTTAATGGGAATATGACACCCATCAATTGTCCCAATATTGTGGGCAATCCATAGGATTTAAATTCACTCGCTATTCTTCGGCGATCATTTGCCACAGGCCATTTAATAAATATTTTGCAAAGGTGCGTTAAGATTACATCAACAACTGTTCTTAAGCAAGCAAACACTGTTGATTTGGCTACATTAAATCTGTCTGCAACAGATGTGTAAGATTCTGGCGTAGCTAAAGTCCACATAACAATGAGCATTGTTTTTTACACTCAATTGTGTTCTCCCACCCATAGCAGAATCCCTTTTGGAAAATTCCGGACAGTTCGCAACTTCTTGCAAAATTGCTTCAAATGTGAAGACAATCATTCTAAAATGTGATTTGAATGTTCCATTTGAGAACTGAGGAATAGTCAACTCTACATAATTTTAAATTTTTGGAATATCATCATTACACATACTAAAAGACAATTTTAATTATAAATAATAATACTGTATCTTTTCTTCAATTCTCTTATTAATTAATTATTACACGTTAAGCAGACTTAAAATAACCAATACTTACTTCTGAATTATATGATATAAAATACTACCATCCAATTTTTCTACATCGTGGTCTTTTCTATGTCGATAAAAGTTATTAACAGCAAATAATATGACTCTTTGATCCATATTTTTAAAATTATTTTACGGTTATGGTGAATTGTCAAAGTGACAGTTCCGACCTTGAACGACAATCGATTCTTGATCGTTTTTTTTGCACACCTTCCTCTGGCTAAACTTTCGCAACTCGGTTGAAAGCAATAAAACGTACTTATTGATATTTTTTGTTTGAGCTGATTTTTTCCATCCACATACGAAGATATTCGTACGATGTTGTGTAAAAATGGTTAATTTCAGTGTTATAACTTGACAAAGCCGACTACGATATTTCATATTTTTGCTTTTGTCACATATTGTTTAATTGTAAGAAAATGTTCGAAAATTTGCTTTATGAGCGATAGCGTTTCTTCTAATATCGAATAGACTTCGATGCAGCATTTCTTCTTTCCTTCTATTTTTTTAATTCCACTTCCGAAGAGATGTAATTGACTATAAAAAAAAACCATAGGTAGGCTTCACTTAGAGGATCATTAAAGAATCTTAACAAGGTTTGCGGAGCTTTCTTTTCAGAAAGGAAAAATGATTTCAAGCCCTCACAAATTTTAAGAATACTTTCCACTGCTGAAAGCAACGAAAGCCAACGTGTGCTTGAATGGGACAATACATTTTGATATTGGACTTCTACAAACTCACAAAATTCTTTCAGTCGTTCTGTCCTGACCGTATAAATTGAAAAATACGTAAATATTTTTACGACCACAGCTTCGATATCACAAGACAGTCTATTTGTGGCAGTTTGAATGGTATTGTGCATGATATGGGCTGGGCAACCAATACCTTCCATATTTTTGCATATTCCTTTTCTTCGAATCCCTCCAAAGTTCGTATTAGCCTTATCGCCGCAGAATGCTACACATTTAACTATGTTTAGTTTAAATTTGTTTAATGTTTGAATGTAAAAATCGGTGATACTTGCAGCTGTTTAATTGTTTAAAGTAGCGACTCTTAACATTTTAAATTGTATTCCCTCGTTCATATCGAAATACTGAACGCCAAATGGGAAAATTTTCGTTGATGTGTGGTTGCTTGCGTCCGTTGCGATCCAGAAAACATATTATTTTCAATTTCTCTAGTAATATTGTCAAGAGTATGTGGAACAAGACCTGATGTAATTAAAGCAGTTGTTTTGGTTCGTGCTGCCGAAAATTTACAAGCAATTGTCCAATCTGGATACAAAACTTTTATTAATTTGCAATCTGTACTTCGAAACGTATAATGATGTTTTATTGTATGATATGCATAAGTTAATTCAGCTGCATATACTTTACACTCCGCATCAGAATTAGATGTGACAAGAAAATAATCGATTGATTTTGAAGAACTTGCACTTGATATTTTGGAAATATGTTTTTTTGACTTTAAATGATCCTTTATATCTGTCCGACCACCGTGACCAATACTTATTGTTATGTCTTGAAACGTGGGTAAAATAAGTAAGAGAATAAGGAAGAACACTTTTATTAATATATTTGACATAACATAAATTTTTTATTATATTATAATTAACATGACTACTTTAGATACTACATTAGATACAGTGTCGACAACGAATTGCTAAGATACAGTGTCGAGATAGATCCCAACACTTATAAAAGACATACAGACTACATTCCACTTCTTCATGTCGACCTTTTTTTATAAATTTCCATTATTTGGAGTATTCTTCTTAAGGCATAAAGGCATTTACATTTCGGCATTTTATAGGACTAAAATTAAAATAATATAATAAGTAAGAAGTTACCACGAACGTTTCAATTTTATTTATTACAATTTGAACGAACTTAAATTTTAGAAATAAACTAATAATTTTTTAATGGAACATACCTTCTCATTAAATTTACTTACTTGGTCAAGAACCAGAAACAAACCAACCACGTCGATGTCTATTAATTGACAGTCGTTAAGAGTTGGTGACTTGGCGACAGCCGACAAACACATAACGTTCATATGAATGAGTCATATTACCCCCACTACTTGTGTAGTTTTTTTTTTTTTTTTAATTGGTTTATTTAGGGGTGCTCCAACAACTTGGTTATTAGCACCTCGGAACGTAAGTTTACATTGTTTTACATTTGGTACGTATTGGTTTAGTTACATTTACAAGTTTTACATTAATTTTGTTACATTTGTTGATATGTATATGTTATATTATTGTATATATGCTAAATTTTATCGAAAAAGTTGGTTTCTTTTAGGAACTTGATGATTTTATTTTCGTTTTGGATTGAGAGGATTTCATCTGGGTCTGCTGGTAATTGGTTGGAGCTTCTTTCCATACGGTATTGAGGGCATTCTATGATAATGTGCCTTACTGTCAGTCTGGTGTTGCAGGCCTGGCAGTTTGGTGGGGCTTCTCGTTGGAACAGGTGTTTGTGTGTTAGTAGAGTGTGTCCGATTCTTATCCTGGTTAATACAATCTGTTCTCTTCTGGTCATGTTGTTTTGGGGTTTGCTTCTGTGTATGTGGATGCGAATGTTGTTCCATGTTTCTTTTGTTTTGTTTTTGTAGTGACTTTTTATATCGTGTATTTGAGGTGGAATGGGGTAGATTTGTTCGTTTATTGCGTCTTTTGCCGCTATGTCTGCTGTCTCATTTCCTGGGATATTTTGGTGCGATGGAACCCATAGGATTGTAACTTCTTTCCCTTGTGATATAGAGTCATGTAGATTGGCCTGGATTTTTTGGATTATGGTGTTTCTGGTGTATGTTTGCTGTATGCTGGTAATGGTACTTAGAGAATCTGATTGTATTAAGTACTTTTGGCCTGGATGGAGTCTTATGTATTTTGTCGCCTGCAGAATAGCAAATGCTTCAGCTGTAAAAACACTTGTTTGATCTGGTAGGTGGAATTTTTTAATTTCGTTTTCTGTAGTTAACGCGGCACCGGTACTACCTTGTATTTTGGCCCCGTCAGTGAAGATGGCAATGTGATTATTGAATTTTGCGATTGTTTTATTGTAGGATTGAAGGATGATCATGGGATGGGTTTCTTTCTTATTGTATTGGGTTAGGGATAGGTTGATGTTCGGTTGTTGGAGAAGCCAAGGTGGTACTTTATTGTATTGTTGTGGTGTAAATTGTGGGAAGGTTTCATTTATGTTACAAAGGTTTTCTTGGATTTGCTTATGGAATGGTATTTCGTTTTTTATGAGGATTTGGTCATTTATTTTGTGGAATATTTGTTGAAAAGTGGGAATATCTGGATTTATGGCTAGGTTTGCTAAATAGGATAGGGTGAGTTGATATCTACGGAATTTAAGTGGTGGCTGATTTGCTTCGCTATTTATTTTTACTGTAGGGCTTGTTCTCAGTGCTCCTGTTGCTATTCGGATTGCGGAGTTCTGGATTACGTCTATTGTCTTTAGAACACTTGGTTTGGCAGTATTGTATACGACACAACCGTAATCTATTTTAGATCTGATAAGTGTTTGGTATAGTTGAAGGAGATTTTCTCGGTGAGCTCCCCACTTCTGGTGCGCTAGTGTTTTTAGAATATTTAATCTTTGCATGCACTCTTTCTTCAGATGTTGTATGTGAGGACGCCATGTCAGTTTGCTGTCTAGTATTATTCCAAGAAATTTTATTTGGTTAACATAGTCTATTGCGTTTCCATGCATGTTTAGTCTAGGGTTGTATCTGGAGTAGTGTGTTCGTGTAAAGTGGACAGCTTTTGTTTTGTTTGTCGAGAAAGTGAAGCCTGTTTTATTAGCCCATTCTTCTATTTGAATAGTCGCTTGTTGTAGGTGTGTTTTTATACTGCTGAGTTCTCTGTTCCTACATAGTATAACCAGATCATCAGCAAATAGAAAAGCTTTGATGTGTACTGACATGTGTTGCATGATCTTATTTAAGGCTATTAAAAATAAAGTAACACTTATAATCTCCCCTTGCGGCACACCATTGTCCTGTGTTTTTTCTTCGGAGATATACCCATTTGCAAGGACTTGAAATTTACGATTTTTTAAAAAATTGATAATATATTTGAGGATGTTTCCATTCAGGCCGTATTCTATTAATAATTTTAGGATGTTAAATCGCCAAGTCATATCAAATGCTTTTTGTAGATCAAAAAAAAATCGCAATTAGGTGTTCCCGTTTTTTAAAGGTTTTTTGGATTTCGCATGTGAGTGATATAATATGATCTAGGGTTGATCTTCTTCGGCGGAAGCCGCTTTGGATGTTACAGAGAATATCATTTGTCTCGAGGAACCAGGTTAGTCTTTTGTTTGTCATAATTTGCATCACTTTGCTGAAGTTATTGGATGTAGATATAGGTCTGTAGCTGTCTGGATTGGTTTTATTTTTATTAGGTTTTAAAATCGGGATAGTGTTCACTTTCTGCCATTGTTCTGGATACACATTATTTTTCCATATGTGGTTATATATTTTCAATAGATGGTTTGTGACTGCATCTGGAAGTTGTTTGATCATTTCTGCAGGTATACCGTCTGGACCTGGACATTTCTTGTCTTTTAAGTTTTTGATTGCACTAATCAATTCCTTTTTGCTAAATGGTTTGTTTATGTCTGTTTCTGTATTTTCGATTTTAAGTTTTTCTTTTTCTGAATTATTTTTATGTATTTTAAAGGTATCGCTGTAGTTGTTATTGCTAGATACGTGTTCAAATTTGTTTGCTAGGGCTTCAACTATTTTTTGAGGTGATGTTAATGTTTTATTGTTATCGTACAGGGTTGTTGTGATATCTATGGTTTTTTTCCCGTTAATTTTCTTAATTTTTTCCCAGACTTTAGATGGTGGCGTGCTAGGGTTTATTGTAGTGGTGAAGTTTTCCCAGGATTGCTTTTTGCTTTCTATAACTGTTCTCCTTGTTATCGCTTTGCGTTTTTTAAGTTCTATTAAGTTTTCTATTGTGTTGTATTTTCTGTATTTATATAGTGCTTGTTTTTGTTTTTTGATTGCTTCTTCGCAGTTCTTGTTCCACCATGGTGTCATTTTCTTTTGGTTTGTGGTCGTTTTAATACCTATTGCTTGTTTTCCTGCGGCGTTGATCTCTTTAGTGAGTTCATCTACTAGTCTGGTTACGTTACTAGTTTCTGTTACTTCCTTGTTAGCATTAAAAGCATTTGATAATAGGTGGCTAAATAGCGTCCAGTTAGCTTGGTCTAGTCTCCATGAAGATTTTTTTGTTTCTGGGATGCAGGATGGAGGAAAGGAGATCAACAAAGGAAAATGGTTGCTGCCATTTAAGTCAGGATATACCTCCCAGGATAAGTTTGGTGTTAGTGAGGCATCGCAGATAGATAAATCAATGTTTGAGAATTTACCAGTATGTGGACAGAAATGTGTTGGTGATGAATCATTTAGAAGCATATGGTCATCGTCTAAGAGTTTCTCGATTTTTCTACCTCTGCTGTCTGTCTGTTCTGAACCCCATAGGGTATTGTGTCCGTTGAAGTCGCCGACAAGCATGTATGGTGTGGGGAGTTGTTTGGAGAGTGTTTCTAGTTCATCTTGGGTAACAGTGCGATTGGGTGGTAGATATATATTACAGATGGTGATTTTGCTCATGTTCGGTACGTTTGTTGTGATTGCAACAGCTTCTAAATTTGTATTTAGTTGTATCTCAGTAGCGTAGATGTTGTTTTTCGCTAATATAGCTACTCCTCCACTAGCAATCGTGATTCTGTCTCTGTTTTTTGCAAAGCTTGTGTATCCGTTCATGGTTATTTTTTGGTTAGGTTGTAAGCGGGTTTCCTGTAAGCAGATGTAGTAAGGTGTTGTAGTGTGTATTAAATGTTGTAGTTCACCAAGATGAGAATAGTATCCGTTTAGGTTCCATTGTATTAGTGCCATTTTAGTTATTTATTTCTTCTGCGTCAGTTTCAATATCTAATTGTTCTTTTATGCGGTTGATGAGTCGTGTTACGTTAGATTTTGTCAGAGTGTAAGTCAGGTGAGGTTGTAAATCTTTCATGGTTGCCAATAGTCCTGCTATGTCTTGTGTATATTTGCGGGCTACTTTCAGTTTTTCATTAGTGTCTTGTGCTTCTTCAACCAGTTGTAGTAGTGTCTGATATGTGATGCTGTATTTGTCTTGATTTTCTGTCATTTCTTTTTTCAACGAATTTAACTGGTCATCTATGGAGAGGCCTGCTAGGTTCCTTGGGCTAACAGATCTATGCTTCCGGAGCTTACTTTTCGGTTTAAGTTTATTGTCTCGTTTAGTTGCAGTTTCTTCATTGGAAGTGTCTATTTGGTGATTAATAGTTTTGTCGGATTTGGTATCTGTTGTGTTGACTTCTTCTTGGCTGCTAAGTGATGGAGGAGGTCTTTTAAGGCTGTTTTTTTGTTCACGTATTTGAGCGTTTACTACAGTTTCTTGCGAGTTCTTTGGGGTGTCTTTTTTGGGTGTTTCTATGTTTTCTTGGGTATTAATTTGTTGAGGTTTATCGTGGATAGGTTGGGGTTCTTTCTGATTAGTTTCTTCTCTGTCTATTTGTACATTTTCTGGATTTCCTGTCTCTAACTGTATTGGTTCTTTGTAGGGGCAGTTCTTTGAAGTGTGCCCTTTTTGCTTGCAAGTGTAGCAGGTGGTGTCTGTGGACAGGTACACATGATAGATGGATTCATCATGTTCAACTTCAATTCGATTAGGGATAGGTGTTTCTTCATCTTCGGTAATATAAACTGATCGTCGGGAGGTTAGGATGTGTTTATAGTGTTCTCTTTGTAATCCTGCATGTAGTTCTGTAATTGGTGAGACCATTTTGATTCCGATGTTAATGAGAACTTGTGCTATTTTATTATCCGGTATAGTGGGACAGACATTAGATATTATCAAACGCTGGGCTGGGTTGATTAATCTTCTCAAGTCTATTGGCTGGTTGTTGATAATTAAGTTTTTCTGATTGTGAATTATTGTGTCTACATATTCTTTTCTGGTTAGGAATATGTAGATTCTTTTATTTTTTCTTGAGGCGTGTGTGATATTTTGGGGGCCTATTGTGTCGCCAATTTTGTAAATATATTCCTCTGGATTAATATCATCTAAAGGGTTAATGATAATTCCTTGTTCTTTCTTCGGAAATATTTTATTTTTTGTAGCATTCGCAAATGACATTTTGTTTTGTGACGTTTGTGTTTGATTTTTAGAATTTGTGGTTGAAGTAGATGCTTCTTCCATGTTTTTATTTAATGAATTATTGTATTGTGGAATTTTATTCATATTTAAAATTTTTAATATATTATCGCTCAAACAGATTCGAGCCAGCACTTATCATTGTCTTGTCGGATTAAAGAGAACAACGTCACTCGACTCGAACTGCAGTTGCAGTTTTTGTCGGGTGATGATATATCTATGAATTGACAGGTGTCGCTGATTGTTAATTTTGCACAAAGAAGAGCGAGATATTATTTTATTATTTAGTTAGGTTATAAATGTTTGAGTGGTGAGAGGTGATTTTTGGTAGTGGAAAATGTTTTGGGTGATTATGTGATTGTTTAAGGTAAGAATATTATTATTTGAAGTAAAAATAATGTAAAATTACCTGGGTATTTGTGGATCGCTAAATTCACATGCCATTCACTGTAAAGTCAGGGGCGTACTCCTTGTGTAGTTTGCAATGCTACTTTTGATTGTGAGCAAACAGAAGCGAGCTTTTCTTACAAATGCAGAATTATGTAAAAACCGGGACAAGCGACCGTCCCGAAAACATTTTTCGGGACACCAGGATAATTTACATAAAACCGGGACAATCCCGGACGTCCAGGACGAATGGTCACCCTATAAATATCTGACCAGTCGGAGTCGTATAAAAAATTTAAGTTGTCATTTTGATAATTTATTTGAAAAATTCTATTTCTTCTATAGGTATTTTTACTTTTCTGAATTACGTTATGAACATTGAAATATAAACCCAAATCTATATATATAAAAGGCAGTGTCCTGACTGACTGACTGACTCACTCATCACCGCCCAGCCCGAACCCCTGGGCCCAGAAACTTGAAATTCGGAGAGTATATTCCCTTCATGACGTAAGCACCCACTAAGAAGGGATTTTTCGAAATTCCACTCCTAAGGGATGAAAAGGGGTGAAATGTGATTTCACGAATTCCTTAATATCTCTTAGGGCCGATGGGATATCGACTTAGTTTTTGCTTACAAGTATTACCCATACAAATGCCGAAAAACTAATTTTAGGATTTTGCCCTAATCAACCCCTAAAGGGGTGAACCTACAATCGGGGTGGATTATACATCCCGTTGTATTTCCTGTGTTCGTTTAGTTGCAAGATTACTTTTTGGCACATAGATGTCTTTTGAAAATATCTCGAAATGGTATTGACAGTTTTTTGAAATTTCACCCCTAAAGGGGGAAAAGGGGTGAATTGTGATTTTAAGGATTCTTTAATATCTCTTAGGACCAATAAGATATCGACTTGCTTTTTGCTTACAAAGATTACCCATACAAATATCGAATCACCAATTCCAGGATTTTGTCCTAATCAACCCCTAAAGGGGTGGATCTACAATCGGGGTGAATTATACATCCCGTCGTAATTCCTGTGTTCGTTTAGTTGCAACATTACTTTTTGGCACATAAGTGTCTTTTTAAAATATCTCGAAATGGGTTTTACAGTTTTTTAGAATTCCACCCCTAGGGGTTGAAAAGGGGTGAATTGTGATTTCAAGGATTCCTTAATATCTCTTAGGATCAATAAGATATCGACTTACTGTTTGCTTGCAAAGATTATCCATACAATTACCGAAAAACTTATTTCAGGAATTTGTCCTAATCAGCCCATAAAGGGGTGGATCTACAATCGGGGTGAGTTAAACATTCCGTCGTATTTCCTGTGTTCGTTTAGTTGCAACATTACTTTTTAGCACATAGGAGTCTTTTTAAAATATCTCGAAAAGGTTTTGGTAGTTTTTTAAAATTTCACCCCTATAGGGTGAAAAGGGGTGAATTATGATTTCAAGTATTCCTTAATATCTCTTAGAACCAATAAGATATCGACTTGCTTTTTGCTTACAAAGATTACACATACAAATACCGAAAAATATATTTCAGGTTTTTGTCCTAATCAACCCCTAAAGGGGTGGATCTACAATCGGGGTGAATTATACATCCCGTCGTATTTCCTGTGTTCATTAGTTGCAGCATTACTTTTTGGCACATAGGTGTCTTTTTAAAATATCTCGAAATGGGTTTGACAGTTTTTTTAAAATTTCACCCCTATGGGTTGAAAAGGAGTGAATTGTGATTTCAAGGATTCCTTAATATCTCTTAGGACCAATAAGATATGGACTTACTGTTTACTTGCAAAGATTATCCATACAATTACCGAAAAAGTTATTTCAAGAATTTGTCCTAATCAACCCCTAAAGGGGTGGATCTACAATCGGGGTGAGTTATACATTCCGTCTTATTTCCTGTGTTCGTTTAGTTGCAACATTACTTTTTAGCACATAGATGTCTTTTTAAAATATCTCGAAATAGTATTGACACTTTTTTTTAATTTCACCCCTAAAGGGCGAAAAGGGGTGAATTGTGATTTCAAGGATTTCTTAATATCTCTTAGGACCAATAAGATATCGACTTGCTTTTTGCTTACGAAGATTACCCGTATAAATACCGAAAAACTTATTTCAGGATTTTGTCCTAATCAACCCCTATTGGGGTGAACCTACAATCGGGGTGGATTATACATCCCGTTGTATTTCCTGTGTTCGTTTAGTTGCCACATTAATTTTTGCACATAGGTGTCTTTTGAAAATATCTCGAAATGGTATTGACAGTTTTTTTAATATTCACCCCTAAAGGGTGAAAAGGGGTGAATTGTGATTTCAAGGATTCCTCAATATCTCTTAGCACCAATAAGATACCGACTTGCTTTTTGCTTACAAAGATTACCCATACAAATACGGAAAAATATATTTCAGGATTTTGTCCTAATCAACCCATAAACGGTGGTTCTACAACTGGGGTGAATTATACATCCCGTCGTATTCCCTGTGTTTGTTGAGTTATAAGGTTTCTTTTTGGCACATAGGCGAATTTTTAAAATATCTCGAAATGGTTTTGAAATTTTTTTTAAATTTAACCCCTAAAGGGTAAGAAGGGGTAAAATGTGAGTTCAAGGACGCCTTAATATCTTCTAGGATCAATAAGATATAGACTTGGTTTTTGCTTATAAAGATTATCCATACAAATGCCAAAAAATGAATTTCAGGATTTTATCTTAATCAACCCCTAAAGGGGTGAATCTACATTCGAGGTGAGTTATAGAACCCTTTGTATATCCAGCGGTTGTTGAGTTATAACATTCCATTTTGGCATATATGTGTTTTGACAGTTTTCTTTCACTCCTAAAGGGTAAATTAGTATTTTTTTGCTAGAAATAAAAAATTCGGAGAGTACATTTTTCAGTACGACGTAAGAACCCACTAAGAAAGGATTTTTTCAAGTTCGACCCCTATCTGGTGAAAAGGAGTAAAATGTTTTTTCGCGGATTCCTCAATATCTCTTAGGACAGATGAGATATCGACTAGATTTTTTGTTACAAAGGTTACCCATACATAGGGTGACCAGATTTCAGTGAAGGGAAACCGGGACACAGGAAAAAAAAAGGGGTCTTTGTTTCCTCCCAGATCCAAGTGAAGAGCAAAAAAAAAAAGGTCCTCACCACCCCAAATTCAAAGTGAAGAGCAAAGAGATTCAAAAACCGGGACAACCGGGCGTCCCGAGGACAGTCTTCGGGACACCGGGACAATTGACCGAAAACCGGGACGGATGGTCACCCTACCCATACACAAGTTTAAAAACAAACTGCGGATTTTATGCCAATGAGACCGTCAATATACCGTAGCGAAGCACGGGTTTTCAGCTAGTCTATCTATCTATATATGTAAAAGGCAGTGTCCTGACTGACTGACTCACTCACTCATCACCGCCCAGCCCGAACCCCTGGGCCTAGAAACTTGAAATTCGGAGAGTATATTCCCTTCATGACGTAAGCACCCACTAAGAAGGGATTTTTCGAAATTCCACTCCTAAGGGATGAAAAGGGGTGAAATGTGATTTCACGAATTCCGTAATATCTCTTAGGGCCGATGGGATATCGACTTAGTTTTTGCTTCCAAGTATTACCCATACAAATACCGAAAAACCAATTTCGGGATTTTGCCCTAATCAACCCCTAAAGGGGTGAACCTACAATCGGGGTGGGTTATACATCCCGTTGTATTTCCTGTGTTCGTTTAGTTGCAAGATTACTTTTTGGCCCATAGGTGTCTTTTTAAAATATCTCGAAATGGTATTGACAATTTTTTGAAATTTCACCCCTAAAGGGTGAAAAGGGGTGAATTGTGATTTTAAGGATTCTTTAATATCTCTTAGAACCGATAAGATATCGACTTGCTTTTGGCTTACAAAGATTACCCATACAAATACCGAATCACCAATTTCAGGATTTTGTCCTAATCAACCCCTAAAGGGGTGGATCTACAATCGGGGTGAATTATAAATCCCGTCGTAATTCCTGCGTTCGTTTAGTTGCAGCATTACTTTTTGGCATATAGGTGTCTTTTTAAAATATCTAGAAATGGGTTTGACAGTTTTTTAAAATTTCACCCCTAAGGGTTGAAAAGGCGTGAATTGTGATTTCAAGGATTCCTTAATATCTCTTAGGACCAATAAGATATGGACTTACTGTTTGCTTGCAAAGAATATCTATACAATTACCGAAAAACGTATTTCAGGAATTTGTCCTAATCAATCCCTAAAGGGGTGGATCTACAATCGGGGTGAGTTATACATTCCGTCGTATTTTCTGTGTACGTTTAGTTGCAACATTACTTTTTAGCACATAGGTGTCTTTATAAAATATCTCGAAAAGGTTTTGATAGTTTTTTAAAATTTCACCCCTAAATGGTGAAAAGGGGTGAATTGTGATTTCAAGGATTTCTTAAATCTCTTAGGGCCACTAAGATATTGCCTTGCTTTTTGCTGACAAAGATAACCTATACAAATACCGAATCACCAATTTCAGGATTTTGCCCTAATCAGCCCCTAAAGGGGTGGATCTACAATCGGGGTGAATTATACATCCCGTCGTATTTCCTGTGTTCATTAGTTGCAGCATTACTTTTTGGCACATAGGTGTCTTTTTAAAATATCTCGAAATGGTATTGACAGTTTTTTTAAATTTCACCTCTAAAGGGCGAAAAGGGGTGAATTGTCATTTTAAGGATTCTTTAATATCTCTTAGGACCAATAAGATATCGACTTGCTTTTTGCTTACAAAGATTACCCATACAAATACCGAATCACCAATTTCAGGATTTTGTCCTAATCAACCCCTGAAGGGGTGGATCTACAATCGGGGTGAGTTATACATTCCGTCTTATTTCCTGTGTTCGTTTAGTTTCTACATTCCTTTTTAGCACATAGGTGTCTTTTTAAAATATCTCGAAATGGTTTTGATAGTTTTTTTAAAATTTCCTCTATAAGGTGAAAAGGGGTGAATTGTGATTTCAAGGATTCCTTTATATCTCTTAGGACCAATAAGATATGTACTTACTGTTTGCTTGCAAAGATTATCCATACAATTTCCGAAAAACGTATTTCAGGAATTTGTCCTAATCAACCCCTAAAGGGGTGGGTCTACAATCGGGGTGAGTTATACATTCCGTTGTATTTCCTGTGTACGTTTAGTTGCAACATTACTTTTTAGCACATAGGTGTCTTTTTAAAATATCTCGAAAAGATTTGATAGTTTTTTTAAATTTCACCCCTAAAGGGTGAAAAGGGGTGAATTGTGATTTCAAGGATTCCTTAAATCTCTTAGGGCCAATAAGATATTGACTTGCTTTTTACTTACAAAGATTACTCATACAAATACCGAAAAATATATTTCAGGATTTTGTCCTAATCAACCCCTAAAGGATGGATCTACAAGCGGGGTGAATTATACATCCCGTCGTATTCCCTGTGTTTATTGAGATATAAGGTTTCTTTTTGGCACATAGGCGTCTTTTTAAAATATCTCGAAATAGTTTTGACAACTTTTTTAAATTTAACCCCTAAAGGGTGAAAAGGGGTGAAATGTGATTTCAAGGATTGTTTAATATCTTTTAACACCAATAAGATATCGTTTTGGTTTTTGCTTACAAAAACTACCCTTGCAAATTCCGAAAAACAAAGTTTATGATTTTGTCCAAATCAACCCCTTAAGGGGTGGATCTACAATCGGGGTGAATTATACATCCCGCCGTATTTCCTGTGTTCGTTTAGTTGCACATTACTTTTTGGCACATAGGTACCTTTTTAAAATATCTCGAAATAGTTTTGACATTTTTTTAAAATTACCTCCTAAAGGGTGAAAAGGGATGAATTGTGATTTCAAGGATTCCTTAATATCTCTTAAGACCAATAAGATATCGACTTGCTTTTTGCTTACGAAGATTACCCATACAAATACTGAAAAACTTATTTCAGTATTTGGTCCTAATCAACCCCTAAAGGGATGGATCTACAATCAAGGTGAATTATACATCCCGTCGTATTTCCTCTGTTCGTTTAGTTGCAACATTAATTTTTAGCGCATAGATGTCTTTTTAAAATATCTCGAAATAGTATTGACAGTTTTTTTAACATTTCACCCCTAAAGGGTGAAAAGGGGTGAATTGTGATTTCAAGGATTCCTTAATATCTCTTAGGACCAATAAGATATCGACTTGCTTTTTGCTTACGAAGATTAGCCATATAAATCGAAAAACTTATTTCAGGATTTTGTCCTAATCAACCCCTAAAGGGGTGAACCTACAATTGGGGTGGATTATACATCCCGTTGAATTTCCTGTGTTCGTTTAGTTGCAACATTAATTTTTGGCACATAGGTGTTTTTTTTTTTTATATCTCGAAATGATTTTGACATTTTTTTTTTAATTTCACCAGTAATTCCTTAATTCTTTTAGGACCAATAAGTTATCGATTTGGTGTTTGCTTACAAAAAATATCCATACAAATGCCGAAAAACTTATTTCAGGATTTCGTCCTAATCAACCCTTAAAGGGGTGATTCTACAAACGGGGTAGATTATACATCGCTTCGTATTTCCTGTGATTGTTGAGTTATAACATTTCTTTTTGGCACATAGGTGTCTTTTTAAAATTTCTCGAAATGATTTTAACAGTTTTTTACCTTAACAGTTTTTTACCTTAACAAATATCACCCCTTAAGGGTGAAAAGAGGGAATTGTGATTTCAAGGACGCCTTAATATCTTCTAGGATTAATAAGATATAGACTTGGTTTTTGCTTATAAAGATTACCCATACAAATGCCGAAAAATAAATTTCAGGATTTTACCTTAATTAACTCCTAAAGGGGTGAATCTACATTTGGAGTGAATTATAGAACCCTTTGTATTTCCAGCGGTTGTTGAGTTATAATATTCCATTTTGGCATATATGTGTTTTGACAGTTTTCTTTCACTCCTAAAGGGTAAATTAGTATTTTTTTGTTAGAAATAAAAAATTCGGAGAGTACATTTTTCAGTATGACGTAAGAACCCACTAAGAAAGGATTTTTTCAAGTTCGACCTCTATCTGGTGAAAAGGAATAAAATGTTTTTTCACGTATTCCTCAATATCTCTTAGGACAGATGAGATATCGACTAGATTTTTTGTTACAAAGGTTACCCATACACAAGTTTAAAAACAAACTGCGGATTTTATGCCAATGAGACCATCAATAAACCGTAGCGAAGCACGGGTTTTCAGCTAGTCTATATATTTAAAAGGCAGTGTCCTGACTGACTGACTGACTGACTGACTGACTGACTGACTGACTCACTCATCACCGCCCAGCCCGAACCCCTGGGCTTAGAAACTTGAAATTCGGAGAGTATATTCCCTTCATGACGTAAGCACCCACTAAGAAGGGATTTTTCGAAATTCAACTCCTAAGGGATGAAAAGGGGTGAAATATGATAGGATTTTTTTTCACGAATTCCTTAATATCTCTTAGTGCCGAGGGGATATCGACTTAGTTTTTGCTTACAAGTATTACCTATACAAATGCCGAAAAATCAATTTCGGGATTTTGCCCTAATCAACCCCTAAAGGGGTGAACCTACAATCGGGGTGGATTATACATCCCGTTGTATTTGCTGTGTTCGTTTAGTTGCAAGATTACTTTTTGGCACATAGATGTCTTTTTAAAATATCTCGAAATGGTATTGACAGTTTTTTGAAATTTCACCCCTAAAGGGTGAAAAGGGGTGAATTGTACTTTTAAGGATTCTTTAATATCTCTTAGGACCAATAAGATATCGACTTGCTTTTTGCTTACAAAGATTACCCATGCAAATACCGAATCACCGATTTCAGGATTTTGTCCTAATCAACCCCTAAAGGGGTGGATCTACAATCGGGGTGAATTATACATCCCGTCGTAATTCCTGTGTTCGTTTAGTTGCAACATTACTTTTTGGCACATAAGTGTCTTTTTAAAATATCTCGAAATAAGTTTGACAGTTTTTTAAAATTCCACCCCTAAGGGTTGAAAAGGGGTGAATTGTGATTTCAAGGATTCCTTAATATCTCTTAGGATCAATAAGATATTGACTTACTGTTTGCTTGCAAAGATTATCCATACAATAAGCGAAAAAATTATTTCAGGAATTTGTCCTAATCAACCCCTAAAGGGGTGGATCTACAATCGGGGTGGGTTATACATTCCGTCGTATTTCCTGTTTTCGTTTAGTTGCAACATTACTGTTTAGCACATAGGAGTCTTTTTAAAATATCTCGAAACGGTTTTGGTAGTTTTTTAAAATTTCACCCCTATAGGGTGAAAAGGGGTGAATTATGATTTCAAGTATTCCTTAATATCTCTTAGAACCAATAACATATCGACTTGCTTTTTGCTTACAAAGATTACCCATACAAATTCCGAAAAACATATTTCAGGTTTTTGTCCTAATCAACCCCTAAAGGAGTGGATCTACAATCGGGGTGAATTATACATCCAGTCGTATTTTCTGTGTTTGTTGAGTTATTAGGTTTCTTTTTGGCACATAGGCGTCTTTTTAAAATAACTCGAAATGGGTTTGACAGTTTTTTTAATGTTCACCCCTAAGGGTTGAAAAGGGGTGAATTGTGATTTCAAGGATTCCTTAATATCTCTTAGGACCAATAAGATATGGACTTACTGTTTGCTTGCAAATATTACCCATACAAATACCGAAAAACGTATTTCAGGTTTTTGTCCTAATCAACCCCTAAAGGGGTGGATCTACAATCGGGGTGAATTATACATCCCGTCGTATTTCCTGTGTTTGTTGAGTTATAAGGTTTCTTTTAAGCACATAGGCGTCTTTTTAAAATATCTCGAAATGGTTTTGACAGCTTTTTTAAATTTAACCTTTTTAGTACTACTATATAATAAGAACTTCGCTTCAATTGTTTTAGATTTCCACGCACCCAGCCAGCCAGAGACACAGGTTGGCGTATTATATTATAGATTATTAAGAAAACAGGAAGGCAATTTTGCTTTTAAAACTGTTGATGGAGTGGGCCGAGACTGCTTCATCCAAATTCCAGATGTCGAATATACGATTGGACAGGAAGTTTTCACGTTGTTGAGTGCGGTATTTTTCATGCTTCAACTTGAAATGGTGACCACGAAGACGTGGATCAGCATTGAGATTAAATAATGGGGACATGTCTGTGGAGAATTTTCCTGTTGTTATTCGATACATCTGGATCAGGTCACCATGGGTTCTTCGATCTGCCAGTTGTGGGAGTTCGAGTTTTTTTAGGCGAACATTATATGGCAGGTGCCTTAAACTTCTCGGTAGTTTGGTAGCTCGTCTCTGAACTCCTTCTAACAACTGGATGTCGCGTTGTAAATAAGGCGACCAAACATCAAATGCAAATTCAAGGACTGGGCGGATATAGGATAGGTACATTTTGCGAAATAGTGTAGGAGTAAGGTGTGGAAAAGATTTACCGACCAGGTAGAGAACTTTATTTGCCTTTTTGACTACTTGGAGAATGTGAGTCGACCAGTCGAGATTCTGGGTTATAGTGACTCCTAGATCAACAATAGACTCGACGCGTTGGATAACATTGCCCATTATGTGGTACTGATGTCCTGGGTTATTCTTTCTTAAGTGAATCACTTGGCATTTGGATATGTTGAGGGGAAGAAGCCATATTGTGCACCATGCAGTGATACTATCCAGATCTTGTTGCAAATTTGTGCAGTTGGTTGCTTTACCATAGATTTTTAAATCGTCGGCAAACATCTGGTGTTCGGTCAGGAGGTCAGTTATTAGGTCCACAATAAATATTAAAAATAAAATTGGTGACGGGGTAATTTCCGGAATGCGATGATCCAACTCGAACCTTGAAGCAGAGGTTGGTTAGGTACGCAGTTATCCATAACAACAGGTTTCCTCTGATGCCACAGTGGTTCAATTTAGGAAACATACGCCTAAGGCCAAGGCCTAACGAAAATTTAATTATTACAGTCTTGTCAACAACTATTAACAGAACCATAAACTCAGCAAGTATAATGGTTATACTGCCAGCCATTATTGGAATCAATAATTGAGGGTGGCGATTTCATTTTGGAAATATTATATGTACATTTATGTACAGCGCCGGCCTTTTAGCAAAAAATAAACTTTACTCTTATTTTTTTATTTATTTAACTTTGACTTTAAAAAATAGACAAGCAAACTTAGAAATGAAATAAACAGGTACCAAGTATGCTTTTTTACACATTATAATTTTTTAATTTACAAAGTAAATTTCATTTCGTAATACGGAACTAACTGGGACTCTGGTTTTGCAATATTGTTTAATTACAAGGGTAAAAAAAGGCAGTAAATTTGTTCCTGTGTAGTAAACAGAGCTTTAGACCACCCAGTCTGTTTTAACCTTGGAAATGAAATGAGAACGATATCCTATTCAGTTGTACATAAAATAAACAAATCTCAATAATCAGTAAATATTTTGGTTTAAATAAAAACAAATATTAATATTTTATTAAATATAACTATTAATAAATATTTAATAATATATATTATTTCGGGGAGTCAGCAGAAAAATTACCGACTCCCGAGTCGGTATTTTTGAAAACCAACTTTGACTCTCGACTCCCGACTCCTTTCACTTGTAAATCGTAAAGTCTATTCCAAATGATTAAGCGGAACTAAATGGACTTTTCATTTTCTTAAATTTTCTCGAGTTTACCTTTTAACAATCGAAGTGGGCTTTTGTTAAACAAATTAATAAAAAGCCTTCAATTGTTAAAAGTTAGTAGATTTCAATATTTAAATCCTCTTAAACCAAAGAAACAAACTATAATTACATTAAATATCTTGGGTTGGAGTGAACTGTTTTTACAAAATGTCATTTTCATTTCATCTTGACTTCTAGTGTCATATTTAAAACAAATTTTCGAATATATTAATTTAAATATTTTTTATTGTACTTTATATACTTTATTTTTCATAATATCCGTCTGCACCCCATAACGAGTGTGTACACTGTTGAGCTGTATGCTATTTTCAAGGCCCTGTGTTTTGTTTCGTCAGAGCAAAGTCGGTCAAGTGTTATCTTGACGGACTGGCTGAGCGCTCTGAACAGTATCCAAGATCCAGATCCAGTGCATCCTCTTGTACTAAAGATCCGGTCGCTACTCCACAATCTGCATGATCAGAATGTGAGGGTAGAGCTGTTTTGGATACCGGGACATGTTGGTAGTAAAGGCAACGAAGCGGCAGATGCAGCTGCAAACGCCGCCTCCCACAGACCTATAATTGATGTGAGTTGCAATTTTCCAGATGCCGCAAAGAGTCATCTGAAACACCTGGTTTTAGACATGTGGCAACATGAGTGGAGCCGCACACAGAACGTTAAGTTGCGACAGATTAAGGGAGACGTTACACCATGGGGTTCTTCCTGCAGGATTAACCGCAGGGAGGAAACTGCCATCACACGCCTCCGTATAGGTCACTGTTGGTGGACCCATGGACACCTCCTTCGAGGTGAAGAGTCCCCTATCTGTGAGACGTGTAACACAGATTTGTTTGTGTTAGAATTTTTAACTGAGTGTATACAGTTCGAGGATGTTAGGGAGAAGTTAGGCCTGTGCTATGACCTGTTAGTTGCTTTAGGTGACGACAGGGTAATCATGGATAGGCTGATACTCTTCTTGAAAGAATCGAACTTATTGTTTTATGCGTGAAGTCTTGCACCATATTTTAATGTGTTCCTAGTTATTGACTGTGATATTCGATGGTAATTGGCCCCTTTACAGCCTCTTACCATCACCCTGAGTCTGTTCAAATTTTCGAACAGACTTTTTATATTATTAAGTATGCGTAAATTTACTGATTTTATTTATTTATTTATTGTTTAATTTATTGGTTTTTAATATGTAGTGTAGTCATGTAAATGGGCTGCGTTAGGCGCAAATAGCCTTTGTTGCCGTGCGCTAAAAATTTTAACTAACTAACTAACTAACTTTTCATAATGTGTCACTTTTTCCTTTAGACATTTTGATTTTTGCTGCCAACATGAAACATAAGAATCACGAAGACCGTTACAACCTGAGAAACTAAAAATCCAGTTTAGTTCCGCTTAAACATAATAAACAAAATATACAGAAAGATATAAAATGGATATGAATAAAAAAATCTTCTGCTTCATCGTATTAATCTGTTAATATGAGTAGTATTAACCAAATTTTAAACTGGAAAAGCATGAAGCAAACCGGTTAAAGCCGGTATTAAATATTTTTCATTTCATTTTCGTTCTTGAACAGAGAAGAAAATGTCGTTCCTGTTTCCGTGCTTTAAAAAATACTGGTAATACGATTATTTTTCTTTAGTTTTCGGTCTGCTTTCATCCTTGATAAAATTGAATCAAGGAGTCGGGAGTCGATATTTTTTCCAACTCTTCATTCCAGGTACCCACTTCCCGACCCGTTAAAATTGCACCCGGTTCCGATTTTGAACGCCTGCTATTAGGGGCGCACCCATAAAATTGTTGGGGGGGGGTTAAAATAACCAAAGCGAACATGGCTATAGGCAGCGTGAGAACCACTTTAATAACGTCAAAATCAAATTCCCGGGAAAGAAAAATGTGATTATATGAAAGTAAATTATTAAAAAGATTTGCATTTCTAAACTACATGTGATGACCTAAAGAAAAAAACTCCTCATTTTCTCCTCCAAAAAAACAAATGATGACCTAAAATAAAAGGTCTTCGCTTAGAACATACAAGCGATGATCTAAAATAAAAAGATCCTTACTTGTATTATTAGAAAAACACATAACAACCACATGTTTTTCGAGCTCTTGGGGGGGGGGGGGGGGGTAGAGCTCATCACTTATATTTTGATAAAAACAGTTAGCCCTCCCTTCCTTGGGTGCGCGCCTGCCTGCTATCCGTTATCTACCCAATCTCGAATCCCGACCTTAGGGTTTTCGAAACCGGGTAATCCCGGAATTGGTTTTTTTTTAGGATTTTGTAGGTATGGCCAAAAAACCCTTATACCATCATTTTGTCGCCTGTCTGTCTGTCTGTCTGTTTGGTAAAAATTATAGCCAAACGGCTAAACCTAGAGAGTTAAAATACGGCATGCTTATACAACTCTTTGACACGCACATAGGAAAAATACTAGACAATATAAAAACACATCCCCTTAAAAATATAAACAAATATGTGCACATATATATAAAATATATATATATATATATTTTAAAATTCTGAGTATGGTATCAAATGAAAGCCCTTAGTACGTTGATTAACGAGTAAAATTTTATTTTTACCAAATAAATTATTTTGATGCATTTTTGCCAAAATTGTGCAAAAAAATTTTTGTCCCCACACCCTGTAACCCAGATGGTTTTAACTAAAATTCTGAAAAAAGTCTAAGTATCAGGAATTGTTGATCAGATTATGTTTTCGGAAAATAATGTATTTTTTGTGTTTTTTGGTTGACAATGTACAAAAGTTATAGTTATGTATAGTTATGTCACACTATTCAAGAAGGCGTATCCTGGTCTAATGGTTAGCTTGTTCGCTTGCTACGCAGCAAACTAGGATTCGTTCCCGGGCAGAGACAATTTTATTTTTAGTTTTTTTTTTCAATTTTTATTTTGTTTAAATTATATTGTCAAAATTTTAGTTATATTTTGGCAAATGTTGCATCTAATTTTTTAGAGCGTAAATTTAATGACCAGTTGGAATTGTTGGAATTATATTTTCATTTTATGTGTCACGTGTACGAAACCAAAGGGGCGGAGCATATGACTTAAAACAACCAATGGAATCCATAGGCGCAATTTTCAAAATCTTAGTGAACCTTGCTATATATAAAAATTAAAAAAAATACTGCACATATTTAAAAACCTAAATAATAATATTAGGTATTCGTATTAAAATTAACAAAAAAATATTTTAACATAAAATTTGTTTTTAAAGCTCTGAGGGCCGAGAGTTCCAGTTGCTAATAAACTGTCCTATAAATTTATTAACAACATAATTTTTTTCCCGAGAGTTCCATCCTGAAATAGTTATTAAGTTGCTAATAAATAGGCTTATTTGTCTAATAACTTATAGGCAACATGAAGTGCTTAATAAAGTGACATATAACCAAAAACAAGATCGCCAAATGTGTTAATATTTCAATTTTAATTGAAAAACAGTATAATTTTAAAAGAATATACAAATGTGTAGTTTTTATACATCCATAGTTTTTCTATAATGGTGATTTTAGTGTTTTATATACATTTTAGTTGTATTTTGATGAAATCGACGATCTGTTTGGATGTATTTATAAATTATAGACAACCGTTTTTAGAATATTTTGGGCATTTATTGTAAATGTGGTATATAAAGAACAATATATAAATATATTTTTTTAAATAAACATTGTCTTTTATTTTTACATATGTATTTCGTTCAATTACGATTACAATACATTACAAATAATACTTTAAGCATTACTATTTATATATAAATGATAGAAAATAAGAAGACAGACGCAATTATTGGCAGAATAATAAAGGTGTGTGGCTGAAAATGGTTGATAAGTTTAATTCATATTGTTTAAGGAATGTAAAATAAAGCAAAATTTTGCTGTCTTCTTATTTTTAATTACTTTTGTATTATAAAATGCTATTTTTATTAACTGCTCTTTTATTTATATTATCCTCGTTTTCTGTGGTAAAATTTGATGAACGCCCTTTAATTGTCCTTTTAGCAGTAACACAAAAAATATACGTAACGTCATTGAATGTAAAGTCAAACTATTTTATGTCAAAATATTTAATGTCAAAATATTCAATGTCAAAATTTCGTCCCACTTTAGGTCTACAATCTTCATAAGAAATACCAATACAAAAACAAAATATTATGTTGCTATTAGAAGGATTTTGTAACTTGGAAATCCCCAATAAATTTATTAGCTTCATAAATATATTATGTGTCTAATAACTATTAGGGAGTTTATTAGGAACTGGAACTCTCGGCCCTCAGATTAACAGACCATAAATTATTTTAAAAATATCGTTTATTTTGCGGTGATTACTACAAAGCAAAATTTGCCCTACACACTCAGCATGCCGCCTTCACATATTATATACCTGCGAAACCCTGCAATGTGTGAAAATTTACACTTCACATCAATTTTTTTGGAACCGATGTCGGCATTGTCAATTTTTGATAGCACTAGTAATTACCAAGTAGGTACATTTACGTACGTAAATATATGTGAGCAACATAAAAGGAAGAAGTCGGCAACTGGAGGCCCTCGGACTTAATGAGTCCCTCCAAGTAATTTTAAACTTAGCGTGCTGTCCGCCGAGCTTAACATTTAATGCGGGTTGCAGAGGTGCAAGGGAAACATGAAGGTTGGACGAGACAACGGGCATGCCAGCTAGCATATCATAAAAGAGTGTTTCTTAAAAATTTTTCAATAGCAGACCGGTGAAGGGTCATATTTATTTGCGGCCCAGTAATATAAAAGTACGTTTTATAAATAAGATGAACTTCATATAAGTATAAAACAGTAATGTGCTAATGTTTTATTTAGTACCTAAAACAGTTTAACCTATTAATAATAAGAGTTCCCGTGGCTCCGTGGTACGACTGTTGCCTACGGAGCATAGAGACCCGGGGTCGCAGCCCCCCACCTCCATCGGATTTTTATCTTCCGATATTGTGCAGTCAGCTCTGGGGTTGACTCAGCCTCGTATCGAAGTATTTAATACTGTAGAGTTGTGGTTATCCGAGTCGCAATTATCCGAGGTCCAGATTATCCGACACCAAAATCATTTGGCAATTATTCCGTATTATCCCAGGTTGCATCAAAAGTGTTCCATATTATCCGACCGGATGATTTCCTATTTCTATCAGTTACAACAGTTTATAACCCACCCACCCCCAATCCCCTCTTTCTACAGTAGTCAAATTATGTTCCAAAGAAATTAATATTTTATTTTTCTAGAACACAATATAGCAATAATATTTTATATTTTAGAAAGAAAAAACACCATACGTCCTTTATTTTAGAGCGTTGTCCTTTAGATTTATTTACTTCTCAGAAACTCATTTTTAGTATTTATTTTATTTATTTATTGGACTGGAACACACACAGGACAAGCCCAGTAAAGTGTTCTCTGTATAATAATACACGTTATATGTTTAAATTATTACTAATTAAAGTACATAATCAAATAGTGAAAAAATACGAAATGTTTTAGATACATACAAGTAATGACACATGCAATTTATTGGACAACATAAAGTTTATCTTAGAATTTCAAGGCACTTTCGGCGGAACAGAAGTTTGGCAGAATTGAAAATATCAATAGTCCCAAAGTTCATATTATAAGTAGATGCCAATCTGATGAGGGGTGAATTACGGAAGGAATTAGTATTAAAATTTGTTACGTGAAATAACGTTTGGTTGCGGGTCTGATATGAGGGAACATGAAGACCAAAAAGTTGTAGCAGGTCACTGCTTTCAGTATGACTATTAACAATCTTATAAAGAAAAAGCATGTCCGCTAGCACACGACGATTTTTTAATGTTAAAATATTAAAAGTAGTACAGGCAGATTCATAATTTTCATAAGGGATGTCTGTTTTATAGCAAAGATGTTTTAAAGCTTTAATCTGAATTCTTTCAATTTTATTTACATACTTATCATACTGTGGGTTCCAAATAACGGATGCAAAATTTAGTAGACTATAAACATAGGCAAAGTAAAGATTTTTAATAGGAATTACCGATTTAAATTTTTTTGTGCTACGAATAATAAAACCCAGCATTCTCCAGGCTTTAGAAACTATATTTATTATATGAGCTTCAAATGATAATTTTTTGTCAATATACACCCCAAGATCCTTCACAACTTCAGTCCTATTTAATAAATTCCCATTTAACTTATAGTCAAATGTAAACTTATTAGTATTTCTAGAAAATGAGACAATTTGGCATTTACCATAATTCAAGAAAAGTTTATTTAAATCGCAATATTTATGGAAATTATCAAGGTCATTTTGAAGCAATATTGCGTCAGAAATTGAAGTAATTTTAAAGAACATTTTCATGTCATCAGCAAATAATAGAAAATTAACATTTGAAATATAACTAGTGATGTCGTTTATGAAAAGCAGAAAAAGTAATGGTCCTAAATGAGACCCCTGAGGGACACCAGATGTAATTTTTACAAACCTTGACGTAAATTAATTGATTTTCACAGCTTGACTTCGGTTCTTAATGTAAGAGATAAACCATTTAAGTAAATCCCCATGAATACCCATTTTTAAGAGCTTATTTATTAGAAGATTATGGTTGATTTTGTCAAAGGCTTTACTGAAGTCTGTGTATACAGAATCCACTTGAATTTGTTTATCTAAATGTTTTAGCAAATAGTCGGTATACAAAAACAAATTTGTGTCAACCGATCTACCTCGAACAAATCCGTGTTGCTGGGGAATTATGTAATTCTTGACGGAATTGTAGATATTATTAAAAATTAATGATTCAAAATTTTTTCCAAAAATACATAGTTTGGAAACTGGCCGATAATTTTTTATTAAATTTCGATTACCTGATTTAAAAATTGGGCTGATATAGGCTCTTTTCCAAATGCTGGGAAATATGCCTTCAGAAATGGATTTATTATAGATAATAAGCAGAGGAGCTAATAATTGATCAGATAAAGATTTAATGAAATATGACGGAATATCATCAGGACCAGCTCCTTTGTTAGGATCGAGATCATTTAGAACAGTTTTTAGATTGTTTTCAGAAATATGCAGTGAACTAATGGATAATGGAGAGGTTGATAAGTGCAAATTATCATTATTAATTATAATAGGTGAATATGGTTCAAAAACAGAGAAAAAAAAGTCGTTAAATGAGTTTACAACGGATTCCCCATCAGAAATTTCTACTTTGTCGAGGTTTAGCAACACACCCGGTATTGACGAATTTTGTCTTTTATTTGAAATGAAATTCCAAAAATTTTTAGGATTTGATATAATATTACTTTCAGTGATTTTAATATAGTCGCATAATCATTAGAGATTAAAAATTTAGATCTACGCCGAAGTGCATTAAAACTTACAAGATCCGCCCTGTTGTTGAATTGTTTCCACCTTTTGCGATATTTTAATTTTTCTTTTACACATTTAATTGTTGGTACAGAGTACCACAGTGGAAAACGATTGTTGATTTTAACTGTTTTAGATGGGACAAATTTCTTGATGATATTATTAATAATTGAATAAAATTTGACAACAGACTCCTCGGTGTTGCTAACACTAAGAACAGATACCCAGTCAACAGAATTCAATTCAGCTACAATTGAGTTAATATCCATTGATTTAAAATAATATTTTATATAATTTTTAAAACCTAAAAATTTGCAATTAAGATCAACAATAAATTCTAAACTGGGGTGGAACTTGTCCTCAGGTACTAGAGGAAATTCAGACCTCCTAACATCTTTGATACTAATTCTATTACACAAGATTAAATCCAATGCATTACCAGAAGTATTGCGAAAATTTGAAAATTGATATAATGAACAGAAATTGAATAATTCCATAAACAAATCCAATTTATTATTGCTTACTGTTGTAGATGGAATAAAAACACTGTCTTTTTGAATCCAATTTATTGAGGAGAGATTAAAGTCCCCCACAACAATAAACAATTCATTTGGATGTGTATTAATAAGAGTTATCATGTTATTTATAAACACATCAAATGCATTTAAATCATAATCCGGAAGGTATACACAACACAAATTACACTTCTGCCCTTGTGAACTCACTACACTTAACCAAATATCTTCAGCCGTAGTCGCCCACTCAGGTTTGGGGGAATGTACAATAGATGAGCGGACTGCTATTAGTACACCGCCACCATCCTTTTTTAAAGATGCAGTGTCACTACGATCGCGTCGAAAAACTACATAATTGTTATCAAATAATTCAGAACTGTTAACTGAATCGATTAGAAACGTCTCTGTTAAACATATTACATCATGATTTGTATTTAATATATTTTTATAAAAAATATCTGTTTTTGTTCTTAAGCCACGAACGTTTTGGTAAAAAATATCCATAAATTTAATAGGGAAAAAATATATCACACTTTACAAAAATACAAATTGAGTTTAATCCAGCCGTTCCAAATCTTTTTCAGTTTTAACAATCCTTATTTTAGAAGAATCAGATTTACGTATAAAAAGTTTTCCGTTTCGGAACCATACATATTTATAATTGAAATTTTTTGCGAAGACTCGAGTAGAATTAAACAATTGTTTATAATAGGGAGACAAGTGTTCATTTATAAAAATATTTGAAGAAAAACCTGATATTTGTAAACCTGGGGTCACAGCCTGAGTAGATGTTAAGGATTTCCGTTGTAGACGTTTAGTTTGAATATGAGCCGCGATAACATCATTCAGTTTCTTTCTTGAGAAAAAGCGAACGACAACACTCCTGGGCGCGTTGGACGTATTACGAGTCTGGACGCGATGGATAACCTCAACATCTTCTTCCTTGATTTGACACTCGATGGTGTTTCCAATTTTGTCCAAAATATCCAAAAGGTTTTCATTTTTATTCTCGGGAATGCCATATATCTCGACATTATTGCGTCTGGAATATTGCTCCAGTTCATTGAGCCGCTCAGTTAAATTTTCATGTTCTTCTGATAGCTTAAGGTGGTCACATTGTAATTTATCAATTTGGTTGATTTTCTTTGAGAAGCTATCCAGGGTGACTTGAAATTCAGTTACTTTATCTGAGCAAAAATTTATCGAGTGAAGCAAAGTATCGTATTTGGTATTCAAAGAAGATAGCTGGTTTTTAATTGAATGTAGCTCGTGCAAAATAACACTAGAACCGTTATTACATTCTTCTTCTCCTCCAGAGGGAACGTCGTCCTCGACACGACACTTTAGACAGATCCATTTGACTCCAGATTCGCGAAGAATACTGAGCGTTCCAGGTTTAATTTTCCCACACTTCTCATGGAATAGATTCTTACACGGGCCGCGGCACAGAAGACCTGATGTTCTGCCTACGTATTGGTTGCATACGCCACAATTTTTAGACATCGCGGAATAATAAATTACAACTGTTGAGGGTCACTGATAATAGTTCGTAGCACACACTTTGTTGGAACACGTACAAATTTGTCCAGTATGCATAAACGGCAAAAAATACTTATTTTATGAGTTTAAGGCTTTAACACTAAGTTGATCCAAAATATTATCACACAACAACAATGATCATTATTTTACGTATACAATGATATATAACACCACTAATTAATTACTTTGAAAAATTTAAATTTTAAAAAAATTTCAAGAGCACAAATAAACGTGTATAACTCGAGAGAATATACATTGAATTGATTTGTTTGGTAATTTAAAGCACTGTTTCTCAACAGGTGGTCCGCGGGTCAGTTCTTGGTGGTCCGCGGACACAAAATTTCATTAGTATTAATAATGGGCCTTTATGCAAAAATAATGTTTTTCTTGAAGTTGGTGGTCCGCGGTTAGTGTGGAATTCTGAAAGTGGTCCGCAACTGTCGAAGATTTGAGAGACACTGATTTAAAGTACCAATACTAAGCTATGTGTTTAAATAAGCTTTTTTTTGTGCGAGTGGAAGATCAACTAAAAATTGAAACAGTAGAAACATGTACCTATAACCTATACCAAGTTTAATTATGTAATCAACTGTATACAATTTTCTGAATTAGATATCAAAAGATAAACCTAATATTTAAAAAGTGTACATTAAAAAGAACCAACATTAGGTAGCATTAATATTTTAAATAAAATTTTATTTTATTTATCTTTATCAGACAAATCATTTTAATATGCTTACTTGATAAATTTTATCTTAGTTTTATTCTTGAGCCTTTACAAAATAGTAAATACCTGTTTTATTATTTTTTGAACGTTTTGTAGATTTGTCTTTTATTTTATCCAAAAATATGGTCACCGTACTATATATAATAATTTTTTTGTCTCAAGCGGAACTCATGGTCCGCCCTTGGTTACAGTTCGCCTTTGCCAACATTCGGATCCTCAATGAATCTTTTTCACTTGATATAAACCTACGAAATCCTATAAATGTATGTGTACAAAATTTTCATAATTTTTAAAATTTTGTCACAAATGTATCAGATAATTGTGTTCACATTATGTTACATTACCTATCATATAAGAATGCCAGCACTCTATTCAAAAATATTCCCCTTGTTTTGGTTCAAATTCCAAGGTTGTAAGTCCGGCTAACATGTGAATAGATATCTAGCTAGAAATACGTAAACAAGTTGTCGTGTGTGGTCTCTCGTTGTGGTAACATCATCATGTAGAATGTGCATTTCTACAATTAAACATCTCATACTTATATATTTGAGTTTTAAAAGATTTATTTTTAAAAACTCATTGAATCATATAACGCTACACATTTATATTATATTAATTGAATAATATAATATATAATGATGACAAATATTTAGTCGTTTAATTGGTTTATAACAATTTTTCTATTTTTGTTTTGTGTTTGTGTCGATTCTGGTTTTTTCTTTGGTGTTGATGTCCTTTTTGGCGTATTCAGTTGATTTTGGTAGTTTAATAACTCTTCTTTTTGGTTTCCATAGAATCGTTTTGTTGCTTTTTCGATTTGAAGGATTTTTGAAGAATTTGAAATATTTAAATTTCATTGTTTGGTTTCAAGGCCAGATTTCGTACTATACAACTTTTTGTATAAAGGACAGTTATTTAAATTTTTTGTTTTTGTTTTTTTTTTTACTAGAATGCCTTGTACCATGAGTTCAAAAAGAAGTTACATAAGGGTTGGCTATTGAAAAATGAAATAATGTCTACTGCAAGTTTTATACGTTGTAGACATAAGGAGACCGTCTGTGCTTTTTTCCAGAGGACACTCCTTTTTTTGGAATTTATTGTCTCGAGACCAAATTTTGTTCATTGGACTTTCGTCCGCGGTGATCGTCTGTCCTTTATTAAAGAGGACAGCGTTTTTATTCCTTTTTAGAGAACATCTGCTTGCAATTTTTGTTTGTTATCATCTGACTTTTGTTAATGACGACAAAATTTTATTGCAATATCTCGATTTTTAGCTGTTTGGCCGTATGAGATATGTATGCATATGGGGTTTATATGTCCTTTTTCACAGAGGACACCCATTTTTTTAAAAGTTTATTGGTTCTATGGCCAAAATTTGTTCATTGGACTGTATATATTGCGGTGACACTCCTAGAATACAAGTCGTATCTGAATTTGAGCACTATTTTCTCAAGGTTTTTCCATTTTATTTTCTTAATGTTTCATTTAATTATTTAATCTATTAACATTTATTTTAAGTTAATGTTTTTGGTGTCGTTACAATTAACAACTTTTCTTTTTGATTTCCATAGATTCGTTTTGTTACTTTCGCGATTTTAAGATTTTTTGAAGGATTTCTGAAGAATTATTTGAAATATTTAAATTTTATTGTTTGGTTTCAAGACCAGATTTCGTACCATACGTCTTCTAGTATAAAGGACAGTTATTTCAATTTATTGTTTGTTTTTTTTTTTCTGTAGGACATTTTTTTTTAGGACAATATTTGTCTTGTATTTAGCCCTTCTTAGAGGACAGGTCTTCGGTTGATTCGTACGTTGGACGTTGTAGACATATGGTAACCATCTGTCCTCTTTTCCTGAGGACACTCCCTTTTTGGAATTTACTGTCTCAAGACCATTTTGTTCATTGGACTTTCGTCCGCGGTGATCGTCTGTCCTTTATTAAATAGGACAGCGTTTTAATTCCTTTTTAGAGGACTTTAGGTTTGCAATTTTTATTTCTGGGTCGTTTTGTTCATTGGGCTTTCATCTGTTATTATCATATATATATAGCACATCTCCAGGGTCTGGGATGCGGCAGTGTGTATTTTCCCCGTTAGGTATTCGCGTATGACGTGCTACCTTGTGGTAAGCCTGAAGTGCAGTACCTAGCGGAGGATGGTTTAAGACCTAAACCAATACCACCTATATATACGTATATATATATATATATATATATATATATATATTTGTTTTACCGCTTATGCAAGCCAATTCTATGTACTCAATGGACGGTGTCAAACCAAAATTGACGTTTTCAGACCAGGGGAATGGTCTGAAAACGTTTTTCATGTTTTTTGGAGCTCTTGCACCCTGATTATATAGCAGCAATGACAGAGAAAATTTCACAAATGGTCTGAATACGAGGGTAGATCGTATATTTATATACAAATTTAGTTCACTGATTTGTCGTGAAGAGCGCGCACCATTAGTTTTTGTATATAACTTTTTATACAAAAAATGTACGATTCCGACTTTGTCAGACCAGCAAAATTCAGTCGACGTTGTCAAGCCTTAAATCTGGCAACACTGTATAGAATGAGCTAGATAAACATTCCAGTCATGATAATTTTAGTTCATTGTAAGAACTTAAATATTTTCTTTCAATTTGTCTTACAGAAAAACTTTAAACTCAAATTTAGTTTTGGCAGACTCGTAGATACTTGAAAACAATGCATATAACCGATTTGTATCAAATTTGTTCAAATTAAAATTTTGGTATTTGCGCCATGAAATTCTTCTTTTTTTTCCAATTTAGAAATAATTACATTTTTATAGTTTATAGATTTTTTAAAGCGTGCTGAATGTTACTGCTTCAAATGAGACGTTAAATTTATTTAATATTTTTATTAGAATCCCAAATAAATGTACATTTTAATAAGTTTGAACTTTGTTCATATATTTCACAGAAAATTATTCTAATACGGACATCAATGTCCATAATTTATTCTTAATTCTAAAGAAAAACACAAAAGGTTTCAAATTACAAATAACTCGTTTAAACAACTACTTTTCTTAATTGTAAAAAATAAAAATAATTGTAAAAAACAAAAGTTCCCATTTCATTTTGAGTATTGAACATTTATGTGTACGTTTAAGAGCGTACTGTACCTGGGTTACGCTCAACGGATACGTGCATTTGAAAGGGCCAAAGAATTTGAACCAAATGTTGTCGGATCAATTTGATTTTTTTTTAATTTGAAGATAAAGATTGGCTCCGTTGGATTTAAGAGTTAAAATTTGGTTTTATTTTTAATTTTCAGTTTTACAATGTCCTAAACTTTGTCTAACTTCACATCACTGTTCCTCCGTAAATCAATAACAATTGCAAATTCCATAGCTAGAATCCTATAGATTGTACTTTTATCTTTAAAATGAGCCCTTATTTATAAAAATGAATTAATATTTAGCACCAATTCTTTGGCCCACACCGAAACACTATTTATATGAAATACTGGCATTTACAAGCATCGAGAGATGTATCCGATGTATCCATCTGGTAGCGTGGTTTTAAACTAATCTAATCATAGGGAGTCTTAAGCTCCGCCTTCGTTTCCTACACATATCTTTGAAATCGGTTGAAATGGGTAACAGAAGATCTTTGGAATAAAACAGTTTGTGACGTCAAATTTACCTGTTTTATTTTAGACTTTCCGTGGTAGAATACAAATTCATATTGACACAAAAAAATGGTCCCAAAAATTAAGTTAAATAATTATGGCCGGCTTCTAAAAGCTTAGTTAACTATAACCAAATGGTCAGAACATGGTTGTTATGGTAACGTATGGGATTGTTATACTGTAATCGAGTTTAACCAAAAGGTTAAATCAACCCCTAAAGGGGTGAATCTATGATTATTAACATAATTTTTTGATGATAAAAAAAAAACTATTATTTCTACAAAATTATCTGTAAAATCAGAATTGGTAATAAATATTAATCACTTTTCACATACAAGAGCTTATTTTAAAGATAAAATTACAATATAGAGTGGTTAAGAGTTAACATTTGTAATTTTTATTCATTTACTGAGTCATGTGAAATTGAAAAAAGTATAGCACTGTAAAATTGAAAATTAAAAATAAATCAAAATACAAATTTAAACTTATTAAAATATTTAATTTATTTACTTTATTTTTTATTAAAATTTATTTACTTATTTACTTATTAAAATTTTGATATTTTCTTTCATATCTTGAAATTTAAAAAAAAAATCAAATTGATTCGAATATATTTAATCTATATTTTATGATTCCCAAAAATACAGGTTGATTTATAAATATTAGCACTTTTCCCTCTCCCTGTAAGCTACTTCCACTTTGGTCACTCCCCCAATGACGTAATACGACTTCTCGCCACCGCACCCCGCGTGCAACGATGGACTTTGGAGGTGGCTACATTCGCCTCTTAACTTCAAATTTTAAGATGCCATATCATAGGCTCGAAACCTGGTTTCACTCTGTCATGACATTAAATTACGAGAAAATATATATAGCTCTTGTTTTTTGAATGTCACATAAATAAACCCATAGAAAAAAAGCATATCAGACAGACAGAGAGATTTTGTTTGTGAATTTTGTCTTACATTCACTTGGAACATGTAGAAACGAAAAATGGGTACCAAGAAAAAATTATGTGAAGTGTGAATTTTCACACGTTTCAGGGTTTCGCAGGTATTTAGTGAATGATGATTATTTGGGAAGCCAAAACAAATTTTATGTTAAAATATTTTTTTATTAATTTTAATTCGAATGCCTAATGCCATTATTTGGGTTTCTAAAAATTTGCAGTATTTTTTTTTTTTTATATAGCAAGGTTCATTAATATTTTGAAAATTGCGCCTACGGCTTCCATTGGTTGTTTAAGTCATAAACTCCGCCCATCTGATTTCGTATACATTCAAACATAGAATTAAATTATAATATCAACACTTCCCACTGGTTATTAAATTTACGCTTTTAAAAAATAAATGCAACATTTGCCAAAATATAACTAGAATTTTGACAAAATAATTTAAACAAAATAAAAATGCAAAAAAAAAACAGAAAAAATAAAAATTGACGGGAGTTGAACAGTAGTTTGCAACTTACGAAGCGAGAACGTTACCACTGATCTACGAACGTTCACTCCTTTACTGTGTTAAATAGCGGATTAAATATTTTACATATTTTAGTTAAAAACACAAAAAATGCGTTATTTTCCGAAAACATAATCTGATCAAAAATTCCTGTTTTACTATTCCGGTTCACACCAATGTACATTACTTAGAATTTTTTCAGATTTTTAGTTTAAACCATCTGGGCTACAGGGTGTGGGACAAAATTTTGCACAATTCTCGCAAAAATCGCGTCAAAATAATTTATTTTGCAAAAATAAAATTTTGATCGTTAATTCAGGTTTCAAGGGCTTTCATTTGATACCATACACAGAATTGTAAAAAAAAATTTTTTTTTTTTTCGATGAGCATATATTTGCTTATATTTTTAGGGGAATATGTATTTTAGATGTTTTAGTATTTTTCCTATGTGCGGGTCAAAGAGTTGTATAAGCAGGTCAAATTTTACCGAACAGACAGACAGACAGATAGACAGACAGACAGACGACAAAATGACGGTATAAGGGTTTTACAAAACCCTAAAAAAGAACAGATTTAACCTCCAATTTTATTTATATATGTAAATTTTCCACAACTTTGTAAATTTCACTTAGAAGATAAAAGGTTGTTAAATGATGCTTGTTGTTACGTTTCACAGATTAGTTCACTGACTGTAGTTTTGGCTCACCGTAAATTTGAGAATTGCCAGAGCCGAAACTGCAATAAAAAAAAAAAAAAAAAAAACAGTGAGATATACCAAAAAGGTTTAATTAAACAACCTTTTACAAATATTATTTTTTTATCGTTTATGATCCACCTGACACGCATACTTCTTTTTGGTGTATAGAATTTCGTTTATCGGTGATTCTAAGGATCTTGCTTAATTTTACTTATCACAAGCAAGCCTGTCGCTGCCAGCAATAAATCGTTTGTGCTTGCCGTTGACCGCTCGCAAGTAGATAATAATTAAATTGTTAAAATAATTTGTGTAAAAAATATTTAGAAAAATTACGGGCTCTGCTTAGCAACCGGCTATAAGCTGTACGGGCATTTCTGTGTGCGCTAAAAAATAGACGTAATCCTGTCTATATTACTCCTACATGTACACAGATTGAAAATGTGGTCACAAAACTTGAAATCAAGAGATCTAGACTCATCTCGCGCTGTCGCGTCAATGATGATGATGACTTCTCTTTATTTTTCATATGAGAAATATAATTGTAAATATTACCTTTTATTATCACGACAGTAATAGTTTACTGAATTTATACAGTAATAAATGTCCTTAATAACAAAATACGTAAATAATACGCCAATATAATTAAAACCAAGAAACAATTTGTAAAAATATATTTTAATGCGCAGTACAACCTAGTGGCTGTGCTTTTCGGGTCAGTTATGCGACAGTATTGACTAATATTTCTTCATTTTATTGAGTAACAAAATTATTTAATTTGAAGTGTAATCATTTTCAAAAACGCGTGAAAAAAACAGCACAGGAGGATCCCCCGAATATATTTTATCTATAAAATAATAATCGGCATATATTAAATGTAGTCTTTCAGTCTTTCAGTCTTTCAGTCTCAGATGGCTTATGTATTATAAATCGCACGTATTCATAATGCACGTGTCATTTGTCGAAAAAAAAAGAGATTTTCTTATATAAAACATAGCCGCCCGAAGAAAGGACATTTCGATCCACATGTTACATTGCAAATACGTATATGAATTATCAACAAGTGTTTTTTCACATATAATATTATTATTATTTATTTAAAATGCACTCTTGAGTGTAAACATACTCCTGAACAGTAGGACTGAATGAGTCGGTTTGAATGTTTTCAACTTTACAAATCATATTATACACTATGATAAAATTGGCAACGTCGCAAGGCCTGACAATGTCGATTGAACAACACTATTTTATACAGGTGATACTGAAAAAGCGGTTCCATATACTGGGTCTAATAATGTTTATTAAACATAGCGAATTTTTTTTTTGAGATTTTCTTACCCCTCTCAGTGTGCCCTGAGAGTTATAACTGGTAGATTCTATATCTGGCATATATACACGCGAAATCCTTTAAATAACGGTAGGTCTTAGGTCGCCTGTTGGATATCATTGGTCTGACCACGTCGGTTGTATCAATATATATATATATATATATATATATATATATATATATCCATATAAGGCGTAGCTACCTTTCGAGACCCGACCTTTTATATATATATATATATATATATATATATATTTGTTTCACCGCTTATACAGACCCAACTCGCTATACCCTGCAGGCGTTACCAGACCAAAAGTGACAAGCTCAGACCCGGCATCGGGTCTGACAACGTTTTCTATGCTAGAAGTACGAATTAGGCCTCAAACAATCTTTAGCAATGAGTTTCAGGTGGGTCTGGGAAAGCGGTAGAACGTGTTTTTTTATACAAATTTAGTTCACGAAATTTCTGTGAAGATGGTGCGCGTGTCGGGCTTGTATAAAATATTTGTAATCCATACGACTTATACAGACCCGCTATACACTATATACCTTCACAGACCCGAAACTTGGCAACACTGTTTGGGTCTGTCAAGATACATACCGGGTCTGTAAATGTAATATGGCTATCAGATATTATATATACTCACGACACCTACACAATCTTTGTTATTTTAGACTAAAGAATTTTTTTTTTCGATCTGTTTTCCTTTTTTAGGGTGGATATGACCTCCAAAAAAACTCTTATAACGTCACTCATGTGTTTGTACGATAGAAATTGTAGCCAATCGGCTTAAAATATAAAGTTCAAATTTGACATGCTTATTCAACTCTTTGTTCCACATATAGGAAAAATACTAAGAGTTCAATACATCCCGAGATAAATATAAACAATTATGTATTTAATAAAAAAAAATATATATAAATTTTTTAAATTATGAATGGCACATCAAATGAAACCTTTTAATTTTTGGATCAATAAGCAAAGTTTTATTTTTGAAAAATCTTTTTTTTTTATGGGATATTTGCCAAAAATATATCAAGAAATGTTTGTCCCCCACTTTATCCCTCAGAGCGGTTGATCTAAAATTCTGTAAAAATTCTGCAAAAATGTGCTAAAAATCTGTAAATATTATAGGTAATTTACATTAATGTGCACCGGGAACGTATGAGAGGATTTTTTGACTAGATTGCGTTTTTGAAAATTATTGCAGTATTTGTGTTTTTGACAAAATTAATTATTATTTTTTAATTCGTGGCTAAATTATGGATAATAATGTATGAATTGTTTGTATTTATGGCTAAGATAGTGTGCCTTTTTTTTAAACTAAAAATATAAAAAAAAAATATATACGTTAATTACACTATTATACTATTATACGTTGTGATTCAACCTTTTATTTTTAAGGTATCAAAGAGGAATAAATCTTTTTAGGGTTTTGTAGGTATGATCAAAAAACCCTTATACCGTCATTTTGTCGTCTGTCTGTCTGTCTGTCTGTCTGTCTGTCTGTCTGTCTGTCTGTCTGTCTGTCTGTCTGTCTGTCTGTGTGTCTGTCTGTTCGGTAAAAATTGTAGCCAAACGGCTAAACCTAGAGAGTTGAAATTTGGCATGCTTATACAACTCTTTGACCCGCATATAGGAAAAATACTAAAACATCTAAAAAACATATCGCCCTAAAAATATAAACAAATATGTGCTCATCAAAAAAAATAATATTTTTTTAAAATTCTGAGTAGGGTATCAAATGAAAGCCCTTAGTAAGTGGATTAACGATCAAAATTTTATTTTTGCAAAATAAATTATTTTGATGCAATTTTTGCCAAAATTGTGCAAAAAAAATTTTGTCCCACACCCTGTAGCCCAGATGGTTTAAACTAAAAATCTGAAAAAATTCTAAGTAATGTACATTGGTGTGAACCGGAATAGTACAACAGGAATTTTTGATCAGATTATGTTTTCGGAAAATAACGCATTTTTTGTGTTTTTAACTAAAATATGTTAAATATTTAATTCACTATGTAACACTTCAGATAAGAAACTCTGGTAGCTCAGATGGTTTCGTAATGTACTTTGTAATTTGCAGTGCGAACGTTGCAGAGTTCGAATCCTGTTTATTTTATTTTTTTTTGTTTTTTTTTTTTTGCATTTCTATTTTGTTTGAATTATATTGTCAAAATTCTAGTTATATTTTGGTAAATGTATTTATTTTTTAAAAGCGTAAATAAAATAACCAGTGGGAAGTGTTGAAATTATAATTTAATTCTGTTCGACGAAATCAGAGGGCGGGACTTATGATATAAGCAACCAATGGAAGCCATAGGCGCAATTTTAAAAATCTTGCTGAACCTTGCTGTATAAATAAAATACTGTACATATTTAGAAACTTAAATAATGGTATTAGGCATTCGAATTAAAATTCATAAAAAAATATTTTGACATAAAATTTGTTTTGGCATCCTAAATAATCATCATTCAGTTACTAAATACCTGCAAAACCCAGAAATGTGTGAAGATTCACACTTCACATAAATTTTTTAGTAATGAAATACTTATAAAACAAATAACACATTTTTAATAGTGAGAAATACGTTTCTGAAATTGAGAAAAATTATGCCATTTATAAATACTGATAAATATAAATAAATGAAGCCTTATATAATATATTTCTTATTAATCTAATGAAGGTTCTAAGGATTTTATCGGGACTATAGCTATAGCCATATTTCCTCGTAGAAAGTTTTCCCCTTTAATCAAAAGGGGTTAAACTAAAAAAAATTAAACAAATTCTAAGTAATGTACATAGCTCTTAACCGGAAACGGTCAAGAGAAATTTTTGAATCAGAATTCGTTTCTGAAAAATATTGCAGTTTTGATGTTTTTGACTAAATTAATTATTTTTTTAATGCATGGCGAAATTATCGCTAATACTGTTATGTTTTTTTTGTATTTATGACTAAGGTAGTGTATATCTTTTTTGAAATAAACAAAAAACATTTATAGTAGTGAAATATTTACAAATAAAATAGCACTTTCTTAATAGTGATAAACAGTGCCGTAACTACCTTTTTTCTGGCCCTGGGTAAGATTTTATAGTTGGGCCCCTTCACATATTTTGGGACCCCTAATATATTTTGGGCCCCCTAACTTATTTTGAGCCCCCTAACATATTTTGGCCACCCACGCGCATCTTTACGAACTTGGGCCGCTCTCATTAACAGTTCAACTCGCTGACTGATAAACCATTAATACAATTCTTTCATTTATATGTAAATTGTTAAGATTAAACTTTTGCATCTGTGGGTCTTACGTATTCAACTTTTCATCATTGCTGGGTGTTATATATTTATTTTATTACATTACCGTTTTAGAACAATATTATTTCTGTGATCTGTTTTGTAACGGACAGTGAAAAAAATATTTTATATCACTACAAACAAAATATTTTTCCTGTGAATATATATTTTCATTCAGGAATGTTATTCCGTAATTATTCAATAACAAATGTAATCCGTTTTTCGAAAATATTATGTTAATTTTAATTTTATGGCAGACCATTTTAGGAACCCTATTTTATCAGGGCCCCTGACCCGTGTAATTATTTAAGAACTTTCTTTTGATATCACAATAATTTTTTCTTTAAATAATTACACTTTTCAACGACACAAAAAATCGATATTTTCGAAAAACTTGTCAGATAAAAAATTCCTGTTGAACTAATCCTAGGGCTCTCAGATTGTCGACAGAGCAAACCGGGACGGAGTGACAGGGTGAGGGGGGCTTGATGCTGTATGCGAAATTTTTTAACTAATCGGGAGGAATTAATTAGATTTTATATTACAATTATTATTGTTTTATTTATAACACGAACATTAAAATTACGAATAATTAACAGAAATAAAAATAAATTCCTATACAATTACAATAAATAATTAAGAAATTATTACAATAAATCAGCGCTTTTTATTTAAAAAAATGATATCCAGATCATAACTTATATGAAATTTAAAGTATTTAGATTACAAGTTCACAGCAAATTCTTGTTCAATAGTTGATATAATAATTTTCAAATTAATTTTAATACTTTTAAATACCCGTCGAAAATAGGTGTCTGTATGTCGTTCCGGCGAGTTCTATGACAAAAAAGCACTGCAATAAATTATTTGCAAATAAAATCCATACAAAAGCATTTTATAAATACTTTTGGTTGAATTTAGCTCTTTTTAACAATTCACCTTCTTTTAAAACGTCATTACAACTAAATTCAAAATTTACCACGCACTGTAGAATAGCCTCTACCAGTGGCGCACCCAGGGGAGCCCCCCCCCCAAGAAGGAAGGAAATAAAAATAAAAACACACAAACGCAATAGAAAATTTTTAAACAGAGATGAGGATCTTTTTTTCCGGTCGTCACTTGTATTTTACAAGTGAGAACCCTTTTTTTAGGTCATCACTTTATATTTCCGAAGCGAGGACCTTTTGTTTTAGGTCATCACTTGTATTTTAGAAGTGAGGACCTTTTTTGTTTTAGATCATCACTTTGTATTTCCGAACTTTTTTGGTTTAGATCATCACTTGAAATTTAGAACCTTATTCATAATTTAAGTAATATTTGGTTGAATTAATAATTCTCATTTATTTCAATATTCTTATTGTTGAAGTAATTTAATGTTTGTTGTACATTTTTCCATTCTGGTTTTTCTTTTAAAACCATCCATGAAAATATTGAAAAATGTTCAAGAGGTTTTATCCACTTATTTAAATATACAATAAATGTTTCATAGAAATTAGTAACTTCCATTTTAAAATTATTAATTTCATTTTTAGTATTCTTCCCCAGATTCTTCACGTTCTTTCAAAATTGTTTGTACATGTTTTGGTAAAAACACTGTCTGTATCTTTCTTCAAACATAGCTGCTGTATCTTTTAATACACCGAAAACTTCCATTATAGATTTGTTTTTTCCCTCAATTTGTAATATTTTCAAATTGACCGATTCGGCCTGGCTATGGACGAACCAGAAGTATGCCTCACTTAATGGGTCATTAAAAAACCGGGACAAATAGGCGTCCCGAGAGACTGTCTCGAGACACCGGGACATAGACCTCAAAACCGGGACAATCCCGGATTTCCGGGACCAACAATGTACATAATGGAGATTTTTTCAGATTTTTAGATCAACCTCTCTAGGAGATAAGGTGTGAAACTAACGCTTTTTGGCGAAAATCTTTTAAATGATTTTACAAAAATAAAATGTGTTTGTTTATTCACGGATTAAAAGGTTAAAGCGTAAAATATAGTAAAAAATCTTTAAGTAATAGTTATTTATTTTCAAAAGCTCCAAAGACACCCAACTCGGCATACGTTACCATTTAAAAAATCAAAGTTGTCCTTGATATCCAGTATTTCCGGTTTGTTCCGGAAAATTTCAATACTATAATTCGATTCTTTGGGCAGACTCGGGTTACCATAATTTTTTTCCCAAATTACTAAGACATCGTCTTTAAATAAAAAAGACGGTTGGTCAATGGTAAATTTAAATATGAAATGTACAATGTAAAATTCCTTAATGTAACAGGGTGCTAATAACCTATACTTTATCTCAGAAAGACTGATAGTAATAAAATTTATTATTTGTAAAAAGTTATTGTATTATCACACAGAAGCGGCAAAACAAAAGCGACAAAATATGAAAAGTTCGAAACGAAATATTGTTAAAAACCACCGAGTGTGCCGCACATATTATATGGGAATACGAACTAGGGTTAAACACAATAGATCATAAAAATTTTAGCCTAAAATTTTAAGGAAAAATATGGTCACAGGGGTGTGTTTAATGATATGATTAATATGGTCACAGGCGTGCGTTTAATAAAATGATAAATAGTAATATAGAAATACACAAAACCAATTTAAACGTGTTTAAAATGTGCACGCCACTGGTAACTGCCTGACAAAATGATTTATTACTATTAGTCTTTCTGAGGTAGAGTATAGATGTTGGAGCACCCATAAATAAAATTATTATTATACATATATAAAAAAAAACGACCATGACACGCTCTGTGTTGGTCGTACAGTAAAATGTTTTGAATCATTGTTTTATTATACTATAATTTTTATGGCGTACATAGAAAAACGTATCAAGAAATAGAAAAATTAGATTCACTTTAATTCTTGAAAAATAGTTTCGAAGTTCAAGTTAAATAATTTTAAAAATTCGTAAGTGAAAAGAATCATAGGAAGTACAAAGACAGTTCTGAGGATGTAGCGGAATGCAAGTAAAAAAATTATTTTATTATTACCACTGCAACCGATCAAAAATGAAATTTTTGAGCCTCATATAAACTTTTAAATACTATTGATTGTTATTGACATTCATTGAATGTCAATAGTAAACATTAGATTAACCGAGAAACCTTATAAATCAACTATTAATCCTAAAATAAAAATTATGTCATATTGAAATATACGTAAATTTTATTACTATCGCTAGACAATCGTCAAATGCAGGTCAACATGAGGATATTTGTTTACAGAAACGATGTAAGTACCGACAACACTGTACGGGATTGCGTACGTCGTCAGCATATACAAATTATACACAAATGACCTGATTACGACGTAAACATGTATGGGGTTTAATACCGGTTATCAAATATAGCAAAAAAATTTTTTTCGTAATTCGTTACCCCTTGAAGGTTGCTCCAGGAGTGCAAAGTGCGCTCTTTCTATTTTTGATACATATACTCCTGAAATCCCATTAGATTCGGTGGGTCTGTGGTTGTCTGTTGCATGTACATGGCTTGACAACGTCGGTCAGATAAATATATATATATATATATATATATATATATATATATATATATATAAGGCGTAGCTACCTTTCGAGACCCGACCTTTTAAACCACTTTTTAATTAAATGATTAACAAATACCAAAATGCTCATACATGAAGAATAGGGTAATATACGGAATACATAACGAAAATATTCTTTAAAAGTCCTTGCATAATTAAGATAACTTCATTTATTTTCCTATTGGTGACGCCTACCTTTTGAGGCCAGATCAGCCGATAATATAGATTACTAAATGAAAGGTTTAAAAATAGTGTGTGTAACAATATTCAAATATTTGAACTGTAATTGTGATCATATATATTGTGATCATATATTTTTATTATATATGTTAGATCAAGAATCTGTAAGGAAAAGTCAAATACTTTACTATATAATATTTATAAAACAGTTTTTACTGGCTGCATAACATATACGCCGTGACGATTATATAGTAACTAGCTGAGCTCCCGTGCTTCGCTACGGTATATTGACGATCTCATTAGTGTCATTAGTGTAAAATAGTCAGTTTGTTTTTAAAAAATTTTAGTCGATATCTCATTTGTCCTAAGAGATATTGAGGAATCCGTGAAAAAACATTTTACTCTTTTTCACTACATAGAGGTCGAACTTCAAAAAATCCTTTCTTAGTGGGTTCTTACGTCAAATTGAGTAAAAAAACAAACTGTAATACTTTTTAAATATTTTAAAAAGACATATATGCCAAAAAGGAATGTTAAACCTCAATAAATGAAGGAAATACGAAGGGTTCTAAACCCTGAATGCAGATCCATCCTTTTAGTGGTTGGTTAGGGTAAAATTTTAAAATAAGATTAAGTTTAATTAAGTATGGGTAACTTTTGTAAGCAAAAACCAAGTCAATATCTCAATAGTCCTAAGAGATATTGAGAAATCCGTGAAATCACATTTCAGCCCTTTTCACCCCCTTAGGGATCGAATTTTGAAAAGTTCCATATTAGTGGATGCTTACGTCATGGGGGGAATATATTTCCCGAATTTCATGTCTCTGTGGACGTTCTATCGAATAAAAAATACCAATTAACCCCGTTAGGGATGAAATTTTAAAAAACTGTCAAAACGCTTACTAAATATTTTAAATAGAAAGCTAAGTAGGTTTCTATTTAATAGAAACCTATGTAAGGTTTCTATAATTCACCCCAAATGTATATTCATCCCTTTAGGGGTTGATTAGGGTAAAATCCTGAATTTCTGTTACAAACATTTGTATGGGTAACCTTTGTAAGCAAAAACCAAGTCGATATCTGATTGGTTCTAAAAGATATTGAAGAATTCCTGAAATCATATTTCACCCCCTTTTTACCCCCTTAGAGGTCGACTTTCCAAAAATCTCTTAGTAAATATATTTTGCGAATTTAAATTTTTCTATGTCAAAAAAACGTTCTATCGAAGAAAAAATACCCATTTACTATCTTTTTTTTTTTTTTTTTCTTTATTGATAATGTTTACTACTAACCAAAGAGGTTAACCAGTAAATTTAATAGCTACTAATACCATGTGTGGAGTTGTCACTCAGTAGTGAACCTCCAGTATATAATAATTATAATTTACCCCTTTAAGGGTAAAATTAAAAAAAACTGTCAAAATATATTTCGAGATATTTTAAAAAGACATCTATGTGCCTAAAAGGAACGTTATGACTCAACAAACACAGGAAATACGACGGGATGTATAATTCACCCCGAATGTAGATTCACCCCTTTAAGGGTTGATTAGGATAAAATACTGAAATAAGTTTTTGGCATTTGTATGGGTAATCTTTATAAACAAAAATCAAATCGCTCATAACTTATTGGTCTTAAGAAATATTAAAAAATCCTTGAAATAACATTTCACCCTTTAGAGATGCAATTTTAAAAAATTGTCAAAACCATTTCGAGATTTTTTAAAAAGACAACCATCAGCCAAAAATAAATGATATGACTCAACAAATACAGGAATACGACGGGATGTATAGCTAAGTCCGAATGTAGTTTCACCCTTTTATGGGTTGATTAGGTAAAATCCTGAAATAGATTTTTTGGCCTTTGTATTGGAAATCTTTATAAGCGAAAACCAAATCGATATTTTATTAGTCCTCAGAAATATTAGAGTATCATTGAAATCACATTTCACCCCTTTTAACCCTTTAGGGGGAAATTAAAAGAACTGTCAAAAATATTTCAAGATACTTAAGAAAGACACCTATGTGCCAAAAAGGTATGTTATAAGTCAACAAACACAGAAAAAACGACTGCATGTATAATTCACCCCGACTGTAGATTCACCCCTTTAGGGGTTGATTAGGACAAAACCCTGAAATAGGTTTTTCGGCATTTGTATGAGTAATCTTTGTAAGAAAAAACCAAGTCGATATTTTATTGGTCCTAAGAGATATTAAGAAATCCTTGAATTCACATTTCAGTCCTTTTCACCCTTAAGGGATGCAATTTTAAAATACTGTCAATATTATTTGGAGATATTTTAAAAATACACTTATGTGCCAAAAAGAAATTTTCTAACTCAACAAACTCAGGAAATACGACAGCATGTTTAATTCACTCCGATTGTATATTCACCCCTTTACGGGTTGATTAGGTCAAAAATCTGAAATAAGTTTTACGGCATTTGTATGAGTAATTTTTGTAAGCAAAAATTGGTCCTAAAAGATATTAAGGAATCCTTGAATTCACATTTCACCCCTTTTCACCCTTTAGGGACGTAATTTTAAAAAACAATCAATACTATTTCGAGATATTTTAAAAAGACACTTTTGTGCAAAAAAGAAATAGTATAACTCAACAAACACAGGAAATAGTACAGGATGTATAATTCACCCCTTTAGGGGTTGATTAGGCAAAATCCTGAAATAAGTTTTTCGGCATTTGTATGAGTAATCTTTGTAAGCAAAAACCAAGTCGGTATCTTATTGGTCCTAAGAGATATTAAGGAATCTTTGAATTAACATTTCACCCCTTTTCACCCTTTAGGGATGTAATTTTAAAAAAATGTCAATACCATTTCGAGATATTTTAAAAATACACCTACGTGCAAAAAATAAATTTTATAGCTCAACAAACACATGAAATACGACGGGATGTGTAATTCACCCCGTTTGTGGATTCACGCCTTTAGGGGTTGATTAGGGCAAAATCCTGAAATATGTTTTTCGGAATTTGTATGAGTAATTATTGTAAGAAAAACCCAAGTCGATATCTTATTGATCCTAAGAAATATTAAGGAATCCTTGAAATCACATGTCACCCCTTTTCACCCTTTGGGGCTGAAATTTAAAAAAAACTGTCAAAACTTTTTCGAAATATTTTAAAAATACACCTATGTGCCAAAAAGTAATGTCACATCTCAACAATCATAGGAAATACGACGGGATGTATAATTCACTCCAATTGTAGATTCACCCCTGTAAGGGTTGATAAGAACAAAATCCTGAAATTAGTTTTTCGGTATTTATATGGGTAATTTTTGTAAGCAAAAAGCAAGTCGATATCTTATTGGTCCTAAGAGATATTAAAGAAACCTTGAAATCACATATCACCCCTTTTCACCCTTTAGGGGTGAAATTTAAAAAAACTGTCAAAACCATTTCGAGATATTATAAAAAGACACTTATGTGCCAAAAAGAAACCTTATAACTCAACAAACACAGGAAATAAGACGGGTTGTAAAATTCACCCCGATTGTAGATTCACCCCTTTAGGGGTTGATTAGGGCAAAAAACCGAAATTGGTTTTTCGGCATTTATATGGGTAATACTTGTAAGCAAAAACTAAGTCGATATCCCATCGGCCCTAAGAGATATTAAGGAATTCGTGAAATCACATATCACCCCTTTTCACCCTTTAGGGGTGAAATTTTAAAAAACTGTCAAAACCATTTCGAGATATTATAAAAAGACACTTATGTGCCAAAAAGAAACCATATAACTCAACAAACACAGGAAATAAGACGTGTTGTAAAATTCACCCCGATTGTAGATTCACCCCTTTAGGGGTTGATTAGGGCAAAAAACCGAAATTGGTTTTTCGGCATTTATATGGGTAATACTTGTAAGCAAAAACTAAGTCGATATCCCATCGGCCCTAAGAGATATTAAGGAATTCGTGAAATCACATTTCACCCCTTTTCATCCCTTAGGAGTGAAATTTCGAAAAATCCCTTCTTAGTGGGTGCTTACGTCACGGAGCGAATATACTCTCCAAATTTCAAGTTCCTAGGCCCAGCGGTTCGGGCTGGGCGGTGATGAGTGAATGAGTCAGTCAGTCAGGACACTTGCTTTTATATATATAGAAGACTAGCTGAGTACCCGTGCTTCGCTACGGTATATTGACGGTTTGCCATCATCGTGCAATTATTATGTGGTTAAGTCATGGTTCTTTATAGATCATATTGCTGACTCTCTCCTCAGGTGTAGATCCACCCCGTTAGAGGCTCAATAGTGTAAAATTCTCAGTTTGTTTCTAAACATATGCACGGGTAACTTTTATAAGCAAAAACCTAGTCAATATCTCATATGTCCTAAGAGATGTTGAGGAATCCGTGAAAAAACATTTTACTCCTTTTCACCCCATAGGGGTCGAAAAATCCTTCCTTAGTGGTTTCTTATGTTATATCGAGAAATGTTCTCTTGGAATTTCTTATTTCTAATAAAAAATACTAATTTACCCTTTAGGAATGAAATTTAAAAAACTATCGAAAGATTTCCTATAGTCACCTATATGCCAGAAAGGAATGCTATAACTCAAGAAGCACAGGAGATATAAAGGGTTTGATGCTTACGTTATGCAAGGAATATGTTCCCGGAATTCCATGTATCTAATCAAAAATTTACCCCTTTATAGATAAAAAAAGTTCAAAAGACTTTCTAAAGATTAGAAAAAAAAAATTATATACCAAAAAGGAATGTTATAACTTACACATTTCTTAGGGGGTTGTTAAGTCATAAAAGGGATATACTCCCCGAATTTTATGTTTCTCTGTCTAGACGACATTCTATCGAATATAAAATACCAAGTTACCCCTTTAGGGGTGAAATTTAAAAAAACGGTCAAAACACTTATTAAATATTTTAAAAAGACACCTATATGCCTAAATGAAATGTTATAACACAACAAACACAGAAGATGCGAAGGGTTCTATAATTCACCCTGATTGTAGATTCACCCCTTTAGGGGTTGATTTGTACAAAATGCTGAAAAATAAGTTTTTCAACATTTATGTGGGTAAGCAAAAGCAAGGCGATATATTCTTGACCTAAAAGGATGCTGAGGAATCCGTGAAAACACATTTCACCCCTGAGAGGTCGAATTTCGAAAAATCGTTTCTTAGGGCGTCCTTAAGTCATAAAAGGGATATACTGCCCGAATTTTGAGTTTCTTTGTCTAAACGATATCCTTTCGAATAAAAAATGCCAATTTCCCCTTTAGGGGTGAAATTTAAAAAAACGGTCAAAACACTTTCTTAATATTTTAAAAAGACACCTATATGCCAAAAAGGAATGTTATAACACTATAAACACAGAAGATGCGAAGGGTCTATAATTCACCCCTTTAGGGGTTGATTAGGACAAAATCCTGAAATGAGTTTTTTTATATTTACATGCGTAATCTTTGTAAGCAAAAACCAAGTCGATATCTTATTGGACCTAAGAGATATTAAGAAAACCGTGAAGCCACATTTTACCCCTTTGAACCCTCTTTTCACCCACTTAGAGGATGAGTTTCGAAAAATCCGTTCTTAGTGGGTGCTTACGTCATGGAGGGAATATACTCGCCAAATTTCATGATTGTAGGTTCAGTGGTTTGAGCTGGGCGTTGATTATGAGTAGATAGCTTAGTTACGATTATATATATATATATATATATATATATATATATGTCATGGTGTTAACAATGGCAACATTGTAAATATTGGTTGTCATATTTGACAACCAGGTCCATGACAACAGTTGTGTTTTGTTATATACAAATGTCATTCTTAAATAAATAATTAATAAATCATAAATATATAAAAGTATATAATTACGATAACAAAGGTTATTACATGGTGCCGAAACTAGTATAAAATGACAAAAAACGACGAAAGCATGATTGGGTTAAAACCGCCAAAACCATTGCCAATAAGCAATGAAACAGACATGTCGCAAGCATGGAAAACCTGGGTTCAACAGTATCAGTGGTACGAAACAGCAACAAATTTAAAGAAAAAAGAACAAGCAGTACAGGTAGCAACTTTTATGACCATAATAGGACCTGATGCAATAATTATTTTCAATACATTTAACCTTAAAGAAACAGATCTAAATAATGTAGAAAAAATAAAGAAAAAGTTCGAAGAATATTTTGTCCCTAAAATTAATGTAACCTACGAGCGCTACATATTTAATAAGACAGAACAGAAAATCAATGAAACATTTGATGATTTTCTTACGTCATTACGTAATAAATGCAAAAATTGCTCATTTGGAAAACTTGAAGACAGTTTAATATGTGACAGAATTGTAGTAGGCATAAATAACGACAAAATAAGGGAACGACTTCTTGAAGAGGATAAATTAACTTTGGAGCTAGCAATAAATATCTGCAGAGCAAATGAATTAGCAAGAAAACAGTTGAAAGCTATGAAAGACAACCAAGAAGAACATCAGGTAAATACATTACAAAACAAATCGAACACTGGTTACTACAAAATCAAAAAAGAAAAAACTAAGCCAAAAGAAACATTCAAGTGTAGTAGGTGTGGAACTACACATGAAAGAAAAGCTTGTCCAGCATTTAACCAAAATTGTAATAAGTGTAAGAAAAAAGGACATTTCTCCAAGTGCTGCAGAACAAAACAAATCAATTTTATTCACGGTAGCACTGATTTAGAAGAAGATCAAGTACTATATGTTTCTGCAATAGATAATGAAGAAACAAAAACAGATGACTGGTTTGAAACATTGTGGATTTCACCAAATACAAAGGTCAAATTTAAACTTGATTCTGGTGCGCAATGCAACGTCATCCCAGAAAAATTAGCGCAGAAAGCAAAACTTGTGGTAAACCCGTCAAAAACAAAGAATTTGTTGTCATTTTCGAATCACAAAATAAAAGTGAAAGGCGAATGCTCAACGAAACTTAATTATAAAAACAAAAAAGAAAATATTAAATTTTTGATAGTTGGCGATGATCTACAACCAGTTTTAGGAAAAGACACATGTGTACAGTTGGGAATTTTAAAACGTATCGAAACAATAAATAAAGAAATATTCAGTGGTATTGGTTGCTTAAAGGGATACGTGTATGATATTGACCTAGTGGAAAATCCTAAACTACCGATTTATCCAGCTAGAAGAATACCATATCCAAACAAGCAAGAACCTTTAATTGAACAAGAAGTTCCAGATCGTCCATGGTCTCAAGTAGCATCAGAATTATTTAAATTAAAAAAAAATTACTATATTGTGATAGCTGACAGTTATTCAGGATATTTTGACTTTAAATTGTTGAAAAACATAACCAGTACAGCTGTCATTACTGCACTAAAGAATTGGTTTGCAGTGCATGGTATCCCGGATGTTCTATTGACATATAATGGAACACAATACACTTCAGAAGAATTTAAGTTGTTCAAACAAACATGGCAATTCAAGCACAGACTTTCAAGCCCGGAGTTCACAAGATCGAACGGATTAGCAGAAAGATATGTGCAAGAAGCCAAAAATTTACTGAAGAAATGTCTAGAAGAAAAGTCGGATATCTATCTAGCACTACTACATCACAGAAATACACCAAGAGGCAATATCGGATCACCAGTTCAAAGGTTAATGAACCGAAAAACAAAAACGCTGTTACCATTACAGAAGAAACTATTGAAGCCATAGAAAAACTATAGAAAAAGAGGGATGTCATGGTGTTAACAATGGCAACATTGTAAATATTGGTTGTCATATTTGACAACCAGGTCCATGACAACAGTTGTGTTTTGTTATATACAAATGTCATTCTTAAATAAATAATTAATAAATCATAAATATATAAAAGTATATAATTACGATAACAAAGGTTATTACAATATATATATATATATATATATATATATATATATATATATATAGACTAGCTGAAAACCCGTGCTTCGCTACGGTATATTGATGGTCCCATTGGCATAAAATCTGCAGTTTGTTTTTAAACTTGTGTATGGGTAACCTTTGTAACAAAAAATCTAGTCGATATCTCATCTGTCCTAAGAGATATTGAGGAACCCGTAAAAAAACATTTTACTCCTTTTCACCAGATAGGGGTCGAACTTGAAAAAATCCTTTCTTAGTGGGTTCTTACTTCATACTGAAAAATGTTTTCTCCGAATTTTTTATTTTTAAGAAAAAAATACTAATTTACTCTTTAGGAGTGAAAGAAAACTGTCAAACTGTGAAAACATATATGCCAAAATGGAATGTTATAACTCAACAACCGCTGGAAATACAAAGGGTTCTGTAATTCACCCCGAATGTAGATTCACCCCTTTAGGGATTGATTAAGATAAAATCGTGAAATACATTTTTCGGCATTTGTATGGGTAATCTTTATAAGCAAAAACCAAGTCTATATCTTATTGATCCTAGAAGATATTAAGGCGGCCTTGAAATCACAATTCCCTCTTTTCACCCTTTAGGGGTGATATTTGTTAAAGGTAAAAAACTGTTAAAACCATTTCGAGACATTTTAAAAAGACACAGGAAATACGACGCGATGTATAATCTACCCCGTTTGTAGAATCACCCCTTTAGGGGTTGATTAGGACGTAATCCTGAAATAAGTTTTTCGGCATTTGTATGGATAATTTTTGTAAGCAAACACCAAGTCGATATCTTATTGGTCCTAAAAGAATTAAGGAATTACTGAAATCACATTTCACCCCTTTTCACCCTTAAGGGGTGAAATTTAAAAAAAAATGTCAAAATCATTTCGAGATATTAAAAAAAAAAAACACCTATGTGCCAAAAAGTAATGTTGAAACAAAACGAACACAGGAAATGTGACGGGATGTATAATTCATCCCGATTGTAGATCCACCCCTTAAGGGGTTGATTAGGACAAAATCCAAAAATTGGTTTTTCGGTATTTGCATGGGTAGTTTTTGTAAGCAAAAACCAAGTAGATATCTTATTGGTCCTAAAAAATGTTTAACAATCCTTGAAATCACATTTTACCCCTTTTTACCCTTTAGGGGTTAAATTTAAAAAAATTGTCAAAACATTTCGAGATATTTTAAAAATACGCCTATGTGCCAAAAAGAAACCTTATAACTCAACAAACACAGGGAATACGACGGGATGTATAATTCACCCCAATTGTAGATCCACCGTTTAGGGGTTGATTAGGACAAAAATCCTGAAATATATTTTTCCGTATTTGTATGGGTAATCTTTGTAAGCAAAAAGCAAGTCGATATCTTATTGGTCCTAAGAGATATTAAGGAATCCTTGAAATCACAATTCACCCCTTTTCACCCTTTAGGGGTGAAGTTAAAAAAAAAACTGTCAATACTATTTCGAGATATTTTAAAAAGACATCTATGTGCCAAAAATTAATGTTGCAACTAAACGAACAGAGGAAATACGACGGGATGTATAATTCACCTTGATTGTAGATCTATCCCTTTAGGGGTTGATTAGGACCAAATCCTGAAATAAGTTTTTCGGTATTTGTATGGGTAATCTTCGTAAGCAAAAAGCAAGTCGATATCTTATTGGTCCTAAGAGATATTAAGGAATCCTCGAAATCACAATTCATCCCTTTTCACCCTTTAGGGGGTAATTTTAAAAAAATGTCAAAACTATTTCGAGATATTTTAAAAAGATACCTATGTGCCAAAAAGTAATGTTGCAACTAAACGAATACAGGAAATACGGCGGGATGTATAGTTCACCCCGATTGCAAATCCACCCCTTAAGGGGTTGATTAGGACAAAATCAAAAAATTTGCTTTTCGGCATTTGCAAGGGTAGTTTTTGTAAGGAAAAACCAAGTCGATGTCTTATTGGTGTTAAAAAATATTAAACAATCCTTGAAATCACATTTCACTCCTTTTCGCCCTTTAGGGGTTAAATTTAAAAAAGTTGTCAAAACCATTTCGAGATATTTTAAAAAGACGCCTATGTGCCAAAAAGAAACCTTATATCTCAATAAACACAGGGAATACGACGGGATGTATAATTCACTCCGATTGTAGATCCATCCTTTAGGGGTTGATTAGGACAAAATCCTGAAATATATTTTTCGGTATTTGTATGGGTAATCCTTGTAATCAAAAAGCAAGTCAAAATCTTATTGGCCCTAGGAGATTTAAGGAAACCTTGAAATCACAATTCACCCCTTTTCACCCTTTAGGGGTGAAATTTTAAAAAACTATCAAAACCTTTTCGAGATATTTTAAAAAGACACTTATGTGCTAAAAAGTAATGTTGCAACTAAACGAACATAGGAAATACAACGGAATGTATAACTCACCCCGATTGTAGATCCACCCCTTTAGGGGTTGATTAGGACAAATTCCTGAAATAAGTTTTTCGGTAATTGTATGGATAATCTTTGCAAGCAAACAGTAAGTCCATATCTTATTGGCCCTAAGAGATATTAAGGAATCCTTGAAATCACAATTCACCCCTTTTCAACCCTTAGGGGTGAAATTTTAAAAAACTGTCAAACCCGTTTCGAGATATTTTGAAAAGACACCTATGTGCCAAAAAGTAATGCTGCAACTAATGAACACAGGAAATACGACGGGATGTATAATTCACCCTGATTGTAGATCCACCCCTTTAGGGGTTGATTAGGACAAAAACCTGAAATATGCTTTTCGGTATTTGTATAGGTAATCTTTGTAAGCAAAAAGCAAGTCGATATCTTATTGGTTCTAAGAGATATTAAGGAAACCTTGAAATCATAATTCACCCCTTTTCACCCTATAGGGGTGAAATTTTAAAAAAGTACCAAAATCTTTTCGAGATATTTTAAAAAAACTCCTATGTGCTAAAAAGTAATATTGCAACTAAACGAACACAGGAAATACGACGGAATGTATAACTCACCCCGATTGTAGATCCACCCCTTTAGGGGTTGATTAGGACAAATTCCTGAAATAAGTTTTTCGGTAGTTGTATGGATAATCTTTGCAAGCAAACAGTAAATCGATATCTTATTGGTCCTAAGAGATATTAAAGAATCCTTAAAATCACAATTCACCCCTTTTCACCCTTTAGGGGTGAAATTTCAAAAAACTGTCAATACCATTTCGAGATATTTTAAAAAGACACCTAAGTGCCAAAAAGTAATCTTGCAACTAAACGAACACAGGAAATACAACGGGATGTATAATCCACCCCGATTGTAGGTTCACCCCTTTAGGGGTTGATTAGGGCAAAATCCCGAAATTGGTTTTTCGGCATTTGTATGGGTAATACTTGTAAGCAAAAACTAAGTCGATATCCCATCGGCCGTAAGAGATATTAAGTAATTCGTGAAATCACATTTCACCCCTTTTCATCCCTTAGGAGTGGAATTTCGAAAAATCCCTTCTTAGTGGGTGCTTACGTCATGGACGGAATATACTCTCCAAATTTCAAGTTTCTAGGCCCAGGGGTTCGGGCTGGGCGGTGATGAGTGAATGAGTCAGTCAGTCAGGACACTTGCTTTTATATATATAGACTAGCTGAAAACCCGTGCTTCGCTACGGTACATTGATGGTCTCATTGGCATAAAATCCGCAGTTTGTTTTTAAACTTGTGTATGGGTAACCTTTGTAACAAAAAATCTAGTCGATATCTCATCTGTCCTAAGAGATATTGAGGAATCCGTGAAAAAACATTTTACCCCTTTTCACCAGATAGGGGTCGAACTTGAAAAAATCCTTTCTTAGTGGGTTCTTACGTCATACTGAAAAATGTACTCTCCGAATTTTTTATTTCTAACAAAAAAATACTAATTTACCCTTTAGGAGTGAAATAAAACTGTCAAAACACATATATGCCAAAATGGAATGTTATAACTTAACAACCGCTGGAAATAGAAAGGGTTCTATAATTCACCCCGAATGTAGATTCACCCCTTTAGGGGTTGATTAAGATAAAATCCTGAAATTCATTTTTCGGTATTTGTATGGGTAATCTTTATAATCAAAAACCAAGTCTATATCTTATTGATCCTAGAAGATATTAAGGCGTCCTTGAAATCATAATTCCCTCTTTCACCCTTTAGGGGTGATATTTGTTAAAGGTAAAAAACTGTTAAAACCATTTCGAGACATTTTAAAAAGACACCTATGTGCCAAAAAGAAACGTTATAACTCAACAAACACAGGAAATACGACGCGGTGTATAATCTACCCCGTTTGTAGAATCACCCCTTTAGAGGTTGATTAGGACGAAATCCTGAAATAAGTTTTTCGGCATTTGTATGGATAATTTTTGTAAGCAAACACCAAGATATCTTATTGGTCCTAAAAGAATTAAGGAATTACTGAAATCACATTTCACCACTTTTCACCCTTAAGGGGTGAAATTAAAAAAAAAAATGTCAAAATCATTTCGAGATATTAAAAAAAAAACACCTATGTGCCAAAAAGTAATGTTGCAACTAAACGAACACAGGAAATACGACGGGATGTATAATTCATCCCAATTGTAGATCCACCCCTTAAGGGGTTGATTAGGACAAAATCCAAAAATTGGGTTTTCGGTATTTGCATGAGTAGTTTTTGTAAGCAAAAACCAAGTCGATATCTTATTGGTCCTAAAAAATGTTAAACAATCCTTGAAATCACAATTCACCCCTTTTCAACCCTTAGGGGTGAAATTTAAAAAAACTGTCAAACCCATTTCGAGTTATTTTAAAAAGACGCCTATGTGCCAAAAAGAAACCTAATAACTCAACAAACACAGAAAATACGACTGGATGTATAATTCACCCCGATTGTAGATCCACTCCTTTAGGGGTTGATTAGGACAAAAACCTGAAATATGTTTTTCGGAATTTGTATGGGTAATCTTTGTAAGCAAAAAGCAAGTCGATATGTTATTGGTTCTAAGAGATATTAAGGAATACTTGAAATCATAATTCACCCCTTTTCACCCTATAGGGGTGAAATTTTAAAAAACTACCAAAACCGTTTCGAGATATTTTAAAAAGACTCCTATGTGCTAAACAGTAATGTTGCAACTAAACGAACACATTAAATACGACGGAATGTATAACCCACCCCGATTGTAGATCCACCCCTTTAGGGGTTGATTAGGACAAAATCCTGAAATCGGTGATTCGGTATTTGCATGGGTAATCTTTGTAAGCAAAAAGCAAGTCGATATCTTATTGGTCCTAAGAGATATTAAAGAATCCTTAAAAGTACAATTCACCCCTTTTCACCCTTTAGGGGTGAAATTTCAAAAAACTGTCAATACCATTTCGAGATATTTTAAAAAGACATCTATGTGCCAAAAAGTAATCTTGCAACTAAACGAACACAGCAAATACAACGGGATGTATAATCCACCCCGATTGTAGGTTCACCCCTTTAGGGGTTGATTAGGGCAAAATGCCGAAATTGATTTTTCGGCATTTGTATAGGTAATACTTGTAAGCAAAAACTAAGTCGATATCCCATCGGCCCTAAGAGATATTAAGGAATTCGTGAAATCACATTTCACCCCTTTTCATCCCTTAGGAGTGGAATTTTGAAAAATCCCTTCTTAGTGGGTGCTTACGTCATGAAGGGAATATACTCTCCGAATTTCAAGTTTCTGGGCCCAGGGGTTCGGGCTGGGCGGTGATGAGTGAGTCAGTCAGTCAGTCAGTCAGTCAGGACACTACCTTTTATATATATAGATTGTCTCGGGGAATTTTTCCTCAACAACTTGAATTTTTAACGTAATTAAGTTACTTTTATACAATATTGAAATCTTTATTTCTGTATTAGAAATGAATAAATTTCAGAAAAACTTTTCAAAAGTCATCACTTCCCTAGTTGTAAAACACTTTTAAAATTTAAAAATTTTAAGTAACAATCCGTGACGATTACTCACTTATATTACTATGTTGCATATGGTTGCTAAACACTTTTTACATAATTGGTAAAAAATTCAAATTCATTTCAGTTTAGCATGTTTTTTTGTGATTTTGCATAAGGGTTCAATTTTGAAATGTTTAATATAGTAAAACACATCCCCTGATACGATATGCTGTAATCTATTTTTAAATATGTTGAATTTAAAAGGATAAATTAACTTTATTTATTATTTGTAAAAAGCTTTTTATTATTTTTGTTTATTCAACAGTAGTACATTATTTGTTCCCTATAATTCACCGTGCCGTGTGGAATAGTATCAGGCAAAATCCACGGATTGTCTGATTCACGGTCAATTTCACAAGCATATCACATATAAATAATTTTTTAAGCAAATATGGCATATAATATTTGTAAAGATATCATAAATATAAAATGTATAACACCCCGATAATTACAAGTGGCCAAAATTTAGAGCAGGTCTCTCTCTCTCTCTATCTTATCCTGGCTCCACGTGTACCGGGCATTTTTCAGCCCTCCACACTTGTATCTGAAACAGAACACAAAATTAGTGCAAGAATGTATTTTGGACCGTCACTACCTGAGTGGTAGAAAGGGATTATTCATAAGGTGATTTGGAAAATTTTTGGGTATGGGTAATTTTCAAAATTGTTGAGGATTATAGCTTTACGGAATTAGCTATGGTAGGATTAGTGTTGTTCACTGGTGTTGTGATGTGATTAGGGCGACTTTGGTAATTCCAAATGTCTTGGGATTATAGCTTTGGGAGATTAGCTATGGCTGGAATTGGATTATTGAACTATTAGGGTGCAATTAGGAAAGATTTTGGACGTGGATATTTCCAAATGTCTTCAGGATTATAGCTCTGGGAAATAGCTATGGTCGGGTTAGGATGGTTCTCGGCTGAGAGAAGGAATTTTTCGGTTTGGACTTTGATAAGTTCTCGGATGGTAGGAATGTTGTGATCTTTGCGAATGTCCGAGTTTCTTACGAACCAAGGCGCATTCACTGCTTGACGGAGGATGATGTTTTGAAGTTTTGAAGCTTCGTGAAATGACCTGGGCTGGAGTAGGCCCATATTGGAGCGGCATAGGGGATGATAGGACGGATGACGGATTTGTAAATTGTTAGTTTGTTCTGAATGTTTAGTTTACTCTTGCGGTTTATGAGTGGGTATAACATGCGTTTAGCTGTTCGGACTTTTTGAATGGTATGGTTGGTGTTGGTGACCCAACTGAGGCGTTTGTCGATGATAACACCGAGATATTTTGCGGATTCGGACCATGGGATCTGTTGATCGTATATTAGGACGTGATTTTTAGGTTGGGCGTGCCTTCTCGAGATGAGAACGGCTTGGCTTTTGGATGCGTTGATATTCTCCACTTGGTGAACCACTCTTCTAGTGCGTTCGCCGCGTTTTGAAGCTTATCTGTGATGTGCTGGGAGCTCCAGGATTTTGTTAGGATTGCCGTGTCATCGGCGTAGGAACATAGGATTGTTGAGTCGGTTTTAGGGATATCGTAGGTATATAGGATATAGAGGAAAGCTGCAAGTGGGGAACCTTGCTGGAGACCTGATTCCATCGTTCTCTGTCCAGACAGAGCAGCACCTGTTCTTACTCTGAATACCCTGTCCTGAAGGTACGACCATATCTGGCGGACCAGATATGGAGGTATCTTAGCCTTCTCGAGCTTGTAGATGAGGCCTTCGTGCCAGACTCGGTCGAATGCCTTGGCGACGTCTAGGAACACCGCCCCGGTGTTCATGTTGCGGTTGAAGCCATCGGTTACGAATAGAGCAGGTCTTAGAAGATGTATAATATATACTCATTGCATTGTTTGAATGGTTCTGTGCTAACAATTGTTTCTTAATTTCAATAAAATTGTATTCATCGTCTTTTATGCTGGTAGAATTTTCCACGCGGATTTAAATCAATTGGGTTTGGACAGTATAACGCAATCAGTAGTGTTAATATAACCAAGTTTTTAGGCCTAAATATCCAGTCCACACTTAAATGAGATACACACTGCCAAATACTCTGTGACAAACTCAGTGTTATTCACTATCAAGTACGATGTCAGAACCCTATTCCGAGCATTAATGTTCCTAAAAATTTTATTACGCAGATATACAATCTAGGCTCTCCTACGGCTTAGTTTTCTGGGATTGCTGTCCACCGAGTAAACAGCTTTTTTAATTCAAAAGCGCATCATTAGAGTTTAATTTGGTGGTACGTTTAGGGGACATGTCAACCTACATTTAGGAAGCATGAAATTTTATATGTTTACGAGATGGCAATACATGCTCGTACTCACTATAACGAACTAACCTGTATTTATGCCTAGTTATAAGCTAATTTTATTTTCTTGATTCATGGTTTAGTAATTGTATACTGGAAGCATTTGTACAAAATTTGTATAAATTAAATAAATACAATACATATTTTTCATTTAATTATATAAATGTTACATAAATGTTATAAAATACCTATATCAAAATTGTAACACACGCGTAGGATCTTTTTTCTTCTTTTTTAGTGTATTATTAACCCATAACTTAATTTGCATGAATGTGCGACTTCTTAATGCACTATTTTTTTTATTGCTTCTCGGCATTCAAAGGAGGTAGGTAAATAATTACCCTTTAAATGTTCTGCAAAACATTTACGCATTGCGAACTTTTCAGGAGTCATCCAATTTCTTTTAGGTGTTTTAGTTCGTTTTCGGTTTGGGGTCCAATCCAATCCTCTTTTTCGGCTAGAAAAATGAATAAATAAGTAAATAATATCTAAGCGAATAAGAACAAAATTTTATATATCAAGCTGTCTCAGCTTGCAGTTTATAATAAGGGTTTGAACCGAACCAGAACGACTCGCCTTTTGTCCGGGACACTATATCGAACCCGAACTGTATTTTACTTTTGAATATTAACCAGAAATTAAATTAAATCATTTTTAATTTTGAATATTAATGAACAACATTAATTTAGTGAATAATAGATATAATATTATGATTAACAAAAACAATTTGTTCGTGTTACTTCGGGAATGTTCGTAAAATTGACTTGAAGCATTACTAAATTTTAATCATTTGCTTTTTTAATACATTTTGTGATAATTTCAAATATGATTATATTTAATTCCTATTATTTCTAATTATTAAAAAAATAATATGAAAAATATATAAAAATAATCGGAAAATGAAAAATACCGAAAATGTAATGAAAATATCCATTTTTTATATTTACAGGATAACTAACATGAGATTTTAAGAAAATGTGAATATAGGAGATTCAATTTTCTGAGAAATATAAAATTAAAACAACCTTTTTCCTTTTCTGGAGTCTTGTCTACAACTGTAGTGTTAATATTAGATATTGTAATATTATTATCTGAGTAGTTTTCCAGGGAATCTGTAAACGAGAAAATGTAATTAATATTACTTGGTTCATTTGATCCAGTTAATGGATCATTTCTAAATAATCACATTTTTTATTATCAGTTAATTACTGCTATTATTAAAAAAGCTAATAAAATTTAATTTTTTTTTTTATGAAATAAAGAAATAAATTTTGAAAATAAATATATATAACCTTAGGGGTTGATTAGGACAAAAACCTGAAATACGTTTTTCGGTATTTGTATGGGTAATATTTGCAAGCAAACAGTAAGTCCATATCTTATTGGTCCTAAGAGATATTAAGGAATCCTTGAAATCACAATTCACCCCTTTTCAACCCTTAGGGGTGAAATTTAAAAAAACTGTCAAACCCATTTCGAGTTATTTTAAAAAGACGCCTATGTGCCAAAAAGAAACCTAATAACTCAACAAACACAGAAAATACGACTGGATGTATAATTCACCCCGATTGTAGATCCACTCCTTTAGGGGTTGATTAGGACAAAAACCTGAAATATGTTTTTCGGAATTTGTATGGGTAATCTTTGTAAGCAAAAAGCAAGTCGATATGTTATTGGTTCTAAGAGATATTAAGGAATACTTGAAATCATAATTCACCCCTTTTCACCCTATAGGGGTGAAATTTTAAAAAACTACCAAAACCGTTTCGAGATATTTTAAAAAGACTCCTATGTGCTAAACAGTAATGTTGAAACTAAACGAACACATGAAATACGACGGAATGTATAACCCACCCCGATTGTAGATCCACCCCTTTAGGGGTTGATTAGGACAAATTCCTGAAATAATTTTTTCGCTTATTGTATGGATAATCTTTGCAAGCAAACAGTAAGTCAATATCTTATTGATCCTAATAGATATTAAGGAATCCTTGAAATCACAATTCACCCCTTTTCAACCCTTAGGGGTGGAATTTTAAAAAACTGTCAAACTTATTTCGAGATATTTTAAAAAGACACTTATGTGCCAAAAAGTAATGTTGCAACTAAACGAACACAGGAATTACGACGGGATGTATAATTCACCCCGATTGTAGATCCACCCCTTTAGGGGTTGATTAGGACAAAATCCTGAAATCGGTGATTCGGTATTTGCTGTAAATTAAATTAAATCATTTTTAATTTTTAATATTAATGAACAACATTAATTTAGTGAATAATAGATATAATATTATGATTAACAAAAACAATTTGTTCGTGTTACTTCGGGAATGTTCGTAAAATTGACTTGAAGCATTACTAAATTTTAATCATTTGCTTTTTTAATACATTTTGTGATAATTTCAAATATGATTATATTTAATTCCTATTATTTCTAATTATTAAAAAAATAATATGAAAAATATATAAAAATAATCGGAAAATGAAAAATACCGAAAATGTAATGAAAATATCCTTTTTTTATATTTACAGGATAACTAACATGAGATTTTAAGAAAATGTGAATATAGGAGATTCAATTTTCTGAGAAATATAAAATTAAAACAACCTTTTTCCTTTTCTGGAGTCTTGTCTACAACTGTAGTGTTAATATTAGATATTGTAATATTATTATCTGAGTAGTTTTCCAGGGAATCTGTAAACGAGAAAATGTAATTAATATTACTTGGTTCATTTGATCCAGTTAATGGATCATTTCTAAATAATCACATTTTTTATTATCAGTTAATTACTGCTATTATTAAAAAAGCTAATAAAATTTAATTTTTTTTTTTATGAAATAAAGAAATAAATTTTGAAAATAAATATATATAACCTTAGGGGTTGATTAGGACAAAAACCTGAAATACGTTTTTCGGTATTTGTATGGGTAATATTTGCAAGCAAACAGTAAGTCCATATCTTATTGGTCCTAAGAGATATTAAGGAATCCTTGAAATCACAATTCACCCCTTTTCAACCCTTAGGGGTGAAATTTAAAAAAACTGTCAAACCCATTTCGAGTTATTTTAAAAAGACGCCTATGTGCCAAAAAGAAACCTAATAACTCAACAAACACAGAAAATACGACTGGATGTATAATTCACCCCGATTGTAGATCCACTCCTTTAGGGGTTGATTAGGACAAAAACCTGAAATATGTTTTTCGGAATTTGTATGGGTAATCTTTGTAAGCAAAAAGCAAGTCGATATGTTATTGGTTCTAAGAGATATTAAGGAATACTTGAAATCATAATTCACCCCTTTTCACCCTATAGGGGTGAAATTTTAAAAAACTACCAAAACCGTTTCGAGATATTTTAAAAAGACTCCTATGTGCTAAACAGTAATGTTGAAACTAAACGAACACATGAAATACGACGGAATGTATAACCCACCCCGATTGTAGATCCACCCCTTTAGGGGTTGATTAGGACAAATTCCTGAAATAATTTTTTCGCTTATTGTATGGATAATCTTTGCAAGCAAACAGTAAGTCAATATCTTATTGATCCTAATAGATATTAAGGAATCCTTGAAATCACAATTCACCCCTTTTCAACCCTTAGGGGTGGAATTTTAAAAAACTGTCAAACTTATTTCGAGATATTTTAAAAAGACACTTATGTGCCAAAAAGTAATGTTGCAACTAAACGAACACAGGAATTACGACGGGATGTATAATTCACCCCGATTGTAGATCCACCCCTTTAGGGGTTGATTAGGACAAAATCCTGAAATCGGTGATTCGGTATTTGCTGTAAATTAAATTAAATCATTTTTAATTTTTAATATTAATGAACAACATTAATTTAGTGAATAATAGATATAATATTATGATTAACAAAAACAATTTGTTCGTGTTACTTCGGGAATGTTCGTAAAATTGACTTGAAGCATTACTAAATTTTAATCATTTGCTTTTTTAATACATTTTGTGATAATTTCAAATATGATTATATTTAATTCCTATTATTTCTAATTATTAAAAAAATAATATGAAAAATATATAAAAATAATCGGAAAATGAAAAATACCGAAAATGTAATGAAAATATCCTTTTTTTATATTTACAGGATAACTAACATGAGATTTTAAGAAAATGTGAATATAGGAGATTCAATTTTCTGAGAAATATAAAATTAAAACAACCTTTTTCCTTTTCTGGAGTCTTGTCTACAACTGTAGTGTTAATATTAGATATTGTAATATTATTATCTGAGTAGTTTTCCAGGGAATCTGTAAACGAGAAAATGTAATTAATATTACTTGGTTCATTTGATCCAGTTAATGGATCATTTCTAAATAATCACATTTTTTATTATTAGTTAATTACTGCTATTATTAAAAAAGCTAATAAAATTTAGTTTTTTTTTTTATGAAATAAAGAAATAAATTTTGAAAATAAATATATATAACCTTCATAATTTTCAGATATTTGTTCTCGGGCAGTGCAATCCACGATTACTTCACGATTAGAACCATTCTCTAAACATTCTGCGGAAATAAAAATGAGCATTAATTATATACAGCTATATACTATATACAAAACTCAGGTTATAAAATTATAGAAAAATACCTTCCAATTCATTTATTTCCACATATTTTTCTTCTTCTAATGCTTCGTCACACTCATTCTCAGCATCAACATCAATATCTTTTATGGTAATAGCATCCAGAGATTTTCCCTTATATTTATAAATTATGCCATTATCAAGAGCGAAAAGTAACTGTGAAATTTTTGCTAAATGTATTGCCTCATTTGGCAGACGGTAAAAATGTCTATGTACTTCAATATTATGTCCCATATAGTCAGCAAGTATAGCCAGTTCATTTTCAGTTAAATTTAAAGCTTGAGAAACAATTGCAATGTGTTTCCTTAATTTCGTTCCCCTTAAAAGATGGGGCTGAGACGCACCACAAAGATTAGCAGCTTCACGAAGACATCGGTCAGCTGGAAATTCACACATTTCAAAATTTATAGAAATTAATGTGATTCCAAGAAATAAATTTACAAATATATACGGAGGGCCGCCCCTAGGCGGGGGCAAGTGGGGCACCGGCCCCAGGCCCCGCGCCTTTAAGGGCCCCGCGCCTTTAAGGGCCCCGCGCTTCGACCGTCAAGAAATTAAATAATAAAATACATTAAAAATAGTATTCCAAGTTTTATAAACAGCTGGAAAAATTTATATTTTCATTGAATATAAGTATGTGTACTTTGTTACTAGTTAATAATGTTAATAAGAAAATATCGTTATTCAATATACATATATAGATGGGGCCCCGCAAATCCAGTTTTGGGGTCCCGCAAATCCAGTTTTGGGGTCCCGCAAATCCAGTTTTGGGGTCCCGCAAATCCAGTTTTGGGGCCCCGCAATTCCAGTTGTATTTATTTTCGCCCCTACCAAAAACGTATGGGTTCTTAAAATGGACATTTGCAGATTCTTTATATTTTAATAACAAATTAATTGCTTCTATTTGTTCATGGCTAACCATCATACACACGGGCCTGCCTAATTTCCCCCTTATTTCTATGTGCATATACCTCTTGCAAAAAATTTGTTCGCTTGGTTTCAGAGAATTGAAAGTTTCTGATTCAGGTTGGATATTGTGACGATTATTATAGTCTTCAATTAGTAATTTTTCTGTCGACTTTATACTATTTTTTATATACAATTGAATTCTCTTCTCTTATCTCTAACCTGTTTTATAGTCTTGTTTACGCTTCAACTCGACCTGATAAGAGCACCTGCACTGTTTTTCATTTTGCGACCTTGGTTCATGAACACAATGCAACGAATTGAAGACTTTCGAATTCAAAATGTTAATAAATAATTGACAATGTTCTCTAATAAAAATTTCTAACATTTAATTTTTGCACAGTCCAATTCCAACAGTTCAGTTATTGTTAATAAAAAATTCCAACAATGTTCACTTTCCTCAACACTCCACTCTATTTTATACTTATTTAGTGTAAATCCCGTCTAAATTCGGTAATTAATCTATTTACCGTGTTTAATTTTCAAACATTGTTTTAACACGACTCTATGATTTTATTATTAATCGTCTCACTATGTTTACTCGTCTTATGAAATTACTTTTAAGAACTGCATCTCACACTAAAACACAACTTTCTACACAATATATGTATATAATGAAAGTAATTTTGCAAAAGACCGCTACACTGCTGAACCGTATATTAGAATGAACCGTAGAAAGAAGGATCGATTATTCCATCTTTTGATACGTTAATAATTTTTGATTTTGTGTCCCTAAACTGTACTGGTTATATTTCGCGACCAGTGATGTGAGACGGGTAAATACCCAGTGGGTAGGTAAATATAAATGGGTATTTACCCGAGGTTTGTTTACCCAGCCAAAAAATGGGTACAATTTTTTATATTTTTTTAAATTATTGGAAAATTTCAAAGTACCTATAGTATAGATAATATATTTTTTAGGCGACCATATCAAAAACAGTTGTTTTTTATCATCTAGTGCCGGCCATAAAGTAAATCTTTTTCGGCCTAGGCTGATTTGCTTATTTTTTTGGCCGCTGGATGCTAGAGCCATTTATGTGTCATTTCTCAAGTTACAAGATCCTTATGGTTACATTGAAACAACTGACAGTCAAACATTTATAATTGCAATAATTGTTCAGTAACCATAAATTATCAAATGTAAATAAATAAATTTAATTTTTCTAATAAAAATGTCTTTTTTTCGCCCAAAAAATATAATGTGCACCTTGGCCAAAAAGATCTACTTTTGGCCATGGTACACAAATATTAGTCCAGAATGTTTTTCTGAAATATAAAAAATACTTTTTCATGCATTCCTGTTTACTGCCAACACTAATCTAATAATCTAATAAATAAAATCTTATAAAGTCTGATTTTTAGGGTTTTGTAGGTATGACCAAAAAACCCTCATACCGTCATTTTGTCGTCTGTCTGTCTGTCTGTTCGGTAAAAATTGTAGCCAAACGGCTAAACCTAGAGAGTTGAAATCTGGCATGCTTATGCAACTCTTTGACCCGCACATAGGAAAAATACTAAAACATCTAAAAAACATATCCTCCTAAAAATATAAACAAATATGTGCTCATCGAATAGAAAAATATATATTTTTTTAAATTCTGAGTAGGGTATTAAATGGGTTGAATGTTACTCTACGGTCCGCTCGAACTTCATTCAATTCTCTCCCCTCTCCTACTACTATCGTAAGTGTCATGCAGGCTCAAGACACTAAATAATTCAAGGATTATCAGTGGTTCTAAAACAATGGTTTCTGGTTTATAAATTTATACACAATGATACACAATTTTAATTGGGCTAATATGGGGGAAAATAAAGTACTATGCACCTAAAAACAAGATTATCAGGTTAGTTTTAGTTAGTAAAAGTCTAAAATCTAGCGGAGCGAGTTAGTCATCTTCTAGTTTAATGACAAAACACTATCTTAGGTTAGGTTAGGTTAGTAAGGGTTTGGTTAGAAGAAGCCGAGCGAAGCGAGCTACCCATCTTCTAGTTTACTGACAAAACACTATCTTAGGTTAGGTTATGTTAGTAAGGGTTTGGTTAGAAGAAGCCGAGCGAAGCGAGCTACCCATCATCTAGTTGAATGACAAAACAAACTCACACCATAACAATGCCACAGTAGCGTAGGTACTATTCCCTAGTTATACCAAGACCGGTCAGTACGTTTTAGGAACACTGGTAAAACACGTGAGCTGTCGTTTACAGCAAGTAAATGGAGTGGATAGAGTTGGATGAAGTTAGAGCGGACCGTACAGTAACATTTTACCATTAAATGAAAGCCCTTAGTACGTGGATTAACGATCAAAATTTTATTTTTGCAAAATAAATTATTTTGAAGCTATTTTTGCCAAAATTGTGCAAAAAATTTTTTGTACCACACCCTGTAGCGCAGATGGTTTAAGTTAAAAATTTGAATAAATTCTAAGTAATATACAATGGTGTGAACCGGAATAGTACAACAGGAATTTTTGATCAGATTATGTTTTCGGAAAATAACGCATTTTTTGTGTTTTTAACTAAAATACGTTAAATATTTAATTCGCTATGTAACACAGTAGATTAGTAAGGGCTGATGGCGTAGTCGATATCGTCGTTGGTTAATAATTTCCAAACTACAGTTCGAAACCTGTCAATTTTAATTTTTCTGTATTTTTTTGCATTTTTATTTTGTTTAAATTATTTTATCAAAATTCTAGTTATATTTTGGTAAATGTTGCATTTAATTTTTAAAACCGTAAATTTAATAACCAGTGGGAAGTGTTGAAATAATAATTTAATCCTATGTTTGAATGTATACGAAATCAGAGGGCGGGGCTTATGATTTAAGGAACCAATGGAAGCGATAAGCGCGCAATTTTCAAAATATAACCTAACCTAACCTAACCTTGCTATATAAAAAAAAATACTGCACATATTTAGAAACTTAAATAATAGTATTAGGCATGTCGAAAAAATATTTTGACATAAAATTTGTTTTGGCATCAGCACCAGTTTCAACTGATTGTCAACTAAAAAACACAAAAAATGGGTTACTTTCCGAAAACAAAATCTGATCGAAAATTCCTGTTGTACTATTTCGGTTCACACCAATGTACATTACTTAGAATATTTTCAGATTTTTAGTTTAAACCATCTGGGCTACAGGGTGTGGGACAAAAAATTTTTTGCACAATTTTGGCAAAAATCGCATCAAAATAATTTATTTTGCAAAAATAAAAATTTGATCGTTAATCCCCGTACCAAGGGTTTTCATTTGATACCATACTCAGAATTTTAAAAACATATTTTTTTTTTTCGATGAGCTCATATTTGTATATATTTTTAGGGGGATATGTTTTTTAGATGTATTAGTAATTTTCCTATGTGCGGGTCAAAGAGTTGTATAAGCATGCCAAATTTCAACTCTTTAGGTTTAGTCGTTTCGCTACAATTTTTACCGAACAGACAGACAGACAGACGACCAAATGACGGTATAAGGGTTTTTTGAGCATACCTACAAAACCCTAAAAATGATTAAAAATATTTCGCTTTCAAATTATACTTCCAAGTACGTCTTGATGGTGAATAATTTTTGATTATATATTTTTTTTTATTAAGCTCCGAGCTACAGATAGATCAATCATCGGTCGTTAAAAAAAATTGTAGCTTTGGGTGCCCCATTTTAAATTATTACCATTGTTTTTTACTGAATTTTCTATTAATGTTCTATTTCCATTTTTGTTCGATTGTGAAATATTCAATTTTGGGCAATGAGGACCAATATTTTTTATTAATAATATAGTTTCATAGTTAAGCACGTTAGTTCTAATATAACGCACTGTATCCAGTTTCATATTTGAGTACTTATCACAAATTAAAACAACCGAACTCTAAGACCGCCGACCGAAATTTACTAACACATACACACTAACAACCCGCTGCTGTTGCCTTTTCCAGTTCTTTTTTATTACTTACGTCAGTGTTTTTTAACCTTTTTCATTGAGTGGCACCCCTGACTGAAGAATAAAAATTCGTGGCACCCTTGACTGAAAAATAAAAAATCGTGGCCCCCAATTTGTTTTTTAAATCTAGTTTTATTATGAAATATATCAAATTACACAAAGCAAAATAGAACTGACAATGAGTTATCTTGAACTACACTTAAGTAATTTTGCAAGAAATTATTAACTTTACTTTGAGATACTGAAAAAGTTATCTAGGAGTATTTTGTGGCATTCATTGTTGGACTTTGCGGCACCCCGGTTGAAAAACACTGACTTACGTAGATAGACACATTAGAAATCGCATGTGGCAACGCTGTGTCTGGGGACACACCGATGTTGTGTCCCCGGTGTCTGTATATCTAAATTTTTAAAATGCATGAAAAATCTTTGAATTAGAAATAATAAAAATAAATATATACAGATATATTTAGCTAGTTTAATGCAATTTTTAATTATAAGTAAGATTTTAAATTCAGTTTTTCTTATTAAAATTTTTTAGGAGGACACTGTCCCAGCGCCACCCAGTCTCAGTCGCCACTGATATCCTGAACTGCACATTTCAGAGCATTTCTAATATTTAATTTACGTTTCTCGCACCTTCTTTGTATATAATAAACTGTCTTTTAAACAAAATAAATTGATTTAGCGTTATAATTTTGTCAACAAATATAAAATGTACGCTGAAATAATGACAAAGTGAAGTTTGAACATATATATTTCCTGAACTGCACATTTAAGAACATTTCTAATATTTAATTTACGTTTCTCGCACCTTCTTTGTACATAATAAACTGTCTTTTAAACAAAATAAATTGATTTAGCGTTATAATTTTGTCAACAAATATAAAATGTACGCTGAAATAATGACAAAGTGAAGTTTGAACATATATATTTCCTGAACTGCACATTTAAGAACATTTCTAATATTTAATTTACGTTTCTCGCACCTTCTTTGTACATAATAAACTGTCTTTTAAACAATAAAAATTGATTTAGCGTTATAATTTTGTCAACAAATATAAAATGTACGCTGAAATAATGACAAAGTGAAGTTTGAACATATATATTTCCTGAACTGCACATTTAAGAACATTTCTAATATTTAATTTACGTTTCTCGCACCTTCTTTGTACATAATAAACTGTTTTTTAAACAAAATAAATTGATTTAGCGTTATAATTTTGTCAACAAATATAAAATGTACGCTGAAATAATGACAAAGTGAAGTTTGAACTTATATATTTCCTGAACTGCACATTTAAGAACATTTCTAATATTTAATTTACGTTTCTTGCACCTTCTATGTACATAATAAACTGTCTTTTAAACAAAATAAATTGATTTAGCGTTATAATTTTGTCAACAAATATAAAATGTACGCTGAAATAATGACAAAGTGAAGTTTGAACATATATATTTCCTGAACTGCACATTTAAGAACATTTCTAATATTTAATTTACGTTTCTCGCACCTTCTTTGTACATAATAAACTGTCTTTTAAACAATAAAAATTGATTTAGCGTTATAATTTTGTCAACAAATATAAAATGTACGCTGAAATAATGACAAAGTGAAGTTTGAACATATATATTTCCTGAACTGCACATTTAAGAACATTTCTAATATTTAATTTACGTTTCTCGCACCTTCTTTGTACATAATAAACTGTCTTTTAAACAAAATAAATTGATTTAGCGTTATAATTTTGTCAACAAATATAAAATGTACGCTGAAATAATGACAAAGTGAAGTTTGAACATATATATTTCCTGAACTGCACATTTAAGAACATTTCTAATATTTAATTTACGTTTCTCGCACCTTCTTTGTACATAATAAACTGTCTTTTAAACAAAATAAATTGATTTAGCGTTATAATTTTGTCAACAAATATAAAATGTACGCTGAAATAATGACAAAGTGAAGTTTGAACATATATATTTCCTGAACTGCACATTTAAGAACATTTCTAATATTTAATTTACGTTTCTCGCACCTTCTTTGTACATAATAAACTGTTTTTTAAACAAAATAAATTGATTTAGCGTTATAATTTTGTCAACAAATATAAAATGTACGCTGAAATAATGACAAAGTGAAGTTTGAACTTATATATTTCCTGAACTGCACATTTAAGAACATTTCTAATATTTAATTTACGTTTCTTGCACCTTCTATGTACATAATAAACTGTCTTTTAAACAAAATAAATTGATTTAGCGTTATAATTTTGTCAACAAATATAAAATGTACGCTGAAATAATGACAAAGTGAAGTTTGAACATATATATTTCCTGAACTGCACATTTAAGAACATTTCTAATATTTAATTTACGTTTCTGGCACCTTCTTTGTACATAATAAACTGTCTTTTAAACAATAAAAATTGATTTAGCGTTATAATTTTGTCAACAAATATAAAATGTACGCTGAAATAATGACAAAGTGAAGTTTGAACATATATATTTCCTGAACTGCACATTTAAGAACATTTCTAATATTTAATTTACGTTTCTCGCACCTTCTTTGTACATAATAAACTGTCTTTTAAACAAAATAAATTGATTTAGCGTTATAATTTTGTCAGCAAATATAAAATGTACGCTGAAATAATGACAAAGTGAAGTTTGAACATAAATATATCCTGCAGTAGCGGCTGGTGGGTAAAATATTTGGGGGGACACTTTTTGATCCATATATTGCAATTGTGTCCAGCCCATGGCCCGCGGGCCTAATCTGGCCCAACAATAAGTTTCAAACAGCTCGCATGTATTTTCTGTCCCTTGTTTTTTTAGAATCATCCTCCCCCCTTCCCCAAACGATTTTCGGAATTTCTCCACCCTCTCTGTCCTTAATTGATTTTCAGAATTTCTTCCCCAAGTTCTCAAATGATTATCAGAATTATCACCCGTCCTCTGTGATTTTTAAATATCTGGTCCCCAATCCAACTCAAACTGGCCTGTGAAACATATTTAGAATTCATATACACAATGTATCAAGGTAGAGGGAGTACGACTTTTCTCAAAAACACGATGTGTAAGTTAGTAAAAAAATTTGATGACCTAATTTGACAATAATAACATTATAAATTGATGTGAAGTGTGAATTTTCACACGTTTCAGGGTTTTGCAGGTATTTAATCAGTGTAAGAAGCCAACATACTACGGATGTCTAGGAATATTTGTTCTATAATCACATCAAAATCAAAAGTTTTTAGAGTTTTGTAGGTATGAGCAAAAAACCCTTGTACCGTCATTTTGTCGTCTGTCTGTCTGTTCGGTAAAAATTGTAGCCAAACGGCTAAACCTAGAAAGTTGAAATTTGGCACGCTTATACAACTCTTTGACCCGCACATAGGAAAAATACTAAAACATCTAAAAAACATATCCCCCTAAAAGTATAAACAAATATGTGCTCATCGAAAAAAGAAAATATATTTTTTTAAATTCTGAGTAGGGTATTAAATGAAAACCCTTAGTACGTGGATTAACGATCAAAATTTTATTTTTGCAAAATAAATTATTTTGACGCTATTTTTGCCAAAATTGTGCAAAAAAATGTTTGTCCCACACCCTGTAGCCCAGATGGTTTAAATTAAAAATCTGAAAAAGTTCTAAGTAATGTACATTGGTGTGAACCGGAATAGTACAACAGGAATTTTTGATCAGATTATGTTTTCGGAAAATAACGCATTTTTTGTGTTTTTAACTAAAATACGTTAAATATTTAATTCGCTATGTATAGGGTGACCAGATTTCAGTGAAGGGAAACCGGGACATAGGGAAAAAAAGAAAGTCCTCACCTCCCAAATACACATGAAGAGCAAAAAAAAAGGCCCTCGCCTCCCAGATCAAAGTGAAGAGAAAAAAAAGGTCCTCACCTCTCAGATTGACTAGTTATAATATTTTTTTTTTCTTACAAATGCAGATTTATGTAAAAACCGGGACAATCGACCGTCTAGAAAACATTTTTCGGGACACCGGGACAATTGACATAAAACCGGGACGGATGGTCACCTTAGCTATGTAACAGAGTGGGTAAGTAAGGGCTGATAGCTTAGTCGATTTCGTCGTTGGTTATTAATTTGCAAACCAGAATTCGAATCCTGTCAATTTTAATTTTTCTGTTTTTTTTTTTTTCATTTTTATTTTGTTTAAATTATTTTGTCAAAATTCTAGTTATATTTTGGTAAATGTTGCATTTAATTTTTAAAAGCGTAAATTTAATAACCAGTGAGAAGTGTTGAAATTATAATTTAATCCTATGTTTGAATGTACCTATACGAAATCAGAGGGCGGCGCTTATGATTTAAGCAACCAATGGAAGCGGTTAGCGCGCAATTTTCAAAATATAACCTAATCTAACCTAACCTAACCTAACCTTGCTATATAAAAAAAATACTGCACATATTTAGAAACTTAAATAATGGTATTAGGCATGTCGAAAAAATATTTTGACATAAAATTTGTTTTGGCATCCCAAATAATCATCACTCAGTTACTAAATACCTGCAAAACCCTGAAATGTGTGAAAATTCACACTTCACATCAATTTTTTAAACTATTAAATTACTTTTTTTTTAGGGACCCACTTTTTTTGCGCTTCAGGCCCTTCTAATCCTAAATCCGGCCCTAAGTTTGTTAAAAAGTACCAACATAAATTATTACAAAAAAAAAATATTACCGAAAATCATATATTTGCCTAATATTTATATTTTGTATTTGAACGTTCTTCCAAGGTCAAACAACTTTTGTTATCTAGTTTTAAATTCCAAAGTTCATGAGCGTTCTTTGTTATTTTTATTTCAAAACGATATAAAGTTACAATTATACAAAATGTATGTTTTTCTTACTTCTAATCAGGGTCGTGTAAAGACAAACCTGCGCCCGGGGAAAAAAGCAGAATTTAACCCCCCTCTGGTTTCCGTAAAAAAATATGTTTGTTCCAACAAAAGTTACTTATGTATATTGCTGACTAAAAAAAATCGCTGGAAATATAATCAATAAAAAATAAACAATAAAAATGTTGAAACGATGCTAAAAGAAAAATATGATTTTAAAACTGAGTACGATTTCGAGTAAAAAATATGTTATAACTTTATCTTCAGAGCGGCAAAATCATGGATGATTTTTTCAAATCTAATGATTGAATTACTTCAAATTTAATTGAAAGTAAACTTAAATTGGTAAGCCTGTCCTGAGCCATTGAAGCTCTTAAAATTTTTTTTACCAGTTTAAGTTTGCCGAAGGAACTTTCCCCTGATGCAGGAATACTGGAATAGTTAGAAAAATTCTGTATGCAGTTTCCATATTTTTGTAATTTGCAGTCTAGTCCAGTAGCGGCTGGTGGGTAAAATATTTGGGGGGACACTTTTTGATCCATATATTGCAATTGTGTCCAGCCCATGGCCCGCGGGCCTAGACTGGCCCAACAATAAGTTTCAAACAGCTCGCATGTATTTTCTGTTCCTTGTTTTTTTAGAATCATCCTCCCCCCTTCCTCAAACGATTTTCGGAATTTCTCCACCCTCTCTGTCCTTAATTGATTTTCAGAATTTCTTCCCCAAGTTCTCAAATGATTATCAGAATTTCGCCCACCCGTCCTCTGTGATTTTTAAATATCTGGTCCCCAATCCAACTCAATCCGGCCTGTGAAACATATTAAGAATTCATATACACAATGTATCAAGGTAGAGGGAGTACGATTTTTCTCAAAAACGCGATGTGCAAGTTGGTAAAAAAATTAGGTGACTAAATTTGGTCTAATTTGACAATAATAACATTAAAAATTGATGTGAAGTGTGAATTTTCACACGTTTCAGGGTTTTGCAGGTATTTAATCAGTGTAAGAAGCCAACATACTACGGATGTCTAGGAATATTTGTTCTATAATCACATCAAAATCAACAGTTTTTAGGGTTTTGTAGGTATGATCAAAAAACCCTTATACCGTCATTTTGTCGTCTGTCTGTCTGTTCGGTAAAAATTGTAGCCAAACGGCTAAACCTAGAGAGTTGAAATTTGGCATGCTTATGCAACTCTTTGACCCGCACATAGGAAAAATACTAAAACATCTAAAAAACATATCCCCCTAAAAATATAAACAAATATGACTAATCGAAAAAAAAAATATATTTGTTTTTAAATTCTGAGTAGGGTATTAAATGAAAGCCCTTAGTACGTGGATTAAGGATCAAAATTTTATTTTTGCAAAATAAATTATTTTGACGCTATTTTTGCAAAAGTTGTGCAAAAAAATTTTTGTCCCACACCCTGTTGGGTTTAAATTATATGGTATGGTATGGTATGGTATGGTTTAAATTAAAAATCTGAAAAAATTCGAAGTAATGTACATTGGTGTGAACCGGAAGTACAACAGGAATTTTTGATCAGATTATGTTTTCGGAAAATAACGCATTTTTTGTGTTTTTAACTAAAATACGTTAAATATTTAATTCGCTATGTAACACAGTAGATTAGTAAGAGCTGATGGCGTAGTCGATTTCGTCGTGGGTTAGTTATTTGCAAACCAGCCATTTTGTCAAAATTCTAGTTATATTTTGGTAAATGTTGCATTTAATTTTTAAAAGCGTAAATTTAATAACCAGTGGAAAGTGTTGAAATTATAATTTAATCCTATGTTTGAATGTATATGAAATCAGAGGGCGGGGCTTATGATTTAAGCAACCAATAGAAGCGGTAAGGGCGCAATTTTCAAAATCTAACCTAACCTAACCTAACCTTGCTATATAAAAAAATACTGCACATATTTAGAAACTTAAATAATGGTATTAGGCATGTCGAAAAAATATTTTGACATAAAATTTGTTTTGGCATCCCAAATAATCATCATTCAGTTACTAAATACCTGTAAAACCCTGAAATGTGTGAAAATTCACACTTCACGTCAATTTTTTAAATTTTTACTATTAAATTACTTCCGAGTAAAATTTAAATATAATTTTGATAAAATTATGAAGTAATTATTATCTTGACTTCTATGAACTTTTACATCGCTCTCTTGTTAACCAAAATATAACACTAAATTAATTTATTTTGTTTAGAAAACTATCTATTGTATATAAATAAAGCCCAGAAATTATGAATTAACAAAAAACAGGAATTAGAAAAATTATAAATCCGGTTTTTACGGATATGCACGTTCGCTACCCATTAATTACTCACGACCCGATAATAACCCGCTACACGTTTATTGCCCATTACCTGTTAATTACCCGCTGCCGGTTATTTAGCCTTTATCGCTTAATTCCTCGTTACCCGTTAAATACCTACTACCCGTTAATTACCCGCTTTACGCTAATTACTTCTTACGTATCAGTTATCCTTGAATATTTATTCAAATACACTGTATTATTTTCTACAGCAGTGGGAATGGTATAACGTTTCGGAAATATCTAATTCTGGTCATATTATATATTTTTACATTAATTTTATATTGCCCGCTCTAAAAATCAAGGCCAATGTAGCGTCAGTAATATAGTTGATCCTCAAAGTATTAAATAAAAGAACAGATGCCCAGCAATATTTTCTATAAATATTCAGTTGGTTGCTTGTAGCAATAAAGATTACAGATTACCGACTAAAGATTAAAGACACTTGCACATAATCAATGCCTCTAATATTTTCTATTTTTTATTTATCACTTTTATTCAGATAGTACTGAATAACAGAAAATAACTAAATTACATAAATGTACTTAATTTTTTTTCTTTATATTTTATAATTCTTGAAATCTATACATATATTTTTAAATACCATATGTACAAATATTTAATTAGGGGTTATATTGTCACGGGGTGGATTTAAGAACGGACATCTTTTCTACAAAATTTATTATATTATAACAATATTACAGTACAATATAATTAATTGTCAGAATGGCTGCTGTGTTGACGGTTAGCGGCTGATGTCAGTCCCGTTCTTGCCCCGGCTTCTCCAGGATCGGTCGAACCACACCATGTATCCGCACGAAGCGGACACGTGGAGAAGCCCTGTAGACGGCACTCACATCTCGGGTTGGTGACTTGACAGCTGGGCTGGTCCTTGGGTAGCGTGCTCACAACAAATGGTCGAATGAATCACTAACAGATTGAATGAATAATTGACTGACGATTCTATTCCCTAAGACCATTTTATAACTGTTAACCAGGACACTATGACGTCAAGTCCTACCTCAATTGTTTTGGAAACATTATTCATTTGTGTAATTGTTGGCAGCAATTAAAGACAATAGTCGGCACAATTGAATAATGTTTATCAACACATTATAAAGTAGTTCAAAACTTACGGTGACAAATACTCAACACTTTGCACATTCTTTAATTCCCAAAACCGCAAGTCAGCAACCGCGACCTACACGACCTAATGGCCGCTCAAGGAATTGGGACATTAGCACACAATTATATCATAATTGTGACATTACTCCCCCCCCCCCAAGCATGACGCCCCGACATGCTAAAGTACGAAATTAAATTTTTAACAGAAATTGTAAATGCTGTTTAGGAACCGTCGGACGTCTCCAAAGGAATCCAGTGGTTGCTATAATTTTGCCCAAAAATTTTGAAAAAAGAGTTTTAATTTTTTTTTTGTGTTTTTTTGACAGAAAAAATGGAGCGTAAATGTGCAAATGTGCTAAGTGCTTGCCCCCTCGAGTCTAAGTCTTGAATCCAAGTATCCTGGAACCAAATACCCAACATTAATAAATATCAATATACGAGAAAAATTAATTTAATGTTTAATACTTGAATTTTGATAGATTTAAAAATAAATAAATAAATAAATAAAAATAAAAAATATGAGTTTAGCATAATAGATTTTATTATACTAAACCAAATTTTGTTACCCGAAATGTTGGTTAAATGGTCGTTACCAACACGTTGGCGTCTGGGTGGCTACTTGCTCCGCGAGCGCTATCCTGCCTAGCGCTTCGTGCTCTTTCCTTATTGGTGGGGATCCTGTGCTGCTAGGCATCCCTCACGAGTTGCCCTCTCACTATAGGGCTTTTTATAGCTGTAACAGCTTCAATACGCCGGCGGTGTCAGCGACGGAGCCTCAGGCCGTTTGCAGGGGTGCTTTTAACATGGTTTTGGGGAAACCATGGCAGTCTACGGCGGAGCTGACACCGGGATGGTAACCAGAGCCATCGGGACTTTTGTGTTCCTAGTCCCGATCCGGGCCGCCCATCTCTGTCAGACGCTCGGGAACTTCGATGCCGTCTGGCAGGATTAATATTCCTTCACTTTCTTCTTGCGCGTCCTGTACGTCTATACGTATCCATTCACCTTTCACTTCTTCTGTTGATCCGGGCATCCTTGATTTCCGACGCTTCAGGAGTCGGATCAACTGATGGAGCAAGCAACCCCCATAGCCTAAAGCCACTAAACCTGCAACACCAGCCATTAATTACAATATTTTATAATTGACATATTCATCCATTTTTTTTTTTTTTTTGATCATATGCAAAAAAAAAATAATAATAAAAATCAAATAACTAAATAACAATAACAACTAAATAAATCTTTAAAAAGTTTAATTTTTTGCAAATTCAATCTTACGATAGATCCGGCGACATGTGCGTAATTGGATATTATGCTTACGTAGCATTCCACTGTGCATGGTATTTTTTCAGTCTATTGACATGCATTGTCGTACTTGTTGTTTTTTAACATTTTAAACTTTGTATTTCTTTGATATTTGATTTTAAACGCACATAACTCTTCCACACTCAAAACAGATGAATCTTCCATCACTGGTCTCTTCATGATAGTATCTAGGCTTGGAGATTCTTTCGCTCTGGGTTCTTCTAGGATTGAAGTGGGTCCTATCCTCACCCTGCGGAGCGTCACTTGGCTAATGGAGCTCTGCGATGGACTTCTTATTCTTATTCCTGCTTCAGGTGGTGCGATAAATCTCGTCCCGACGGCTGGCGAAAAAATAGTGCTGTTTTGGATGCGCACTGAACGTTTTGATGGAACGGACCTCTTAGATTGAAATCTTCTTAGTCTAAGCCATCCTTACGCTACGTGATATTGCAGGGCTTCTTGTGGTTCGACCTCGGCGCCTCCACCATACTTGTCACGGGGTGGATTTAAGAACGGACATCTTTTCTACAAAATTTATTATATTATAACAATATTACAGTACAATATAATTAATTGTCAGAATGGCTGCTGTGTTGACGGTTAGCGGCTGATGTCAGTCCCGTTCTTGCCCCGGCTTCTCCAGGATCGGTCGAACCACACCATGTATCCGCACGAAGCGGACACGTGGAGAAGCCCTGTAGACGGCACTCACATCTCGGGTTGGTGACTTGACAGCTGGGCTGGTCCTCGGGTAGCGTGCTCACAACAAATGGTCGAATGAATCACTAACAGATTGAATGAATAATTGACTGACGATTCTATTCCCTAAGACCATTTTATAACTGTTAACCAGGACACTATGACGTCAAGTCCTACCTCAATTGTTTTGGAAACATTATTCATTTGTGTAATTGTTGGCAGCAATTAAAGACCATAGTCGGCACAATTGAATAATGTTTATCAACACATTATAAAGTAGTTCAAAACTTACGGTGACAAATACTCAACACTTTGCACATTCTTTAATTCCCAAAACCGCAAGTCAGCAACCGCGACCTACATGACCTAATGGCCGCTCAAGGAATTGGGACATTAGCACACAATTATATCATAATTGTGACAATATTTATTTTCACCAAAACAAGAAATAGGAACATAAACCATACAACTAATAAAATAAATATCGTATAAAATATTAATAATAAATTAAATAATTATCTGGTTCTAGTTTCAATAAGGATTGTATTGATTTAAATCATATTATTTTTATACTTTTAAAGACTTAAATTATTTTCCTGAAGACAGTTAAATCAGTAGGTTAAATTTTAATAAAATCGTTTTTAGTGCCACTTTGTTGAAATTTATGTTTTCTTTTGAAATTACTTTTCACAAGACGCACAAAATAACAACTTAGCATATTTTGCTTTGTGAGCCAAACCATTAAACATTGTGTCAGTTTGCAAAAATAAACGTTTTCATGTTTTTTTTTTTTTTAATTTATTATTTTAGGTGTTATCATCAACTAGATTATTAGCACCAGAGACCACATACTCAGTTTCATATATTTAGTTGAAAAAGAAAAAACATTGTTTCAAGTAATTTTCCTAGAAAAATATTTCAAGTATAAAACATAAAATACTCAATACAATGTACTAAATACTGTATTTGAAATACAAAGAGTGTTTGAAATAGTATTTCACAAAAACTTGATTTGAAATATTCACAATTCGGGTATGTTAATGTCTGAAATGTAATTCAAGCATTTATTGGGTGTAATAAGCAAAAGTTGATGTGAAGTGTGAATTTTCACACGTTTCAGGGTTTTGCAGGTATTTAGTAACTGAATGATGATTATTTGGGACGCCAAAACAAATTTTATGTCAAAATATTTTTTTATGAATTTTAATTCGAATGCCTAATACCATTATTTAAGTTTCTAAATATGTGCAGTATTTTTTTTATATAGCAAGGTTAGGTTAGGTTAGGTTAGGTTAGATTTTGAAAATTGCGCCATTATCGCTTCCATTGGTTGCTTAAATCTTAAGCCCCGCCCTCTGATTTTGTATGACGTTCTCAATATAAACATAGGCAACCAGTTATACGATTTTTCCTGTCCCGACACCCTCGTCAAAACTTTTGTAAAATCAATATTTATTTTTCCAGATTTCAGAACACAGTGTGCCATCTATCCTGAAACAGTTATTTCAGGATTTTGCCGCTAGGGACTATTTACAGTGGCTACCTTTTGCGCCACTTCAGTTTTTCTCAATATTTGAGAAAACATAGGCAAATCCCACAAAATTTATACTATTTTGCAAATCTATAGACCCCATGCAATGATACTAATTAAGCATCACTCACATTAAGCATGATAATTAACAAATAAACCCTATATACCATTGGGATATTTGAACCAACCGAGATTACGAAAAATCTGGCCTGAAAAGGTCGCGTGCACTTTAAAATTGGTTTTGAAAGGTAGCGATTACCAACCTATATATATATATATATATATATATATATATATATCGTTATTCCGTGTCTGTATTATATTTAATAAAGTTATTGGGAATAGCGGTGGAGGAAAAAGTAAACTCAATATTTACATGTACCCGATATTTCGATTTGACTTTTCAAATCTTTTTCAAGGGAAGTAAAATTTAAGAGTTGCCTCTGTTGTAACACATTAAAAGAATAAATAAATTAGAGTTAAAATAGAACATTACAATTATTATCACATTGAAAAATTACACTTTAAAATTGTTATCACAGAACTGTATATTGACTAAAATAGTATTAAATAAATAAATCTACTTGGATTAAAATTAGAAAGTTCTTATTTTAATTTTAATCCAAGTAGATTTATTCTAAGTAATAATAAATTGACAAAAAATTAAAATCTTACCCCACCAACAAAATACAAAAACAGAACAATGACTTAGTTAAAAAACGGCTTGAAATAGGACTAATTGACAAAATGACAAAACAAAAACTATCCACAACTAATGCAGTTCCCCCTAGAATTTATTTTTTACCTAAAATCCATAAACCAAGAATTCCTTACCGCCCCATAGTCTCCAGCATAACCTCCCCTACTTACACCTTGTCCAAATATCTAGCCAATATCCTCAGCAACATTATAGGTAAAAAAGATTCCAACGTAAAAAATTCCTTAGACTTCAAATCAAAAATAAAACATCTCACGATACCAGATAACCACATCTTAGCATCCCTTGACGTAATCTCTCTCTACACAAACACACCTGTGAACTTAGCCCTTGAAATTATTAAGAAAAAATGGACCGACATAGAACCTTACACGACATTATCTAAAAAAGAATTTCAGACCGGCGTCAACTTCTGCCTACAAAATACTTATTTTAAACATGGTCAAGAATTCTATGCTCAAACTTTCGGTTGCGCAATGGGAAACCCTATATCCAGTTTAATTGCCAACATGGTATTAGAAGAATTAGAGGAAGAATGTTTAAACAAATTAAGCGAAAAACCTTTGTTCTACGGACGTTATGTTGACGACTTAGTTACTGACTTACAAAAAAGATAAAATAGACGAACTGAAAAATTCCTTAACACCTTTCACCCACGATTACAATTCACACTCGAGACAGAACAAGACAATTCTATCCATTTCTTAGATATGACGCTTATAAGAAACACTGAAAACGGAAAAATAATAACAAACTGGTACCAAAAACCAACCCATAGTTGGCGCTATCTCAATTATTATTCAAACCACCCTAAGAACCAAAAAATAAAAATTTTAGATAATACTATCGACAGAGCTCTAAAACTATCTCACGTCAGTTTTAGAAAAGAAAACATTAAAAAGGTTACCAGCGCGTTTTTAAACAACAACTTATCAAGAGACGTATTCAAGAAAGAACAAACAAAATATACAATACACATGACAACCGGACAGACCTGAATGACAAAAAATATATAACACTCCCTTTTCACGATCCTAGTTTTAACCAATACAAAAAAGTATTTGAAAACCACAAGTTATCAATAGCATTTACCACCAGCAACAATAACCAACAAAACTTTTCAAAATTAAAATCAAAAATTGAAAATCTCGATCAATCCAACCTAGTATACTCTATCCCATGTTCCTCCTGCCCTCGCTCATATATAGGTACTACATCTCAAAAACTAAGACACAGGATAACACAACACAAATCAGATGTAAGGCTTAAGCCTCAAAGTACTGCTCTTGCCATCCACGCTAATAAATATAATCACAACTTCGACTACCTTAATGTCAAAATATTAGACAAAGAAAAAAATTGGGATAAAAGACTTACATCTGAAATGTTACATATACTCGACACACTAGGACAAAATGTTAACAAAAAGACAGACATTGACGATTTGAGCAAAATTTACCACCCCTTATTCAAAAAAAAAATTTACACTAAACTTAAAATACATATTTCAATATATATCCATTCAATTTAACTTCCCGTATATATTCAAATTCAGACAGCGGTGATTGAACCTATATTTCCTATGATACATTTTTTCAACAAGTTTAAACGTACCTTGATTACCAGATTACGATATTGCAATAAGAATTTTTATCACAGTCACCTGACATACATTACACGTACACAGTGAATTTTATTATTTTAAATCTTGACTTCCAATTTTTTAACTTTTGACAAAAATTTTGGACTTTTACCATCTGACCACTGTGTACCATGATTGCTTCTATCTACTGGTGAGTTTTTAATTCTATTATCAATATATTTACAAAACTACTATCACATTTACGTAAACTTTGATTATATTGTTAAAATCCTGTTTATTATAAAATTGTAATTCTATGTATATAATTATTTTATGCTGAAGATGCGTTAACTAATAAAACGCGAAACGTACCATGATACTTGTTTTTTAATTTTCCTAACTAATACTGACGATTAAAGAAGAACATATTATATCTGTATATTACTCGTTAAGAATTTACATCTATATATATATATATATATATATATATATATATATATATATATATATATATATATATATATATATATATATATATATATATATATATATATATATATATATACGAAAGAAAGTTCTTGACGAAATTAATATGGGTATTAAATAAAATTCTTATGTCATACTCGTCATATATTTATTAAAACAATTTTTATAGAGACGTTTCGATTGGTAATCCAATCATCCTCAGTCTAAAAATAAGGATACACATTGAAATATAACAAAATCGAAATTATTAGTCTTGTATTAAAGAATATTTGTGATAAAGAAATGTAAAAGTAAAATGAAATTACTAGAAAACTAACAATGAAACCCAAATATGAAAAACAAAACTAAGATGGCGCGAACTCCATTTTGTATTACGTACGGTTAATAATATATTGCTAAACACGTAAACTAAAAAACATTTAAATTAAAACAAAATGGACAAACAATATTCTTTAATACAGTCATAATTAGTAACAAAAGGAAGTGTTCTTAACAAAGATAGCTTACCCAATATTATTGTCAAAAGTGTAAAATAATGTATTTCCACATTGAAATATTTGGAACGGACAGGAACGGTTAATCATAGTCTAGCCGAACGGTCTGTCCTATACTGGTAGACAGATCGACGTCACAGACATATGATAAGGTGAGGAAACTACTTGTGACAGGTAGGTATCGAAACAGCTGTTTATTGTGTGAAAAGTTTTTTTTTTTTTTTTTTTATTTAGCATTTTAGGTACATCGACTGCAAGGCCATTAGTACCTTATATATTGTGCATATATACATGTAATACAGTATTGTAGTAATACATTAATAGATAAATTACATTGGTAATTAAATATAATAGTAATGGTAGAATTGTTACCTAGGGTAAGTATGGTTTAATATTGCTTACTAGCAAGTAAGAGATTCTTTTTTGTCATGAGGTTATCACCTAGAGACAGAATTTCGGTAAGATTGTGGAAGGTTCTGGGTAAAGTTCTGGTAGTCATATTTAATTGACTGAAACTCATTTTTAATTGAAAGAGTTAATAAGATTATATTTAGGCAGTATCTTGATATAGTTGCAGTTTATTTATGATTTTAGTGAATTTTGCTTTTATTTTACTTTTATTAATTAGGGGGTATAAAGATTGTAGCATTTTTATGAGTCTTTTAGTGTTAGGCGTGTACTCTTCTGATAGTGATATGATATCGTTATGACCTTGAGTGTTTTCCATGAAGCTGTGTAGTTGGTCGTATGATAAAATATATTTTTGGGGGTTATCATTTATCTCCTTTTTTATTTTGGGTAGTATTGGAAATACATATTTTTGTCTTTTCTGTATTTGTGTGGGCTGTAGTTGAATATTTTCATTATTTGAATTTTCATCTGAATTTACAGAAATCGTAGCTGGTCGCTTGGTTGTTGATGGGGGATTTAATAATTTTCCAAGGTATTGATGGAATTTTTCAGCTTCACTGTGTGTCAGCTTTTTTAGTTCTTCGGGGTTAAAAATTGAAAATGAAGCATCTGTTTCTGAAGACAGAGCTTGAACAACGTTTTGGTCAATATTATTCTCCTCTATATTTATTGAGATCAATTGTTGTTGTGATTCCTGGTTATCTTGTGTAAATGTGGTTGGTACATTGGATTCGTATCTAGTATTTTGTTGTTGCTCTTCTGTCTCTTTAATAAACGGTTGTTGGTCTTGTTTTTGTTTTTCGTGCGGTTGTTTCTGATTTTGAATTTCGGTTTGGGCTATGTCATGTTCTTGTTCTTGATCTTTTAGAGCTTGTTGTGGTTTTTGTTGTTGTGATAATTGCTGTTGTTGTGTCATGTTGTGGTTTTGCGGGCTAGTTTGGACTATGTGTTCCTTTGGCCCGTTTAGGCTGTGTGATCGGTTGAGATGACATTGACTGTCAGTATGGCCGTGTTTGTAACATGTATTGCATCTAATGTTGTCTTCCATTATAAAGATTTTGTGCTTAAAATCTTCATGTTCAATTTCAAAAAACTCTGGTAATTTTATATTAGGATTTGTGACTATATAGACCTGTCGTCTAAAGCTAAGTACGTGTTTATATTTGTCATTTTTAATCCCGATGCGTAAAAAGTTTATTTGGGATGCTAGCTTTCAGGGGCGCACACAAGGGGGGGGTCCAAGGGGTCCGGACCCCCCCCGTACTGTGAGAAGTGAGGACTTTTTTTTTTGCTCTTCACCTAAAACTTAGAAGTGAGGACCTTTTTTTTTTTTGCTCTTCACTTAAAATTTAGAAAGGAGGACCTTTTTTTGCTCTTCACTTGAAATTGAAATTTTGCCCTGTGTTTATAAAAATTATGTATAATTGGACCCCCCCCAAGCCAAAAATCTGTGTGCGCCCCTGCTAGCTTTACGCCAAATTCGTCAAATTTTTCTTGTAGAACCATGTTAGGTATTGTAGGAGAACAATTTGAAATTATGATTTTAGTGGTGGGGGTGGTAAGTCTACGAATTTCAATGATCTTGTTAGTAACCGTGATATGTTTTAAATCTATTAGCTTGTGCACTATTTCTTCATCTGTTAAAAATATGCATATTCTATTTTTTGATAATCGTGAGGCTGCGAATATTTTTTGTGGGTCTATGATATTTCCTAATGATATAATGTAGTCTTCGATATGTATTTCAGCATATCCGTTTAGAATTATTCCTTGTTTGTTTTTTGGGTAGTATGTGGTGTTTTGTGTTTGGTTTGATTTGACTTTGTTGGCATAACTCATATTATTGGTGTTGTTTGACACTATTTTATTATTATTGTTTATTATTAGATTATTAACATTGCTATTATTGTTGTTATTTATTGGTGATTGTAAATATTTGTTTGTTGTTGAACAGGCGGTAGTTTGTGACATATTCGTGAAAAGTTTAAAATATGAATTATTAACACCGACGGTATCTGTTTTTTTTTATTTACGCATTTATCTTTAGAAGTGTGTATGTGCAGCATCTCTGATATCATTCTTTTTTGAAAATGTCCTTCTTTATCCAAAATTTGAACATTTTCATAATCAAATATATGACCCGTTTTATTAGAGTGTACCGCGAGAGCTGTGCTGTTAGGTTTTAATCTTTCGTCACTTTTATGTTGGTAAATACGTTTTTTTAAAATTTGTTGAGTGGTGCCTATATAACTTTTACTGCATTCCCCACACGGAATTTCGTAAACAACATTAGCGGTATCAAGTTTGGGAATTTTAGATTTTAATTTAGAAAATTATTATTATTATTATTATCTGTGCTGAAGGCTAAATTTATATCAAATTTGTGGAATATATTTTTAAAGGGTGCGAATTCAGAGTTATGATATGGGAAGCTGGTATATTTATTATTATTATCTGTTTTATTTGTGGGTTTAGAATTATATGCTGCCCATATTCTTTTTTTAATGCATTTGTTAATGAGGTTGGGAGGGTAGTTATTATTAATAAATTCTGTTTTTACTTTTTGAAGATTTTTAGTTCTGTAATTAGGATGTGCTAACTTTATGGCATGGTCAAGCACATTGTTGAGGGAGTTGACCTTCAATGACATAGGGTGATTAGAACAGAAATTTAAGTATCGGCCACTGTGAGTATTTTTACAGTACCAATCCGTAAATATCTGGTTATCCTCAGACCTTATCATTAAAACATCCATGAAAGCTATTCTACCATTTTCTTCTTCTTCATATGTGAAGTTCAATCGCGGGTGAAAAGAATTAAAGCACTCAACTAGGGTATTAATTGAGTTTTTGGGATATATTAGAATGGTATCATCTACGTATCTGTAATAAAGACCAGGGGTTTCTGGTAATCTACTTAAACAATTTGTTTCAACTTCTTCCATGACTAAGTTGGCTACTACACTCGATAGCGGGCTACCCATAGCGCAACCATGCGTCTGGGTGTAGAAGTTGTCAAATGCTTTGAAGTATGTGTTGTTAAGACAAAATCTGGTACCTATTAGAAATTCTTCTTTAGAGAGTGTGGTGAAATCTGTAATTTGGTCCCATTTATTTTCAATGATTTTTATTGCCAGGTCAATTGGTACATTGGTGTAGAGTGATTCTACATCAAGTGAAAGCATTATGTGATTATTGGGGATACTGAAATTTCTGACCTTTTTGACAAACTCAAAACTATTTTTAATATTACTATTGGTGAGGCCTACGATGTTTGATAGAATATTTGCTAAAAACTTAGACATTTTGTATGTCGGTGAATCTATACTTGAAACAATGGGTCTAAGTGGAACACTAACTTTGTGAATCTTCGGTAAGAAGTAGATACGTGGGGCAGTGGCATTGGTGATAAGAAGACCATTTTTGGTTTTTTCGTTGATGGATTTGTTATTAAACCATGATTTAATAATTGAATTATTTTCATTTTGGAGTTTGTTGGTAGGGTTACTTTTAATTTGTTTGTAAGTGTCAACTTCGTTCAACAATCCGTTGGCTTTGTTAATGTATTCTTGCTTATCCTGAATTACGGTGACATTCCCTTTGTCAGCTTTACTAACTATAATCTCCGGGTGTTCTTTTAAGAAAATTTTAGTATCTTTATTTAATTTTTGAAAAAAGTCTATATTATCATTTTTAATTTTTTGATTTTTATTCCGGTTAATGAGCGTTTTTGTGTAACTGGTTACTTTATCCCTGAGATTCTGACCATCTTCAATTTGGAATTGGGAGATGGCAGTTTCAGTGCATTTTATTATATTGTTTACTGTTGATTGTTTAAGATTCGGTTGTTCAAAGTTAAATTTAGGTCCTAGGCTTAGACATAATTCTACATTTGTGGGCAGAGCTGTATTGGAAGTGTTCCTTATCCATTTATCTTGTATTTTTAGGGGAGGTTTATTTTGCTGTTCAATCTGATCATATTTTTTAATTTGTTTATCTTTAATTATCAAAAAAAGGTTGTTAAATTTTATGTCAGTATGTTTAAAATATTGGTTAGTATTGAAATTACTACTGTCAAAGGATAAAATTTTATTGTGTAAATAAATTAATTTTCTGTCTAATCTGTTAAAATTATAAATACTATCTTCAATTTCAATGTTAAGAACACTTACTTTGAACATTTTTAGGGCGTTCTTGTATCGTTTGACGTTCCAGAGATGTTGTACGCCGCTGTGGTTCATATTGTTGATGAACTTGGGAAGATGTTTTCCTGCGCGACACCTCAAAAGGAAGTTTCTCCGGTTTTTGGCCTTGATATATTTCGTTCTTGTTTTTTCGTTTTGTTACTAATTATGACTGTATTAAAGAATATTGTTTGTCCATTTTGTTTTAATTTAAATGTTTTTTAGTTTACGTGTTTAGCAATATATTATTAACCGTACGTAATACAAAATGGAGTTCGCGCCATCTTAGTTTTGTTTTTCATATTTGGGTTTCATTGTTAGTTTTCTAGTAATTTCATTTTACTTTTACATTTCTTTATCACAAATATTCTTTAATACAAGACTAATAATTTCGATTTTGTTATATTTCAATGTGTATCCTTATTTTTAGACTGAGGATGATTGGATTACCAATCGAAACGTCTCTATAAAAATTGTTTTAATAAATATATGACGAGTATGACATAAGAATTTTATTTAATACCCATATTAATTTCGTCAAGAACTTTCTTTCGATTAAATAAAATGGAATCCGGGTACTATAGATTCCTGAAGCAAACACTTGGAACCAACTACCGTTTTATCACTACATACGAAAAAACAAGAACGAAATATATCAAGGCCAAAAACCGGAGAAACTTCCTTTTGAGGTGTCGCGCAGGAAAACATCTTCCCAAGTTCATCAACAATATGAACCACAGCGGCGTACAACATCTCTGGAACGTCAAACGATACAAGAACGCCCTAAAAATGTTCAAGGTAAGTGTTCTTAACATTGAAATTGAAGATAGTATTTATAATTTTAACAGATTAGACAGAAAATTAATTTATTTACACAATAAAATTTTATCCTTTGACAGTAGTAATTTCAATACTAACCAATATTTTAAACATACTGACATAAAATTTAACAACCTTTTTTTGATAATTAAAGATAAACAAATTAAAAAATATGATCAGATTGAACAGCAAAATAAACCTCCCCTAAAAATACAAGATAAATGGATAAGGAACACTTCCAATACAGCTCTGCCCACAAATGTAGAATTATGTCTAAGCCTAGGACCTAAATTTAACTTTGAACAACCGAATCTTAAACAATCAACAGTAAACAATATAATAAAATGCACTGAAACTGCCATCTCCCAATTCCAAATTGAAGATGGTCAGAATCTCAGGGATAAAGTAACCAGTTACACAAAAACGCTCATTAACCGGAATAAAAATCAAAAAATTAAAAATGATAATATAGGCTTTTTTCAAAAATTAAATAAAGATACTAAAATTTTCTTAAAAGAACACCCGGAGATTATAGTTAGTAAAGCTGACAAAGGGAATGTCACCGTAATTCAGGATAAGCAAGAATACATTAACAAAGCCAACGGATTGTTGAACGAAGTTGACACTTACAAACAAATTAAAAGTAACCCTACCAACAAACTCCAAAATGAAAATAATTCAATTATTAAATCATGGTTTAATAACAAATCCATCAACGAAAAAACCAAAAATGGTCTTCTTATCACCAATGCCACTGCCCCACGTATCTACTTCTTACCGAAGATTCACAAAGTTAGTGTTCCACTTAGACCCATTGTTTCAAGTATAGATTCACCGACATACAAAATGTCTAAGTTTTTAGCAAATATTCGATCAAACATCGTAGGCCTCACCAATAGTAATATTAAAAATAGTTTTGAGTTTGTCAAAAAGGTCAGAAATTTCAGTATCCCCAATAATCACATAATGCTTTCACTTGATGTAGAATCACTCTACACCAATGTACCAATTGACCTGGCAATAAAAATCATTGAAAATAAATGGGACCAAATTACAGATTTCACCACACTCTCTAAAGAAGAATTTCTAATAGGTACCAGATTTTGTCTTAACAACACATACTTCAAAGCATTTGACAACTTCTACACCCAGACGCATGGTTGCGCTATGGGTAGCCCGCTATCGAGTGTAGTAGCCAACTTAGTCATGGAAGAAGTTGAAACAAATTGTTTAAGTAGATTACCAGAAACCCCTGGTCTTTATTACAGATACGTAGATGATATCATTCTAATATATCCCAAAAACTCAATTAATACCCTAGTTGAGTGCTTTAATTCTTGTCACCCGCGATTGAACTTCACATATGAAGAAGAAGAAAATGGTAGAATAGCTTTCATGGATGTTTTAATGATAAGGTCTGAGGATAACCAGATATTTACGGATTGGTACTGTAAAAATACTCACAGTGGCCGATACTTAAATTTCTGTTCTAATCACCCTATGTCATTGAAGGTCAACTCCCTCAACAATGTGCTTGACCATGCCATAAAGTTAGCACATCCTAATTACAGAACTAAAAATCTTCAAAAAGTAAAAACAGAATTTATTAATAATAACTACCCTCCCAACCTCATTAACAAATGCATTAAAAAAAGAATATGGGCAGCATATAATTCTAAACCCACAAATAAAACAGATAATAATAATAAATATACCAGCTTCCCATATCATAACTCTGAATTCGCACCCTTTAAAAATATATTCCACAAATTTGATATAAATTTAGCCTTCAGCACAGATAATAATAATAATAATAATTTTTCTAAATTAAAATCTAAAATTCCCAAACTTGATACCGCTAATGTTGTTTACGAAATTCCGTGTGGGGAATGCAGTAAAAGTTATATAGGCACCACTCAACAAATTTTAAAAAAACGTATTTACCAACATAAAAGTGACGTAAGATTAAAACCTAACAGCACAGCTCTCGCGGTACACTCTAATAAAACGGGTCATATATTTGATTATGAAAATGTTCAAATTTTGGATAAAGAAGGACATTTTCAAAAAAGAATGATATCAGAGATGCTGCACATACACACTTCTAAAGATAAATGCGTAAATAAAAAAACAGATACCGTCGGTCTTAATAATTCATATTTTAAACTTTTCACACAATAAACAGCTGTTTCGATACCTACCTGTCACAAGTAGTTTCCTCACCTTATCATATGTCTGTGACGTCGATCTGTCTACCAGTATAGGACAGACCGTTCGGCTAGACTATGATTAACCGTTCCTGTCCGTTCCAAATATTTTAATGTGGAAATACATTATTTTACACTTTTGACAATAATATTGGGTAAGCTATCTTTGTTAAGAACACTTCCTTTTGTTACTAATTATGACTGTATTAAAGAATATTGTTTGTCCATTTTGTTTTAATTTAAATGTTTTTTAGTTTACGTGTTTAGCAATATATTATTAACCGTACGTAATACAAAATGGAGTTCGCGCCATCTTAGTTTTGTTTTTCATATTTGGGTTTCATTGTTAGTTTTCTAGTAATTTCATTTTACTTTTACATTTCTTTATCACAAATATTCTTTAATACAAGACTAATAATTTCGATTTTGTTATATTTCAATGTGTATCCTTATTTTTAGACTGAGGATGATTGGATTACCAATCGAAACGTCTCTATAAAAATTGTTTTAATAAATATATGACGAGTATGACATAAGAATTTTATTTAATACCTATATATATATATATATATATATATATATATATATATATATATATATATATACATATATATTTTATCTAATAATTCAATATCGTTTTATAGTTTTTTTTTATTGTAGTACTAATATTATGCGAATAATAAAACAACAAATGGAACTGATTAAACAATTTATTTCTTAAGTTTATTTGTAATCTAACAAAATTTATGGTTTCAATTTATAGCAAATATAGTCTTAGTGTATTTTTATAATTCCTATAAATACCATATAGTCCAAGTATCAATGTGAGTGAAGGAATTGCAACCTGCAATCTCTCTCGAATCTACTTGATAAATACAAACCTATGTACCTACCATTTTTATAAAGTTGTTTTTTTATGAATTTTATATTTAAATAATATAATTTTTTTTTCTAAGATACGAATTGGTAATTGGTTCCTACATCCAGGGGGGGGGGGGAGCAACTGACACATCTTGTCCCCCCTTGCGGAAGCCTATGGTTATCATCTGACTTTCGTTAAAGAGGACAACATTTTATTGTAATATCTCGATTTTTACACGTTTTCCGTACATTTGGCCGTATGAGACATGTATGTACAACAAGTGTACAACAATTATCAACTAAATTAGGTAGCCTAAATATTTTAAATAAAATTTCATTTTTTTTAATTTTTATCAGAAAAATCATTTTAATATGCCTTTTCTAGAACCTTTGAACCTTTTCTAGATTTTTCCTTTATTTTATCCTAAAATATGGTCACCGTATTGTATACAATATTTTTTTTCTCAGGGGGAACTCATTTTGGGTTCGCCCTTGGTTACAGTTTGCCAACATTCGAATCCTCAATTAATCTTTTTCACATGATATAAACCTACGAAATCCTATAAATGTATGGGTACAAAATTTTCATAATTTTTAAAATTTTGTCGCAAATGTATCAGATAATTGTGTTCACATTATGTTATGCTACGTATCATATAAGAATGCCAGCACTCAATTCAAAAATATTCCCCTTTGTTTTGGTTAAAATTCCAAGGTTGTAAGTCCGGCTGACATGTGAACCAGTGTTGCCAGATGTACGATTTAAATCGTATTTGTACGATTATTTTTGCATATGTACGATGTACGACTTCTTGGTATCAGATGTACGATTTTTTGATGTTTTTATTGATGAAACATATTTATTTATATACATTTTTAGTAAGTTAAATATTAATATTATATAATGCGATATATTGAATATTTTAGCCATCGGATTTCAAATCGACGCGCTCTTAAATAGAATGGTTTATCTCGCTAAGATCGGGTATGCTCGGGCATATTCGAATATTAAAAAAATATAAAGCTTATTATCTAACATTATTATCTAAGCTCACTTCTCATTAGTTATACCCTTTTCACACTAGAACTTTAAGACGAGTGAACTTAAAGTTCACCGATGTTTAACATCGGTTTGCTTTCACACTTGATTTTTAAATCACCGGTGCTGTCATCAGCTACAGTAATTTTGTCCTTAGGTTACCGTCAGGAAATTACCAGTTTTTAACTGTCTGCGCAGACGCACATTTTGTTTTATTATAAACAAATATGGATATTTCATTTCATTCTACAATAAAGAATATATTACACCTGTATTAACATGTAAGTCGATGCATTTTATTTCAATTATTGTAAATCTGTATTTTATTAAATACATTATTAAAATAAATAATTTTATTATAACAATAAGTATAAACTTCTATAACGTCGATATAATACAGTATTCTTGTTTATGATAATACAAAATGTTGACAGCACAAATTCAAAGAGTATTTTTTTATAAAAGAAATTATGTTGGCAATGCGGACGATGTTTAAGACGCAGATCTCTGTCTTCAACATCGCTTGTATTTAAACGAGGTCATACTTTAACATCCGATCTTAAAGTTCTAGTGTGAAAAGGGTATAAGAGTACTGTACTCAGTGGCGCACCCAGGGGGGGCCCCTCTGAGAAGGATGGAAATACCAAATATTTTAATTAATATTATGGATCTTAGGTAAATATATACATATGGAGATGAGGACCTTTTTTTTCTCATCACTTGTATTTTACTAGTGAGGACCTTTTTTTTTGTTCATCACTTGTATTTTACAAGTGAGGACCTTTTTTTGCTCACCACTTGTATTTTACAAGTAAGGACTTTTTTGTTTTTTTGTCATCGAAGCAAGGAGCTTTTTTTTATATCTTCACTTTTTTTTGTCTACCGCCCCCCCCCCCGAGAAAAATGTCTGGGTGCGCCACTGGCTCTCCTACAAACTGAAATCGGTCTTGTCTGTATTAATATATTATTGTATTAATGTATTAATATAGAGATATGTATTTCCCTGAGAGTACTCTAATTTTACAAAAATACCTTGTGATTTTTAGTTTTCAACTACTTAAATATTTATGCATATGATAGGTATTAATGTGATTTTTACAAAATGAAACAAGAGACAAGAGATTTATATATATATATATATATATATGTATATGTTAATGTTATATAATTATTATCTAAGTATTTTGTTAATTCAATAAAAATTTATAAAAAGGACTTTGCTGTATTACATGTTTTTTATCTTTTTCTGCTACTCCGATTGTGCAATAGAAAAATATATACCTAATAATTTTTAAATTAATTACTCAGCAAATTTTTTGTACGATTATTTTTAAAAAAATACGATTGTTTGTACGATTTTTTTCTTGAAAATACGATCATTTTGAAGTGTTGGTACGATTTTTTCTTTTTCACCATCTGGCAACACTGATGTGAACAGATATCTAGCTAGAAATACGTAAACATGCTGTCGTGTGTAGTCTCTCGTCCTGGTAACATCAGTGTGTTGAATGTACAATTTAAAATAATTTTAAAAGAGTAATTTTTAAAAACTCATTGAATTTATGTAACGCTACACATTTATATTATATTAATTGATTAATATAATATAAAATGATGACAAATATTTAGTCGTTTAATTGATTTATAACTATTTTTCTATTTATGTTTTGTGTCTGTGTCGATTTTGTGTTTTTTCTTTGTTGTAGATGGCCTTTTTGGCGTATTCAGTTGATTTTGGTAGTTTAATAACTCTTCTTTTTGGTTTCCATAGAATCGTTTTGCTACTTTTTCGATTTTAAGATTTGAAGGATTTCTGAAGAATTTGAAATATTTAAATTTCATTGTTTGGTTTCAAGGCCAGATTTCGTACCATACGTCTTTTAGTATAAAGGACAGTTATTTAAATTTATTGTTTTTGTTTTTTTTTTCTGTAGGACAATTTTTTTTTGGACAATATTTGTCTTGTATTTAGCCCTTCTTAGAGGACAGATCTTCGGCTGATTCGTACGTTGGACGTTGTAGACATATGGTAACCGTCTGTCCTCTTTTCCAGAGGACACCTATTTTTTGGAATTTATTGTCTCGAGACCAAATTTTGTTCATTGGACTTTCGTCCGCGGTGATCGTCTGTCCTTTATTAAAGAGGACAGCGTTTTAATTCCTTTTTAGAGGACATTAGGTTTGCAATTTTTATTTCTGGGTCGTTTTGTTCATTGGGCTTTCATCTGTTATTAACATAGGCGCCCGCAGAAATTATTCTGGAGGGGGGGGGGAGATTAAAACATAGATACAGATGTCATATTCGAATAATGCTTCCACGTGGCGGGTCTGGGGACTATCCCCGCTGAGGATAAACATTTATTTTGTAGTTAAAAATGTGTTCTCTATAGTTAAAAATCATCGATTTAGTAAATAAGAACTATCCTGGCTAATAGCCAAAGTTGCTATAGCAAAAATTTAATAATAAACAATCGTTTTATATACATATATATATATATATATATATATTATATACATACATTTATCTGACCGACGTTGTCAAGCCATGTACATGCAACAGACAACCACAGTCCCACTGAATCTAATGGGATTTCAGGAGTATATGTATCAAAAATAGAAAGAGCGCAGTTTGCACTCCTGGAGCAACCTTTAAGGGGTAACGAATTATGAAAAAAAAAATTTTTGCTATATTTGATAACCGGTATTAAGCCCCATACATGTTTACGTCGTAATCAGGTCATTTGTGTATAATTTGTATATGCTGACGACGTACGCAATCCCGTACAGTGTTGTCGGTATTTACATCGTTTCTGTTAACAAATATGCTCCTGTTGACCTGCATGAGAGCGGCCCAAGTTCCTCAAGATTCGCGCGGGTGGCCAAAATATGTTAGGGGGCTCAAAATAAGTTAGGGGGCCCAAAATATGTTAGGGGTCCCAAAATATGTTAAGGGGCCCAACTATAAAATCTTACCCAGGGTCAGAAAAAAGGTAGTTATGGCACTGTTTATCACTATTAAGAATGTTCTATTTTATTTATAAACATTTCACTACTATAAATGTTTTTTGTTAATTTCAAAAAAGATATACACTACCTTAGTCATAAATACAAAAAAACCATAACAGTATTAACGATAATTTCGCCATGCATTAAAAAAATAATTAATTTAGTCAAAAACATCAAAACTGCAATATTTTTCAGAAACGAATTCTGATTCAAAAATTCCTCTTGACCGTTTCCGGTTAAGAGCCATGTACATTACTTAGAATTTGTTTCAGTTTTTTTAGTTTAACCTCTTTCGATTAAAGGGGAAAACTGTCTACGAGGAAATATGGCTATAGCTATAGTTAGAGCCCTGCAAATTCGCGGATATCCACCATTTTTCTGCGGATGCGGATAAATTATCATTTCAATCGTGCGGATGCGGATCGGATGCGTATAACATATCATATCCGCAATATCCGCGAACATAAAATCTTCGGTTGGACGCCTCTTCCTACGGAAGACGCGTTTAGAACCCCAAAAATGTATCGCTGGCATTTGTATTGTGCTTATAGCAAAAGTGAATTAATGATACGTTACAGCACGTTTTACTTATTTTACGCTTACTTAAATAGTTAAATATAGTAGAGTTTATATAACAGTCGTAGATACAACCATTTATTTGGATTTACTGCGTTTATTAATTTAAAAATAATTATGTATCGCCTTATTTTGCATTTTTGAAAATATTAGTAAAAATTAACCATGGTAATTTGCCACATTTAAAAACATATCATATATAGCTCATATCAAATTTAAAAAATAAAATATCTTAAAATTCTTGAAATAGTCATATAACTTCCATCTTTTAATTACAGGGTGAATTTAAAATTTTTGTTTTATTATTAAGAACTTATTTTTTTTTAATTTGCTGATATTATAGGACTTTCCTTGTTATTTATTGGTCATAAATGTGATAAATTAATCTGTTAATTATTTCTAAATATCGCTGCTCTAAAATAATAGTGAGATATCTTAAAAAACTAAGTTTTTGAGATATTAATGTTTAAAGTTTTACATTTTATATAAACTTGGTTTAAGAGTCGAATAATTGTAATTTCTATCTTTATTTTTTAATCTATATAATCTCAGTACGACGTTAGATAGAAAACATATTTCTGGACCAAGTAATATTAATGTGATAAAAGTAAAAAAAAATTAATAGTGTTTTAAAACAGCGATATGCCAAATAAGGCGAAACATGTTAGGTATTTCCAAACAGGCAGCAAATCCTGTGCGGATCGTGCGGATGCGGATCGGATGCGGATTTTATATTTACAAAGGTTGCGGATGCGGATCCTATCTATGCGGATGCGGATCGGATGCGGATACAGAAAAACGTATCCGCGCAGGGCTCTAGCTATAGTCCCGATAAAATCCTTAGAACCTTCTATTAAATTTAAATAATTTACCAAAAGTCCTAACATTTTTTTCTACATTTGCTTTGTCCTCAAGTCTGCATTAGATTAATAAGAAATATATTATACTAGCTGAGAACCCGTGCTTCGCTACGGTATACTGACGGACGCATTAATGTAAAATCCTAAGTTTGTTTTTAAACATGTGTATGGGTAACCTTTGTAAGCAAATACCTAGTCGATATCTCATCTGTCCTAAGAGATATTGAGGAAACCATGAAAAAACATACTTTTTTCACTATATAGGGGTCGACTACTGAGTAAAAAAAACTTTTTAAACATTTTAGAAAGACATATATACAGTTACGGTCAAAATAATAAATACACCTAATACACCAACCTTATTATTTGTAATTGGAACACTAAATAAATTTATATTTTTATTCTAACTGGCATAACCAATAAAGCACTTTATGATGTATTGAAACCATAATATTTATCAAGAAATATTATATGGTGATAGAAATATTTTGATATTTGTGAAAACACTACCTGAAACGGTTGGTCAAAATAATAAATACAATCGAGAAAATTTAGTCAAATATAAAATTTATTATTCATTTTACTGTTACTAATTACATAATACTAATTTTTATAATCTTAGTAATCAATAACATGCCTTTTATTTGCAAAAACGGCCCGACATCGTTTGGGTATCGACTCAATGAGCCGTTGACAGCTCTCTACAGGAATGCTGTACCAAGCTTCTTGAACAGCAGTCCATAATGCATTTTTGTTCCTTGGTTTTTTTCTGCTCAACCCCATCCTTTACTAATTTCCAAAGATTTTCTGTTGGATTCAAATCGGGTAATTGAGCAGGCCAAGGTAAAATTTGAAAATTGTTTTTCTGGAACCATGTTTTTGTTGCACGAGCCGTGTGTTTAGGGTCGTTATCTTGCTGGTAGATCCATATTAGTGACATATTCCATTCCGCATAGGGTAACATAATAGTTTCCAAAATAAGGATGCAAATTTCTTTCGTCATTATCTCATCTATGCGAAATAAGGGACGTATACCATACCCAGAAAAACAACTCCAAACTAAAATCTTACCTCCTCCATGTTAAACGGTTTTTTTTTTTTCGCGTACTTAGGGTTAAACGCCTGGTTTGGAGGACGCCTAACAAATTTTTTCCCATCATTTCCAAACAACATAAGTTTACTTTCGTCACTAAACTCGTCACTAAACGAAATATTTCTCCATTTTTTTATACCTTCTGCACCATACCAGTAAATGTGTTCTTGAGCATATTCCTTACGGGCTTGTAAGTGTCTTGGTTTTAATAATGGCACTTTTCTAGGCGAACATGATCTTAAGTTATGCTCTACCAACCTCCTTCTAATGGTTCGTGCAGAAATATTCAGTTGTAGTTCGGTTAGTAAATTAGTTGATGACATGAAATGATTTTTTTCACTTCCTTTACCAAGCGTCTATCTTCGTTCTTTAAAGTTTTGTGTGGCCTACCCCGGGTTTCTTCTTTAAAGGAGTGACTGATGACATTTTGTACCATTCCCAAAGAGCAACCCATAATATTAGCAAATCTTCTAAAAAAATTGTCATCATTTTTAATTTTTTAATTAAGTTGCTCATTTCACTACCACAATGCTTATTCTTACCCATATTTGCAATAGTCTGAACAAAACTAAATATTTTTTTTTCGGAAAACGTATACTTATAAATACATTTTGCACTTGTATGAACCTGTCTTAACTCTGTTATCAAATTATTTTTATGAGTTTTATGAAATGTATTTATTATTTTGACCACCATGTCAGGCACTGTTTTCACAAAAATCAAAATATTTCTATGACCAAATAATATTTCTTGATAAATATTATGGATTTAATAGCTCATAAAGTGCTTTATTGGTTATGCCAGTTAAAATAAAAATATGAATTTATTTAGTGATCGAACTACAAATAATAAGGTTACTATATTAGGTGTATTTATTATTTTGACCGTAACTGTATGTTAAAAAGGAATATTATAACTCAACAAACGAAAAAAATGCGAAGAGTTTTATAATTCTCCCTTTTAGGGGTTGATTAGGGTAAAATTTTGACTTAAATTTAAATTTTTATGGGTAACCTTTGTAAGTAAAAACCAAGTCGATATCTCAATGGTTCTAAGAGATATTGAGGAATCCGTGAAATCACATTTCAGCCAATTTCACCCCCTTAGGGCCGAATTTTGAAAAATTCCATATTAGTGGATGATTACGTCATGGAGGAAATATATTTCCAGAATGTCTGTATGTCAAGGGACGTTCTATCGAATAAAAATACCAATTTATCCCGTTAGGAATGAAATTAAAAAAACTGTATAAACGCTTTCTAAATATTTTAAATAGAAACCTATGCACCAAAATGAAATGTTATAACTCAGGAAATATAAAGGTTTCTATAATTCAACCCGAATGTAGATTCACCCGTTTAGGAGTTGATTAGGGAAAAATCCTGAATAAAATAAATGTATGGGTAACCTTTTTAAGCAAAAAGCTATATCTCATTAGTCTTAAGAGATATTGAGGAATCCCTGAAATCAAATTGCATCCCTTTTCACCCCTTAGGGCTGGGATTTCATAAAATCCCTTCTTAGTGGGTGCTTACATCATGGAAGGAATATACTTATCGAATTTCATGTCTCTATGTCCAAGAGATGTTCTATCGAATAAAAAATACCAATTTACCACTTTAGGGGTGATATTAAAAAAAAAAAAGTCGGAACGCTTCCTAAAGATTTTGAAAAACACATATATGCCAAAAAGGAATTCAATAAAGATTGGAACTAAGTAACTGGAAATACGAAGGGTTCAATTTAGAGGTTAATTAAGACAAAATTCTGAATTCCTATGTTATTTAAACATATGTATAGATAACCATTGTAAGTAAAAACCAAGTTGATATCTGATTGATCCTAAGAGATATTGAGGAATCCCTGAAATCACATTTGACCCCCTTTTCAGCCCCTTAGAGTGCAACTTCGAAAAATCTCTTCTTAGTAGGTGCTTACGTCATGGAAAGAATATACTTTGCGAATTTCATGTATCTATGTCCAAAAAACGTTCTATCGAATAAAAAATACCCATTTACCCCTTTAAGGGTGAAATTTAAAAAAAAACTGTCAAAATTATTTCGAGGTATTTTAAAAAGACATCTATGTGCCAAAAAGGAATGTTATCACTCAACAAACACAGGAAATACGACGGGATGTATAATTCACCCCGAATGTAGATTCACCCCTTTAGGCGTTGATTAGGATAAAATACTAAAATAAGTTTTTCGGCATTTGTATGAGTAATCTTTGTAAGAAAAAACCAATTCGATATTTTATTGGTCCTAAGAGATATTAAGAAATCCTTGAATTCACATTTCACTCCTTTTCACCCTTAAGGGATGCAATTTTAAAACACTGTCAATATTATTTGGAGATATTTTAAAAAGACACTTATGTGCCAAAAAGAAATTTTCTAACTCAACAAACTCAGGAAATACGACATGTTTAATTCACCCCGATTGTATATTCACCCATTTACGGGTTGATTAGGACAAAAATCTGAAATAAGTTTTACGGCTTTTGTATGAGTAATATTTGTAAGCAAAAATTGGTCCTAAGAGATATTAAGGAATCCTTGAATTAACATTTCACCCCTTTTCACCCTTTAGGGATTAAATTTTAAAAAACTGTCAATACCATTTCGAGATATTTTAAAAAGACACCTACGTGCAAAACATTAATTTTATAGCTCAACAAACACATGAAATACGACGGGATCTATAATTCACCCCGTTTGTAGATTCACGCCTTTATGGGTTGATTACGACAAAATTCTGAAATAAGTTTTTCGGCATTTGTATTAGTAATTATTGTAAGAAAAAACCAAGTCGATATCTTATTGGTCCTAAGAAATATCAAGGAATCCTTGAAATCACATGTCACCCCTTTTCTCCCTTTGGGGCTGAAATTTTAAAAAACTGTCAAAACCATTTCGAAATATTTAAAAAATACACCTATGTGCCAAAAAGTAATGTTACATCTCAACAATCATAGGAAATACGACGGGATGTATAATTCACCCCAATTGTAGATTCACCCCTTTAGGGGCTGATAAGGACAAAATCCTGAAATTAGTTTTTTGGTATTTGTATGGGTAATTTTTGTAAGCAAAAAGCAAATCGATATCTTATTGGTCCTAAGAGATATTAAAGAATCTTTGAAATGACATATCACCCCTTTTCACTTTTTAGGGGTGAAATTTTAAAAAACTGTCAAAACCATTCCGATATATTATAAAAAGAAACCTATGTGCCAAAAAGAAACCTTATAACTCAACAAACACAGGAAATACGACGGCATGTAAAATTCACCCCGATTGTAGATTCAACCCTTTAGGGGTTGATTAGGACAAAATCCTGAAATAAGTTTTTCGGCATTTGTATGGGTAATCTTTATAAGCAAAAACCAAGTCGATATCTTATTGGTCCTAACAAATATTAAGGAATCCTTGAAATCACATGTCACCCCTTTTCACCCTTTGGGGCTGAAATTTAAAAAAACTGTCAAAACCATTTCGAAATATTTTAAAAATACACCTATGTGCCAAAAAGTAATGTTGCAACTAAACGAACACAGGAAATATGGCGGGATGTATAATTCACCCCGATTGTAGATCCACCCCTTAAGGGGTTGATTAGGACAAAATCCAAAAATTGGTTTTTCGGCATTTGCAAGGGTAGTTTTTGTAAGTAAAAACCAAGTCGATATCTTATTGGTGTTAAAAAATATTAAACAATCCTTGAAATCACATTTCACCCCTTTTCACCCTTTAGGGGTTAAATTAAAAAAAGTTGTCAAAACCATTTCGAGATATTTTAAAAAGACGCCTATGTGCCGAAAAGAAACCTTATATCTCAATAAACACAGGGAATACAACGGGATGTATAATTCACCCCGATTGTAGATCCATCCTTTAGGGGTTGATTAGGACAAAATCCTGAAATATATTTTTCGGTATTTGTATGGGTAATCTTTGTCAGCAAAAAGCAAGGCAATATCTTATTGGCCCTAAGAGATTTAAGGAATCCTTGAAATCACAATTCACCCCTTTTCACCCTTTAGGGGTGAAATTTTAAAAAACTATCAAAATCTTTTCGAGATATTTTAAAAAGACACCTATGTGCTAAAAAGTAATGTTGCAACTAAACGAACACAGGAAATACGACGAAATGTATAACTCACCCCGATTGTAGATCCACCCCTTTAGGGGTTGATTAGTACAAATTCCTGAAATACGTTTTTCGGTAATTGTATGGATAATCTTTGCAAGCAAACAGTAAGTCGATATCTTATTGGTCCTAAGAGATATTAAGGAATCCTTGAAATCACAATTCACCCCTCTTGAACCCTTAGGGGTGAAATTTTAAAAAACTGTCAAACCTGTTTCGAGATATTTTAAAAATACTCCTATGTGCTAAAAAGTAATGTTGCAATTAAACGAACACAGGAAATACGACGGAATGTATAACTCACCCCGATTGTAGAACCACCCCTTTAGGGGTTGATTAGGACAAAATCCTGAAATTGGTGATTCGGTATTTGTATGGGTAATCTTTGTAAGCAAAAAGCAAGTCGATATCTTATTGGTCCTAAGAGATATTAAAGAATCCTTAAAATCACAATTCACCCCTTTTCACCCTTTAGGGGTGAAATTTCAAAAAACTGTCAATACCATTTCGAGATATTTTAAAAAGACACCTATGTGCCAAAAAGTAATATTGCAACTAAACGAACACAGGAAATATGACGGAATGTATAACTCACCCCGATTGTACATCCACCCCTTTAGGGGATGATTAGAACAAATTCCTGAAATAATTTTTTCGGTAATTGTATGGATAATCTTTGCAAGCAAACAGTAAATCGATATCTTATTGATCCTAAGAGATATTAAGGCATCCTTGAAATCACAATTCACCCCTTTTCAACCCTTAGGGATGGAATTTTAAAAAACTGTCAAACCGATTTCGAGATATTTTAAAAAGACACATATGTGCCAAAAAGTAATGTTGCAACGAAAGAAAACAGGAATTACGACGGGATGTATAATTCACCTTGATTGTAGATCCACCCCTTTAGGGGTTGATTAGGACAAAATCCTGAAATTGGTGATTCGGTATTTGTATAGGTAATCTTTGTAAGCAAAAAGCAAGTCGATATCTTATTGGTCCTAAGAGATATTAAAGAATCCTTAAAATCACAATTCACCCCTTTTCACCCTTTAGGGGTGAAATTTCAAAAAACTGTCAATACCATTTCGAGATATTTTAAAAAGACACCTATGTGCCAAAAAGTAATCTTGCAACTAAACGAACACAGGAAATACAACGGGATGTATAATCCACCCCGATTGTAGGTTCACCCCTTTAGGGGTTGATTAGGGCAATATCCCGAAATTGGTTTTTCGGCATTTGTATGGGTAATACTTGTAAGCAAAAACTAAGTCGATATCCCATCGGCCCTAAGAGATATTAAGTAATTCGTGAAATCACATTTCACCCCTTTTCATCCCTTAGGAGTGGAATTTCGAAAAATCCCTTCTTATTGGGTGCTTACATCATGAAGGGAATGTACTCTCCGAATTTCAAGTTTCTAGGCCCAGGGGTTTGGGCTGGGCGGTGATGAGTGAGTCAGTCAGTCAGGACACTGCCTTTTATATATATAGATAAGGCTTCATTTATTTATATTTATCAGTATTTATAAATGGCATCATTTTTCTCAATTTCAGAAACGTATTTCTCACTATTAACAATGTGTTATTTGTTTTATAAGTATTTCATTACTAAAAATGATTTATTCCTCTTTGATACCTTAAAAATAAAAGGTTGAATCACAACGTATAATAGTATAATAGTGTAATTAACGTATATTTTTTTAAATATTTTTAATTAAAAAAAAAAGGAACACTATCTTAGCCATAAATACAAACAATTCATACATTATTATCCATAATTTAGCCTCGAATTAAAAAAAATAATTAATTTTGTCAAAAACACAAATACTGCAATAATTTTCAAAAACGCAATCTCGTCAAAAAATCCTCTCGTACGTTCCCGGTTCACATCAATGTAAATTACCTATAATATTTACAGATTTTTAGTTTAACCCCTTTGGGTAAAAGGGGGCGGGAAAAGATCTTTTTAGCACATTTTTGGCTAAATTCGTGTTAAAAAAAAACGAATTTTTAAAAATTACTTTTCGTTCCATAATTTACTTCCAAATTCTTTTGTCACCACACAATAAATTTTAAAAAAATTATTGTAAAAAATCATATTAAAAATTCCCGTAAAACTATTCGGGTTCCCATCAATGTTCATTATGGAGATTTTTTACAGAATTTTAGATCAACCCCTCTGAGAAATAAAATGGGGGACAAAAATTTCTTGACATATTTTTGGCAAATATCCCATAAAAAAAAAAGATTTTTCAAAAATAAAACTTTGCTTATTGATCCACAAATTAAAAGGTTTCATTTGATATGCCCTTCATAATTTAAAAAAAAATATAATTTTTTTTTTATTAAATATATAATTGTTTATATTAATCTCGGGATGTATTGAACTCTTAGTATTTTTCCTATATGTGGGACAAAGAGTTGAATAAGCATGTCAAATTTGAACTTTCTATTTTAAGCCGTTTGGCTACAATTTCTATCGTACAGACAAACACATGAGTGACGTTATAAGGGTTTTTTTGGAGGTCATATCTACCCTAAAAAAGGAAAATGGATCGAAATTATGACAAACATAAAAGAATAACACTGCGTATTAGAAGATAGTGAAATATTTTTTCTCTTAAATTAATACTAATAATATTATTTATGTGTAAATAACATATTTGTTGGATTTTACTTTTATATAATTGTATGTAAGTAAGTGTTTAAAATGTTCTTAAATACCTAATTTGTGTAATACATTGCATTTGACATATAATTAAATTAGGCTTTGATAATGTTACAGATTGAATCGAAACTAGGAGTAGGTAAACATTCGACAAACTATGTGTTTTTTTAATTCGACCGATACCCAACAAAATACTAATTCATAGTTATAATATTTTATAAGACACTGTTTGGGCAAAATTTATGGAATATTTCTGTCTAAAACACATTTAACAAATTCGAATTTTTTGTGACTTCTAATTATCACTTTATATACAACCATTTGATGTATGTTCTTTCTCTGGTTCTACAGAAAAATATATATATATATTTAGTTAAAAAAAATTTTTTTTCTAAAAATTGTAATTTGAAATTTTTGACACAAAGATTAAAATGAATAAATAAATAGACAAGTAGTTAGTGATACTATTTTTATTAATAAGGACCTATATTCCCTGCATTCCAAATTAATAACCATAATTAAATGGTATATTGACAAGTGAAGACACATTTTCTCTGAGTGAGATAGTTCTTTTTTAATTTTACTTTTATATTAGATTTTATTTACTCTTTCTCTTGCAACATACACAGATATTTTCAACTTTTTTACCTTAATCCATTCAAATTTTAAATAGTAATCGTTTCGACTAGAATATTTTTGTAAAAACAATCCTCAAACAAACTTTGCCTCAAACAATCTTTAGCAATGAGTTTCAGGTGGGTCTGGAAAAGCGGTAGAACGTGTTTTTTTATACAAATTTAGTTCACGAAATTTCTGTGAAGATGGTGCGCGTGTCGGGCTTGTATAAAATATTTGTAATTGATACGACTTATACAGACCCGCTATACACTATATACCTTCACAGACCCGAAACTTGGCAACACTGTTTGGATCTGTCAAGATACATACCGGGTCTGTAAAAGTAATATGGCTATCAGATATTATATATACTCACGACACCTACACAATCTTTGTTATTTTAGACTAAAGAAAATTTTTTTTTTCGATCCGTTTTCCTTTTTTAGGGTGGATATGACCTCCAAAAAAACTCTTATAACGTCACTCATGTGTTTGTACGATAGAAATTGTAGCCAAACGGCTTAAAATATAAAGTTCAAATTTGACATGCTTATTCAACTCTTTGTCCCACATATAGGAAAAATACTAAGTCTACGGTTACACTGTATCCTTGTGTGCGGCAACGAGCGTTTACCCTGAACGTCCTAGTCCTGATCTGGGGATGGGTGGTTTCATTACAAACGTGCGACTTGCGTGCGGTCTGAATAAAATTAAACTACCTTTTTAAATATCTTAGTTATTATTAACATAACAGCCAGAACATATAAAGCAACATTATTTATAATAATAAAACAAATCTTGCTTGTTCTATGCCTTTTTTCAATTAGATTAATATTTGGGAAGTTATGTGTAAAACTAATACAGTAATGTGGATCAGAGCACAGAGTACAGTAACAGGAGTACAGGAGTAGAGCTACCTCAGAAAGTACGGACAACTGCGCACAAGCGTAGGATGGTTAAGTATAGCACGTGGTGTGTTATGGTCTTTCGCATATAGATCATCGGATATGCACAACAGATAAAAATAGCGTTTATAGTGTGTTGTGGAAAATCCAAATGCAAGTACTTACTAGCAAATAAATTATATATGTAAATTATTAAATATAATAATTTAAAAATTAATAATTATTAGTCATCAAAACAGCAAAAACTTATTATAAATGAACGTGTTTTATGTTTCCAATAAGGAAACATTTTTTCTGTTCTATGATTTTTTTTCAGTTGGATAAATAATTTGAGAGTTACGGGGGGAACTCCCTAAAACTAAGATTTTGAAATATCTCCTTTACTATTGACAGCAAAAACGTTAAAATATAATATAAACGCCAAAAATAGTTTGAATGATTTAGAAACCAAATATTAGATTTGATCTCCATATGATATGAGAGAGAAAAAAAAAAAACAGATACAGATACAATTTTATTTATACAGATATTTAATTAATAATTATTATAATTAAATTAATAAACAAGGTGGCCCACCTTGTTTGGGTGGACCCAGGGAAAAGTTCCAATCAAGATTTCTTCAGAACAACTGAATTTTATGAAAAAAGCACGTTAATTTTGGTTTGGTGTAATCCATACTGACATACTTCATACTCCCCAGTAGCCAAAACGTAGACCAAACCGTATCGCCGGGCGCCGTATAGAAACAAACAGGTTTGTTTCTGTCCGGAGTTGTAAGTTACCGCACGCAAGAGCATGTATGTACTGTAACCACGCTCGTTTAACTTCGTGTGTTTGTTTTATCGTCAGTTCTCGCGCGTCGAAATTATGTAGATATGACTTGATAATGACTTAATTGAAGATTTTTTTTATCCTCATAACTTTTATAGTAGAACTGATAGACGTATAGGATTTTTGTTTTATTTAAAACCTATGTAGGACTTCAAAGAAATGAAGAAAACAAAATAAATAAAGAAACAAATAAATAACGAAATAAATAAATAAAAATCTAATTGTTATGCAGCATTATATTAACAATTCTTATCTTGTGCTAATTTTGTAAATAAAAAATAGTATTTGGATCAAAACTTATATTTATAGTCTACTGGACGCACCAAAAAAACAAACATGTTTGTGCGGCAACGCAAGTTACTGCACGCAAGTACGCATGTACTGTAACCATGCTCATTTAACTTTGTGAGTTTGTTTTGTTGTCAGTTCTCGTGCGTTCAGAAAATCGCACGTTTCCGCAGCCAATGTAACCGCAGCCTTAGAGTTCAATACAGCCCGAGATAAATATAAACAATTATGTATTTAATAAAAAAAAATATATATACATTTTTTAAATTATGAATGGCATATCAAATGAAACCTTTTAATTTTTGGATCAATAAGCAAAGTTTTATTTTTGAAAAATCTTTTTTTTTATGGAATATTTGCCAAAAATATATCAAGAAATTTTTGTCCCCCACTTTATCCCTCAGAGCGGTTGATCTAAAATTCTGTAAAAATTCTGCAAAAATGTGCTAAAAAAGATTTTTTCCCGCCCCCTTTTACCCAAAGGGGTTAAACTAAAAATCTGTAAATATTATAGGTAATTTACATTAATGTGAACCGGGAACGTACGAGAGGATTTTTTGACCAGATTGCGTTTATGAAAATTATTGCAGTATTTCTGTTTTTGACAAAATTAATTATTATTTTTTAATTGGTGGCTAAATTATGGATAATAATGTATGAATTGTTTGTATTTATGGCTAAGATATTGTGCCTTTTTTTGAAATTAAAAATATAAAAAAAAATATACATACGTTAATTACACTATTATACTATTATACGTTGTGATTCAACCTTTTATTTTTAAGGTATCAAAGAGGAATAAATCTTTTTTAGTAATGAAATACTTATAAAACAAATAACACATTTTTAATAGTGAGAAATACGTTTCTGAAATTGAGAAAAATTATGCCATTTATAAATACTGATAAATATAAATAAATGAAGCCTTATATAATATATTTCTTATTAATCTAATGAAGGTTCTAAGGATTTTATCGGGACTATAGCTATAGCCATATTTCCTCGTAGAAAGTTTTCCCCTTTAATCAAAAGGGGTTAAACTAAAAAAAATTAAACAAATTCTAAGTAATGTACATAGCTCTTAACCGGAAACGGTCAAGAGAAATTTTTGAATCAGAATTCGTTTCTGAAAAATATTGCAGTTTTGATGTTTTTGACTAAATTAATTATTTTTTTAATGCATGGTGAAATTATCGCTAATACTGTTATGGTTTTTTTGTATTTATGACTAAGGTAGTGTATATCTTTTTTGAAATAAACAAAAAACATTTATAGTAGTGAAATATTTACAAATAAAATAGCACTTTCTTAATAGTGATAAACAGTGCCGTAACTACCTTTTTTCTGGCCCTGGGTAAGATTTTATAGTTGGGCCCCTTCACATATTTTGGGACCCCTAATATATTTTGGGCCCCCTAACTTATTTTGAGCCCCCTAACATATTTTGGCCACCCGCGCGCATCTTTAGGAACTTGGGCCGCTCTCATTAACAGTTCAACTCGCTGACTGATAAACCATTAATGCAATTCTTTCATTTATATGTAAATTGTTAAGATTAAACTTTTGCATCTGTGGGTCTTACGTATTCAACTTTTCATCATTGCTGGGTGTTGTATATTTATTTTATTACATTACCGTTTTAGAACAATATTATTTCTGTGATCTGTTTGTAACGGACAGTGAAAAAAATATTTTATATCACTACAAACAAAATATTTTTCCTGTGAATATATATTTTCATTCAGGAATGTTATTCTGTAATTATTCAATAACAAATGTAATCCGTTTTTCGAAAATATTATGTTAATTTTAATTTTATGGCAGACCATTTTAGGAACCCTATTTTATCAGGGCCCCTGACCCGTGTAATTATTTAAGAACTTTCTTTTGATATCACAATAATTTTTTCTTTAAATAATTACACTTTTCAACGACACAAAAAATCGATATTTTCGAAAAACTTGTCAGATAAAAAATTCCTGTTGAACTAATCCTAGGGCTCTCAGATTGTCGACAGAGCAAACCGGGACGGAGTGACAGGGTGAGGGGGGCTTGATGCTGTATGCGAAATTTTTTAACTTATCGGGAGGAATTAATTAGATTTTATATTACAATTATTATTGTTTTATTTATAACACAAACATTAAAATTACGAATAATTAACAGAAATAAAAATAAATTCCTATACAATTACAATAAATAATTAAGAAATTATTACAATAAATCAGCGCTTTTTATTTAAAAAAATGATATCCAGATCATAACTTATATGAAATTTAAAGTATTTAGATTACAAGTTCACAGCAAATTCTTGTTCAATAGTTGATATAATAATTTTCAAATTAATTTTAATACTTTTAAATACCCGTCGAAAATAGGTGTCTGTATGTCGTTCCGGCGCGTTCTATGACAAAAAAGCACTGCAATAAATTATTTGCAAATAAAATCCATACAAAAGCATTTTATAAATACTTTTGGTTGAATTTAGCTCTTTTTAACAATTCACCTTCTTTTAAAACGTCATTACAACTAAAATCAAAATTTACCACGCACTGTAGAATAGCCTCTACCAGTGGCGCACCCAGGGGAGCACCCCCCCCCTAAAAGGGAAGGAAATAAAAATAAAAACACACAAACGCAATAGAAAATTTTTAAACAGAGATGAGGATTTTTTTTTCCGGTCGTCACTTGTATTTTACAAGTGAGAACCCTTTTTTTAGGTCATCACTTTATATTTCCGAAGCGAGGACCTTTTTTTTTAGGTCATCACTTGTATTTTAGAAGTGAGGACCTTTTTTGTTTTAGATCATCACTTTGTATTTCCGAACTTTTTTGGTTTAGATCATCACTTGAAATTTAGAACCTTATTCATAATTTAAGTAATATTTGGTTGAATTAATAACTCTCATTTATTTCAATATTCTTATTGTTGAAGTAATTTAATGTTTGTTGTACATTTTTCCATTCCGGTTTTTCTTCTAAAACAATCCATGAAAATATTGAAAAATGTTCAAGAGGTTTTATCCACTTATTTAAATATACAATAAATGTTTCATAGAAATTAGTAACTTCCATTTTAAAATTATTAATTTCATTTTTAGTGTTCTTCCCCAGATTCTTCACGTTCTTTCAAAATTGTTTCTACATGTTTTGGTAAAAACACTGTCTGTATCTTTCTTCAAACATAGCTGCTGTATCTTTTAATACACCGAAAACTTCCATTATAGATTTGTTTTTTCCCTCAATTTGTAATATTTTCAAATTGACCGATTCGGCCTGGCTATGAACGAACCAGAAGTATGCCTCACTTAATGGGTCATTAAAAAACTTTAATAGAGTTTTTGGCGCTTTACTTTCTTTACCGTCGGACAAATTTAAATTCGTTCCAATGATGTGCGTTCCCGCGGCGACTCCTGACTGACTTAATAAATTATTAAAATACACAAAATTGGGACAAATAGGCGTCCCGAGAGACCTCAAAACCTCAAAACCGGGACAATCCCGGTTTTCCGGGACCAACAATGTACATAATGGAGATTTTTTCAGATTTTTAGATCAACCTCTCTAGGAGATAAGGTGTGAAACTAACGCTTTTTGGCGAAAATCTTTTAAATGATTTTACAAAAATAAAATGTGTTTGTTTATTCACGGATTAAGAGGTTAAAGCGTAAAATATAGTAAAAAAATCTTTAAGTAATAGTTATTTATTTTCAAAAGCTCCAAAGACACCCAACTCGGCATACGTTACCATTTAAAAAATCAAAGTTGTCCTTGATATCCAGTATTTCCGGTTTGTTCCGGAAAATTTCAATACTATAATTCGATTCTTTGGGCAGACTCGGGTTACCATAATTTTTTTCCCAAATTACTAAGACATCGTCTTTAAATAAAAAAGACGGTTGGTCAATGGTAAATTTAAATATGAAATGTACAATGTAAAATTCCTTAATGTAACAGGGTGCTAATAACCTATACTTTATCTCAGAAAGACTGATAGTAATAAAATTTATTATTTGTAAAAAGTTATTGTATTATCACACAGAAGCGGCAAAACAAAAGCGACAAAATATGAATAGTTCGAAACGAAATATTGTTAAAAACCACCGAGTGTGCCGCACATATTATATGGGAATACGAACTAGGGTTAAACACAATAGATCATAAAAATTTTACCCTAAAATTTTAAGGAAAAATATGGTCACAGGGGTGTGTTTAATGATATGATTAATATGGTCACAGGCGTGCGTTTAATAAAATGATAAATAGTAATATAGAAATACACAAAACCAATTTAAACGTGTTTAAAATGTGCACGCCACTGGTAACTGCCTGACAAAATGATTTATTACTATTAGTCTTTCTGAGGTAGAGTATAGATGTTGGAGCACCCATAAATAAAATTATTATTATACATATATAAAAAAAAAACGACCATGACACGCTCTGTGTTGGTCGTACAGTAAAATGTTTTGAATCATTGTTTTATTATACTATAATTTTTATGGCGTACATAGAAAAACGTATCAAGAAATAGAAAAATTAGATTCACTTTAATTCTTGAAAAATAGTTTCGAAGTTCAAGTTAAATAATTTTAAAAATTTGTAAGTGAAAAGAATCATAGGAAGTACAAAGACAGTTCTGAGGATGTAGCGGAATGCAAGTAAAAAAATTATTTTATTATTACCACTGCAACCGATCAAAAATGAAATTTTTGAGCCTCATATAAACTTTTAAATACTATTGATTGTTATTGACATTCATTGAATGTCAATAGTAAACATTAGATTAACCGAGAAACCTTATAAATGAACTATTAATCCTAAAATAAAAATTATGTCATATTGAAATATACGTAAATTTTATTACTATCGCTAGACAATCGTCAAATGCAGGTCAACATGAGGATATTTGTTTACAGAAACGATGTAAGTACCGACAACACTGTACGGGATTGCGTACGTCGTCAGCATATACAAATTATACACAAATGACCTGATTACGACGTAACCATGTATGGGGTTTAATACCGGTTATCAAATATAGCAAAAATTTTTTTTTCGTAATTCGTTACCCCTTGAAGGTTGCTCCAGGAGTGCAAAGTGCGCTCTTTCTATTTTTGATACATATACTCCTGAAATCCCATTAGATTCGGTGGGTCTGTGGTTGTCTGTTGCATGTACATGGCTTGACAACGTCGGTCAGATAAATAAATATATATATATATATATTTTATCTAATAATTCAATATCGTTTTATCGTTTTTTTTTTTTTTATTGTAGTACTAATATGCGAATAATAAAACAACGAATGGAACTGATTAAACAATTTATTTCTTAAATTTATTTGTAATCTAACAAAATTTATAACTTAACATATCTTAAATATATGGTTTCAATTTATAGCAAATATAGTATTAGTGTATTTTTATAATTCCTATAAATACCATATAGTCCAAGTATCAATGTGAGTGAAGGAATTGCAACCTCCTGCAATCTCTCTCGAATCTACTTGATAAATACAAACCTATGTACCTACCATTTTTATGAAGTTGTTTTTTTATGAATTTTATATTTAAATAATATAATTTTTTTTTCTAAGATACGAATTGGTAATTGGTTCCTAAATCCAGGGGGGGGGGAGCAACTGACACATCTTGTCCCCCCTTGCGGAAGCCTATGGTTATCATCTGACTTTCGTTAAAGAGGACAACATTTTATTGGAATATCTCGATTTTTACACGTTTTCCGTACATTTGGCCGTATGAGACATGTATGTACAACAAGTGTACAACAATTATCAACTAAATTAGGTAGCCTAAATATTTTAAATAAAATTTCATTTTTTTTAATTTTTATCAGAAAAATCATTTTAATATGCCTTTTCTAGAACCTTTGAACCTTTTCTAGATTTTTCCTTTATTTTATCCTAAAATATGGTCACCGTATTGTATACAATATTTTTTTTCTCAGGGGGAACTCATTTTGGGTTCGCCCTTGGTTACAGTTTGCCAACATTCGAATCCTCAATTAATCTTTTTCACTTGATATAAACCTACGAAATCCTATAAATGTATGGGTACAAAATTTTCATAATTTTTAAAATTTTGTCGCAAATGTATCAGATAATTGTGTTCACATTATGTTATGCTACGTATCATATAAGAATGCCAGCACTCAATTCAAAAATATTCCCCTTTGTTTTGGTTAAAATTCCAAGGTTATAAGTCCGGCTGACATGTGAACAGATATCTAGCTAGAAATACGTAAACATGCTGTCGTGTGTAGTCTCTCGTCCTGGTAACATCAGTGTGTTGAATGTACAATTTAAAAGAATTTTAAAAGAGTAATTTTTAAAAACTCATTGAATTTATGTAACGCTACACATTTATATTATATTAATTGATTAATATAATATAAAATGATGACAAATATTTAGTCGTTTAATTGATTTATAACTATTTTTCTATTTATGTTTTGTGTCTGTGTCGATTTTGTGTTTTTTCTTTGTTGTAGATGGCCTTTTTGGCGTATTCAGTTGATTTTGGTAGTTTAATAACTCTTCTTTTTGGTTTCCATAGAATCGTTTTGTTACTTTTTCGATTTTAAGATTTGAAGGATTTCTGAAGAATTTGAAATATTTAAATTTCATTGTTTGGTTTCAAGGCCAGATTTCGTACCATACGTCTTTTAGTATAAAGGACAGTTATTTAAATTTATTGTTTTTGTTTTTTTTTTTTTGTAGGACAATTTTTTTTTTGGACAATATTTGTCTTGTATTTAGCCCTTCTTAGAGGACAGATCTTCGGCTGATTCGTACGTTGGACGTTGTAGACATATGGTAACCGTCTGTCCTCTTTTCCAGAGGACACCTATTTTTTGGAATTTATTGTCTCGAGACCAAATTTTGTTCATTGGACTTTCGTCGGCGGTGATCGTCTGTCCTTTATTAAAGAGGACAGCGTTTTAATTCCTTTTTAGAGGACATTAGGTTTGCAATTTTTATTTCTTTTTTCATTGGGCTTTCATCTGTTATTATCATAGGCGCCCGCAGAAATTATTCTGGAGGGGGGTGGGGAGATTAAAACATAGATACAGATGTCATATTCGAATAATGCTTTCCACGTAGCGGGTCTGGGAACTATCCCCGCTGAGGATAAACATTTATTTTTTAGTTAAAAATGTGTTCTCTATAGTTAAAAATCATCGATTTAGTAAATAAGAACTATCCTGGCTAATAGCCAAAGTTGCTATAGCAAAAATTTAATAATAAACAATCGTTTTATATACATATATATATATATATATATATATATATATATATATATGTATATATATTGATACAACCGACGTGGTCAGACCAATGATATCCAACAGGCGACCTAAGACCTACCGTTATTTAAAGGATTTCGCGTGTATATATGCCAGATATAGAATCTACCAGTTATAACTCTCAGGGCACACTGAGAGGGGTAAGAAAATCTCAAAAAAAAAATTCGCTATGTTTAATAAACATTATTAGACCCAGTATATGGAACCGCTTTTTCAGTATCACCTGTATAAAATAGTGTTGTTCAATCGACATTGTCAGGCCTTGCGACGTTGCCAATTTTATCATAGTGTATAATATGATTTGTAAAGTTGAAAACATTCAAACCGACTCATTCAGTCCTATTGTTCAGGAGTATGTTTACACTCAAGAGTGCATTTTAAATAAATAATAATAATATTATATGTGAAAAAACACTTGTTGATAATTCATATACGTATTTGCAATGTAACATATGGATCAAAATGTCCTTTCTTCGGGCGGCTATGTTTTATATAAGAAAATCTCCTTTTTTTTCGACAAATGACACGTGCATTATGAATACTCAATTAACAAAAGAAGATCTGCGATTTATAATACATAAGCCATCTGAGACTGAAAGACTTTTTGATCATAAGTTAGTAATTACATTTAATATATGCCGATTATTATTTTATACATAAAATATATTCGGGGGATCCTCCTGTGCTGTTTTTTTCACGCGTTTTTGAAAATGATTTCACTTCAAATTAAATAATTTTGTTACCCAATAAAATGAAGAAATATTAGTCAATACTGTCGCATACCTGACCCGAAAAGCACAGCCACTAGGTTGTACTGCGCATTAAAATATATTTTTACAAATTGTATCTTGGTTTTAATTATATTGGCGTATTATTTACGTATTTTGTTATTAAGGACATTTATTACTGTATAAATTCAGTAAACTATTACTGTCGTGATAATAAAAGGTAATATTTACAATTATATTTCTCATATGAAAAATAAAGAGAAGTCATCATCATCATTGACGCGACAGCGCGAGATGAGTCTAGATCTCTTGATTTCAAGTTTTGTGACCACATTTTCAATCTGTGTACATGTAGGAGTAATATAGACAGGATTACGTCTATTTTTTAGCGCACACAGAAATGCCCGTACAGCTTATAGCCGGTTGCTAAGCAGAGCCCGTAATTTGTCTAAATATTTTTTACACAAATTATATTAACAATTTAATTATTATCTACTTGCGAGCGGTCAACGGCAAGCACAAACGATTTATTGCTGGCAGCCACAGGCTTGCTTGTGATAAGTAAAATTAAGCAAGATCCTTAGAATCACCGATAAACGAAATTCTATACACCAAAAAGAAGTATGCGTGTCAGGTGGATCATAAACGAGAAAAAAATAATATTTGTAAAAGGTTGTTTAATTAGACCATTTTGTTATATCTCACTGTTTTTTTTTTTTTTTTTTGAGTGCAGTTTCGGCTCTGGCAATTTTAAAATTTACGGTGAGCCGAAACTACAGTCAGTGAACTAATCTGTGAAACGTAACAACAAGCATAATTTAACAACCTTTTATCTTCTAAGTGAAATTTACAAAGTTGTGGAAAATTTACATATATAAATAAAATTGGAGGTTAAATCTGTTCTTTTTTAGGGTTTTGTAAAACCATTATACCGTCATTTTGTCGTCTGTCTGTTCGGTAAAAATTGTAGCCAAACGGCTAAACCTAGAGAGTTGAAATTTGACATGCTTATACAACTCTTTGACCCGCACATAGGAAAAATACTAAAACATCTAAAAAACATCATCAAATATATGCTCATCGAAAAAAAAAATAAATTTTTTTTACAATTCTGTGTATGGTATCAAATGAAAGCCCTTGAAACCTGAATTAACGATCAAAATTTTATTTTTGCAAAATAAATTATTTTGACGCGATTTTTGCGAGAATTGTGCAAAATTTTGTCCCACACCCTGTAGTTCAGATGGTTTAAACTAAAAATCTGAAAATGTACATTGGTGTGAACCGGAATAGTAAAACAGGAATTTTTGATCAGATTATGTTTTCGGAAAATAACGCATTTTTTGTGTTTTTAACTAAAATATGTAAAATATTTAATCCGCTATTTAACACAGTAAAGGAGTGAACGTTCGTAGATCAGTGGTAACGTTCTCGCTTCGTAAGTTGCAACTACTGTTCAACTCCCGTCAATTTTTATTTTTTCTGATTTTTTTTACCTTTATATTTTGTTTAAATTATTTTGTCAAAATTCTAGTTATATTTTGGCAAATGTTGCATTTAATTTTTAAAAGCGTAAATTTAATAACCAGTGGGAAGTGTTGATATTATAATTTAATTCTATGTTTGAATGTATACGAAATCAGAGGGGCGGAGTTTATGACTTAAACAACCAATGGAAGCCGTAGGCGCAATTTTCAAAATATTAATGAACCTTGCTATATAAAAAAAAAAATACTGCAAATTTTTAGAAACCCAAATAATGGTATTAGGCATTCGAATTAAAAATAATAAAAAAATATTTTAACATAAAATGTGTTTTGGCTTCCCAAATAATCATCATTCACTAAATACCTGCGAAACCCTGAAACGTGTGAAAATTCACACTTCACATAATTTTTTCTTGGTACCCATTTTTCGTTTCTACATGTTCCAAGTGAATGTAAGACAAAATTCACAAAAAAAATCTCTCTGTCTGTCTGATATGCTTTTTTTCTATGGGTTTATTTATCTGACATTCAAAAAACAAGAGCTTTATATATTTTCTCGTAATTTAATGTCCTGACAGAGTGAAACCAGGTTTCGAGCCTATGATATGGCATCTTTAAATTTGAAGTTAAGAAGCGAATGTAGCCACCTCCAAAGTCCATCGTTGCACGCGGGGTGAGGTGGCGAGAAGTCGTATTACGTCATTGTGGGAGTGACCAAAGTGGAAGTAGCTTACAGGGAGAGGGAAAAGTGCTAATATTTATAAATCAACCTGTATTTTTGGGAATCATAAAATATAGATTAAATATATTCGAATCAATTTGTTTTTTTTTTTTTAATTTCAAGATATGAAAGAAAATATCAAAATTTTAATAAGTAAATAAGTAAATAAATTTTAATAAAAAATAAAGTTAATAAATTAAATATCTTAATGAGTTTAAATTTGTATTTTGATTTATTTTTAATTTTCAATTTTACAGTGCTATAGTTTTTTCAATTTCACATGACTGTTACTCAGTAAATGAATAAAAATTACAAATGTTAACACTTAACCACTCTATATTGTAATTTTATCTTTAAAATAAGCTCTTGTATGTGAAAAGTGATTAATATTTATTACCAATTCTGATTTTACAGATAATTTTGTAGAAATAATAGTTTTTTTTTTTTATCATCAAAAAATTATGTTAATAATCATAGATTCACCCCTTTAGGGGTTGATTTAACCTTTTGGTTAAACTCGATTATAGTATAACAATCCCATACGTTACTATAACAACCATGTTCTGACCATTTGGTTATAGTTAACTAAGCTTTCAGAAGCAGGCCATAATTATTTAACTTAATTTTTGGGACCATTTTTTTGTGTCAATATGAATTTGTATTCTACCACGGAAAGTCTAAAATAAAACAGGTAAATTTGACGTCACAAACTGTTTTATTCCAAAGATCTTCTGTTACCCATTTCAACCGAATTCAAAGATATGTGTAGGAAACGAAGGCGGAGCTTAAGACTCCCTCTACTATGATTAGATTAGTTTAAAACCACGCTACCAGATGGATACATCTCTCGATGCTTGTAAATGCCAGTATTTCATATAAATAGTGTTTCGGTGTGGGCCAAAGAATTGGTGCTAAATATTAATTAATTTTCATAAATAAGGGCTCATTTTAAAGATAAAAGTACAATCTATAGGATTCTAGCTATGGAATTTGCAATTGTTATTGATTTACGGAGGAACAGTGATGTGAATTTAGACAAAGTTTAGGACATTGTAAAACTGAAAATTAAAAATAAAATCAAATTTTAACTCTTAAATCCAACGGAGCCAATCTTTATCTTCAAATTAAAAAAAAAAAATCAAATTGATCCGACAACATTTGGTTCAAATTCTTTGGCCCTTTCAAATGCACGTATCCGTTGAGCGTAACCCAGGTACAGTACGCTCTTAAACGTACACATAAATGTTCAATACTCAAAATGAAATGGGAACTTTTGTTTTTTACAATTATTTTTATTTTTTACAATTAAGAAAAGTAATTGTTCAAACGAGTTATTTGTAATTTGAAACCTTTTGTGTTCTTCTTTGGAATTAAGAATAAATTATGGACACTGATGTCCGTATTAGAATAATTTTCTGTGAAATATATGAACAAAGTTCAAACTTATTAAAATGTACATTTATTTGGGATTCTAATAAAAATATTAAATAAATTTAACGTCTCATTTGAAGCAGTAACATTCAGCACGCTTTAAAAAATCTATAAACTATAAAAATGTAATTATTTCTAAATTGGAAAAAAAAGAAGAATTTCATGGCGCAAATACCAAAATTTTAATTTGAACAAATTTGATACAAATCGGTTATATGCATTGTTTTCAAGTATCTACGAGTCTGCCAAAACTAAATTTGAGTTTAAAGTTTTTCTGTAAGACAAATTGAAAGAAAATATTTAAGTTCTTATAATGAACTAAAATTATCATGACTGGAATGTTTATCTAGCTCATTCTATACAGTGTTGCCAGATTTAAGGCTTGACAACGTCGACTGAATTGTGCTGGTCTGACAAAGTCGGAATCGTACATTTTTTGTATAAAAAGTTATATACAAAAACTACTGGCGCGCGCTCTTCACGACAAATCAGTGAACTAAATTTGTATATAAATATACGATCTACCCTCGTATTCAGACCATTTGTGAAATTTTCTCTGTCATCGCTGCTATATAATCAGGGTGCAAGAGCTCCAAAAAACATGAAAAACGTTTTCAGACCATTCCCCTGGTCTGAAAACGTCAATTTTGGTTTGACACCGTCCATTGAGTACATAGAATTGGCTTGCATAAGCGGTAAAACAAATATATATATATATATATATATATATATATATATATATATATATATATATATATATTTATCTGACCGACGTTGTCAAGCCATGTACATGCAACAGACAACCACAGACCCACCGAATCTAATGGGATTTCAGGAGTATATGTATCAAAAATAGAAAGAGCGCACTTTGCACTCCTGGAGCAACCTTCAAGGGGTAACGAATTATGAAAAAAAATGTTTTGCTATATTTGATAACCGGTATTAAACCCCATACATGTTTACGTCGTAACCAGGTCATTTGTGTATAATTTGTATATGCTGACGACGTACGCAATCCCGTACAGTGTTGTCGGTACTTACATCGTTTCTGTAAACAAATATCCTCATGTTGACCTGCATTTGACGATTGTCTAGCGATAGTAATAAAATTTACGTATATTTCAATATGACATAATTTTTATTTTAGGATTAATAGTTCATTTATAAGGTTTCTCGGTTAATCTAATGTTTACTATTGACATTCAATGAATGTCAATAACAATCAATAGTATTTAAAAGTTTATATGAGGCTCAAAAATTTCATTTTTGATCGGTTGCAGTGGTAATAATAAAATATTTTTTTTACTTGCATTCCGCTACATCCTCAGAACTGTCTTTGTACTTCCTATGATTCTTTTCACTTACGAATTTTTAAAATTATTTAACTTGAACTTCGAAACTATTTTTCAAGAATTAAAGTGAATCTAATTTTTCTATATCTTGATACGTTTTTCTATGTACGCCATAAAAATTATAGTATAATAAAACAATGATTCAAAACATTTTACTGTACGACCAACACAGAGCGTGTCATGGTCGTTTTTTTTTTATATATGTATAATAATAATTTTATTTATGGGTGCTCCAACATCTATACTCTACCTCAGAAAGACTAATAGTAATAAATCATTTTGTCAGGCAGTTACCAGTGGCGTGCACATTTTAAACACGTTTAAATTGGTTTTGTGTATTTCTATATTACTATTTATCATTTTATTAAACGCACGCCTGTGACCATATTAATCATATCATTAAACACACCCCTGTGACCATATTTTTCCTTAAAATTTTAGGGTAAAATTTTTATGATCTATTGTGTTCAACCCTAGTTCGTATTCCCATATAATATGTGCGGCACACTCGGTGGTTTTTAATAATATTTCGTTTCGAACTATTCATATTTTGTCGCTTTTGTTTTGCCGCTTCTGTGTGATAATACAATAACTTTTTACAAATAATAAATTTTATTACTATCAGTCTTTCTGAGATAAAGTATAGGTTATTAGCACCCTGTTACATTAAGGAATTTTACATTGTACATTTCATATTTAAATTTACCATTGACCAACCGTATTTTTTATTTAAAGACGATGTCTTAGTAATTTGGGAAAACAATTATGGTAACCCGACTCTGCCCAAAGAATCGAATTATAGTATTGAAATTTTCCGGAACAAACCGGAAATACTGGATATCAAGGACAACTTTGATTTTTTAAATGGTAACGTATGCCGAGTTGGGTGTCTTTGGAGCTTTTGAAAATAAATAACTATTACTTAAAGATTTTTTACTATATTTTACGCTTTAACCTCTTAATCCGTGAATAAACAAACACATTTTATTTTTGTAAAATCATTTAAAAGATTTTCGCCAAAAAGCGTTTCACACCTTATCTCCTAGAGAGGTTGATCTAAAAATCTGAAAAAATCTCCATTATGTACATTGTTGGTCCCGGAAAACCGGGATTGTCCCGGTTTTGAGGTCTATGTCCCGGTGTCTCGAGACAGTCTCTCGGGACGCGTATTTGTCCCGGTTTTGTGTATTTTAATAATTTATTAAGTCAGTCAGGAGTCGCCGCGGGAACGCACATCATTGGAACGAATTTAAATTTGTCCGACGGTAAAGAAAGTAAAGCGCCAAAAACTCTATTAAAGTTTTTTAATGACCCATTAAGTGAGGCATACTTCTGGTTCGTTTATAGCCAGGCCGAATCGGTCAATTTGAAAATATTACAAATTGAGGGAAAAAACAAATCTATAATGGAAGTTTTCGGTGTATTAAAAGATACAGCAGCTATGTTTGAAGAAAGATACAGACAGTGTTTTTACCAAAACATGTAGAAACAATTTTGAAAGAACGTGAAGAATCTGGGGAAGAATACTAAAAATGAAATTAATAATTTTAAAATGGAAGTTACTAATTTCTATGAAACATTTATTGTATATTTAAATAAGTGGATAAAACCTCTTGAACATTTTTCAATATTTTCATGGATGGTTTTAAAAGAAAAACCAGAATGGAAAAATGTACAACAAACATTAAATTACTTCAACAATAAGAATATTGAAATAAATGAGAGTTATTAATTCAACCAAATATTACTTAAATTATGAATAAGGTTCTAAATTTCAAGTGATGATCTAAACCAAAAAAGTTCGGAAATACAAAGTGATGATCTAAAACAAAAGAGGTCCTCACTTCTAAAATACAAGTGATGACCTAAAAAAAAAGGTCCTCGCTTCGGAAATATAAAGTGATGACCTAAAAAAAGGGTTCTCACTTGTAAAATACAAGTGACGACCGGAAAAAAAAGATCCTCATCTCTGTTTATAAATTTTCTATTGCGTTTGTGTGTTTTTATTTTTATTTCCTTCCTTCTTAGGGGGGGGGGGCTCCCCAGGGTGCGCCACTGGTAGAGGCTATTCTACAGTGCGTGGTAAATTTAGATTTTAGTTGTAATGACGTTTTAAAAGAAGGTGAATTGTTAAAAAGAGCTAAATTCAACCAAAAGTATTTATAAAATGCTTTTGTATGGATTTTATTTGCAAATAATTTATTGCAGTGCTTTTTTGTCATAGAACTCGCCGGAACGACATACAGACACCTATTTTCGACGGGTATTTAAAAGTATTAAAATTAATTTGAAAATTATTATATCAACTATTGAACAAGAATTTGCTGTGAACTTGTAATCTAAATACTCTAAATTTCATATAAGTTATGATCTGGATATCATTTTTTTAAATAAAAAGCGCTGATTTATTGTAATAATTTCTTAATTATTTATTGTAATTGTATAGGAATTTATTTTTATTTCTGTTAATTATTCGTAATTTTAATGTTTGTGTTATAAATAAAACAATAATAATTGTAATATAAAATCTAATTAATTCCTCCCGATTAGTTAAAAAATGTCGCATACAGCATCAAGTCCCCCTCACCCTGTCACTCCGTCCCGGTTTGCTCTGTCGACAATCTGAGAGCCCTAGGATTAGTTCAACAGGAATTTTTTATCTGACAAGTTTTTCGAAAATATCGATTTTTTGTGTCGTTGAAAAGTGTAATTATTTAAAGAAAAAATTATTGTGATATCAAAAGAAAGTTCTTAAATAATTACACGGGTCAGGGGCCCTGATAAAATAGGGTTCCTAAAATGGTCTGCCATAAAATTAAAATTAACATAACATTTTCGAAAAACGGATTACATTTGTTATTGAATAATTACGGAATAACATTCCTGAATGAAAATATATATTCACAGGAAAAATATTTTGTTTGTAGTGATATAAAATATTTTTTTCACTGTCCGTTACAAAACAGATCACAGAAATAATATTGTTCTAAAACGGTAATGTAATAAAATAAATATATAACACCCAGCAATGATGAAAAGTTGAATACGTAAGACCCACAGATGCAAAAGTTTAATCTTAACAATTTACATATAAATGAAATAATTGTATTAATGGTTTATCAGTCAGCGAGTTGAACTGTTAATGAGAGCGGCCCAAGTTCCTAAAGATGCGCGCGGGTGGCCAAAATATGTTAGGGGGCTCAAAATAAGTTAGGGGGCCCAAAATATATTAGGGGTCCCAAAATATGTGAAGGGGCCCAACTATAAAATCTTACCCAGGGCCAGAAAAAAGGTAGTTACGGCACTGTTTATCACTATTAAGAAAGTGCTATTTTATTTGTAAATATTTCACTACTATAAATGTTTTTTGTTTATTTCAAAAAAGATATACACTATCTTAGTCATAAATACAAAAAAACCATAACAGTATTAGCAATAATTTCGCCATGCATTAAAAAAATAATTAATTTAGTCAAAAACATCAAAACTGCAATATTTTTCAGAAACGATACAAAAATTTCTCTTGACCGTTTCCGGTTAAGAGCTATGTACATTAAGTACTTAGAATTTGTTTAATTTTTTTTAGTTTAACCCCTTTTGATTAAAGGGGAAAACTTTCTACGAGGAAATATGGCTATAGCTATAGTCCCGATAAAATCCTTAGAACCTTCATTAGATTAATAAGAAATATATTATATAAGGCTTCATTTATTTATATTTATCAGTATTTATAAATGGCATAATTTTTCTCAATTTCAGAAACGTATTTCTCACTATTAAAAATGTGTTATTTGTTTTATAAGTATTTCATTACTAAAAAAGATTTATTCCTCTTTGATACCTTAAAAATAAAAGGTTGAATCACAACGTATAATAGTATAATAGTGTAATTAACGTATATATTTTTTTTTATATTTTTAATTTCAAAAAAAGGCACACTATCTTAGCCATAAATACAAACAATTCATACATTATTATCCATAATTTAGCCACGAATTAAAAAATAATAATTAATTTTGTCAAAAACACAAATACTGCAATAATTTTCAAAAACGCTATCTGGTCAAAAAATCCTCTCGTACGTTCCCGGTTCACATTAATGTAAATTACCTATAATATTTACAGATTTTTAGTTTAACCCCTTTGGGTAAAAGGGGGCGGGAAAAAATCTTTTTTAGCACATTTTTGCATAATTTTTACAGAATTTTAGATCAACCGCTCTGAGGGATAAAGTGGGGGACAAAAATTTCTTGATATATTTTTGGCAAATATCCCATAAAAAAAAAGATTTTTCAAAAATAAAACTTTGCTTATTGATCCAAAAATTAAAAGGTTTCATTTGATATGCCATTCATAATTTAAAAAATTTATATATATTTTTTTTTATTAAATACATAATTGTTTATATTTATCTCGGGATGGATTGAACTCTTAGTATTTTCCTATATGTGGGGCAAAGAGTTGAATAAGCATGTCAAATTTGAACTTTATATTTTAAGCCGTTTGGCTACAATTTCTATCGTACAAACACATGAGTGACGTTATAAGAGTTTTTTTGGAGGTCATATCCACCCTAAAAAAGGAAAACGGATCGAAAAAAAAAAATTTCTTTAGTCTAAAATAACAAAGATTGTGTAGGTGTCGTGAGTATATATAATATCTGATAGCCATATTACTTTTACAGACCCGGTATGTATCTTGACAGACCCAAACAGTGTTGCCAAGTTTCGGGTCTGTGAAGGTATATAGTGTATAGCGGGTCTGTATAAGTCGTATCAATTATAAATATTTTATACAACCGCGACACGCGCACCATCTTCACAGAAGTTTCGTGAACTAAATTTGTATAAAAAAACACGTTCTACCGCTTTCCCAGACCCACCTGAAACTCATTGCTAAAGATTGTTTGAGGCCTAATTCGTACTTCTAGCATAGAAAACGTTGTCAGACCCGATGCCGGGTCTGAGCTTGTCACTTTTGGTCTGGTAACGTCTGCAGAGTATAGCGAGTTGGGTCTGTATAAGCGGTGAAACAAATATATATATATATATATTGATACAACCGACGTGGTCAGACCAATGATATCCAACAGGCGACCTAAGACCTACCGTTATTTAAAGGATTTCGCGTGTATATATGCCAGATATAGAATCTACCAGTTATAACTCTCAGGGCACACTGAGAGGGGTAAGAAAATCTCAAAAAAAAAATTCGCTATGTTTAATAAACATTATTAGACCCAGTATATGGAACCGCTTTTTCAGTATCACCTGTATAAAATAGTGTTGTTCAATCGACATTGTCAGGCCTTGCGACGTTGCCAATTTTATCATAGTGTATAATATGATTTGTAAAGTTGAAAACATTCAAACCGACTCATTCAGTCCTACTGTTCAGGAGTATGTTTACACTCAAGAGTGCATTTTAAATAAATAATAATAATATTATATGTGAAAAAACACTTGTTGATAATTCATATACGTATTTGCAATGTAACATGTGGATCAAAATGTCCTTTCTTCGGGCGGCTAAGTTTTATATAAGAAAATCTCCTTTTTTTTCGACAAATGACACGTGCATTATGAATACTCAATTAACAAAAAAAGATCTGCGATTTATAATACATAAGCCATCTGAGACTGAAAGACTTTTTGATCATAAGTTAGTAATTACATTTAATATATGCCGATTATTATTTTATACATAAAATATATTCGGGGGATCCTCCTGTGCTGTTTTTTTCACGCGTTTTTGAAAATGATTACACTTCAAATTAAATAATTTTGTTACTCACTAAAATGAAGAAATATTAGTCAATACTGTCGCATACCTGACCCGAAAAGCACAGCCACTAGGTTGTACTGCGCATTAAAATATATTTTTACAAATTGTATCTTGGTTTTAATTATATTGGCGTATTATTTACGTATTTTGTTATTAAGGACATTTATTACTGTATAAATTCAGTAAACTATTACTGTCGTGATAATAAAAGGTAATATTTACAATTATATTTCTCATATGAAAAATAAAGAGAAGTCATCATCATCATTGACGCGACAGCGCGAGTTGAGTCTAGATCTCTTGATTTCAAGTTTTGTGACAACATTTTCAATCTGTGTACATGTAGGAGTAATATAGACAGGATTACATCTATTTTTTAGCGCACACAGAAATGCCCGTACAGCTTATAGCAGGTTGCTAAGCAGAGCCCGTAATTTGTCTAAATATTTTTTACACAAATTATTTTAACAATTTAATTATTATCTACTTACGAGCGGTCAACGGCAAGCACAAACGATTTATTGCTGGCAGCCGCAGGCTTGCTTGTGATAAGTAAAATTAAGCAAGATCCTTAGAATCACCGATAAACGAAATTCTATACACCAAAAAGAAGTATGCGTGTCAGGTGGATCATAAACGAGAAAAAAATAATATTTGTAAAAGGTTGTTTAATTAGACCTTTTTGTTATATCTCACTGATTTTTTTTTTTTTTTGAGTGCAGTTTCGGCTCTGGCAATTCTCAAATTTACGGTGAGCCGAAACTACAGTCAGTGAACTAATCTGTGAAACGTAACAACAAGCATCATTTAACAACCTTTTATCTTCTAAGTGAAATTTACAAAGTTGTGGAAAATTTACATATATAAATAAAATTGGAGGTTAAATCTGTTCTTTTTTAGGGTTTTGTAAAACCCTTATACCGTCATTTTGTCGTCTGTCTGTCTGTCTGTCTGTTCGGTAAAAATTGTAGCCAAACGGCTAAACCTAGAAAGTTGAAATTTGACATGCTTATACAACTCTTTGACCCGCACATAGGAAAAATACTAAAATACTAATACTAATTTTATTTTTGCAAAATAAATTATTTTGACGCGATTTTTGCGAGAATTGTGCAAAATTTTGTCCCACAACCTGTAGCCCAGATGGTTTAAACTAAAAATCTGAAAAAATTCTAAGTAATGTACATTGGTGTGAACCGGAATAGTAAAACAGGAATTTTTGATCCGATTATGTTTTCGGAAAATAACGCATTTTTTCTGTTTTTAACTAAAATATGTAAAATATTTAATCTGCTATTTAACACAGTAAAGGAGTGAACGTTCGTAGATCAGTGGTAACGTTCTCGTTTCGTAAGTTGCAAACTACTGTTCAACTCCCGTCAATTTTTATTTTTTCTGTTTTTTGTTTTGCATTTTTATTTTGTTTAAATTATTTTGTCAAAATTCTAGTTATATTTTGGCAAATGTTGCATTTAATTTTTAAAAGCGTAAATTTAATAACCAGTGGGAAGTATTGATATTATAATTAAATTCTATGTTTGAATGCATACGAAATCAGAGGGGCGGAGTTTATGACTTAAACAACCAATGGAAGCCGTAGGCGCAATTTTCAAAATATTAATGAACCTTGCTATATAAAAACAAAAATACTGCAAATTTTTAGAAACCCAAATAATGGTATTATTAGGCATTCGAATTAAAATTAATAAAAAAATATTTTAACATAAAATTTGTTTTGGCTTCCCAAATAATCATCATTCACTAAATACCTACGAAACCCTGAAACGTGTGAAAATTCACACTTCACATAATTTTTTCTTGGTACCTATTTTTCGTTTCTACATGTTCCAAGTGAATGTAAGACAAAATTCACAAAAAAAATCTCTGTCTAATATGCTTTTTTTCTATGGGTTTATTTATCTGACATTCAAAAAACAAGAGCTATATATATTTTCTCGTAATTTAATGTCATGACAGAGTGAAACCAGGTTTCGAGCCTATGATATGGCATCTTAAAATCTGAAGTTAAGAGGCGAATGTAGCCACCTCCAAAGTCCATCGTTGCACGCGGGGTGCGGTGGCGAGAAGTCGTATTACGTCATTGGGGGAGTGACCAAAGTGGAAGTAGCTTACAGGGAGAGGGAAAAGTGCTAATATTTATAAATCAATCTGTATTTTTGGGAATCATAAAATATAGATTAAATATATTCGAATCAATTTGATTTTTTTTTTATATCAAGATATGAAAGAAAATATCAAAATTTTAATAAGTAAATAAGTAAATAAATTTTAATAAAAAATAAAGTAAATAAATTAAATATTTTAATAAGTTTAAATTTGTATTTTGATTTATTATTAATTTTCAATTTTACAGTGCTATATTTTTTTCAATTTCACATGACTGTTACTCAGTAAATGAATAAAAATTACAAATGTTAACACTTAACCACTCTATATTGTAATTTTATCTTTAAAATAAGCTCTTGTACGTGAAAAGTGATTAATATTTATTATTAAATTCTGATTTTACAGATAATTTTGTAGAAATAATAGTTTTTTTTTATCATCAAAAAATTATGTTAATAATCATAGATTCGCCCCTTTAGGGGTTGATTTAACCTTTTGGTTAAACTCGATTACAGTATAACAATCCCATACGTTACCATAACAACCATGTTCTGACCATTTGGTTATAGTTAACTAAGCTTTCAGAAGCCGGCCATAATTATTTAACTTCATTTTTGGGACCATTTTTTTGTGTCAATATGAATTTGTATTCTACCACGGAAAGTCTAAAATAAAACAGGTAAATTTGACGTCACAAACTGTTTTATTCCAAAGATCTTCTGTTACCCATTTCAACCGAATTCAAAGATATGTGTAGGAAACGAAGGCGGAGCTTAAGACTCCCTCTACTATGATTAGATTAGTTTAAAACCACGCTACCAGATGGATACATCTCTCGATGCTTGTAAATGCCAGTATTTCATATAAATAGTGTTTCGGTGTGGGCCAAAGAATTGGTGCTAAATATTAATTAATTTTCATAAATAAGGGCTCATTTTAAAGATAAAAGTACAATCTATAGGATTCTAGCTATGGAATTTGCAATTGTTATTGATTTACGGAGGAACAGTGATGTGAAGTTAGACAAAGTTTAGAACATTGTAAAACTGAAAATTAAAAATAAAACCAAATTTTAACTCTTAAATCCAACGGAGCCAATCATTATCTTCAAATTAAAAAAAAAATCAAATTGATCTGACAACATTTGGTTCAAATTCTTTGGCCCTTTCAAATGCACGTATCCGTTGAGCGTAACCCAGGTACAGTACGCTCTTAAACGTACACATAAATGTTCAATACTCAAAATTAAATGGGAACTTTTGTTTTTTACAATTATTTTTATTTTTTACAATTAAGAAAAGTAATTGTTCAAACGAGTTATTTGTAATTTGAAACCTTTTGTGTTCTTCTTTGAAATTAAGAATAAATTATGGACATTGATGTCCGTATTAGAATAATTTTCTGTGAAATATATGAGCAAAGTTAACATTCAGCACGCTTTAAAAAATCTATAAACTATAAAAATGTAATTATTTCTAAATTGGAAAAAAAGAAGAATTTCATGGCGCAAATACCAAAATTTTAATTTGAACAAATTTGATACAAATCGGTTATATGCATTGTTTTCAAGTATCTACGATTCTGCCAAAACTAAATTTGAGTTTAAAGTTTTTCTGTAAGACAAATTGAAAGAAAATATTTAAGTTCTTACAATGAACTAAAATTATCATGACTGGAATATTTATCTAGCTCATTCTATACAGTGTTGCCAGATTTAAGGCTTGACAACGTCGACTGAATTGTGCTGGTCTGACAAAGTCGGAATCGTACATTTTTTGTATAAAAAGTTATATACAAAAACTACTGGCGCGCGCTCTTCACGACAAATCAGTGAACTAAATTTGTATATAAATATACGATCTACCCTCGTATTCAGACCATTTGTGAAATTTTCTCTGTCATCGCTGCTATATAATCAGGGTGCAAGAGCTCCAAAAAACATGAAAAACGTTTTCAGGCCATTCCCCTGGTCTGAAAACGTCAATTTTGGTTTGACACCGTCCATTGAGTACATAGAATTGGCTTGCATAAGCGGTAAAACAAATATATATATACATATATATATATATATATATATATATATTTGTTTTACCGCTTATGCAAGCCAATTCTATGTACTCAATGGACGGTGTCAAACCAAAATTGACGTTTTCAGACCAGGGGAATGGTCTGAAAACGTTTTTCATGTTTTTTGGAGCTCTTGCACCCTGATTATATAGCAGCGATGACAGAGAAAATTTCACAAATGGTCTGAATACGAGGGTAGATCGTATATTTATATACAAATTTAGTTCACTGATTTGTCGTGAAGAGCGCGCGCCAGTAGTTTTTGTATATAACTTTTTATACAAAAAATGTACGATTCCGACTTTGTCAGACCAGCACAATTCAGTCGACGTTGTCAAGCCTTAAATCTGGCAACACTGTATAGAATGAGCTAGATAAACATTCCAGTCATGATAATTTTAGTTCATTGTAAGAACTTAAATATTTTCTTTCAATTTGTCTTACAGAAAAACTTTAAACTCAAATTTAGTTTTGGCAGACTCGTAGATACTTGAAAACAATGCATATAACCGATTTGTATCAAATTTGTTCAAATTAAAATTTTGGTATTTGCGCCATGAAATTCTTCTTTTTTTTCCAATTTAGAAATAATTACATTTTTATAGTTTATAGATTTTTTATGAGACGTTAAATTTATTTAATATTTTTATTAGAATCCCAAATAAATGTACATTTTAATAAGTTTGAACTTTGTTCATATATTTCACAGAAAATTATTCTAATACGGACATCAATGTCCATAATTTATTCTTAATTCCAAAGAAGAACACAAAAGGTTTCAAATTACAAATAACTCGATTGAACAATTACTTTTCTTAATTGTAAAAAATAAAAGTAATTGTAAAAAACAAAAGTTCCCATTTCATTTTGAGTATTGAACATTTATGTGTACGTTTAAGAGCGTACTGTACCTGGGTTACGCTCAACGGATACGTGCATTTGAAAGGGCCAAAGAATTTGAACCAAATGTTGTCGGATCAATTTGATTTTTTTTTTAATTTGAAGATAAAGATTGGCTCCGTTGGATTTAAGAGTTAAAATTTGATTTTATTTTTAATTTTCAATTTTACAATGTCCTAAACTTTGTCTAACTTCACATCACTGTTCCTCCGTAAATCAATAACAATTGCAAATTCCATAGCTAGAATCCTATAGATTGTACTTTCATCTTTAAAATTCTTTGGCCCACACCGAAACACTATTTATATGAAATACTGGCATTTACAAGCATCGAGAGATGTATCCATCTGGTAGCGTGGTTTTAAACTAATCTAATCATAGTAGAGGGAGTCTTAAGCTCCGCCTTCGTTTCCTACACATATCTTTGAATTCGGTTGAAATGGGTAACAGAAGATCTTTGGAATAAAACAGTTTGTGACGTCAAATTTACCTGTTTTATTTTAGACTTTCCGTGGTAGAATACAAATTCATATTGACACAAAAAAATGGTCCCAAAAATTAAGTTAAATAATCATGGCCGGCTTCTGAAAGCTTAGTTAACTATAACCAAATGGTCAGAACATGGTTGTTATGGTAACGTATGGGGTTGTTATACTGTAATCGAGTTTAACCAAAAGGTTAAATCAACCCCTAAAGGGGTGAATCTATGATTATTAACATAATTTTTTGATGATAAAAACTATTATTTCTACAAAATTATCTGTAAAATCAGAATTGGTAATAAATATTAATCACTTTTCACATACAAGAGCTTATTTTAAAGATAAAATTACAATATAGAGTGGTTAAGTGTTAACATTTGTAATTTTTATTCATTTACTGAGTCATGTGAAATTGAAAAAAGTATAGCACTGTAAAATTGAAATTAAAAATAAATCAAAATACAAATTTAAACTTATTAAAATATTTAATTTATTTACTTTATTTTTTATTAAAATTTATTTACTTATTTACTTATTAAAGTTTTAATATTTTCTTCATATCTTGAAATTAAAAAAAAAAAATCAAATTGATTCGAATATATTTAATCTATATTTTATGATTCCCAAAAATACAGGTTGATTTATAAATATTAGCACTTTTCCCTCTCCCTGTAAGCTACTTCCACTTTGGTCACTCTCCCAATGACGTAATACGACTTCTCGCCACCGCACCCCGCGTGCAACGATGGACTTTGGAGGTGGCTACATTCGCCTCTTAACTTCAAATTTTAAGATGCCATATCATAGGCTCGAAACTTGGTTTCACTCTGTCATGACATTAAATTACGAGAAAATATATATAACTCTTGTTTTTTGAATGTCAGATAAATAAACCCATAGAAAAAAAGCATATCAGACAGACAGAGAGATTTTTTTTGTGAATTTTGTCTTACATTCACTTGGAACAAGTAGAAACGAAAAATGGGTACCAAGAAAAAATTATGTGAAGTGTGAATTTTCACACGTTTCAGGGTTTCACAGGTATTTAGTGAATGATGATTATTTGGGAAGCCAAAACAAATTTTATGTTAAAATATTTTTTTATTAATTTTAATTCGAATGCCTAATACCATTATTTGGGTTTCTAAAAATTTGCAGTATTTTTTTTTTTTATATAGCAAGGTTCATTAATATTTTGAAAATTGCGCCTACGGCTTCTATTGGTTGTTTAAGTCATCAACTCCGCCCCTCTGATTTCGTATACATTCAAACATAGAATTAAATTATAATATCAACACTTCCCACTGGTTATTAAATTTACGCTTTTAAAAATTAAATGCAACATTTGCCAAAATATAACTAGAATTTTGACAAAATAATTTAAACAAAATAAAAATGCAAAAAAAAAACAGAAAAAATAAAAATTGACGGGAGTTGAACAGTAGTTTGCAACTTACGAAGCGAGAACGTTACCACTTATCTACGAACGTTCACTCCTTTACCGTGTTAAATAGCGGATTAAATATTTTACATATTTTAGTTAAAAACACAAAAAATGCGTTATTTTCCGAAAACGTAATCTGTTCACACTAATGTATATTACTTAGAATTTTTTCAGATTTTTAGTTTAAACCATCTGGGCTACAGGCGTGGGACAAAATTTTGCACAATTCTCGCAAAAATCGCGTAAAAATAATTTATTTTGCAAAAATAAAATTTTGATCGTTAATTCAGGTTTCAAGGGCTTTCATTTGATACCATACACAGAATTGTAAAATTTTTATTTTTTTTTTCGATGAGCATATATTTGCTTATATTTTTAGGGGAATATGTTTTTTAGATGTTTTAGTATTTTTCCTATGTACGGGTCAAAGAGTTGTATAAGCATGTCAAATTTCAACTCTCTAGGTTTAGCCGTTTGGCTACAATTTTTACTGAACAGACAGACAGACAGACAGACAGACAGACGACAAAATGACGGTATAAGGGTTTTACAAAACCCTAAAAAAGAACAGATTTAACCTCCAATTTTATTTATATATGTAAATTTTCCACAACTTTGTAAATTTCACTTACAAGATAAAAGGTTGTTAAGTGATGCTTGTTGTTATGTTTCACAGATTAGTTCACTGACTGTAGTTTCGGCTCACCGTAAATTTGAGAATTGCCAGAGCCGAAACAGCACTCAAAAAAAAAAAAAAACAAAAAACAGTGAGATATAACAAAAAGGTCTAATTAAACAACCTTTTACAAATATTATTTTTTTCTCGTTTATGATCCACCTGACACGCATACTTCTTTTTGGTGTATAGAATTTCGTTTATCGGTGATTCTAAGGATCTTGCTTAATTTTACTTATCACAAGCAAGCCTGTGGCTGCCAGCAATAAATCGTTTGTGCTTGCCGTTGACCGCTCGCAAGTAGATAATAATTAAATTAATTAGAATATATTAAATGTAATTACTAACTTATGATCAAAAAGTCTTTCAGTCTCAGATTATAAATCGCAGATCTTCTTTTGTTAATTGGGTATTCATAATGCACGTGTCATTTGTCGAAAAAAAAGGAGATTTTCTTATATAAAACATAGCCGCCCGAAGAAAGGACATTTTGATCCACATTGCAAATACGTATATGAATTATCAACAAGTGTTTTTTCACATATAATATTATTATTATTTATTTAAAATGCACTCTTGAGTGTAAACATACTCCTGAACAGTAGGACTGAATGAGTCGGTTTGAACGTTTTCAGCTTTACAAATCATATTATACACTATGATAAAATTGGCAACGTCGCAAGGCCTGACAATGTCGATTGAACAACACTATTTTATACAGGTGATACTGAAAAAGCGGTTCCATATACTGGGTCTAATAATGTTTATTAAACATAGCGAATTTTTTTTTTGAGATTTTCTTACCCCTCTCAGTGTGCCCTGAGAGTTATAACTGGTAGATTCTATATCTGGCATATATACACGCGAAATCCTTTAAATAACGGTAGGTCTTAGGTCGCCTGTTGGATATCATTGGTCTGACCACGTCGGTTGTATCAATATATATATATATATATATATATATATATATATATATATATATATATATATATATACATATATATTTTATCTAATAATTCAATATCGTTTTGTCGTTTTTTTTTATTGTAGTACTAATATTATGCGAATAATAAAACAACAAATGGAACTGATTAAACAATTTATTTCTTAAATTATTTGTAATCTAACAAAATTTATAACTTAACATATCTTAAATATATGGTTTCAATTTATAGCAAATATAGTCTTAGTGTATTTTTATAATTCCTATAAATACCATATAGTCCAAGTATCAATGTGAGTGAAGGAATTGCAACCTCCTGCAATCTCTCTCGAATCTACTTGATAAATACAAACCTATGTACCTACCATTTTTATAAAGTTGTTTTTTTATGAATTTTATATTTAAATAATATAATTTTTTTTTCTAGGATACGAATTGGTAATTGGTTCCTAAATCCAGGGGGGGGCAACTGACACATCTTGTCCCCCCTTGCGGAAGCCTATGGTTATCATCTGACTTTCGTTAAAGAGGACAACATTTTATTGGAATATCTCGATTTTTACACGTTTTCCGTACATTTGGCCGTATGAGACATGTATGTACAACAAGTGTACCACAATTATCAACTAAATTAGGTAGCCTAAATATTTTCAATAAAATTTCATGTTTTTTAATTTTTATCAGAAAAATCATTTTAATATGCCTTTTCTAGAACCTTTGAACCTTTTCTAGATTTTTCCTTTATTTTATCCTAAAATATGGTCACCGTATTGTATATAATATTTTTTTTCTCAGGGGGAACTCATTTTGGGTTCGCCCTTGGTTACAGTTTGCCAACATTCGAATCCTCAATTAATCTTTTTCACTTGATATAAACCTACGAAAACCTATAAATGTATGGGTACAAAATTTTCATAATTTTTAAAATTTTGTCACAAATGTATCAGATAATTGTGTTCACATTATGTTATGCTACGTATCATATAAGAATGCCAGCACTCAATTCAAAAATATTCCCCTTTGTTTTGGTTAATATTCCAAGGTTGTAAGTCCGGCTGACATGTGAACAGATATCTAGCTAGAAATACGTAAACATGCTGTCGTGTGTAGTCTCTCGTCTTGGTAACATCAGTGTGTTGAATGTACAATTTAAAAGAATTTTAAAAGAGTAATTTTTAAAAACTCATTGAATTTATGTAACGCTACACATTTATATTATATTAATTGATTAATATAATATAAAATGATGACAAATATTTAGTCGTTTAATTGATTTATAACTATTTTTCTATATATGTTTTGTGTCTGTGTCGATTTTGTGTTTTTTCTTTGTTGTCGATGGCCTTTTTGGCGTATTCAGTTGAATTTGGTAGTTTAACAACTTTTCTTTTTGATTTCCATAGATTCGTTTTGTTACTTTTTAGATTTTAAGATTTTTGAAGGATTTCTGAAGATTTATTTGAAATAATTAAATTTCACTGTTTGGTTTCAAGGCCAAATTGCGCACCATACGTCTCTTAGTATAAAGGACAGTTATTTCAATTTATTTTTTTGTTCTTTTTTTCTGCAGGACAGTTTTTTTATTAGAATGTCTTGTATTTAGTCTTCTTAGAGGACAGTTCTTGATTGGATTGTTTTTCGGCTGGTTCGTACATTGGACGTTGTAGACATATGGTGACCGTGTGTCCTATTTTCCTAGAGAACACATCTTTTTTGGAATTTATTGTTTCGAGGCAAAGTTTCTTTCATTAGACTTTCGTCCGCGGTGATCTTCTGTCCGTTATTAAAGAGGACAGCGTTTTAATTTCCTGTTAGAGGACAACTGTTTTACAATTTTTGTTTCTGGGTTGTATTGTTCATGGGGCTTTCATCTGTTATCATCTGACCTTCGTTAAAGAGGACAAAATTTTGGAATATCTCGATTTTTAGCCGTTTTCCGAACATTTGGCAATATGAGATATGTATGTTTATCGGGTTTATATGTCCTCTTTCATAGAGGACACTGTTTTTTAAATTTATTGAGTATATATACCTATTGTTACCATGCATTATTTATTATAGAGGGCAGTCCTATTGTTGAGAGTTTTTAACTTTAGTTTTAATGTTTGCAACAGCAAAATTTTGATTTAAAGTTATTTTGGTTAAGTCAAGTTTTAATAAATAAGTCAAGTGTCTCGGTGTTTAGATTGTTGACGCCTCTCTGAGATTGATAATGGTTTATGACATTGCGGTGACCATACGTCCTTTATTCAAGCCGACACTCCTGGAGTACAAGTCGTATCTGTATTTGAGCGCTGTTTTCTCAAAGTTTTTCCATTTTATTTTCTTAATGGGTCATTTAATTATTGAATCTATTTACATTTATTTTATTTTATTGTTTTTGGTGTTGTTGCATTTAATATACATATGTAAAAGGATTTTTGTTCATTATTCATACTTTTCGGATTATATTTACGTCAAAAAAATAGTCTTTTTATATATAATTAAGAATATTATTTATTTTAGGGGGCCTGAACATGTAATGTTATTGGCACCCGGTTCGTTGGTTTATTGTTAATTAATAATTTACAATAATCTCATAAATACTTACAGTCATTGTCTATGAAATTAAAGATACGATTCTCTGTATTCTGTGGGGCCCAACGATAACGAATTTTGAAATTTTAAGGAAAGTAAAAAACATTTTTTTATTTTTTATAATTTTTAGTCCATGCAAAACAGACTGCTATTAAACAGTATTTATTTATACTTAAGTTCTTTTTTGCTCTATAAGTATTTTGGTTTTCATTTTCCTTTTTTTTTTAAACGACATATTTTGGATGTCTTTGGACGTTGGAACTTAGTTTTTTTTTTGTATGGTTATTTTGGATGTTTTCGGCGATTAGCCTCGTTGCAGAAATAAAGGCCGATGTAAAATAAATAATATAATATATTTTGGATGTTCTTTTTGCACCTTGGATCTTTTTGGTTGTCCTTGTTTGCAAGCCAGATTTTTGGATGTCCCTTTTATTATTTGTTGCTTGGTTTGTAGGGGTTTTTTTTGTTTTTTTTTTGTTTGTGGCCCGTGCCTCCTGTCCGACTGAATATTGGCACCCGATTCATTGTGATTTAATGTTAATTAATATTTAACAATTATCTTATAAATACTTATAATCAGTAACTATAAAATTAAACACCAATAAAATTAAACAATAACGAATTTTTAAATTTTAAGGAGAGTAATAAACATTTTTTAATTTTTTTAAAATTTGTGGTCTTAGCAACCGACGGCTATTAAACAGTATATACAGTTGCTCACAAAAGTATCCGGCCACTTACCTATCTTAATAAATTTAGTATAATATTTCGTATTCAGTTCTACAAAAAACTTTATATATGGATTTGTAAATAATTTATTGATTCATTTTCATAATACAGTATATAAAATAAAATAAATTACTGTAATCTCGATGATATATTTATTATTTGAATCATATATGCAAAATAAACAACAAAAAAGTATTCGGCCACTAAGTTAAATACTATAACAAAAACATTATAAAAAAATGATAAATTAATATTTTGTGGGATATCCTTTTGATTCCAAAATAGCTTTTAATCTATTGGGCATAGATTCAACCAATTTTTTTGTAATTTCCGGTCTGGTCTGGTTCCATACTTCTAGAAGATGTATTTTTAATTCTCTTTTGTTGGAAATGTGCCTTTTGGCCAAACTTCTTTTTAATTCTTCCCATAAATGTTCAATGGGGTTCATATCTGGCGACTGGGGAGGAGTTCCTAACTGTTTTGGAACATTATACAATAGCCATTCTTTGGCAGTCCTAGCACAATGCTTAGGATCGTTATCTTGCTGAAATATGAAATTATATTCAAGACCTAATTTTTCCGCACTTTGTTTTAAATTGTTCTTCAAAATGTTTATATATACATATTGATCCATTTTATCTTCAATAAAATGAAGATTTCCAACCCCAGCCGCCGATATACAACCCCACACCATGAGGGAACCACCCCCGTATTTCACGGTGGGTTTCAAATTTTCTTTGCGGTATTCTGCTCCGGGTTTTCTCCACACCATCTTCCTTCTAGATGTATCGAAAATTTCAAATTTACATTCATCACTAAATATTATTTTATTCCAAAATTTTAGTAGCTCATGGACGTACTTTTTAGCAAACTGCAGTCTTTTTTCTCTATTTTGTTTATTTATCCACGGTTTCTTTCTTGAAACTCTACCATTGTAACCACTTTTTCTAAGGTTTCCAGTGCATGTCTGTATTTTCGTCACGTCCAGACAAAATTTTTGGTCGTCCACTACGTGGTTTATTAGTCAACAAATTTTCATTTAACATTTTTTTAATAATATCTTGGATTGTACTACGTGGAATTCCTATCTCTAAAGCAATTTTCCGTTGTGAATGCCCTTTTTCATGTAAACACGTGATAATTTTTCTCTCCTCTATTGTCGTTTCACGTTTTTTAGGCATTATGTATAAAAAAATTAAAATTAGTGAAAAAATTCAAGTTCAAACAGAATAACACTCACACCAGTACAATAAGAGTGGCTGAATGTGAATCACTGACATTTGCTGGGATTCCCCTATTTCAACCACGAAAACGTTCGTTGGCCGAATACTTTTGTGTGCGTTTGTTTGTTTAATAAATTTAAGTAAATTTTCATTGAAATAACTAAAAATTTTGAAACATTTTAGGCAGTATTTTGAGGAACAAATAATAAATTAACGTTAAAAAATTGTTTGATAATTTTTTATTGTTAATCAATATAAAATAGCAGACATAGTTTACTGGATCGAATAATGGCCGGATACTTCTGTGAGCAACTGTATTTATTTTTATTGTGGATAAATTAGTAACTTTTATAACAAATACAAACATCCATGCCCTGATCGGGAATCGGACGCGAACCCCCATGCTTAGCAGTCAAACACTCTGACCAGTATACCAGTGGTTCTTAACCTTTTTGGCTGGCGACCCAAAGTACGAATATATTTGAAGTACGCGACCCTAATCTAATTTTTTATTTTATTTTTTCCAGTGACAGGTACTAAAATGATATATTATGTAATTTTATAGGATGTAGTTGTAAAATTAGAAATAACTTTATTTAAATGTTCTGTATTAAAATCAGACAATTCAGCATTAAAACAGTTAAAAAATTTACAGCAAAATAATTAGTGACTACCCTGGTGTTGTATTTTTGAGCAAAGATCATGTATACGTGGAGTTATGTTTATAGAAAGTGCACACCGCATGTCATGCTGAGGATCCAACCTATTCCTGTACTTATTCTTCATAACAGCAAGGCATGAAAATCCTGCTTCACATAAATAAGTAGTTGAGAAAGGTAGCAGGGCTTTTTCAGCTTCATTGCTCAGAACAGGCTTCCCAGATAACTGTGCCCAAAATTTTGTGAGACTCGTTCTGGCAAATCTCTCTTTTAAAACTGCATCACCTTGCATTTCGAGCAATTCTTCTTGTAATCCAGCTGAATCGTTTTCAACGCCCATTACATCTACTTCAAATGGATTTCTTACCCAACTGTATTTCACGATATGGACATTTTGTGGAATATATCTTTCCATTTCATTTTCAAGTTTTCTCAAATGTTCTAAAAAAATAGGCATGGTCTCCACGAAAATACGGTTGCCATTAAGATTAAGATCTTCCAAAAACAAGTTTAATGTTGGAAACGCTGCCAATTGACATTGAGCAATTTTATTTTGCCAAAGTTTTATTTTGTTTTTAAAAACAGTAATTTTTTCATAAATGTCTACTACACTGCGATTTTGACCTTGCATTTCTGTGTTCAACTGATTCAAGTGGTGGAAAATATCACCCAAATATGCCAATTTAGCCATCCATTTGTTGTCACTGAAGCGATCAGCACATTCGTGTCTTTTATCTGTCAAAAATATTTCTATTTCTGTTTTAAGAGAAAGAACTCTAGCTAGAATCTTTTCGCGGGATAGCCAGCGGATATCTGAATGGTATAATAAATTCTGGTGATCTGAACCCATTTCTTCGCACATCAGTCGAAATATCCGAGAGTTCATAGCGCGCGCCTTTATGAAATTTATAATTTGTATTACGTCCTTTAACACCTGATGTAGATCTGGCTGCATATCACGTGTAGCCAAGTTTTCTCGATGTAAAAAGCAGTGTATTAAAACAACCTCTGGATTTCGTTCCTTGACTTTGGCACAAAACCCGATGCGACTCCCTATCATTGCCGGTGCTCCATCTGTACAGACTGCGAGACAATTGTCCCACAGTAATTGGTGTTCCACAAAGAACTTGTCTATTAAAAGAAATATATCAGCCCCAGTTGTAGTTTCAGAGAGCTTTTCACAAAGCAGGAAGTCTTCATTGAAATTTTGTGGAGTTCTGTATCTTACGTACACCAACAGCTGTGGGAAATCTTCAATATCAACTGATTCGTCGATTTGAATTGAAAATTTGATGGCTTTTTTGAGATCCGTTATTAATTGTTCTAAAATATCTAATGACATTAAATCTATTCTCTTTTTCACAGTATCGTTTGAAATTGGCACCATTTCCAGCTTCTTCGCAATTTCATCTCCACAGACAGTTCGTGCCATGGCTATTACAGCTGGTTTAATGTAAGCTATGGTATAGTGACTATACCATAGCGACCGATATAAACATTGTTACGTAAGTTCTAAATATTTGGTATTTTGATAAAAACTGTGCAGTGGCATACGCAGGTAGAGGCTAGGGAGTTAGAACCCCCCAAAAAGCAAGATTTTGTTTTTCGGTTTTCACTTCGATTCGTCCTATTCTTTTTTATTGGTCATGCAATTCCTCTTTAATTTTTTTTTTTTGCTCATCCTTTTTTTTTACTATGTATATTTTTAATCCCTTCCCCCCATGAAGCCATCCTGGCTGCGTCACTGCAGATAATTATCTTTGTTTACTATATTATTGATATAGATAATATATAATAATGGGCCCAGGTGTGATCCTTGAGGAACTCCAGAGGTTGTTAGAATTTGGATTGTAAGACTGTGACCGCCTGTGACCTATTTTTAATGTAGGAACAAATCCATCGCAGCAGGTCGCCATTTACACCGACTTCTGTTAATTTTCTTAATAATATGTTGTGATTAATTTTGTCAAAAGCTTTACTGAAATCGGTGTAAATAGCGTCCACTTGAATACGTTGGTCCATCGATTCCGTAATTTTATGAGCATAATGGAGTAAATTAGTTTCTACCGACCTTTTTTTGACGAATCCATGTTTTTGAGGAATAATAATTTGTTTAACGGTTCCAAGCAATTCATCGTAAATTATCTGTTCAAAAATTTTGCTTATTGTTGACAGCTTTGAGATTGGCCTATAATTTTTAATATTTTTTGTATCCCCAGATTTATAAATAGGTACGATCAAAGCTTTTTTCCATACCGTTGGAAATATCCCTGCAGAAAGTGTTTTTTTTTTTAACAATAAGAAAACAAGTAATAAAGCCATCCCAACAATTTTTCAATAACAGGGGAGGAATTCCATCAAATCCAAGACCTTTGGATGCAACAAGAGAGCATAAATCTTTTTCGTATGTCTGATTCGGTAATAATTTGGTCACATAAATTAGAATTAAAGTGTGTACCATATTGACCTAAACCGTAAGGATTGTCACCATCCACAAATACCGAGTTAAAGTAAAATGCAAATGACTCAACAATAGCTTCACCACCGCTAACTTCAATACCGTTAATAGTCATAACATTTGAAATAAGTTGAGTCTTTTTCATTTTTAATAAATTTCCAAAAATATTTGGGATCTTCTATGATACTGTTTTCAGATTTTGATAAAAATCTTTTGTAATCAGACAGAATTAAAAATTTGCATCTACACATTGAAAATGGTATATAATCAAGAGGGTTGTTATACATTTTCCATTTTTTGTGGAATTTCCTTTTTTTCCGTGATAACTTTAATAGTTGCACTACTGTACCAATATGGGTATCTTAATTTCTTTCTACTGGTTTTCTTAAGTGGTACATGGGTATTTAAAATGCTATGTAATTTATTGTAAAACATATTTACTGCAGATTCTACGTCGAGATTGTTTAGAATATCGTACCAATTTGTGTTCATAAGATCAATAATTATTTGTGAGAAATTTGCTTTATAAAAATTAAATTTATTGATAGAATCATAGTTATTTTTAAGATTAACAATTTTGTATTTACTGTCTATAATAAATTCTAAAGTTGGATGGTACATATCTTCCACAACCAAGTAAAATTCGCTTTTTTGACATCTTTAATGGTTGCTCTGTTATAAGTAAGTATTAAATCTAAGATATTATTGCTTATACAATTAGGTATGTTATTACATTGAATAAGATTGCATAATAATACTGTGTCAACGAAAGATGTTGAACGCGCGTCTTAATAATTTAAGGGTACTAAATTTTCTACATCATCTCGTTACAATTTAATATTTGGCAGATTAAAATCGCCACAGATATACACAACATCGCCATCGTTATCACCCATAATTATGCTTAATTTATCAAAAAAACATGAAATCGCACAATTGTCACCGAGAGGGAGGTACAAATTAAATAAATTGCAAAGATTTATTTGTTTTTTAAAAAACTTTATTTCAATTAAGAAGATTTAATATTCTGAACTACACAGGTTAATCTACAAAATAGAACTCAGCGCTGCATTAGCTGAATACTAGTATATATAAAAAAGGTTTGTTTATAATTAAGAAGATATCGCTTAGGCGGCTGTAAAAACATAGAATAAGACCATAATAACTTACACAACACACAGATGAAATTTGTTGCGTCCACTACCAATAGTTACCCATAAATCCCCCGCGGAACTGTGCCACTCAACTGGTAGGTGGTTTTTACCAGCGATTAGTGATGCGCTGCCACTGCTTTTAACGGACGCCGAATATTCACGATCACGTCTAAATACACTGTCATTGTAAGGAAACAACTCACTATTACATATGCCAGTTAGTAAGTAGGTTTCTGTTATGCAGATAATGTCACTGTCACTGTTTAATACGTTGGAGAAAATTCATGACTTTTAGTTCGCAGTCCGTTAACATTTTGGTATAGAACAGAAATAGCCATTTGATTATATAGTGTAATATAAAGTTTATAAGTATATGTTTAACATAATTTACATTTTGACGACATTTGATTCGTATTTAATTACTCTGATAGGTGAAGTTTCATTTTTACGAATGAGAATTAAAGAATTTCGAACCCATACGCAACATTTATATATAGCAACATTTTATTGTTAGTAGAAAGGTGCTCGTTTATAAAGATCGCTTCCCCAAGCCTTTGGATTTTAAGGCCCGGGCCTCCAGCATGAGTGGAACTTTGTTTTTTCCTTTTTGCAGCGGCTAGTATCTCGTGTTTTTTTCCTCCTACTTTGAAGTTTTACTACTATATTTTTTGGCATTTTATTATCTGTATTAATGTGTTGGACTCGATGCGCCATGCTTATATCACTTAAAGAAATCGGACAATTTATAGCAGTTCCCAGATATTCAAGTACATTATAGATGTTTTCGTTATTACTTTCAGGGATACCATGAATTTCCAAATTGTCCATACGCGTACGTTGTTCAAGCTCAGTTATTCGATCATTTTTTATTTCTTATTTCGGCTTTAAGAGCCGCGTTCTCTGCTTTTAATGTTTCAATTATTTTAAATTCGACAATAACAATAATAAAAGATTTAAATGTTCTGAAAGTTCTGAACTAATTTCATCAATTTTATTTGAATTGTAGGTTACAATTCATAAAGAGTAGGACTGTTTTTAATTTTATATATTATTATATAGAAATTAATTTTATGATTAAAAATTAAAAGAAAAATAAAATAAATTAATAATTTGGTCACTTGCTGTTCTCTTAGTTTTATCACATTAGGGCGCAAAAAGCCTTTGTTGCTGTGCGCTAAAAATTTGAACTAACTAACTAACTTTATGGTTGCGAGGAAGTATAATGAGCTACTTGTTGAAATACAAAATATAAATGTAACAGGATGTTAGCTATTTTTGATTTGAGTTGTTAAATTGAGCACAACATTTCTTTCTTTAATATTTTCCTATATTTCGGCAGTATATATTTCATGTCTTCATTCAGGGTAAGAAAAAACTAAGTTGCACATGCCTTTTACTAACATAGGTTATTGTAACGGTCTTTTGTAGAAATACATCCTTAGATGATAAGTTGTTTTAAATATTTTTAGCTCTCACATCACTCTATTTTAAAAGAAAAACTTTTAAACAGGTTTAACTCTTCATTTTACAATGAGTTACATTGCTGACTGTTCAGAATAAGTATCTGAATAAGAATCTAAAAGTACAGAGTTTTTAGTATTTATATCATACATTATATTTATTTATCTTGATTCAATTGGTAGTGCACAGTGTTGCCACCTGCCTGAAAGCAAAATTCCCATTTGGGTACTGCCAAAAATTCCCTTTTTCGCAAGAAAATTCCCTTGCCCATACAAAAAAAAACTTCTTTTTCAAAAGTAATTAGACGTAGGTATAATAGAGTAATATTTATACAATTTTGTAATACGTTACCAAATCTGGTGACTTTAATTATTGTTGTATTGTGTTGTATTGTTATATTGTTATATTGTTGTAAATGGACTTTTGTGGTACTATGTGAACTGGTAAATCTGGCTTCTATATTAAAAATTACTAAAGGCAGATTCCAAATTAACATACAAAAATTGTGATTATACAGGGTGTTTTTTGGGAACTTTTTAAGCATTGCTAACTTCTTTATTATAAGATGTTGATATTTCCTAATTTAACCTTTTTCGTATCTCTTATAATAAATAAGTTAGCAATGCTTAAATAGTTCCCAAAAACACCCTGTTTAATATATTCAATATATGTATACACATATATTTTTTAAACATTAATGTCAATTAATTGTTACATATTACAAATAAAATATACTATAAAATTATTTACTTACTAGAATATATATTATTATTGAATAAATTGATGTGGTCGTATACTTTATAGGACACAACACTTTCACTGGAATTTTGCATTTCAGACCTGATAACGCACACTGCGTTTAATGTATCTGACCCAATCAGATTTCTTTTCGTGCATTTTATGTCCGTCACAATAGAGAATATTCTCTCGGACTCTGCATTAGAGTGAGGAATAGTTAACGCAATTTTTGCTAATTCTCCTAAATTTTTTAAATTCTGTTCTTTATTAAAATCTTTAGTTTGGCTCAAATGAAACCACATACTATCAATGTCCATCTGTTTAAAATTATTAATTTCCTCCTCATTAAATAATTGTGGCAGTTGTCTGCACTCAAAATCGCATGCCTTTGGATCTAAAAAGCTTTCATATTTTTTGGCAAATTTATAACATCTGTTAAATGGCGCTAATTTTTGAAGTAAGTAAGACTGAAGGAATTAATTATAAATAATAAAAAAAACAATCTATCAGATGTGGAAAAGTCTTTTTTTTTGTCGAATTTTCCCTTTTCTCTCTAGACATCAAAAATTCCCTGAAAAAGGGAAATTCCCTGTCAGATGGCAACACTGGTAGTGGATGATAAGTGGCGCAACCTTTTGAGATATGGTGTTCTTCATGTTGATTCCTATAGGACTTGTCCTATAAGTCCTCCCTTCTTAGAAAGAAGCCCCCTCAGGAAGTTGGATATTGATCTCAACATCTTGAGTTTGGAATCGAACGTTTTGTTCCTGGGTTCGGAATACTGGTAGATTTCTGATGTTTAGGTAATTTTTTGATTTACTAAATTTAAACCATTTTACTAGGATGAATATTACTAGGACTGTAGTCGAAGAAGTAATATCAACGTTGTCCAAATATTTAGGTTTCGAGGGCTGAGTTCTGAACTATTTTCGTTAATTTTTAAGAGTTGTAGGTTACAATTCATAAAGAGTAAGACTGCTTTTAATGTGGAAAGCAAGTGATATTAAGCACAATAGCTTAATAGTTTTTAAAAAGAAAACTTTATTTTACAATAAGTTACATTGCTGACTGTTCAGAATAAGAATCTAAAAGTACTGAGTTTTTAGTATTCATATCGTACATTATGTTTATTTATCTTGATTTAATTGGTATTGGATGCGTCAATGATAAGTGGCGCAACCTTGTGAGATATTGCGTTCTTTATGTTGGTTCCTATAGGACTTGCCCTATAACTCCTCCCTTTTTAGAAAGAAGCCCCCTCTGGAAATGGATGTTGGTTTCATTATCTTGAGTTTGGAATCGAACGTTTTGTTCCTGGATTCGAAATACTGGTAGATACCAGTATGTCGAATCCTTCTTCTGATGTTTAAGTAATTTTTTTATTTACAAAATTTGAACCATTTTACTGCGATGAATATTACTAGGACTATAGTCGTAAGTATTATCAATGTTGTCCAAATATTTAGGTTTCGAGGGCTGAACGATGGACGTTTGAGGGGAGAAATTGTGTCGATTGAAATATCGTCAAACTTCAACGGATTGAGTTCGATTGAGAAATTGGTGATTTTTGATGAATCCATCGTGAAATCCAGCTTGGGTAGTATTAAATGTTTGGCTTTTTTATGTTTACTAAATGTTGAACTCTGAATATGACTTCACAGTTGTCATTGTTGTATATTAAGTGAATTCCAATCAGAGATTTTATATTTGTGCTGTCTAAGCCCTTTAACGTTAATTTTTCCATTTTTGGAAATACGGCTAAGTATTTGTTTGTTTCCGGGATAATTTCAATATGATTCTGCCAGATGTTTAACATCGTGTAGTGACAATTCTTCGAAGTCTGTTGTCTTAGCATTTCTTCTTCACAACAAGCATTGAAGTGGACTTGGAATTGGGCTGGACATTAAAATATTCGGGTTCGTACGCACATGTTGCTCAGACGTATAACCATTTCATTTGATTTTAACAAATATCTTGCATTGGGAATTATTGTATAATATTTTGAGTCGTGTTCCATTGGTATTGAGTATAAATATTGAAGTTCAAAATTTGTTCTCAAATTTATGAGTATTTTTTTGATATGAAATAAATAAATTTTGTATGTTCTATTTTGCAATTTAGTTTTAATAATGATTGTTTCTAATATATTCTCTCGTTTGGGTTGGAATGATAATTGGAATTTATAAAATTTTGAGATTGTTACAGGAGGTAGTGCCCCTCGGAAGAGGTGCTCAGGTCACTATCCTGAACACTAGTACCAGACTAGCTCAAGAGCTGGGTCGATAAATAACACTCTGGCTTGAAAAGCCACGACCACTAAGTGCCTGGAAAAGAACGTGTTTCACCTCAAGGATTTCAGAAGATATACAACAATGTTAAATTAATCATTTATTAAAAATGTAAAGTCTATCAAACATCTATATAATCGGTTAAATAATGAAAAATGAAATAGGTATAATATTTGCACATACATCTAAATACAAATATAATAAAATCAGTATAAGGAAGTAATGGTTCAAAAGTCCATCCTTGTGAGGCAAGTAATCGTCTTTGGAAGTGGACTTTTGAACGGGCGGATGTCTGGAGTAATTGGAAATGTAGGGGTAAGGATAGGGGAAAGCGTCCAAGACGTCGTCGGCGTCGTGGTCTGGGCAGCTGGTGAACAGTATCGTGCTGACGGTGGAGACGGTGTCAATGGTCCAAACAGCTCTAGAAGCTGTTTCTTTCGCTTAAGTTCTGCGTCGGAGTATAACTCAGTTAGTTTGGATTCTCTGCGTTCCACTTTGGTTGAGAGTGGAGGTGTGGAAAAGATTGACTGTCCTCGAGGCGTTGTTGGCTTGGCTGGCGGTGTCTCCGGGCCAAAACGCTCTATATAACGAGCCCTCACAAGGCTTGCTACGTCGGGGGCGGCTGAGCTGGTCTTCGGAGGCGGCGGCGTAGACTTTTTATTGGTGGCGGCGTAGACTTTTTAGTGGTGGCGGCGCTGACTTTTTAGTGGTGGCGGCGCTGACTTTTTAGTGGCGGCCGAAACCCGGCCGACGAGTGGACCACAATAAGGCCGGATCCTTGAATTGGCCTTGGAGACGGCAAACTTTGGACCCGGGGGTGGCGGTATAATCCGTGTAGCGGAAGCCTTGTTGGAGCTGGTACAGCGTGTTGTTCCTTGTTTGCGCTGCTTCCTGGCGTCCCGAGTAGTTTGATGCCCAGTTTGTCTTTTATGATCGGAGACGGCAGACTTCGGACCCGGGGCGGCAGACTTCGGACCCGGGGCGGCAGACTACGGACCCGGGGCGGCAGACGTCGGACCCGGGGCGGCAGACGTCGGACCCGGGGCGGCAGACGTCGGACCCGGGGCGGCAGACGTCGGACCCGATGACGGCAGACGTCGGACCCGATGGCGGCAGAACTAGTACCTGGGGGCGGCAGTGCGGTTTGGACAGCAGCGCCTGTGGTGGTGCTGGGGCGATGTCCTGTAGTGACCTAGGCACAGCTTTGGGCTTCCGGAGCGGCGGTAGTCGTCTCTGAAGCCGGCGGTAGTCGTCTCTGAAGCCGGCGGTAGTCGTCTCTGGAGGCGGCGGCAGTGATGTACGAACCGTTGCTGGAACGGAGCCGTCCTGAAGCATGATTTTGGCCCGGGGGCGGCGACACGCTGGCAGTCGTCGGAACCGGGGGCGCCAGTCGTCGGAACCGGGGGCGCCAGTCGTCGGAACCGGGGGCGGCAGTGTTGGTAATGCGGCCGCTTGCTTGATGAAGGCCGCGCGTGATTCCGGAGCCTTCCGGACGCAGTCCTGGTGAGCGGGGGCGGCTACTAGTGGTAGCAGGCGCCTCGGTGATGGTGGCAGCAGGCGCCTCGGTGATGGTGGCGGCGTCAGCGGCGTGAAGTGCCAAGCCCTGGGGTCTCCCTTTTGGATCAGGCGACGTTGCACTGCTCGTGGAACGGCAGTATATGGCTTGGCGACGTCTACGAAGATCAAGTGGCGGCGGAACGCTTGGCGGTCATTATATCGCTGCCTAGATGATTTCCCTCTGCGGCCGGCCAGTGTAGAGCCGTTGTTGAATGCGGTAACGGAAGTTTGTCCCGGCTCGGACGTAACGAGTCTGGAAGCGACAGGAACACTTGCCGGGTAGAGAATGCGGAGGCGGTAACCACTGGCCGGGTAGCGAGTGTGGATGTGGTTACACAGAAGCCTGGATGCGATTGTGTGCCCCTAGCACTTGCCGAGGAGCGAATGCCGGTGAAGATGACGGCTCTTGCCGGGCATTAAATGCAACGAGCGAGGCTTCACTTGCCGAGAAGCGAGTGATTTGTCGGTGAACTGGTGAAATTTGCTTTGTAGCGAATTTGGTGCTTGGAGATCTTCCTGTAAGCATAGGAGCTAAGTTAGTTAGTTAAAATTTTTGGCTCACAGCAACAAAAGCTATTTGCGCCTAACGCAGCCCATCTAAATGACTACACTACATATTAAAAACAATAAATTAAACAATTAAGGCTGCGTATAACCCCTAGTGGTTACTAATTTCTTATACAAAACTAAAAATCTAAAATAAAATTAGTATCAATCTATACATCAAATTTTGCACTGAATTTTTATCTATCTAATAATATATTTTTAATTGTAGAAACATTTGTTTTAAAAATATTATCGCTCAATAACTTAAAAATAGACATCAGCGATATTGTTCTGTAATTTTTTAAATCTATTTGTGGGTTTCGAATAAATTTTATATTTATATAGTTTTGTGTAGAAATGTTCAAATAATACGTCAACATTTTTTTCGACTTGATTCCTTATAGTTTAGAACCTTCGTCGAAAAATATTATACTTGATGATAATGGAATGCCACTTGGTACACGTATTCTTTACGAAGATTAAATCATTTTCCTTGTAACACCTATTTTGAAAACCGCGGCACTTTCAAGATGGCGGCAAAAATAGACTACCAAGTATAATAACTATAAGTAGTTTTCACAATAGAGCAAAATAGCTATAAACATATTTGTAGAATGAAGCTTTAGCTACAATTTGCCGCATCGTACGCAAATATGCGTCAATTGGTTTACAAGATGGCGTCTATAATGCAATTTGCTTATTTACAATCACAACAGTTTTTTCTACAATTAAAAATATCCTATTAGATAGATAAAAATTCGCTGCAAACATTGATATATAGATTGTTATTAATTTTATTTTCGATTATTAGTTTTGTATAAGAAACTATTCAGGACTATAGGGTTGTGCGCCGCCTTAATAAATACATAAAATCAATAAAATTACATATACTCAATAAAAGAAATCTTGCACAGACAAACACAAATAAATAAGATAAAAATTCTGTTCGAAAATTTGAAAAATCAGCGTGATGGTAAGAGGCTGTAAAGGGCCCAATGAACATCGAATATCACAGTTTAGAAATAGAACACATTAAAATAAGGTGCAAGACTTCACACATAAAACAGTAAGTTCGATTCTCTCAGGAAGAGTATCAGCCTGTCCATGACTGTCGTCACCTAAAGCAACTGACAGGTCATAGCACAGGCCTAGCCTCTCCCTGACATCCTCGAACTGCGCACATTCGGTTAAAAAGTGTAAGACAGACAAATCTGTGTTACACGTCTCACAGATAGGAGACTCTTCACCTCGAAGAAGGTGCCCATGGGTCCATCAACAGTGACCTATACGAAGGCGTGTGATGGCAGTTTCCCTGCGGTTAATCCTGCAGGAAGAACCCCATGGTTTTACGTCTCCCTTAATCTGTCTCAACTTAACGTTCTGTATGCTGCTCCACTCATGTTGTCACATGGCTTAAACAAGATGTTTCAGATGACTCTTTGCGTTATCTGGAAATATAAAACTCACATCAATCATAGGTCTGTGGGAGGCGGCTTTTGCAGCTACATCAGCCGCTTCGTTACCTTTAATACCAACATGTCCCGGTATCCAAAACAGCTCTACTCTCACATTCTGAGCATTCAGATTGTAGAGTATCAACCGGATCTTTAGTACAAGAGGATGCACTGGCTCTGGATCTTGGATACTGTTCAGAGCGCTCAGCGAGTCCGTCAAAATAACACTTGACCGACTTTGCTCTGACGAAACAAAACACAGGGCCTTGAAAATAGCGTACAGCTCAGCAGTGTACACACTCGTTATGGAGTACGGACGGTACTGAAACTGTTGGTGTGGATTCAAAACAACGAAGGCACATCCAACCCTGGTTCCGGATTTTGATCCGTTAGTAAAAATGACAGTATCCTCGAAACTAGGAACCAGTGTTCTTTTTGTAACTCATGTTGGTATTCGATAGGCAACGTAGTATCTTTATCAAACCTAGTTAATGTGAGGTTCACAAGTGGACGCGGTAGCGTCCATGGTGGAACAGCACACAAAACTAAACTTGCCATTTCGGACATATTAAAATCAATGTCACTCAAAATGTCGTAAGTTCTCAGACCAAAAGGACTATTGGCTCTTGGTTTTTCTGTTATAAATAAATCTCTGTATGCTTATTTTGTAGAATAGGGTCATACGCGGGATGATCTGGCTTGGCATTGCAGCCATATACCGCATTGATAGAATTTTACGACGATTGTACAGTGACGGTTCACCTGCTTCACACAGCAGTCTTGGTATTGGGGTGGTGCGAAATGCACCTGTGGCGAATCTAACCCCAGTGTGATGTACAGTGTCAAGAATTCTTATCTCTTGGTGTTTAGCTGGCCCATAAGCTAGACATTCATAGTCCAGCTTAGAGCGCACTAGAGAACGATATAAACGCAACATGACAGTGCGGTCTGCACCCCATGTCTTATGACTGAGGACCCGCAACAAATTGAGCGACTTTTGGCATTTTTTCTTAACGGACAAAAAATGTGTCCGCAAAGTAAGACGAGTGTCAAACACGAGACCCAGAAATCTGGCAGTATCGGTAAAGGGTAACTACGCTCCATTTAGTGTGAGTGTAGGATTGAGATGTACACCCCTTTTCATACTAAAATGAACACATGTAGTTCTGCTGGTCGAGAATTTAAAGCCATTTTCGGTTGCCCATGTATCGAGACGATTCATAGTCAGCTGAAGCTGACGTTCGATTGTACTAGTCTTTTGTCTGCCGACAAAGATACCAATGTCGTCGACAAATATCGAATTCTGTACAGGTAATCGAATACATGAAGCTGCACAGTTAATGGCAATCAAAAATAGCGTAACGCTCTGTATGGAGCCCTGGGGGACCCCATTGTCCAGGGCGAACATTTGTGACAGGGTATTTCCGATCCGCACCCTGAAGCGCCGGTTCGACATGAAGTCTTTTATAAAGAACATCAAGCGTACCCGGAGACCCCAGGAATGCAGAGTACGGAGAATACCATAAATCCGTGCAGTGTCATAGGCTTTCTCAATATTGAAAAACACAGCTACCAGGTGTTTGTTTTCAACGAAAGCATTCCTGATAGCTGTCTCTAGTCTGACAAGATGATCTGCTGTTGAGCGGTGACGGCAAAAACCGCACTGTGTATTGGCCAGCAAGTCGTTTGATTCTAAAAACCAAATCAGACGCTTGCTGATCATTCGCTCCATGAGCTTGCAGAGACAACTGGTCAGCAATATAGGTCTATAGCTAGAGGGCAAGTGTTTATCTTTCCCGACTTAGGGGATAGGAATTATATGAGATTCCTTCCACTTGGTCGGGCACTTGCCCTCCGTCCATATCCTATTATAGACACTCAAAAGCCTAGACTTAGATGATTCCGGAAGATTTTGGATCATACGATAATGTATCGCATCTGGACCAGGAGAGCTATCCTTACACTTTGACATCGCGCCACCTAGCTCTTCACGAGAGACAAGCAGGTTGTACACCTCGTCATTTCTGGAGAAGAAATGAAGAGGTATAGATTCTAGACCTGCTTTACGAGTTAGAAACTCAGGTGGATAATGTTCAGAGCTAGAATTAAACGCAAAATTAGATGCCAAAGTGTTAGCTATTTTGACCGGTGATGTGACTACGTTACCATTTACCGATAGACCAGCAATGGTTGTAGCTGTGTTTAGACCGGATATTTTCCGGACCTTCTCCCAAACTTTGGCCACTGGAGTGGCAACTGTAACGGTGCACACGTATTTGCGCCATGATTCGCGCTTGTGTTCTTTCACAATCCTCTTAGCACAAGCTTTCGCTCATTGGAAGGCTATCATGTTTTCCTCTGTTGGACAACGACGGAATGTATTGAAGAGTTGTCTCCTTTCACATAGCGCCAAGTCACATTCCTCGTTCCACCAGGGAACGGGAACTCGACGGGGCTGAGTGGATGACAGCGGTATGCTGCTTTTAGCCGCGCTCGTGATGGAATCCGTGAAATGATTCACCTCCTCGTCTACGCTCAAGTTTCGGAATATCCTCTTGAGAGAATGATTTTACGAACTTGGTCCAATCTGCTTTCCGAAGAACCCACTGTGGCCAGCGAGATTCGGTAACTGTATCGAACAGAGGCCTTAAGAGGATTGGAAAGTAATCACTACCGCACAGGTCGTGATGCACGTCCCATTTGAACAACGAAACGATGGCTCCTGAAACGACGCTAAGATCCATTGCACTGAATGTACCCGTTGCTGCACAAAAGTGCGTGGGTCTGCTGTCGTTCAAAAGGCTCAGATTCAAACCGTTCAACATATTCTCCAGGTGACGTCCCCGTCGATCCGTGTCGCACCGATCCCCAACACACATTGTAGGCTTTAAAATCGCCTAGCAGTATGAAGGGTGGTGGGAGTTGATCGATGATATTCACATCTCGGATGTCAGTTCGAACACCAGGGGGAAGGTAGATAGAACAAATCGTCACCTAGAGGGGGAGTGCAACGCGAACTGCTACGACTTGCAACTCAGTGTCAATGTCTACAGGATCGTAGTACAATGTGTCTCTAACGAGAATTGCCACGTCGTCACATGCTCTTTCTCCCCTAAGGAAATCCGTGCGAAACACGGAGTATACCCGAGGAGAGAATGTGTCGGTTTCCTTGAAGTTTGTTTCCTGTAGACAAATACACGAAGGCGCAAAATCTGACAATAAAAGTCGCAGTTCCTCGTAGCGTTGATATACACCGTTGCAGTTCCACTGGAATAGTGGGCCGTTCCTTTCTGTTTAGGGGAGTTACCCCGCAACCTAATGATTTTTGGTTTACCCTTAGGTTGCTGGTCTACAGCCATTTTCTCGGCTACAATTTCATTTGGTCGTCCAGGCTTTTTGATGGACACACTGTACTCTTTTTTGATTGCTTTGTTCTCACTGGTATCCAGTGAGAACCTACAGGTCCCTTATCAGTCTCCTTTTCAGGAGTGACTGATGAGGGCTTTGTAGAAGCGACCATTCTCTGATCGCTTCTAATTTGTGGGGAAGACTGTGGGGTCTTCCCCTTAGGTGGTGGGGAGAACTGAGGTTGAGTGCGTTCTCCTTTAGGGGAGGGGGATTTATTCAGACCCGATCCCCCAGGTTGAGGGGTCTGAATTTTGGCCTCTGGGACCAATACCACCTTTTCTTTCGCAGTATTTGTCGCAACTGTTACTGCTGCTGCAGTTGTCGGACGAGGCACTAACTCTGTCTGAGTTTGGAAACTTGCAGTTCGTTCTGCAGCTACTTGCGCGAAAGACTTCGTGAAAGTAACCGGCGCGCTCTCTTTGTATTTCCTCTTGGCGTCGAAATACGGTATCCGGTCCGGCATTCTAATAACCTGTATTGCTTCTCCTCCAAGTACGTTGGGCAGTGGCGTGAAGTAGAGGCATGTGCCCCTTTGTAGTTCACGCAGTGTGCCGCGTTTGGACAAGTTTCAACTTCATGTTGATCCTGTCAGCAGTTGGCACAGATGGTCTGCTTACCACAACGACTTGAGGTGTGCCCGTAACGCTGACACTTGGAGCATTGTATCGGGTTTGGGTAGTAGGGGCTAACGTTACAAACGTTATACCCCACCCTTACCGATGTTGGACACCTGGTACCAGCGAAGGACACCACAATGGAGATCGAAGGCTTGCCGTTCCGGGGGTTGAGCTTCCTGCATTCAATGACACCTTGCGATGCCATTTCCTGCACAAACTCTTCCTCCGTAACATACGCCAGGTCACGATTCTTTACGACGCCTTTTGAGCAGTTCAGTGTTTTATGCGTCTGTACTGAAATGCCAAACTCAGCAAACTTCACACATTTCTGCAGTGCTACGGCGCTTCAGCATCTGCTTCTATTAGCAGTGTACCGTCCGACAACTTACGCACCGACTTTATACCAGTAAAGCACGTATTTCTCAACGTCGGGCAACGAAGAACGGGGACATCTCCTTAAAGACTTACCCTCTTCTACCATTCTTTGGTGAAGTCGTTCATTGATTCATACCAATCTCTTGACCATCTTATCCTGCAGTATTCGCTGTCATTATAGGACATTACCCTTTGCCCAATCTGTATTTCCTTCATGGACATGAGAAAATGTCCTGCCAATGCTATCTTTTGATGGTTAGTTAAAATTGTTGGCGCACAGCAACAAAGGCTATTTGCGCCTGCTATCTTTTGAAAGAGCTTCCCGTACTCTGATATTGGGGGCAGTGCTATACGTTTTCTTGTCCTACTGTCAAACATATAATAATGCATGAGTGCAAATAGAGATGGGGAAAGGAACTCATTCCATTTTGTTGCATCCTCAGTCCCTTGAACTACCTCTCTGGCAGGACCGTATTTCAGAGTGGCTGACGTCATGTTGTTGGATATCTTGGCCTTCTTTTCTTCTCCTCCTATAGTTATTGTTGCACCTTCAATCTCCTTAGAGAGTTCAAGATGGAATTCTTCAATTAAAAGCAAGAACATTCTTAATATCATGTTTGTCGATGCTATTGCCCTGCGGTCTTTTTAAGTGTAATATTTGGTATGTAGTAATGATTTAGGAACACACCAAAATGAGTGACTTGAACAATAACAATGATAATAATAATATTATGAGTCCCTAGCAATATGTACATAGATACCTAACTATAAAAATATATTTCATAAGTAAACTATGTTACATCTTCTCTTTTTTATCGCGAAATTAAGTATACTTCAGACGGTCTGGAGGCTCCACCGTTCTTCCCGACTTCGTCTTCATCTCCGCATTCATGGGTTTCGGGGCAACCTCAGTTCTGGATTCTGAAGTCTGCATCTCCGTATTCATCGGTTGATGGGCAGCCGCCTTAGATCTGGGTTCTGAAACAAACTTTATTACGATTTCCCGAGTGTCCTCGTTGTCATTAATGTCAGTGTCAGGAGAATGGTCTGATTTCTGGATGTAAGTGTCAGAAGACGCGTCAGTATGACATGTCAGTTCAGCATGACACGAAACATCAGGCTTGAGAAAACTTGAATTTCTTCTAATACTTTTTCCATCTTCTGTTTCTATTATGTAAGATCTGGGGGCTGATGTAACATCAACCATTTTTACTGGGATCCATTTTTTCTTCGAAATTTTCACATAAATTTTATCACGAACAGCGAATGGTTTTCGTATTTTGGAATATCTATCGCCGTAAGATTTTTGTTTATTTTGTTTTTCTATTAGAGATTTAGGAACATGTTCTATTAAATGAGGGTAGAACTTATTTTCGTTTGTTGGAAGCAAGGTTTTTGTTCTTCTGCTTATCAGGCGTTGTACTGGTGATCCCAACTCATTCGATCTTGGAGTATTTCTCCAATTAAGTAATGATTAATATATATCTGTTTTATCTTTCTGGCATTTTTTTAATATCGATTTTTCCATTCGACTGTGGAAAATATGAACTCTCTTAACATGTAAGATTTAAATTGCGGTCCATTATCGCTATCGACAACATCTGGTATTCCATGTACAGAAAACCATTTTTTTTAAATTATTATCGTTTCCTGTGTAGTACTTGATTTCATTTTTTTGAAGTCGAAATATCCTGAATAGCTATCGACTATTATTAAAAAATTATCCTGGTTAAAAGTAAATATATCTGTTGCAACCATTTGCCAAGGTCTTTTGGGAATATTTTTTAGTATTAACGGTTTTGGGGGTAGATCCTTCTGAAATGACTGGCATATTTTGCAGCTACGAACTTTTTGAAAGCAAGTACTACACAGGAAACGATATCAATTCTAAAAAAATGGTTTTCTGTACATGTAATACCGGATGTTGTCGACAGCGATAATGGACCGCAATTTAAATCGTACATGTTTAGAGAGTTCACCAAATCGTGGAAATTTGAACATAAAACAAGCAGTCCACAGTTTCTACAGTCAAATGGATTAGTAGAAAAAAATGAACTCTATTCATGAACCGTGACACCAGCCGATTGACTGAGCTGACCAGACTCAGCCTCCCGTTTTACCGAATCCGAGGTCAAAGAAGGCGTGTTGGGATCTTACTGTCCGTGGGCAGCAGTCTCCCTCAACCGACCAGGATTCTCTTCTCCGGCGTTACGGGTCTCCACGCACGGCAAACACATGGGTAGGGATTTAAGTGGGAGATAAAAGAGACAACAGATAAGCCTATTCCCACAATTGGCTTCTCTGAACTGTCTCCTCCCAAATGACATGTGATTCAGGGTACGTGGGATCATCAGGCCCAAAAGCTCTATATGGTCAGGTGATGCGACCATTATGAACTTCCCTTGCGTGATTGAGGGTACGCGGGATCATCAGGCCCGAAAGCTCGCCTAATGGCCAGGTGTTATGGCCATTATGAACTTCCCCTTCGGGGCCTAGGAGCTAAGAGGGAGTGCAGAAGCCTGGAAGCGACTGTAGCCCTAGACTGACTGTGATCTTATTCTTATTGTTTGAGCTCCGCACTAGGTGCATATCTCAACAAACTATGTTTTTCCTGTCGGATTTGCATTTTTGATTTATTTGCCATTGGCTCACTTAGTGTGTTTGGACGCTGCTATGTCCAGTGGTTTAGTCAAAGATGACTGATCTAGGCCTCCTATGTTTGAGGGGCGTGTGTTCATCATACTTGCTGTATAAGTCTTTTGTGGTATTATTTAAATAAATAAATAATAATTTTAGTTAAACAATAACTTTATTAGTTTTTAATATACACCTGTTCAATGAAGCGTGTTCAGACTCACTGCCTGTAAGTAACTACAGTATGTGTCCGGGCATTCTCATACATGTGCCAACATTACAACAATATAAATTTAACATATTATATCTATATATTACACTTTTAAATCGTTGGAGTTCAGTTGTTTGATCACCTCAAAGAACTTGGTAGCTAGTTCCTTGATGATGTGTCTTATCAACGGCAACTTCATGTCTCGGTGCAGTTGGTTATTCCTAGTAAACCAAGGAGCGTCTAATATTATTCTTAAAGGTCTGTTTTGGATCTTCTGGAGCATTTCAATGTAGGTGCTATGTGCATAACCCCAGATTGGAGCTGCATAAACCATTTGGGGTCTTATTATTGATTTATAAATTCTCATTTTATTGTGTTGTGATTCTGGGATAATGTTGTTTTTGTCAGAGTGTTTTTGTACTCTTTTTATTATAATTTTCTCCGCCACTTTGCCTAAGTTGCAAATAAGACTTATTGGTTTATAATTCTGCGGGAAGTTATGGTCTCTCCCGGGTTTAGGCAGCATGATAACGTTTGCACTTTTCCAGGTGGACGGAAAGTGTCCTAGTCGCATGGTGGCATTGACTATGTTGGTTAAGGCAACAATAGCTCTTCTGGGAAGGTGTCTTATTGCTGTATTTGGAATTTCATCCGGTCCTACAGTCTTACGGATGTTTACTTTGGAAGTAATCTCATACACTTCCTCAGGTGAGGCGAAATCTATCTCTTCGTGATCGTGTGTAACACGAAGGTAATTGTAATTGTTACGGCATTGCAGTTCAAGACTGTTAGCCAGCTGTTCAGTTTTGTCCGCAGTGCTACAGACAAGCCTATTCTCCCCATGAAGGACTGTACTGGTTGCCTTTTTCGCTCTGAGGATTTTTGAGATTTTCCACATGAGGTTTTGGTTATCATCAAAACTTTGTAGGGTCGCCTTCCACCGGTCGTTTTTAATGTCCGTTATTCCTAGAGTGACACGTTCTCTAAGTTCATTATAGATTCTTTTGTCAGTTAGGGTTCTAGATTTTGTTGCAGGAGGTAATGCCCATCGGACGAGGTCCTCAGGCTACTATCCCTGAACACAGTTACCTGGCTAGCTCAAGAGCGGGTCCGTAGAATTCCTCTCTGACTTGAAGAGTCACGACCACTAATTGCCTGAAAATAAGAACGTGATACCCCAAGGTGTTTGAAAAGATACAAACAATATGAAGTTAATCTTTTATTATAAAAATAAAATTAAATAAACATTTATATAAGATATTGAATAATTGAAAATGGTATAAATATATTATTTTAACATTATAAATGAATTAGAAAGAAATGGAATAGGACATGGTTCAGAAGTCCAGACGCTTCTTTGTGAGGTAATTCCGCGTCTTTGGAGTCGGACTTCTGACCGGGTGAATGTCAGTGGAGACAGGGAAAGAGGGGGTGAGGATCGGGGAGAGTGATAAGGAAGTCGTTGGCGTCGGAGTCCGGGCCACTTGTGACCGTTGTCGGGCTGGCGGCGGTGACGGCGTGATTGGCCCAAATAACTCTAGTAACTGCCTCTCAGGCGAGTTATTGTGTGTTGGTGGGTGACTAGAGGGTTTTATTTTGGTTGCCGGCGTAGATGGCGGCGTCTCCGGGCCGAAAAGCTCGTTGTAACGAGCCCTCACAAGGCTTGTTATGTCGGGGGCGGCACTCTTTTGTTGGTCGGTGCTGTGCACAGACCGATGAGGGGGCCTTGCACAGGCCGAATCCGTCGTCTAGTCTTCTTTTTGGCCGCGGGAGCGGCGGAAGACTTAACTGGAGGCGGCGGCGGTGAAATTAAGATCGCCTTATTGTTCGGGCCAGCGAGCTGGTATTTTGAGCCCCAGTTTGTAATTTAGGTCTGGGGGCGGCAGGTGCCGGAGCTGGAGGCGGCAGCACAATCCGGGCAGCTACGGTTGGTGCGGTCTCGGAACGTTGTCCCGTTGGGGCCGGATGGATGCCTTGAGCTGCCGGAACGTCTGTAGGCGACCTTGGAGGCGGCGGCAATGCTGTAAGAGCAGCCACGGACTTAGGGCCGTCTTTACTTATGTTTTCCGCCCGGGGGCGGCAACTGATGCCGGGGGTGGCAACTGATGCCGGGGGTGGCAACTGATGCCGGGGGTGGCAGTTGTCAGAATCGGGGGCGGCAGTGCTGGAGGTGCAGCCGTCGGTTTGGATATGGTTTGGACATGTGTTGTGGCCCTCAGGTTGCCGTTCCAATGAGCGGGGGCGGCTGCTACGGGAAGCAGGCGCCTTGGTGATGGTGGCGGCGTTAGTGGTGTGAAACACCGAGCTCTCGGATCTCCCTGACGCAGCAGGTACCGCTGAAATTTTCGCGGGATGGCGGCGTAGGGCTTGGTGACATCAATGGGAATAAGTCGGCGGCGACGAAGGAGCGCTTGTCGGGCGTTGTATTTTTCCCTTGACGCTTTTCCTCTGCGACCAACCAGGATGTTGCCGTGGTCCGTTATGCATTACGGCTAATAATAGGTGGATGCGGGAACACCTGCCTGGCAGCGAGTGTGGGTGTGGTTACGAGCGCCCGCCACAAAGCGAGAGCCGTCGATGCTTCTAGCGCCCTCCGGGAAGCGAGAGCCGTCGATGCTTCTAGCGCCCGCCGGGAAGCGAGAGCCGTCGATGCTTCTAGCGTCCGCCGGGAAGCGAGAGCCGTCGGTGTTGCAAGCGCCGCCTAGAAGCAAAGCCGTGGTTCCCGAGAAGCGACCAATTCTTCGGTGAATAATTCGTAGTTTAATATTTTTGTTTTTTACTTTTGAAGACTAAGCCAAGCAGCGATGTTACTTGTTCGGCAGCCGAGAAGCGACCGTGACTAGCTGGGATCTCTTTTTCGTTTTGTTTGAGTGTCCCAGTGCGACATAAACTGCATAACTCAAAAGTCGCTGATTTTCCTTTCGGATTTTCTGGTTGTTCTTGTGTTAGTCACTCTGATAGAATGTGTAGTCTAGGAGTTGGGTGTCAATCCAAAAAGAATGCACCTGGTTCTTCTATGTTTTAGTTGTGTGGTTTCGTCGTATTCAACGAACATGTCTCTGAATTGCGGCGAATCAAGAGCATATATTCTCTCAAAGAACTTGGTAGCATGTTGTTCTATGACAGCACTAATTTGGGGCATTTGCAAGTCTCTATGTATGTGAATGTTCCTGACGAACCATGGAGCATCAACGATAAGCCTTAAAGCCCGGTTCTCTACTTTTTGGAGATGTTCAATGAATGGCTTCCTCGCGTAGCCCCAGATGGGCGAGGCGTATAGCATTTGGGGTCTAACAATGGATTTGTAGAGTCTAATTTTATTGTTGAGGCTCATCTTGCTTCTCCAGCTTAGCAAAGACCAGAGTCTGCCTATGGTTGAGCGAGCTTGGGAGCGCTTTTGCCTGATATGGGTGGTCCAGCTTAGCTTGTTATCCAGAGTAACGCCTAGGTACTTAGTGGTGTTGGTCCAAGGAATGTCTTTACCTCCTAGCTGAAGTTTTTCAGTAGGTTTGGGACGTCTTTTGTTGAATAGTACCGCTGTGCTTTTTTCTGGATTAACTTGTATTCTCCCGATTGAATACCATTCTTCCAGAGCGTCTAGTTTCTCTTGTAGCCTACCCATGATGACAGGCATGCTGACTGATCGATACAGAATAACTGAATCGTCAGCGTATTCTGCATCGAGGGTGTTTCTCGTGCGTGGCATGTCACTAACGTAAATGTTAAAAAGAAGCAATGACAAAGTTGACCCTTGTGGTGCTCCGGCCTCTATTTTTCTGGACGTGGATAAATGCCCGTTTAACTTTATCTTGAATGTGCGCCCTTTGAGGAATGACGATATGAGCTTTACCAGGTGTAGAGGGTATTTGGCGTCTAGCAACTTGTAACAAAGTCCGTTGTGCCAAACCTTGTCGAACGCTTTTACCACGTCAAGGAAAACAGCCCCCGTAGCGCATTTGGTGTTGAATCCCCCTGAGATGTACTCCACAACCCTCAGTAGCTGATGATTTGTGGAGTAGCCCTTCCGAAAGCCATGTTGAGATTCTGGCAGGATCTTGTGTTCTTCGGCATGTTTGTCGAGTCTTTGAAGTATCAGCATCTCCGTCACCTTTCCAAGATGATTTAATAGGCTGATCGGCCTGTAGTTTTGTGGAAACTTGTGGTCTTTCCCAGGCTTTGGTATCATCACTACTAAGGCGTCATTCCAGCTGGTTGGGAAGTGTCCGAGTCTCATAGCTGCATTGGTTATGTTGGTCAGAGCAACTATGGCTCTTCTGGGGAGGTGGCGGAGCGGTGCATTGGGTACTTCGTCAGGGCCTGATGCCTTTCGGGTATTGACCTTGGAGATGAGTTCATATACTTCTTCTGGTGTGACGAAGTCTATGTCCTTGTGGTCGTGTGTTTTTCGGAGTCTCAGGCGGACAACTCTGTTTACGCGATCGACGTGGTCCAAATCAATGTTGTCGTAGTGATTGCGGCACTGGATTTCTAGGCTGTTGGCCAGTTGTTCGGCCTTGTCAACTGTGCTGTAAGCTAGGCTATTCTCACCATGAAGCACTGAGTTGCATGTCTTCTTTCGCCTCAGGATTTTGGATATTTTCCACATGCCGCATTGGTCTTCATCTAGACTTTCTAGGGTGGCTTTCCATCTGTCGTTCTTCTGGTCGGCTATTTCGCAGGAGACACGAGCCCTAAGATGGTTGTAGGATATTTGGTCGTCTCTGGATCTAGATTTTTGCCATTTTTTCATGGCTTTATTTCTTGCTCTTATTAGGTTGCGAAGCCAATGTGGAAGAGCGAGAGGGTTGGAAGCGTGAGCCGTCTTGGTGGTAGTTACATCCTGAAGTGCCTCTTGGATCTGTTTTGTATAATATTTTGTAGAGCTTTCGAGCTCATCAATTGTGTTGATCATCGTCATTGGGGCTAGGTTTCCTTCTATGTTTGAGATGGTTGTGTTTTTGACCACTGCTATGTCCAGGACATCAGGTCTGTACTTGAGCAGTTGTCTGCCTCTTGTGTTTGTTACTCTGCTTTTCCACAGCGGCTGCTTAGAGTTGAAGTCTCCTGAGGCGATCGTGGGACCGGTAGCGCTGAAGATTTTTTCCAGGTCTCCAGGAAGGATCTTCTTTGAGGGAGTATGGTAGACAGAAACAATTGTCAGCTGTTTATTCCCGGCAATAGTGATTGAAATTGCCTTGCTTCAAGGTTGACTAGGTTGAAGTTGTCAACTTCAGTGTGATCTATGCTTCTTTTGATAAATATGGCAGTTCCCCCACCTTTGTTATCGGTCCTGTCGCATCTGTAGCATGCGTAGTTTGCCATTTTTGGGTTGAATGACGGTCGGAGGTGAGTTTCGTTCACTAGCACAACATCGATTTGATGGCGGAGAGTGAATTCTTCTAGCTCATACCTTTTTTCATTCAACCCATCAGCGTTCCAGAAGACAAGCCTCAGGGTGGTGGGTTCTTGTTGTGGGTGTGCTGCCATCATTCGAGAGCTGCTAGCATTGTTGTGAAGGTACTTGTGAGGTCCTTCAGTAGCGCTGCGATGGTGATCTTTAGTGTTTCCTTTGTGTTTGTGGCGACCGCTGCAGCCAGTTGTTTAGGGCTGGCTTGACTGACTGTAGGGTTGTTGTCTCATTTGGCTGACGGTTTGTTATTTGGGTTGCCAGAACCTGTCTTTGAGGTATGTTGTCTGTGGGCTGTTGGTTCGGCTTGGTTGTTCAAAAGCCGGCAGATGGGTCGATCCGGTGGTGACCTGGCTGTAGGATAGCCCTGGTTTGGTGTTGGCTGGCCTTGTAATGACCCCGTCTCTTGCTTTGGATTCTGTGGATTTTTGAGCCTGATTTTTTGGGAATGCTGGGTAGCCTCTGTAGTTGGCCGGGTGGTCGCCTCTACAGTTGGAGCAGCAGGCCTTTCCCTTCTCCTTGGTATGTGTGCATGTGGAAGACAAGTGGTTGCCCCCACATCGCACGCACTTTGGCGGAGCAGTGCAACAGTTTGCCGCATGCCTAAATTGTTGGCATCTGTGGCACTGTGCTACCTGATTGCTGCGTCTCAGGGTTTCGACTCTAATTTTTAGGTTGAAGATGTTTTTAATTTGAAAAATCTCTTTGCCACGGGCAGATTTTTCTAGTTCAACCATTATAAGCAGCACAGGTTTCTTCTCTTGGCCCACTCTGATGCGCCGAGCTAGAAGGACAGGGTAGTCCAATTCCTTGAGTTCTTGCACGATTTCTTCATCAGAGATGCCGATGGGAATCCCTGTCAGAACTATATTTAATGCCTTATCCTCTGATCGCTGATAAGTGTGGTATGGTAGTTCCTTTTTATCAAGAAATTTTATTAGCGCTCTGAAATCACCTGAGCTGGTTGGATTTATTTAAACATATTCTCCGGCAGTGCCTGCAGAAGCTATGTTTATTTTCGCTGCTTTTATTTCTCTATTCAGAGCAACCCAGTTGACTTGGGTGCGAAGAATAATCGGTGGGATGCTGCTAGTTGTATTTTCGCTGTTGTGGATTTCGTGTTGTTCAATTTCCTGGCTAGTTGACGGTTTTGGATCCTCACTCTGGGCTTCTGGAGGGTTTACTGTAGGAGCAGGGGACTCTGAGGTGGGTTTATCGTCGCTGGCTATCATTTCAGAATCGCTCGTTATTGTTTTTCGCTTCTTTGCGCTTGTTCTAGCCTTGCGGGATCGTTTTCTCTTGTTTACAGTCTTAAATTCGTTGTTGTCAGTTTTCTCCTGATCAGTCAGAGTTGACTCTGAGTCAGGTGATTTTTCCTGTATCGAATTATAGCTCATGGCAGATTGCGAGCGAGAGCTGGTGGAGAGTTGCTCGTCAGCATCAGCCTTGACCATTTTCTTGATTAGGCTGTGGAAGTCGTCTAGGAATGCGTTTCTTAGGTTAGGCGCGATGTAGTCTGACCATCTCGAAATGATCTCCATTCTTTTGCAAAGGGCCGCTAGGGCAAGCTGTTAGTGAAGCTGGCTTGCGTCCTGATGTGTCTTCGTTACTACACTGTTAATCTATAGTAGCACCTAGCTCAGTCTAGACGACTGCACTAGGCACTAGGTCAGTTTGTTTGTGGGGCCGCACTTGGCTCTAGGGCCAGTAAGGTCTTCGAGAACGAACGAACTGTGAACTCGGATCAAACGGGGGCCGAACTAAGCACGCAGGCCACACCCGGCACGCAGGCCACATCAACGTGCGGGCCACATCAACGTGCGGGCCACACTCAACACGCGGGCAAATGTTGTGTGGAGGCCTCACTTGGCTCTAGGGCCAGGGAGTAGTAAACGCGGCACAGGGGTTTGACTGTTTACCACTCACTTAAACTCACAAAAACAGATACTAGGCACTGTTATGTCTCTAGCTTTGTTTTACACTGCAAATGTATATTATAGTAACTCACCGATTTAAAATTAGTGATAAACACCAAATCAAAGCACTGAAATGTTATTTCACTGGAAAAACTAGGTTAGCGAGACACTGAGATGCACCCGCGACACTGAATCACTCAATGATCTCAGTGTGGCACCAACTTTTGATAATTGCGTCGTAATATGGGAAGAAATTCTTTGTTTACATTTATAAACAAAGGAATCGCTATGTTGAGAGTTCAGCACGTCCGCTCTGTACGGTGAACAAACTCTCGCGTAACTAGCTGACTGAGATCTTTTGTCACTTAGTTTAAGCTCCACACATAAGTGTATATCTTAACAAGCTCGGTTTTTCCTATGAACTTCTCTTAATGAGGTTTGTTGCCATTAGCTCCCATAATGGGTTTGGACTGTTGTCCTGTTGCCATTAGCTCCCATAATGGGTTTGGACTGTTGTCCTGTTGCTTTAGTCAAAAGTGACGCATCTAGGCCTCCTGTGTGTCAGGGGGGTGTCTTAAACGTATTCAATGAACATGTCATTGAATTGGTCAGAATCTAATTCTTTTGTTGTCTCAAAGAACTTGGTAGCTAGTTCTTTGATGACATCTCGGATCCGGGGTATATTTAGATCCTGAAGGATCTGGTTGTTCCTCATAAACCAGGGAGCGTCTAAGATCATCCTCAAGGCCCGGTTCTGGACCCTTTGTAGTATCTCTATGGAGCTTTCGTGCGCATAACCCCATATTGGTGCAGCGTATAGAATCTGCGGTCTGACTATTGTCTTGTAGAGTCTGATCATATTATTCAAACTCATGCTGCTTTTGCGGTTTAGCAGCGGCCAGAGTCTAGCTACGTTGTCCTGGCTTGAGTGCGTTATTTCGCAAGTGCTCATACCAGGAGAGTCTCTTATCCAGTGTTACTCCCAGGTACTTTGTGGATGAGGTCCACGGGATGGTTTTTCCTGAAAGATCAACTGATTCAGAGGGTTTTAATCTTCTCCTAGTAAAGAGTACTGCTGTGCTCTTTTCCGGGTTTATGTTTATTCGCCATTTGTCGTACCACTCACTCAGAGTAATGACTCTCTGGGTAATGACAGATACGTTGACGGACCGGTATAGGGCCACGGTATCGTCTGCATACTCTACGTCTAGGGTTCCCCCTGTACGAGGCATATCGCTTACGTAAATGTTAAATAGTATGGGCCCTAGGATGGAGCCTTGTGGCACGCCGGCTTCAAGTTTCCTCGTTGACGAGAGATGGTCGTTAAGTTTAACCCTGAACGTTCTCTGCTTTAGGTAGGAGGCTATCAGTTTCACCAGGTGTAGCGGGAATCTAGCTTGAAACAGTTTAAAGCATAGGCCATTATGCCAAACTCTGTCAAAGGCTTTTGCCGCGTCGAGGAACACAGCTCCCGTGGCGCGCCTTGTGTTGAAGCCACCTATTATGTATTCCACTACCCTCAGAAGTGGAATACCCTGACTTTGTTAATTCGGTCAATGTGGTCCAGATCCACGTTGTCATAGTTATTTCGGCACTGCAGTTCCAGGCTGTTAGCTAGTTGTTCAGCTTTGTCAGCTGTGCTGTACACCAACCCATTCTCTCCGTGTAGTACTGTACTGACTGTCTTCTTGGACTTGAGAATCTTAAAAATTTTCCACATGGTATTTTGGTTCTCATCAAAACTTTCGATCGTTGACCTCCATCTGTCGTTTTTGATGGAGGCGATTTCGGTGTTGACTTGAATCTTGAGCGTGTTGAACTTAATTTTGTCTTCAGAGGTCCTTGTTTTTTGGAACTTCTTCCTTGCCCGGTTTCTTTCACCGATTAGCTGACGCAGCCACCTTGGGAGGGCTAGCGGGTTCGAAGCGTGAGCTACAGTGGTAGAGGTTGCCGTCGCAAGGGCTTCTTGGATCGACTCTGTGATGCCATTAGCTTGAGTTTCCAGTTCCTCGATCGAAGTGATAAGTGGAAAAGGTCTAAGATTCTCCAGTACCTTTTCAGTAAACAAAGGCCAGTCGGTCTTCTTGATCAGCTGTGGTGGTGAGCTGACCGGATTGGCATTTATTTCCATAACTACCGGGTTATGATCTGATGATAGGTCATTTACCGACTCAATGTTTTCGACCGTGATATTCCTTGCTACTGCAATGTCTATGACATCAGGTCTATAGCCTTGTTTGTGGAAAAACGTTGGTGCCGTTGGCCCATGGGCTACCAATCCATGGGTCAAGGCGTATTTCAACAAGCGTTTTCCTCTAGTGTTGGTGATGCGGCTGTTCCATAGCGGATGTTTAGCGTTGAAATCCCCTGCGGCAATCGTGGGGCTTGCCGCACTAAATATCTTCGCCAAATCATCCTCTAGTATTGCGAGTTTCGGGGTTTGGTACACCGACACAATGTTTATCTGTTTGTTGTTTTCCAGGGTTATCGAAACAGCATTTGCTTCAATGTTTTTAAGAGTGTGGTCATCCAGTGCACTGTGGTCAACGCTTCTTCTTACGAAGATAGCTGTGCCACCTCCTTTGTTATCTGCCCTGTCACGTCGATGACAGGTAAAGTTCGACAGCTTCGGGTTGAAGCTTGGGCGTAGGTGTGTTTCGTTAACCAAGACGACGTCAAGCTTGTACCGGTGTACAAACTCTTCCAATTCGTTAACTTTTTCATTAAGACCATCCGCGTTTCAGCAGGCCAATCGCAAAGTATGGTCCTTGAATGTTTTGCTGCCATTATTCAAGGGCCTCTAGCATGGTGTTGAAGGTGTTCGTGAGGTCCTTCAATAACGCCGCTATTGTTATTTTCAGGGTTGCCTTTGTGTTGGTGGCGACCGCTGCTGCTAACTGCTTTGGGCTGGCTTTATCCACGGACGGTCCAGCAGTTGGTTTTTGTGTGGACCTTATTGCTGGTCTTTTACCTTTGGCTGCATTATGTTCTGCTTTGTTTTTATCTGCTGATTTGCTGGCAGGATTGACATCGGATTGGTAAGAAGAGGCTGGTTTCGTAGAGCCAGCAGTTACCTGGCTGTATGAATCTCACGCTTTGGTATTTGCGGGGCGGGTGATAACTCGCTGTCTGATGTGCGTTTCCTTCTTGGCATTTGCCAGGTTTTTGGGAAACGCCGGGCATCCTCTGTAGTTAGCTGGATGTTCTCCATTACAGTTTATGCATCGAGCCTTACCTTTTTCTTTTGTGTGTGTGCACGAGGAGGTGAGGTGGTCGCCTCCGCAGCGCACACATTTTGGCGGAGCGGTGCAGCAGTTCGCAGCGTGCCTAAATTGTTGGCAGCGATGGCATTGTAAAATTAGGTTGCTGCGCCGGAGAGTTTCAACCTTGATTCTCAAGTTGAATATAGTTCTGAGCTGGAAAATTTCTTTGCCATCAGCTGATTTTTCCAGCTCGACCATAATTAGTGGAGAAGGTTTCTTTGCTGGGCCCACTCTAATACGCCGTACCAGGAGGACCGGGAACTTAAGCTCTTTAACTTCTTCTAAAACTTCTTCCTCTGGAATTCCGACTGGGATGCCTCTTAGGACTATTTTTAGTGTCTTCCCTTCTGGCAACTTATATGTGTTGTAAGCCAGATTTTTTGTTTCCAGAAGCTTGGTTAACGCTCTGAAGTCGTTTGAGCTTACTGGAAAGATGCGTACTGAATCGCCTGAGGTGTTTGCAGGTGATGTATTGATTTTTGCCTTCTTGATGTCGTTATTGAGCTGTGCCCAATTTGTCTGGCTACGCAGGATAATGGGTGGAATTTTACGTGCGAGTGGTACATTTGTTGTTTTATCTTGCTTCTGTTGATGCGTGGGGGAAGCAGGTGAAGCTTGGCTCCTAATATTTATCGCTGGTTCTTTGCTGGTTGAATCAGAGTCGTGGCTCGTGGAAGCAATAGGTTCCTTCAGAGAAGTATTCGTGTTTGGAGCCTGCTTTGGTGTAGGCAGGGCAGGAAACTCTAATGGATCGGCTGTCTTCGTGGTTGAAGCTGTATACGCTTCCGAGCCTTAAGAGTGGCTTTTGTTTTCTTTGTCTCCTGTGCGTTTTTGTTTCTTACCGGCTTTGGGGCCAGTAGCTCTGGTGTGCTTTCTCTTGGCGACTTTTCTGCAGTCACCAGGTTCGTCCTTTTTCTCTTCGTCAGTCAGTGTTGTCTCCAATGAAGAAGAGTTAGCGCGAGAGGTAACGTTTACTCATGACTGATGTGGAGCGTGATCTTGAGAAGACCGATTTCTCCGTATCGCTATCGTTTCTACGATCAATGGCTTCTTTGACCATTCTCTCAATAATTCTTGAGAGATCATCTATGAAGCTGTCTCTCAGTTCACTTGGTAAGTGCTTTGTATACCTTGATAAGGTCTCCATCTTGACTGAGTCGTTTTCCTTGTAAAGGCCTCTGGGGAGGCTGTGAGTGGCTCAAGGGCCGCAGAAGGCCCGCGGGCCTCAAGATGTTGCTAGGACCGCACCTGACTCGGGGGCCACTCGTATGGCACCTGGTTCAAAGGCCAAGTGTTCGTGGGCAGCACTTGGCTCGCGGGCCAAAACTATTCATGGGCCGCACAAGGTACGCGGTTGCTCCTGGCTCAAGGCTAATTCAGTTAACAAGCCGCACTTAGCACCCAGGCATTTTGCTGGTGGGCCGCACTTGGCACGCGGGCCAAAACTGTTCACGGGCCACACAAGGCGCTCGGAGCACTCCTGGCGCAAGGCCAATTAAGTTCACGGGCAACACTTTGCACGCAAGCTAGATTGTAGTTCGCGGGCCGCACTTGGCACGTGGGCCAATATTGTTCACAGGCCACACAAGGCTCACGGGTCGCACCTGGCTCAAGGCCAGTTAAGTTCACGAGCCGCACTTAGCACAACGGCTAGATTTTGTTCAAGGGCCGCAACTGGCTCGCGGGCCAAAACTGTTCGCAAGCCGTACGAGGCACACGGACTGCGCCTAGCTCAAGGCTTATTAGTTCGCGGGCCGCGCTTGGTACGTAGACCAGATTCTATCCACGGGCCGCACTTGGCACGCGGGTCAAAACTGCTCCCGGGCCGCACTTGGCACGCGGCCTAACTGACCGCGGGTCGCACTTGGTTCTCAAGCCGCGTTTGGCTTGAGCCAATATCTGTTCACGGGCCGCAATTGGCTCAGGGGCCGCGTACAATAATTCACTAGGCACTGTAGTGTCACTAGATAATAAACTTGTTTTAATTCACTGTTTAACATTGTCACTGTATAACACTGTAAAGCACTATATTTATTTATTTTGAGGTTAATGTTCAAAATATTTTTAGCACTGAGTGTACGTCTGCACATTACGGCTGACAATCTCACTAATGTAAAAAGCGTGACTAGCGTTGCACGCTAGCTGCTTATTTATTTAATTTAATTTAATTTATTCCCATTTAAAATTACATTGGATAAGTACAAATATTTCTTAATAACTACATAAACTAAACTTATCTAAACTAGATAGGTTTGTATCTTATATAGTGTTTTTGTAATCGTACATATATAATTAGCTACCGTGTGTTAGTGATTTTGTAACACTGTGACGTCATTTTTCCTAAGGTTCTCGTGATTGGCTAACTGGGAAACAGGGTGTTCCCAGTTTGACTTGATTGACAGGTATTTTGCAGATTTATTCTCTAAGAATCTACGAATATAATTACATATAGAAATTTGTAGGATTTCGTAGGCATAAAGCTATATAAATAAAAATTATTATTATTATTATTATTATAAACAAGAAACTCTAGATACTCCTATATCATTTGACTGATATCAACAATATTTTGCAGATTTATTCTCTAAGAAATTGCGAATAAAATAACATATAGAAATGTCTAGGGATCGTAGGCATAAACAAGAAACTATTAACACTGCTATATCCTTCGACCAATATGAATAATATTTGGCAGATTTATTTTCTTAGAATCTACAAATATAATTATTTACAGAAATGTCTAGGGTTTCGTAGGTATAAACAAGAAACTTTAGACACTGCTATATCCTTTGACCAATATGAACAATATTTTGCAGATATATTCTCTAAGAATCTACAAATATAATTACATACATAAATGTCTAGGGTTTCGTAGGCATAAAGAAGAGACTCCTATATCCTTCGACCGATATGAACAATATTTTGCAGATTTATTCTCTAAGAATCTGCGGATAAAATAACATACAGAAATATCTAGGGCTTCGTAGATATAAATAAGAAACTCTAGACACTCCTATATTCTTTGATCGATATGAAAAACATTTTGCAAATTTATTCTCTAAAAATCTGCGGATAAAACATCGTATAGAAATATCTAGAATTTCGTAGGCATAAATAAGAAACTGTAGACACTTCTATATTCTTTGATCGATATGAAAAATATTTTGCAGATTTATTATTTAAAAATCTGCGGATAAAATAATCTATAGAAATGTATAGGATTTCGTGGGCATAAACAAGAAACCCTAGGGTACTCCTATATCCTTTGACCGATATGAACAGTATTTTTCAGATTTATTCTCTAAGAATCTACAAATATAATTACATAAATAGATGTCTAGAGTTTCGTAGGCATAAACGAAAAACTCTAGATAAGCCTATATCCTTTAACCGATATGAACAATATTTTGCAGATTTATTCTCTAAGTATCTACGAATATAATTACAAATAGAAATGTCTAGGGTTTCGTAGGCATAAATTAACGTCTCAAATTATTTTTAGTTTTAACAATATAAATGTAATGTACTAAGTAAAAATGAATCGTTTTCTCATCTTAAAAAGCTAATGAATAAATAATCTAACTATATAATTAGCAAGTGTCGGTAACATTATGAAGTCAATTTTTCTAAAGTTCTCATGATTGGCTAACTGGAGACACCCTGTTTCTTGATTGGCTGACAGGTGACGCCCTCTCCCGTGATTAGCTAACTGGTGATATCCTGTCCCATGATACGCAGACTGGCGACGAAATTAGGATACGTTAAAAAATAAAACCAAATACACATGCAAACGGCACTGTAGTGTCCATGGGGGAGAGTGGGGGCGTGTTGTGTCAAACACTTGTAGAGAGCCCTGGTGTTGGTGACGGGTCGTCTGGCTCGTCAACAGGCGGGGGTTCCTCTTCTATAGTGGAAAGAGGTGATAGGGGCTGGTCCTCTGGTGAACGTGGGCGTGGAGCAGGCTTCACGTCGTAGGCTGGAACACGGACGAGAGTTCCATTCCTATCGACGGTGTAGACCCGCCCTGAGTGCAGCTCTCGGATGTTGTAAGGGCCGAGCCACTTCGGGTGAAAACCGGCATGTAGATTCCGCTTAGAATCAGATTGAGGATGAGCCCGGATCATGACTAGCTCTCCGACATCGTGAAGTTCGGGTGTTTCGCTTTCGGCGTCACGGGTTTGGTAGCGCAAGGTATGCGCTCTGATGTCTTCGAGCCTTTCTTCTCGATCGTCTTGTAAGTGATGGAGTTGATCTTGGCGCTGTAGGACACGATCGCCTGGCAGTGGCAACTCGTATCCTAGGAGCGCTAAACTGGGTGAGCAGCTGGTTGCTGCATTCCTTCTGGTTCGCAGATCCCTTAATACTGCTGGCAAATGCAAGGCCCATTTTGTATGTGGCTGCCCTTGCATGCGCATACGGAGACCTTTCTTAATCTCCTGATTACGCCGTTCTACTGGATTTGCCCGCGGGTGATGTATGCCAGTATAATGGGCTGTGGCACCCCATCTGCGGCAGGCACGTTTCCACCTAAAGCTGGTGAATTGGAGCCCGTTATCTGACAGGATAATATTCGGATAACCAAACCTATCGAACACGTTCTCTTCGATTAGTTTTATTAATATATGTGAGCGTGGTTCTCCTGTAGGTAACGCTTCCACCCATTTGCTGAAAGTATCGGTTACCACTAGTATGTGGGTCCTACCTGAGGCCGATTTTGGATAAGGCCCCATGAGGTCCACCGAGACTGTATGCCATGGTGTGACTGTTGATTGGAACCGGGAGGTGCTATGAACCATACGTATCCATCCCTCTCGATTAAAGCCTCGTGGAAGATAGCATTATCGGGATTCGGCGGTTCTCGAATTTTTCTAGGAATGCTTGAGTCTGCTCATCCCGAGCTTGACTCGCCTGGACTTGCTCCGGAAGAGGTGCCTCTCTGAGTAGTACATTTATCTGTCCACGTTCTGGTGGCACCATTCGATTAGTATCCTTTTCAGGGATAGTTTCATCACTGTCAGGCTGTTAGGATAGGGCATCTGCAAACTCATTGTTCTTTCCTGCACAGTGTTTAATGTCGAAATCAAACTCTTGTAAGAGTAGTGCCCAACGCAGGAGTTTCGCGGTGGAGTCGGTGATTACCTTAAAACGCCTCCCCTCCAGGAGAGGCCGGTATCGCTTGACTGCCCACACTAATGCTAGGCATTCCTGCTCGTTGACGTGGTACATCCTCTTCGTGGAGTTGAGGTGCACACTTGCGTAGTTTATAATACGGCGCCGGTCTTCATCTTGTTGGAATAACACGGCTCTGAGACCATGTCCGCAGGCATCAGTCTGTAAGGTGTACGGAAGTTTGGCCGAAGGACGATGTAGTTGCAGCGGCTTCTTGAACGCGGTTTTTACTTCACACAGCGCGTTCTCCGCTTCACATGTCCATTTAAATGGCTTTTTCGTCGATAATAAGTCGGTGAGCGGTGCGCTCATCGTGGCAAAGTTGCCTACGTAGTCTCTGACCCAGTTGCAGAGACCGAGGAACTGTCTTAGCTCCTTCCGAGTCTTCGGGGTCTTCGCCCCTGCAACCTGAGTCAGATGTTTCTCGAGCGGCTCGGTCGAATCTTCAGAGATTGTATCTACCAAATAGGTGATGTGACTCTTCCCAAACTTGCACTTTTCCGGTGCAAGTCTCAGTCCATGTTCCTGGAGCCTCTCGAAGACTAACGCGAGATGTCGAAGATGTTCTCTATGGTTTGCGGAGAATATTATAATATCATCCAGATATACTTTGGTGGAAGCATGAAGACTTCCGGCTAAGACTTCCTGAGTTATTAGACTCTGGAACGTGGAAGGCGCATTGCGTAGTCCGAATGGCATTACATTAAACTCGTAATGGCCTCCATCGGGTGTTGAAAACGCTGTGGCCGCCTTGGAGTCTGGATGAACTGGGATCTGCCAATATTCCGATTTCAGATCCAGACTTGAGAAAACACGCGCCTCCCCGAGGTCGCGCAGCGTATCTTGAATTATGGGCATAGATGATGGTTCGCCCCATTGATTTTTCTATAATGGAAGCAAAATCTGGGCATTCCATCTTTCTTCCCGACGATTACTATTGGACTCGAGTATGGTGACGTGGAAGGTGCTATGATACCGGCTTCCAGCATTTCTTCGACTTGCTGATAAATTAACTGCCTCTTGGCATCACTCACCCGGTACGGTGCTGTACGGATAGGGTTATCGTGCTTGAGGACAATTTTATGCTGCACAGTTTTAGTTCCTGCGTGGTGTCGGTGACTATCTGTCACCGCTGGAAAGCGTTGGAAAACTCTTCTAAAGCTTTCCGCCAGGTCATCTTTAAAACCGTGGTCGAGTTTCTCAATATCTATTGCCGGACTCGTGTTGCTTGTAGTTGACGGGGCCTCGGATGTCTCGCATATCATGGCCAACTGCAGCCAGTGGTATCATCCTTTGCTCTTCATTCTTTGTTTCGGATAGATCGGCATGTAAGCAATTATATGCCGCGGCCGTGTCCAATAGGGTGTGGTACTCGGTACCATTGATCTCCAAGTTTATGGTTGGAAGTACGGCGCCAGTAATGGCATGAAGGGCTTGGCCGACCCCTAAGCCCTCTATTCGTTTTTTGGAGTCGTATTGCCATTGGATTTCGGAGCGCTGTTGTTAACAGGAGCTCTTGAGGGGAGCTCGCGTGATTCGACAATACAGTCGGCCTGGTAATGATCCCCATTGCAGATCCTGCAAGGGTATGCTGGTTTAGCGAGTCTAAACTGGGAGTATTGCGTTCTCTGCTGAGAAGGTTGGTTGTTTTGGGTGCGCGCCTGAGGCGGCGAGGAAAGAGGGGTAGGTGCGCGTGTCTGATGAGCCGCGACTTGGGAATATTGTGCGCGCGCGGGAGGCGGCACGTATGAGTTTGATGGTGCGCGCGTGGATTGCGGACCATAATAAGGGGCGGGCGCGCGCTGTGAAGAAGGCGCGTTCGTGGAAGGGTACGCTCGCCTATGTACGGTTGTCTTGCTGTGACTCATCTAGTATAGTGACGAGGTCAAGCAAGTCGTCGAACGTTTTAATACTACGCTGCGCGAGTGCGAACCGGTAATTCGGTCTCATAAGGCTGATGGTTGCCTGTAAAAGGTCCTACTCTGTCGATGCACCACGGTGTGCCAGAGTCATTTTTCGTGCCACAAAGTCCCGGCCGTGTTCACGGGAACCTTGTGGGTCGGTTAGGAGCGAGATATTAAGACGTGTTTTAGCGTCTGCGCCATTGAAGCGATCCATGAAACGGCGCTTGAAAGTGAAAGCCCATTCCATGGAGAGGTTTGACAGCGGTTCAAACCATCGCTTCGCTTCTTCAGCGAGACATTCGGGGATGTCCTCCAGGTAGGCCTCCTTCACTACTCCGGATTCTCGAAGATACTCTTCTAATTTGGCTATAAAACGCGCAGGATTTTCGTGCAACCTACCCGAGAATTTGGGGGGGGGTGATGATTGGTGGGCGCCAACGAGACTCAACTGTGCCGACCAGTCTGTCTCGTAGGATCCTGGCCAGTTCTTGTACCGCATCGCGGTAAGGGGAACCGTTATTAGCGGTTGAATTTGTACCGGAATGGCGCTCCGGCGTCGATGCTTCTAGCGCCCGCCGGGAAGCGAGAGCCGGCGATGATTCTAGCGCCCGCCGGGAAGCGAGAGCCGTCGGTGTTGCAAGCGCCGCCTAGAAGCGAAGCCGTAGTTGCCGAGAAGCGACCAATTCTTCGGTGAATAATTCGTAGTTTAATATTTTTGTTTTTTACTTTTGAAGACTAAGCCAAGCAGCGAAGTTACTTGTTCGGCTGCCGAGAAGTGACCGTGACTAGCGTCTTGTATTTACTTTTGCACCGGGCTATGTATAGCCCCTCCTCCCTCTCCTATCTTCACTTGGATTTTGTATTTGTGCATCGCCGCGTGAGTGGCCTGTTTGAATCAGAGGTAATCACCTTAATCTTGAGATTGTCAGGTTATCTTGGTGTTGATTTGTCGGTAAAGTGTGTTACCGTTGGTCGGTCAGCATGAATTTTGGACGCCGGTGTGCCCATCCGTCCTCTGGGTTGTAGTCTAAAGCATCTCTGATAGTTGGAATCGGGTGTTGTAAGGCCGCGCTTAAAAACTTAACGGCTAGCGTCTTGTTGAATTCTTCGACTGTGGGCATGCCGAGGTCTGAATGGATGTTTGAGTTGCGGATGAACCAGGGGGCGTCTAGCGTTTGTCGTAAGCAGATGTTCTGGATGGCTTGCAGCGTTCGTTATGATGTTTGGTTTAGGCCGTATGCCCATATGGGTGCGGCGTATGTAAATACTGGTCTTATTACTGTCTTGTAGAGTCTTAGCTTGTTTGCTTGGTTCAATTCACTCTTTCGGTTGAAGATTGGGTTTAGCTGGGCTTTGGCTTTGGCTACCTTGGCTTTGACGTACCTGGTGTGTGCGGTCCAGTTTAGCCTCCTGTCTAGCATTACACCCAGGTATTTGAAAGTAGTAGTCTATGGGGCTGGTTCGTTGAACAGGCTGATTTGTCCTTCTGTCTTGTATCCTTTTCGTGAGATCATCATGGCTGCGCTTTTTGCTCCATTAACTTTGATTCGCCATTTGGAAAACCATTCCTTCAGGTTGTCGCTTGCTTCTAGAAGGTTTTGAGTCAGCTTGGCCGGTCGTTTGGCGCGAGTAAGAACTGCTGTGTCGTCCACGTATGTGCAGAGTGTTGTGTTTTTCGTTCGTGGAATGTCGTGGGTGTATATGTTGTATAGAAGCGGTGAGAGTAGCGATCCTTGTGGGACCCCGGCGGTGATGTCTTTTAGAGTGGAGAATTTGTGGCCTATTTTCACCCGTAGAGTGCGGTTCTTCAGATAGGAGCTGATTATCATCACGAGTTGGTGTGGAAATTTGAGTTTGATTAGTTTGAAGATGAGGCCTTCGTGCCATACCTTACCAAAGGCTTTACTGACGTCTAGGAATAGTGCGCCTGTGTGGAGTTTCCAGTTGAAACTGTAGGTGGCGTGCTCTACTACTCTCAGAAGCTGGTGGCAGGTGCTATGTTTTGATCTGAATCCGTGTTGTTCATCTGGTATTACTTTGTATTGGGCTGCTATTGTTTGTAATTTATTGAGAATGATGCTCTCGAATACTTTTCCGATGCAGGAGAAGAGACTGATCGGACGGTAATTTTGCGGGTAAGTTCGTCGGAATGCGCTGTTTATTATGTTTGATAGTGCTGCTGCTGCCTTCCGTTGTAGATTGCGGAGAGCGATGTTTGGAATGTTGTTCGGACCGGGTGCTTTTTTGGTGTTTGCCTTGTGTAGAGTTGTGAGTACTTCTTCCGGAGATGTGAATTCAGATTCGGATTCGGGGATGGTTTCGTTGTGTGTTCTGGTGTATTTGTGTACAGCTGAGTTGACTTTGTCGATGTGGTCCTCTTCCGTGTCGTGGCAGTTTGGGCTGCATTGTAGTTTGAGAGTGTTGGCGAACGCTTCCGCTTTGTCTTCGTCGCAGTATGCAATTCCGTTTTCGCCGTGGATAGGTGGAATAGTAGGCTGTTTCTTCCTGAAGCTTTTGGCTACTTTCCAGAGGGAGTTATTTTCTGGGATTAGCTCTTTCTCTTAGCTCTCGTTAGTTCAGCAGTTTCTCCCATTGTGAGTTTTTGATCTCGCACAGTGCTTGTTTTACTAGTCTCGCTGCCCGGTTCATTTCGTTTCGGTTGGCTGGGTCCTTATATCGCTGCCATTGCCTTCTTGCTCTTCGTCTGGCATGTATCAAGTCTTCTACCTCCTGGGGGAGCCTTTGGTGGACCGGTTTCTTAGATGTGGTGACTGAGGCCGTGTTCATAGCGTTGTGTGTGGCGTTGGTGAAGTTGTCTACTTCTCTTTTGAGTTTTTGGATGTTGGAAATTTTGGTGGTTGGTTTGGCTGCGGATTCCATATGTTCAGTGAATAAGGCCCAGTTGATGCGTTTGTTTACTACTTCCGGGGTGTTGTCTGTGGCGCCATTTATGTGGGCTATAACTGGGTTGTGGTCAGAGTTCATGTCGTTGACTGCATAAATGTCTATTGGTGCAGCAATGTTTTTAATGATGCAGGAGTCCAGCACGTCGCCTTTGCCGGTGTATGTTGTAGTGAGTGAGTTCGGCTGAAGCGATGACTGCGATGCCGGTCTTGTCAGCGTATTCTCGGAGTCGTTTGCTGTTAGTGTTTGTGACTCTGGTGTTCCAGGTTGGGTGTTTGCAATTGAGATCGCCGGCGACTATTGTAGGCCCGTTGTATGAGAAAAGCTTGTCTAGGTCGGTGGTGTCTAGCTTTTTCGTTGGCTGCTTGTACACGGCGGTACAAGTTTTACAAGTTTTAATTCTCCGAATGTGGTTCTGACTATGATTGAGTTGACTTCGAGAGATAGCAGATCAGGAGTGTTGATTTCAAAATGGTCTATGGAGTCTCTGATGTAGATGGCGGTTCCTCCACCGTCGCTTTGTCGGTTTTTGCGGTAAATGCTGTAGTGTCGAATCTTGGGGCAGATGGAGCCTGGTTTGAGCATGGTCTCGTTGATGAGAATGACATCGAGCTTGTGTCTGTTGATAAAGACTTCTAAGTCATATTTCTTCGGGCGTTCCAGAACGCAAGGTTGAGAGACGGTGGAATGGTTCGGCGTCTTGGATTCATGGTGCGGCTGAGGGAACCAATCTCGTTAGGGCTTCCATCATTGATGAAACACCCATGACTTCCTGGAGAAATGATTTGATTTTCTCCCAAATTGTGGCGGCAAGTTTCGTGAACATTTCAGCGAAGAAGTCCCCGACTCCTGGCGCTGGGTGTTGTTCAGATGTGGACGCGCTTGCGGCTTGTTTGTTGGTAGTGCTGCTTCCTGCGGTTCGATTTCCTCGGCCTTCTTTCCTCCGATTTCTTTGGCCTTGTTGAGCTTGAGTTGCCTGCTACTACTGCGCTGTAGCTGACTGGGACCGTTCCTTCTTGAGTTGCTGGTGGTGTTGAGGTCGGGCGTTGGTGTTGGATGGTGTTGGCTTGCTGGAGTTGTTGTTGTTGAGCTTCTGTTGTCATAGAGGCTGGCTGGTGTCGCTGTCTGAAGTTACGCTGGTTGTAGGGACAGCGTGAGTAGCTAGCGCCGTGACCGGCGCCTGATTTTCCTGCGCGTTTGCAGTTTATACATACGAAAAGTTGCACTTCGGTTGCGGGTATGGTGCAAGATGCAATGTTGTGAGCTTCTGAGCATCTAACGCATTTAGCGCTTGACTGGCAGGAAGCTGTCGAGTGGCCGAATAATTGACAGTTGTAGCATTGCCGGATAATGTTTTTAGCCCGTCTTTTACTTTCCACGTTCACTCGGAGGTGGAAAAGTTGATTGAGTTCGAATATGGCTTTCCCTTTTTCGTTTTTAGTGACTTTTACTTGCACTAGCGGTGATTCTCGTCTGTCTCTTGAAGGACCGGTCTTCATTTTGGTGACTTCGATCACCGGGTATCCGCGGTGTGTTAGTTCAGTTTGTATTTCCGAGGCGCTGATTCCGGATGGGAGTCCTCTTATGACGGCTCTGATAGGCTTGTCCTGGGGCATGGCGTAGAGGTGATGCTCTACTTTGTTGGCTCTCAGCCAGGTTGCTAGAGCGCGGTGGTCGTCTGGTCTCTTTGGAGTGACGTGAATACCGTCAAATCGGGTTTCTGCCCTTGTAAACCTTATTTTAGCGGCTATGATCGATCCGGAGATGCTTGTCCATTTGGATTTATCGTGCACAGTGATGGACGGCATTTTGAATGATGGCGTGGGTGCTGCCGTCTGTTGACTGGTGCTGGCTGCAGATGGTAATTGACTGGTGTCTCTGGTATCTTGACGTTTGTTTTTCGTGGGGCCGGTCTTTTGTTGGACGTGTTGGGTGTCGTGGGTGCCGGTTTCTCGGTGTGAGACTGCGTTTGTTGTGTCTCTTGCACTTCTGACTCGATGTCAAGAGCATCGTAGCGGTTGCTCGTTTCGAGGTTTGTGTTAGTCGGTGTTGATGATTTGTTTTTTCTGGGTCTCTTGGGTTTTTGAAACGCTTCGTCGAAGCTGTCTGCATCATTCTCGGAGCTGGAGGCGTCGGTGATAAAGTCTGCATCGGAGGTGTAACTTGTAGCTTAGTTAGTCTCGGATGCGTGTTCTACGTCTGTATGCTCGGACTGTGCAGAGTTTCGCCGTTTTTTGATGGGGTCGATGGCGGCGATTTCGATTTTTAGGTTTTGCATATGGCGAATATATGCGGCTGTTTGATCTGGATTTTCATAATCGAGGCGAAGGGATGGGTCGATTGCGCTGAACTCAGGCCATTGACTATGGTCTTCTGAGTTCATCTTGTCGCTTGCGGCGTGGAGGCCACGTGGACACGTTCACAATAGTTTATTTCACTTACACAACACTGTCGATGGAGTGGTTTTAGCGAATGTGTGAAAGAGTTCACAAACTACACAGGCTAGTTCACTGAACATAGTCATTGTACATGAGAATTATAGTCTGGTTATAGATTTCACTGAGTAAGATGATGATGGCGTCACTTACTGTGATAGTCTGGAGATATCCTGGGGCACTGTCGGCTGACCACGTGTTTTCACTCACTGTATCACTGAACTAAATGTTTGTCGGCGATCACAGGTAATGTTTGTTCACTGGTCACTGATCACTGTTCGCTTTCACTTTCACTGAGATGAAAGATTTGTCCGTGATAATACTCGGGAAGTATTATATGGATATATTTACAAAAGTTGGTTTTGTAAATATGCACAGGTTAGTATAAAAACACAGTTGAAGCACAAGCAAAATATACACAGCACTTTTTGGAAAAAGTTGAAAACGATTACTTACTAGGCATTGTTGTCTACTCTGCTTCTGTTCGAATGACGAATTGATTACATGACTGACGAATTGATTACATGACTGACGAATTGATTACATGACTGACGAATTTTGACCGTGACTAGCGTTGCACGCTAGCTGCTTATAAACCCTTCGTTTAGTGGAGGGGGAAAGGAATTTGACTAGTTGTAGCGTAAGCCACGCCCAATTATTGGAATTTGAGCCTTATGAATTAAAAAGATTCTAAATTTGAGTTTTGAGCTGTTCTACGGGTCGCGATCTATGGAAAATGACTCGCTGAATCCAACGGTGTATGATATAACGCGGTGAGAGGCACCGATCGTGAGATATCTGCGGTAACAACTTTTGAAATCTTTTTCTTGCGCGATTTCTATCTCTTATCAGCTTTTGAAGCCATTATGGAAAGGCTAGCGGGTTTGAAGCATGTGGGGCAGATGAAGTTGTCGCCTTCGCTATAGCTTCTTGAATTATTTGTGTAATTCTGCTAGTGTATGCTTCTAACTCCTCTGTAGAAGAGATAGGTGCTAAAGGTCCTATGTTTTTCTGTACTGGATCCGTGAAAGTGGGCCAATACGTTTTTTTTGATCAGTGACTGTTGTTCATTGAATGCTTTTAGCCACAGCGATGTCAATAGTGTCAGGTCTGTGTCTATGTCTGTGATAAAACGTGGGCGCCGTTGGCCCATTGGCTACCAAACCATGGGTCGGGGCGAACTTTAATAATTGTCTTCCTTTTTCGTTTGTTATTTGGCTGTTCCAGATCGGGTGCTTTGCGTTAAAATCGCCTGCAGCTACCGTAGGACCATTTGTGTTGAAGATTTTTTCCAGGTCTTCTGATAAGATTTTACGTTTAGGTGTCTGGTATACAGATACAATCTTGACCTGTTTTTTTGTTGGCCATCGTGATTGTGATCGCATTAGCTTCTAGATTACGCAGGTCGGGGTCTTCCAGCGTACAGTGATCAATCGTTTGCCTTATGTAGATTGCAGTGCCTCCGCCTTTGTTATCTTTCCTGTCTCGACGATAACATCGGAAGTTGGGGATTCTCACGCTGAAACTGGGTCGAAGGTGAGTTTCGTTCACTAGAACTAGATCAAGATTGTATCTGTATGTGAACTCTTCCAATTCATATCTTTTCCCGCTGAGACCATCCGCGTTCCAGAAGGCTAGACGCAGTAATTGAGGTGTCCTTGAAGATTGTACTGCCATTATTCAAGGACCTCAAGCATTGTAGTAAAGGTATCTGTCAGGTTCTTCAATAACGTCGCCAGTGTATTTTTGAGGGTTACCTTGGTGTTAGTGGCAACTGCAACGGCTAGCTGGTTTCGACTTGCCTGATCTACAGATGGTCCTGCTGCTGCTTTGGGTGTTAGTCTCTTGTTTCTATTTGGTTGGGCGGTGGTTGACTTTGGGCCAGATTTTGCATCAGCTTTGTAGGTGGAAGTAGGATTTCCAGTGCCACTTGTGGCTTGACTGTATGATACACCTGTTTTGGTGTTTGCCGGTCTTTTTATTATTCTCTCACGAGTGTGAGGTTCTTTCTTTTGGTTTGTGGCGTTTCTGGGACACGCTGGGCAGCCTCTGTAATTTGCAGGGACTGTAGCCCTAGGCTGAATCCGTGCTCCTTTTATACTGTGAAAATTCCAGGGTTTCGTGGTGAGGGAATGGAATGTTGTGGACTGGGTAACTAGGCCACGCCCAGTTATGCCAATATGACCCTTATTAATTAAAAATACGCTATTTTACAGTATTGAGCTGTTTTACGGGTCGCAATCGATGGCTAATGTCTCGGTGAATCTAATGGTGTGTGATAGATCGCGGTGGACGCACCGGACCCGAGATGTCAGCGATAACAAGTTTGTTGCAGGAGGTAGAGCCCCTCGGAAAAGGTTCTCAGGTCACTATCCCTGAACACTGGTACCAGACTAGCTTGAGAGCGGGGTCGTAAAATACCACTCTGGCTTGAAGAGCCACGACCACTGAGTGCCTGAAAATAGAACGTGATACCCCAAGGATTTTAGAAGAGACACAATAATCCTAAATCAATCATTTATTATGAAAGTAAAATTGATCAAACATTTTTAGAATCTTTTAAATAGCGAAATGTGATACAAGTATAAGATTTGTACATACATAAAATAAATCAACAAAAATATAATATAATGAAGTATTGGTTCAAAAGTCCAGACGTTTCCTTGTGAAGCAAGTATGCGTCTTGGGAAGTGGCCTTTTGACCGGGAGGATGTCAGGAGTGATAGGGAAAGAAGGGGTGAGGATCGGAGAGAGCGTCCACGAAGTTGTCGTATGTAGCTGATAATACGGCGCCGGTCTCCATCTTGTTGGAACAGCACGGCTCCGAGACCATGTCCGCTTGCATCAGTCTGTAATGTATATGGTAATTTTGCCGAAGGTTGGCATAGTTGCAGCGGCTTCTTGAACGCGGTTTTGACTTCGCATAACGCATTCTCCACTTCATGTGTCCATTTATACGGCTTTTTCGTAGATAATAGGTTGGTGAGCGGTGCGCTCATCGTGACAAAGTTGCCTCCGTAGTCTCTGACCCAGTTGCAGAGACCGAGGAACTGCCTTAGCTCCTTCCGAGTCTTCGGGGTCTTCGCTTCTTCATCTTGAGTCAAGTGTTTTTCTAGTGGTTTGGTTGAGTCCTCCGAGATTATATGTCCTAAGTATGTGATATGGCTTTTCCCAAACTCGCACTTTTCCGGTGCAAGTCTTAGTCCATGTTCTTGGAGTGTCTCGAAGACTAACGCGAGATGTCTGAGATGTTCTCTGTGATTAGTGGAGAATATTATAATGTAATCCAAGTAAACCTTTGTAAAGGCATGAAGGCTTCCTCTTCTTCGATGGTACCGATCAGAGGATACGGTAGATCCTCGGGCGTTGAAGGCATGGGGCAGGCTTCACGTCGTAGGCCGGAACACGGACGGGTATCCCGTTCCTATCGACGGTGTACACTCTGCCGGAATGAAGTTCTCTGATGGCGTAGGGGCCAAGCCACTTCGGGTGAAAGCCCGCATGGAACTGTCGCTTGGCGTCCGATAATGGGTGTGCTCTGATCATCACCTCATCACCTACGTCATGGGGTTCACTTGGTTCGCCTCCGGTATATCTGGTTTGATATCGGAGCGTGTGTTGGCGGATTTCTTCGATCCGCTCGTCCCGATCTTCCTGATAATCAGGCGGGGGCTCAGGTGGTTGTAGGGCGCGGTCTCCTGGCTGTGGTAGATCATACCCCAGGAGCGCCCTGCTCGGCGTGCAGCCCGTGGCTGCGTTGAGACGTGTTCTCAGGTCTCTTAGTATTGCAGGCAGATGCAGTGCCCATCTGGTATGGGGCTGACCCTGCATTCGCATGCGCAGTCCCTTCTTTATTTCTTGATTCCGTCTTTCGACAGGGTTCGCTCGTGGATGGTAAATTCCCGTATAGTGGGCCTCGGCACCCCACCTTCTACATGCTCGCATCCAGCGACGGCTCGTAAACTGGGGTCCGAGAGCACCACTTGCGGATAGCCGAACATGTCGAAGACATTTTCTTCTAATAATTTTATGATTACGGGGGCTCGCGGTTCTCCCGTTGGGAACGCTTCTACCCACTTCGTAAATGTGTCCGTGACCACTAGTATGTGGGTTTTCCCTGAGGCGGACTTTGGATATGGTCCCATCAGGTCCACATATACTGTGTGCAACGGAGAGATCGAGGCTCTTGGTTTGAGCGGGGCGGCAGTTCGCGCTGCGCCCGGTTTGTTAGCCGCACATGTGAGGCAACGCTTCACGTAACTCCGTACGTGTTGTTTGATGTCCGGCCATAGATAACGCTTTGCTATGGCACGGTATGTTTCCTCTCGTCCCGGATGACCTGACTCGTCATGGTGGATAGAGAGGACTTTGGCTCTCATGGCCTCAGGCACATAGAGCTGGTTTTGTATCCCCGGTGGGGCGATGAACCAGAGAAACCCATCTCTTTCTACCAAGGCTTCCTGGTAGATGGCGTTTTCTGGTGTTGGCGGCTCTCGTATTCTCTCCAAGCATTCTTGAGTCCGGCCGTCCTGGCCTTGACTCGCTTGGACCTGCTCCGGCAGAGGTGGCTCTCCTAGCAATACGTTTAAATGGCCGCGCACGGGCGGCAACATTCGAGCCGTGTCGTCTTCTGTGGTGACTTCACCACTGTCAGGCTGCCGTGAAAGGGCATCTGCTGGCTCGTTTTCACTTCCTGAACAGTGTTGCGTGGTGAAGTCAAACTCCTGTAACTCTGACCATCTTAGGAGTTTAGCTTTATCATTTTTAAAGCGATGCAGCCAGGTTAGCGCTCGGGAGTCTGTCACAACGGTAAAGCTCCGTCCTTCCAGGAGAGGCCTGTACCGTTTAACCGCCCATACTAGCGCTAAACACTCCTGCTCGTTTATGTGGTATCTGCGCTCGGTTTCAGTTAACCGTGCGCTTGCATAGCTTATTATTCGGCGCTTGTCTCCGTCCTGTTGATATAGGACGGCGCCGAGGCCATGCCCACTTGCGTCCGTTTGTAGGACATACGGCAGATCTATTCGTGGACGATGTAATTCCAGCGGCTTCTGGAATGCGGCTTTTATCTCGCGCAACGCCTCCTCCGCTTCAAGAGTCCACTTGAACTTCTTCTTGATCGACAGAAGATCTGTGAGGGGCGCGCTGAGACTGGCAAAGTTTGCCACATAGTCCCGCACACAGTTACACAAGCCTAATAGCTGTCGTAGTTCCTTTCGCGTTCTCGGAGTTTTGAACTCGGCAACTTGCGTCAGATGTTTCTTTAATGGCTGCGTTGCATCATCGGAGATAGCATGCCCGAGATACGTAATGCGGTTCTTCCCAAACTCGCATTTCTCGGGTGCCAATCGTAATCCGTGTTCTTGCAAACGCTCAAACACCATTGTTAGGTGTCGCAAGTGCTCCTCGTGATCTCTCGAAAATATCACTATGTCGTCGAGGTAGACCTTACTGAAGTTGTGTAGGCTACCCGCCAACACTTCTTGAGACATCAGTCTCTGAAACGTGCTTGGGCTGTTCCTTAACCCGAACGGCATTACGTTAAACTCGTAATGTCCGCCGTCGGGTGTCGAGAACGCCGTTATTTTCCTTGATTCCGGGGCCATGGGTATCTGCCAATACCCGGATTTCAAGTCTAGAGATGAGAACACACGCGCCTCCCCCAGGTCGCACAGTGTGTCTTGTATAATGGGCATTGGTGAGGGTTCGCTCACTGTAGCCTCATTAACTTTTCTGTAATCTACACAAAACCGCGCTGTGCCGTCTTTCTTGCGGACGATCACCACCGGGCTTGTGTAGGGAGACGTTGATGGGGAGATTATCCCTGTCTCCGCTACCAAAGAATGGGGCGCCTTTTTCGGACGATGTTTTTCCTCGGGCGCAGCCAAGCAATGGTGCGTTTCTTTCGGGAGGCGACTTGCCTCGGGCGCTACCAAAGAATGGGGCGCCTTTTTCGGACGATGTTTTTCCTCGGGCGCAGCCAAGCAATGGTGCATTGCTTCTGATGACGCCGGAGGCGGAAAGACCCAAGCTCTAGGGTCTCCCTTCCTGTAAAGGTGGAGCTGGGTTCCCCTCGGGACGTTCTGGTAGGCTACGGCCGTCTCCAACAGCACTAGGCGATGATGGAACGCCGAGCGTTGTACGTAGCGTTTGTGAGACGCCTTCCCTCGTCGTCGTGCCAGGACTGCGATGGGTGTCGCGTAGTGGGAACGAACGGGAGGGGTAGGTACGTTGAAGTTCGCGTCAAGCGAACGACTCCGCGTTAAGCGGATGTGTTTCCGCGTTAAGCGAACGTCTCCGCGTCAAGCGGATGTCTCCGCGTTAAGCGAATGTGTTTCCGCGTTAAGCGAACGTCTCCGCGTCAAGCGGATGTCTCCGCGTTAAGCGAATGTGTTTCCGCGTTAAGCGAGCGTCTCCGCGTCAAGCGAATGTCTCCGCGTTAAGCGAATGAGTTTCCGCGTTAAGCGAACGTCTCCGCGTCAAGCGAACGTCTCCGCGTCAAGCGAATGAGTTTCCGCGTCAAGCGAATGAGTTTCCGCGTTAAGCGAACGTCTCCGCGTCAAGCGAATGAGTTTCCGCGTCAAGCGAATGAGTTTCCGCGTTAAGCGAACGTCTCCGCGTCAAGCGAATGAGTTTCCGCGTTAAGCGAACGTCTCCGCGTCAAGCGAATGAGTTTCCGCGTTAAGCGAACGTCTCCGCGTCAAGCGAATGAGTTTCCGCGTTAAGCGAACGTCTCCGCGTCAAGCGAATGAGTTTCCGCGTTAAGCGAACGTCTCCGCGTCAAGCGAATGAGTTTCCGCGTTAAGCGAACGTCTCCGCGTCAAGCGAATGTCTCCGCGTTAAGCGAATGAATTGTTGCGGGGCGCATTAAGCGAGCCGTCGTTGCAAGCCGCGTTAAGCGATTTGAGCCCAGCTTTACGCGAGCTATACTGACCAGGATTTACTGGTAGCTATCCAGTGTTTGAAGCTGATATTTATACTAAATATTGACGTCATTCGGTGAATTCCCGGATTTCAGCCAATGGGTGCTTAACTCCGCCCATTGATAGGGTCATTTTTAGCAAATACCTGCTAAAAATGCGCGGGTTAAGTTAATTAGCGGTTTCAGGTATCGGCACGAATCACGCGATCATGATGAGATGAAAAAGCGCGCGGTGCGGCTACCGGCACGCGAGCAATCCGCGGTAACAACTATCCCTGAACACTGGTATTTTACGACCCCGCTCTCGAGCTAGTCTGGTACCAGTGTTCAGGGATAGTGACCTGAGGACCTCTTCCGAGGGGCTCTACCTCCTGCAACAAGCTTTGTTGCAGGAGATAGTTCCCCAGGATAAGATCCACAGGTCACTACCCCTAACACTGTACCCAGGCTAGCTCACGAGCTGGGCTAACAGTATGTCGTCAAGCTGGAAGAGCCTGATCGCACTAAGCGTCTGAAAGAGAAGTATGTTTACCCCAAGGAAGTGTACGATAGAAACAAACAAGTTGTGTTTTATACATTTATTGTTAGATGAAAGTTTATATACGAGTTATTAATGCAATGAAATAAATATAAGATTTGAGGAAACATTTTATAGAAATTAGCGTGGAATAGATGAATAAGTGGAGGTGGTGGGCTCAGAAGTCCAGACGCCGTCTTGGGTTACGATGAGACGCCTTCGGAGGCGGACTTCGGAGCGGTGTTTGGATAGGGATGGGTGACCAGGAGTTCAGCGGCGTGTCTGCGGACGGTGTCGGCGAATGGTTGGGCGTTGTCGGCGATGATGGTGTTATTGAGCCGAATAACGCGTCAATACGTTCCTGCAGAGGCGTCGGGACGCTGCGTGTGTGAACGACGGTTGGAGTTGAGCTGTATGGGCGTCGCGACGTAAGCGGCGGCGTGTACGAAACTGTGCTTCTCCGTGTTGAAGGCTGTGCGTGGCTACTCACAGTGGGGGCGGCAGTAGTCGTGTCCGGAGGCGGCAAGCTGGAGGAGTGTGCTACGCTCGGAGTAGGGCCGGCGCGCTGATCCGTTTGAACCCTCACAAGGCGGGGGTCGACGCGGGCGGCGTACGATCGTGATGGGGGTGGCGTCGGCGGCGCGAACAGGCGTGCTTCCGGGCCGGCGTTGTACCACAGCTGATGCTGCATGAACCGGGGCACCTTGGAGTAGGACGAGGCCGTGTTGACTGGCCGGAGGCGGCGTCGGAAGGCCGTTCGTTCGCGATAACGGCGCAACGCTGGTTTTCCTCGACGGCGGGCCAGCGTGGGATGGTGTTGGTGGCTGACGATGACGACTGTAGCGAGCAGCAGTGGAGGGCGGCAGCTCGGCTTTTTCGCTGGTGAGCGAAGCGGGTCCTGTAGGCGGTGACTCGGCCGGAGCGAAGCGACGTGCGGCCTGAGCGAGCGGCGGCGGATGGCGACGGCTCGGTTCTGTGAATGGGTGCTTGTAGGCGGCAACTCGACTGAAGCGAAGCAAGGGCGGCCTGAGCGAGCGGCGGCGTTGAAGGCAACGGCTCTGCTCTGTTCGCTGGTAAGCGAAGCGGGTCCTGTAGGCGGCATCCCTGGACAAATGATGCCTAACTAGGAGAGCTGGGTCGTGGGGGACCCGTCCGTCTCCTTCTGCAGGTTGTAGTAGCGGTCCGGATTCCCTGGTCCTGGATGCTTCCTCCCCGTTGAATATGGCGGGATGCGCGAGACGGTTTTTGGTGGCGCGCCGGAGTATTGAGATAGGAGGTGGGTGTAGGAGAGATAGACCGTACACGGCGTGCAGCTGGTGTGAATGGCGGTGCGTCCGTATTGAATTGCTCTTGGCAGCGAGCTCTCACGAGGCTGGCTACGCTGGGGGCTGTTGAACGGAACTGCAGCGTCTGTGTGGTCTTTGGTGGCAGCGCCGCGGTTTTCTTAGCGTTGGTGACAGCTAGGCCGGTGAGTGGCCCGCAGTAGGGCCTGGTCGGTGGTCTGGCAGCTGTCCTCGGTGAGAAGCGTGGTCGTGTGGTTGGATTGGTGACCGCGTTGACGATGCTGGCACGGCGTCCTGTCGGTGGCTTGGTGCGACTGTGGACCCGAGCGGTGGGGTCGACTGTAGTCGGAACTGCTGCGGTGCGGACTGCTGTCGGAATGGGGGCCAAGGGCCGCGTTGCGTGCGGTCGGGGCCTGGCAGCAGGGACGGCAGAAGTCGGTCTCAGCGATGGCAGCGCGTGTGGTAGCGCCTTCGGTGCCGTGCAGATGACTGTTGCCCTGGGAGGCTGGACGGTGACGCAGCTGGCGGTGCGGGTGAGTGGTTTCGGCCGTTTAGCAGGCGGCCGTGATGTGAAGATGCGGGCTCTGGGGTCTCCTCTGGCGGTGAGCTGTTGTTGGATGGTCCCCGGAACACTGTGGTATGGTCTCTCGATGTCGATACTTCTCAGGCGGCGACGGTACGCGATCTGCAGTTGGTTGCGGCGCCTGGAAGGCTTCCCTCTTCGTCCAGCCAGCGTTGAGCCGTGGTGGTCTGAGAGGTAGGAAGTAGGATAGCGGGCTAGGATGGGTTCAGTAGCCGTATAGCGACTGTCGGAACCCTTGCCGTATAGCGAGATGGGTGAGGTGAACGAAGATTCTTGCCTTATAGCGAGATCCTTGCCGAGTAGCGAGGCGAAGCGTAGAGTTCTTGCCTTATAGCGAGATCCTTGCCGAGTAGCGAGGCGAAGCGTCAGTGAGTGCATAAATTCTTTCTAGTAGGCCTCCTGCCCTATAGCGAGAGTTCTTGAAGAGTAGTCGGCTTCTTGTAGAGATGTTTGGTGAACCGTTGACTGAAGAACAGTTGTTTGAGCTCGAAATCCTTCGCTCTTTTATACTCTTGATTTGGAGTGAGGGAACGGAATTCAGTGGAATGGGTAAGTAGGCCACGCCTACTTACCCATTACTTACTTTGATATGCGAAAATGAACCCTATTATTTATAAATCTCTTAAATATAAGTTTAGGGCTGATTTACGGGTCGCGATCGATAGATAATCTCTCGGTGAATCCAACGATGGGTGATAGCGCGCGGTACGACCTCTAGTTCGCAAGATATCAGCGATAACACATTGTTGAGGGGTAGTTCTGTGACGTCACCCGCTCTCACCCTTAGGAGTGGGGGGCGACACCGAACTTCCTCTATATAGCGCGCCTCTCTCCCCAAACGGCATTCGCTCCGAGATCCTCGCCTAGTGAACAACTTGTTTTATTTCGACACCCCCAAGTCTTCCAGAACTTCTCCTAGACTTTCCACCAGCTGCAACCAGCAAGCTCTCTACAGCCGGTAATTCCTTCAAGGACCTCACCAGTGGTAATCCTTGAGCGGTAGCCCGGCTAACGAGCCAACCGCCAGTACCCTGCAGGGGGGCCTAGTCGTACCTGCAGGTAGCCTGGTCTACCATCACGTTACCCAACGTGCACCGGGTCATTCCCAGACGAAGAATTCCACCGGTTCCACCAGTTCCAACATCCAACGCTGCGCATCCTGCAGGGGGGCCTAGTCGTACCTGCAGGTAGTCTGCCAGACAGCGTCATCGTAGGTCTCCACTACGTCTACCTACGTGCTCCGGGTCCCTTACCCTGGAGAAACCAAGTTCAACCAACCAACGCTGCGCATCCTGCAGGGGGGCTCTGTCGTACCTGCAGGTGCCCTGATTCGACCGCAGCGTCGTCGGTTCGTCACGCTCGCAGCCGGAACACCTGGTGCGCATCCGCGCCGACAAAAACATTCCCTGTAATTCTCGTAACAGTTCGTCTGTTTGTTTAATACTTGGGGTAAGGTAAGGTGACCAGATTTTAACATTGGTGAAGCGGGACACCATTGACGGGGGATGGGGTAGTTTTGTTTAAAGAAATTTGGTCTAGACTCAAGACTAAATTTTAACATTGGTCAAGCGGGACAATTAATAGCATGAAAAGACACAAGTCCTTCTGCTAATGCTTATTCCTTTTCTTCGTCTCCATAAGTTGTTTTCCGAAAAAAAAAAAAACTATTTTAGAGGAAGATGCAGCAGTATTTAAATATCTTTTATGTTTATGTATTTTCAAGTGCTTTGAAATATCAAACTTCCCGCCATGCGAAATGGAAAATTCACCATTTACATGTCTCACATTTTACGATGTGATCGCTTTTGGTTTTTTTAATAAACGGAAATTCGCTTTTTAGATCATCGTTGAACTTGCAATCTTTTTTCTTACTTATTATGTTAAAAAACTAAAAAGAAAAAAAATAATTATATTATAAATTATTATATACTTGTATTTAAGCAATATGTCTTAAATACACGTAGGTACATGATTACATGAACATATTTTAATGTTAGTTTATAAATTAATTTAATTTGACAGTCAGAAAGTAACTCAATATTTTAATAATTATTTTAATTTTAATCCCATGTTTCTTCCTAAATATCTAATAATAATACTAACTTGTAATACTTTTCCTCTGAATTTGCCTTGACTGTCACTTTATTATTCTTCTCTCTTAATCGTTGAGCCCTTTTACCATCACTGGTGTCGGGCTTTGTGTGTAGAGTTTGATTGTTACTTGTACTTGTTCTCTTCTTTCGTGGGAGAACGGCGCCACAGCTTTTTCCATTCATTCCTATTCTTCGTCCTACTTTTTGCTCCATTCCAGGTGATGTCTCTTCTCTCTATAGCACTTTTGATTTCGTCACTCCATTCCTTTCTCGGTCTTCCTCGGCGTCTTCCTTTAGTTACTTTCGCCTCGTAAACTTTCTTCGTGTCTCTACTATCTTCCATCCTTTGAATATGACCGTACCACCTAAGTTGCCCTTCTTCTATTACTTCTTCTACTGGTTTGGTTTTCAGTTCTTCTCTATGTTCTGTGTTCCTTATTCTGTCCAATTTTGTCTTTCCCTTGATCTTTCGTAGGAACCTCATTTCACTACTTCTTATTCTGCTTCTTAGCTTCTCTGTTGTTGTCCAAGCCTCTGACCCATATGTCAGCACTGATATGGCCACTTTCTTGAATATCTGGACTTTTGCTTCACGGAATTTCCCGTTTTGCCAAGAAACAGTTCTTAATGCTATTAAATAGCCTGCCAGCAGATCCAACTCGTTCCGTTATTTCTCGGTCTATTTTTCCGTCTGCTGAAAAAACGGATCCGAGATATTTGAAATGCTCGACCTGTTCTACGGGTTTTCCTTCTAATTTAATGAGCTGTTTCACCGGTCTTGTACTTATGACCATACTTTTGGTTTTTTCGCAGCTTATTTTCATGTTGATCATGCCAAGACAGTAATTATAAATATCAAGGTTACCTTGTGGACTTTCCTCATTGTGGGTAATAAGGACCTTGTCGTCTGCATAGCACAGCTCTGAGATGGTAACCTTGTTCATTTTCCAATACCCTACAGAATATTTTTGTATTTCTTTTCTAGCGTTTTTAATAGCTGTATCGAGTATTATTGTAAACAGAAGTGGGCTCAATATACATCCTTGCCTTAGACCGATTTTCGTTTCAAAGAAACTAGACCGGCAGTTGTTGGTTTGTACATAGCATTTAGCTCCGTCATATAGGCTTTGCACTCCTGCTACAAGATAATCCTCTACTCCTCTAGATCTGAGTACACTCCATACATCATCTCGCTTTATCCTGTCGTATGCTTTCTCTAGGTCTCCCACTTTATTATTATTATTTTTTTATTATATTATTCCATATAATAACCAACAGTCGAGACTCTGTGAATGCGGCGACAGACGAGAGCTCTGCACCTGTAATGTAACATGCAAAATGGTCGCTCTTTGGACAGTGTGTGAACACGCGCTACTTCGTTGCTGCAGCTGCCCTTACGCGCCCCAAAAGATTTGTCGGCGAGCATTATTTTCAAAAATCGGTACTTTTTACAACGCCTAATGACGCGGGACAATTTGTTAAAAGTCGGAACTGTCCCGCCAAAAGCTGGTCGCCTTAGTGTAAGGTTCTTAGTTTACAAAACCTGACCGAGTTCTCAATATCTTGGAGCACGCTGAGGATTAAATTATAAAGTAGGGTAAGTGAGACCAGGTTTTTATAGTGCCATTTAAAACGAGATTATTGTTGAATTTTAAAAACGTATTTAAAAAAAAAATAATTATCAATTTGATGCTATTAGAAGCGATTTAGTTTGAACAGAACACTGAAATTACTTTATTAATTTAGTTTTTTCATGTTATATTTTTTTTATTGTTAACTGAATTCACTGAAACTTTGACCTGCTATTTTTTTACAGTAAATGTTATTGATACTGGCGGGTAAGTGAGAAAAATAATGATAAATTATTCAAATAAAAATGTAAAAACATCATTTTTTTTTCACATTTTGTTTGTGTAATTCACTTTACAATTACGTAATAAACATGGCAGCCTCTAAATAATAAGATTAGTTAAAATCTTCTATTGAGATTTCACTAATTGGATCATCGTCATCATCGGTGTTAACATACACTGGATCACATTCCTCTTCAGAAGAGTCTGAATTTATCTAGCGTTTTTTGGCTTTAGTTTTCTTTGTCGGAATCTTCTTTTGTTCTTTTTTATTGTTAACAACTATATCTTTTTTATTTAGAGTCTTTTTTAACTTTTCTTTTTTAATCAATTTTTGGAAATAGAAGTTTGTAAACGTTTCAGAACATCTTGAGAAGTGATAACTTCTGCCTCTTCTGCCATTCTATTTCTAGGTTTTTTTGTTTCCACTTTTTTTTTGTAGTACTGTTTCTGATATCATTTTTTCGAAACTATTTTCTTCCATATTGTTATTTTATTCTACAGGTTCATTTATATTTAATACTACTTACACCATTCAATTTTTCCCATCGTTTCAGTACTTCTGGATGATATTTTTCTTTTGGAATGACGTTCTTATTAAAAGGGACAATTCCTGCTTTTTGAAAGCCACTTTGTATTGTTTCTTTTTTTAACTCGGCCCATGTTGTTCCCATAATAATAGAAAATTGCTTTTTTTTGTATCCTTTGACCATGGTGTCGTTTTTGCCAAATACATAAATTTTTATCCCAGGAAACTTTCATAGACTTGAAAACTGATAAATGTAGTGGCTGCAATGAATGAGAAGTATGTGGAGGAAGCTTAATAATAATTATATTTTCTTCAATGGCTTTTTCTATTAATTCTGGACTAACATGTGTTGAATGCCCATCATGTAAAACTGGCCGTTCTGAACCTAAATTTAGCAAAAATGTCTTAATAAAATAATTATTAAATGTCAGTTTTCATCCGGCCGTTGCTGCTTGCAGCATATACCATATTAGGAAAACATTCTTCATTTTTATCCGGGATCCATGTATTCCATACATTCGCGCCTTTAAAAATAATCAAAGGTGGTGCCTTTTTGCCATCAGCCCTGGCAGCAGCAAGAATGGTGATATTTTCTTTTCCGGACCCACTTATTACTCTAGAACAGGGGTGGGCAAACTTAATACTGCTATGATCGACATTATTTTTTTTTTTATTTATGCGCGATCGACTTCGAAAAATGGGTTAAATTAAATACAAATAAAATTTTAATTAAGGTCTTTATTGATAATAATATATTAAATACATTGTATTTACTATTTTGTGCAATATACTTTATTGATAAATATTTTGGATGAATTTTTTGATGTAGATGCGTGACATTCCATTTCATCAACAAGTCTTGTAAAGTTAGGTTTGTAATCACCGATGCACAATCGAATAGATGCTGTTAAGTAGCCATCAGTCGGAGAACTCCTTAATTGCGATTTGATGTTTTTCATTTGAGAAAACGCTGCTTCACATAGATAAGTGTACCCAAAAAAATGCAAATATCCTCATTGCCACCGATCTCAATAATGGATATTTTTCTTCTGATAATAAATTCCAAAAACAATTTTCATTTGCACGTGGTTTCAGAATTATATCTGATTGTATTGTTAAAATTTCTAACTCTAGATCAGATGGATTCAATTGAAAATTATGTGCTAGAATTGATTAAATATCCTCGTTATCGAATTCTCCAAAAGGAAATGAAATAAATTCAAAAATCGGTTGAAGATTGTTGAGATTTGCAAATCGTCTCTCAAATTCTTGATTAAAATATTCCAGTTCAGAACAAAACATTTCAATATTACATTCACCAGTAAGTTTAATATGTTTTTCTAAATATGGAAAATATTTAAAATTTTGCCCTTTTAATTGTGAAGAAAAAAGTTTTATTTTTGCTTTAAAAGTATTTACCGAACTGAACAACTCAATAATATTTTTTCCATTTTCTTGTAATTGCAAATTAAGCGAGTTGTAATGGCCCATAAAATCCGTAAGAAATGCCATTTTTTTTTTACCCATACTGGATCTTCCAATTGTTCATGTTTTTCTCCCAATGTGCCCAAAAATGGAATAATTTCAGGCAAAAGATTTAGAAATCTTTCCAAAAAGCTTCCTCGGCTGAGCCACCTAACATGACAAAAAAGAAGTAAATCTTCATATTCCGAGTCATTGTCTTCAAGTTGACTACGGAATAGACGCCTCCTTAAACTTCGCCCTCTTATCGAACTAGCAATTTTCACTGTCACATCCATAATATCATTAACATCCAATATTTTTGCACATAAGGCATTATTATGAATTGTTCATTTTGTTTTGCAAAGGGTTAAAAATCCATGATTTCTACCAATCACTGAAGGTGCTTCGTCAGCAAATGGCATAAAAGTTGCCATCATATCTGCACCTCGCGTTGTTCCCTTTATCGGAAGTACAGGACTACCTCGTTTAACGTTAGGGATGCGTTCCTCAAGAACATTACGTTAACCAAATCAACGTTAACGGAGGAAGAAATAACACGCGAAGGATAGGGATAGGTTACTAAATTGAAAAAAAATATATTATTTTATTTTTTATTTTTTAATTAATAAATAGGAACAACTGAAAACAGCTTTTCTTGACAAAATTTAAAGTATAAAATTAGTATGCATGTATGTATTACAAAATTATTGGTTATACGTAAATAAACTGACAAGTTGGGACGATTTTAATTTTTTGACAAGAACGAATCAAGGGTCGATTGCGTTGCTTGTCTCTTCTTTTCTCGTAATAGCTCACTGTAACATGTTAAAGCATTTAATACATTTCTTTTTACAGCACAACTTCGCGCAAAATCTGGATCATTTTCGGACAAAATATCTATCGAATGAGACACCTGACTCAGGCAATCGGACAATATTTTTGTTGTTAAAACTTTAACCGGCGGCTCTTCCACATCGAAGTCGGAATTGGCATCTTTTCTTACCAAATTTTCTTCTGTCAGTTCCTGCAATTCTTCATTTGTTAGCGGATTGTAGTTGTCATGTTGTAGTAATGTCAGGTTATAGTAAAAACATATACGTATGTATGCATAGAACAATGGGACAACCGACAAGTCCAGGGAATCCCAGCAGGCGCGCGCTCGCTCGTAGTGCACAATGTATATAAATATGGGAATTACCGCGTCGCCCAGCAATGACGTTATAGCGAGGTATCGTTAACGGAGGTAACGTTACGCGAGGTATTACTGTATTGTTAACTGGCCAATAGTTTCAGCAACTTAAGCCAAATAAAAAATTAAAAAAAAAGTATTGTTAAAAATTCTTCTTTTACGGAAAAATCGCAAAAACGCTCTCATAAAAACAATTAATTGTGCAGTATTAACGATATCTGTTGACTCGTCAAACTGCAACGAAAAGAAACGGCAACTTTGTATTTCATCTTCTAGTTGTCGAGTTACATTTTTATTCATATCTTCAATACGACGAGTTACAGTTCTGCGAGAATGTTGCAAATCTTTAATTGCATTGAGAATTTCACTTTTATTTTTAAAGTTAGAAAATAATTTCTCGCTGCCCTCAAGAAAAGCTTCCTTAAAAATTTCCCCATCCCAATAAGGCTTTTTATGTTTTTCCAAAACGTATGTTATGACATAAGATGCTTTAGGTGCCATTTTGGATTGATGCATAGGCTTTTGAAACAAAAGTTGCTGTGCGGTTAGTTGATTTTTTAATTCTTTTATTTTTTGTTTTCTTAATTCGGTATTAACAGGGTAATCACACACACAGTTGGTGGTAATTTTCATAATTTTTATGCAAACTCGAAAAATGTCTTTCGAGATTTCCTTTCTTGGGCAAGGCGACTGTAACACGACATATCAAACATAGGCATTTATCCTTATACATAGTGAAAATAATTTCTAGGTTAAGTTGATCCACTCGTAAAATTGAACGGCTCTGAATCCGATCTCGATTAAGATCCGTTATGTTTTGAGAAGAAAGCAGAGCGAGCTTGTGCCGGTCAAGAATTTGATCGAAGATAAACATAGCTTCAAAGAGTTGTTTGATCGGGAGTGGAGTGTTTTTAAAGTCTGGTTCAAAATTCTCAATTAAATGTAGATATTCAGTTGCACCCTTAAGGGATGTATTAGATAGTAAATGTTCGTCCTGAAGATGAAGACATTCCTTAGCCAATTTGGCTGACTCGGTGAATTTTGATTGTTGTTTGAATTCTTTCAGTGAGAAGATGGATTGAAAAATTCACCCAATTATTGAAACTCCAATGGATGCTGATTTCAATTCTGCTTCCGATACATTAAAGGACAAAAAGAGTCCAACATCTCGGTTGTTGTAGGAAGGATAATTGTCTTGTAAAAACCGTAATCGCTTTAAGATAAGGGCAGTATCAAATTTTACGTTCACCAATCCGACCTCACTGGAGAGGGTTGTTCCCTGCGACATCCTTCAACCTTCTCCAGAATTGAGGGATCTTCCGAATTAATAAAGTCTTATCAGGGATTACCTTCGGCTGAATAACAGATGAATTCAGTATTTGATCAACCTTTTTTTCTATTTCTTCGACATGAGCGGAAAGTGTTGATATGCTGCTCTGTAATTGCCTCAAAATTTTGAAGACATGTTTTTCGAAGTCATGTCTTATTTCCACAGACGTATTCTTCCCCCGTTTTGGAGTTGATATTATACCTCCAAAATTAATGTCTGACGATGATCTTTTAGACATAGTTGAATTAACTAGTAAACAAATAAAGCTCTTCCCATTCCTTATGGAAATTATGTTTTTTTTTCTTATTCATTTTTATTTTATCTGAAATTAAAATTATTAAATATAGAATATTAAACCAAAATTTTATAGGTTGAAGTTCAATAAATTTACTTACGCAAAAATAGAATCTTAATAATGCGAATTGTAAATACACAATTTCTTTCTCGCTGTTTGCTTCAGCTCAGTACACTACATCACAAAACAAAGTACGGTAAGCAACTGTAAGACGTATGCACTCTGAGTAGCGACAGCTAGTTGCATCTCATCGCAAGCGCATTATTAAGACAAGGTGTATAGCGGGTAGTAAAAATAAAAAGTGCGTACGCATACAGTAGAATGAGTAGAAGGGAGTAGAAGCACTGCTTGACAATTAGTCATGTCAGTTGTAGAATAGATACGTGTTTAATTTTAAATTAATGTTTCATCGTCTGCTAAATTTTTAGTACACATTTTTTATTAAAAGATTTGAAATTAACCTAGTAAATTATTTAAAATGTCTGCGATCGACTGTCGAACTGTTCGTGATCGACCGTTTGCCCACCCCTGCTCTAGAAGAAGGTTTGCCCTTTTCCCCTACTGCTTAAGTTTTACTAGGGTCTGTACAAAAACTGCTGTCATCCATATTCCATATTTGGCATGGTTTGTTCATAATATTAAATTCTGTCAATACAGATTCAAGTGTTTTGAAATAATCGCTTATGAAAAATGGATCTGTCATTTTTTTCCGGACATATTCAAAACTTTGTGGTTTTTTAATAGATAAATTATGTCTTTGTTTAAAGCCTAAAAACCAATCTTTACCGGGTCTATCATCCTTGAATGTAGTTTTTAATCCATTACCTTTTACAAATCATTAACAGAATCTAATTACTCATTTTTGGGTAACCTAAAACCCCACTTCTCTAGCGTTTTTAAAAAATCAGCTAATTTCTTTTCATTTTCTAAAAATATGCAATGTGGTCTTCCTAAGGTGTTACTCTTATTACCTTTAACGCCCTTAAATCGATGCTAAAGTGTTGAAAAGGCAATACATATTGTATTCTTTTGCAGCACCGCGAATAGTTTTACGGCCAGCAGTTAAATGACAAATAGCTTCATCTATTTCTTCTTTAGTATATGATGCTTTATTGGTTTTTCTTTAATAAATTCGTGGCATACGTACTTGGCACCCGTACTTACCCTATAATTAATTTATCAATATGTTTTTTGCAAAAAGCATATCTTGAAATTGATAAACATTTATGATCTCGCTAAGTTGGACGATTTTTGATTTAAGAATTTCTTCGTTATGTTGAATATCAAGAATTGTGTTCTTGAGTTGCTTTATAATTCTATTATTAACTGAATAAACTTGTTTTAATTGGTTTTCCAGATTATCTTGATTATTTTGCACATGTTCTAGAATTTTGTCCTATTATCTTCATCATCTGGATTACCAGTAATAAATTTGAAAGCTGAACCTAATCCATTTATACGACCTCTTTTTATTCGGTGCGATTTTTTTGGTTCTGAATAAACTAATATTATTAAATTTTGTTTTAATGTTATCTTGAACAAATTCTAAGATTTTGTTATAATATTCCAATTCATTTATAGTATTTGGTATTATTGAAAATTGTAATTTTTAAGTTAGCGTGCTGAACATTTAAGTTTTCATATTGCTTGATTAATTTCTCTAGATCATAATAATGGACAAAGGTGTGCGTTGTTATCTCTAATTTTGCAGGACCCAATTTGATTGGTAATATTCCTAAGTTTTCTGTATTTCTATTGCTCGTCCGAGTGTGAACAACCTGGAAGTGGATTAAAATTGTAAGGTTTTAGCCCGGGGCGTTTAACATTGGAGAGGTGTAATTTTTCTTTAGTGTTACCATGCGTGGTTTTGAACAGGTGTTGAAGGTAGTAGAGCAGCATTTTTCTTTTTCTGTTTTGTCAAAATATCTGGCCCGATACTTGAAGGTTACTACGTCTGGCCCGATACTCCCAGGTTTGTTTGGTTTTTTGATTCCAAAATTACACAAGCATTCGGTTATTTCAGTAAATTCACATAAAGTAAGAATTTGCTTTTCGCCGCGCTCTCTGTAGGCTCTTCGATACATAAGCCAGGAATTTACCATTGTGACATGGAGTAAATGGTAACAAATTCTAAAATACCATTTTTTTGAACGTATCCTTATCTTGCATCTGTCTATCAAGCTAACTGTTAAATCAACGCCACCCATATGGCGATTGTATTCTTTTACAATTTTTGTACAAGGAATAGAAACTTTCTTATGCTGAGTTCTATCGAACCGTTTCACGTCTTCTTTTGGTAGTTCTCCGCAAAATGTCGAAAGTAGTATAACTGGCTTTGTATCTTTCCATAATACGGACGAAATTTTTATTTTATCGATTGCAGGAGTATATTCATAAGATATACCTCGATCCACTTTTTTAACATATCTTCTTTTGGTAATGGACAATTCGGAATTCTGTTTCTTTTGACTTTGCCAATGCAGGTAATTCAATTTTTTTGCCAAATATACTACTAAAGGAATGCTGGTGTATTAATTATCAAAATAGACGTGGTAGTTCATATTTCTTGGAAGATTTCGTAATAATCTTATTACAACGTTTCCACTCGCACCTACGTCCGATTCATTTTCAAGTTTTCTTGAAATGTCAAGTAATGGGTATATATTGTAATAAATAATGTCGAGTTTTTGTTGCCCAAAGTTGTTCATCAACTGAAAGAAATTTTTCGAAAGGTACTTTTTGAAAGTTTTTTCTCAAACTCTCAATTAGTTGTCTAGTTTTATGCATTCTATTATAGTTCTCATCTTCTTTCGAAAATTAACGTTATTGTTGAAAGGCAAAAACTCCCATTTTTTTTTCAAATTTCCTTTCTGGCATGGTATCAAAAAAAAAATTGTTAACCAATTTTTTGTGACCAGTAGCTTCTTATATATTTCATATGAATTATTGACATATAATAACAAATGCAAATAAATTGTTTTATGTCTTGAGCATTCATATTTACAGGTTTTGAAGCATCCTTTTGAACGGCATATAATTTGCTCTGCTCGACAATATCATCAATTATATCATCGGAGAGAAAATAAGTGAAGAAACTATATGGTGTAGTGAGGTCCCTAATATTTTGTGGCAAACTACAGATCCCTTGAATTCTAAATTTCCTTCAGGAATTACTAAATTTTCCTTCACCCATTTATTTTATTTTATTTATTTATTTATTTATTTAATTTTGGTCACACAACAGGCACAAGCCCAATAAAAGTGTGGCACTAAAGTAATTTACATACAAAGTTATTTACACAGTATCAAAAGAAAAAAAAAAAAAAAACAGAATTAAATTATCAGTAGACTAATTTTAACATAGATAATACAGAATATTATTTAAGTTTTAGTTAAAATTTTGTAGTATACTAATGATATTTTTCTTAAAGGTAATAAAACTGGTGGAAAAAATATCAGGAAAGTTATCATATTCAGTTAAACTATTTACATGTAAAGAAATGCGATTAATTGGTGAATTATAGGCAGAATTAGTTTTACTAAAAGGCAAAGATAAATGTTCACTAATTCTAGTATTGTAAATTGGGATTTTGAAGTTAAATTTAGTTAGAAGATCTGGACAATCAATAATACTGTTGAAAATTTTAAAACAAAAACTTAAATTATGCAGAATTCTTCTGTTTTCTAAAGATAACAGATTGAGTTCCACATTTTGAAATCTAAAATTTAATATTTTTAAAAATCTTTTTTGAATATTCTCAATTCGTTTAATATAAACAAGATATTGAGGAGACCAACATACGCTACAAAATTCCAACTGACTTCTTACTAAAGAAAAATAAAGAGATAGGAGTGTTTTATAGGATTTAAACTCCTTTCCGATTCTAGATATAAATCCAAGCATTTTATATGATTTTTTGATAATATAGTCGATATGTATGTCAAATATCAATTTAGTATCAAAATTTACACCTAGATCTTTAACAATTGAAACTTGCGGGATAATATCACAATTTAAATTATAGTTGAAATCAATTATACTTCTGTTTCTTTTAAAGGATATTTTAGAACATTTAGAAATATTTACATTTAATTTATTGATATTTAGAAACATAGATAGTCTATTTAAATCAGATTGAACTTGAAAACAATGTTGAAGAGATAAAATTTGTAGAAAGCTTTTAGATCATCAGCTAAGAGATGAAAATTACAGTAATGAAAACTAGATAAGATGTCATTACTAAAAATGATAAATAGAAGAGGGCCAAGGTGGCTTCGCTGTGGCACACCGGAAGTGATTATTTTTACATCAGATTGATAACCATTTACAACAACGCATTGTGTCCTATTTGTAAGATAACTTAGAAACCAGGCTAACAAGTTGCCATGAATGCCAATTTTTTCTAATTTATGTATTAATATATTGTGATCTATGGTACTCTTTCTAGTGCATTAATGTGACAATCATAGAGAGGATTCCAAACAATAGAGTTTTGAACGTACAAATGCGTAGTACAATTTAAAAATGGCATTTAAGTTAACGTGTGAGTATTGCGAATTATAAAACCGAGCATTTTTATTGCTGAAGAACAGATACTATCTAAGTGCAAGTTGAATGTTAATTTTTGGTCAAAAGTAACACGGAGGTCCCGAATCGCTAACGCGACAGATTTTGGTTCGAGATGGAGTATACAAAATAACTGGGATTGAGTTTCCGAGTAAATGATAAAATTTTACATTTATTTATGATAAATTTAAATTAAGAGCATTAGTCATACACCAGTTACTGAGAATGTTTAAGTCCGATTGAAGAAGTTCGCAAACCTGACTCGAGTTAATTGATCTGAAAATTTTTAAGTCGTCATTAAAAAGTAGGTGGTCACTGGCAAACAGTTTACTGATGTCATTAATAAATAAAAAAAAAAAGTAGCGGTCCCAGGTTTGAGCCCTGTGGTACCCCGGAAGTTACATAGAAAGGAGAAGTATTGAAAGTGATAGGTAGGAAGAGACTATTGAAAGCAACGAAGGGAAAAGAGCAGCGCGAAGTTTGTTACGTACGATAGAGTGATCAATAGTATCGAATGCTATACTAAAGTCTGTATAGATGACGTCTGCTTGGCCTTTTTTGTCCAAAACAGATGAGATGAAATGTGTGAAATAACATAAATTAGATGTAGTAAACCTACGCTGCATGAAACCGTGTTGTGAATTTTCACAACATGGTGAATGAGAGCGATCCTTGTACCCCAAAATATATTGTACGATATATAATATTCTCAAATATCTTACTAAAATTACATAAAATGGCTACAGGTCTATAGTTATTTATGGAGGATTTATCTCCAGACTTGTAAATTGGGGTAATACGACCCATTTTCCATGCTGTAGGGAATGTGTTGGTTTTAATTTATAAATTGAAAATATGGAAAAGTGCCTCTGAAGTTTTCGCGCTGTCTTTAATTAAAAAATTAGGAAATAAGTTAGAGCCAGACGTTTAATTGTTTTTTATTGTCTTTTTAATTGCACGTTCTTAGTCTTCACGCGAGATGTAGGAAAGATAAATTAGGCTACTAGAGTTTGAATTCGGTAATACGGTATCATTTGAAGTGAAAGAGTTAGAAGAGCTAAATGTTCTCTCAAAAAAATTTGCAAAAGCTATTTTTGGCTATATCAGAGACTGTTGTAAAACTATCGTTATTAAGTGACATAATATTTGGATATGACCCATTAGATTTTTTTGAATTTATGAAAGACCAAAACTTAGGAGAATCAGAATTGATTGATTCTTCGCAGTTTTAATGTAGCTATTATAGGCGTATTTTATATCGTGTTTAATTTTAGTACGCAAGTGACTGTATGTGTTCAAATAAAAAATATTATTGGGAAATTTCTCGTTCATTTTGAAAAAATGCTTTTTCATTCGTAAATTGCGCTTAATTTGAGGAGTGAAGCAGACAGTATGAGAATTGTGTTTTTTTATTATTATTATTTTTTTTTTATATTTCTAATAGGGACAGGAGGAATACACTCGTCAAACATGCTATACAATATTAAGTTCAAATACTCTACTGCTATGTTTACATTGTCAAATGAATCAAGTTGGTTCCAATCATAATTGCCAATTAGCTCATAAAGTTTATGAAAGTTAGCTTTTTTGAAATTGTATGCTCTAGGCTTAGTAAAATTATTGTCATTTTTATTTTTTGAATGTGAATTTATGGAAACTAAAATGTTTAAGGTAGGGTGATGCCCGGCATGCTCTTTCAAAAATTAATGAACATTCATGTGAGACAGTACAGTGAACATTAGACAGAACATCAAAAATTTAATTCACTATTTGCAACATTGTTAAACTGACTTAAATTAAAATAATGTAAGAAACCAGAGAATAATTTTACATTCTTTGAATTGTTACTAGATATTAACTCAGGAATGTTAAAGTCACCAACTATTGTAAAATTATTATTATATAGAAAAGGTAAAGATTCAAAAAATGTATAAAACAATCTCATACTTGTTATTCCAGGTGGTATGTAAACAGAAAATGCATAATAATCGGTAAATAAAGAACAATTCGAGCACAAACATTGTCAACATTTGTAGGTAAGTTATTATAATAATCTCTAAGCGGGACAGCAAAAGAATTCAGTCGATTGGATATTAGCAGCAGTACACCACCATTCCGAGTTACACCACATTCTTTAAAATTAGGGTCTTTTGGAAACACTGTGTACGACGTGTCACTAATTTCAGCATCGTATATACTGTCGTTCAATCAGGTTTCTGAAAAAGCGATAATATTGTAATTCAGCGATGCTATAGTAGAAAACAACTGAGTAATTTTTGAATGTAGGCTTTGAACATTTTGGTAGTATACGCATATAGACTGTTGTGTGGCTGGTCCATTGGGCAGGATGTGTCCCTGGCTGTTCTTAGCGACAATGAGCGGTGTGCCGTTTATAGTACGAAGTACGAATATTGTTTCACCAGGCTCAGTCCGTGATTTCAATTTCGCCTTTATTTTCTTGAAATATATCAATTGCATAGGTGTTCTGTCCGGATTTATATAAAAATATTATTTAATTCAGGAAAATCTCGTACTTTCTGCGCATTTTTTAATACCTACTTTGTAACTTTGACGTTGTTAAATCGCACTTTGACCAGGCGTGGGGGCGAGTAGAGTTACCTTCAGATTGTGATCCGCGTCTAAATACCTGCACTGTGTCCATTTGTACATCAGGCGACCCCTTAAAAATAATAGTGATGACTTTATTTAATGAATCATCGGACGATAATTCTGGTATTCCAAACATGACTACGTTCGTCTCTCTACGCTGTCTGTCATTTAATTTGTCAATCACATCTTCAATTATGTTATCTGGTTGATTAGTATTGCTGTTCTGGGTGTCTAGTTTTTTCTTCAGCTCAAGTATTTCATTTTGTAGTATGGTATTGTATTCGCCAAAGAATTAATTACATCATCCCACGCAAAACCAGTATGGCAATAGATTTTTATTGCCTTGGTTCTGGAACGCGTAATCCGATTGATGTCATCCGAAGTTAAGTAGACACAAGCTGCGTGAATTTGTCTTTGGCAGCCATCACACATCTCTGTTGATTATTTATATTTTTTGTACAATTTGGACAAATCATGGTGTGTAGAAATATGATATGAAAATTAATTTTATTGTAAATATAAAAAATATATAGATGACTTCGAACAGGTTTTGTTAAGCGGTGAGACTGTCCAGGCACGACTTTAATGAACTGGTCGAGCCACAGCTGATAAGAGACACAATGCACTGTAACGTTCGCAAGTTATAGGTTCGTTGTAAAGGAAAGAAGTTTTAAAAAAGTTATTTGAACTATTTTATTGAAGATCGGAATGAGAACTACACAATCACAAATAACTAGATGTTATATGGTTACTCGACAGTTACATATTAAGATTTGTTACGCAAAAACCTCTTTATATATAAGCAGTTCACTTTTGTAAGAACAAACTAAGAGGGAATTTTGTTCTCAATAGTTCGCAATGGGTATTTCTATTATAAAAATTATTAAAATTATTTTATGCTTTTTTGAGTAGCTTTTTATCTGAATTAATTTTTCGAAAATTAAAATATTTTCTGTTTCAGGTTCAAATGGCAAGACTGAATCTTTATCAATAATTTTTGTTCTTAATTTTATTTATTCTATTAGATATAGAGGATCAATTATTGAGTTATGTAATGTGTTTAATTTAGCAAAAGTAATTGCTGTTTCAATTCTTTCTAATATTTCATATATCGTCTGAAACTCTGTGGTAATTTGTGTCAAAATAGTATAAGTTAGGAAATAATAATAAATTACTACGTATATTTTCTTCATCGCGTTTTCAATTTGGATAATTCTAGATTCTAATATTAATTCATTATGAGATATTCTTTCAATTTTATTTTGGAATACTTTTATAGTTTTTTCTAGTAAACTGATTTGGTCTTTTAATAAAACTTTTTAAAAAGTTTTTTATTATCTTTAATTAATATATTTATTGCTTTATCGTATTTTTTAGCATCATTTTGATGTAAATTTTCCGTTATTACTTTAATAATCGAGCCTAAACCATCGATTATTCCTCTTTTTAGTCCAATTTGTCTTTGAGGGTTTATTTGTCTCATTTCTATTCTAATTTGATTTGCTTGTAAATCAATCAAATATTAACTGTATGTTGGTGAAATCCAGGACCGTGCCTTTTAATAAAACTTTTATGCTTCTTTATGTACTTGATAAGATTATGAGTGGACTGTATTTTTGTTTTAATGAAACGTAATGTCATGATGTTTTCAATATATTTATTCAACTTCAGTCAATTGTTTTCATAGCAACAACAACAAAAAAATGTATTGTACAAACAACAAACATTGATTATGTCAAAAATGTTATGCATAACAAAAACATTGTACATACCCCCGACCTTGAAAGGACTGGCCTTTCAAAGAAGCTATGCAAAAAAAGCAAAGTGATATTGAAAATTATCTTAATGTTTTTAGGACACTGGCTCTATGGGTAAAACACACACTTGGGTTGTGGCATGTTTTAAAACACTAGTAGGGGTTTTTATGGACACAACACGCACTACACCATCTTGCTCAGGGTGAAGCTGTATGATGCGACCAAGCTTCCAACACAAAGGTGGTAGATTGCTATCCTTGATTAGCACCAAAGCATTGTTCTGGATGTTGTTGACGCTGTTTTTCCATTTGTATCGAACTTGAAGTTCCGAAAAATACTCCTTATACCAGCGTGTCCAAAAGTGCTGCTTTATTTGAGTGATGCGCTGATAATTTGACAAGCGGCTTAAAGAGAAGTCGTTGATATTGGGTTCCATAATTTGTGTCAATGGTCGTCCGATTAGAAAATTTCTAGGCGATAAAGGTTAAAAATCATTGGGATAGAATGACATAGGTGAAATAGGTCTTGAATTCAATATACCCTCAATTTCTGTGACAATAGGTGAAAATTCCTCAAAAGTGACTAATGCATTGGCCAAAACACGCTTCAAGTGGTGTTTGGTGGATTTAACACCTGCTTCCCACAAACCACCAAAATTTGGGTAATAGGCTGGAATGAAATGCCATTGTATACCACGAGTAACGACTTGCTCAGTTAATGTGTCTTGGTTTGAAAATAAGAATTTTCCTAAGTCAGGCAGATCGGAACTTGCCTTTACGAACGTTCTCCCGTTGTCTGAAAATATATCTGTGGGTTGCCCATGTCGAGCTATGAGCCTGCGTAATATTAACAAAAATTAATTTGTAGTTAAATTTGTTTTAAATAATTTCCATTTGGTTTTTATATAATCTGGAACCTCGTAATCCCAACCTAAATTCAAAGACCATAATTCTTGAAGAACGATTTTTATTAATGTTATTGATGGCGCTAATAATCCTAAAGGATCATATGTTTTTGCTATATTTGATAATATGACACGTTTTGTAATTTTATCTGTTATAATATTTACATTTGCATGATATGTGAGCGTGTCTTTACGAAAATTCCATTGTAGGCCTAATAGTTTAGTGTTGGAAATTTCTCCCATATCTATGAAATGCGACAGCTGATCTCTGCTGTTGCAATTACTCAAAACTTCAACCATTTTGTTAATTTGAAACAACCACTTGACAAAATAGTTTGGTCAATTAATATTTTTGACTCTGCTATTGAATTTGCACCTGATATTAGATCGTTCATGTAAAAATCATGAGCAACTATATGTGAAGCTAATGAAAATTTTTCCTTGTATTCAAGTGCTAATTGTTTTATGCAACGTGTAGCTAGGAAAGGTGCCGAAGCTGTGCCGTAGGTTACGGTATTTAATTAAAAAATATCGATTTTCTGATTTATATTAGTGCGCCAGAAAATTCTCTGAAATTTTCTTTGTTCGGGTGCGACTTTAATCTGACGATACATTTTAGTTATGTCCGCCGTAAATACAAATGCATGTTCCCGAAACATAAGTAACATTGATAAAAGATCATCTTGAACTATTGGTCCTACATGCTGAATATTATTAAGAGATAGACCATTATCTGTCATTGTCGAACCATCAAAAACTACTCTACATTTGGTGGTTAAACTGTCCGCTCTTAAAACTGCATGATGTGGAAAATAATAGCACAGTGTATTGTTGACAGGTTTTGTGAGTTTTTGCATATGACCTAAGTTTAGGTACTCATGCATAAATTCAACATACTGTTCTTTCAATGATTGATTGGATGACAGTTTCCGGTCTAAACAATTAAAACGATTTGATGTATTTATAACTGAATTGCCTAAATCGTTTGGCGATTGTTTAAAAGGTTTTGTCACTATGAAGCGTCCATCAGGATTTCGCCTAAACGTATTTACGAAAATTGATTCGCATTGTTGCTCCTCAATTGTGTAATTAGGAGTTCTATTATAATTTTCTTCAATATGCTCCAATTTCTGAATATCATATTGTAATATATCAAGTGATAAATTGCAATATGAAGTACATTTGCTTTTATTTATATTAAACGTTCCCGTTACAATCCAGCCGAAATCTGAATTTTTCTGGCTTTAATATTTGCCAAAACAACTTAGCTCCAAGTAACATATCAACTTCGCTCGGTACGTCAAATGTCGGATCAGCTAGTTGTAAATCTTTTTGTTGTTTTATATACAGTTCAGCTCAATAACAACTCCAGGATCAATTAGAATTAATTTATTAAATTATACAATAGGTATTTTTTGATATTTACATTTATATTTTATTTAATTTAATTATATAACTGTAAATATTGGTTACCATGTAGTGTAACACTTCCTTTCAAAGTGACGTACTGGCACATTTGACATTTCCAGTTTGACACTTCCCTTCAAACTGACATTCGATATTTCCCAATAACATTTTTATTTTTTGATTTCGACTATGCCTAAATCTTGTACAAAATTATGATGCTTAGGCCCAAATAATCCTTTAGTTAATGCATCAGCTGTCATATTTTCTGTCGGCATGTAATGTAATTCAAAGATCTTGTTTTTCATAGGCAACTCTGATAAAATGATATTTTATTTCTACATGTATTGTTCTAGAGTGATGCGTTGGGTTTTTAACCAGTTGTTGGGCTCCTTGATTATCATTAAATAATTTTATCCCATCTTTTTCTATCCCTAGCTCCTTCAAAAACGATTTAAGGTGCAGAATCTCTTTGCAAGCTTCTGTGAGAGCCATATACTCAGCTTCTGTGCTCGAGAGGGCAACGGTTCGTTGTTTTCGTGACTCCCAGCTGACAGCTGCACCTGCTTATTTGAAAGCATATTCTGTGTAGGATCTTCTGTCATCCAAACAGCTGCCCCAATCCGCGTCGACATAGCCAACTAAGTTTTCTCCTGTTTTTCTGATATGCAGCCCCTTTTTGACAGTTCCCTTCAGATATCTTAGTACGCGTTTTCCAGCATTCCAGTGTTCGGCAGAATATTTGCTGTTGAACTGACTAAGCATACTTACAGAATAGGATATGTCTGGACGTGTTGATATTGCCAGATACACAACTGATCCAATGAGGTTCTGATAAGGAAATGTTTTCATATCTTTTTCAGAATAATGTTCTGGTTTCACCAATTTACAACTTGGATCTAGCGGCGTCATTACTGGTTTACAATCCTGCATGTGAAAACGATGTAAAATCTTGTCAATGAAATTTTCTTGACACATCGTTATAGAATTTAGGGTTTCTTGACGGAAGTCAATTCCCAAGCAGTGACGTATGGGTCCCATATCTTTCATTTCAAAAATGTTTGTTAAATTGGTTTTAAATTCATTCATCCAACTCATGCTGTTGCAGGCTATTAAAAGATCGTCCACGAAGACTTCTATAAACATCATTTGATCATTTCTTCTGGCCATATACATACACGGGTTCAATGATTTTGTCCCCAATTTTCTTAGTTCCAAATCCAGTATCCGGTACCACTGACGTCCTGATTGTTCTAATCCGTATAATGATTTTTGTATCTTGCAGACTTTTGGTTTATCACTTCTTATTTCTTTTAATCATGTTTTAGCTGTTTCAACTATTTTTTCAATGTTTTTATCTTCTTTATCTTTATATATAAAAGAGAATATTTGTGGCTATGTCCGGAAATTCTAACCCACTTCCAGATATGCTACCGAGTTGAAATTTTGCATACATGTAGGGAATGCCTTCATCATAACTAGAAAAATCGAAAATTTCAAAAAATTTCAAAATCAGAAACGAGAAATTAATAAATTTGTTTTTAATTATATTGGACCATCGAAGTATGTATGATGCGTTCAGCGAGATCGCGGGAATTTCGTTTCAATAGTTGTTTGGACAACTATAGTAAGTTCGGGAAATGTCGTTCGGCGCGATTCACTTTACTATAGGTGAAAAGATTTCTGTATTCAGTTAAGTATTTAGTAAAATTTATGATTAGTGTATGCAGAGCGAGACTGAAGTGGAGCACCTGTTTTCTGGTTTTTATTTTTGGGCATTTTTATGAACTTTCTTATTTTTATTTAATTTTTTTGTCTATTCTTTTATTTAAATGTTTAAAAATAATAGTAAAATCTTTTATATATACTATATGAGAGAAAATCTGTATGTACCGAGTTGAAATTTGGTATATAGGTAGGAAATGCAGTCAATATAAGGAGGCAAACCGAAAATCGGAAGAAAAAAAATTGTATCATTTAAGACGTAGACTGAAGACAGAAAAATTGCTTATAATTAGAAAACAAATATTTTTTTTATTGGATTGATTTACGGGAGTTACGAAGGGACAACCTAAAACTAAACTATTGAAATATCTCATTTACTATTGACTTAACAGCAAAAACGCACATGAGAAAAGCTGTTTAAAATAAAACAACAAATATTTGTTATCCTATAAATTTTTCAATTGGTTGAGTAGGTAGGGAAGGGAGATGGGGGGGGGGGGAGGTGCTAAAATTAAAATACTGGAAATATCTCGCCTATTATATACTTTACATCAACAATTTATAAAGACAATTTGTTTTGATTGAAGAACGATTATTTTCTGTTTAGTGTAGCTTCCGAATATTTAGGGGGACAGAGGGAGCGCTACTTATAAACTTGAAATATCTCTTAATATTGACTTAACATTAAACATGTGTATAACAGAAGTTGTTACAATATCAATAATAGTAGAATTAGGAAATAATTTCATTCAGCTTTTTGGACAAGTAGCGTTTATTTTAAACAACACAACGTTTCACCAACAACATTGTTGGCTTCTTCAGGTGCTATGTTAGTTAAACGTAAATCTAACAAACTGTACATCAATCATCTCCAAGGATGGTGAAATTGCAGAATATCATATGACAATATATGAACTTAAAGTATACAGAAAATAGGAAAAACCGGAATTAAATTTTGAATATAATACTATGATATCATAGGTAGTGACTATTAATTAAATTTACATATCAAACAAGACTAGATATAAATATACTAATGTCCAAGATTTACAAAGATTCAATAAATAAAGAATGATAGTAAGACAACCTGGTATGCACAAATCGCAAGGTTGACAGTGTCACCCCCTGTACAACATGATGCACTAATAACTCTTAAAATCATCAAACATCACATCCAACTAAGTCAGTGAAAAAACACAAAAATAAGCAATGAAATCCGGAGCAGTCATACAATTCGACGTACCAATCCCCCAAAAACCAATGGTACGCACAAGAGTAATGAGAGAATGGTACCTCGAACGGTATATCAAGACCGAAGTTCAGAACCCTTTGAGAGCTGAACACCTATTTAAAATGCAGATACATTAATTGCAAAAATAATGCTAATTACATTGGTCTGATATACAGTTTGGGGTACTCATTCCGCAAGATCTTTGTGCGTACCATCGATTATTGGGGAGTTAGTACGTCGGACGGAATGATGATTTATTGCTCTATGTCCTTTTAGGTTTCTCACTGTTACCGATATGGGATTTTTTGGTGTTTTACCAATGTAATTAGCATTATTTTGGCAATTAATGTATCTGCATTTTAAATAGGTTAGATTTACGTTTAACTAACATAGCACCTGAAGAAGCCAACAATGTGTTTGGTGAAATGTTGTGTTGTTTAAAATAAAACCTACTTGTCCAAAAAGCTGAATGAAATTATTTCCTAATCCTACCATTATACAAAATTGGACGTTAAATACTATTCTAATATCAATAATATAAATAAATAAACAAATCTTTTCTGTTTAATCTTCTTCTGTATATAGGTATATCATTTATATTTTTCATATATATGTATATAAATACAAGACCTGACTGACTCATCAACGTCCAGCCCAAATCACTAATGATTTCAGGGATTCCTCAATATCTCTTAGGACCAATGAGATATTGACTTAGTTTGTGCTTACAAAAGTTACACATACAAATGTTAAGAACTAAATTCAAGATTTTGTTCTAATCAACCCTTAAAAGGATAAATTTATTATGCATTCGGAGTGAATTATAGAACCCTTCGTATTTCCTATGTATGTTGAGTTATAACATTGTGGTTTGGCATATATGTAGGTGTATTTTTAAAATCTTTAGAAACTTTTTGACAGTTTTCTTTTAAATTTTCAACCCTAAAAGGGTAAATTGGTATTTTTTTATTCAATAGAACGTCCCCTGGACATAGAAACATGAAATTCGCGGAGGACGGAATGTTCCTTCCATGATGGGAGCACCTATTAAGACAGAATTTTTTGAAATTCGACCCCTAATGTGGTGAAATGTTTCTTTCTCGGATTCGTCAATATCTCAGATCTATAATGAGATATCGACTTGGTTTTTGTTTACAAAGGTTACCCATACACATGTACAAAAACGAAGTTCAGTATTTTGCTATGATCAACCCATAAACGGCAAATCTAGATTCAAGGTTATTTATAAAACCCTTCAAGTGGCCTATTTCATTTCTTAAGCCGCATTCAGACCTCTTTAAATTAACGAGTTATAGACTGTGCGTTGTATCGGTCTGAGTTATGCTTTAATGCATTCTTTTACCGTTCACATCTGTTAAATTAGTACGTTACGAATAGCCCTCCATCTGGGAATTTTGAAACCAACTATTTAGCTTCGTAAAATATTTTATATGTATTATCGTTCTTATAATTCTGTTGTTTTAGATTTTAACTACCTAATTACCTAAATTGATCATATTTACTGCCCGTCTTTGTAATTTTAGCAAGATTTGTTAATGATGACAATCAGCCGTATGAATAAAGTTGAAGTAAATACTCATAAGTAGAAGGTAGAAGTAAAAGCATTTGCTTTGAGTAAAAGGTCGGAGTAAAAGCATTTGCTTATTTTTATATGAATAATGATTACCTTTTACTTACAATTCAATGCTTCTACCAGTGAGTAAAAGGTCAAGAGGATGTGTTTAGGTTAAAACCTGAAAATCTTTATTTATCAAAATCGTACTACTTCTTTTTGATTGCTGTCAACTTGAAATTAGTCTATCAACACTAATAAAACTGTACTAGTGCTGTACTGAGGTTCATGTTTGACATTTCAGTTTATTTTTTTGGTGTAAAGTCATGTAAAGATTCAGGGCACTTTACACCTACACTTGTGAAGATTTCACTGGCATCACAAATTACCTATACATTTACCATAGATTTTCCTTTACGATTGACATATTCATCTACATGAATCTTCGGTTTTTCTATCCCTATATGTGTACAGTCCATGACACCAACTGCGGTTGGAATACGGTATTTTCTTTGCCACAATTTTTTCGCCTCCACTAATAAATTTTGGGAAGTAAGAAATTTAATCCAGTTGCCAGCTTGTGCAATTATTTGATCAACAACACTGCTGACAGTCAGTGATACTGTGGATTGCTCCACCCCAAGTTCCTCACCGATACTTCTTTGAAATCCAAGATCGGTTAGATATCTCAACAAAAAAAAGTTACCTAAAAATTATTAGCTAAACTCTTCATGTTCTCCTGTTCAAAACGACACTAACTTTTATATCAGTACGACGTGATGAAGAACGATGCGTATAATGTTTCATATTTCTTAAATGCACAATACCCGCCATGGCAATTAGTTCACTACAACACTTTTTCACAAGTGAGTATATGAATATGTAAATTATTGCTAATAATTTAAAGTAAAATGTATGTTTTATTCATAACCATTTACTTCTGTCTTGAGCAAAAGATCAACAAAAAAGCATTTGCTTCTTACTCATAAGTAGAAGGTTTTGCTTGCATTTTTATTCATATAGTGTCAAGGATTTGCTTCATAATTTGCAAGTAAAAGGTTATGCTTATTTTTATTCATACGGCCCATTATGTTAGGTTTTGTAAAGGCATTCGATAACTACTGTGTCATTGATAGAATGCGATAGCCAATGTGTTTATATGTCTGTTTCATTAAAACATCTCACTAGCTATTAATTAAACTAAATTAAATTTGGAGGTCTGAACGGTTTCACGTCTTATCATATGACAAACTTACTGGTGACAGTGAACAGTTCATAAGATACAGTGCATAAGCTATAGATTTAAGAGCTCTGAATGCGGCTTTATTGGCACAAAGGCGTCTGTTTAGAATCGGTTTATGTATTAAAACTTAAAAACGGCTAAACCGTTTTTAGTACTATTTGCAATAGCGTATTGCAACTTTGTCTGGAAAGATTTTAAGTCGGAAAAATTTTCCATATTATAAAAAACTATAAAAGATACACATATTCAAAATATATATTAACGAATTTTGGGTTTAATATTGCTACAAAAATGTTCCTGAGGGTATATATCACAATTTTCTTTATTTTCATTTTTGACGACAATTATAACTTTAAATTCGCTATTGAAAATTATTGTAACCCCCTAAAGCAATACGAAGAAAACTTACTTCAGTGGCAAGAATATTTACTAACGAAAAAAAGTGCTGTGATCTATATAGGTACGATTTATAAATCAGGAAAAATCACGGAGTAGTTGTAACAAATATCATAAAAATTATAATAAATAATTTCGTAAGGTGCAAGATAAAATGCTTCACGTGACCGGCGGTGCCTTTGGTAATGAATGATTCTCACATGGACATTTTATGTGGCATTTTCCTGGGTTAGCACAACTACACTTATGTTTGTTACTAAATGTCTGCACTACAAGATGTTTACAAAGAAGTTCGTACTTAAATTATTTGTATAAGAAGCATATATTAATACAATGGTAGATTAAAACAAATAAATATATTTGAATGAAAAACGATTCGTAGCAACCAATCTTTAACCGATTTCGAATGGGCCCGATCTAAGCGGGCTACGACTATTTTTTTTTCGGTAGCGAAGCAGCGGGTATACTGCTAGTTCCTTTTCAAATCATTCTTACAAATATCCTCCAGTATTTCTTCTAGGTGATCTGGTATCCGCATATACAATTCTTCTTCAATTTTGCCGTTTAAATATGCTGTTACCACATCCATCTGATGAACAATAAGCCATATTCAACGGATAATGCCATGTGAAGTCTGATGGAACTCATTCGTGCAACAGGAGCATATGTTTCATTAAAATTTAAACAGGGTATTTGTGCGTAACCCTTGGCAACCAACCTTGCCTTTTCCGCTGTTTTTGCGTGTCTTTTAATACGCAGAACAAGACGGTTTCCTATTTGTCTGGCATCTTTTGGACAATCGACTATTCTCCAGGTTTGATTTTTTATGTGTGCCATGTATTCTCCTTTTATTGCTTCTTTCCAGTCCTCTGAGTCTGGTCCCATCAGTGTTTCTTCCATGGTGATTGTGTCAGCCATTTCAATTAGCTGAACATTTTCATCTGTTTCTACGATGGGCGGTAATACATTATATTCTTTTTTTTTGCCGTCCTCGTCTTCCTGTTTTAACCTTTTTTGGTCTACCTTCGGAAATCTTCTGGTCGCGCTAGATTTTTTTCTTCGCTGTTCTCTTGCGCATCATTTAAGTTGATTATTTTCTCTATTTCTACTTCGCTGTTATCTTGTGCATCATTTAAATTTATTATTTTCTCTATTCTAATTTCTTCCCCTTGTTCTGGTGATCCTTGTTTTTTTGTGAAAATTTTGTTAGATGAAAAATCATCATAATTCGAATTGTCACAAAATTCATCTAAAAACTTGACGTCCCTTCTAACGTGAATTTTCTTTGTCTGTTGACTCCACATTGTATATGCTTTTGAATCCTCAGAATACCCCAAGAAAATACATTCCGTTGATCTGTCTTCAAAATTTCCCTTTTGACGGATTTTTATTCAACATATAGGCCCTACAACCAAAAGTTTTAAAATGACTGACAGTTGATTTCTTACACGTCCATATCTTGTGAGGTATCTCTCCAAATAAGCTTTTGGAGATGCATCTATTTCTTATGTAGTTAGACGTTGAAATAACTTCTGCCCAAAACATTTGAGATATTCCGGACTTTATCATATTGCAACGAGCCATTTCCACCAAGGTTTTGTTCTTCCTTTCAGCCACTCCATTTTGTTGGGGAGTATAAGGAACAGTTAATTTTATTTTGATGCCATTTTCTTCTAAAAATCGCTCTTCTACCAGTCTTGTGAAAGATGGCCAGTGCGTTTTGGAGAGAGTTACTTCTCCAGTATGGTCCGAGGAACCGTTCAGATGCATAATCACAGGATTGTGATTAGAGCTCCTCTCAGAGAGTGTGAACACGTCAGTCTGGTGACGAACGTCTTTAGTGATAAAGACGTCTATCACATCAGGAACATAGTGAGTCGGGTCCTTAGGGGATGGTGGTAGCTTCAAGCTTATGTAGCGGAGGGTCTGGAGCTTGACAGTGTTCAATGCTGCACCGGACGAATATAGCAGTACCGCCCATAGGGCCAGTAAGCCTATCATTTTTGTAGCAGTGATAGTTTTGTATTTTAACACTATAAGCTGGCTTCAAAAATGTCTCATTGACTAAAATGACGTCAATGTTATGATCGCTGGCGAAAAATTCCAGCTGATCTCTCTTTGGACTGAGGCCAACTGCGTTCCAGGCGCAGACGGCGAGAGAAGTAGGGCGCGTCTTACTTCTGGTGTCGGCCATTGTAGGTGTTAACAGTCGGGGCCCAGAAGGCATGCTGGTTTTACAGCTGGCTTATAATCAGAGCGGCATTGCTCAGCAATGAGGCCGCTTGATTCAGCAACTGCTGCAAGGTTTGTAGCGCGTCAGATGGCTTCGGGATGGGAGTAAATGGGAAGGACTGCGGAGGGGATGCTACTACCGCCTGACGCGGTAGCACACTCTTCTCAGAGCGTACCGCTGGTCTCACCGAGAGTGGTTAGGTCTTGGCAGGTTACCTCTGTGCCTGCGTCGCTTGTTGACGACCGGTTGCCGCTTTGGGCCTGTTCGGTAGAGTGGCAGATGGAGGGGAAACAGGTGCAGACTGAGCTGCACGCTTCCTCCTCCCCCGCTTCCTCTGCTTCTTAAAACCGTCTGCGTCTGTTCCTGAGTCAAGAATAACAGCCTCAGTGGTGCAAGCAGGCATTGGTGGTACAGGTTGAGAAACCACCGCTGGGGGAAGGGGACGCGACAGGTGTCGCTTTGCTCATTGCCACGTATGGCTTTTTCCAGGCCGAAACGGCTGGAGCAGGAGCGGGTACGAAGCTCGGGCAAGGAGCTGTTCTCCTCTGTCGGTTATCGTTGGACCGTCTGGTCGAGACACGTGACGGACACATGCGAGAACCGGCGGCATGATCCGCAGGGGCGTTGCGCGCCTTGCAGTTCACACAGCAAGGCTTGTTAGCCTTGTTGGGACACTGCTGGGACGCGTGTTCACCGCTGCGCCACGAGAAGCGTGGCTTGGAGTGACAACCGCTAGCGGTGTGGTACAACCCCTGGCAGTTAAAACACTGCTTAATGCAGTCTATCCTCCTCTTCTTCTCGACGGACACTTTGAAATATAGCAACGAAGCTATATTATAGATCTAAGTGTCTGCACGAGCTACCTCAACAAGAATGAGAGGCATCTCGTGACGAGCGTCAATAGGCCCTTTGTAGAGCCTAGAGATCTTAGAAGGTTTGTGTCCAAGAGCGATCAGCTCATGTTTCACATCGCCTAGAGAGATCTCGACTGGTAGCCCTCTGGTTACCACCCTAAGAGGTTGGTCCGACTTGAGCGGGAGAACGTTATATTCAACGTCCTTCAGGCCCTTGTCTGCACGCAAATCTGCAAGAATGCGAGTCAGTTTGCGATAGTTCGCAATCGTGTTGGTTTGCAACACGATACCTGACACGCGATTTTTTGCGAATGGTGACCCCTGATTAGTCTAGTCACACCGGCTTCTAAGCAGCATATAGTGCTGCCGACTAGTGAGAGTAACCGTAGGAGGTTTGCTCTCGTTAGCGGGGCCTGACTTGGCCGGAGCAGGAGTGTTAATGTTCATGGCCGCAGCCTGAACATTTTCAACACATTCCACAGTCTCTTGTACCTGCTTTGGTCGTTTTCTTTGGAGTTCCCAGATACAGTGGAAAAGTCAGGTCGAGACGTTTCACGGTGCTGTCCTGGTGAACGTCTATGTCGCTTTCCTCAGAAGACGAGAAAGCGGCATCTACGTTCTCGTGAAAGAGCGCGTCGGAATTCACCGATAAACAGCGACCCGAGAACGGGGTGTTGAACCGGTCAGTGGCAGATCGGCTATCAGAGTCGCTATTGGAATGATAGGACGATGGAGTACTCGACCTAGATCCTGAAGCACGACCAGAATTCGCGTACGTATCGGTGTCAGAGATGAGACTTCCGAAAGCGCGGTTCTCCGATCGTGACTTCGAAGCGCAGCCTTTATTCGACGTATGGTTGTCACCAGCCGCGGGAACGCCAGCTGGGGACACTACGGAGCCGCTAGAGCAACTGGATGATGCTGCATCAGACTGGCTGGAAAGAGCACAGCCCGACGGAGACGAAACAGACGACGTAGTGATGGCGGCGGGAACGCCAGCTTTCAAAGTTTTAGAAGACTTGGATTACCTTCCAGATTTGCTGCTTACGGAAGCAACTGGAGAAGACGTCTTGCGGAATTAGTCCCGCAGGTTGCTAGCGGCGGGGATGCCAGCTAGAGTCTCAACGGAGTCACTTTCGCGACGTCCGAGAGTCGTTTCACCACTTGCAACAGAAGTGGCTACTTTACGAGAACTGCTGCCCTTAGTTTTGCAGTTACCATTTGAAGTAACTGACCTGGTGCATGAAGCACTCGACGGAGGTCGAGTGTACGAGGCTGCAGGATCAGCACTCCGGTGTACCTCAACAGTGACAGTAGTCACTGCACCGTGAGGCTTTGCAGGGGCCTTATCACGGACCCCCGCGGAATTTTAATAGGAGATCTGATGCCATGCGAAATTCATGTACCATCAGATCTGACAGTACCTGGAGCACCGCTCGACACCTGTCGAGAGTGTGCGCCAGGAGGGCTGGCTGGAGCCTTCCCAGTGGCGCCAGCGCGACCACCGGGAGTCATCACGATAGCTCTAAGAGAGCTATACGGGTTTATTTATGAAATCTGATGACCTAATAAACAAGTGTTGCGGCTATACCTTCCAAAACAGTCTGTAGCCGATCGTTGCGGTTATTATAAAACCATAAATCGTGATATCCAGACAACACGCACTTAAATACTCACTGCCACTGTTGAGAAGCACGCTAAGTCAGTGAAAATACCCAAATAGACACCAGCTGTGTTAACACTGGTCAATGGTAATGCTGTGGTAACAGACGTGTGTACGGCTCGGAGTCACTCTGCCAACTTAACTTTTTCAAGTCTAGTCTTACCTCTGGATGTGTACCGGGCTAAAGCCCTCAACACGTGTCTTGCGGTGTTTGATGAAAAATGGGTTGGCCTGATCATCAGGCCTGTGGTGCTAAGTCGTGCTTAGTTGTCCTTAAGGAAGCATCGAGGCCTACGATGCTTCCATACTAGGGCTGGATCGTAGTCAACCGCAGATGCTATAGTAGCATTTGCATGATCTTGTGCTTTCTGAAAGAATTTCTCAGCGCAAGCGCTGAAGAATTCATTCAAGCTCGGTACACCCAGTTCTCGTCTTATGTCTTCATTCCGTATGAACCAAGGAGCGGCAGAGATTTGCCGCAAACATTTGTCCTGGAATGTCTGCAACCGCTTTAACTGAGCGGTGCTGGCATAAGCCCAGACACTAGACGCGTAGGTCAAGACAGGTCGAATCACAGATTTATAAATCCGTGTCTTGTTAGTGATGCTGAGGGAGCTCTTCTTGCATAATAGTGGAGAGAGCATTCCTTTGGTTCGAGTGGCTTTGGCTATGAAGTCAGTAAAGTTCTTCTTCCAAGTCAATCTTGGGTCAAATATTAGCCCTAAATATTTGACACTATCACACCAAGGAATGTCTTCTCCAAAGAGTTTAACCGTACCTGACGGAATTCTCTTTTTTATGGAGAAGAACATTGCTTTAGATTTCGCACCGTTCACGGCGACGCGCCAACGCGTACACCAGTTCTCAAGACTCTCGCAGGCCTGCTGGACCTAAATTGACATTTAACTGTTCCGTCCGCCGTCGTCATGTCATTCGTATAAAGAGCGAATAGCAAAGGCGAGAGCAACGAGCCCTGGGGGACGCCAGCCTCGACTGGCCTCCACGATGAGTACACATCTTCCACCTTAGCTCTTAGTTCTCTGGAAGTGAGATAAGAGGCGATCATCCTGATGAGAGATGGAGAGAAATCAGCGCAGTGCAGCTTGTAGATAAGGCCCGCGTGCCAAATGCGGTCGAAGGCCTTGGAGACGTCCACAAAGACTGCACCGGCAGTCTGATTTCTGTTAAACCCGTCCGTTATCAACTCAGTGACACGCACGAGATGATGGACAGTAGAGTGTCCGCTACGGAATCCATACTGTTCATCAGGAAGAAGATTGTTGGCATCGGTGTGCTCCTGAAGTCTGATCAAAATCAGCTTCTCTAAGATCTTGCCGAGGCAAGATAGGAGACTTATCGGCCGATAGCTCTTAGCCAGCGATCGGTCATGTTCCGGTTTCGGGATAAGGACGACGTCTGCCTTTTTCCACACTCGTGGAAAATGGCACAGTCTCAGAGCCGCATTGAAGATGTTCGTCAGCGCGACGAGAGCTTTCCTTTCCAGATGTTTTATCATCTGGTTGGTAATGCCATCAGGTCCAGGTGCCTTACGCACTTTGAGCCTCTTGATGATCTCTGTGATCTGTCCTGGACTGACGAAATCGTGTTCGTCTGGGAAGAAAACTTCCTCTGAAAGAGATTGAAGTTTTTTACCCACCTCCAGGGCAAAATCTCGATCTAAAAAGTCCTCGTTTGGACTGCATTGGGTCTGCAAACTGTCGGCGAATGCCTCCGATTTGCCTTTCCGGTCGTAGACCTTCCCATTGGCAGTAACTATAGGAGGAATACGAGCTCGTTTCCTCCCTAGTGCCTTGGCCATTCTCCATAGTGAACAGTCGTTAGGAGACAGTTGTTCTAAGACACTAGACCACCGCTCATTCCGGTAATCCGTCAGGGCTTGGCGGACTTCCCGATCGAGTCTGTTCATTTCAGTCTTATCCGCTGGATCTCTGAATCGCTGCCACCAGCGGCGAGACCGATTCCGATCCTGAATGAGAGACCGAATATGCATGGGCAGTGGCTTAGCCGGAGGTTTGATAGTTCTCCGGATGGTAGCTTCCTTCACAGCATTCTTCAGCGTGTTGACAAAACTATCAACTGCCGAGTCAAGCTGTTCAGTGGATGCGATTGACATGGAACAGACAATTCGCTCCTCTACCAGTCTTGTGAAAGATGGCCAGTGCGTTTTGGAGAGAGTTACTTCTCCAGTATGGTCCGAGGAATCGTTTAGATGCATAATCTTAGGATTGTGATTAGAGCTCATCTCAGAGAGTTTGAACACGTCAGTCTGGTGACGGATGTCTTTAGTGGTAAAGACGGCTATCCCATCAGGAACGTGTCCGGCTACGCGCGGGTAGTGACTCGGGTCCTTTGGAGCCAGAACATTCACCCCTTTGCTGTCGGCAAATTCCCTCAGAATTCTTCCATTTTTGTTTCTTCTCCGACTGTTCCAAGTTTTATGCTTGGAGTTCAGATCACCCCCAATAATAACTGGGCCGCGATGGTCTAGAAGTTTGACGAAGTCAGCGGGATCCAGTTGGTTCTTGGGTTGTTTATACACTGCTGTCAGCCACACCGGTCCCAAGTTAGTGGTAACTTGGATGGTGGTAGCTTCAAGCTTGTGTAGCGGAGGGTCTGGAGCTTGACAGTGTTCAATGCTGCACCGGACGAATATGGCAGTACCGCCCAAAGGGCCAGTAAGCCTATCATTTCTGTAGCAGCAATAGTTTTGTAATTTCAAACTATCGGCTGGCTTCAAAAATGTCTCACTGTAGTGTTTTACTCGGGAAATTTAGGAAAAACTCAATATTTAGTTTAACTAATATTATTTTATTTAGATATTATTATTTTGAACCTTACCATTACAATTCTAATTAATGACTAACTTGATAAGACCTAATTAATACATGCACATCTTACAGTACGTTGGCGCTTGCGCCGTCCTTATGTTAACATTCTTATAATTCAAATATACATTCCTCCCCTACAATTTTTCAAAATTAAATCTATCGGGTTTTTTTCTTATTCTTTTACCTCGTCTGGGTTCTATGGTTTCGTCGGAGGGTCGACGTTTTCTTTTTTTATTATTTACAATTTCCTGTGGAATTTCAGAATTTGATTTAATGGGTAAACTAATTTCATATTTCAGCATCTGATTTACATGGCGTTTCCACGTTAAACCATATTCTGGAATTCTTACAATGTATATACAATTGCTAATTTGTTTTTGAACCAGACCTTTAACCCAAGATGGTTTGTTAATATTTTTATAGTTGCGTACTAATACTTCCTCCTCTACCGCAAAATGAATTTTGCGGTTTCCTACAAAATTACGTTTTTGTCTATCTTGATTATTTTGTACCCTCTGCTTAATTTTACTATTTGGCAATAGCAATGAAAAACGTGTTCGCAGAGATCTACCCAACATTAGTTTGGCAGGGGTCGTTCCAGTTGTACAATGCTCTGTATTTCTATAGTCAAATAGAAAATTCGAAAGTATTAAATTAATATCTGCTGTTTTATTAAAATTTTAAACTTTTATTAGAGCGTTTTTGACTGTTTGCACTGAATTTTCCGCAGCTCCATTCGACTGAGGATGAAAGGGGGGTGAAGTTATATGTTTGATATTATTTTTATTTAAAAAGTCCTGGAACTGATTGGACGTAAATTGTCTACCGTTGTCCGATACTAATGTCTCAGGTAGCCCAAATCTTGCAAAAATAGCTCGTAAGGCTTGTATGGTTACTTGGGTAGTGATAGAGGTAGTCATAACCACTTCTACCCACTTAGAATGAGCGTCTAAGATTACTAGAAAATATTTATTTAAAATAGGACCCATATAACCTATGTGAATTCTTTCCCATGGCTTGCTTGGCCATGGCCACGTTAGTAATTCCGCTTTGGGAGGGTTTATGAAGTTAAGTCTACACGGTTCACAATTTTTAGTTATATTTTCAATATCTTTATCTATTTTAGGCCACCAGAAATATGACCTAGCTAAACTTTTCATTTTGCTAATTCCCATATGAGATACATGTAATCGTTCTAATAAATGTGGTCTTAGTTTTTCTGGAATTACTATCCTTCGATTCCATAAAATACAGTTGTCTTCCAGTGACAATTCCTCCAATTAATTTTAAAAGCGTTAATTTTAGGGTGTACTTCGAGTTTCCCTGGCCAACCATTTCGTACATATGTAATAATTTTTTTTAAAAATTGATCATTTTTAGTTTCTAACAACCGTATTAAAACTGATCGGAAAATCTATATTTTCTGAAAAATAAAATGGAAAATCAATTTCGTTATCATCTTCCGTTTCTTCATTTACAATTTTAAGAGGTAAACGTGATAAACAATCCGCTGAATTTGCTTTCGATTTAATATATTCTATTTTATATTTGTTATTGGATAAAATTATTGCCCATCTTTGTAGTCTGTTAGCGGAATATTGGGGAATTCCCTTTTCAGGGTTAAATATAGAAACTAAGGGTTTGTGATCGGTACATAAAATACAGGGTACAGACAGACCACCTGTAGACACGATATGGCTTAAAATTGCACCGACTCCTACACTGGAAGCATCGACAGTTAATTTAATGTCCAATCTTGGGTCATAGTGTATCAGTTCATCTAAGGAAGTTAATTTTTCTTTAATTTTATCAAATGTCGTTTGACACTCATTAGACCAAACCCAGTTATTATCTTTTTTTTAAAGATTATACAATGGTTGTAAAATATCTGAGATATTTTTAATAAATTTAGAATAATAATTTACCATTCCTATAAAGGATTTGAGTTCTGAAACATTAGTCGGAACGGGAGCTTTTACTATTGGAAAATTTTTGACATTATTAGCTTGAATGCCCTTCTGATTTATAGTAAACCCCAAATAATTGACTGAAGTCTTAAAAAAATCAAATTTTTCTCTCCTAATTGTTAATCCAAATTTTTTAAATCGTTCAAGCACTGTTTCTATTAATTTTAAATGCGCCCTTTCATCCTTACCCGAAATTTGTACATCATCTAAGAAACATGCCACTCCTGGAATATCCTGCAGAATAGATTCCATAATTTTCTGGAACTTCCCCGGAGCCGAATTAATGCCATAGGTTAATCTGCGAAAACGAAACAATCCTTTATGAGTGGAAATTGTGACCAATTTTTGTGAGTTTTCGTCTAGTTCAATTTGTTGGTAAGCATTAGTCAGGTCAATTTTTGAAAAATATGGTCCAATTTCTAAATTATTTAACAAGTTCTCTATTTTGGGAAGGGGGTACATGTCAACCTTTAAATTTGGGTTTAAAATGATTTTAAAATCACCGCAAATGCGTATAGAACCATCAGATTTCAGTACTGGAACTATAGGCGTAGCCCATTCACTGTAATCCACTGGGTAAATTACATTTAACTTAATCAATCGTTCTAGGTCTTTTTCTACTTTCTTTTTCATTGCAAATGGAAGAGGACGGGCCGTAATTAATTTTGGCTCCACCTCATTATTTTTTAACTGTAAAATTGCTTTGCTCTTGTTAAATTTGCCTAATGGCTTATCCAAAACAGTTTTATATTTATTCAAAACATTACTTAAATTCTGATTTGAATTTAAAAAATTAATATGCTTAATTTCTAATTTAAATAATTTAAAAAAATCTCTACCAAGTATTGGAGGGCCTCCTTCCTCTATCACATAAATTTCTAAAGCTTTATTTATATTATTATAATTTACTTCTACTTTGAGCATTCCTAATGGTTTGATTTTTAAACCATTATAAAAATATAAATTTTTACTAGTTTCAAACAATTTAAATTTTGAAAGATTTTCTTTAAAAAATATATCCGATACGGCTGATATAGCTGCCCCTGTATCTAATTGAAATTTATAGTTATTCTTATTTATTTTTACTTCTATATATAAAGGTTCACAAAAACTAAGTTTCTCATTATTAAGTTGAAATATGGAAAAATTATTTTCATTTTCAATATAATTTAAATTTCCTTTGTTTAGGTTTCTATTTACCTGTTTCTCTTTGACCGAACATACAGTGGACAAATGACCTGTTTTATTACAACAATGACATTTAGCATTTTTAAAATAACACTTATCTGTTGCATGATTTTGTTTGCCACAACATTTGCAAACTTGTCGTTGCCCTTCGGAATGTCTTGACCTCTGTGGCTGACTGGAAGTTACCGGTCTCTGCCTCTGCTTTTATCGTACGAAGTTGAACCCCGATTCTTGTTTTATGGCCTTTTCCTCGCCGTGGAACTGCATTGTGGCACTTTTGGCGTGGGCGATTTCCACCGCTCTCTCCAAGGTCACTGTCGCAGCCTCCTCAAACAGACGATCCACAACGCGACCTCTTCCAAAGCCCATTATGAAACGGTCACGGAGCACCATCGAAAGTTCATATCCAAACTCGCATGGAGCGGCCAAATCCCGCACCCGTGCTAGCCACTCATTTACTGTCTCATTTTCGTTTTTTACCGCACCATAAAATTTGTATCGGTGCGCGAAAATTGATTTTTGCGGAGTAAAATGTTTTTTTTAATAATTCACTTAGTTTTTCCAATGTTTCCGTCTCCGGAGTTTTTGGTAGGCACAAATTAAATATTAATTTATAAGAGTTTTCATTTAGCATATTTAATAAAATAGCACGCTTTTTATCATTGGCCAAGAAATAATTATTTAATCTGGCTTCGTATATTGTCCAGTCGTCGGATTCACCATTGAATTCTCTCAACTGACCCATGTGGCCACTCGACGCCATTTTTTTAATTAAACTTTTATTTAATTTAAATTTTAATAAATTATTATTTGATTTAGTTTATTTTCATCGTCGCCAAATGTAGTGTTTTACTCGGGAAATTTAGCAAAAACACAATATTTAGTTTAACTAATATTATTTTATTTAGATATTATTATTTTGAACCTTACCATTACAATTCTAATTAATGACTAACTTGATAAGACCTAATTAATACATGCACATCTTACAGTACGTTGGCGCTTGCGCCGTCCTTATGTTAACATTCTTATAATTCAAATATACTACAGACTAAAATAACGTCAATGTTATGATCGCTGGCGAACACTTCCAGCTGATCTCTCTTGCGACTGAGGCCTTCTGCGTTCCAAGCGCAGATGGCGAGAGAAGAAGGGCGCGTCTTACTTCTGATGTCGGCCATTGTTAGAGTTAACATTGGGGGCCCAGAAGGCAGGCTGACTCGACAGCTGGCTAATGATCAGAGCGGCATTGCTCAGCAATGAGGCCGCTTGATTAAGCAACTGCTGAAGAGTCTGGAAGGAGTCTTCGAAGTTTAGGAGGGGAGTCTATGGGAAGGACTGCGGTGGGGATGCTACTACCGCCTGACGCGGTAGCACACCCCTCTCAGAGCGTACCGCTGGTCTCACCGGGAGTGGTGAGGTCTTGGCAGGTTGCCTTTGTGCCTGTGTCGCCTGTTGACGAACGGTTGCCGCTTTGGGCCTGTTCGTAGGAGCGGCAGACGGAGGGGGAACAGGTGCGGACTGAGCCGCACGATTCCTCCTCCCCCGCTTCCTCTGCTTATTAAAACCGTCTGCGTCTGTTCCTGAGTCAGGAATAACAGCCGCAGTGGTGCAAGCAGGCACTAGCATCTTAATCAATATCGTAAGTACCGCACTGGAGTGCATGACTTACTGTCTCTGTTTTTCTCTTGGAATTTTCTTTATTATTTTTGTATATCTCACCTTATTAGGTGTTGAGCAGTCTTAGAAGATGGCATGTCTAGGTCTCTTGTATTTGTCACTTGTAGTTTCGTCATATTCTTTGAACATATCAATGAATTGAGAAAGATCGCTGTTCTGTATCTGTTCGAAGAACTTGATAGAGTAGTCTTTGATGACATCCTTGATCAAAGGAATTTGCAGATCTCTATGGATTTGCGTATTTCGCATATACGCAGGAGCATCAGCTAGGATCCTTAAAACCCGATTCTGGACTCTCTGGATCTGGGTGATAAGACTAGATCTCGCATAGTCCCATATGGGTGAGGCGTAGAGGAGTTGAGGTCTTATAATGGACTTGTATAATCTCAGTTTATTCTTTATACTTAGGTGGTTTCTGCCTTTTATGAGAGGCCATAATCTGCCGACAGTTTGTCTGGATTGGGTGCGCTTATTGCGGATGTGATCTGTCCAGTTGAGTCTTTTGTCCAGGGTGACTCCCAGGTACTTAGTCGAATTTTTCCATGGAATTTCTTTCCCATTTAATTGGAGGTTCGTTGTCGGGGTGAGGCGTCTTTTAGCAAATAAGACCGCCGAACTCTTTTCAGGATTCACCGGAATCCTCCAATCTGTAAACCACTTTTCTAGAGAATCTAGCTTGGTTTGAAGTCTTTTGTATATGATCTCCAGCTTGACAGAGCGGTAGAGAGCTACTGTGTCATCCGCGTATTCTGCATCAAAAGTGTCCCCCGTTCGAGGCATATCGCTGACAAAAACATTGAAGAGGAGTGGAGAAAGAATAGAGCCTTGAGGTACGCCGGCCTCTATTTCCCTCGAAGACGAGAGGTGGCCGTTTACTCTTATCTTGAATGATCTCCCTTTTAGATATGATGCTACAAGTTTAACCATATGTAATGGAAATTTGGCTTCTAGTAATTTGTAGCACAAGCCATTATGCCACACCTTGTCGAATGCTTTTGCCACATCTAGGAAAATGGCTCCAGTAGCTCTTTTGGAATTAAATCCTCCCGTAATGTACTCCACCACTCTGAGAAGCTGGTGGTTTGTAGAGTACTTGTTCCGAAAGCCATGTTGGGTTTCTGGAATGATGTTATTGCTCTCAGTGGTCTTTTGTAGTCTTGTCAGAATAAGTCTCTCAGTGACCTTTCCCAAGTGGTTTAGCAGGCTGATGGGTCGATAGTTTTGCGGGAACTTTCGATCCTTGCCAGGTTTGGGGATCATGATGACAATCGCTTCTTTCCAGATGGTCGGAAAAGGTCCCAATCTCATTGCTGCATTTGTAATATTGGCTATTGCAACTATGGCTCTTCTGGGAAGGAGTCTGATCGCATTGTTCTTAATGCCATCTGGGCCTGCAGCTTTCTTTATATTTGCTTTGGATGTTATTTGATGGACTTCTTCGGGGGTGACAAAATCTATGACTTCGTGGTCGTGAGTACATCGGAGTCTTAAATGGACAACTCTGTTTATTCTATGAATGTGGTCCAGATCCACATTTTCATAGTTATTGCTATATTGTAGCTCAAGACTGTTTGCTAGTTGTTCCGCTTTGTCTGCGGAACTATAGACCAGACCGTTTTCTCCATGTAGGACCTTGCTAAAGGAAGGTTCTTTCCTCATGAACTTGGCAATTTTCCACATGTCTTGTTCATTTTCGTCGAATCCCTCGAGAGTATGCTTCCATCTTTCATCTTTGATATCGGCAATTTCTTTCCTTACACTGTATCTGAGTTTATTATACAGGTTTCGATCTTCTCTGGATCTAGTCCTCTTCCATCTTTTTCGGGCCCTGTTTCTCTCCCGGATTTGTTTGCTTAACCAACCTGGCAAAGCAAGAGGGTTGGAGAGATGGGCTACTTTTGTGGTGGTGGCCTTACTCAGAGCTTGTTGGATTTGCTCAGTAAGTAGGACTGTAGAACTGTCTAGATCTTCTGCCGTGGTGATCATTGGTAATGGACCTATACTCTCTTCAAGATACTCCGAATATGAGCTCCAGTTGGTGGTGGAGGATTGTAGTGGTTTTGACCTGACTGGATCAGTATTGATCTCAATTATGACCGGATTATGGTCGGATGTAAGGTCGTTTATTGAGTCTATACTGATGACTTCAACATTTCGGACAACAGCTATATCCAGTACATCGGGTCTAAAGCCTCTCTTGTGGAAGAAAGTTGGGGAAGTCGGTCCATGCGGTTGTAGTCCATGATTTTGTGAATATTTAAGTAGAGTCTCACCTCTATTTATTCACTCTGCTGTTCCAGATTTGATGCTTGGCGTTAAAGTCCCCCGCAGCTAACGTGGAGTCCGATGAACTGAATATCTTCCCTAGATCGTCAGGGAGTAATTGAAGTTTGGGAGTCTGGTATACGGAGACGATGGTCAGCTGTTTATTGTTCAACATGGTGATGGATACAGCATTTGCTTCCAAGTTTTCTAAATCATAGTCGTCAATTTGGGTATGATCGATGTTCCTTTTGATGTAGATGGCTGTTCCTCTCCCTAGATCTTTAATCCTATCTCTTCTATATCATATATAGTTGGAGATCCTTGGTCTGAAGGAGGGCCGGAGGTGTGTTTCATTCACCAGTATGACGTCTAGCTGATGTCGTATGGCGAATTCCTCCAACTCAGATCTTTTCTCGTTGAGGCCATCTGCATTCCAGAAGGCAATCATCAATGTAGTGGGAATATCATAATGGTGTGCCTCCATTATTCCAGAGCCGCTAACATTGTTGTGAAGGTTGACGTAAGGTCCTTCAGTAGCGTAGCTATTGTCAGTTTGAGCGTAGCCTTGGTGTTCGTAGCTACTGCTTCTGCCAGTTGTTTCGGGCTGGCCTGATTAACTGGAGTGGCTGTTTCACATTTGGTGTTGGTCCTGTTGGACTGATTTTTATTTTGAGTTTGATCACGATGCCTGTCTTCCGGATTGGGAAGAGAAGGATTCCCAGATCCAGATGCTACTTGGCTGTAACTTATTCCTTCTCTAGTATTAGCTGGTCTTGTAATAACCCTGTCATAGACTTTCGTCTCGGGCTTCCTTTGGTTAGAGGTTTTGGGGAAAGCCGGGCAACCTCTGTAGCTGGCCGGGTGTTCACCATCGCAGTTGGAGCATCGGGCCTTTCCCATCTCCTTTGTGTGAGAGCAGGTGGTAGATAAGTGGTCCCGTCCACATCTCACACATTTTGGCGGGGCTGTGCAGCAGTTCGATGCGTGGCGAAATTGTTGGCAACGATGACATTGCGATATTTGATTGCCACGACGTAGAGTTTCAACTCTTATTCTTAGGTTGAATATACTGCTCAAGTTAAAGATCTCTTTCCCTGCCGGGGATTTTTCTAATTCCACCATGATAAGTGGTATTGGCTTTTTAGCCTGGCCCACTCTCATTCTTTTAGCTTGGATGATAGGGAACTTCAAGTACTTAAGTTCAGAGCTTATATCGTCTTCAGTAATTCCGATTGGAACGCCTCTTAGAACGACTTTAAGCGTTTTTTCCTCTGGAAGTTTGTAAGTATGATAAGGTAGGTTTTTTGAGTCGAGTAATTTAGTGGCAGCTCTAAAATCTGTGGGGCTAATTGGCTGGATACGGATGTCCTCTCCAGCAGTGCATGCCGGTTTAAATTCAATTTTGGCCTTAGCCATCTCTTTGGTTAATCCAACCCAATTTACCTGAGTGCGGAGAATTATTGGAGGAACTTTGCCAGTTGAGGAAGAGCTGGCAGGAACATTCTGGGATGTTTGGTTCTTGGTGGGAACCTCAAGTTCATTGGGTGCTTCAAGTTCTTTGGGAACTTCCAGTTCTTTGGAAACTTCATATGTTTCTTTACTCGTGGAGGGGATTGGTTCTTCAGTATTGACTGCTTTCTGAGTGGCCGGAACTGGTGATTCTGATCCTTCCGATTCAGAGGATTTGGCTAACGAGACGCCGTTCTCACCGCGTCTTTGTTTCCTGGCCTTATTGCGAGCCTTCTGGGAACGTTTCCTTTTTGGGATGGTTTGGAATCCATCATCGCACTGGGATTTTTCCTGGACTGTTTCGTTTCCAGACGATTTATCGTTGGCAGAGACCATGCTTAAGACCGAGGAGAACCTCGATTTATCTGTTGAAGAGTTGCTTTCATCAGTGTCCGCGTTTAGATTGCGTCGGTCTAACTCTTCCTTAATGAGTTCACTGACACAAGGAGAGATGTCGTTTAAGAAACGCTCTTTCTCCTCTGAGTCGAAGTGATGGAAGTATTTAGTTATATGATCCATTATAATTTTAGTAGTCACTGTCCCTTCTGGACTTGATTTTATTGATCAGGGCCTTAAAACACACGCGGGCCGCAAAAATGGCTCGCGGGCCACAACTGGCCCGGGGGGCCCAGATGGCACGCGGGCCAAAGAAGTTTGACAGTCCTACCCCTAACACAGAGTAGTGCCCTCAACAATCACTAATGTTCTTAATATCCACAAAAACTAGGCACGGATAGTGTCTCTAGAATTTTATATTACTGAAACGTACTACGCAGTTAATAACTACACTGCACTTTGGACTGAACTTTGTAAACAAAGAAAACAGAAAACTCACAGTTATGTTCACTCACAAAACACTGTTAAACACTCACTAGGCACTAATTGTGTCTCTAGTAGTTAACAATAATACTATTAAAACACATTAAATATATTAAATATATCAATATTTAATTTTTTTTTTTTTTTGTGATCGCACTTGAGAACTTATCGTATGTGTACTCGCTACGACAGTTGGATCTCGAAAAAATAAAATAAAATGCAAGCAGGCATTGGTGGTGCAGGTTGAAATACCACCGCTGGGGAAGGTGTCGCGACAGGTGTCGCTTTACCCATTGCCACGTATGGTAACGGCTTTTTCCAAGCCGATACGGCTGGAGCAGGAGCGGGTACGTAGCTCGGACGTGGAGCTGTTCTCCTTTGTCGGTGTTCATTGGGCCGTCTGGTAGAAATACGTGAGGGACACATGCGAGAACCGGCGGGATGATAGGCAGGGGCGTTGCGCGCCTTGCAGTTCACACAGCAAGGCTTGTTAGCCTTGTTGGGACACTGCTGGGACGAGTGTTCACCGCTGCACCACGAGCAGTGCGGTATGGAATGACAACCGCTAGCGGTGTGGTACAACCCCTGGCAGTTGAAACACTGCTTGATTCCGTCGATCCTCCTCTTCTTCTCGACGGACACTTTAAAATATAGCAGCGTAGCTATATCATAAATCCCAGTGTCTCCACGAGCAACCTCAACAAGAATGAGAGGCATCTCGCGACGAACATCAATAGGCCCTTTGTAGAGCCTAGAGATCTTCGAAGGTCTGTGTCCAAGGGCGATCAGCTCTTGCTTCACATCGTCTATAGGGATGTCTACTGGAAGCCCTCTGATAACCACCCTAAGAGGTTGGTCCGACTTGAGCGGGAGAACGTTATATTCAACGTCCTTCAGGTGTTGTCTGCACGTAGGTCCGCAAGAATGCGAGTCATTTTGCGATAGTTCGCAATCGTGTTGGTTTGCAACACGATACCTGACACGCGATTCTTAGCGCTTAGAATGGTGACCCCTGATTGGTCACACCGGCTTCTAAGCAGCATATAGTGCTGCCGGCTAGTGAGAGTAACCGTGGGAGGTTTGCTCTCATTAGCGGGTCCTGACTTGGCCGGAGCAGGAGTGTCAATGTACATAGCCGAGGCCTGAACATTTTCGACACGTTCCACTGTCTCCTGACCCGCTTTGGTCGTTTTACCGACGCAATCGAGTTCTCGGAGATGGTGGAAGAATCCGATCTCAAACGTTTCACCGAGTTGTTCTGGTGGACGTCCATGTCGCTCTCCTGTGAAGAAAAGAAAGCGGCATCTACATTCCCGTTAAAGAGCGTACCGGAGTCCACCGAAGAACGACCCGTAAACGGAATGTTGAACCGATCAGTGGAAGATCGGCTTTCAGAGACACTATCTGTGTGATACGACGATGCTATACTCGACGTCGATCCCGAAGTACGACCAGAATTCGCGTACGTATCGGTGTCATCGATGAGACTCCCGAAGGCGCGGTTCTCCAGTCGTACCTTCGAAGCGCAGCCACTTTTCGACTTAGGATTGTCTCCAGCTGCGGGAACGCCAGCTGGGGCACTACGGAACCGCTAGAGTGACTTGAAGATGCTGCATCAGGCTGGCTGGAAATAGCACAGCCTGACGGAGACGAAACAGACGACGTAGAGATGGCGGCGGAAACGCCAGCTTGCAAAGATTTTGATTGCTTGGTTTTCGTTCCAGATTTACTGCTTACAGAAGCAGCTGGAGAAGACGTCTTGCGGAATTGGTCCCGCATGTTGCTAGCGGCGGGAATGCCAGCTAGTGTCTCAACGGAGTCACTTTTGCGAAGTCCGAGAGACGTTTCACCACTTGCAACAGAGGTAGCTACTTTACGAGAACTGCCAGAAGTGACTGATCTGGTGCACGAAGCTCTCGATGGAGGTCGAGAGTCCGAGGCTGCAGTATCAGCACACCGGTGTACCTCAACGGTGACAGTAGTCACTGCACCGTTAGGCTTTGCAGGGGCTTTATCACGGACCCCCGCTGGTTGAGAAACGATGCCTGGAGCACCGCTCGACACTCGTCGAGGATGTGCAACAGGAGGGCTGGCTGGAGCTTTCCCGGCGGCGCCAGCGCGACCACCGGGGGTCATCCCGATAGCTTTATTCAGATCTATGCGGGTGTATATTAAAAGATGACTCTAATAATAACAACTGTTGCGGCTATACCTGCCAAAACAGTCTGTAGCCGATCGTTGCGGTTTTATAAAACCGTAGATCGCGAAATAACAGACAGCACGCACTTTAATACTCACCGCCAACGTTGAGAAGCACGCTAAGTCAGTGAAACTACCCAAATACTCACCGGCAGACAACACATACGTGTGCACAGCTCGGAGTCACTCGGCCAACCAAAAAAAAAGTAACTTTTTCAACCCATCTTCACTTGGAGTTTGATACTGGTTGACTTTTGGGGTCTATTGGTGTGGAAAGAGTTGACTTTATCTTGGGTAGGTCTGTAGATGTAGCTTGGTGAGGAATGTAGACTTTATTCTTACAGTTCGTCTAAAAGGATATGTTTGGGGCGTCTATGGGCCCATCCGTCTTCGGGGTTGTAGTCGAGTACTCCTCTGATGGAGGGATTGGGGTGGGTGGAGGCCGCGTTTAAAAACTTAACGGCTGCAGCTTTAATGTAGTGTGAGACTGTGGGGATGTTGAGGTCTTCGTGGATTCTGTTGTTGGTTATAAACCATGGCGCGTCCAGGGTTTGTCTTAGACAAATGTTTTGTATTGCTTGGAGGGTCTGGAGAGAGGTTTTATTTAGGCCATATGCCCAGATGGGGGATGCATACGTGAGTATGGGGCGAATGATTGTCTTGTATATTCTTAACTTGTTGGTCTGGCTTAGATAGCTTTTTCGGTTAAATAGGGGGTACAACACGGCTTTGGCTTTTGCGACTTTTGATTTTATGTACTTGGTGTGTGCTGTCCAGGTTAGTCGTCTGTCCAGCATGACGCCAAGATATTTGGTAGTTTTGACCCATGGAACTTGTTGGTCACAGAGGTTAATATGGCCTTCGGTCTTGTAACCGTTCCTGGATATCAGCATAGCGTAGCTTTTGGCTCCATTCGGTTTGACTCTCCACTTTGTGAACCACTCCTCCAGATCGTCGCTGGCTTCTTGGAGAATCACAGTTATTCTCGCTGGTCTCTTCGCACGGGTGAGGACGGCGGTATCGTCGGCATAGGTGCAGATGGAAGTGTATTTGTTGCGGGGGATATCGTGGGTAAAGATATTGTAAAGTAGGGGGGAAAGCAGGGATCCTTGGGGGACCCCGGCTGTGATGGTTTGTGCGAGGAGAGTGAGGTGCCGATTTTAACTCGAAAAGTGCGACTCTCCAAGAAGGAGTGAATTACCTTCACGAGATCCGGGGGGATGTTCAGCTCAATGAGTTTGTAGAGGAGTCCTTCGTGCCAAACTTTGTCGAAGGCCTTGCTGATATCCAGAAACAGGGCGCCGGTATGGAGCTTCCAGTTGAAGCTGTAGGTCGCATGCTCGAATACCCTCAGCAGTTGGTGTCCGGTGCTGTGGTTAGGCCTAAAACCGTGTTGTTCATCTGGGATGGCGTCTGCTGCATTGACCCGTTCTATATGGTCCTCGTCGGTGTCCAGGTAGTTTGGGCTGCATTGAAGTTCCAAGCTGTCGGCAAAAGCCTCGGCTTTGTCTTCTTCGCTGAAGGCCATGCCATTTTCTCCATGAATTGGCGGGATGTTTGTTTTCTTTTTACGAATGCAGCGCGCAAACTTCCACAGGGAATTATCTTCTATGGTCAGGCTATCTAGTTTTTTCTGCCATTCTTTGTTTTTCAGTTCGGTCAGCGCTTCTTTGACTAGTCGCGCTGCCCTGTTCATGGCGTTGCGACTAGCTGGGTCACTGTACTGCTGCCACTGCCTTCGGGCTCGACGTCTGGTGAGAATTAGCTCCTCTATCTCTTTAGGCAGTCTTTGATAGACGAGCTTTTTCTTGTTTGTGACTGAGGCCACGTTCATGGAGTTATGTAGCGCGCTGGTGTTAGAATCGACTTCTCTTTCGAGGTCTGCCAAGTTGTTTATTAAGATGTTTGGCTTAGCGGTGGCTTCCATAAGCTCCGTGAAGGCGGCCCAGTTTACCCGTTGGCAAACGATGTCTGGCGTGTTATCCGTGGTTCCATTGATGTGTACTATTACTGGGCTGTGATCAGAGTTGAGATAATTAACTGCATATATGTCCGTCAGAGCGCTCACGTTTTTAATGAGGCAAGAGTCGAGTACGTCACCTTTGCCGGTGAATATGTTGTAATGAGTCGGTTCGGCAGAGGCAATGACTGCAATACCGGTCTTGTCGGCATATTCGCGGAGTCGTTTGCCGTTGGGATTGGTGACTCGACTGTTCCAAGACGGATGCTTGCAGTTTAGATCTCCAGCTATGATTGTTGCCCCTTTGTAATCAAGGAGCACAGGTCCAGGTCTGTTCCAAGAAGCTTCTTCTTCGGCTGTTTGTAGACTGCCGAAACTTTGATATCTTCAAATTAGGTTCGTGTGATAATGGTATTGGCTTCGAGGTTTTGTAAGACAGGAGTGTCGATTTCGTAGTGATCAATGGAATCACGGATATAGATGGCTGTGCCACCGCCGTCGGTCGGTCGATCTTGACGATAGATGGCGAAATGTTTTATTTTTGGGCATAGTGAGCCTGGCTTCAACATGGTTTCATTTACTAGTATAAGGTCCAGTTTGTGTCGATGAATGAAGACCTCCAGGTCATACTTTTTCGGGCGGAGACTCTGCGCATTCCAGAATGCGAGATTTAGTGTTGGTGGTTTTGTGCGTCTGTTATTGCTCATGGTTGGTTGGTTGGGATACGGGTGATCAGCCTGGTGAAAGCTTCCATCATTGAGGAGGCTCCCATGAGGTCTTGTAGGAAAGATTTAATTTTTTCCCAAATGGTCGCGGCGAGTTTGGTGAACATCTCCGTGAAGAAGTCACCAGCTCCTTGGGTTTGGTTTGCCTCGAGTGTGGGGTCCCTGGAAGCTTGGCTTGGTGCGGCTGGTTGTGCTCTGGTCGTGGTTCGTCTGGTTCGGGTACTCACTCCCGGCGGGTTTGAACCAGTTTGACCAGTAGCGGACCTGGGGGAACTGGTATGGGTCTGGTGGGCCTTCCTTTACTTGTGGCTACAGCGCTGTAGCTGGTGGCAGAGGTGCCTGCAGTCGATGTAGAGGGCCTTAAAGATTCGGGTTGGTTGGTGGTGGTTGGGTGCGTCTCTGCTTGCTGATGCGATGCAGTAAATGGCCTAGGAATATTATTTCTAGGGTTGTATGGGCATCTGGGGTAGCTAGCTCCATGCCCAGAGCCGGGTTTGTCTACGCGTTTGCAATTTACGTAGGCGAACAGATTTTGGTCGGTAGGTGCGACCTTGCATATTTTAACATTGTGGTTACCAGCACATCTGACGCATTTCAAGATGGACTGGCAGGAGGAGCTGGTGTGGCCGAATAGTTGGCAATTAAAACACTGCCTGACTGTGTTTTTTGCCCGGTTTTTACCTTCGACGGATACTCGAAGGTAAAACAGCTGATTGATATCGAAGATTGCCTTGCCTTTCTCATTTTTGGTGAGTGTGACATAAGCTAGCGGAGATTCTCGTCTTTCGAATGAGGGACCAGATTTGATTTTCGTGACTTCTACCACAGGGAAGCCCTTGTGGGTGAGCTCAGCGTGGATTTCCGAAGCTGTTATTCCGGAGGGGAGTCCTCTGATCACAGCACGGATAGGCTTATCCTGGGGGAGAGCATATACATGGTGGTCCACCGTGTTCGCTCTCAACCAGGTAGCCAGGGCGCGGTGATCATCTGGTCTCTCCGGGGTGACGTGGCTGCCGTCGAATCGGTTCTCCGACCTGGTGAACCGGATTTTAGCGGCTATGATGGAGCCAGAGATGCTCGTCCACTTGGATTTATCATTGACGGTAATTGATGGCATTTTGGGGGTTGTACGTTGCTTGGAGGGGTCGGTGGAAGGCAGTTGACTAGTGTCCCTCGATGCTTTCCGCTTATTTTTCATGGTGAGTGATTTTCCGTTCGGATCAGCGATGGCTTTGGAAGTGGATGGTTGCTGGGCTGACTCTTGGGACAGGGTTTGTTGGATTACCTCGGGTTCTATTTCAAGGGCTTCATAGCGGTTGCTTGTCTCGAGCTTGGTTGTTGCGTCCTGTATTGGGGTTTTGGCCTTGCGGGGTCTTTTGGGTTTTTGGAATTCAGTTATGTCGGAGCTGTCTCCGTCATTATCGGAGCTGGAGGCGTCGGAGTTGAAATCTGCGTCAGTCGAGTAGTTGGTTTCGGTGATATAGCTGGCGTTGGATGCGCAGCTATTGTCGACTGCTGGGACTGGATCTGTAGGGGGCTGGGGGGAGCCGTGCTAGCTCGCGGCCCTCATTCTAGTTGTGACTTCGTGCAGGTTGCTCATACAACGAAGGTAAATTGCGGTGTCGTCCGGGTTTGTAAAGTCGAGATTCGAGAGTTCGAATTCTCTGAGATCGGGCCATTGTTGGTGGTCGTTCAGGTTCATGCTCATGATGTTACGTTGTTCGGCTGGGCCTAGTAACGTGAGCACAAATAATGTATTAAATTCTTACCTTTGCCTTTGGATCCGGGTGGGATCCGGTTGTCGGGCCTGGCTTGGCCGTAACTGGTTAGGGAGGCCGCACTCGGCACGCGGGCCGCACTTGTTTGGGCTAGAAAGTCACCCTCGGTGTTCGAGGGTAACTCACTATATTGTTTTGGTAAACTCTAGGCACTATTGCGTCTCTAGGTTATAAAACACCAGCACAGTGACGTCACTTCACTTTGTTTACACTGGAGAACAAAGGACGCTTCAATTAACTCATTGATAATTACGTAGTAATTAGTCAATAAGCCAACTAAGAGAGGTGGCGATAGTGGAATTAACCACGCACTGGCACAGGGGTGTTCACTAGGCACTAAATTGTGTCTATAGTAGGGTGAAAGCACGTTTTTAAACATAACTAGACTGTTTTTAATTATAACACACAACCGGAGAGCGAACATGTTCACTGTACGGCTTACGAACTCGGAATATGACCAATTCTAGTCTTACCTCTGGATGTGTACCGGGCGGGCTAAAGCCCTCAACACGTGTCTTGCGATGTTTGATGAAAAAAGTGGTGCTAAGTCGTGCTTAGTTGTCCTTAAGGAAGCATCGAGGCCTTCGATGCTTCCATACTAGGGCTGGATCGTAGTCAACCGCAGATGCTATAGTAGCATTTGCGTGATCTTGTGCTTTCTGAAAGAATTTCTCAGCGCAAGCGCTGAGGAATTCATCCAAGCTCGGTACACCCAGTTCTCGTCTTATGTCTTCATTCCGTATGAACCAAGGAGCGGCAGAGATTTGCCGCAAACACTTGTTCTGGAATGCCTGCAACCGCTTTAACTGAGCGGTGCTGGCATAAGCCCAGACACTAGACGCGTAGGTCAAGACAGGTCGAATCACAGATTTATAAATCCGTGTCTTATTAGTGATGCTGAGGGAGCTCTTCTTGCATAATAGCGGCGAGAGCATTCCTTTGGCTCGAGTGGCCTTGGCTATGAAGTACGTAAAGTTCTTCTTCCAAGTCAATCTAGGGTCAAATATTAGCCCTAAATATTTGACACTATCACACCAAGGAATGTCTTCTCCAAAGAGTTTAACCGTACCTGACGGAGTTCTCTTTTTTATGGAGAAGAACATTGCTTTAGATTTTGCACCGTTCACGGCGACGCGCCATCGCGTACACTAGTTCTCGAGACTCTCGCAGGCCTGCTGGAGTCTTCGAGTGATTAGTGCTGGACCTAAAGATCTGGCAAGATATGCTGTATCATCAGCATACTGACATTTAACTGTTCTGTCGGCCGTCGGCATGTCATTCGTATAAAGTGCGAATAACAATGGCGACAGCAAAGAGCCCTGGGGGACGCCAGCCGCGACTGGCCTCCACGATGAGTACACATCCTCCACTTTAGCTCTTAGTTCTCTGGAAGTGAGATAAGAGGCGATCATCCTGATGAGAGATGGAGAGAAATCAGTGCAGTGCAGCTTGTATATAAGGCCCGCGTGCCAGACGCGGTCGAAGGCTTTGGAAACGTCCACAAAGACTGCACCGGCAGACTGATTTCTGTTAAATCCGTCTGTAATCAGCTCAGTGACACGCACGAGCTGATGGACAGTAGAGTGTCCGCCACGGAATCCATACTGTTCATCAGGAAGAAGATTGTTGGCATCGGTGTGCTCCTGAAGTCTGATCAAAATCAGCTTCTCTAAGATCTTGCCGAGACAGGATAGGAGACTTATCGGCCGATAGCTCTTAGGCAGCGATCGGTCATGTTCCGGTTTAGGGATGAGGACGACGTCAGCCTTTTTCCACACCCGTGGAAAATGGCACAGTCTCAGAGCAGCATTGAAGATGTTCGTCAGGGCGACGAGAGCTTTCCTGTCCAGATGTTTTATCATCTGGTTGGTAATGCCATCAGGTCCAGGTGCCTTACGCACTTTGAGCCTCTTGATGATCTCTGTGATCTGTCCTGGGTTGACGAAATCGCGTTCGTCCGGGGTGAAAACTTCCTCTGACAGACACTGAAGTTTTTCACCGACCTCCAGGACAAAATCTCGATCTAAAAAGTCCACGTTTGGACTGCATTGGGTCTGCAAACTGTCGGCGAATGCCTCCGATTTGCCTTTCCGGTCGTAGACCTTTCCATTGGCAGTAACTATAGGAGGTATACGAGCTCGTTTCCTCCCTAGTGCCTTGGCCATCCTCCATAGCGAGCAATCGTCAGGAGACAATTGTTCTAGGACACTAGACCACCGCTCATTCCAGTAATCCGCCAGGGCTTGGCGGACTTCCCGATCGAGTCTGTTCATTTCCGTCTTATCGACTGGATCTCTGAATCGCTGCCACCAGCGGCGAGAGCGATTCCGATCCTGAATGAGAGACCGAATATGCACGGGCAGTGGCTTAGCCGGAGGTTTGATAGTTCTCCGGATGGTAGCTTAGACGTAGTTAGGAATTGCATAAGTCTCTTGTGTGTTGTTATATGCGGGGTGTTTAGAAAATGTTGTGTTTGTGTTATGATGTCATTTTGTTCTGTTGTGTTATTTGTGTCGATGATATGTGAGCTTCCAAAGGCTTCAGCAAGTACTTCAGCCTTTTGCTCATCTGTTTCGTGTAATGTTGCATTTTGTGTTAGTGTAGGTATGTTTTTGGTTGGTTTTGTGTAGAGTCGGGAAAGGTTCCAGAGTGAATTGTCATTTTTGTTGATTGTTGTGAGTTTTTGTTTAAATGTATCATTTCTGTGCTTTGTGATTTGTGTTCTGATAATTTTGTTGAGTGAGTTTGCTTGTGTCTTGTATTGTCGATCATGTGTGCGCTGCCAGCGTTTCTTGGCCGTGTTGCGCTGTGTAATGTTGTTTAATATATGCTGTGGGAGGTGTTCTGTTTGTGTTTTTGTTTTAATGTTTAGCGTGTGTTTTGTTTTGGCTTTTTGTAGTGTTTTAGTGTATTTTCGTACCTCGTCGTCAACTTGTTGAGGTGTATTTATGTGTGCGTTTATGCGTACGCTACGATCTAATGTCTCTCTGAACATCTTCCAATTTGTGTTTTTGTAGGATGTAATATGTTTAGTCATGTTTTCTTTATGTCTGTCGTTTAGTGTAAGTATTATGGGGTCATGGTCAGATGTAAGTTCAGAGAGTGTAGTCGGTTCTGTGATTTTTGTTACGTTTTTGTTGATAATAATGTCTACTGTGCTGGGTGTTGATCCGTTAGGCGGAAAGTGTGTAGGTTTGTTAGGTGCGTGTATCGTAGCATACGCATATAGTGTTGTGCCGTTCGTGTTGTATGTTGGGTTGTAGCCCCAGGTGGTGTGTCGCGCGTTGATGTCACCTATTATTATTATTTTGTTGCGGTCTGTCAGTTCGTCTAAGTCTTGTACAGTTAGTTTGTGTCTTGGGCTGTTGTAAGCAGCCGTTATGTAGGTGCTGTCTGTCAGTCTGATCGTTATTGTTTCTAAATGTGTGTGTGTTAAGTCCGTTATAGTGTGCGGTATGTTATTTTTGACTAGGAGTGCCACTCCCCTGTCTGCCGTGACGTCATTCTCGTCAGCCTCAGGCGGTCTGTCTCGTCTGTATATAATGTAGTCTTTAATTTTAAATTTGTCATTTACTTTAAGTCTCGTTTCGTTCAGTGTCAAAATGTCTATTTTATGTCTTGTCAAGAAGTAAGTCAATTCGTCTGTCTTACCTCTTACGCTGTTGGCATTCCAGGAGCATACCTTAAGTTTATATGCCATACTGATCGACAGTAAGAGCGAACCTTTGCAGTACTATTACTTTATCCATTTCGTCTTTGGCTGATTGTAGTTGAGAATTGAGATCCCTGACTGCCGCCAGCATTCCCTCCATGTTGATAAGTGAGTTCAATGTTTTGAATTCTGAAATTAAATCAAGAAAATCATTAGATTCTAGAATGTTATTGCTATCATTGTTTTGTGTGTGTGTAGTTTGTTTGCGTATTTGTGGTGCGGGTACAGTGTTACGTGTATGTGTTGTTGGTTGCCTGAGCATCGGCCACTGCTCAGGTGCTGCACTCGGTGGGGTGGGGAGTAGAGTGCGTCTGTTGTTGTTTAGTTGACATGGGTTAACAGCTGGTTGGGGGGCAGGGACGTACGTTGTCTGCTGTTTCTTTTGGGATACTCTTCTATTTTCCAATCTTCTAATTGCTGTAATATAGGTCTTGCAGTCGGTGGAGTTGGCAGGGTGGGGGCCCTCGCAATTGACGCATTTTATTATCGGGTTGGGGCCACATTCTCTAGTAAGATGTGGCGCCGCACATTTTAGACAATTTGGTCGCCTATTGTAGTTTGACGTAGCGTGGCCCCACGTCTGGCATCTGGGGCACTGTATAATGCCCCTCTTATTACGGTGCCTCTCCCAGGACACCCTAGTAAAGGCCAGATACTTGGCCATAGTATTAAGTTTGTCCAGTGTGACTTCTGGTGTCGTTATGACCAAGTAAAGTGGCCTATGTTTGGTGGTCATTTTAATTATATTTATGGCTTCTACGCCTTTGTTGCTTAGCTCCTGTTTGAGCTCATCTAGTGTGATTTCGAGGTCAAGACCTCTCAAGACGTGACCTCTGGTCTTGTCACGCTTGTCCGTATACGTGAAATACTCCACATTGTCACTATGAATTTGCTTGAGGAATTCCTTCCTTGACTCATATTCATGAATATGGATACGAGTCTCATAATTGTTATATTCCACATGAAAGTTTTCACCCGCATGCTCTCCTACTAACTTGTTTAAGTCTTTTCCATTTTTTGGTCTTCCCGTTAAAACTACGGGAGGTGGTCTTATTTCTTTTTTATGCGCTGCTTCCTTAACTTCTTCTTCCTCCAAGGATTCGTACCTGTTCCTTACAGGTACGTTATAGTCTGGTTTTAATTTTTTCGCCGGTGAATCCATCATAACATCGGCAATGGTTTGTCTTTTGTTTTCAGTGTTGTTGTTTTTCACTATTTCAGTGTTCATGTTTTCATTTTTTTCACTGTTAATATTATTAATATTATCCGTATTGACAGATCTGGGAGTCCTTACAGGTCTAACCCAGATTCTGTCATTAATTTTTACTTTGGTATACAGATTATGTACAGAACTCACTGTTTATTTGGCGGGAGAGTTGCCGCTCTCGACACGCGCTCCTGTCAGATTTTTAGGTTATGTTGTACTTTGTATTTTAAAAAGTTGTTTTTAACACTATAACTGATAATTAAAGTTCACCTTCACTTTCACATACATTTTGAGTGTTTGGGAACGTGTTCTCACACTTTTTTATTCTGATTTAACTGTATTTTAACTGTTTTTTGGATATTTCGCAAGAGCGATGTGGAACACGTCTTACTCAGAAGACGAGAACCGGTGTATTCAACATGGTATGGCCGTTGCCTTAATTTCTGTCTCCTGAACCCGCTTTGGTCGTTTTACCGACCCAATCGAGTTTGCGGAGACGGTGGAAGAGTCCGAACGAAGACGTTTTACGGAGCTGTCCTGGTGGACGTCCATGTCGCTTTCCTCAGAAGACGAGAAAGCGACATCTACGTGCTCATTAATGATCATTGGAAGATCGGCTTTCAGAGTCACTATCATCTGTGTGATAGGACGAAGATAGACTCGACGTCGGTCTCGAAACACGACCAGAATTCACGAACGTATAGGTGTCATCGATGAGACCACCGAAAGCGCGGTTCTCCAGCCGTGACTTCGAAGCGGAGCCACTTTTCGAGTTTGGTTTATCTTCAGCTGCGGGAACGCCAGCTGGAGACACTACGGAGCCGCTAGAGCGGCTTGAAGATGCTGCATCTGGCTGGCTGGAAGGAGCACAGCCCGATGGAGACACAACAGACGACGTAGACGACGTAGTAGGGATGGCGGGAACGCCAGCTTGCAACGATTTAAGATGCTTTGATTTCCTTCCAGCTTTATTGCTTACGGAAGCAACTGGAGAGGACGTTTTGCGGAATTGATCACGCATGTTGCTAGCGGCGGGGATGCCAGCTAGTGTCTCAACGGATTCACTTTTGCGACGTCCGTGAGTCTTTTCGCCACTTGCACAAACAGAGGTGGCTACTTTCCGAGAACTTCCGGAAGTGACGGACCTGGTGCTCAAAGCCCTCGACGGAGGTCGAGAGTCCGAAGCCGCAGAGTCAGCACTCCTGTGTACCTCAACGGTGACAGTAGTCACTGCACCGTGAGACTTTTCGGGGGCCTTATCACGGACCCCCGCTGGTTGAGAAACGAATGATGGGGCACCGCTCGACACCCGTCGAGGATGTTCCCTAGGAGGGCTGGCTGGAGTCCTCCCGGCGGCGCGAGCGCGACCACCGGGAGTCATCCCGATAGCTCTAAACAGAGCTATACGGGTATATTTTAAAAGATGACTCAATTAATAACAAGTGTTGCGGCTATACCTGCCAAAACAGTCTGTAGCCGATCGTTGCGGTTATTTAATAACCGTAGATCGCGATAAACCAGACAGCACGCACTTAATACTCACCGCTAACGTTGAGAAGCACGCTTAGTCAGTGGAAAATACCCAAATAAACACCGGCAGACAACACATACGTGTGCACAGCTCGGAGTCACTCGGCCAACTAAAAAAACTCGGAATATGACCAATCTAGTCTTGCCTCTGGATGTGTACCGGGCTAAAGCCCTCAACACGTGTCTTGCGATGTTTGATGATAAAAGGGGTGGCCTGATCCTCAGGCCTGTGGTGCTAAGTCGTGCTTAGTTGTCCTTAAGGAAGCATCGAGGCCTTCGATGCTTCCATAATAGGGCTGGATCGTAGTCAACCGCAGATGCTATAGTAGAATTTGCGTGATCTTGTGCTTTCTGAAAGAATTTCTCAGCGCAAGCGCTGAGAAATTCATCCAAGCTCGGTACACCCAGTTCGCGTCTTATGTCTTCATTCCGTATGAACCAAGGAGCGGCAGAGATTTACCGCAAACACTTGTTCTGGAATGCCTGCAATCGCTTTAACTGAGCGGTGCTGGCATAAGCCCAGGCACTAGACGCGTAGGTCAAGACAGGTCGTATCACAGATTTATAAATCCTTGTCTTGTTAGTAATGCTGAGGGAGCTCTTCTTGCATAGTAGCGGCGAGAGCATTCCTTTGGCTCGAGTGGCCTTGGCTATGAAGTACGTAAAGTTCGTCTTCCAAGTCAATCTAGGGTCAAATATTAGCCCTAAATATTTGACACTATCACACCAAGGAATGTCTTCTCCAAAGAGTTTAACCGTACCTGACGGAGTTCTCTTTTTTATGGAGAAGAACAATGCTTTAGATTTGGCACCGTTCACGGCGACGCGCCATCGCATACACCAGTTCTCGAGACTCTCGCAGGCCTGCTGGAGTCTTCGAGTGATTAGTGCTGGAATGAAAGATCTGGCAAGATATGCTGTATCATCAGCATACTGACATTTAACTGTTCCGTCGGCCGTCGGCATGTCATTCGTATAAAGAGCGAATAACAATGGCGACAGCAAAGAGCGAATAACAATGGCGACAGCAAAGAGCCCTGGGGGACGCCAGCCTCGATTGGCCTCCACGATGAGTACACAACCTCCACCTTAGCTCTTAATTCTCTGGAAGTGAGATAAGAGGCGATCATCCTGATGAGAGATGGAGAGAAATCAGTGCAGTGCAGCTTGTAGACAAGGCCCGCGTGCCAGACGCGATCGAAGGCCTTGGAGACGTCCACAAAGACTGCACCGGTCGACTGATTTCTGTTAAATCCGTCTGTAATCAGCTCAGTTACACGCACGAGCTGATGGACAGTAGAGTGTCCGCTACGGAATCCATACTGTTCATCAGGAAGAAGATTGTTGGCATCGGTGTGCTCCTGAAGTCTGATCAAAATCAGCTTCTCTAAGATCTTGCCGAGGCAAGATAGGAGACTTATCGGCCGATAGCTCTTAGCCAGCGATCGGTCATGTTCCGGTTTCGGGATAAGGACGACGTCTGCCTTTTTCCACACTCGTGGAAAATGGCACAGTCTCAGAGCCGCATTGAAGATGTTCGTCAGCGCGACGAGAGCTTTCCTTTCCAGATGTTTTATCATCTGGTTGGTAATGCCATCAGGTCCAGGTGCCTTACGCACTTTGAGCCTCTTGATGATCTCTGTGATCTGTCCTGGACTGACGAAATCGTGTTCGTCTGGGAAGAAAACTTCCTCTGAAAGAGATTGAAGTTTTTTACCCACCTCCAGGGCAAAATCTCGATCTAAAAAGTCCTCGTTTGGACTGCATTGGGTCTGCAAACTGTCGGCGAATGCCTCCGATTTGCCTTTCCGGTCGTAGACCTTCCCATTGGCAGTAACTATAGGAGGAATACGAGCTCGTTTCCTCCCTAGTGCCTTGGCCATTCTCCATAGTGAACAGTCGTTAGGAGACAGTTGTTCTAAGACACTAGACCACCGCTCATTCCGGTAATCCGTCAGGGCTTGGCGGACTTCCCGATCGAGTCTGTTCATTTCAGTCTTATCCGCTGGATCTCTGAATCGCTGCCACCAGCGGCGAGACCGATTCCGATCCTGAATGAGAGACCGAATATGCATGGGCAGTGGCTTAGCCGGAGGTTTGATAGTTCTCCGGATGGTAGCTTCCTTCACAGCATTCTTCAGCGTGTTGACAAAACTATCAACTGCCGAGTCAAGCTGTTCAGTGGATGCGATTGACATGGAACAGACAATTCGCTCCTCTACCAGTCTTGTGAAAGATGGCCAGTGCGTTTTGGAGAGTTACTTCTCCAGTATGGTCCGAGGAATCGTTTAGATGCATAATCTTAGGATTGTGATTAGAGCTCATCTCAGAGAGTTTGAACACGTCAGTCTGGTGACGGATGTCTTTAGTGGTAAAGACGGCTATCCCATCAGGAACGTGTCCGGCTACGCGCGGGTAGTGACTCGGGTCCTTTGGAGCCAGAACATTCACATCTTTGCTGTCGGCAAATTCCCTCAGAATTCTTCCATTTTTGTTTCTTCTCCGACTGTTCCAAGTTTTATGCTTGGAGTTCAGATCACCCCCAATAATAACTGGGCCGCGATGGTCTAGAAGTTTGACGAAGTCAGCGGGATCCAGTTGGTTCTTGGGTTGTTTATACACTGCTGTCAGCCACACCGGTCCCAAGTTAGTGGTAACTTGGATGGTGGTAGCTTCAAGCTTGTGTAGCGGAGGGTCTGGAGCTTGACAGTGTTCAATGCTGCACCGGACGAATATGGCAGTACCGCCCAAAGGGCCAGTAAGCCTATCATTTCTGTAGCAGCAATAGTTTTGTAATTTCAAACTATCGGCTGGCTTCAAAAATGTCTCACTGTAGTGTTTTACTCGGGAAATTTAGGAAAAACTCAATATTTAGTTTAACTAATATTATTTTATTTAGATATTATTATTTTGAACCTTACCATTACAATTCTAATTAATGACTAACTTGATAAGACCTAATTAATACATGCACATCTTACAGTACGTTGGCGCTTGCGCCGTCCTTATGTTAACATTCTTATAATTCAAATATACATTCCTCCCCTACAATTTTTCAAAATTAAATCTATCGGGTTTTTTTCTTATTCTTTTACCTCGTCTGGGTTCTATGGTTTCGTCGGAGGGTCGACGTTTTCTTTTTTTATTATTTACAATTTCCTGTGGAATTTCAGAATTTGATTTAATGGGTAAACTAATTTCATATTTCAGCATCTGATTTACATGGCGTTTCCACGTTAAACCATATTCTGGAATTCTTACAATGTATATACAATTGCTAATTTGTTTTTGAACCAGACCTTTAACCCAAGATGGTTTGTTAATATTTTTATAGTTGCGTACTAATACTTCCTCCTCTACCGCAAAATGAATTTTGCGGTTTCCTACAAAATTACGTTTTTGTCTATCTTGATTATTTTGTACCCTCTGCTTAATTTTACTATTTGGCAATAGCAATGAAAAACGTGTTCGCAGAGATCTACCCAACATTAGTTTGGCAGGGGTCGTTCCAGTTGTACAATGCTCTGTATTTCTATAGTCAAATAGAAAATTCGAAAGTATTAAATTAATATCTGCTGTTTTATTAAAATTTTAAACTTTTATTAGAGCGTTTTTGACTGTTTGCACTGAATTTTCCGCAGCTCCATTCGACTGAGGATGAAAGGGGGGTGAAGTTATATGTTTGATATTATTTTTATTTAAAAAGTCCTGGAACTGATTGGACGTAAATTGTCTACCGTTGTCCGATACTAATGTCTCAGGTAGCCCAAATCTTGCAAAAATAGCTCGTAAGGCTTGTATGGTTACTTGGGTAGTGATAGAGGTAGTCATAACCACTTCTACCCACTTAGAATGAGCGTCTAAGATTACTAGAAAATATTTATTTAAAATAGGACCCATATAACCTATGTGAATTCTTTCCCATGGCTTGCTTGGCCATGGCCACGTTAGTAATTCCGCTTTGGGAGGGTTTATGAAGTTAAGTCTACACGGTTCACAATTTTTAGTTATATTTTCAATATCTTTATCTATTTTAGGCCACCAGAAATATGACCTAGCTAAACTTTTCATTTTGCTAATTCCCATATGAGATACATGTAATCGTTCTAATAAATGTGGTCTTAGTTTTTCTGGAATTACTATCCTTCGATTCCATAAAATACAGTTGTCTTCCAGTGACAATTCCTCCAATTAATTTTAAAAGCGTTAATTTTAGGGTGTACTTCGAGTTTCCCTGGCCAACCATTTCGTACATATGTAATAATTTTTTTTAAAAATTGATCATTTTTAGTTTCTAACAACCGTATTAAAACTGATCGGAAAATCTATATTTTCTGAAAAATAAAATGGAAAATCAATTTCGTTATCATCTTCCGTTTCTTCATTTACAATTTTAAGAGGTAAACGTGATAAACAATCCGCTGAATTTGCTTTCGATTTAATATATTCTATTTTATATTTGTTATTGGATAAAATTATTGCCCATCTTTGTAGTCTGTTAGCGGAATATTGGGGAATTCCCTTTTCAGGGTTAAATATAGAAACTAAGGGTTTGTGATCGGTACATAAAATACAGGGTACAGACAGACCACCTGTAGACACGATATGGCTTAAAATTGCACCGACTCCTACACTGGAAGCATCGACAGTTAATTTAATGTCCAATCTTGGGTCATAGTGTATCAGTTCATCTAAGGAAGTTAATTTTTCTTTAATTTTATCAAATGTCGTTTGACACTCATTAGACCAAACCCAGTTATTATCTTTTTTTTAAAGATTATACAATGGTTGTAAAATATCTGAGATATTTTTAATAAATTTAGAATAATAATTTACCATTCCTATAAAGGATTTGAGTTCTGAAACATTAGTCGGAACGGGAGCTTTTACTATTGGAAAATTTTTGACATTATTAGCTTGAATGCCCTTCTGATTTATAGTAAACCCCAAATAATTGACTGAAGTCTTAAAAAAATCAAATTTTTCTCTCCTAATTGTTAATCCAAATTTTTTAAATCGTTCAAGCACTGTTTCTATTAATTTTAAATGCGCCCTTTCATCCTTACCCGAAATTTGTACATCATCTAAGAAACATGCCACTCCTGGAATATCCTGCAGAATAGATTCCATAATTTTCTGGAACTTCCCCGGAGCCGAATTAATGCCATAGGTTAATCTGCGAAAACGAAACAATCCTTTATGAGTGGAAATTGTGACCAATTTTTGTGAGTTTTCGTCTAGTTCAATTTGTTGGTAAGCATTAGTCAGGTCAATTTTTGAAAAATATGGTCCAATTTCTAAATTATTTAACAAGTTCTCTATTTTGGGAAGGGGGTACATGTCAACCTTTAAATTTGGGTTTAAAATGATTTTAAAATCACCGCAAATGCGTATAGAACCATCAGATTTCAGTACTGGAACTATAGGCGTAGCCCATTCACTGTAATCCACTGGGTAAATTACATTTAACTTAATCAATCGTTCTAGTTCTTTTTCTACTTTCTTTTTCATTGCAAATGGAAGAGGACGGGCCGTAATTAATTTTGGCTCCACCTCATTATTTTTTAACTGTAAAATTGCTTTGCTCTTGTTAAATTTGCCTAATGGCTTATCCAAAACAGTTTTATATTTATTCAAAACATTACTTAAATTCTGATTTGAATTTAAAAAATTAATATGCTTAATTTCTAATTTAAATAATTTAAAAAAATCTCTACCAAGTATTGGAGGGCCTCCTTCCTATATCACATAAATTTCTAAAGCTTTATTTATATTATTATAATTTACTTCTACTTTGAGCATTCCTAATGGTTTGATTTTTAAACCATTATAAAAATATAAATTTTTACTAGTTTCAAACAATTTAAATTTTGAAAGATTTTCTTTAAAAAATATATCCGATACGGCTGATATAGCTGCCCCTGTATCTAATTGAAATTTATAGTTATTCTTATTTATTTTTACTTCTATATATAAAGGTTCACAAAAACTAAGTTTCTCATTATTAAGTTGAAATATGGAAAAATTATTTTCATTTTCAATATAATTTAAATTTCCTTTGTTTAGGTTTCTATTTACCTGTTTCTCTTTGACCGAACATACAGTGGACAAATGACCTGTTTTATTACAACAATGACATTTAGCATTTTTAAAATAACACTTATCTGTTGCATGATTTTGTTTGCCACAACATTTGCAAACTTGTCGTTGCCCTTCGGAATGTCTTGACCTCTGTGGCTGACTGGAAGTTACCGGTCTCTGCCTCTGCTTTTATCGTACGAAGTTGAACCCCGATTCTTGTTTTATGGCCTTTTCCTCGCCGTGGAACTGCATTGTGGCACTTTTGGCGTGGGCGATTTCCACCGCTCTCTCCAAGGTCACTGTCGCAGCCTCCTCAAACAGACGATCCACAACGCGACCTCTTCCAAAGCCCATTATGAAACGGTCACGGAGCACCATCGAAAGTTCATATCCAAACTCGCATGGAGCGGCCAAATCCCGCACCCGTGCTAGCCACTCATTTACTGTCTCATTTTCGTTTTTTACCGCACCATAAAATTTGTATCGGTGCGCGAAAATTGATTTTTGCGGAGTAAAATGTTTTTTTTAATAATTCACTTAGTTTTTCCAATGTTTCCGTCTCCGGAGTTTTTGGTAGGCACAAATTAAATATTAATTTATAAGAGTTTTCATTTAGCATATTTAATAAAATAGCACGCTTTTTATCATTGGCCAAGAAATAATTATTTAATCTGGCTTCGTATATTGTCCAGTCGTCGGATTCACCATTGAATTCTCTCAACTGACCCATGTGGCCACTCGACGCCATTTTTTTAATTAAACTTTTATTTAATTTAAATTTTAATAAATTATTATTTGATTTAGTTTATTTTCATCGTCGCCAAATGTAGTGTTTTACTCGGGAAATTTAGCAAAAACACAATATTTAGTTTAACTAATATTATTTTATTTAGATATTATTATTTTGAACCTTACCATTACAATTCTAATTAATGACTAACTTGATAAGACCTAATTAATACATGCACATCTTACAGTACGTTGGCGCTTGCGCCGTCCTTATGTTAACATTCTTATAATTCAAATATACTACAGACTAAAATAACGTCAATGTTATGATCGCTGGCGAACACTTCCAGCTGATCTCTCTTGCGACTGAGGCCTTCTGCGTTCCAAGCGCAGATGGCGAGAGAAGAAGGGCGCGTCTTACTTCTGATGTCGGCCATTGTTAGAGTTAACATTGGGGGCCCAGAAGGCAGGCTGACTCGACAGCTGGCTAATGATCAGAGCGGCATTGCTCAGCAATGAGGCCGCTTGATTAAGCAACTGCTGAAGAGTCTGGAAGGAGTCTTCGAAGTTTAGGAGGGGAGTCTATGGGAAGGACTGCGGTGGGGATGCTACTACCGCCTGACGCGGTAGCACACCCCTCTCAGAGCGTACCGCTGGTCTCACCGGGAGTGGTGAGGTCTTGGCAGGTTGCCTTTGTGCCTGTGTCGCCTGTTGACGAACGGTTGCCGCTTTGGGCCTGTTCGTAGGAGCGGCAGACGGAGGGGGAACAGGTGCGGACTGAGCCGCACGATTCCTCCTCCCCCGCTTCCTCTGCTTATTAAAACCGTCTGCGTCTGTTCCTGAGTCAGGAATAACAGCCGCAGTGGTGCAAGCAGGCACTAGCATCTTAATCAATATCGTAAGTACCGCACTGGAGTGCATGACTTACTAGTCTCTGTTTTTCTCTTGGAATTTTCTTTATTATTTTTGTATATCTCACCTTATTAGGTGTTGAGCAGTCTTAGAAGATGGCATGTCTAGGTCTCTTGTATTTGTCACTTGTAGTTTCGTCATATTCTTTGAACATATCAATGAATTGAGAAAGATCGCTGTTCTGTATCTGTTCGAAGAACTTGATAGAGTAGTCTTTGATGACATCCTTGATCAAAGGAATTTGCAGATCTCTATGGATTTGCGTATTTCGCATATACGCAGGAGCATCAGCTAGGATCCTTAAAACCCGATTCTGGACTCTCTGGATCTGGGTGATAAGACTAGATCTCGCATAGTCCCATATGGGTGAGGCGTAGAGGAGTTGAGGTCTTATAATGGACTTGTATAATCTCAGTTTATTCTTTATACTTAGGTGGTTTCTGCCTTTTATGAGAGGCCATAATCTGCCGACAGTTTGTCTGGATTGGGTGCGCTTATTGCGGATGTGATCTGTCCAGTTGAGTCTTTTGTCCAGGGTGACTCCCAGGTACTTAGTCGAATTTTTCCATGGAATTTCTTTCCCATTTAATTGGAGGTTCGTTGTCGGGGTGAGGCGTCTTTTAGCAAATAAGACCGCCGAACTCTTTTCAGGATTCACCGGAATCCTCCAATCTGTAAACCACTTTTCTAGAGAATCTAGCTTGGTTTGAAGTCTTTTGTATATGATCTCCAGCTTGACAGAGCGGTAGAGAGCTACTGTGTCATCCGCGTATTCTGCATCAAAAGTGTCCCCCGTTCGAGGCATATCGCTGACAAAAACATTGAAGAGGAGTGGAGAAAGAATAGAGCCTTGAGGTACGCCGGCCTCTATTTCCCTCGAAGACGAGAGGTGGCCGTTTACTCTTATCTTGAATGATCTCCCTTTTAGATATGATGCTACAAGTTTAACCATATGTAATGGAAATTTGGCTTCTAGTAATTTGTAGCACAAGCCATTATGCCACACCTTGTCGAATGCTTTTGCCACATCTAGGAAAATGGCTCCAGTAGCTCTTTTGGAATTAAATCCTCCCGTAATGTACTCCACCACTCTGAGAAGCTGGTGGTTTGTAGAGTACTTGTTCCGAAAGCCATGTTGGGTTTCTGGAATGATGTTATTGCTCTCAGTGGTCTTTTGTAGTCTTGTCAGAATAAGTCTCTCAGTGACCTTTCCCAAGTGGTTTAGCAGGCTGATGGGTCGATAGTTTTGCGGGAACTTTCGATCCTTGCCAGGTTTGGGGATCATGATGACAATCGCTTCTTTCCAGATGGTCGGAAAACGTCCCAATCTCATTGCTGCATTTGTAATATTGGCTATTGCAACTATGGCTCTTCTGGGAAGGAGTCTGATCGCATTGTTCTTAATGCCATCTGGGCCTGCAGCTTTCTTTATATTTGCTTTGGATGTTATTTGATGGACTTCTTCGGGGGTGACAAAATCTATGACTTCGTGGTCGTGAGTACATCGGAGTCTTAAATGGACAACTCTGTTTATTCTATGAATGTGGTCCAGATCCACATTTTCATAGTTATTGCTATATTGTAGCTCAAGACTGTTTGCTAGTTGTTCCGCTTTGTCTGCGGAACTATAGACCAGACCGTTTTCTCCATGTAGGACCTTGCTAAAGGAAGGTTCTTTCCTCATGAACTTGGCAATTTTCCACATGTCTTGTTCATTTTCGTCGAATCCCTCGAGAGTATGCTTCCATCTTTCATCTTTGATATCGGCAATTTCTTTCCTTACACTGTATCTGAGTTTATTATACAGGTTTCGATCTTCTCTGGATCTAGTCCTCTGCCATCTTTTTCGGGCCCTGTTTCTCTCCCGGATTTGTTTGCTTAACCAACCTGGCAAAGCAAGAGGGTTGGAGAGATGGGCTACTTTTGTGGTGGTGGCCTTACTCAGAGCTTGTTGGATTTGCTCAGTAAGGAGGACTGTAGAACTGTCTAGATCTTCTGCCGTGGTGATCATTGGTAATGGACCTATACTCTCTTCAAGATACTCCGAATATGAGCTCCAGTTGGTGGTGGAGGATTGTAGTGGTTTTGACCTGACTGGATCAGTATTGATCTCAATTATGACCGGATTATGGTCGGATGTAAGGTCGTTTATTGAGTCTATACTGATGACTTCAACATTTCGGACAACAGCTATATCCAGTAGTACATCGGGTCTAAAGCCTCTCTTGTGGAAGAAAGTTGGGGAAGTCGGTCCATGCGGTTGTAGTCCATGATTTTGTGAATATTTAAGTAGAGTCTCACCTCTATTTATTCACTCTGCTGTTCCAGATTTGATGCTTGGCGTTAAAGTCCCCCGCAGCTAACGTGGAGTCCGATGAACTGAATATCTTCCCTAGATCGTCAGGGAGTAATTGAAGTTTGGGAGTCTGGTATACGGAGACGATGGTCAGCTGTTTATTGTTCAACATGGTGATGGATACAGCATTTGCTTCCAAGTTTTCTAAATCATAGTCGTCAATTTGGGTATGATCGATGTTCCTTTTGATGTAGATGGCTGTTCCTCTCCCTAGATCTTTAATCCTATCTCTTCTATATCATATATAGTTGGAGATCCTTGGTCTGAAGGAGGGCCGGAGGTGTGTTTCATTCACCAGTATGACGTCTAGCTGATGTCGTATGGCGAATTCCTCCAACTCAGATCTTTTCTCGTTGAGGCCATCTGCATTCCAGAAGGCAATCATCAATGTAGTGGGAATATCATAATGGTGTGCCTCCATTATTCCAGAGCCGCTAACATTGTTGTGAAGGTTGACGTAAGGTCCTTCAGTAGCGTAGCTATTGTCAGTTTGAGCGTAGCCTTGGTGTTCGTAGCTACTGCTTCTGCCAGTTGTTTCGGGCTGGCCTGATTAACTGGAGTGGCTGTTTCACATTTGGTGTTGGTCCTGTTGGACTGATTTTTATTTTGAGTTTGATCACGATGCCTGTCTTCCGGATTGGGAAGAGAAGGATTCCCAGATCCAGATGCTACTTGGCTGTAACTTATTCCTTCTCTAGTATTAGCTGGTCTTGTAATAACCCTGTCATAGACTTTCGTCTCGGGCTTCCTTTGGTTAGAGGTTTTGGGGAAAGCCGGGCAACCTCTGTAGCTGGCCGGGTGTTCACCATCGCAGTTGGAGCATCGGGCCTTTCCCATCTCTTTTGTGTGAGAGCAGGTGGTAGATAAGTGGTCCCGTCCACATCTCACACATTTTGGCGGGGCTGTGCAGCAGTTCGATGCGTGGCGAAATTGTTGGCAACGATGACATTGCGATATTTGATTGCCACGACGTAGAGTTTCAACTCTTATTCTTAGGTTGAATATACTGCTCAAGTTAAAGATCTCTTTCCCTGCCGGGGATTTTTCTAATTCCACCATGATAAGTGGTATTGGCTTTTTAGCCTGGCCCACTCTCATTCTTTTAGCTTGGATGATAGGGAACTTCAAGTACTTAAGTTCAGAGCTTATATCGTCTTCAGTAATTCCGATTGGAACGCCTCTTAGAACGACTTTAAGCGTTTTTTCCTCTGGAAGTTTGTAAGTATGATAAGGTAGGTTTTTTGAGTCGAGTAATTTAGTGGCAGCTCTAAAATCTGTGGGGCTAATTGGCTGGATACGGATGTCCTCTCCAGCAGTGCATGCCGGTTTAAATTCAATTTTGGCCTTAGCCATCTCTTTGGTTAATCCAACCCAATTTACCTGAGTGCGGAGAATTATTGGAGGAACTTTGCCAGTTGAGGAAGAGCTGGCAGGAACATTCTGGGATGTTTGGTTCTTGGTGGGAACCTCAAGTTCATTGGGTGCTTCAAGTTCTTTGGGAACTTCCAGTTCTTTGGAAACTTCATATGTTTCTTTACTCGTGGAGGGGATTGGTTCTTCAGTATTGACTGCTTTCTGAGTGGCCGGAACTGGTGATTCTGATCCTTCCGATTCAGAGGATTTGGCTAACGAGACGCCGTTCTCACCGCGTCTTTGTTTCCTGGCCTTATTGCGAGCCTTCTGGGAACGTTTCCTTTTTGGGATGGTTTGGAATCTATCATCGCACTGGGATTTTTCCTGGACTGTTTCGTTTCCAGACGATTTATCGTTGGCAGAGACCATGCTTAAGACCGAGGAGAACCTCGATTTATCTGTTGAAGAGTTGCTTTCATCAGTGTCCGCGTTTAGATTGCGTCGGTCTAACTCTTCCTTAATGAGTTCACTGACACAAGGAGAGATGTCGTTTAAGAAACGCTCTTTCTCCTCTGAGTCGAAGTGATGGAAGTATTTAGTTATATGATCCATTATAATTTTAGTAGTCACTGTCCCTTCTGGACTTGATTTTATTGATCAGGGCCTTAAAACACACGCGGGCCGCAAAAATGGCTCGCGGGCCACAACTGGCCCGGGGGGCCCAGATGGCACGCGGGCCAAAGAAGTTTGACAGTCCTACCCCTAACACAGAGTAGTGCCCTCAACAATCACTAATGTTCTTAATATCCACAAAAACTAGGCACGGATAGTGTCTCTAGAATTTTATATTACTGAAACGTACTACGCAGTTAATAACTACACTGCACTTTGGACTGAACTTTGTAAACAAAGAAAACAGAAAACTCACAGTTATGTTCACTCACAAAACACTGTTAAACACTCACTAGGCACTAATTGTGTCTCTAGTAGTTAACAATAATACTATTAAAACACATTAAATATATTAAATATATCAATATTTAATTTTTTTTTTTTTTTTTTTGTGATCGCACTTGAGAACTTATCGTATGTGTACTCCCTACGACAGTTGGATCTCGAAAAAATAAAATAAAATGCAAGCAGGCATTGGTGGTGCAGGTTGAAATACCACCGCTGGGGAAGGTGTCGCGACAGGTGTCGCTTTACCCATTGCCACGTATGGTAACGGCTTTTTCCAAGCCGATACGGCTGGAGCAGGAGCGGGTACGTAGCTCGGACGTGGAGCTGTTCTCCTTTGTCGGTGTTCATTGGGCCGTCTGGTAGAAACACGTGAGGGACACATGCGAGAACCGGCGGGATGATAGGCAGGGGCGTTGCGCGCCTTGCAGTTCACACAGCAAGGCTTGTTAGCCTTGTTGGGACACTGCTGGGACGAGTGTTCACCGCTGCACCACGAGCAGTGCGGTATGGAATGACAACCGCTAGCGGTGTGGTACAACCCCTGGCAGTTGAAACACTGCTTGATTCCGTCGATCCTCCTCTTCTTCTCGACGGACACTTTAAAATATAGCAGCGTAGCTATATCATAAATCCCAGTGTCTCCACGAGCAACCTCAACAAGAATGAGAGGCATCTCGCGACGAACATCAATAGGCCCTTTGTAGAGCCTAGAGATCTTCGAAGGTCTGTGTCCAAGGGCGATCAGCTCTTGCTTCACATCGTCTATAGGGATGTCTACTGGAAGCCCTCTGATAACCACCCTAAGAGGTTGGTCCGACTTGAGCGGGAGAACGTTATATTCAACGTCCTTCAGGTGTTGTCTGCACGTAGGTCCGCAAGAATGCGAGTCATTTTGCGATAGTTCGCAATCGTGTTGGTTTGCAACACGATACCTGACACGCGATTCTTAGCGCTTAGAATGGTGACCCCTGATTGGTCACACCGGCTTCTAAGCAGCATATAGTGCTGCCGGCTAGTGAGAGTAACCGTGGGAGGTTTGCTCTCATTAGCGGGTCCTGACTTGGCCGGAGCAGGAGTGTCAATGTACATAGCCGAGGCCTGAACATTTTCGACACGTTCCACTGTCTCCTGACCCGCTTTGGTCGTTTTACCGACGCAATCGAGTTCTCGGAGATGGTGGAAGAATCCGATCTCAAACGTTTCACCGAGTTGTTCTGGTGGACGTCCATGTCGCTCTCCTGTGAAGAAAAGAAAGCGGCATCTACATTCCCGTTAAAGAGCGTACCGGAGTCCACCGAAGAACGACCCGTAAACGGAATGTTGAACCGATCAGTGGAAGATCGGCTTTCAGAGACACTATCTGTGTGATACGACGATGCTATACTCGACGTCGATCCCGAAGTACGACCAGAATTCGCGTACGTATCGGTGTCATCGATGAGACTCCCGAAGGCGCGGTTCTCCAGTCGTACCTTCGAAGCGCAGCCACTTTTCGACTTAGGATTGTCTCCAGCTGCGGGAACGCCAGCTGGGGCACTACGGAACCGCTAGAGTGACTTGAAGATGCTGCATCAGGCTGGCTGGAAATAGCACAGCCTGACGGAGACGAAACAGACGACGTAGAGATGGCGGCGGAAACGCCAGCTTGCAAAGATTTTGATTGCTTGGTTTTCGTTCCAGATTTACTGCTTACAGAAGCAGCTGGAGAAGACGTCTTGCGGAATTGGTCCCGCATGTTGCTAGCGGCGGGAATGCCAGCTAGTGTCTCAACGGAGTCACTTTTGCGAAGTCCGAGAGACGTTTCACCACTTGCAACAGAGGTAGCTACTTTACGAGAACTGCCAGAAGTGACTGATCTGGTGCACGAAGCTCTCGATGGAGGTCGAGAGTCCGAGGCTGCAGTATCAGCACACCGGTGTACCTCAACGGTGACAGTAGTCACTGCACCGTTAGGCTTTGCAGGGGCTTTATCACGGACCCCCGCTGGTTGAGAAACGATGCCTGGAGCACCGCTCGACACTCGTCGAGGATGTGCAACAGGAGGGCTGGCTGGAGCTTTCCCGGCGGCGCCAGCGCGACCACCGGGGGTCATCCCGATAGCTTTATTCAGATCTATGCGGGTGTATATTAAAAGATGACTCTAATAATAACAACTGTTGCGGCTATACCTGCCAAAACAGTCTGTAGCCGATCGTTGCGGTTTTATAAAACCGTAGATCGCGAAATAACAGACAGCACGCACTTTAATACTCACCGCCAACGTTGAGAAGCACGCTAAGTCAGTGAAACTACCCAAATACTCACCGGCAGACAACACATACGTGTGCACAGCTCGGAGTCACTCGGCCAACCAAAAAAAAAGTAACTTTTTCAACCCATCTTCACTTGGAGTTTGATACTGGTTGACTTTTGGGGTCTATTGGTGTGGAAAGAGTTGACTTTATCTTGGGTAGGTCTGTAGATGTAGCTTGGTGAGGAATGTAGACTTTATTCTTACAGTTCGTCTAAAAGGATATGTTTGGGGCGTCTATGGGCACATCCGTCTTCGGGGTTGTAGTCGAGTACTCCTCTGATGGAGGGATTGGGGTGGGTGGAGGCCGCGTTTAAAAACTTAACGGCTGCAGCTTTAATGTAGTGTGAGACTGTGGGGATGTTGAGGTCTTCGTGGATTCTGTTGTTGGTTATAAACCATGGCGCGTCCAGGGTTTGTCTTAGACAAATGTTTTGTATTGCTTGGAGGGTCTGGAGAGAGGTTTTATTTAGGCCATATGCCCAGATGGGGGATGCATACGTGAGTATGGGGCGAATGATTGTCTTGTATATTCTTAACTTGTTGGTCTGGCTTAGATAGCTTTTTCGGTTAAATAGGGGGTACAACACGGCTTTGGCTTTTGCGACTTTTGATTTTATGTACTTGGTGTGTGCTGTCCAGGTTAGTCGTCTGTCCAGCATGACGCCAAGATATTTGGTAGTTTTGACCCATGGAACTTGTTGGTCACAGAGGTTAATATGGCCTTCGGTCTTGTAACCGTTCCTGGATATCAGCATAGCGTAGCTTTTGGCTCCATTCGGTTTGACTCTCCACTTTGTGAACCACTCCTCCAGATCGTCGCTGGCTTCTTGGAGAATCACAGTTATTCTCGCTGGTCTCTTCGCACGGGTGAGGACGGCGGTATCGTCGGCATAGGTGCAGATGGAAGTGTATTTGTTGCGGGGGATATCGTGGGTAAAGATATTGTAAAGTAGGGGGGAAAGCAGGGATCCTTGGGGGACCCCGGCTGTGATGGTTTGTGCGAGGAGAGTGAGGTGCCGATTTTAACTCGAAAAGTGCGACTCTCCAAGAAGGAGTGAATTACCTTCACGAGATCCGGGGGGATGTTCAGCTCAATGAGTTTGTAGAGGAGTCCTTCGTGCCAAACTTTGTCGAAGGCCTTGCTGATATCCAGAAACAGGGCGCCGGTATGGAGCTTCCAGTTGAAGCTGTAGGTCGCATGCTCGAATACCCTCAGCAGTTGGTGTCCGGTGCTGTGGTTAGGCCTAAAACCGTGTTGTTCATCTGGGATGGCGTTGTTCTGGTCTATTTCGGGTTGTAGTCTGTTGAGGATGATCTTCTCGAAGACCTTACCTAGGTTGGACAGCAGGCTTATCGGTCGGTAGTTCTGTGGGAAGGTGCGGTTTGCTCCTGGTTTGGGAAACATAACCACATCCGCTTGCTTCCACTGGTAGGGGAAGTGGTTGAGCCTGAGGGCGGTGTTTTAAATGTTTGTGATCGCTACCGTTGCCTTTCTGCCAAGGTGGCGTAACGCGATGTTGGGTACGTTGTCTGGGCCAGCTGCCTTCCTTATGTTGAGGTGTTTGAGAATTTCATCCACGGATTTGGGGGTTACAAAGTAGGGATCGGGATCTGGTTGGGATAGGTTGTCTAGCAAGAAGTTGTCGACTGCTGCATTGACCCGTTCTATATGGTCCTCGTCGGTGTCCAGGTAGTTTGGGCTGCATTGAAGTTCCAAGCTGTCGGCAAAAGCCTCGGCTTTGTCTTCTTCGCTGAAGGCCATGCCATTTTCTCCATGAATTGGCGGGATGTTTGTTTTCTTTTTACGAATGCAGCGCGCAAACTTCCACAGGGAATTATCTTCTATGGTCAGGCTATCTAGTTTTTTCTGCCATTCTTTGTTTTTCAGTTCGGTCAGCGCTTCTTTGACTAGTCGCGCTGCCCTGTTCATGGCGTTGCGACTAGCTGGGTCACTGTACTGCTGCCACTGCCTTCGGGCTCGACGTCTGGTGAGAATTAGCTCCTCTATCTCTTTAGGCAGTCTTTGATAGACGAGCTTTTTCTTGTTTGTGACTGAGGCCACGTTCATGGAGTTATGTAGCGCGCTGGTGTTAGAATCGACTTCTCTTTCGAGGTCTGCCAAGTTGTTTATTAAGATGTTTGGCTTAGCGGTGGCTTCCATAAGCTCCGTGAAGGCGGCCCAGTTTACCCGTTGGCAAACGATGTCTGGCGTGTTATCCGTGGTTCCATTGATGTGTACTATTACTGGGCTGTGATCAGAGTTGAGATAATTAACTGCATATATGTCCGTCAGAGCGCTCACGTTTTTAATGAGGCAAGAGTCGAGTACGTCACCTTTGCCGGTGAATATGTTGTAATGAGTCGGTTCGGCAGAGGCAATGACTGCAATACCGGTCTTGTCGGCATATTCGCGGAGTCGTTTGCCGTTGGGATTGGTGACTCGACTGTTCCAAGACGGATGCTTGCAGTTTAGATCTCCAGCTATGATTGTTGCCCCTTTGTAATCAAGGAGCACAGGTCCAGGTCTGTTCCAAGAAGCTTCTTCTTCGGCTGTTTGTAGACTGCCGAAACTTTGATATCTTCAAATTAGGTTCGTGTGATAATGGTATTGGCTTCGAGGTTTTGTAAGACAGGAGTGTCGATTTCGTAGTGATCAATGGAATCACGGATATAGATGGCTGTGCCACCGCCGTCGGTCGGTCGATCTTGACGATAGATGGCGAAATGTTTTATTTTTGGGCATAGTGAGCCTGGCTTCAACATGGTTTCATTTACTAGTATAAGGTCCAGTTTGTGTCGATGAATGAAGACCTCCAGGTCATACTTTTTCGGGCGGAGACTCTGCGCATTCCAGAATGCGAGATTTAGTGTTGGTGGTTTTGTGCGTCTGTTATTGCTCATGGTTGGTTGGTTGGGATACGGGTGATCAGCCTGGTGAAAGCTTCCATCATTGAGGAGGCTCCCATGAGGTCTTGTAGGAAAGATTTAATTTTTTCCCAAATGGTCGCGGCGAGTTTGGTGAACATCTCCGTGAAGAAGTCACCAGCTCCTTGGGTTTGGTTTGCCTCGAGTGTGGGGTCCCTGGAAGCTTGGCTTGGTGCGGCTGGTTGTGCTCTGGTCGTGGTTCGTCTGGTTCGGGTACTCACTCCCGGCGGGTTTGAACCAGTTTGACCAGTAGCGGACCTGGGGGAACTGGTATGGGTCTGGTGGGCCTTCCTTTACTTGTGGCTACAGCGCTGTAGCTGGTGGCAGAGGTGCCTGCAGTCGATGTAGAGGGCCTTAAAGATTCGGGTTGGTTGGTGGTGGTTGGGTGCGTCTCTGCTTGCTGATGCGATGCAGTAAATGGCCTAGGAATATTATTTCTAGGGTTGTATGGGCATCTGGGGTAGCTAGCTCCATGCCCAGAGCCGGGTTTGTCTACGCGTTTGCAATTTACGTAGGCGAACAGATTTTGGTCGGTAGGTGCGACCTTGCATATTTTAACATTGTGGTTACCAGCACATCTGACGCATTTCAAGATGGACTGGCAGGAGGAGCTGGTGTGGCCGAATAGTTGGCAATTAAAACACTGCCTGACTGTGTTTTTTGCCCGGTTTTTACCTTCGACGGATACTCGAAGGTAAAACAGCTGATTGATATCGAAGATTGCCTTGCCTTTCTCATTTTTGGTGAGTGTGACATAAGCTAGCGGAGATTCTCGTCTTTCGAATGAGGGACCAGATTTGATTTTCGTGACTTCTACCACAGGGAAGCCCTTGTGGGTGAGCTCAGCGTGGATTTCCGAAGCTGTTATTCCGGAGGGGAGTCCTCTGATCACAGCACGGATAGGCTTATCCTGGGGGAGAGCATATACATGGTGGTCCACCGTGTTCGCTCTCAACCAGGTAGCCAGGGCGCGGTGATCATCTGGTCTCTCCGGGGTGACGTGGCTGCCGTCGAATCGGTTCTCCGACCTGGTGAACCGGATTTTAGCGGCTATGATGGAGCCAGAGATGCTCGTCCACTTGGATTTATCATTGACGGTAATTGATGGCATTTTGGGGGTTGTACGTTGCTTGGAGGGGTCGGTGGAAGGCAGTTGACTAGTGTCCCTCGATGCTTTCCGCTTATTTTTCATGGTGAGTGATTTTCCGTTCGGATCAGCGATGGCTTTGGAAGTGGATGGTTGCTGGGCTGACTCTTGGGACAGGGTTTGTTGGATTACCTCGGGTTCTATTTCAAGGGCTTCATAGCGGTTGCTTGTCTCGAGCTTGGTTGTTGCGTCCTGTATTGGGGTTTTGGCCTTGCGGGGTCTTTTGGGTTTTTGGAATTCAGTTATGTCGGAGCTGTCTCCGTCATTATCGGAGCTGGAGGCGTCGGAGTTGAAATCTGCGTCAGTCGAGTAGTTGGTTTCGGTGATATAGCTGGCGTTGGATGCGCAGCTATTGTCGACTGCTGGGACTGGATCTGTAGGGGGCTGGGGGGAGCCGTGCTAGCTCGCGGCCCTCATTCTAGTTGTGACTTCGTGCAGGTTGCTCATACAACGAAGGTAAATTGCGGTGTCGTCCGGGTTTGTAAAGTCGAGATTCGAGAGTTCGAATTCTCTGAGATCGGGCCATTGTTGGTGGTCGTTCAGGTTCATGCTCATGATGTTACGTTGTTCGGCTGGGCCTAGTAACGTGAGCACAAATAATGTATTAAATTCTTACCTTTGCCTTTGGATCCGGGTGGGATCCGGTTGTCGGGCCTGGCTTGGCCGTAACTGGTTAGGGAGGCCGCACTCGGCACGCGGGCCGCACTTGTTTGGGCTAGAAAGTCACCCTCGGTGTTCGAGGGTAACTCACTATATTGTTTTGGTAAACTCTAGGCACTATTGCGTCTCTAGGTTATAAAACACCAGCACAGTGACGTCACTTCACTTTGTTTACACTGGAGAACAAAGGACGCTTCAATTAACTCATTGATAATTACGTAGTAATTAGTCAATAAGCCAACTAAGAGAGGTGGCGATAGTGGAATTAACCACGCACTGGCACAGGGGTGTTCACTAGGCACTAAATTGTGTCTCTAGTAGGGTGAAAGCACGTTTTTAAACATAACTAGACTGTTTTTAATTATAACACACAACCGGAGAGCGAACATGTTCACTGTACGGCTTACGAACTCGGAATATGACCAATTCTAGTCTTACCTCTGGATGTGTACCGGGCGGGCTAAAGCCCTCAACACGTGTCTTGCGATGTTTGATGAAAAAAGTGGTGCTAAGTCGTGCTTAGTTGTCCTTAAGGAAGCATCGAGGCCTTCGATGCTTCCATACTAGGGCTGGATCGTAGTCAACCGCAGATGCTATAGTAGCATTTGCGTGATCTTGTGCTTTCTGAAAGAATTTCTCAGCGCAAGCGCTGAGGAATTCATCCAAGCTCGGTACACCCAGTTCTCGTCTTATGTCTTCATTCCGTATGAACCAAGGAGCGGCAGAGATTTGCCGCAAACACTTGTTCTGGAATGCCTGCAACCGCTTTAACTGAGCGGTGCTGGCATAAGCCCAGACACTAGACGCGTAGGTCAAGACAGGTCGAATCACAGATTTATAAATCCGTGTCTTATTAGTGATGCTGAGGGAGCTCTTCTTGCATAATAGCGGCGAGAGCATTCCTTTGGCTCGAGTGGCCTTGGCTATGAAGTACGTAAAATTCTTCTTCCAAGTCAATCTAGGGTCAAATATTAGCCCTAAATATTTGACACTATCACACCAAGGAATGTCTTCTCCAAAGAGTTTAACCGTACCTGACGGAGTTCTCTTTTTTATGGAGAAGAACATTGCTTTAGATTTTGCACCGTTCACGGCGACGCGCCATCGCGTACACTAGTTCTCGAGACTCTCGCAGGCCTGCTGGAGTCTTCGAGTGATTAGTGCTGGACCTAAAGATCTGGCAAGATATGCTGTATCATCAGCATACTGACATTTAACTGTTCTGTCGGCCGTCGGCATGTCATTCGTATAAAGTGCGAATAACAATGGCGACAGCAAAGAGCCCTGGGGGACGCCAGCCGCGACTGGCCTCCACGATGAGTACACATCCTCCACTTTAGCTCTTAGTTCTCTGGAAGTGAGATAAGAGGCGATCATCCTGATGAGAGATGGAGAGAAATCAGTGCAGTGCAGCTTGTATATAAGGCCCGCGTGCCAGACGCGGTCGAAGGCTTTGGAAACGTCCACAAAGACTGCACCGGCAGACTGATTTCTGTTAAATCCGTCTGTAATCAGCTCAGTGACACGCACGAGCTGATGGACAGTAGAGTGTCCGCCACGGAATCCATACTGTTCATCAGGAAGAAGATTGTTGGCATCGGTGTGCTCCTGAAGTCTGATCAAAATCAGCTTCTCTAAGATCTTGCCGAGACAGGATAGGAGACTTATCGGCCGATAGCTCTTAGGCAGCGATCGGTCATGTTCCGGTTTAGGGATGAGGACGACGTCAGCCTTTTTCCACACCCGTGGAAAATGGCACAGTCTCAGAGCAGCATTGAAGATGTTCGTCAGGGCGACGAGAGCTTTCCTGTCCAGATGTTTTATCATCTGGTTGGTAATGCCATCAGGTCCAGGTGCCTTACGCACTTTGAGCCTCTTGATGATCTCTGTGATCTGTCCTGGGTTGACGAAATCGCGTTCGTCCGGGGTGAAAACTTCCTCTGACAGACACTGAAGTTTTTCACCGACCTCCAGGACAAAATCTCGATCTAAAAAGTCCACGTTTGGACTGCATTGGGTCTGCAAACTGTCGGCGAATGCCTCCGATTTGCCTTTCCGGTCGTAGACCTTTCCATTGGCAGTAACTATAGGAGGTATACGAGCTCGTTTCCTCCCTAGTGCCTTGGCCATCCTCCATAGCGAGCAATCGTCAGGAGACAATTGTTCTAGGACACTAGACCACCGCTCATTCCAGTAATCCGCCAGGGCTTGGCGGACTTCCCGATCGAGTCTGTTCATTTCCGTCTTATCGACTGGATCTCTGAATCGCTGCCACCAGCGGCGAGAGCGATTCCGATCCTGAATGAGAGACCGAATATGCACGGGCAGTGGCTTAGCCGGAGGTTTGATAGTTCTCCGGATGGTAGCTTAGACGTAGTTAGGAATTGCATAAGTCTCTTGTGTGTTGTTATATGCGGGGTGTTTAGAAAATGTTGTGTTTGTGTTATGATGTCATTTTGTTCTGTTGTGTTATTGGTGTCGATGATATGTGAGCTTCCAAAGGCTTCAGCAAGTACTTCAGCCTTTTGCTCATCTGTTTCGTGTAATGTTGCATTTTGTGTTAGTGTAGGTACGTTTTTGGTTGGTTTTGTGTAGAGTCGGGAAAGGTTCCAGAGTGAATTGTCATTTTTGTTGATTGTTGTGAGTTTTTGTTTAAATGTATCATTTCTGTGCTTTGTGATTTGTGTTCTGATAATTTTGTTGAGTGAGTTTGCTTGTGTCTTGTATTGTCGATCATGTGTGCGCTGCCAGCGTTTCTTGGCCGTGTTGCGCTGTGTAATGTTGTTTAATATATGCTGTGGGAGGTGTTCTGTTTGTGTTTTTGTTTTAATGTTTAGCGTGTGTTTTGTTTTGGCTTTTTGTAGTGTTTTAGTGTATTTTCGTACCTCGTCGTCAACTTGTTGAGGTGTATTTATGTGTGCGTTTATGCGTACGCTACGATCTAATGTCTCTCTGAACATCTTCCAATTTGTGTTTTTGTAGGATGTAATATGTTTAGTCATGTTTTCTTTATGTCTGTCGTTTAGTGTAAGTATTATGGGGTCATGGTCAGATGTAAGTTCAGAGAGTGTAGTCGGTTCTGTGATTTTTGTTACGTTTTTGTTGATAATAATGTCTACTGTGCTGGGTGTTGATCCGTTAGGCGGAAAGTGTGTAGGTTTGTTAGGTGCGTGTATCGTAGCATACGCATATAGTGTTGTGCCGTTCGTGTTGTATGTTGGGTTGTAGCCCCAGGTGGTGTGTCGCGCGTTGATGTCACCTATTATTATTATTTTGTTGCGGTCTGTCAGTTCGTCTAAGTCTTGTACAGTTAGTTTGTGTCTTGGGCTGTTGTAAGCAGCCGTTATGTAGGTGCTGTCTGTCAGTCTGATCGTTATTGTTTCTAAATGTGTGTGTGTTAAGTCCGTTATAGTGTGCGGTATGTTATTTTTGACTAGGAGTGCCACTCCCCTGTCTGCCGTGACGTCATTCTCGTCAGCCTCAGGCGGTCTGTCTCGTCTGTATATAATGTAGTCTTTAATTTTAAATTTGTCATTTACTTTAAGTCTCGTTTCGTTCAGTGTCAAAATGTCTATTTTATGTCTTGTCAAGAAGTAAGTCAATTCGTCTGTCTTACCTCTTACGCTGTTGGCATTCCAGGAGCATACCTTAAGTTTATATGCCATACTGATCGACAGTAAGAGCGAACCTTTGCAGTACTATTACTTTATCCACATCGTCTTTGGCTGATTGTAGTTGAGAATTGAGATCCCTGACTGCCGCCAGCATTCCCTCCATGTTGATAAGTGAGTTCAATGTTTTGAATTCTGAAATTAAATCAAGAAAATCATTAGATTCTAGAATGTTATTGCTATCATTGTTTTGTGTGTGTGTAGTTTGTTTGCGTATTTGTGGTGCGGGTACAGTGTTACGTGTATGTGTTGTTGGTTGCCTGAGCATCGGCCACTGCTCAGGTGCTGCACTCGGTGGGGTGGGGAGTAGAGTGCGTCTGTTGTTGTTTAGTTGACATGGGTTAACAGCTGGTTGGGGGGCAGGGACGTACGTTGTCTGCTGTTTCTTTTGGGATACTCTTCTATTTTCCAATCTTCTAATTGCTGTAATATAGGTCTTGCAGTCGGTGGAGTTGGCAGGGTGGGGGCCCTCGCAATTGACGCATTTTATTATCGGGTTGGGGCCACATTCTCTAGTAAGATGTGGCGCCGCACATTTTAGACAATTTGGTCGCCTATTGTAGTTTGACGTAGCGTGGCCCCACGTCTGGCATCTGGGGCACTGTATAATGCCCCTCTTATTACGGTGCCTCTCCCAGGACACCCTAGTAAAGGCCAGATACTTGGCCATAGTATTAAGTTTGTCCAGTGTGACTTCTGGTGTCGTTATGACCAAGTAAAGTGGCCTATGTTTGGTGGTCATTTTAATTATATTTATGGCTTCTACGCCTTTGTTGCTTAGCTCCTGTTTGAGCTCATCTAGTGTGATTTCGAGGTCAAGACCTCTCAAGACGTGACCTCTGGTCTTGTCACGCTTGTCCGTATACGTGAAATACTCCACATTGTCACTATGAATTTGCTTGAGGAATTCCTTCCTTGACTCATATTCATGAATATGGATACGAGTCTCATAATTGTTATATTCCACATGAAAGTTTTCACCCGCATGCTCTCCTACTAACTTGTTTAAGTCTTTTCCATTTTTTGGTCTTCCCGTTAAAACTACGGGAGGTGGTCTTATTTCTTTTTTATGCGCTGCTTCCTTAACTTCTTCTTCCTCCAAGGATTCGTACCTGTTCCTTACAGGTACGTTATAGTCTGGTTTTAATTTTTTCGCCGGTGAATCCATCATAACATCGGCAATGGTTTGTCTTTTGTTTTCAGTGTTGTTGTTTTTCACTATTTCAGTGTTCATGTTTTCATTTTTTTCACTGTTAATATTATTAATATTATCCGTATTGACAGATCTGGGAGTCCTTACAGGTCTAACCCAGATTCTGTCATTAATTTTTACTTTGGTATACAGATTATGTACAGAACTCACTGTTTATTTGGCGGGAGAGTTGCCGCTCTCGACACGCGCTCCTGTCAGATTTTTAGGTTATGTTGTACTTTGTATTTTAAAAAGTTGTTTTTAACACTATAACTGATAATTAAAGTTCACCTTCACTTTCACATACATTTTGAGTGTTTGGGAACGTGTTCTCACACTTTTTTATTCTGATTTAACTGTATTTTAACTGTTTTTTGGATATTTCGCAAGAGCGATGTGGAACACGTCTTACTCAGAAGACGAGAACCGGTGTATTCAACATGGTATGGCCGTTGCCGTAATTTCTGTCTCCTGAACCCGCTTTGGTCGTTTTACCGACCCAATCGAGTTTGCGGAGACGGTGGAAGAGTCCGAACGAAGACGTTTTACGGAGCTGTCCTGGTGGACGTCCATGTCGCTTTCCTCAGAAGACGAGAAAGCGACATCTACGTGCTCATTAATGATCATTGGAAGATCGGCTTTCAGAGTCACTATCATCTGTGTGATAGGACGAAGATAGACTCGACGTCGGTCTCGAAACACGACCAGAATTCACGAACGTATAGGTGTCATCGATGAGACCACCGAAAGCGCGGTTCTCCAGCCGTGACTTCGAAGCGGAGCCACTTTTCGAGTTTGGTTTATCTTCAGCTGCGGGAACGCCAGCTGGAGACACTACGGAGCCGCTAGAGCGGCTTGAAGATGCTGCATCTGGCTGGCTGGAAGGAGCACAGCCCGATGGAGACACAACAGACGACGTAGACGACGTAGTAGGGATGGCGGGAACGCCAGCTTGCAACGATTTAAGATGCTTTGATTTCCTTCCAGCTTTATTGCTTACGGAAGCAACTGGAGAGGACGTTTTGCGGAATTGATCACGCATGTTGCTAGCGGCGGGGATGCCAGCTAGTGTCTCAACGGATTCACTTTTGCGACGTCCGTGAGTCTTTTCGCCACTTGCACAAACAGAGGTGGCTACTTTCCGAGAACTTCCGGAAGTGACGGACCTGGTGCTCAAAGCCCTCGACGGAGGTCGAGAGTCCGAAGCCGCAGAGTCAGCACTCCTGTGTACCTCAACGGTGACAGTAGTCACTGCACCGTGAGACTTTTCGGGGGCCTTATCACGGACCCCCGCTGGTTGAGAAACGAATGATGGGGCACCGCTCGACACCCGTCGAGGATGTTCCCTAGGAGGGCTGGCTGGAGTCCTCACGGCGGCGCGAGCGCGACCACCGGGAGTCATCCCGATAGCTCTAAACAGAGCTATACGGGTATATATTAAAAGATGACTCAATTAATAACAAGTGTTGCGGCTATACCTGCCAAAACAGTCTGTAGCCGATCGTTGCGGTTATTAAATAACCGTAGATCGCGATAAACCAGACAGCACGCACTTAATACTCACCGCTAACGTTGAGAAGCACGCTTAGTCAGTGGAAAATACCCAAATAAACACCGGCAGACAACACATACGTGTGCACAGCTCGGAGTCACTCGGCCAACTAAAAAAACTCGGAATATGACCAATCTAGTCTTGCCTCTGGATGTGTACCGGGCTAAAGCCCTCAACACGTGTCTTGCGATGTTTGATGATAAAAGGGGTGGCCTGATCCTCAGGCCTGTGGTGCTAAGTCGTGCTTAGTTGTCCTTAAGGAAGCATCGAGGCCTTCGATGCTTCCATAATAGGGCTGGATCGTAGTCAACCGCAGATGCTATAGTAGAATTTGCGTGATCTTGTGCTTTCTGAAAGAATTTCTCAGCGCAAGCGCTGAGAAATTCATCCAAGCTCGGTACACCCAGTTCGCGTCTTATGTCTTCATTCCGTATGAACCAAGGAGCGGCAGAGATTTACCGCAAACACTTGTTCTGGAATGCCTGCAATCGCTTTAACTGAGCGGTGCTGGCATAAGCCCAGGCACTAGACGCGTAGGTCAAGACAGGTCGTATCACAGATTTATAAATCCTTGTCTTGTTAGTAATGCTGAGGGAGCTCTTCTTGCATAGTAGCGGCGAGAGCATTCCTTTGGCTCGAGTGGCCTTGGCTATGAAGTACGTAAAGTTCGTCTTCCAAGTCAATCTAGGGTCAAATATTAGCCCTAAATATTTGACACTATCACACCAAGGAATGTCTTCTCCAAAGAGTTTAACCGTACCTGACGGAGTTCTCTTTTTTATGGAGAAGAACAATGCTTTAGATTTGGCACCGTTCACGGCGACGCGCCATCGCATACACCAGTTCTCGAGACTCTCGCAGGCCTGCTGGAGTCTTCGAGTGATTAGTGCTGGAATGAAAGATCTGGCAAGATATGCTGTATCATCAGCATACTGACATTTAACTGTTCCGTCGGCCGTCGGCATGTCATTCGTATAAAGAGCGAATAACAATGGCGACAGCAAAGAGCGAATAACAATGGCGACAGCAAAGAGCCCTGGGGGACGCCAGCCTCGATTGGCCTCCACGATGAGTACACAACCTCCACCTTAGCTCTTAATTCTCTGGAAGTGAGATAAGAGGCGATCATCCTGATGAGAGATGGAGAGAAATCAGTGCAGTGCAGCTTGTAGACAAGGCCCGCGTGCCAGACGCGATCGAAGGCCTTGGAGACGTCCACAAAGACTGCACCGGTCGACTGATTTCTGTTAAATCCGTCTGTAATCAGCTCAGTTACACGCACGAGCTGATGGACAGTAGAGTGTCCGCTACGGAATCCATACTGTTCATCAGGAAGAAGATTGTTGGCATCGGTGTGCTCCTGAAGTCTGATCAAAATCAGCTTCTCTAAGATCTTGCCGAGGCAAGATAGGAGACTTATCGGCCGATAGCTCTTAGCCAGCGATCGGTCATGTTCCGGTTTCGGGATAAGGACGACGTCTGCCTTTTTCCACACTCGTGGAAAATGGCACAGTCTCAGAGCCGCATTGAAGATGTTCGTCAGCGCGACGAGAGCTTTCCTTTCCAGATGTTTTATCATCTGGTTGGTAATGCCATCAGGTCCAGGTGCCTTACGCACTTTGAGCCTCTTGATGATCTCTGTGATCTGTCCTGGACTGACGAAATCGTGTTCGTCTGGGAAGAAAACTTCCTCTGAAAGAGATTGAAGTTTTTTACCCACCTCCAGGGCAAAATCTCGATCTAAAAAGTCCTCGTTTGGACTGCATTGGGTCTGCAAACTGTCGGCGAATGCCTCCGATTTGCCTTTCCGGTCGTAGACCTTCCCATTGGCAGTAACTATAGGAGGAATACGAGCTCGTTTCCTCCCTAGTGCCTTGGCCATTCTCCATAGTGAACAGTCGTTAGGAGACAGTTGTTCTAAGACACTAGACCACCGCTCATTCCGGTAATCCGTCAGGGCTTGGCGGACTTCCCGATCGAGTCTGTTCATTTCAGTCTTATCCGCTGGATCTCTGAATCGCTGCCACCAGCGGCGAGACCGATTCCGATCCTGAATGAGAGACCGAATATGCATGGGCAGTGGCTTAGCCGGAGGTTTGATAGTTCTCCGGATGGTAGCTTCCTTCACAGCATTCTTCAGCGTGTTGACAAAACTATCAACTGCCGAGTCAAGCTGTTCAGTGGATGCGATTGACATGGAACAGACAATTCGCTCCTCTACCAGTCTTGTGAAAGATGGCCAGTGCGTTTTGGAGAGTTACTTCTCCAGTATGGTCCGAGGAATCGTTTAGATGCATAATCTTAGGATTGTGATTAGAGCTCATCTCAGAGAGTTTGAACACGTCAGTCTGGTGACGGATGTCTTTAGTGGTAAAGACGGCTATCCCATCAGGAACGTGTCCGGCTACGCGCGGGTAGTGACTCGGGTCCTTTGGAGCCAGAACATTCACATCTTTGCTGTCGGCAAATTCCCTCAGAATTCTTCCATTGTTTCTTCTCCGACTGTTCCAAGTTTTATGCTTGGAGTTCAGATCACCCCCAATAATAACTGGGCCGCGATGGTCTAGAAGTTTGACGAAGTCAGCGGGATCCAGTTGGTTCTTGGGTTGTTTATACACTGCTGTCAGCCACACCGGTCCCAAGTTAGTGGTAACTTGGATGGTGGTAGCTTCAAGCTTGTGTAGCGGAGGGTCTGGAGCTTGACAGTGTTCAATGCTGCACCGGACGAATATGGCAGTACCGCCCAAAGGGCCAGTAAGCCTATCATTTCTGTAGCAGCAATAGTTTTGTAATTTCAAACTATCGGCTGGCTTCAAAAATGTCTCACTGTAGTGTTTTACTCGGGAAATTTAGGAAAAACTCAATATTTAGTTTAACTAATATTATTTTATTTAGATATTATTATTTTGAACCTTACCATTACAATTCTAATTAATGACTAACTTGATAAGACCTAATTAATACATGCACATCTTACAGTACGTTGGCGCTTGCGCCGTCCTTATGTTAACATTCTTATAATTCAAATATACATTCCTCCCCTACAATTTTTCAAAATTAAATCTATCGGGTTTTTTTCTTATTCTTTTACCTCGTCTGGGTTCTATGGTTTCGTCGGAGGGTCGACGTTTTCTTTTTTTATTATTTACAATTTCCTGTGGAATTTCAGAATTTGATTTAATGGGTAAACTAATTTCATATTTCAGCATCTGATTTACATGGCGTTTCCACGTTAAACCATATTCTGGAATTCTTACAATGTATATACAATTGCTAATTTGTTTTTGAACCAGACCTTTAACCCAAGATGGTTTGTTAATATTTTTATAGTTGCGTACTAATACTTCCTCCTCTACCGCAAAATGAATTTTGCGGTTTCCTACAAAATTACGTTTTTGTCTATCTTGATTATTTTGTACCCTCTGCTTAATTTTACTATTTGGCAATAGCAATGAAAAACGTGTTCGCAGAGATCTACCCAACATTAGTTTGGCAGGGGTCGTTCCAGTTGTACAATGCTCTGTATTTCTATAGTCAAATAGAAAATTCGAAAGTATTAAATTAATATCTGCTGTTTTATTAAAATTTTAAACTTTTATTAGAGCGTTTTTGACTGTTTGCACTGAATTTTCCGCAGCTCCATTCGACTGAGGATGAAAGGGGGGTGAAGTTATATGTTTGATATTATTTTTATTTAAAAAGTCCTGGAACTGATTGGACGTAAATTGTCTACCGTTGTCCGATACTAATGTCTCAGGTAGCCCAAATCTTGCAAAAATAGCTCGTAAGGCTTGTATGGTTACTTGGGTAGTGATAGAGGTAGTCATAACCACTTCTACCCACTTAGAATGAGCGTCTAAGATTACTAGAAAATATTTATTTAAAATAGGACCCATATAACCTATGTGAATTCTTTCCCATGGCTTGCTTGGCCATGGCCACGTTAGTAATTCCGCTTTGGGAGGGTTTATGAAGTTAAGTCTACACGGTTCACAATTTTTAGTTATATTTTCAATATCTTTATCTATTTTAGGCCACCAGAAATATGACCTAGCTAAACTTTTCATTTTGCTAATTCCCATATGAGATACATGTAATCGTTCTAATAAATGTGGTCTTAGTTTTTCTGGAATTACTATCCTTCGATTCCATAAAATACAGTTGTCTTCCAGTGACAATTCCTCCAATTAATTTTAAAAGCGTTAATTTTAGGGTGTACTTCGAGTTTCCCTGGCCAACCATTTCGTACATATGTAATAATTTTTTTTAAAAATTGATCATTTTTAGTTTCTAACAACCGTATTAAAACTGATCGGAAAATCTATATTTTCTGAAAAATAAAATGGAAAATCAATTTCGTTATCATCTTCCGTTTCTTCATTTACAATTTTAAGAGGTAAACGTGATAAACAATCCGCTGAATTTGCTTTCGATTTAATATATTCTATTTTATATTTGTTATTGGATAAAATTATTGCCCATCTTTGTAGTCTGTTAGCGGAATATTGGGGAATTCCCTTTTCAGGGTTAAATATAGAAACTAAGGGTTTGTGATCGGTACATAAAATACAGGGTACAGACAGACCACCTGTAGACACGATATGGCTTAAAATTGCACCGACTCCTACACTGGAAGCATCGACAGTTAATTTAATGTCCAATCTTGGGTCATAGTGTATCAGTTCATCTAAGGAAGTTAATTTTTCTTTAATTTTATCAAATGTCGTTTGACACTCATTAGACCAAACCCAGTTATTATCTTTTTTTTAAAGATTATACAATGGTTGTAAAATATCTGAGATATTTTTAATAAATTTAGAATAATAATTTACCATTCCTATAAAGGATTTGAGTTCTGAAACATTAGTCGGAACGGGAGCTTTTACTATTGGAAAATTTTTGACATTATTAGCTTGAATGCCCTTCTGATTTATAGTAAACCCCAAATAATTGACTGAAGTCTTAAAAAAATCAAATTTTTCTCTCCTAATTGTTAATCCAAATTTTTTAAATCGTTCAAGCACTGTTTCTATTAATTTTAAATGCGCCCTTTCATCCTTACCCGAAATTTGTACATCATCTAAGAAACATGCCACTCCTGGAATATCCTGCAGAATAGATTCCATAATTTTCTGGAACTTCCCCGGAGCCGAATTAATGCCATAGGTTAATCTGCGAAAACGAAACAATCCTTTATGAGTGGAAATTGTGACCAATTTTTGTGAGTTTTCGTCTAGTTCAATTTGTTGGTAAGCATTAGTCAGGTCAATTTTTGAAAAATATGGTCCAATTTCTAAATTATTTAACAAGTTCTCTATTTTGGGAAGGGGGTACATGTCAACCTTTAAATTTGGGTTTAAAATGATTTTAAAATCACCGCAAATGCGTATAGAACCATCAGATTTCAGTACTGGAACTATAGGCGTAGCCCATTCACTGTAATCCACTGGGTAAATTACATTTAACTTAATCAATCGTTCTAGTTCTTTTTCTACTTTCTTTTTCATTGCAAATGGAAGAGGACGGGCCGTAATTAATTTTGGCTCCACCTCATTATTTTTTAACTGTAAAATTGCTTTGCTCTTGTTAAATTTGCCTAATGGCTTATCCAAAACAGTTTTATATTTATTCAAAACATTACTTAAATTCTGATTTGAATTTAAAAAATTAATATGCTTAATTTCTAATTTAAATAATTTAAAAAAATCTCTACCAAGTATTGGAGGGCCTCCTTCCTATATCACATAAATTTCTAAAGCTTTATTTATATTATTATAATTTACTTCTACTTTGAGCATTCCTAATGGTTTGATTTTTAAACCATTATAAAAATATAAATTTTTACTAGTTTCAAACAATTTAAATTTTGAAAGATTTTCTTTAAAAAATATATCCGATACGGCTGATATAGCTGCCCCTGTATCTAATTGAAATTTATAGTTATTCTTATTTATTTTTACTTCTATATATAAAGGTTCACAAAAACTAAGTTTCTCATTATTAAGTTGAAATATGGAAAAATTATTTTCATTTTCAATATAATTTAAATTTCCTTTGTTTAGGTTTCTATTTACCTGTTTCTCTTTGACCGAACATACAGTGGACAAATGACCTGTTTTATTACAACAATGACATTTAGCATTTTTAAAATAACACTTATCTGTTGCATGATTTTGTTTGCCACAACATTTGCAAACTTGTCGTTGCCCTTCGGAATGTCTTGACCTCTGTGGCTGACTGGAAGTTACCGGTCTCTGCCTCTGCTTTTATCGTACGAAGTTGAACCCCGATTCTTGTTTTATGGCCTTTTCCTCGCCGTGGAACTGCATTGTGGCACTTTTGGCGTGGGCGATTTCCACCGCTCTCTCCAAGGTCACTGTCGCAGCCTCCTCAAACAGACGATCCACAACGCGACCTCTTCCAAAGCCCATTATGAAACGGTCACGGAGCACCATCGAAAGTTCATATCCAAACTCGCATGGAGCGGCCAAATCCCGCACCCGTGCTAGCCACTCATTTACTGTCTCATTTTCGTTTTTTACCGCACCATAAAATTTGTATCGGTGCGCGAAAATTGATTTTTGCGGAGTAAAATGTTTTTTTTAATAATTCACTTAGTTTTTCCAATGTTTCCGTCTCCGGAGTTTTTGGTAGGCACAAATTAAATATTAATTTATAAGAGTTTTCATTTAGCATATTTAATAAAATAGCACGCTTTTTATCATTGGCCAAGAAATAATTATTTAATCTGGCTTCGTATATTGTCCAGTCGTCGGATTCACCATTGAATTCTCTCAACTGACCCATGTGGCCACTCGACGCCATTTTTTTAATTAAACTTTTATTTAATTTAAATTTTAATAAATTATTATTTGATTTAGTTTATTTTCATCGTCGCCAAATGTAGTGTTTTACTCGGGAAATTTAGCAAAAACACAATATTTAGTTTAACTAATATTATTTTATTTAGATATTATTATTTTGAACCTTACCATTACAATTCTAATTAATGACTAACTTGATAAGACCTAATTAATACATGCACATCTTACAGTACGTTGGCGCTTGCGCCGTCCTTATGTTAACATTCTTATAATTCAAATATACTACAGACTAAAATAACGTCAATGTTATGATCGCTGGCGAACACTTCCAGCTGATCTCTCTTGCGACTGAGGCCTTCTGCGTTCCAAGCGCAGATGGCGAGAGAAGAAGGGCGCGTCTTACTTCTGATGTCGGCCATTGTTAGAGTTAACATTGGGGGCCCAGAAGGCAGGCTGACTCGACAGCTGGCTAATGATCAGAGCGGCATTGCTCAGCAATGAGGCCGCTTGATTAAGCAACTGCTGAAGAGTCTGGAAGGAGTCTTCGAAGTTTAGGAGGGGAGTCTATGGGAAGGACTGCGGTGGGGATGCTACTACCGCCTGACGCGGTAGCACACCCCTCTCAGAGCGTACCGCTGGTCTCACCGGGAGTGGTGAGGTCTTGGCAGGTTGCCTTTGTGCCTGTGTCGCCTGTTGACGAACGGTTGCCGCTTTGGGCCTGTTCGTAGGAGCGGCAGACGGAGGGGGAACAGGTGCGGACTGAGCCGCACGATTCCTCCTCCCCCGCTTCCTCTGCTTATTAAAACCGTCTGCGTCTGTTCCTGAGTCAGGAATAACAGCCGCAGTGGTGCAAGCAGGCACTAGCATCTTAATCAATATCGTAAGTACCGCACTGGAGTGCATGACTTACTAGTCTCTGTTTTTCTCTTGGAATTTTCTTTATTATTTTTGTATATCTCACCTTATTAGGTGTTGAGCAGTCTTAGAAGATGGCATGTCTAGGTCTCTTGTATTTGTCACTTGTAGTTTCGTCATATTCTTTGAACATATCAATGAATTGAGAAAGATCGCTGTTCTGTATCTGTTCGAAGAACTTGATAGAGTAGTCTTTGATGACATCCTTGATCAAAGGAATTTGCAGATCTCTATGGATTTGCGTATTTCGCATATACGCAGGAGCATCAGCTAGGATCCTTAAAACCCGATTCTGGACTCTCTGGATCTGGGTGATAAGACTAGATCTCGCATAGTCCCATATGGGTGAGGCGTAGAGGAGTTGAGGTCTTATAATGGACTTGTATAATCTCAGTTTATTCTTTATACTTAGGTGGTTTCTGCCTTTTATGAGAGGCCATAATCTGCCGACAGTTTGTCTGGATTGGGTGCGCTTATTGCGGATGTGATCTGTCCAGTTGAGTCTTTTGTCCAGGGTGACTCCCAGGTACTTAGTCGAATTTTTCCATGGAATTTCTTTCCCATTTAATTGGAGGTTCGTTGTCGGGGTGAGGCGTCTTTTAGCAAATAAGACCGCCGAACTCTTTTCAGGATTCACCGGAATCCTCCAATCTGTAAACCACTTTTCTAGAGAATCTAGCTTGGTTTGAAGTCTTTTGTATATGATCTCCAGCTTGACAGAGCGGTAGAGAGCTACTGTGTCATCCGCGTATTCTGCATCAAAAGTGTCCCCCGTTCGAGGCATATCGCTGACAAAAACATTGAAGAGGAGTGGAGAAAGAATAGAGCCTTGAGGTACGCCGGCCTCTATTTCCCTCGAAGACGAGAGGTGGCCGTTTACTCTTATCTTGAATGATCTCCCTTTTAGATATGATGCTACAAGTTTAACCATATGTAATGGAAATTTGGCTTCTAGTAATTTGTAGCACAAGCCATTATGCCACACCTTGTCGAATGCTTTTGCCACATCTAGGAAAATGGCTCCAGTAGCTCTTTTGGAATTAAATCCTCCCGTAATGTACTCCACCACTCTGAGAAGCTGGTGGTTTGTAGAGTACTTGTTCCGAAAGCCATGTTGGGTTTCTGGAATGATGTTATTGCTCTCAGTGGTCTTTTGTAGTCTTGTCAGAATAAGTCTCTCAGTGACCTTTCCCAAGTGGTTTAGCAGGCTGATGGGTCGATAGTTTTGCGGGAACTTTCGATCCTTGCCAGGTTTGGGGATCATGATGACAATCGCTTCTTTCCAGATGGTCGGAAAACGTCCCAATCTCATTGCTGCATTTGTAATATTGGCTATTGCAACTATGGCTCTTCTGGGAAGGAGTCTGATCGCATTGTTCTTAATGCCATCTGGGCCTGCAGCTTTCTTTATATTTGCTTTGGATGTTATTTGATGGACTTCTTCGGGGGTGACAAAATCTATGACTTCGTGGTCGTGAGTACATCGGAGTCTTAAATGGACAACTCTGTTTATTCTATGAATGTGGTCCAGATCCACATTTTCATAGTTATTGCTATATTGTAGCTCAAGACTGTTTGCTAGTTGTTCCGCTTTGTCTGCGGAACTATAGACCAGACCGTTTTCTCCATGTAGGACCTTGCTAAAGGAAGGTTCTTTCCTCATGAACTTGGCAATTTTCCACATGTCTTGTTCATTTTCGTCGAATCCCTCGAGAGTATGCTTCCATCTTTCATCTTTGATATCGGCAATTTCTTTCCTTACACTGTATCTGAGTTTATTATACAGGTTTCGATCTTCTCTGGATCTAGTCCTCTGCCATCTTTTTCGGGCCCTGTTTCTCTCCCGGATTTGTTTGCTTAACCAACCTGGCAAAGCAAGAGGGTTGGAGAGATGGGCTACTTTTGTGGTGGTGGCCTTACTCAGAGCTTGTTGGATTTGCTCAGTAAGGAGGACTGTAGAACTGTCTAGATCTTCTGCCGTGGTGATCATTGGTAATGGACCTATACTCTCTTCAAGATACTCCGAATATGAGCTCCAGTTGGTGGTGGAGGATTGTAGTGGTTTTGACCTGACTGGATCAGTATTGATCTCAATTATGACCGGATTATGGTCGGATGTAAGGTCGTTTATTGAGTCTATACTGATGACTTCAACATTTCGGACAACAGCTATATCCAGTAGTACATCGGGTCTAAAGCCTCTCTTGTGGAAGAAAGTTGGGGAAGTCGGTCCATGCGGTTGTAGTCCATGATTTTGTGAATATTTAAGTAGAGTCTCACCTCTATTTATTCACTCTGCTGTTCCAGATTTGATGCTTGGCGTTAAAGTCCCCCGCAGCTAACGTGGAGTCCGATGAACTGAATATCTTCCCTAGATCGTCAGGGAGTAATTGAAGTTTGGGAGTCTGGTATACGGAGACGATGGTCAGCTGTTTATTGTTCAACATGGTGATGGATACAGCATTTGCTTCCAAGTTTTCTAAATCATAGTCGTCAATTTGGGTATGATCGATGTTCCTTTTGATGTAGATGGCTGTTCCTCTCCCTAGATCTTTAATCCTATCTCTTCTATATCATATATAGTTGGAGATCCTTGGTCTGAAGGAGGGCCGGAGGTGTGTTTCATTCACCAGTATGACGTCTAGCTGATGTCGTATGGCGAATTCCTCCAACTCAGATCTTTTCTCGTTGAGGCCATCTGCATTCCAGAAGGCAATCATCAATGTAGTGGGAATATCATAATGGTGTGCCTCCATTATTCCAGAGCCGCTAACATTGTTGTGAAGGTTGACGTAAGGTCCTTCAGTAGCGTAGCTATTGTCAGTTTGAGCGTAGCCTTGGTGTTCGTAGCTACTGCTTCTGCCAGTTGTTTCGGGCTGGCCTGATTAACTGGAGTGGCTGTTTCACATTTGGTGTTGGTCCTGTTGGACTGATTTTTATTTTGAGTTTGATCACGATGCCTGTCTTCCGGATTGGGAAGAGAAGGATTCCCAGATCCAGATGCTACTTGGCTGTAACTTATTCCTTCTCTAGTATTAGCTGGTCTTGTAATAACCCTGTCATAGACTTTCGTCTCGGGCTTCCTTTGGTTAGAGGTTTTGGGGAAAGCCGGGCAACCTCTGTAGCTGGCCGGGTGTTCACCATCGCAGTTGGAGCATCGGGCCTTTCCCATCTCTTTTGTGTGAGAGCAGGTGGTAGATAAGTGGTCCCGTCCACATCTCACACATTTTGGCGGGGCTGTGCAGCAGTTCGATGCGTGGCGAAATTGTTGGCAACGATGACATTGCGATATTTGATTGCCACGACGTAGAGTTTCAACTCTTATTCTTAGGTTGAATATACTGCTCAAGTTAAAGATCTCTTTCCCTGCCGGGGATTTTTCTAATTCCACCATGATAAGTGGTATTGGCTTTTTAGCCTGGCCCACTCTCATTCTTTTAGCTTGGATGATAGGGAACTTCAAGTACTTAAGTTCAGAGCTTATATCGTCTTCAGTAATTCCGATTGGAACGCCTCTTAGAACGACTTTAAGCGTTTTTTCCTCTGGAAGTTTGTAAGTATGATAAGGTAGGTTTTTTGAGTCGAGTAATTTAGTGGCAGCTCTAAAATCTGTGGGGCTAATTGGCTGGATACGGATGTCCTCTCCAGCAGTGCATGCCGGTTTAAATTCAATTTTGGCCTTAGCCATCTCTTTGGTTAATCCAACCCAATTTACCTGAGTGCGGAGAATTATTGGAGGAACTTTGCCAGTTGAGGAAGAGCTGGCAGGAACATTCTGGGATGTTTGGTTCTTGGTGGGAACCTCAAGTTCATTGGGTGCTTCAAGTTCTTTGGGAACTTCCAGTTCTTTGGAAACTTCATATGTTTCTTTACTCGTGGAGGGGATTGGTTCTTCAGTATTGACTGCTTTCTGAGTGGCCGGAACTGGTGATTCTGATCCTTCCGATTCAGAGGATTTGGCTAACGAGACGCCGTTCTCACCGCGTCTTTGTTTCCTGGCCTTATTGCGAGCCTTCTGGGAACGTTTCCTTTTTGGGATGGTTTGGAATCTATCATCGCACTGGGATTTTTCCTGGACTGTTTCGTTTCCAGACGATTTATCGTTGGCAGAGACCATGCTTAAGACCGAGGAGAACCTCGATTTATCTGTTGAAGAGTTGCTTTCATCAGTGTCCGCGTTTAGATTGCGTCGGTCTAACTCTTCCTTAATGAGTTCACTGACACAAGGAGAGATGTCGTTTAAGAAACGCTCTTTCTCCTCTGAGTCGAAGTGATGGAAGTATTTAGTTATATGATCCATTATAATTTTAGTAGTCACTGTCCCTTCTGGACTTGATTTTATTGATCAGGGCCTTAAAACACACGCGGGCCGCAAAAATGGCTCGCGGGCCACAACTGGCCCGGGGGGCCCAGATGGCACGCGGGCCAAAGAAGTTTGACAGTCCTACCCCTAACACAGAGTAGTGCCCTCAACAATCACTAATGTTCTTAATATCCACAAAAACTAGGCACGGATAGTGTCTCTAGAATTTTATATTACTGAAACGTACTACGCAGTTAATAACTACACTGCACTTTGGACTGAACTTTGTAAACAAAGAAAACAGAAAACTCACAGTTATGTTCACTCACAAAACACTGTTAAACACTCACTAGGCACTAATTGTGTCTCTAGTAGTTAACAATAATACTATTAAAACACATTAAATATATTAAATATATCAATATTTAATTTTTTTTTTTTTTTTTTTGTGATCGCACTTGAGAACTTATCGTATGTGTACTCGCTACGACAGTTGGATCTCGAAAAAATAAAATAAAATGCAAGCAGGCATTGGTGGTGCAGGTTGAAATACCACCGCTGGGGAAGGTGTCGCGACAGGTGTCGCTTTACCCATTGCCACGTATGGTAACGGCTTTTTCCAAGCCGATACGGCTGGAGCAGGAGCGGGTACGTAGCTCGGACGTGGAGCTGTTCTCCTTTGTCGGTGTTCATTGGGCCGTCTGGTAGAAACACGTGAGGGACACATGCGAGAACCGGCGGGATGATAGGCAGGGGCGTTGCGCGCCTTGCAGTTCACACAGCAAGGCTTGTTAGCCTTGTTGGGACACTGCTGGGACGAGTGTTCACCGCTGCACCACGAGCAGTGCGGTATGGAATGACAACCGCTAGCGGTGTGGTACAACCCCTGGCAGTTGAAACACTGCTTGATTCCGTCGATCCTCCTCTTCTTCTCGACGGACACTTTAAAATATAGCAGCGTAGCTATATCATAAATCCCAGTGTCTCCACGAGCAACCTCAACAAGAATGAGAGGCATCTCGCGACGAACATCAATAGGCCCTTTGTAGAGCCTAGAGATCTTCGAAGGTCTGTGTCCAAGGGCGATCAGCTCTTGCTTCACATCGTCTATAGGGATGTCTACTGGAAGCCCTCTGATAACCACCCTAAGAGGTTGGTCCGACTTGAGCGGGAGAACGTTATATTCAACGTCCTTCAGGTGTTGTCTGCACGTAGGTCCGCAAGAATGCGAGTCATTTTGCGATAGTTCGCAATCGTGTTGGTTTGCAACACGATACCTGACACGCGATTCTTAGCGCTTAGAATGGTGACCCCTGATTGGTCACACCGGCTTCTAAGCAGCATATAGTGCTGCCGGCTAGTGAGAGTAACCGTGGGAGGTTTGCTCTCATTAGCGGGTCCTGACTTGGCCGGAGCAGGAGTGTCAATGTACATAGCCGAGGCCTGAACATTTTCGACACGTTCCACTGTCTCCTGACCCGCTTTGGTCGTTTTACCGACGCAATCGAGTTCTCGGAGATGGTGGAAGAATCCGATCTCAAACGTTTCACCGAGTTGTTCTGGTGGACGTCCATGTCGCTCTCCTGTGAAGAAAAGAAAGCGGCATCTACATTCCCGTTAAAGAGCGTACCGGAGTCCACCGAAGAACGACCCGTAAACGGAATGTTGAACCGATCAGTGGAAGATCGGCTTTCAGAGACACTATCTGTGTGATACGACGATGCTATACTCGACGTCGATCCCGAAGTACGACCAGAATTCGCGTACGTATCGGTGTCATCGATGAGACTCCCGAAGGCGCGGTTCTCCAGTCGTACCTTCGAAGCGCAGCCACTTTTCGACTTAGGATTGTCTCCAGCTGCGGGAACGCCAGCTGGGGCACTACGGAACCGCTAGAGTGACTTGAAGATGCTGCATCAGGCTGGCTGGAAATAGCACAGCCTGACGGAGACGAAACAGACGACGTAGAGATGGCGGCGGAAACGCCAGCTTGCAAAGATTTTGATTGCTTGGTTTTCGTTCCAGATTTACTGCTTACAGAAGCAGCTGGAGAAGACGTCTTGCGGAATTGGTCCCGCATGTTGCTAGCGGCGGGAATGCCAGCTAGTGTCTCAACGGAGTCACTTTTGCGAAGTCCGAGAGACGTTTCACCACTTGCAACAGAGGTAGCTACTTTACGAGAACTGCCAGAAGTGACTGATCTGGTGCACGAAGCTCTCGATGGAGGTCGAGAGTCCGATGCTGCAGAATCAGCACACCGGTGTACCTCAACGGTGACAGTAGTCACTGCACCGTTAGGCTTTGCAGGGGCTTTATCACGGACCCCCGCTGGTTGAGAAACGATGCCTGGAGCACCGCTCGACACTCGTCGAGGATGTGCAACAGGAGGGCTGGCTGGAGCTTTCCCGGCGGCGCCAGCGCGACCACCGGGGGTCATCCCGATAGCTTTATTCAGATCTATGCGGGTGTATATTAAAAGATGACTCTAATAATAACAACTGTTGCGGCTATACCTGCCAAAACAGTCTGTAGCCGATCGTTGCGGTTTTATAAAACCGTAGATCGCGAAATAACAGACAGCACGCACTTTAATACTCACCGCCAACGTTGAGAAGCACGCTAAGTCAGTGAAACTACCCAAATACTCACCGGCAGACAACACATACGTGTGCACAGCTCGGAGTCACTCGGCCAACCAAAAAAAAAGTAACTTTTTCAACCCATCTTCACTTGGAGTTTGATACTGGTTGACTTTTGGGGTCTATTGGTGTGGAAAGAGTTGACTTTATCTTGGGTAGGTCTGTAGATGTAGCTTGGTGAGGAATGTAGACTTTATTCTTACAGTTCGTCTAAAAGGATATGTTTGGGGCGTCTATGGGCCCATCCGTCTTCGGGGTTGTAGTCGAGTACTCCTCTGATGGAGGGATTGGGGTGGGTGGAGGCCGCGTTTAAAAACTTAACGGCTGCAGCTTTAATGTAGTGTGAGACTGTGGGGATGTTGAGGTCTTCGTGGATTCTGTTGTTGGTTATAAACCATGGCGCGTCCAGGGTTTGTCTTAGACAAATGTTTTGTATTGCTTGGAGGGTCTGGAGAGAGGTTTTATTTAGGCCATATGCCCAGATGGGGGATGCATACGTGAGTATGGGGCGAATGATTGTCTTGTATATTCTTAACTTGTTGGTCTGGCTTAGATAGCTTTTTCGGTTAAATAGGGGGTACAACACGGCTTTGGCTTTTGCGACTTTTGATTTTATGTACTTGGTGTGTGCTGTCCAGGTTAGTCGTCTGTCCAGCATGACGCCAAGATATTTGGTAGTTTTGACCCATGGAACTTGTTGGTCACAGAGGTTAATATGGCCTTCGGTCTTGTAACCGTTCCTGGATATCAGCATAGCGTAGCTTTTGGCTCCATTCGGTTTGACTCTCCACTTTGTGAACCACTCCTCCAGATCGTCGCTGGCTTCTTGGAGAATCACAGTTATTCTCGCTGGTCTCTTCGCACGGGTGAGGACGGCGGTATCGTCGGCATAGGTGCAGATGGAAGTGTATTTGTTGCGGGGGATATCGTGGGTAAAGATATTGTAAAGTAGGGGGGAAAGCAGGGATCCTTGGGGGACCCCGGCTGTGATGGTTTGTGCGAGGAGAGTGAGGTGCCGATTTTAACTCGAAAAGTGCGACTCTCCAAGAAGGAGTGAATTACCTTCACGAGATCCGGGGGGATGTTCAGCTCAATGAGTTTGTAGAGGAGTCCTTCGTGCCAAACTTTGTCGAAGGCCTTGCTGATATCCAGAAACAGGGCGCCGGTATGGAGCTTCCAGTTGAAGCTGTAGGTCGCATGCTCGAATACCCTCAGCAGTTGGTGTCCGGTGCTGTGGTTAGGCCTAAAACCGTGTTGTTCATCTGGGATGGCGTCTGCTGCATTGACCCGTTCTATATGGTCCTCGTCGGTGTCCAGGTAGTTTGGGCTGCATTGAAGTTCCAAGCTGTCGGCAAAAGCCTCGGCTTTGTCTTCTTCGCTGAAGGCCATGCCATTTTCTCCATGAATTGGCGGGATGTTTGTTTTCTTTTTACGAATGCAGCGCGCAAACTTCCACAGGGAATTATCTTCTATGGTCAGGCTATCTAGTTTTTTCTGCCATTCTTTGTTTTTCAGTTCGGTCAGCGCTTCTTTGACTAGTCGCGCTGCCCTGTTCATGGCGTTGCGACTAGCTGGGTCACTGTACTGCTGCCACTGCCTTCGGGCTCGACGTCTGGTGAGAATTAGCTCCTCTATCTCTTTAGGCAGTCTTTGATAGACGAGCTTTTTCTTGTTTGTGACTGAGGCCACGTTCATGGAGTTATGTAGCGCGCTGGTGTTAGAATCGACTTCTCTTTCGAGGTCTGCCAAGTTGTTTATTAAGATGTTTGGCTTAGCGGTGGCTTCCATAAGCTCCGTGAAGGCGGCCCAGTTTACCCGTTGGCAAACGATGTCTGGCGTGTTATCCGTGGTTCCATTGATGTGTACTATTACTGGGCTGTGATCAGAGTTGAGATAATTAACTGCATATATGTCCGTCAGAGCGCTCACGTTTTTAATGAGGCAAGAGTCGAGTACGTCACCTTTGCCGGTGAATATGTTGTAATGAGTCGGTTCGGCAGAGGCAATGACTGCAATACCGGTCTTGTCGGCATATTCGCGGAGTCGTTTGCCGTTGGGATTGGTGACTCGACTGTTCCAAGACGGATGCTTGCAGTTTAGATCTCCAGCTATGATTGTTGCCCCTTTGTAATCAAGGAGCACAGGTCCAGGTCTGTTCCAAGAAGCTTCTTCTTCGGCTGTTTGTAGACTGCCGAAACTTTGATATCTTCAAATTAGGTTCGTGTGATAATGGTATTGGCTTCGAGGTTTTGTAAGACAGGAGTGTCGATTTCGTAGTGATCAATGGAATCACGGATATAGATGGCTGTGCCACCGCCGTCGGTCGGTCGATCTTGACGATAGATGGCGAAATGTTTTATTTTTGGGCATAGTGAGCCTGGCTTCAACATGGTTTCATTTACTAGTATAAGGTCCAGTTTGTGTCGATGAATGAAGACCTCCAGGTCATACTTTTTCGGGCGGAGACTCTGCGCATTCCAGAATGCGAGATTTAGTGTTGGTGGTTTTGTGCGTCTGTTATTGCTCATGGTTGGTTGGTTGGGATACGGGTGATCAGCCTGGTGAAAGCTTCCATCATTGAGGAGGCTCCCATGAGGTCTTGTAGGAAAGATTTAATTTTTTCCCAAATGGTCGCGGCGAGTTTGGTGAACATCTCCGTGAAGAAGTCACCAACTCCTTGGGTTTGGTTTGCCTCGATTGTGGGGTCCCTGGAAGCTTGGCTTGGTGCGGCTGGTTGTGCTCTGGTCGTGGTTCGTCTGGTTCGGGTACTCACTCCCGGCGGGTTTGAACCAGTTTGACCAGTAGCGGACCTGGGGGAACTGGTATGGGTCTGGTGGGCCTTCCTTTACTTGTGGCTACAGCGCTGTAGCTGGTGGCAGAGGTGCCTGCAGTCGATGTAGAGGGCCTTAAAGATTCGGGTTGGTTGGTGGTGGTTGGGTGCGTCTCTGCTTGCTGATGCGATGCAGTAAATGGCCTAGGAATATTATTTCTAGGGTTGTATGGGCATCTGGGGTAGCTAGCTCCATGCCCAGAGCCGGGTTTGTCTACGCGTTTGCAATTTACGTAGGCGAACAGATTTTGGTCGGTAGGTGCGACCTTGCATATTTTAACATTGTGGTTACCAGCACATCTGACGCATTTCAAGATGGACTGGCAGGAGGAGCTGGTGTGGCCGAATAGTTGGCAATTAAAACACTGCCTGACTGTGTTTTTTGCCCGGTTTTTACCTTCGACGGATACTCGAAGGTAAAACAGCTGATTGATATCGAAGATTGCCTTGCCTTTCTCATTTTTGGTGAGTGTGACATAAGCTAGCGGAGATTCTCGTCTTTCGAATGAGGGACCAGATTTGATTTTCGTGACTTCTACCACAGGGAAGCCCTTGTGGGTGAGCTCAGCGTGGATTTCCGAAGCTGTTATTCCGGAGGGGAGTCCTCTGATCACAGCACGGATAGGCTTATCCTGGGGGAGAGCATATACATGGTGGTCCACCGTGTTCGCTCTCAACCAGGTAGCCAGGGCGCGGTGATCATCTGGTCTCTCCGGGGTGACGTGGCTGCCGTCGAATCGGTTCTCCGACCTGGTGAACCGGATTTTAGCGGCTATGATGGAGCCAGAGATGCTCGTCCACTTGGATTTATCATTGACGGTAATTGATGGCATTTTGGGGGTTGTACGTTGCTTGGAGGGGTCGGTGGAAGGCAGTTGACTAGTGTCCCTCGATGCTTTCCGCTTATTTTTCATGGTGAGTGATTTTCCGTTCGGATCAGCGATGGCTTTGGAAGTGGATGGTTGCTGGGCTGACTCTTGGGACAGGGTTTGTTGGATTACCTCGGGTTCTATTTCAAGGGCTTCATAGCGGTTGCTTGTCTCGAGCTTGGTTGTTGCGTCCTGTATTGGGGTTTTGGCCTTGCGGGGTCTTTTGGGTTTTTGGAATTCAGTTATGTCGGAGCTGTCTCCGTCATTATCGGAGCTGGAGGCGTCGGAGTTGAAATCTGCGTCAGTCGAGTAGTTGGTTTCGGTGATATAGCTGGCGTTGGATGCGCAGCTATTGTCGACTGCTGGGACTGGATCTGTAGGGGGCTGGGGGGAGCCGTGCTAGCTCGCGGCCCTCATTCTAGTTGTGACTTCGTGCAGGTTGCTCATACAACGAAGGTAAATTGCGGTGTCGTCCGGGTTTGTAAAGTCGAGATTCGAGAGTTCGAATTCTCTGAGATCGGGCCATTGTTGGTGGTCGTTCAGGTTCATGCTCATGATGTTACGTTGTTCGGCTGGGCCTAGTAACGTGAGCACAAATAATGTATTAAATTCTTACCTTTGCCTTTGGATCCGGGTGGGATCCGGTTGTCGGGCCTGGCTTGGCCGTAACTGGTTAGGGAGGCCGCACTCGGCACGCGGGCCGCACTTGTTTGGGCTAGAAAGTCACCCTCGGTGTTCGAGGGTAACTCACTATATTGTTTTGGTAAACTCTAGGCACTATTGCGTCTCTAGGTTATAAAACACCAGCACAGTGACGTCACTTCACTTTGTTTACACTGGAGAACAAAGGACGCTTCAATTAACTCATTGATAATTACGTAGTAATTAGTCAATAAGCCAACTAAGAGAGGTGGCGATAGTGGAATTAACCACGCACTGGCACAGGGGTGTTCACTAGGCACTAAATTGTGTCTATAGTAGGGTGAAAGCACGTTTTTAAACATAACTAGACTGTTTTTAATTATAACACACAACCGGAGAGCGAACATGTTCACTGTACGGCTTACGAACTCGGAATATGACCAATTCTAGTCTTACCTCTGGATGTGTACCGGGCGGGCTAAAGCCCTCAACACGTGTCTTGCGATGTTTGATGAAAAAAGTGGTGCTAAGTCGTGCTTAGTTGTCCTTAAGGAAGCATCGAGGCCTTCGATGCTTCCATACTAGGGCTGGATCGTAGTCAACCGCAGATGCTATAGTAGCATTTGCGTGATCTTGTGCTTTCTGAAAGAATTTCTCAGCGCAAGCGCTGAGGAATTCATCCAAGCTCGGTACACCCAGTTCTCGTCTTATGTCTTCATTCCGTATGAACCAAGGAGCGGCAGAGATTTGCCGCAAACACTTGTTCTGGAATGCCTGCAACCGCTTTAACTGAGCGGTGCTGGCATAAGCCCAGACACTAGACGCGTAGGTCAAGACAGGTCGAATCACAGATTTATAAATCCGTGTCTTATTAGTGATGCTGAGGGAGCTCTTCTTGCATAATAGCGGCGAGAGCATTCCTTTGGCTCGAGTGGCCTTGGCTATGAAGTACGTAAAGTTCTTCTTCCAAGTCAATCTAGGGTCAAATATTAGCCCTAAATATTTGACACTATCACACCAAGGAATGTCTTCTCCAAAGAGTTTAACCGTACCTGACGGAGTTCTCTTTTTTATGGAGAAGAACATTGCTTTAGATTTTGCACCGTTCACGGCGACGCGCCATCGCGTACACTAGTTCTCGAGACTCTCGCAGGCCTGCTGGAGTCTTCGAGTGATTAGTGCTGGACCTAAAGATCTGGCAAGATATGCTGTATCATCAGCATACTGACATTTAACTGTTCTGTCGGCCGTCGGCATGTCATTCGTATAAAGTGCGAATAACAATGGCGACAGCAAAGAGCCCTGGGGGACGCCAGCCGCGACTGGCCTCCACGATGAGTACACATCCTCCACTTTAGCTCTTAGTTCTCTGGAAGTGAGATAAGAGGCGATCATCCTGATGAGAGATGGAGAGAAATCAGTGCAGTGCAGCTTGTATATAAGGCCCGCGTGCCAGACGCGGTCGAAGGCTTTGGAAACGTCCACAAAGACTGCACCGGCAGACTGATTTCTGTTAAATCCGTCTGTAATCAGCTCAGTGACACGCACGAGCTGATGGACAGTAGAGTGTCCGCCACGGAATCCATACTGTTCATCAGGAAGAAGATTGTTGGCATCGGTGTGCTCCTGAAGTCTGATCAAAATCAGCTTCTCTAAGATCTTGCCGAGACAGGATAGGAGACTTATCGGCCGATAGCTCTTAGGCAGCGATCGGTCATGTTCCGGTTTAGGGATGAGGACGACGTCAGCCTTTTTCCACACCCGTGGAAAATGGCACAGTCTCAGAGCAGCATTGAAGATGTTCGTCAGGGCGACGAGAGCTTTCCTGTCCAGATGTTTTATCATCTGGTTGGTAATGCCATCAGGTCCAGGTGCCTTACGCACTTTGAGCCTCTTGATGATCTCTGTGATCTGTCCTGGGTTGACGAAATCGCGTTCGTCCGGGGTGAAAACTTCCTCTGACAGACACTGAAGTTTTTCACCGACCTCCAGGACAAAATCTCGATCTAAAAAGTCCACGTTTGGACTGCATTGGGTCTGCAAACTGTCGGCGAATGCCTCCGATTTGCCTTTCCGGTCGTAGACCTTTCCATTGGCAGTAACTATAGGAGGTATACGAGCTCGTTTCCTCCCTAGTGCCTTGGCCATCCTCCATAGCGAGCAATCGTCAGGAGACAATTGTTCTAGGACACTAGACCACCGCTCATTCCAGTAATCCGCCAGGGCTTGGCGGACTTCCCGATCGAGTCTGTTCATTTCCGTCTTATCGACTGGATCTCTGAATCGCTGCCACCAGCGGCGAGAGCGATTCCGATCCTGAATGAGAGACCGAATATGCACGGGCAGTGGCTTAGCCGGAGGTTTGATAGTTCTCCGGATGGTAGCTTAGACGTAGTTAGGAATTGCATAAGTCTCTTGTGTGTTGTTATATGCGGGGTGTTTAGAAAATGTTGTGTTTGTGTTATGATGTCATTTTGTTCTGTTGTGTTATTGGTGTCGATCATATGTGAGCTTCCAAAGGCTTCAGCAAGTACTTCAGCCTTTTGCTCATCTGTTTCGTGTAATGTTGCATTTTGTGTTAGTGTAGGTACGTTTTTGGTTGGTTTTGTGTAGAGTCGGGAAAGGTTCCAGAGTGAATTGTCATTTTTGTTGATTGTTGTGAGTTTTTGTTTAAATGTATCATTTCTGTGCTTTGTGATTTGTGTTCTGATAATTTTGTTGAGTGAGTTTGCTTGTGTCTTGTATTGTCGATCATGTGTGCGCTGCCAGCGTTTCTTGGCCGTGTTGCGCTGTGTAATGTTGTTTAATATATGCTGTGGGAGGTGTTCTGTTTGTGTTTTTGTTTTAATGTTTTGCGTGTGTTTTGTTTTGGCTTTTTGTAGTGTTTTAGTGTATTTTCGTACCTCGTCGTCAACTTGTTGAGGTGTATTTATGTGTGCGTTTATGCGTACGCTACGATCTAATGTCTCTCTGAACATCTTCCAATTTGTGTTTTTGTAGGATGTAATATGTTTAGTCATGTTTTCTTTATGTCTGTCGTTTAGTGTAAGTATTATGGGGTCATGGTCAGATGTAAGTTCAGAGAGTGTAGTCAGTTCTGTGATTTTTGTTACGTTTTTGTTGATAATAATGTCTACTGTGCTGGGTGTTGAGAGCTTTCCTGTCCAGATGTTTTATCATCTGGTTGGTAATGCCATCAGGTCCAGGTGCCTTACGCACTTTGAGCCTCTTGATGATCTCTACGATCTGTCCTGGGCTGACGAAATCGCGTTCGTCCGGGGTGAAAACTTCCTCTGACAGAGACTGAAGTTTTTCACCGACCTCCAGGACAAAATCTCGATCTAAAGAGTCCTCGTTTGGACTGCATTGGGTCTGCAAACTGTCGGCGAATGCCTCCGATTTGCCTTTCCGGTCGTAGACCTTCCCGTTGGCAGTAACTATAGGAGGAATACGAGCTCGTTTCCTCCCTAGTGCCTTGGCCATCCTCCATAGCGAGCAATCGTCAGGAGACAATTGTTCTAGGACACTAGACCACCGCTCATTCCGGTAATCCGCCAGGGCTTGGCGGACTTCCCGATCGAGTCTGTTCATTTCCGTCTTATCGACTGGATCTCTGAATCGCTGCCACCAGCGGCGAGAGCGATTCCGATCCTGAATGAGAGACCGAATATGCATGGGCAGTGGCTTAGCCGGAGGTTTGATAGTTCTCCGGATGGTAGCTTCTTTCACAGCATTCTTCAGCGTGTCGACAAAAATGTCAACAGCCGATTCAAGCTGTTCAGTGGATGCGATTGACGTGTGACAGTCAATTCGCTCCTCTACCAGTCTTGTGAAAGATGGCCAGTGCGTTTTGGAGAGAGTTACTTCTCCAGTATGGTCCGAGGAACCGTTTAGATGCATAATCACAGGATTGTGATTAGAGCTCATCTCAGAGAGTGTGAACACTTCAGTCTGGTGACGGACATCTTTAGTGATAAAGACGTCTATCACATCAGGAACGTGTCCGGCTACGCGCGGGTAGTGAGTTGGGTCTTTGGGTATTGTTTTATAAAGTGTCCTGTCACTATATGTTTTAAGGGGAAAACTGTGTCTTTAACGAAACTGTCTGTTTGTTTAAAACGTTTTTGGCACTCGCGCACTCACGCGGGGGGGGGGGGTCGTGGTACTAGTGTGTCCATGGTGGTGACTGGTAGAGGGGGGCTGTTGCTGTCAGTCCCTGGTGGAAGGCCCTGGTGTCGGTGACGGGGCATCTAGCTCGTCATCGGGAGGGGGGGTCTTCTTCAATGGTCCCGATGGGTGATCGGGGCTGGTCCTCTGGCGAGAGCGGTCGTGGTGCAGGCTTCACATCATAGGATGGAACGGGGGTCCCATTCCTATTGACTGTGTACACTCGTCCTGAGTGCAGTTCCCGGATGTTGTAGGGGCCGAGCCACTTCGGGTGAAAACCAGCGTGTAGTTGCCGTTTAGCGTCCGATTGAGGGTGAGCCCGTATAATCACCGGCTCTCCGACGTTGTGGGGTTCGTGGGCTTCGCCTCCGGCGTAGTGCACTTGGTAGTGGAGCGTGTGCTGTCGGATCTCCTCAAGTCGTTCTTCACGGTCTTCTTGATAGTCTGGTGGTTGGTCGGGTCTATGTACGGTACGATCGCCTGGCAGTGGCAGTTCGTAGCCTAATAGTGCCTTGCTGGGTGTGCAGCCGGTTGCTGCATTGTATCTGGTTCAGATATCTCGTAGGACGGCAGGCAGGTGCAGCGCCCACTTCGTATGCGGCTGCCCTTGCATGCGCATGCGTAGTCCCTTCTTGATCTCTTGGTTCCTTCGTTCCACTGGGTTGGCCCGCGAGTGATAGATGCCGGTGTAATGGGCGGTCGCACCCCATCTGAGGCATGCTCGTTCCCAGCGGTAACTCGTGAATTGGGGGCCATTATCGGATAAAATGACCTTCGGGTATCCGAACCTGTCAAAGACGTTCTCTTCTAGCAGTCGGACTAGTATGTGTGACCGGGGTTCTCCCGTTGGAAATGCTTCTACCCATTTCGTGAAGGTATCAGTGACCACTAGGATATGCGTTCTCCCTGATGCAGTCTTAGGGTAGGGTCCCATGAGGTCGACTGATACCGTGTGCCGGGGCGTGATCGGGGCTCGTGGTTTGAGTGGGGCGGCAGTCATCGCCGCGCCTGGTTTATTTGCTGCGCACGTCAGGCAGCGTTGTACGTGCTGGCGGACGTGGTTCTTGATGTCGGGCCATAGGTACTGCTGTACTATGGCACGGTGTGTCTCATCCCGTCCAGGATGTCCGGCGTCATCGTGATGAACGGAAAGGACCTTGACTCGCATGCCATCGGGCACGAAGAGCTGGTTGTTTGTCCCTGGTGGAGCGATGAAACAGAGGTAGCCGTTCCTCTCTACGAGAGCATCGTGGAAGGCTGCGTTCTCTGGGCTTGGCGGCTCGCGGAGCTTCTCCAGGCACTCTTGAGTCTGTGCGTCTTGCTCCTGACTCGCCTGGATCTGTTCGGGGAGAGGTGTCTCGTCGAACGCGCTGTTGATGTCACCGCGCTCGGGTGGTAACATGCGGGCCTTATCCTTTTCAGGGATGCTTTCGTCGTTGTCAGGCTGTCTGGAGAGGGCATCGGCGAGCTCGTTGTCCTTGCCTGAGCAGTGCTTTATAGTGAAATCGAATTCCTGCAATAGTAATGCCCACCGCAGAAGTTTGGCCTTACTATCTTTAAAACGATGCAGCCATGTCAGGGCTGTGGAGTCGGTGATAACGGTGAAGTGCCGTCCTTCCAGGAGCGGCCGGTATCGTTTGCCTGCCCATATCAGCGCCAGACATTCTTGCTCATTGATGTGATATTTTCTCTCCGTGGGATTGAGGCGTACGCTAGCGTAGCTGATGATACGTCGCTTGTCTCCTTCTTCCTGAAATAATACAGCACCAAGACCGTGTCCGCTCGCATCGGTTTGTAGCGTATATGGTAGATCCGCTGAGGGTCTATGTAGTTGGAGAGGTTTTCTGAAAGCGGCTTGAACGTTGCGCAGCGCGTCCTCGGCTTCGCGGGTCCACTTGTAAGTCTTCTTGGTGGACAGGAGGCTGGTGAGGGGTGCGCTGATGGTGGCGAAGTTCCCCACGTAGTCTCTGACCCAATTACAGAGACCGAGGAACTGCCGAAGTTCTTTTCGCGTCTTCGGGGTTTTACGTTCCGCGACTTGGGTCAGATGCTTCTGTAGAGGTTGTGTTGAGTCCTCGGAGATGGTGTGGTCGAGGTAGGTGATGTGATTCTTTCCGAACTCACACTTCTCGGGTGCCAGTCGTAGTCCATGCTCCTGAAGTCTCTCAAACACCAGCGCAAGGTGCCGCAGGTGGAGAATATGATGATGTCGTCCAAGTAGACTTAAGTGAATTTGCGGAGGTTTCCGGCTAGGACCTCTTGCGTCATGAGCCGTTGAAATGTGCTAGGCCCGTTGCGGAGTCCGAAGGGCATCACGTTAAATTCGTAGTGTCCTCCATCTGGCGTGGAGAACGCTGTATCTGCCTTGGAGTCGGAGTGCATCGGGATTTACCAGTAACCTGATTTTAAGTCAAGGCTTGAGAATACGCGAGCCTCTCCTTGATCACGTAGAGTATCTTGAATGATCGGCATGGGGGAGGGTTCGCTTATGGTCGCCTCGTTCACTCTTCTGTAATCGATGCAGAACCGCGGGGTGCCGTCTTTCTTCCCGACGATCACCACCGGGCTGTCGTATGGTGAGGTGGAGGGCGTGACGATGCCTGCTTCCAGCATCTCCTCTACCTGTTCGTGAATCATTTGTCGTTTAGCATCGCTCACCCTCTATGGCGCGGTGCGTATCGGGTTGTCGTGCTTCAAGTTGATTCGGTGTTTCACGGTCCTGGTGCCTGGGTGATGCCGAAGGCTATCAGTCACCGCTGGAAAGCGTTGAAACAGTCTCTCAAAATTTTCGTCTAGGCCCCCTGTGAAGCCGTGGTTCAGCTGGTTGATATATATGTTCGGACTCGTATCCCTCGTAGTTTTCGTTGATTCAGGCGTGAGCCAAAAGATCGTGTGGCGTTGCTCGGTGCCAAAATGCATGCACCGGCGGGCTAGATCTAGCGTGGCTTGTTGTTCTGTCAACCACGGATAGCCGAGTATGCATTCCACCCGTAGGTTTTCATATATCGGGAATCTGGCTTTACTTGCATGTCCTTCTATCTCCACGTGTGCGTCCTCCTCCCCGGAGACGCGCATGTCGTGCCCTTCTGCAGCCAGTGGTATTTCCTTACATGATTCGATCCTTGTTTCTGTGGGGTCGGCGCGCAGACAATTATATGCCGCGGCCGTATCTAGTAGTGATTTTCGCTTAGATCCGTCTATTTTGAGGTTGATTGTTGGTAGCTGGACGCCATTAAGCGCGTGAAGGGCTAGTCCGTCTACTAAACCCTCTATGCGTTTTTTTGGTGGCAGCGCCAGATTGGTTTTTGGCGGTAGCGCCGAAGTTGAAGCTGCTGTTTTTGTAGTACTGTCGCCGGCGGGGGAGACAGGGACTCGAGGGGTTCGGTCACGTCTTGCGACTAGGCAGTCAGCCTGCCAGTGGTCACCCTGACAGAACCGACAGGGGTACGGCGGTTTAGCCGACCTCGGCGGGAAATATTGACTTCTTGCCTGAAAAGGCTTTGCGTTTGGAGAAAGTTGCGCACTGGTTTGCTGTGGTGCAGAAGAAGTGGCTGAGGCGCGCACGTAATGAGGCGCGGCTTGGGATGCTGGTGCGCGCGCGGGTGGCGGCACGTACGCGCTAGACGAGGCGCGTGTGGGTTGCTGAACCTTAGCAAACGCGGGCGCGCGCTGTGATGACGGCGCGTGTGTGGATGTGTACGCTCGCGATGATTGAGCGTGTAGCCGGTTGTCCTGTTGCGACTCATCCAGTATCGTAACAAGCTCCAGTAACTCGTCGAAGTGAGTTATACTGTGTTGAACGAGCGCGAACCTATAGTCTGGCCTGATGAGGCTTATCGTCGCTTGCAGGAGATCTGCCTCCGTAGATGCACCACGATGCGCAAGAGTCATCTTGCGCGCCACGAAGTCCCTGCCGGGTTCGCGAGCCTTGTGGGTCCGTGAGGACTGATATGTTGAGGCGCGCTCTAGCATCCGCGCCGTTAAAGCGTTCCAAGAATCGTCTCTTGAAGATGTTCACTCCATGGATAGATATGCTAATGGTTCAAACCATTTCTTCGCCTCCCCGGAGAGGTAGTCCGGGATATCTTCCAGGAAATCCTCCTTGACCACTCCAGATTCCCGAAAGTAAGACTCTAATTTGGTGATGAAGCGTACGGGATCCTCATGTAGACGACCTGCGAATTTGGGGGGGGGGGGGTTTGATGACTTGTGGGCGGCAACGAGACCCGTAGGTACCAGCCAGTCCGTCTCGTAGGTACCAGCCAGTCCGTCTCGTAGGTACCAGCCAGTCCGTCTCGTAGGTACCAGCCAGTCCGTCTCATAAGATCTTGGCCAGTTGTTGGACAGGATTACGGTCAAGGGAACCACTGGGGGCGGTTGAATGCGTGCCGGAGAGACGCTCCGCGTCTTCCAGCCTAGTTCGACACTTAGCTTAACGCTTGGTTAGGGAATCTTGAAGTAGGCCGGGGCCGTGTTCACTGGTCGGAGGCGGCGTCGGAAGGCCGTTCGTTCGCGGTAACTGCGTAACGCTGGTTTTCCTCGACGGCGGGCCAGCGTGGGATGGTGGTGGTGGCTGAAGATGACGACTGGAGCGTGCGGCAGCGGAAGGCGGCAGCTCGGCTTGTTCGCTGGTGAGCGAAGCGGGTCCTGGAGGCGGCGACTCGGCTGTAGCGAGGGCGGCCTGAGCGAGCGGCGGCGGAAGGCGGTGGCTCTGCTCTGTTTGCTGGCAAGCGAAGCGGGTCCTGTAGGCGGCAACTCGGCTGTAGCGAAGCGAGGGCGGCCTGAGCGAGCGGCGGCGGAAGGCAGCGGCTCTGCTCTGTGGATGGGTGCTGTAGGCGGCGGCTATGCTCTGTGGATGGGTGCTGTAGGCGGCGGCTCTGCTCTGTGGATGGGTGCTGTAGGCGGCAAGTCGGCTGTAACGAAGCGAGGGCGGCCTACGCCGAGATCTTGGATGCGAGCACAGGCTCACGCTAACCTTGGACTCGCTGGAGAGCGAGTCTTGGAGGTCTCGTAGTCCTGTTTGAAGTTCTTGAAGTGAAGATGTCCATCGAGAGAGTCGTATTTGAAGTTCTTGAAGTGAAGGTGTCCACCGATAGAATGTCTCTGAGCTTGTATTGTCCAATCCTGTGGAAGAGTACTGGGCTGTAAGTCCTCAACTCGTGTCTTGAGTATTCCAACTTAACAAGTTGGAATAAAGATAGACCTTTCCTGTAGGTCAAGATACTGTTCAACTGTGACCTATCATAAGAATGATACAATCAGAGCAGAGCGAATCCAAGATGAAAGACGTTTATCATCAGTCTGTCAGGAAACATTGCGGTCTGTGATGTTTCCATACATCGGCCGGAACGTAGTCGACGGACGATGCTATAGTAGGATTGGGGTGCACTTGAGCGATCTGGAAGAACTTCTCCGCGCTAGCGTGAATAAAGTCTTCCACACTCGGCACGCCCAAATCGTTTCTGATGTCGACGTTGCGCACAAACCAGGCAGCGCCAGAGGCCCGACGTAAGTACTTGTTTTGGAACACCTGTAACCGCTTGATGTTAGCGATACTGGAATAAGCCCAAACACAAGAAGCGTACGTCAGTATAGGTCGGATCACAGAAGTGTAGATCCTAGTCTTATTAGAAATGCTTTTTCTATTAGTTAAAGAAAAGAGCATGCCTAGTGACGTCCGCGCTCTGGTAATGGAGTCATTGATATGCTCCTTCCAGACCAATTTGGGATCATAAATGAGCCCAAGATATTTGACCTTTTTACACCAGGGAATGTCTTCACCGAACAGTCTAACCGCATCCGACGGAAGTCTAGACTTTTTAGTGAAAAGCATTGCCTTAGATTTGGCCCCATTCACCGCGACACGCCAGCGTTTGCACCAATTCTCAAGACTCGAGCAGGCGTGCTGGAGTCGTTGAGAGATTAGAGCTGGGTCCCACGAGCGAGTTAAGTACGCTGTGTCATCAGCGTACTGGCACTTAATTGTTCCTTCCGATGTCGGCATGTCATTGGTGTACAGAGCGTACAACAATGGCGACAACAGAGAGCCTTGTGGCACACCGGCTTCAACCGGTCTCCACGATGAGCGAATTTCATCTATCTTGATTCTCAGTACCCTGTTGGTCAGATACGACGCGATCATCCTGATGAGAGCAGGTGGAAAATCTAAACAGTGCAGTTTGTAGACAAGACCTGCGTGCCAAACGCGATCAAAGGCCCTGGAAATATCTATAAAGACTGCACCGGTAGAAAAGTTTCTGTTGAAACCATCAGCGACAAACTCAGTGACACGCATGAGTTGATGGACAGTAGAATGTCCTTGTCGGAAGCCGTGTTGCTCGTCAGGTATCAAACTGTTCGAGTCAGCATGGAACTGAAGCCTGCATAGAATAAGCTTCTCAAGTATCTTCCCAAGACAAGACAGCAAAGAAATTGGACGATAATTCTTAGCGAGAGAGCGATCGCTCTGTGTTTTAGGAAACAGAATTACGTCCGCTTTTTTCCAAGGACTTGGGAAGTGGCTGAATTTCAGAGATGAATTAAAAAGCAGTGTAAGATAGAGCAGTGCCTTCCTACCCAGGATCTTAATCATCTTGTGAGAAATACCATCCGGACCGGGAGCTTTCCTGATTTTCAGACGTTTGATAATCGCTGCGACTTCTCCAGGAGTGCAGAAGTCATGGTTATCGGGATTGAAATCTTCATCGGCTAGCGATTGAAGTTTCTCACCCACTTCTCGAACAAAATCAGGTTCAACAATATCCTCGTTGGGGCTGCACTGTGCCTGCAAGCTGTCGGCAAATGCCTCAGCCTTGCTCTGGCGATCGTGCACCACCCCTGTCGGTGTGATAATGGGAGGAATCTTACCACGCTTCCTACCCAAAGCCCTGGTCATTTTCCAGAGGGAGCGGTCGTCGGGTGACAGCTGCTCGAGAGTACGAAACCATTCATCGTTGCGGTGTTCAGCCATAGCCAAGCGAACTAAACGGTCCAGCCGGTTCATTCTGGACCTGTCCACCGGATCGCGATTACGCTGCCAGCTGCGGCGAACGCGGTTCCGATCCAGAATAAGCGAAAGGATACATCCAGGTAGACGCTTGGCCTGAGGACGAATGGTCTTCTTGACGGTGGCTTCCTTCGCTGCTTCGCTCAGCATGACGGTAAACCGTTCAACTGCCGAGTCCAGCTGTTCAGGAGTAGCGATCTTAATGTTAAAATCAGATCGCTCTTCCACCAGTCTGGAGAAAGTAGGCCAGTGCACTTTGGAGAGAGTAATCTCTGCAATGTGATTTGACGGTCCATTCAAGTCCAAAATCACAGGATTGTGGTTTGAACTCAGTTCGGAAAGTGTGTAAACATCACAGGGGTGATAGATGTTTTTAAGAATAAAAACATCAATCACGTCCGGCTTGTGGGTCGGCACACGCGGGTAGTGAGTAGGATCCTTAGGAGCCGTAACAATCACACCCGTGCGGTCTGCAAAGCGCCGCAACGTACGACCGTTCGTGTTATAAACACGGCTGTTCCACTGAGGGTGTTTGGAGTTGAGATCACCGCCGATAATGACCGGACCTCGGCGATCGAGCAACTTCTCCAAGTCCTCGACAAGAAGTCGGTTCTGTGGCGGTTTATAAGCCGCCGTCAGAAACACAGGTCCGAAGCTTGTAGTAAGCTCAATCGTTGTTGCCTCCATCTGGCTTAGAGGGGGATTATAGGCCTGATGATGGTCAATACTGCATCTGACATAGATGACAGTACCTCCACACCGGGCCGTTAGTCGGTCATTCCTATAGCAGCAATAATTGCGAAGATTCACATTCATCGCAGGCTTTAGGAATGACTCGCAAACTAGTATCACATCAACGTTGTGATCACTAGCGAATAGCTCTAACTCGTCTCGTTTAGAGCGAATACCATCCGCGTTCCAAGCACAGATGGTTAGACAAGCAGGGCGCGCTCTAGTTCTGGTGTCTGCCATTGTGGGGTACAATAATGGGAGACCAGAAGGCAGGCTGAAGAGAGAGTTGATTTATAATCAACGCGGCGGTGCTCAGCAAAGCGGCTGCTTGCGTGAGCAACTCCTGCAACATCTTGAGCGCGTCTGCTGGCGCAGCACAAGAAGAAGGCGAAGAAGGCGGCACAGGCGCCGCCGACGGTGTAGATTTGCGAGGGCGAGCTGCTGGTCTCACCAAAGGTGGTGAGGTCTTGGCTGGCTGCCGCGAAGCCTGAGGTACCTGTTGTTTGGTGGCTGTCACTGTGGACAATGAAACAGGAGGAAGAGCTGAGGTAGAGGCAGTAGCTGCGCTACTCTGACGCCTCCCTCTACGCCTCCTCTGTTTTTGGAAGCCATCCACGTCTGTTCCTGTGGCAGGAATAACAGGCACGGATGCCGAAACAACAGGGGTCGATGTTGCATGTGTGGCGGGTGCCACAGCAGGCGAAGACTGCTTGACACGAGCAGGCAGTGCTTTGGCGGCAACTGGAACAGGCTGAGCTGCCACGTATGGTAGTCTTTTGTTCCAGGCCGAGGTCGCTGGAGGAGGTGCCGGCACGTACACCGTACGTGCCACTGTCCTTTTAGCCGAGACAGGTCGTCTGGCTGAAACTCTAGACGGACAGGAGCGAGATCCAGCCGTGTGTGTTGCAGGCAAATCACGTGCCTTGCAATTGACACAGCAAGGCGGCTCGTCCCTGTTGGTGCATTTCTGTGATGAGTGATCACCACTGCACCAGTTGGAACGCGGCTTGGCATGGCAGCCACTAGCCGTGTGATACAATCCCTGGCAGTTGTAGCACTGTCTTATCTCGTCAGTGCGATTTTTCTTCTCCACTCTGATCTTAAAGTGAAGAAGAGACTTCAGGTTGTAGATAGCGGTTTTCCCCCTCGCTAACTCAACCATAACCAACGGCAGGGTTCGGCGCTTTTCAATCGGTCCTTTGTAGAGCCTTGTCAGTCCGGCTGATTCAAAGCCAAGTTCGGACCTGAGTGGAATGACGTTGTATTCAACGTCATGTAGTGACTTGTCGGCCCGCATGTCACCAAGCAACTTGGTGGCCTTGCGGTAGTCTGCAACACACGCTGGTTGCAGAACAATGCCGGATGGAAGGTAGCTCGGTTAGGATGGTGATGCCAGCTTGGGCACACTGGCTCCTAAATAGCATGTAATGCTGCTTACTAGTAAGTGTCACTGGTGGACACTTAGCTAGATTGGCAGCAGACAAAGTCGGCAAGGGCGACTTTGCCACCATGTCGTCCGGTTTGGCGACATTGGATACCTGGACCGGAGTTGGTGACGTGCTCTGAGGCGTCAGGGTCTTGGAGGCCCGTTTAGGTCGTATCAAGGACGACACGGAACCGCCCGAGACCGTTGACGAGTCAGAGCGTTGACGTTTACTGGGAGTATCCACCTGGATCTTCGTGTCACTCTCCTCCGCGCAGGAGGAAGTGACTTCTGACGCTTCACTATAGAAGACGTTGGAGGCAGGGGCCATCCGACCTCCCTGAGGACGGTTAAATCGGTCGGTGGGGGAGCGGCTTCCTGAAATTGAGGAAGCGCTAAACCTGGTGGACCTGGGGCCCGTGGAACGTTTTGAAGAAGGTCGTGCAGAGGCTGAGGTACCCGCAGAAGATGTTGAAGCGGTGCTGGTACGTCCGTTGGCCCCCTTCTTAACTGAAGGAGACTTGATGGCATCACATACTGAGTTAACATCAGTACGTGATGCTTTACGAGGGCTAGACCTGGAGCCGGAGGCACCCGACGAAGGTTGGGTGTCTGGGGTCGCAGGACTAGCCGAGACCTCCACGGTGGTGCAAGCACGAGCACCGTGCGACTTCTCCATGGCTTTATTTAAAGCCCTGGATTTTTTAGGAGATCTGATGGCATTGGAAATGTTACCATCAGATCTCTTAGCGACACTGGACCTGGAGCCGGAGCCACTCGGTGATGGTGAGTGCTCGGTGGCTGTCAGGGAGGCCGCGGCCTTAACGATGGTGCTAACAGCACCAGCTTTCGCCTTCTCCGAAGCTCCAGCAGGAACTTCAGGAGTGCGAGGAGACCTGATGACATTTAACATGACATCTAGAGAAATAACAATTCTTTTATCCGTGGTCCCCGAACCGGCGGTACGGCTCGACCGCTGTCGAGCGCCTGTACCTAAGGTTGAGGGTTCCCCGGTTCGCTAGCAGAGAGCGCTGAACGGGAGCCCTATCCAGTCGTTGCAGTTTCAACTGCTAACAGTCTGAAACCGATTGTCGCGGCTTCTCTTACGCGAAGATAATCGTTAATCGCGATCCAGACAGCACGTAATCACTCTATACTCACCCAAAAGCACGAGTAGTCAGTAAAGTACAGCACCTGTCAATAATACTGTAGCACGGATGCTTACTCAACGGCGAACCGACTCAGACTTCATGTCTCTGAGCGTGCTAACGCACCGATATTTATAGGTGAAACTTGTGGAAAGTGGAGATTGTAAGGCCCTTGCCAATGAAAGGATTAGGCCGCGCCCAATGTAGCGAAAATGAACCTTATTCTCGCGGAATTCCAGAAACTATGTCTAAATACAATAATATAGCAAATTTACGGGTCACGATCGATAGATAATGCCTCGGTGATGAAAATGATGTGCGATAGAGCGCGATGTGACATGCCGATCACGAGCTATCGGCGATAACATGTTAAGGGGTAGTTCTGTGACGTCACCCGCTCTCACCCTTAGGAGTGGGGGTTGTCACCGATCTTCCTTTTTAAAGCGCGCCTCTCTCCCCAAACGGCATTCGCTCCGAGATCCTCGCCTAGAGAACTTCGAGTTTTATTTCAACACCCCCAAGGCTTCCAGAATTACTTCCAGATTTTCCACCAGCTGCAGCCAGCAAGCTCTCAACAGCCGGTAATTCCCTCAAGGACCCCACCATTGGTAATCCTTCAGCGGTAGCCCGGCTAACGAGCCAACCGCCAGTACACTGCAGGGGGGTTTAGTTGTACCTGCAGGTAGCCTGGTCCCCACCACGTCTGCCTACGTGCTCCGGGTCCCTTACCCCGGAGAAATCCAAGTTCTAACATCCAACGGTGCGCATCTTGCAGGGGGGCTCTGTCGTACCTGCAGGTGCCCTGATTCGACCGCATCGTCGTCGGTTCCCCACCCTCGCAGCCGGAGCACCTGGTGCACTTCCGCGCCTACAACAATTTGGCGTCCAAAAGCGTGTGGCCCTTCGACAACGATGTCGAGACGAACCAGAAGGTCCCAGGGACCTCTGGTTTATCTTTATATATAATTAATTGGAAATACGCAAAAAACATTCCCTTGATAACAACTTATCCCATAGTCAATTTTATCTATGGTTGGAAATACCGGGCTATAAACATTTAACAAATTCCCCCGTAAGAAAAATGATAAATATTTTTCTAATATTAAATACTATTATTACCTAATCCAATTTCCCTGTTCATTTTTATTAATTTTTCACTTGATACACCTTTTGTTAACCCATCAGCCAACATATTTCCTGTATCTATGTATTCAATTTCTAAATTTTCATTTTCTACTTCATTTCGAATATATAAGTATTTTAAATCAAAATGTTTTACCCTTTTTGTAAAATTTCCTGTTTTCATAATACTAATTTCCGCTTGATTATCGCAGAATAGAATAGTTTTTCTTTTTAGCAATTGCTCTTCTAAATTTAATTCTTGCATAATATTTTTTATTCATTTTAATTCTCTAACTGCTTCACACATTGATATATATTTTGATTCGCACGTAGAAAGAGCTATAGAATTTTCTTTTTTCGATTGCCATGATACTGCTCCGCCGTTAATCAAAATTATATAGCCGGAAGTAGATCTTCCATCGCTAGTTATATTCCAACTTGCGTCGCAATATCCTATAATACCATCCTCTCCATGCTTGAAAAGTAATTTTTTTTTTTGTGTATTTTAGGTATCGCAAAATTTTATTTAAATGTTTCTAATGCGTTTTATTGCAATATTCATGGAATTGACTCAAAAAATGTACTGCGTACGCGACTTCTTTTCTATTTTTTTGAATTCTTATTCCCAAAAAAGTGCTCGGTTCACCTAAATCATTTATGTCAAATCTACTTTCAATGTCTTTAATTATTTTACCCTTACCTCTTCATTTATCGTCGCTATGATAAAATCATCAACGTATACTCCTAAAATAACCAATTTTCTCTCTTGGTGCTTGACGTAAATACATCTCTCGCTTTCTAATCGTTTAAATTTAAGATCTTTTAATTCAGTTTCTAGTTTTATATTCCACGATTGTTTTAAACCATATAGTGATTTTTTTATTTTGCATACATATTCTTGTCTATTTTTATTTATTTGATATCCTTCTGGTATTTCAATATATACTTCCTCCTTCAAAGTTCCATTCAGGTAGGCTGTCTTGACATCCAGTTGTCGTAATTCCATATTTAGGTTATTTCCCAGATTCAAAATAATCCGTAATGATGCTAATTTTAATACTGCAGAATAAGATAGTCTTATGCCCTTTTTCTGGCTATAATCGTTCGCTACTAACCTTGCTTTAAACTTTCTTTTTTGGGTACCTTCGATTTTGCTTAGAACGTAGACAGATTTAGATTTTAAAGCTTTCATGTTCTTTTTTCTTTCAACTATATCCCACGTTTCCATTTTTATTTAGGATTTAATTTCCTCATCCATTGCCTTTAACCATTCATGTTTTTGAGTTCCTTCCACAGCTTGATTATAACTGTTTGGTATTATAATTTCATCTTCATTACCTTTTTCTTCAGCATTGTTACAGTATGAATGCAAACTTGGTTGTTTTTGTAACCGATTCGGCGGTCTTGATTCTCTACTTGAACTTCTTACGTTTATTTTAGTTTATTGTTTTTGTATCGGCATTATATCATTGTAATTGAGTATAGCTAAATTTGGCATATCATTATTACACATTACCTGTCCTCTAATAACTTCATATCCTCTTTTCTCTTCAATAATTTTTGGCTTTTTACATGCAAAACATTTTTTCTTTATAGCGTGATGTAATTGTCTGTTCTCAGAGCTTTCACTTTATTTCCAGTTTCATTTTCAATTTTATTTATAAATTGCTTTAATTTTTCACACTACTTTTTCTCTTTTAAAAAATATACTTTGGTTTTTCTGCTATGGTCATCTACGATATTTAGTATATATTTCGATCCTCCCACTGATTCTGGACTAATTGTCCCAATAAGATCTATATGCACTAAGTCTAATGTATTTCTTTTCGTTTTTGCATTTAAACTTTTAAATTCATTCCTAGTTGATTTTCCTTGTACACATTCTTCGCGTTGATCTATAACATCCTGATTATTGAAAGCCAAACCTCTTAGTACTTGATTTGCTTCCATATTCGATAATGTATTATAATTTAAGTACCAAATCGACGATGCCATAACATTTTACTTTTCTTTTCAATTTTACAGTTTTTACAATATTGTTTATTATTGTATCTTTGTTTATTCCATATAAACCTTTATATTTATAACCCGTCAAAAGTATTTCTTTATCTTTAAAATTTTACACTCGCTATTTTCTATAATTACTTTTAACCCATTTTCATCTAACCTACTGACATATATCAATTTGTGATCCAGATTTGGTACGTACATGTGTAAAACGATACTGTCGTTTACACATGTACGATACTGTGTTTTATTATAGGTTTTTATTTCAACATTTCCTATTCCCTTTGGCTTTTTTATTGTGCCATCTGCAACAGTTACCTCTTCACAATGATCTTCTTTGAAATTATTCATTATTTCTTTATTATTTGAAATATGAGTCGTTGCTCCACTATCTAATACCCATCTTGTATTTTTACCATCTTGTGATTCTGAAGAAATTTCTCAGTGATACGCAATTTGTTTGGTATTCGATATTTTTTTTACTTTCCTATCTTTTGCTAAAATGACAATTTTGGCATTATATTTTTTTGACATTTTACTTTTATAGTCTTCATTTAGCGTTTTCCTTTCATTGTTTTTATGCCAACAATCTTTAGCTAAATGTCCAAATTTTCCACAAAATAACATTTTCTATTTCCTGTCATGTCTTTCACGTATCTTGGTTTTGTTTTATACGCCATTTCGTTTATATCGTTTTTATTTTGTTTATTATTTTCTTCTGATAGAAGAGCATTTTTAATTTGATCGGGAAGAATTTCGCTCGGCCTCATTTCTTCAAAAACACGTTTAACGCATCTGTATTGATCTGGCAAACCGTTCAATATATATGAAGCAATTTCAGCTTTTTTTAATTTTTCTCCCATATTAATTAATGTTGCGGATAAATTTTCGATTTTAATATATTTTACAATATTGTCATCTGCTTTCCATTTAAAATTTCCTATGTCTCTTTTTAGATTTTTTTTTATCTATTAAATTCCCTTGATGTTGTTCTTTTAGTCTATTCCATGCATCTTTGGCTGCTTTTTTTATTAATAATGTATATTATTTGATCCATATTAATACTTTGAACTATTATGTTCATTACCATTACATTAGACTTCTTCCATTCTTTTAATTTAACCGGGTTTCGAGGTGGATCTCTTTCAATAATATTAATTAAATTCTTTATTCTTAAATAAGTAACGTTTCATTCTTAAATAAGTAAATAAGTAGGTAGGTTGTAGCTCTGGGCCCATAACCTTTTTGTTCGTAGTTTTTTGTTAGTAAAACTTAAAACAGAGCTATATAGAACTGTAACTTTATTTATAATATTTATTTTATACTTCTGACATATAACATATTTTTCTCAATTATCTTTCTGACATCTCGTTTTTTTAGTAACGACTTTATACTTTAAAAATATTTATTATTATTTATTTTAAACATTAACGGTTCTTGTATAGTCAATTATTAAATAGGGAGAAACGGGTGAAATGAAAGCATACATGTTTGAATGCAGTGATGTAGGAAAACTAGTTAATTTTATAACATCAAAAATTTGGTGTCCTGTTAAAGGAACAGTAAGGATGAAATTGAATCGATCTTTATAAACATATATTGTAGGTTTAATTAAATTAAAATAATAATGAATTATATTTTTAGTTTATGGTATTGGCAATTTTGTATACGTAGGTAAATACGGTTGAACATTCCTTAATTCTGATAATAAGAAGTATGGATCTAAAACCAAGGGATGAAGTTTACCGTATTGTGCATTATTTATGATCCCGACTAACTTAAATTGACTTAGAGATATTTCGTCGATTAAGAAGGTTACGTAACTTAAAAGTTCATTTAGTTTATGAAATAATTCACTTCTTTTTACTACCTTATTTAAAACAGAGCTTAGCCTCCTAAGATAAATTTGTAATACTTTTATCTTTTGCTCAAAAGTTTCTAAAGAATTTTCAATAGATATTACTGAACTATTTAGAACTTTAATAATAATAATAATAATAATAATAATTCTTTATTAGAAGATAGACAATACATACAATTGCATTCCTCAAGTCATTACACAAATAATCTTAATCTATAACGGTATTAACATTTTTATTACAGGCTACACAGCCATTTATAATAAAAAAGTAACAACAGATAGTTATGCCTACGTAAATTATAATTCTAAGTTTGCACAAAGATATTCATCTACACTGTAGAAACTATATCTCACCAACAAATTCTTCACAGCTGATTTAAATTTATTAATATTTAGTTGTTTAATATTATTCGGTAGTTTATTATATAGTACCGGACCGTAATAAGATGGACTTTGTTTAGTGAGATTTAGCCTCATTTTTGGTAGTAACATATTGGTTTTATGTCTTGTGTTATGCGAGTGCGTATCTGCATGTGTACTAAAAGTTTGTTTATATTTTCTTGTATACATAAGTATATTGTAAATGTAAACGCATGGGAACGTCAATATTCCTAGTTTCTGGAATAGTGGCCTACAATGATCCCTTCGTTTTGCATGTGATAATATTCGTATCGCTTTTTTTTGGAGAATGAATATTTTATTTGCATGGGAACTTACACCCCAAAGTACAACCCCATAGTTTATATGCGAATGAAATATTGCATAATAAGCCATTTTAGTTGCCTCCGGTGTAATTACAGAAGATATTTTCCATAATGCAAATATAGTCTGCGACAATTTTTTACATACAAAGTTTACATGTTCTTTCCATGATAAATTCGTATCTAAATAAACTCCTAAGAACTTACAACTACTATTTTGTTCTAGGCTAATATGCCTGGTAGTTATTAAAAGATGGCTAGTTTTTTCTGCATTAAGAAGTAGCTTATTTGCTGTAAACCAATCTTTTGCTAACTTTAAGCACTTGTCTCTTTGTTCGATGACATCATCTAGTGTGTTTGAAGAGCAAAGGAACGATGTGTCGTCAGCAAATAGTATTGTGGAAATTACTGGTATTGGTGAAGGTAATAATGGTAATGGTAACTCTCTAATATTTGCTGGTAGATCATTGATGTAAAGAACAAAGAGAATTGGTCCTAAAATTGAGCCTTGTGGCACGCCCTGTGTTACGAGACTGATTTGCGAAAATTTTCCATCCGAGAATACCGTCTGTTGTCTGTCAGTCAAGTATGACTTCATAAGATTTAGAGCAATACCTCTAACCCCAAGGTACTCTAGCTTGTATAGTAGCAGTTCATGATCTACACAGTTAAATGCCTTCGTTAAGTCACAAAAGGAGACTGATATTATATTTTGTTTGTTTATATTATCGTAGATATATTCAAGAGCTTTAACTAAGGCATCGTTTGTGTTTCTGTTGGAAATGAAACCGAATTGTGATGGAGATATGACTTTATTTTTATTAAGAAAAATGATAAGTCTGTTTTTAATGATATTTTCTAAAATTTTTGATATAGTCGGTAAGATTGATATCGGTCTTTGATTCCCAGGATCTTTGAAATCCCCTTTTTTATGTATCGGTACAACTTTTGCTAATTTTAGTTGAGATGGAAAGGTACCTTCTTCGATACAAAGATTAAAAATGTGTGCTAAAGGCTCCGATATTACACTACCGACGTGCTTGATAATTTTAGTATTAAACCCATAAATATCACAGCTGTTAGTGTTATTTAAGTTTTTTTTTTTTTTTTTTTTTTTTTCCCGCAGGGGAAGTTCATAATGGCTATAACACCTGGCCATTTGTCGAGCTTTCGGGCCTGATGATCCCGCGTACCCTCAATCACGCAAGGAAAGTTCGTAATGGTCGCATCACCTGACCATATAGAGCTTTTGGGCCTGATGATCCCACGTACCCTGAATCACATATCATTTGGGAGGAGACAGTTCAGAGAAGCCGATTGTGGGAATAGGCTTATCTGTTGTCTCTTTGATCTCCCACTTAAATTCCTACCCACGTGTTTGCCGTGCGTGGAGACCCGTAACGCCGGAGAAGAGGGTCCTGGTCGGTTGAGGGAAACTGCTGCCCGCGGACAGTACGATCCCAACACGCCTTCTTTGGCCTCGGATTCTGTAAAACGGGAGGCTGAGTCTGGTCAGCTCAGTCAATCGGCTGGTGTCACGGTTCATGAATAGAGTGGCTCCACTACTGGATCGTGGATGCCGGGGTAATGCCGTGCCACTAGACAAGTATTCGGGGGTCTGTGGGAGCGGATGCAGCTCGCCCGGTTCCAGAGTTGGCTACTACTGGTTCTCGAGCGGGTCGAGCAGCCCGTGACTACTTCCCCCGATGCTATATCATCCTGACATGCCTGGCGCAATGAGCCGGTTTGCGGCCAACGTCCCCTGTGTGGGGCTCCCTGGTGGGTGGGCATGGCAGGGTGATGAAACTTAGTATACGGGTATGGCGACTACCCGGAGGGATCAATTTTCTTTAAATTCCGCCAAGGTTGAGAGTAAACTCCGTAAAAAATCAAACAAGAGACCTCGTCGTGATGCTCAGTCATCCGATGAGGGATGTGTAAGGCCTTCTCCCAAGAAGGTAGACAGCAGATCAGTTGAGTTTTGTGCGCCAGTACCTCGTTTTCTTGTCGTGAAGGTGCAAGAAGAGGGTAAATCTTTTAAAGAGATGTCCCCCTTCTTTGTTGCCCGAACGCTGGGAAAAACGTGTCCAACTGGTATCAGGTCGGTAAGAAAACTGTCGGATGGCACATTATTGATTGAAGCAGAAACTGAGGCATCCTCAACGCTTCAGAAATGCGAAGGATTTGGCGAGTATCGTATCTCGGTACAGCCACATAAGGCACTGAATACTTCTCGAGGCGTCGTTACAGACCGTGACCTTGCGTATGTTACGGAGGAAGAGTTTGTGCAGGAAATGGCATCGCAAGGTGTCATTGAATGTAGGAAACTCAACCCCCGAAACGGTAAGCCTTCCATATCTATGGTGGTATCTTTTGCTGGTACTAGGTGTCCAGCATCGGTTAAGGTGGGGTACAACGTTTGTAACGTTCGCCCCTACTATCCCAACCCGATGCGATGCTACAAGTGCCAGCGTTATGGTCACACCTCTAGTCGTTGTGGCAAACAGTCCATCTGTGCCAACTGCGGGCAGGATCAACATGAAGTTGAAAACTGTCCAAACGCGGCACACTGCGTGAACTGTAAAGGTGCGCATGCATCGACTTCACGCCACTGCCCAACGTACTTAGAAGAGAAGGCTATTCAGGTCATCAAGACAAAAGATAGAATACCGTATTTCGACGCCAAGAAGAAGTATAAAGAGACTGCGCCGGTCACTTTTGCGAAATCCTTCGCACAAGTAGCTGCAAAGAAGACAGCCAGTGTCCAGACTCAGACGGAGTCAGTGCTTCGTCCGACAGTAAAAACGTCAGTGACAGCTGCGTCACAAAAGTCCGACACGGAAAAGGTGGCGGAATCGGTCCAAGAGACCAGTGTTCAGACCCCACAACCAGGGGGATCGGGTCTGAATAAATCCCCCTCCCATATAGGAGAACGCACTCAACCTCAGTTCTCCCCACCACCTAAGGAGAAGACCCCACAGTCTTCTCCAAAAACGAGAAGCGACCAGAGAATGGTCGCTTCTACAAAGCCTTCATCAGTCGCTCCTGAAAAGGAGACTGATAAGGGACCCGTTGGTTCTCACTGGATACCAGTGAGAACAAAACAATCAAAAAAGGAGTCCAGTGTGTCCACCAAGGCACCTGGACAAACAAGTGAAACCGTGGCCGAGAAAATGGCTGTTGACCCGCAACCTAAGGGTAAACCAAAGATCATTAGGTTGCGGGGTAACTCCCCTAAACAAAAATGACTGGTCCACTAATCCAGTGGAACTGTAACGGTGTATATCAGCGCTACGAAGAACTGCGACTGTTACTCTCCAATTTAGCGCCTTCGTGTGTTTGTCTGCAGGAAACAAATTTCACGGAAACCGACACATTCTCTCCTCGAGGATACTCCGTGTTTCGCACGGATTTCCTTACGGGGGCAAGAGCATGTGACGGCGTGGCAATTCTCGTTAGAGACACATTGTACCACGATCCTGTAGACATTGACACTGAGTTGCAGGTCGTAGCAGTTCGTGTTGCACTTCCCCTCCAGGTGACGATTTGTTCTATCTACCTTCCCCCTGGTGTTCGAACTGACATCCGAGATGTCGTGAACATCATCGATCAACTCCCACCACCTTTCATACTACTAGGCGATTTTAACGCCTACAATGTATGTTGGGGATCGGTGCGGAACGATCGACGGGGACGTCACCTGGAGAATATGTTGAACGACTTGAATCTGAGCTTTTTGAACGACGGCAGACCCACGCACTTCTGTGCAGCAACGGGTACATTCAGTGCCATAGATCTTAGCGTCGTTTCAGGAGCCATCGCTCCGTTGTTCAAATGGGACGTGCATCACGACCTGTGCGGTAGTGATCACTTTCCAATCTTCTTAAGGCCTCTGTTCAATACTGTTACCGAATCCCGCTGGCCACAGTGGGTTCTTCGGAAAGCAGATTGGACCAAGTTCGCAGAATCATTCTCTCACGAGGATATTCCGAACTTGAGTGTAGACGAAGAGGTGAATCATTTCACGGATTCCATCACGAGCGCGGCTGAAAGCAGCATACCGCTGTCATCCACTCAGCCCCGTCGAGTTCCCGTTCCCTGGTGGAACGAGGAATGCGACTTGGCGCTACGTGAAAGGAGACACCTCTTCAATACATTCCGTCGTTGTCCAACAGAGACAAACATGATAGCCTTCCAACGAGCGAAAGCTCGTGCTAAGAGGATTGTGAAAGAAAGCAAGCGCGAATCATGGCGCAAATACGTATGCACCGTTACAGTTGCCACTCCAGTGGCCAAAGTTTGGGAGAAGGTCCGGAAAATATCCGGTCTAAATACAGCTACAGCCATTGCTGGTCTATCGGTAAATGGTAACGTAGTTACCTCAGCGGTCGAAATTGCTAACACTTTGGCATCTAATTTTGCGTTCAATTCTAGCTCTGAACATTATTCACCCGAGTTTCTAACTCGTAAAGCAGGCCTCGAATCTATACCTCTAAATTTCTTTTCTAGGAATGACGAGGTATACAACCTGCTTTTCTCTCGTGAAGAGCTAGATAACGCGATGTCAAAGTGTAAGGATAGCTCTCCTGGTCCAGATGCGATACATTATCGTATGATCCGAAATCTTCCGGAATCATCTAAGTCTAGGCTTTTGAATGTCTATAACAGGATATGGACTGAGGGCAAGTGCCCGACCAAGTGGAAGGAATCTCATATAATTCCTATCCCCAAAGTCGGGAAAGATAAACACTTGCCGTCTAGCTATAGACCAATATCACTGACCAGTTGTCTCTGCAAGCTCATGGAGCGAATGATCAGCAAGCGTCTGATTTGGTTTTTAGAATCAAACGACTTGCTGGCCAACACACAGTGCGGCTTTCGCCGTCACCGCTCAACAGCAGATCATCTGGTCAGACTAGAGACAGCTATCAGGAATGCTTTCGTTGAAAACAAACACCTGGTAGCTGTGTTTTTCGATATTGAGAAAGCCTATGACACTGCATGGATTTATGGTATTCTCCGTACTCTGCATTCCTGGGGTCTCCGGGGACGCTTGATGTTCTTTATAAAAGACTTCATGTCGAACCGGCGCTTCAGGGTGCGGATCGGAAATACCTTGTCACAAATGTTCGCACTGGACAATGGGGTCCCACAGGGCTCCATACTGAGCGTTACGCTATTTTTAATTGCCATTAACGGTGCAGCTTCATGTATTCGATTACCTGTACAGAGTTCGATATTTGTCGACGACATTGGTATCTTTGTCGCCGGACAAAAGACTAGTACAATCGAACGTCAGCTTCAGCTAACTATCAATCGTCTCGATACATGGGCAACCGAAAATGGCTTTAAATTCTCGACCAGCAAAACTGTATGTGTCCATTTTAGTAGGAAAAGGGGTGTACATCCCAATCCTACACTCACACTAAATGGAGCACAGTTACCATTTGCCGATACTGCCAGATTTCTGGGTCTCGTGTTCGATAGCCGTCTATCTTGGCGGGCACATTTTTTGTCCGTCAAGAAAAAATGCCAAAAGTCGCTCAATTTGTTGCGGGTCCTCAGTCACAAGACATGGGGTGCAGACCGCACTGTCATGTTGCGTTTATATCGTTCTCTAGTGCGCTCTAAGCTGGACTATGGATGTCTAGCTTATGGGTCAGCTAAACACCAAGAGATAAGAATTCTTGACACTGTACATCACACTGGGGTTAGATTGGCCACAGGTGCATTTCGCACCAGTCCAATACTAAGCCTGCTGTGTGAAGCAGGCGAACCGTCACTGTACAATCGTCGTAAAATTCTATCCTTGCGGTATATGGCTGCACTCAGTGCCAAGCCAGATCATCCCGCGTATGACCCTATTCTACAAAATAGGCATACAGAAATATATAACAGAAAACCAAGAGCCAATAGGCCTTTTGGTCTGAGGACTTTCGACATTTTAGGCGATATTGATTTTAATATGCCTGAAATGGCAAGTTTCGTTTTGTGTGCTGTTCCACCATGGACGCTACCGCGTCCTCTTGTGAACCTCACATTAACTAGGTTTGATAAAGATACTACGTTGCCTATCGAATACCAACATGAGTTACAAAGAACACTGGTCCCTAGGTTCGAGGATACTGTCATTTTTACTGACGGATCAAAATCCGGAACCAGGGTTGGGTGTGCGTTCGTTGTTTTGAATCCACGCCAACAGTTTCAGTACCGTCTGCACTCCATAACGAGTGTGTACACTGCTGAGCTGTACGCTATTTTCAAGGCCCTGTGTTTTGTTTCGTCAGAGCAAAGTCGGTCAAGTGTTATCTTGACGGACTCGCTGAGCGCTCTGAACAGTATCCAAGATCCAGATCCAGTGCATCCTCTTGTACTAAAGATCCGGTTGCTACTCCACAACCTGAATGCTCAGAATGTGAGGGTAGAGCTGTTTTGGATACCGGGACATGTTGGTATTAAAGGCAACGAAGCGGCAGATGCAGCTGCAAAAGCCGCTTCTCACAGACCTATGATTGATGTGAGTTTCGTTTTTCCAGATGACGCAAAGAGTCATCTGACACATCTGGTTTTAGACATGTGGCAACATGAGTGGAGCCGCACACAGAACATTAAGTTACGACAGATTAAGGGAGACGTTAAACCATGGGGTTCTTCCTGCAGGATTAACCGCAGGGAGGAAACCGCCATCACACGCCTTCGTATAGGTCACTGTTGGTGGACCCATGGACACCTCCTTCGAGGTGAAGAGTCCCCTGTCTGTGAGACGTGTAACACAGATTTGTCTGTGTTACACATTTTAACCGAATGTGTACAGTTCGAGGATGTCAGGGAGAGGTTAGGCCTGTGCTATAACCTGTCAGTTGCCTTAGGTGACGACAGAGTACTCATGGACAGGCTGATACTCTTCCTGAGAGAATCGAACTTACTGTTTTATGTGTGAAGTCTTGCACCTTATTTTAATGTGTTTCTATTTATTGACTGTGATATTCGATGGTAATTGGCCCCTTTACAGCCTCTTACCATCACCCTGAGTCTGTTCAAATTTTCGAACAGACTTTTTATATTATTTATTTGTGTTTGTCAGTGCAAGACTTCTTTTATTGAGTATGCGTATTTTTAATGATTTTATTTATTTATTTATTTATTTATTGTCTAAATTTTTATTTTTAATATATAGTCTAGTCATTTAGATGGGCTGCGTTAGGCGCAAATAGCCTTTGTTGCTGTGCGCCAAAAATTTCAACTAACTAACTAACTAACTATTTAAGTTTTTAATAATGTTCTGCACTTCGTACTTATCCACCGCTAGCAAGAATAGCGACGAAGAATAGCAACAGTTGGCTCTAATATAGTAACTTGCCTTTTAATCAAATTTAATAAATGATTTTCATTTTCTTGAATCAATGAAATTTGTTCATCATAATATTCCGCATCTTCTCTATCTAAAGTACCAAATAAAGTTTTAGAAATTGTACCAACTGCGTTTATTAAACCACGTTTAAATCTATTCCAAGTTGTTGTCATTAATAGCAATAAGGCTTGATTTTGTTCATGAATTCGATTATTAATTGTTTCGAAACTAGGTAAAAATAGTTTGCAATTTTCTAGTTCGTCACTTTCTATAGATTCGTTTTTAAATTCTGCACAAATGTTACAAATGGTATTTAAACACTTATTAATGAGATTATATTTTTCATTATAAATTGATAAATTTAGGGAAATTACAAAAATTTTCATAATATATACCAGGGTTATCTTCATTTTTTGTCACATTATATAGCTCATGGCTGTCACAACGTTTCAATAGAATTATCCCAATTAGCAAATTAATAAGTAATTTGAACCTGAAACAATTTATATTACTTCAACACACACAATATTGTCATAAAATAATTTTTACCGATTTTTATGTAATTTTAATTGTTTATTTTTGTAGAAAATTATACAATTTACACCTAATATCGTCTATTATTTCGTATGGTCCGGTCTACAGGGGCATTAATTTTTTCGATTTCCCTTTTATTTTACTTTCATCTTTTAATAAAACTTTATCACCTACGTGATATTCTTTAAAATTTAAATTTTCATCATAAGATTCTTTATATTTTTCCTTGTTTACTAAAAGCTTTTTTCTAACTAATTCATGTGTACGTTGTAATCGCGATTTTAATTCATTAGCATAATGATCATAATTATATTGAATTTCTGGATCGCTTTTTAAAGGGTTTGGAATTTCCGGTTCGTACCCATATAATAATTCGAAAAGCGTATAACCAGTGGGAAGTATGAGGAGTAGTATTGTAAGTAAATGTGGCGTAATCAAGCCAATGATCCCAATTTTGCTGATCTTTGTCAATAAATGAAGATATTCTACTAAAGTTTTATGGGATCTTTCTAATGCACCCTTCGACTTAGGATGGTGTGCTGTAGTTTGTAATTTTGTTATATTTAATAACTTGCAAATATCCTTCAAAATTTTGAGCAATAGTTGAAGACTCTTGGTCGGGAATTGGAATTCCGTGTGAAAATTTTGTCAAATCGTCCGGAAAAACAAAATGAATTTATTTCCATCAAACGTAATTGGTAACGGACCAACAACATCGAGAAAAACTTTTTCAAAAGGCGTTTTCGACGTTGTAGTAATTATCATGGGAAATTTTGTCATTTTACCACCTTTATTCTTTTGACACAAACTACATGTTTTAATAAAGTTTTGAACATCCTCATACATTCCTTCCCATTTGTACACTTCGCGAATTCTATTAATGTATGTCTTCCACACCGTGTTGGGTGATATTCTTTTAATAATCTATCGATTTCGTTTCTAGACAGATCTGGTATTATTTTATTTTTATATTCCGTTATTAATATGCCTACATCTTTAAATATATATCGTAACATAGATCGAATATCTGACCAATTTAATCTGTCGTGTCCACCATCTAATTTAGGTATACTCAACTTCGTTTTATCATTTTTTAAACAAAAAAGCTTTAAATTACAGAAGGTTTTAAACATATCCTCATTTGAGGGTTTATCATAAAAATATTCCTTTGTTATTAAATAAATTATATACCTATCTTTTTCTTGTAAAAATACCAAATTATGTAATACGGGATTCTGTTCCATTAATTGTTCAACACGTTTAAATTTTTCTATAAATTCTTTTGTAATACCAGTTGACGTTTTCATATCTCTACTAACAATATGCGCTATACTGCTTTCTACTGGCGCATCAAATAGATTTTGATCGAATTCTCTTATATTTTTATTTAAAATTATTTTGGTTTCTAATTCCTTTAAATAATCTTTTAATTAATAAAAAAATTTAGGAATCGTTAGTGATAACATACATTTGACTCAAAGCGTTGGCATTTGTAATACAGTTCCCACTTTTATGAACAATTTTAAATTGATATTCTTCTGACTTGAGACGTTATCTTATTAACCGTGAACTAGGATCTTTCACGTTAAAAATCCAAAGAAGAGCTTTATGAGAGGTTACTAACGTAAATATTCTGCCATACAAATAAGGTCTAAAGTGTTTGGTAGCCCATATTTTTGCCAATAATTCCCTTTCAATAGTTGAATAATTCATTTCAGCTTGGGATAGAGTACGGCTTGCGTAAGCTATTGGTAAATCGCTTCCTATTTCGCCCTGCGATATAACCGCGCCGTGACTAACGCCAGTGGTTAGAATGAATTCGTGATGTTGTAAAATAGGATATAGTATTTAATTAGTATATATAATATACTAATTGTATATATATACATGTGGGTTATTCAGGAACAGATATATTAAGAGTGCAAAACAAAATTTATTAAACTAAATTACATTAAATGGTTAATTAATTACTAAAGAAAAACTTCGTCGCGGACACATCAAACTTCACACGTACACCCACATCTACATTCCGTCTCTCCCTCTCCGTGCCGTTCGACTCCTCAGACCATAGGCGGAGACCTGCCCATTCCCACAGCTCGGCCGTTCTGCAGCAACTTCCGCCTCGGATGTTGGGTCTTGCTGTCTGTTGTTATCGTCCTCGGTTGCTTCTGCTTCGGAATCAGAACTGTCATCTGGAAAGTCTTCCCAGGGCTTCATAAAGTCAGCACTGGTGGTGGTGTTTCTAGGGCCTTCCCCTCGTCCCTGATGTGCTACAATATATCGATCTTTCAGGTTGACAGTACGTACCTTGTATGGACCTAAATATTTTGGGTATAGCTTTAGGCCAGGCCCAAACTGAGTCCTCTTGATCGCTACCAAATCCCCAACGTGGTACTGCTTGGCCTTCTTTCTTTTCTTATTAAAATTTTGTCTATTTTCTTCTTGCACCTTTTCTATTTGCTTTCTTGCATTTAATCTTAGCTCCTCTCTACTGTCTTCAAACACTCTTCTATTTTCTTCTTCTAGGATTTCTCTTATTCTTATATTTTCTTTATTTCTCATCTTGGTTCCTACCATCAACTCAAAGGGAGTTGTGTCTATACTTCTCTGGTATGAAGCATTCAAAAATCGTTGGACGTCATTAACATGCTTATACCAATCCATAGGATTTTCAATACTTAACTTTGACAAGGAAGATATCACAGTCTGGTGTATTCTTTCAACTTGTCCGTTTCCACGAGGAACGCCTGTTGTAATTAAATAATGCTTTATACCTTCTTTCTCAAGGTATGCTTCGAATTCCTTGGATTTAAATGCTGCACCTCTATCGGAAACAATTCTTCGGGGATTGCCAAAAGTTCTTTTGGTAATCTCTAACTTGTCAATCACCTCTTGAGTGTTCGTCGTTTTTGTTGGGAACAGCCACACATATTTGGTGAAGCCATCCACAACCGATAGGATGTACTTGTATTGCTTATGACTAGAAGGTAGTGGTCCGAGATGGTCAATATGAAACGTATCAAGCGGACCTCCATCTTTTTCAATTGGATTAAGTAAGCATTCCTTCTTACCAGCCTTCGTTGAGACCATGATACACGGTACGCAGTTAGCAATAACAGACCTAATTTTCTTATCCAATTTAGGAATAAAATACTCAGCTGTTATAAGTTCCTTAGTTTTCTTGGTGCCAAAATGTCCGAAGTCGTGACATTTCCGTATAATCTCATGTTGCAACTTCTTTGGTATGACTAACAAATCTTTCCCTGCTTCAAATTTGTACATAACACCTCTTCTCAAGCTATAGTCTGTACTTACGCCCTCTTCTAATTCTCTCAAAATTTTCTGGCATTCTTCATCTTCTTTCTGAGCTTTCTCTATTCTTGCCTTAACGCTATCTTCTAAAATTGTCATAATGGTGATACGTGATAAGGCATCAACGTGTGGTAGTCGATCGCCTGGTCTATGTTCCACTGAGTATTCGTATTCTTCAAGTATCAAAGCCCATCGTGCAATTCGATTGGTTATATCAGCTTTAGCTAGTGTCATCTTCAGCGCTGCACAATCTGTTACCAATTTGAACTTATTTCCCAGTAAATAATTACGGAATTTCTTCAATGCTCTCACTACTGCTAGTACCTCAAGTTCATAACTCGAGTACTTTCGTTCGCACTCACTTGTCTTTTTACTGTAGTAGTGTACTGGGTGCAGTTTCTGATCATCTGTGCTCTTTTGAAATAAGATAGCTCCTAGCCCATACCTTGAAGCATCTGTGTGTAATTCAGTTTCCAAACCATCTTGAAAAATTTTCAACACTGGTCCATCTGCTAATTTCATTTTTAAAACTGACATCGCCATCTTTTCATCAGTTCCAAATTGAAAGGGTACCTTCTTCTTTAGAATGTCGCTAAGAGGCTTCGCAATCATCGAATATCCCTCAATGAACTTACGGAAGTATCCTGTGAGTCCTAAAAATTGTTGTATTTGTTTGACATCTCGTGGTTCTGGATATTTTAATACAGCTTCAACCTTCTTTGCATTGGGTCGAATAGATCCATTCTCTATTTCATATCCCAAATAGCTTATTTTCGTGCTCAGGAACTGGCACTTAGCCCAATTTATTTCCAAGCCGTAATCTGCGGCTAATTTCAAAACAGTCTTCAAATTTTCCATAGCCTGTTCTTCATTCTCTGCCAGTACGATGATATCATCTAGGTAAATAGCTATGATCCCTTTCTGTGCAAGTGGCCTAAATATGCTGTTCACAAATCTCTGAAATGTAGAAGGGCTGTTACAGAAACCAAAAGGCATTCTGATAAATTCGTATTGCCCTGTACTTGTCACAAACGAAGTATATTTGCGGCTATTCTCTTCCACAGGAACATGAAAGAAGCCGTTCTTCAGATCGAGTGTAGTGAATATACTTGATTTTTGCAGCTTATCAATTTCGTCCTCTATTACGGGTAATGGATATCTGTCCCGTATGACCACCTTATTTAATTTTCTAAAATCAATGCATGTTCTAATGGAACCATCCTTTTTCTTTACTGGTACTACAGGACTAGAGAATTCGGAGCAACTTGGTCGAATTATGCCACTTCGCAGCCAGTCGTCAACTTGTTTCTCTACTTCGAGGTTTTCCTTCGGTGGTAACCTTCGAGGTCTTTGGGCAATCGGTGCATCATCCTTCAAAGTTATTTTCAGTTGCACTTCGGTTGATTTAACTTGTCTCGGTGTATAGTTTTCAATCAATTCCGAAATAATATTTTCATAATTGGCATTTCCAACGTTCAACACGTTTTTATTTACTTCTATATCAATTTGCATCATCGGAATAATTTTTTCCACTAAAATTCCAGCTTGATTAATTGTTAAAGTTGCAAGCTCTAACAATTCTTTGCCAACTATGCATCGCATTGGCATAGCAGTGTCGCTAACAATATGCCATGTCATTTTATAATCTGTATTATCAATTAGTGCACATGCATCAAAAGCACCTAAAGTTTTAACCTCAACTTGCCCAATACCTGATAATTTTTTTACCTCCTTGTTGACCTTTGGGGCACCAATCCGGAAGTACTCATCGCACCTTATTAAATTGACGCAGCTACCTGTGTCTATCAATGCATCTACTTCTTCGCCTTCAATCTTAATCTTCTTATAAGTTCTATCTACCTTTACTTCTAATTGCTGCTCTACCTGCATGCTTGTTCGCTTCTTTTCCCTCTCTTCTTCTGTTTGGCTTGTCGTTTGACGAGAACATTTAGCTGCAATGTGCCCGTACTGACGACAGACATAACATCTTGGACCCCTCTCTAACAACTTACAGTCTCGCCTTTTATGTCCTGTGCCTCCACAATTGAAGCATGTCTCATTTTTCTTCATTCGTTCTTCGTCGCCCTTCTTCTGTACCTGTGCTGTTCTATTATCGGTATTCTTACCTCTATTTTTCATTCTTTCGTATACAACCATGTTCTTTTTCAGCTCTGCTAAATCTTTCGCATTGTACAAAATAATTTTATTGCACTCCTGGTCTGGTATTCCATCTACGATATACTGTATGAGCGATTCTGTATCTAAACATATTTTTTTAGCAATAGCGGCCATGTGAAGAACATATTCTTGCAAGCTTTCATCGGTCTTTTTCTTCCTTCGGCTTAATTCCCGGTGGACATCAGCGCTGTTAGCCTTGTTACCAAATTCGGATGTAATTTCTGCTTTAAACATCTTCCACGACTTTATGATGGGCATAGAATTCAACCATATTTTAGCCGTACCGCAAAGTAACTTTTTAGCTCCTATCAGCATGTGTGGTTCGTCCCAACCAAACATTTGACTGTTTTCTTCTATGTCAAGCAGCCATTTTTCAACCGGAAAATTCATATCACCGCTGTACTTTGGCAAGCTATCTTCCACATCTCTTAAGCTGAACCAACTTTTCCGTTCAATCATTTGTTCTCGCTTGAATATTTCATTTTCACGCTTTAACAGTTCAATTTCGCGCATAAGTAATAGTTTTTCACTTTCATTCACGCTATCGGCCATATTTAATTGCTTTTCGGCTTTATCTTCCGACATTTCGATCAAATTTAGCAAATTAAATTAAATTCAAACAAATTTTACGCCGCCACTGGCTAATGTATCTCTACGCGCTTTGCTTAGTAACTGGCGCCGCCGCACAAGCACGGATGCTACTCGAACTAAATTTTACCGGCAAATGCAGTAACCGCGCCCAATTTTAGAGGTTATACACGTATACAATTCGAATTTTAACAATGTTATTCACTTTTACAGCACCTAGTACAATGTTTTTCATCCACAACTTATGTTTATGTCCTCTAAAATACTATTAAACATCTAACAAGTGTCCTTCTTTCATCTAATGTTCAACATCTAAATATCACATCTAAGTTTTTTCATCTAATCTTTGCATCTAATGTTTTTATCATCTAACTTTTGCATCTAATTTCATCTAACACAGTTTAAGTCCACATAGGCACTTCTAATTTAACCACTTATCACTTTCACTTTGTTTTATAAACATCACTTAACATTCTGTTACCCGTATATCCCGGTTACGAGCCCCCAAAAACTTGTGGGTTATTCAGGAACAGATATATTAAGAGTGCAAAACAAAATTTATTAAACTAAATTACATTAAATGGTTAATTAATTACTAAAGAAAAACTTCGTCGCGGACACATCAAACTTCACACGTACACCCACATCTACATTCCGTCTCTCCCTCTCCGTGCCGTTCGACTCCTCAGACCATAGGCGGAGACCTGCCCATTCCCACATACATATTATATATAATATATAATTAGTATTTTTTTCTTTTAATATATTATTAAATGCTTCATTACATAAACTATTCCAGTGAAAAATAGAATGTTTCTTCAATAAATTTGGTAAAGGTTTAGATAATTCCGAAAAGTTTGAAATAAAACGTCTATAATAACCCACCAAACCAAGGAATGACGTAACATCCTTTTGATTTGTAGGAATTTTGAAATTTTGAACTGAACTGATTTTATCAGGATCAGGCATTATTCCTTTATCCGTAATTTTGTATCCTAAATATTTAATTTTCTTGTGCAAAAAATTACATTTTCAGGTTGTAATAATAATTTAAACTCCCTTAATTTTTCCAGAATATCAATTAATTTTTCATTATGATCGGCTAACGATTTACCATAAACAACTATGTCGTCAAGATATTTCAAACATTTTATTCCTTGCAAACCTGCCAGAACATGATTTATTAATCTCTGAAAAGTAGTGGTTGCAGATTTTAAAGCAAATGGCATGCGATTATATTCACAATGATCTAAACTAGTACTGAAACCGGTTTACTCCCTATCTTGAGGATCCATTTTGATTTGGTGAAAACCGCTTGCAAGGTCTAGGGTTGAAAAGAATTTAGAATTCCCTAATTGATCTAAAATATCCGTAATATTCGGCAGAGGATAAGCATCCCCGACCAAGGCGTCGTTTTAGTTTCGAAAATCTACTATTACTTTCCAGCGTTTCTCACCATTAGAACTCAGTTTTTTGGGGCACCGCTAATATTGGAAAATTCCAAGGACTTTTGCTTGGTACAATTATGTCGTTTTCTAACATTTCATTTATTTGTTTATCTACTTCTCTTTTATGATATTCTGGAATGCGATATGGTTTAACATAAATTGGTGTTGTTCCAGGAATTGTGGTAATTTTATGAGTTATTGCATTAGTATGTGTCAGCTTATCATATTGTGGTAAATAAAATATTTCGTTAAAATTGATACAAATATTTTCAATTGACTTTCTTTCTTCACTATTCATGTGGTCGTGTTGCAGGAGGTAGTACGCTCGGAAGAGGTACTCAGGTCACTACCCTGAACAATGTTCCCAGACTAGCTCCAGAGCTGGGTCACTAATACACCATCTAGGCTTGAAGAGCCACGTCGCACTAATTGCCTGAAAAGAGAACGTGATGCCCCAAGGATTTACAAAATCTCAGAGCCTCTGGAACGTAGAAGGCCCATTACGGAGTCTAAACGGCATGACCATCGGGTCATGCCATGGGTGGAATGTGGCTCCATCGGGTGTGGAAAACGCTGTAGCCGCCTTAGAGTCTGGATGCATCGGAATCTGCCAGTATCCCGATTTTAGATCCAGACTCGAGAAGACACGTGCCTCCTCGAGATCGCGCAGTGTGTCCTGTATTATGGGCATGAGGGAGGGTTCACTGACGGTGGACTCATTTACTTTTCTGTAATCAATACAGAATCTCGGTGTGCCGTCTTTCTTGCCGACGGTCACTACTGGGCTCGAGTATGGTGAAGTCGAGTGCGCTATGATACCGGCCTCTAGCATTTCTTCAACTTCTTGATGGATCAAGTGCCTTTTGACATCGCTCACTCTGTACGGTGCTGTACGGATCGCGTTGTCGTGCTTCAGGTTGATCCGGTGCTGTACGGTTCAAGTACATGTATGGTGCCGGTGACTGCCTGTCAACGCTGGGAAGCGTTGAAAAAGCCTTTCAAAGCTGTCAGGTCTCCTGGGAAGCCGTTATCTAGTTGGTTGATATGCGTGGCCGGACTCGTATCGCCTGTAGTTTTCGAGGTTTCTGATGTGAGCCAAAAAATTGTATGGCGTCGGCTGGTGCCGAAATACATACATCTGCGGCCGATATCCAGTGTAGCTTGTTGTTCTGTAAGCCATGGATTGCCCATCTATCACGATCTGCGCTGTTTCCTCCCCGGAGACACGCATATTGTGTCCAGTTGCAGCCAGTGGAATTTTCCTATGTTGCCCGCTTCTTGTTTCAGCGAGATCGGCATGCAAGCAGTTGTATGTCGCAGCCGTATCTAATAATGATTGGTATTCTTGCCCGTTAATCTGGATGTTGATTGTAGGCAGCGTGGCGCCAGTGATGAAGGGTTATGCCGTCCCCTATGCCCGCTATGCGTTTTTTGGCGCCGGATTTAGAGTTGATGTTGTTTTTGGAGCGCTGTCACCGGCAGGGGAAACAGAAGCTCGTGGAGGTTGGTCGCGTGGTGCGACAAGACAATCGGCCTGCCAAAGATCGCCATTACAGAACCGACAAGGATACGGTGGTCTGGCGTACCTCGATTGGGAGTAATTACTTCTCGCCTGAAAAGATTAGACGTTTTGTGATGAATGCGCGCACGTTTGTTGCAGCACAAAAGGAGGGGTGGGTGCGCGTGTATAATGAGACGCGGCTTGGGATGATGGTGCGCGCGTGTGCTGTGGCACGTATGCGCTTGAGGGTGCGTGCGTGGATTGCGGCCATGAGAAGAAGCGGGCGCGCGCTGTTATGACGGTGCGTATGTGGAGGGGTATGCTCGCGATGACTGAGCGTCGGGCCGATTGTTTTGCTTTGTCTCGTCCAAGATGGTGACGAGGTGGAGTAATTCGTCAAAGGCATTGATAGTACGTTGCGCGAGTGCGAACCTGTAATCAGGTAGCATAAGGCTTATAGTAGCCTGAATAAGATCGGATTCCGTAGATGCACCGCGGTGCGCAAAAGTCATTTTGCGCGCTACAAAGTCCCTGCCGGTTTCGTGTGGGATCGGTTAGAAACGAGATGTTAAGGGGCGCTCTGGCGTTTGGGCCCTTAAAGCGACCCATGCAACGTTTCTTAAAAAGATCCCACTCCATAGACAGGTGTGACAGGGGCTCGAACCATCGCCTTGCCTCCACGGTGATACAGTCAGAGATGTCCTCAAGGAAGTCCTCCATAACTACCGGATTCACGGAGGTACCCTTCGCGTTTAGCGATGAATCGTTCCGGATCTTTGTGCAACCTAACCGAGAATTTTGGGGGGGGGGGGATATATTCTTTCCTTATTTATCTAAAACGTCGATAATATTTGAGATTGGGAATTTATCGTCTATAGTTTTTGCATTAAATTTCCGATAGTCAATAACCATTCTAAATTTTCGTTTGCCTGAAGCATCTAATGTTTTGGCAACCATCCAAACAGGAGATGACCAAGGTGAATGACTTTCTTGGATAATTTTATTGTCTAGCATGTCTTGTTAATTAATTTCAGGATATCGGAACGGCTTAGTGTACCATATATGGGGGTGTCATCCTTAGTAATTATTTTATGTTGAATAACATGTGTATATGTTAACGCGTCTTTTTCATTAGGAAAAATACTCTGATATTCTTTTATTAATTTATGAAGCTCTTTCTTTTCTTCCGAATTTAAATGTGAGCAGTACATTTAAATTCGGACTATAATTTTTTCTGTGTTATTAATGAGTTATTTACTACTTGATTTTTAAATATTTTATCTTATAATTTATATTTTGGATCGTAATTAAATTTTTACTAAGATCTATTTTAGCTTGCATTTCAGTCATTGTTGGTAAACCCAACAACAAATTAAAATCTTTATGAAAATCATGTAAATAAAATATTTAATCTCTATTTTCAAACTGTAAAATTATATATTCGTCACCAATATGTTCACCTATTGGTGTTTTAAAATTAAAATTTTCTTTGTAAATTTTTAATTTTTGTAAATTATTATAAACATATGTTTTACTTATTAAATTTATCGTGGAACCTGCGTCAATCAACATATAATAATCTTTAAATTTAGAAACGGTAGTCGGGAACTCTGAAACATACTCAAGAGCTCTCCTGAATATCTGGGGGAATCTCTAAAAAAGAATTTTGTTCCGTAACATTTTCGTCTTGTTCGATCCCTATTTCTAAATCTTCTTCCGGATAGTAATTATATTCTTCATTACTAAAATTTTGATCTTCCAAATACCGATTTTCATCGAAAGTTTCTGTGTTATTAATTTCTTCTGCTATGTAATTGGGTTTATATGTTCCAAATTGTTTATTTTGTGGTATAAAATAGTTATTTTATATCGAGAAATTTTGTTTAGGTTGAAATGTTTGTCTAGTCTGTATAGTCATGGGCGTAGGTTTAATATTTTGGGCTTTTTTAATTCGTTGTCTAGGTACAAAATTTTGATTAGTATTATTTTTCTGCTGGCAATTTATTGGTCCAATGGGAAAACTTGTTCCTGGAAATTTTTGGGGTGGTATGTGTGGTAATTGTTTGGTAATAGAAGGTTTTATATTAAGATTAGTGTTGAATTTTGAGTATTGGAAATCATTTTTCATTAATATTTCTATCTCATCTATTGTTTGTGGATTTCTGGTAGCTAGATTATTTCACTATGGGTCATTGATGGTTGAAATGAAATTGTTTACCACTAAGTTTTCAGCAAACTTGATCATTATTAATTTTACGTTTGGATCCGCTTCTTCAATACCAATTCTCGATTTAAAACTAAGGAATATTTCTTTAGTTATTTCTAATAGTTCATAAAGATTTTTGATGTTTTGTATTTTTAATAATTCATTTATTATTGTCGCCAAATTTGTTTTATCTTTAAAAGTATTTATTACATGCGAACGTAATCCGTCCCAGCTATTTAATTCTAAATCTTTAATACTGTCTAAAGCGCGTCCAGTTACTTTATTTTTAATATTTAAAAATGTTATTGATTTATCAAAATCATCCAAAGGTGGAGTGATAGTGCAGAAGAGAGATTGAACTGAGTTTACGGTATTAATAAAATTACTTAATTTATTTGGGTCTCCATTATAATCCGGATTTGATTTTAATGCAAAGTTAATTTTCTGAATTCTTTCAGCCATTGTGACGTTAAGATTATTTTCTATCTCTGATACTATTTCTAATAATTCTGAATTATTCTCCTAATTGAATATTTATTACAAAAAAATGTTAATAATTGCTTAAAGTAAAATTATGCTTGCCAATAGCGTGGTGAAATACATTTGTATCACTTGAACACTTGATTCTGGCAGGCTAGGTGATGCTGATACGGCTCTTGACGTTCAGGCTCACCGGGTTGACTGGCACTCGCACTGCGGGCTCTGTGTCGTGAAATTCTTGAATTTGGTGATGTGAAGACCTGGGCACTGCGTTTAGCGGCTCTGTAGGATCTTCCCCTGGGCACTGCGTATAGCGGCTCTGTAGTTTTTTTTCCTTGGTACTGCGTTTAGCGACTCTGTAGGTTATTTCCGTTGGCACTGCGTTTAGCGGCTCTAGGTTTCCTTTTTTAACGTTTATGGACTGTAATAAACCGTAGAAACGGAACAGCGATAACTTTTACGAATTTAACTCAAACTTTTAATTTTTGAGTTTTCGGTCTAAAACACTGTTTACGTATACTACCGACAGCGCCAATTAAATAAATTGCAAAGGTTTATTTGTTTTTAAAAATCTTAATTTCAAGTAAAAAGATTTAATATTTCCCGCAGGGGAAGTTCATAATGGCCATAACACCTGGCCATTTGGCGAGCTTTCGGGCCTGATGATCCCGCGTACCCCCAATCAGGCAAGCGAAGTTCATAATTTCGCATCACCTGACCATATAGAGCTTTTGGGTCTGCTGATCCCACGTACCCTGAAACAAATACCATTTGGGAAGAGACAGTTCAGAGAAGCCGATTGTGGGAATAGGCTTATTTGTTGTCTCTTTTATCTCCCACTTAAATTCCTACCCACGTGTTTGCCGTGCGTGGAGACCCGTAACGCCGGAGAAGAGGATCCTGGTCGGTTCAGGGAGACTGCTGCCCGCGGACAGTACGATCCCAACACGCCTTCTTTGGCCTCGCACTCGGTAAAACGGGGGGCTGAGTCTGGTCAGCTCGGTCAATCGGCTGGTGTCACGGTTCATGAATTGAGTGGCTCCACTACTTATCGTGGATGCCGGGGTAATGCTGTGCTACTAGACAAGTATTCGGGGGTCTGTGGGAGCGGCTGCAGCTCGCAAGGTTCCAAAGTTGACTACTCTTGGTTCTCGAGCGGGTCGAGCATGCCTGGCGCAATGAGCCGGTTTGCGGCCAACGTCCCCGGTGTGGGGCTCCCTGGTGGGTGGGCATGGCAGGGTGATGAAACTTTTTATACGGGTTTGGCGACTACCCGGAGGGATTAAATTTCTTTAATTTCCGCCAAAGTTGAGAGTTAACTCCGTAAAAAATCAAAAAAGTGACGCTTTGTTGTCGGATGAAGGATGTGTTAGGCCTGCTGCGAAGAAGGAAAAAGTAGACAAAATGTTGACTTTTGTGCGCCAGTACCACGATTTCTCGTTGTGAAGGTACAAGAAGAGGGTAAGTCTTTTAAGGAGATGTCCCCCGATGTTCTTTGTTGCCCGAACGTTGAGAGAAACGTGTTCTACTGGGATAAGATCGGTGCGTAAGCTGTCGGATTGAACACTCCTGATAGAAGCAGAAACTAAGGCTTCGTCCATACTACAAAAATGTAAAGCATATGGTGAGCATGGTGTATCAGTTTCACCACACAAGGCTCTGAATATTTCAAAAGGCGTCATAAATGACCGTGACCTTGCTAACGTTACGGAGGGAGGAGTTTGTGCAGGAGATAGCATCGCAAGGTGTCATTGAATGTAGGAAACTCAAACCCCGTAATGGCAAGCCCGCAATATCAATGGTAGTATCCTTCGCTTGTACTAGGTGTCCTGCATCGGTAAGGGTGGGGTACAACGTGTGTAACTTTCGCCCCTACTATCCCAACCCGATGCGATGCTACAAGTGCCAGCGTTACGGTCATACATCTAGTCGTTGTGGCATACAATCCATATGTGCCAACTGCGGACAGGACCAGCATGAAGTTGAGTTCTGCCCAAACGCGGCACACTGCGTGAATTGCAAAGGTGCATATGCATCAACTTCACGCTACTGCCCAACGTACCTAGAAGAAAAGGCAATTCAGGTCGTCAAGACGCAAAACCGTATACCATATTATGACGCCAAGAAGAAATATAAGGATAGTGCACCAGTTACATTTGCGAAATCTTTCGCACAAGTAGCAGCAAAGAAAATGACGAGTGTTCAGACTCAGACGGAGACAGTGTCCAGTCCGACAGTTACAAAATTAGTGATCGTTGCGTCCACACAAGTGCAGTCAAGCAATGGAGAGGTGTTGGAATCGTTCCAGAGACCAAAATTCAGACCCCACAACCCGGGGGGTTGGGTCTGAATAAAATCCCCAATCAGAAGGAGAACACATACCATCTGAGTTCTCCCCACCACCTAAGGAGAAGTCTCCACAAACTTCTCCAAAAACGAGAAGCGACCAGAGTGTGGTCGCTTCTGCGAAACCCTCATCAGCCTCTCCAGTATCGGAAACTGATAAGGGAACTATTGGCTCACAATGGATGCCAGTGAGAGCCAAACCATCAAAAAGGGAGTCCAATGTGTCCACCATGGCACCTGGACAAACAAGTGAAAACGTGGCCGAGAAAATGCCTGTTGACCCGCAACCTAAGGGTAAACCAAAGATCATTAGGTTAGGTTAGGTTAGGTCCACTAATGCAGTGCAACTGTAATGGTGTATTTCAGCTCTACAAAGAACTGCGGCTCTGTCATATTTTGCACCTTCATGTGTCTGTCTACAGGAAACAAATTTCAAGGAAACTGACACATTCTCTCATCGAGGATACTGCGTGTTTCGCACGGATTTCCTTACGGGGGTATGAGCATGTGACGGCGTGGCAATTCTCGTTAGAGACACCTTGTACCACGATCCTGTAGACATTGACACTGAGTTGCAGGTCGTAGCAGTTCGTGTTGCACTCCCCCTCCAGGTGACGATATGTTCCATCTACTTCCCCCCTGGTGTTCGAACTGACATCCGAGATGTCGTGAATGTCATCGATCAACTCCCACCACCCTTCATACTGCTAGGCGATTTTAATGCCTACAATGTGTGTTGGGGATCGGTGCGGAACGATCGACGTCACTTGGAGAATATGTTCAACGATTTGAATTTGAGCTTTTTAAACGACGGCAGACCCACGCACTTTTGTGCAGCAACGGGTACATTCAGTGCTATAGATCTTAGCGTCGTTTCAGGAGCTATAGCTCCTTTGTTCAAATGGGATGTGCATCAACCTGTGCGGTACTGATCACTTTCCGATCCTCTTAAGGCCTATGTTTAATACTGTAACCGAATCCCGCTGGCCACAGTGGGTTCTTCGGAAAGCAGATTGGACCAAGTTCGCAGAATCATTCTCTCCTGAGGATATTTCGAACTTGACTGACCTGACTTCGACTTTTACATTTGTCGTAAAATTCTATCTTTGCGATATATGGCTGCACTCAGTGCCAAGCCAAATCATCCTGCGTATGATCCTATTTTACAAAATAGGCATACAGAGACCTATGACAGAAAACCAAGAGCCAATAGGCCTTTTGGTCTCAGGACTTTCGACATTTTGGGCGATATTGGTTTTAATATTCCCGAAATGGCAAGTTTCGTTTTGTGTGCGGTTCCACCCTGGACGCTGCCGCGTCCGCTTGTGAATCTCACATTAACTAGGTTTGATAAAGATACTACGTTGCCTATCGAATACCAACATGAGTTACAAAGAACACTGGTCCCTGGTTCGAGGATACTATCATTTTTACTGACGGATCAAAATCCGGAACCAGGGTTGCGTGTGCGTTCGTTGCCCTGAACCCACGTCAACAGTTTCAGTACCGTCTGGACTCCATATCGAGTGTGTACACTGCTGAGCTGTACGCTATTTTCAAGGCCCTGTGTTAATACAAAGGCTGTGCATAAACGTTAGTCAATTGTTATATAAAGCTTGCAATAGACATTATTTTATTTTTCCACAGCCAACCCTTATGCAATTTCTTTTTGAACTCATGGTAGAGTAAGTACATATTTGGACACTTTCAGGCTTTTCACCTTCTTCAACATTAAAATGATATATTTTATCATCATTATCATTATTTGGACGTAAAACATTAAATTTATGATCATTGTCATCCACAAAACAATATCGGTCTTTGCCGGAAAAACAAAAGTGGTCTCTATCACATACAAGAAAATGTGTCGGTCGTCACCGCACAAACAAAAGTGATCTTTGTCACTATATAAATCAAACAAAGTGTACTGATCAGTCTCATCATAAAAATGGCTGTCCTCAAGTATCGTAGTACCGGCATTGCGGTTCCCCTCTACCATGTTATTAAATTTGTCCATAAAATTACGTCTATTATTATTATTATTTTCATTAAAACATAAATCTAATTCTCCTCGATATTCGTTATCCGAATTTGAAAAATTTTCGTTACTGTTATCAATTAAATTTATACTAGGGATATTTTTATTGAAATTTTGTTCGTCTAACGGCTGTGGTGTTAGGGTTGTACATCGAAGGCAAAACATCGATGTTAACATCGGTGTTTACTGTCGATGTTGAAAAAACATTGAAGGGAAAACATCGATGATTCCGATACATCGATATTTTATTAGTATTAAAAAAAAACTATTTATTTATATTATATAGGTTTTATTTAATGCAAAGACAAAATACGAAAAAAAAGTAACATATAATACACAAAAAGCATTTATTAGATTTTTAAATAGATTGTGTAACCGACACATTCAAATTTCCCACAGCTTGCGCGCCAACGCCCAGACCACTAGTTCCGCCACTTGCCACCAACACGGGAGGGAGTATTTTTACCAACAGAGAAGAACGTAAACGCAGTCAGGGAACGGTTGCACGCAATGTAAAATGGCGCTCGCACAATATAACTATTTTTTCTAACTAAATATAAAATGTAATTAGTTTATATTAATAAATTCAACTTGTGTATTAACCAAGTGCTATAATATATTCTTTTTTAATAGTAATTAATTTCACATTAACATTACCCAATATAATAGTCCTATTTTGTACCTACTTTTTTTACATTTCTAAATGAAATTACATTTTATTATGATGCTTGTTGGGCCCGCTCAGGCGCCCAAATTTCCTATCCTTTAATTTTATTTTATTTAGATGATAGAACACAGTTTCTGTGTATTCCTTTATGTTTTAGTTCACCTAGGGCCATCTATAAATTATTTATTGAACTTTTTATGCAAAATAATACAATAGTTGACCGCATTCGACATGTCGCTAAATGTCATTACTTAATTAACCTGTTTAGAGATGACGTTTTTGAGCACGAGAAAAAAGCACATGTTTGTTTTACGTAAAAACGGTGTTTTTTCTTCTCGGCTATTTTTCCATGTTCTTTCGGTTTACGATCCGAAAGTACAGTGTTATTTAACCCGCGTTTGTCAGCCTTACAACCTGACGAATAAAATTCAATGCTAAGTCATAATTTATTTTATTTTATTTTCCATTACATCTGTCCAACAGAATTAACCAATAAATGGACAGGTACAAATTAAGCTAAACATATAAATATGAAACACAGCAATAAATTAATAATTTACAAAAATTTGGAGAATAAAGATTATCTTAAAGTAACAAAACAAATATATACATATATAAATATTTTTAATAAAATAGCATATAAACATAATAGAGTATGGAGAAATGATACAGAAATTTAAAAAGATTGACAACAGATTCATTTGGAATATAATTTGAGCAGATACGGTTTATGGGAGATTTGAGAAATAAATTGGAATGAGCTTGAGGAAGGTAGAAAAGAGATGGATTTCTGGTACGCAGAATAGGGGTGTGAAAATTAATTTGTTGTAAAGATATGGGATCGTCGACCTTGCCAGAAATAAGTTTTTTTAAGTAATTTAATTAATTCAAGTCCCGACGTTCACTTAAAGTTTTCATTGAAAATAGATGAATATGTGTATTATATGGAAAGTCAAGTGGGGAATAGGAGCCCATGGTTTTATAGTAGATGAATTTTAAAAACTTTTTCAATAACCTTTTTCTGGACATCGTAAATAGAATTCCAAATTAGAGAGCAGTTCTCTAGTTTAGATCGTACGAAAGAAAAATAGAGTGTGAAGATTACACTGATGTCAGAGAAGGTGCGAGAGTTGCGAATAATGAAGCCAAGCATTTTAAGATAAGAGGAGCAAATTTTATCTAAGTGTAGATTAAAGGTTAGCGTGGAATCAAATGTAACACCCAGATCCACGGTGCTTTCGGCCCGGAACAAAGATTGATTAGATAAAGAGTATGGAAAGATAATGGGCGTAGTTTTTCGAGTGAAAGAAATAATTTTACATTTGGAGAGGTTCAGATGAAGTTTATTTTTGGTACACCAGGTGCTTAAATTAGATAGACCTTTTTGAAGATTAGAGCAATCATTAATAGAAGAAACAGAACAAAATATTTTAAGATCATCGGCGAAGAGCAGACGATGGCTACCTATGACATCGTTGATGTCATTGATGAATATTAGAAATAGTAGAAGACCAAGATTTGATCCCTGTGGCACACCGGAAGTAACTGGAAAGTGAGAAGTATTGTGACCACGAAAAGTAACAAACAGAGAACGATTTAAAAGATATGATGTGAGCAATGACACAAGGGAAGGAGAAAGACCAAAGTTCTGAAGTTTTTGTATGATAATATTATGATCAATAGTGTCAAAGGCTTTGGCAAAGTCTGTATACACAACATCTACTTGACCTTTATTATCCAATACAGAAGAAACATAATGCGTAAAAGAGCATAGATTGCTTGTTGTGGATCTACATTGCATGAAGCCATGTTGAGAAAAAGACAGACAGTTTTTTATATTAAAATAAATGGTCTTGTAGATAATACTTTCAAATATTTTACTAAAGTTTGAAAGAACAGTTACTGGTCTGTAATTACTAATTATGCTCTTGTCGCCAGATTTGTGAATCGGAGTGACTCGACCAATTTTCCATGCAGTAGAAAAAGTACATGATTTTACAGCAAGATTGAATATATGAAAAAGTGCTTCTGTAATAGGTGTTGAGCAATCTTTAATAATTAAGTTAGGTATATTATCAGAGCCGCTTGACAAATTATTTTTGATTGCGTTTTTTATCGCAACTTCAATATCCTCTCTGGAAATATATGATAACAAAACCTGATTATTAGCGGATTTGCTATGAAGACTGTCTTGGCGAGGAGAAGAAGTGGAAGAAGAAAATACACTTTTGAAAAATTCAGCAAAACCGTTAGCAATAGTTGGAATAGTTGTAAAATTATCGTTACTAAGTGACATAGCATTAGGGTGAGATGTATTAGACTTTTTGGAATTGATAAAAATCCAGAATTTATTAGGATTAGATATAATTGAAGACTCGCAAGATTTGATGTAGGCATTATATGACGATTTTATGTCTGATTTGATTTTAGTACGTAAGTATTTATATTTTATTAAGAAAGATTTATTATTTGGATTTTTTTTTAACATTTTGAAAAAGTGATTCTTTTTATTAAGATCTAAGCGGGTCTGACGGGTGAACCAAAGGGGGAAGTGAGATTTTTTATGAGGTTTAGAGGGAACGCACTCATTGAACATATAATACAGTGTCGAGTAAAAAAAGGCGACTGCAGTATCAACATTTGAAAACGACTTTAATTGATTCCAATCATAAATTCCAATTAAATTGTATAGCTTAATAAAATCTATTTGTGTGTGAAAACCTCGCATCGGCACCATACTGTTGCGGGACGGACTCAGCCAGGGGATCGAACCCTGCGTGAGAGGCCACTACTACCGGCCGCGGCTAGCGTTGCGGTGAGTCTGAACTATGCACGTCCGTTCTAGATGCCCTGAAAGATAAAACTTGGTTCCCCAGGGTTTGAAAAATAATAGTCGGACAGTTTAGGTTTATGGTTTTTATTAACAGAGAAGAAAAATATATATATATATATATAGAAGTGATAACAATAATGAAAATGAATAATAATTAATATCTAACAATAAAAAGGAAAGGAAGAGAGAGAAGGAAAAAGACGGGTCTATGCGACGATCGGCGTTCGTCGCTGGATAGTGTCGCTCGACACTGTGTTCACGGCAGCGATGAAGAGCCGAACAGCTCGAGTAGGCGGTTCCGTAGTTTCCGATTCTTCTTTGTTGTTCCTGGAGTAGTTGGAGTGATCGGTGGAGTGGCCACCGAAGTAGGAGTGGTGACCGACAAGGGTGACAGCGGCGCGAGCGGGCGAGCTGTTGCCTTGAGCGGTGACGGTGTCGGCGGTGGGGAAGCAGCGGGTCCTGGGGTCGTCTACCTCGTAGAGAGCCTTCCTCACTGTCTTCTTTAGGTCCTGGTATGGCCTGGAGACTTCACAAGCCCGTAGGTTCCGTCGGTAGTTCCACGCAGCGGCGTGGAGACGGCGCGACTCGGTTCCTCTCTTCTTGGGGGCCAGCGTAAACGGCTGAACTGCCGTGTGAGTGCTAGGCCTCGGTGTTGATGACGTCTGAGTCGTAGCGGTCTGTAGCGGCGCTACAGAACAGGCGACGACGGAAATCGGCGTGGACGTTGGCTTCTTGGTGCGGCGTGGGGCCGTGCGTTCGTAACAGGGGGTACGAACGTGGCGGCGGCAGGCAAGACGACTACGGACGTAGAACGGTGCCAACGTAGCGATAACGGATGTAGACTTGAAGAGATGAGACGGTAGAAGATGTGCAGAAAACGGGCGTTGACGTGAGGCGAATATCGTGGAGAAAACGGGCGTTGACGTGAAGCGAATATCGTGAAGAAAACGGGCGTCGACGTGAGGCGACAAACGTGAATAAAAGATCGTGGATACGTATCGGCGAGGTCCGCTAAACCGTCAGCGAACGGGACACAGGCACGCCGAGGCGATCAGCGCATTGATAATTTTCTCGATGGTATACTCTGGTAGACTGTTTGCTGGTTGCTGATCTGATGGATACTGTCCCAATTCTCTCTCTCTCTCTCTCTCTATCTTATCCTGGCTCCACGTGTACCGGGCGTTTTTCAGCCCTCCACACTTGTATCTGAAACAGAACACATAATTAGTGCAAGAATGTATTTTGGACCGTCACTACCTGAGTGGTAGAGAGGGATTATTCATAAGGTGATTTGGAAAATTTTTGGGTGTGGGTAATTTTCAAAATTGTTGAGGATTATAGCTTTACGGAATTAGCTATGGTAGGATTAGTGTTGTTCACTGGTGTAATGATGTGATTAGGGCGACTTTGGTAATTCCAAATGTCTTGGGATCATAGCTTTGGGAGATTAGCTATGGCTGGAGTTGGATTATTGAACTATTAGGGTGCAATTAGGAAAGATTTTGGACGTGGATATTTCCAAATGTCTTCAGGATTATAGCTCTGGGAAATAGCTATGGTCGGGTTAGGATGGTTCTCGGCTGAGAGAAGGAATTTTTCGGTTTGGACTTTGATAAGTTCTCGGATGGTAGGAATGTTATGATCTTTGCGAATGTCCGAGTTTCTTACGAACCAAGGCGCATTCACTGCTTGACGGAGGATGATGTTTTGAAGTGTTTGAAGCTTCGTGAAATGACCTGGGCTGGAGTAGGCCCATATTGGAGCGGCATAGGTGATGATAGGACGGATGACGGATTTGTAAATTGTTAGTTTGTTCTGAATGTTTAGTTTGCTCTTGCGGTTTATGAGTGGGTATAACATGCGTTTAGCTGTTCGGACTTTTTGAATGGTATGGTTGGTGTTGGTGACCCAACTGAGGCGTTTGTCGATGATAACACCGAGATATTTTGCGGATTCGGACCATGGGATCTGTTGATCGTATATTAGGACGTGATTTTTAGGTTGGGCGTGCCTTCTCGAGATGAGAACGGCTTGGCTTTTGGATGCGTTGATAAGGATTCTCCACTTGGTGAACCACTCTTCTAGTGCGTTCGCCGCGTTTTGAAGCTTATCTGTGATGTGCTGGGAGCTCCAGGATTTTGTTAGGATTGCCGTGTCATCGGCGTAGGAACATAGGATTGTTGAGTCGGTTTTAGGGATATCGTAGGTATATAGGATATAGAGGAAAGCTGCAAGTGGGGAACCTTGCGGGAGACCTGATTCCATCGTTCTCTGTCCAGACAGAGCAGCACCTGTTCTTACTCTGAATACCCTGTCCTGAAGGTACGACCATAACTGGCGGACCAGATATGGAGGTATCTTAGCCTTCTCGAGTTTGTAGATGAGGCCTTCGTGCCAGACTCGGTCGAATGCCTTGGCGACGTCTAGGAACACCGCCCCGGTGTTCATGTTGCGGTTGAAGCCGTCGGTTACGAACTCCGTTATCCTCAGGATTTGATGGCAGGTGCTGTGTCGGGCTCTGAATCCACATTGTTCGTCTGGAATTAAGTTGAGATCATCTGCAGCTTCCTGGAGACGAGAGAGCACGATTTTTTCAAAGACTTTGCCGAGGTTGGAAAGTAGGCTTATAGGACGGTAGTTTTGCGGAAAGGATCGGTTTTGTGAAGGTTTGGGTATCATTACGACTGTGGCTTCCTTCCAGGTTGACGGGAAGTGGCTCGTCTTCAGCGCGGCGTTGTAGATGGATGTTAGGGCTACTGTTGCCTTCCTTCCGAGATGTCGTAATGCTCTGTTCGGGATCTGGTCTGGGCCTGGAGCTTTCCTGAGTGAAACGTGGTCTAGGATGTTTTTAACCTCTGATGGTAGTATGAGGCTTTCAAACGGGATTTTAGGAATGGGATCAGTGTGAAGGTTTAGGATGTGTTCCTCGACTTGGTCGATGAAATCTTCGTCTGCGTTTAAGACGTTTGGGCTGAACTGTGTCTCTAGCTGATCAGCGAAGGCTTCGCTCTTGCCTTCTTCGCTGTAGGTTACTCCTTGTAGTCCGTGGATAGGAGGTATTCTCTGCCGTTTGTTCCTGAGCGCTTTCGCTAGCTTCCACAGTGAGCCATTGTCGGGTGTCAGCAGTTCTAGCTTCTCTTCCCACAGTTTGTTGCGGTGATCTGAAAGAGCATGTTTTAATTGTCTTGCAATGTTATTCATTACCGTTCTGTCCGCAGGGTCTCTCCATCTTTGCCATGTGCGTCTGGCTCTGTTGCGGTCTCGGATGAGGTCTAGTATGTGGTTAGGAAGTTCTTTACGCTTCTTGACAGGATTTACAGTGATGGATGCGGCTTTTAGTCCGCTGTGGATCAGGTTTGTGTAGTCGGAAACTGCTTGTTCTAGTTGATCCTCGGTTTCAATTAGACGTCTGCAATTGATGTTATTCTCTACGTGATTCTGAAAAGAAGGCCAGTGAATTTTAGTTATTTGTTCTGAAGGTTCGTTATCTGCGGGTCCATTGATATATAGGATAACAGGATTGTGGTCTGAGTCTAGGTCGTTGATGGAGTATAGTTCTGTCGTGAAAGGAAGGTTTGAGATTACACAAATGTCTAATACGTCAGGAGCTGTGGGTAAGGTGCGATGGAAGAATGTGGGTTCTGTCGGTCCTATTACGGCCACATTTGATGTCTCAGCGTATTCGCGCAGTATTTTTCCGCTTGGATTGGTGACAGTGCTGTTCCAGGATGGGTCTTTGCAGTTGAAATCGCCAGCCAGGATCACCGCTCCAGGAAAGTTTAGTAGAGCGTCCAGATCTTTTGTGTTCAATTTCTTCTTGGGCTGTCTGTAGATGGTAGTTAGCCTGAGTTGTCCATGTGCCGTGTTTAGTGAAACTGTGTCTGCCTCTAGACTGGTCGTGTCTGGTGTCGGTGCTATGTAGTGGTCTATGCAGTTTCGGACGTAAATTGCAACACCTCCGCATTTGCTTACTGTTCTGTCCTTGCGGTAGAAAGCGTAGTTCTTGATTTGCGGGTCTCTGTCGCCTGCTGAGAGATGCGTCTCTGATATCAGAGCTACGTCTATGCTGTGTTCTCTGAGAAAACGATCTAAGTCGTTTCTCTTCGGCCATAGGCTTTCCATAACACCACATTCAGTTGAGTTGGACGGATTTTTTGGTGTGAATCCATGATTTAAGGAGTGAAGATTGCGGAGATGGATTGCCATACCATCATGAGTGCTTCTGTCGGCGATGAAGCCGTGAGAAGTCTTGTGATAAACAGGATTCCTCTTTGGACTATGCTATGCCAGTCCATTGAGAAAAGGGTATTTAGGAGATTGGGTTCTGTTGCGGGCTCAGAGGATGTTGGGGGTTCCGTCTGTTTTGCTTGTCTGGGAGCTTGTGTGGTACTAGGTTTAGGTTCATTTGATACATTTGATACTACCTGACTGTAGGATCTCGATGGCTGCGGAGTGCTATCTGATGTGGCCGTCTTCCTGGAGAGGTTTGGGAAGTCTCTGGCTGCTGTGCGGGTATTCCGTGCTGCTGTTTGCGGTCTTTCTACGCTGCGTTCGACCTGTCTCTGTGCTGGTCTGCATGGACACTGTCGGAAGCTTGCTGCGTGGTCTGCTGGGTGTCCCCGTGTTGCACAGTTGAAACACTTTGGTGTGGCTGCTGCTGGTTTTTTGCAGTTGGCTGAGGCGTGGTTACCTGCGCATTTCACGCACTTTGGTGCCGCAAAGCATCCGCTTTGTGTATGGCCGTAGAGCTGACAGTTGAAACACTGCTTGATTATGCCTCTCAGCCTTCTCTTGCTCTCTACTTTCACTGTCAGGTGAAAGAGCGCTTTTAGTTGGTAGACTTTCCTTCCGTTCTCTGATTTTTCTACCTGTGCGTAGATCATTGGCAGCGGATCTTTTCCCTCTGGGCCTGTCATCAGTCGTGTCACTTTCAGCACTGGTACTTGCAGTCTGTTAAGTTCAGCTGTCACTTGATCGTCCGTAAAACATTGCGGCACGCCTCGAATTACTACTCTCAGCGGCTTGTCTTCCCTGAGCGGGTATAAAAAGTGTTCGTACTCTTTGGACGAATCAAGTAGCTTTTTGAGTGCGCGCCAGTCTTCTACTGTGGGCACTTGGATTGCTATTCCTTCTTTCTTGCTCGTTGCTCGGGTGAACCTTATCTTCCTGTTGTCCATGGTTCTCTGTAACTGTGGCCATTTGCTGGTTGACGTGAGGGTGATCTCGGGGATCGTGGTTTTTGTCCGTGGTTTCTCTGCTTCGGTTGGGTTGTTTGGAGTTGTCTCTCCTTCTTTTTCATCTTCGCTTTCTGAGTTGCTAAGGACCTCAAATCTATTACTAATAATAGTTGGAGATGTTAGCTTACCTGATTGTGGTGAAGAATTCCTGATCTTCTTCGATTTGGGCTGTTGATGAAATTCATCTTCGCTGGAGTTTACGACTGACTCGTAGATTGATAGGTCTCGCTTGCTTGTTATGGACGTGTTCGCCGACATGATGGATGAGGTGGACATTCCCGACTGGCTGGTGTCCCTTGCTGGTTTTGCATCCGTGATGGTAATCGTGGCTCTTGGTCTTGGCCTTCGTTGTTCCTTTGGCTTGGAGCCGCCTGGCTTTGGGTCGCCCATGGATTGTTCCTCGCTGTCCGGAAGAATGTTGCGGTCTGTAATCAGAAAACTGTTGCGACTGCGACCTGATCGTATAGATCTGGTGACGGTCGATCGGTGCGTTTCCCTCCTGGCAACAGGAGAGAACCGTTAGTTGGAGCAGTGCCGGGCTAAACTTAGAGGTTACCGCTGGTCGGGCCAATAAGTTGTTACCGGGCGTTGAGCTCTTGTCTGGAAGGTAGATAGTGAACGTGTAAATTCTCTTTTCTCAGTAGTCTGTCTGCACCGGAGTACTGACAGCCTATATTCTACTGTCCCAATTCTCTAGTTGCTCGGGTTTTTATTCGAAGTCCGGTGTTTTACCCCCACTCCGATCGGCTCTCCTATTGGCCGGGTTCGGTGACGGCTTAACTCGGATCCTGCGCTCTGATTGGTTCGGATTTTGGAGCGAGGAAATACCCAGTCATAAACACTTAAGCTGCACGTGCAGGATTAGTGACGTCACGGAAAAAAACCTTTGTGTCAGGCACGTCCGTAGACTGCCTGGCGACAATACCTACAAAAACCGTTGCAACCAACCAACCAGATCAGCTGATATCTTCTACCGAAGAGATATCCGTCTTCACACAAGATCCAGAATCCAGCTAAGTGTCAAACACATCTGTTAAATTTATTTGAAAACATTCTGTTTTGAAGTTTACGTTTTTATTAGAATATTATTTATTCCAGAGTAAGTTCCTCCCGAACTTACTTCATTTACCGTCATTAAGTAATTGATGTTGATTATTTCTGTCTTGACGACTAGTCTAGTCTAGTCTTCTGCTAACATAATTTAGTAACAATAATTCTGTATATTGTTGTGAATTTGCGAATATTATTGTTCTAATATTCAATTAATTGTAGTTACAATTACATGTGCCTTCAACTGATTTTTTCTTTAATTTTTAGTGCAATATAACCATTTATTTGTTCAACATTGACTACTAGTTTTTAATTAATATTGCACTAAAGGTTGGTTTACACTACTACACTTTTAATGTTCACATTTCTAGTGTTAGTTATAAGATTTTGTACTGTAATTATTGTATTGTGTCCGACAAAGTACACTGGCCATTTTTGCACCGCACCATATCTTGCCAGGTGTACTTTACTCCAGTGAGTTGAGTCCATGAACTTTGTGTTAGGTACGTCGTCGGTAGGGGTCAAGGTCACCGAGGGAAACATCGAGTATCGCCTCCCCCTTACACCTTTTTTGTGGGCCTGGATTTTACCCCTTCTTTCCCCAGCTAGGGCTAACTACTCCCTATTTGGTAGTCTCCTAGAACAGCTCCTAGGAGCAGAAAAGTTAAAATCTCCGTCTTTCCTTAAGGTCGAACCGCGTCTACTCAACTCACTGCGCGTACGTGCACTCGATACAATATACCACCCCATTTACAGTGCGCTGCGCTACCAACACTTTATTGCACCAGGCGATTGGTCCTTCGAGTAAAAATCGTTGACCTGTGTAGCTCTGTCATAACCTACGGTTACGACCAACCATAGGCGGGCGCTAATATAGTAATCTTAATGTTAATTTCATATTAGTTAACATAAAAATAACATACTGTCATGCGCATTTTTTTTTTCCTTTTTTAAGTTGAAATACGTATTACATTTTTTTTTTCTAATATAGCAATCCTTAATACTAATATTAATTTTATACTAACATTACAATATAATAATCCAAATAATACTTTTATTAATAAATAAAATATAATTATATTTCCCAATATGGTAATTCCAGAGATTGGAGGAATAACAACTGGGAAAGTGTCTTTCCCTTTCATCTAATTCTCTGTTGTGATAAAGTAAGGCCTGTTTTGGAAAATAGCCTTTGTGAGATGGTACAGAGGTGGCGACAACATTTAAATTTTCGGGGCTATTTTATATAGGGACGGATATGTGGTAGGCAACTCCTCCCAAATATCCAATGGTTTGTCTCCTAATCTCCCTATTGGTGGGACACGTAAATACGAAGTGACCTCATGTTCAATAGCATCTTCTGTTATTGAACCTTGCTCTTGGTCTGTGCTACCGAAGGTGATCACACCACAAGTTGAATGTGTCAGCATCTGCAACTGCAAATTCATTGATTGATATAAAGTTAAAAAAAAAAAAAAAACATACCACTCCCTTCTGGAGAATTTTACATTTCCTGCCAGCAATTCTTCTGTTTGTAGCTCCTGCTCTTCTCGTAAATAAGTTTTTAACATTTTCACAGCTTTCGAGCAGGCAACAGGATCTTGGAAGTGTACTTTCTTGAAACGGGGGTCTATCAGTGTTGAAAATGTTAAAATACTTACATATTCTGCCGATTTAAGGCGCTTGTCACATTCTTGAAGAATGGCAGATTTGAAATTATTTGTTATGTCGTATTGGGGATTGTTACTTGTTTGAATACACATTTTTTTAATGGTATTATAATGCTGCATGTGACATATTTTTCACCAAATATTTCTTTTGTGGCTGCTTCTAACGGTCGTAGTAAAGAACAAATTTCATTCAATTGTTCAATTTCCAATGCAGATATCATTTGCGGTGCAGAAACATGTATTTAAAATTTCGTTCACATGTGGTCGTAGCTGCAGAAATCTCTCTAATATATAAAAATTTTAGTTCCACCGTGTAGATACTTCTTAAATTAATTTATAGTCAACATTTAATATTTTTAACTCTTCACTGGCTGCAATACTGTGCTTAAACCATGTTACAATTTTCTTTACTTTATTTATTAAATTTGCCAGGTTTTCGACAGCCAACATACTTTTCTCTGCCAACAGGTTTAAAGTATGTGCAAAGCACGGAATATGCTTTTCTTTCCGGAATATTAAATTTACTGCCTTGACCATATTGGCTCTATTATCTGTTATTACCGCAGTAACTTTTGATATATCAATGAGCCAGTCTTCTAGAGTTATTTTCAATTGGTCTCCTATATACACTGCAGTATGTCTCTCATTTAATTCTATTATTCCTAATGTTGCAGTTTGCAGTTTTTTTTTTATCTAATATATAATGAACTGTCATCCCTAAAAAGCTTCGAGTTTGCATTGTATCTGTCCGTTACAGAGTAATTATTTATATTTGATAATTTATTTTTAACTATGTCTTTGAAAAATATGTACTTATTATTAATGAAAGATTTAATCTTATACCTTGAAGGCATTTTATATAAAGATGAAGTTGTCTTCATGAGGTACTTGAAGCCTTCATTTTCTACTATACTGTATGGCTGGTAATCTTTATAAATCAAGAATGCTATTGCATTTGTTATTTTTTGAAATTTGTTACCACCTTCACTAAAGCTATAAATATTTTCAATGGAGCTTATAATCGTTCTCTGTTTCTTGTGTACATGGACTGGCGATGCAATGTACGACTTTGATGTTAGTGCAGATGTTGAGGCAGATGCAGATGTTGACACAGATGCAGATGTTGACACAGATGCAGATGTTGATGCGTTCAAATCATTTTCCGTTTCAAAATCAACTGTTGAAACAGACAACGTTGAACTAGAAACGACGTTGAACTGTTGTTGGTTCAAAAAATTTCATGAGCGTTGCTGTTTCAATCTTTTTTTCTTTATTTTTTACAGTTGTACCTGTAAATTATATAATTATTTTTGTTACTCCATTAAAAAATATAAATACATATAAATATATACAAATTACATATACAGGGAGTTTTTTCACGAAGAATATTATAATAAATAAACTTTTTTTTAAATCAAGCTTGTTGGTTTTTAATAGCTATTAGCTCAATTGGTCAAAACATCAAAAATATATCAGCGATGTAAAATAATCGATTAATAACAGAAAATCAATGTGCAAATAACTAGTAATGTTGAAAATATAATTTGTTTCTGATTACAAAAATTTAACTAATTATTACATAATTAAATTAAATTTTTAAAAATTTATAACTACCAGAATATTGAAAAGTTAAGAAACGTTCCATTAAAAAAAAGAAAAACAATTTATTACTATTGAAAGGAGAGTTAACTACGTTTTACGTGAAAAAAAACTCTGTCTTTATAATATATACATAATTCATGTACATACCTGATCTTGAACCAATTGTGTCGTGAACATGAACATTTTCACTATGGCACCTCAAATTAGAAGTATTCCCAGACGTTTTAATGCATTTAGCACAAATACGGCACGTTGCCGTTCCGTCGGCGTTCTTACTGAAATACTGCCGAAATATACTTTTTGGCGGCATTTTTAGCAAGTAACAATAGATTATTTCTATTAAATTTCACTGTATTTACCTCGTTCACTTACATAAAAAATGACTCGACAACAAAACTGAAAGAGCAACAAGTGTATTGGAGTCGTTGGTCGTTGGCATTGTTTGCAAAAGTTAGAAAAAGTTTGCAAAAGTTTCTTCTTATTTTTGTTTTATTCTGCTAACTGTTAAGAAGAATAAGAAATAACACTATTAGTATTGTTATATCACAATAGATGGCGCTTATATTTTGTGTCCTAATTTTAATAAAAATAAAATTTTTAAGATTCCAGCGCCTCTAGCGGTAGTTTTTGAATTTCAAAGTTTAAACATCGACATCGATAGAAGACATAGATGTTTTATCGATACTATCGCCATCTGAACATCGATGGTAAAAACATCGATGTTTTCAGAAAAGACATCGATGTTTTCAGAAAAGACATCGATGTTTTCGATACATCGATGTTTTTTTCCCATCCCTATGTGGTGTAACTGACTTGCCAGCATGACACCGCCACTCGTGCCGGGTATCGGCCCGTTTCCCGAACTATTTTTAGCATTGAAATCACTAGGCCTTCTATTATATATTTCAGAATTTCTTTTTCTATAACAATTACTTATGTTATGACCAGGTTTATTGCAATACGAACAATTTAAATTTACTTGATTAATGTTAGTTTCTGGCTTAAAATCTCGCCTAGGATAAGACGGATATTTTGAATAACACTTATCAGCAGTGTGCCCCGGTTTATGACATTTGAAACAGGTTAAGGGTTTTGGCTTAAAATTTTTATTTTGGTTTTTGAATTGTAAATTACGGTTTTGACTTAAGATTCTCTCTTCCTCAACCGCGGTTTCTACAGCTTCATGAAAATTAGTAAAGCTACTGGCTTTAATAATTAATTTTATTGGTTCTATTAAACCTTCTTGAAACGCCTTTAAACAGGACTTTGAATTTAAATTTTGAATTACTTCTGTGTCTTCTTGCCCTTCACTTTCTAAACACGCGTCATTTAAATCAGCCATTAGGTGCTCTAATCTATTGTCAAAAATTCTAATCGCTTCGCCATGTTTTTGCCTGCTCGTTAAAATTTCAGTTTGTAACTGAACAATAGTACGTATTTCAAGGAATTGCACTTGCAATGCTACTCGCAAAATTTGCCAGGTTAAAAAATCTTTATATTTAATTACATTAGAAGCGGGACAGTTAATTTACACTTTACCACATTTAAGAATTGTTCCCTAAGATTATTAGTAATGACAATTCGTTCAACTATGTCGCAGCATGTAATAAACCTATGTAAATTTTCTGAATTCCCGTTGAATTCAGGAATCATTTTAAAACTTATTGGAATTGAGAAAGGCATGTTTGTATCGTCGAAAGTTTCTAATAACTCGTCGACATTAAAATTCGAACCAAATATATCGTACAGATTACTCATAAGACCGGATATTTGTACTCACATGGACATTTTATATTTGAGTATATTTTCCAAGTATGTATATAATTTCTTTTGTAGTTTCACTTAATGCCATGTACGCTGCTTCTGTACTAGAAAGGGCAACTGTCCTTTAATATCTGGCTTCCTGGGGATTTCTGGCGTTTGGTATCCTAAATAATTAATTTCTTTTTTTAAAAATCAATACTTACTTTTATTTAAAGTTAAACCAACAGTATTCAATCTGTTGAAAACGCTTTCTAAATTTCTTAAATGTTCCTCTTTGTTACACCCGGTAATCAAAATATCATCTAAATAAGTAACGGTACCAGTAGTGCTAGTTTTTTCTATAATTTTTAAAAAAATACTTCATGCCGGTATAGTCCCGAAAGGTAATCGTTTAACCGCATAAATACCCTTATGTGTTGACAATGCTAATAATCTACTCGTCTCTTCATCTATTTGTATCTGATTATAATCTTGATAAAGATCCAACTTTGAAAAATATTTACCACCTTGTAATGCTGATAACAATTCTTCAATTGTAGGAATCGGATAATTGACATCTTTTATGTGTTTATTTACTGTTATCCGGTAATCAGCACATAATCTAATTGTTTTTTTTTTTTTTTTTTTTAATAGGAACTAAAGGGGTTCCCCATGAACTGTTATCTATTTTTGAAATAACTCCTATATTTTCTGAACGGTCTAATTCTTTTTCCATTAATTCTTATAAGCAAATGGTAACGATCTCGGTTTAAAAACAGCCCAACTCATAACAGCCCAACTCATTTTTGAGCAGAGTGCCTTGGTATTTTATTAACATTTTTTTCAGAAATATGGTTTCATTCAAATTTATCGTTAAAATATTGTATTGTTAAATTACATTTATTAAAAAGATCTCTTCCCATTAAAGAAAGGCTACCGTTTTTTATAACCAGCAATGAACCTTTTACTACTCTACCAAATAATTCAAATTTACAATTTAATATGCCTACAGGAATTATCTTATTTCCGGTATATCCCTGTAAAACTATTTCGCAAGGTAATTGTGGAAGTTTGAAAAATTTTAAATTATAGATTTTCAAAGATATTACTGATAATCCTGCTCCTGTATCTAATTCCATTTTAAGATTAACATTGTTTATTGAAACATCAAAATTAAAAGCTGTATTATTTCCGGGTAAATGTTTGAATTTGTAAAAAATAGTTTCGTTAGACATGTCTAAAAAACTTTGTTTATTTTTAAAAACTCTTGCAATATGCTCTATCTTTTGACATATCAAACATTTAGCGGTTTTAAACTTACAGTTTGAAAAGTTATTGTTATCATAGACACATCTAAAACATAATTTTTCTTTATTATCTTCTCTTCTTTTCTAGGCGTAGATTGCGTAGATTTCTATTTTTCATCCTTCTGATCTTCAGTCTGTTTCTTTGTTGTTTCTTTGTTTTTCATATCTTCTACCTTATAAATTTCATTTTTCTTCATAACTTCCTTCAGAATTGCTTTTTTATTTAATTCAATTTCTACAATTTCTTTCAAAGTTTTATCAATATTTTCTTCGCAAATTCTGTCCAATATCTTTCCTTCATTCATTCCCGCAATAAATTTGTCTTTCACTCTTTCGTCTGAATTGTCTCCATATTCACAATTAGCTGCAATTTTTTTTTACCTTATCAAACCATTCGGCAATAGATTCTCCTTCTTGACTTATTTTTTCAACAGCAATTCTTTGTCTACAAATTGAAATTCTTGGCTTAAATTGGTTTTCTAATAATTTTACTAAATCTTCAAAATCTTTGTCTTTTGGTTTTTCAGGATAGCATAGATTTTTAATTATTTTGTAAACTTTTTCAATTACCAACGTAAATAACATTGATAATTTTCGTTTATCATCTATCAAATTTGCTGTAAAATAATGTTCCAGCCTCTATGAATATTTCAAAATCATCACCGATTTGATAAACGTTAACATTAGCAGTAGAAACAGTATTTATTATTTTAATATTTTCGGCTGCCATACTTTATTATCCTCGTCGCCAAATGTAATGTTTTTAACAAACTTTTATTAAACATATAAATTCAAAATATACTTCATGTGACATTTTTTTACATAGATACATAACAATTAGTATGGCGACCCCTCTGGCTGCAGAGTCAATATCATCTTCAGCGTTGTTTAGTTGGTCGCGTCTGTATATTTTAAAAATTTTAATTTTGAAATAGTTTTTTTCTTTTAGTCTGGTTTTGTTTAGTAGAAGAATGTCTATGTCATGTAAGTTGAGAAAGTGTTTTAGTTCGTGTGTGCGCATACCTACACCGTTCGCATTCCAGGAACATATCTTGACGTTTTTATATTCCATATTGAGTTAGATTCTGCGAAAACTGTACAACTGTTATAAATTTTTCTTCACTCTTTGTACCATTAGCTAGGAGAGCGTTGAGATCCTTCAAGGCAGCCAGCATTTCTCCCAGGTTGACTAGCTCGCTCATATTTTTTCATTTCTGAAAAAATAGAATTTGGATTCAGTCAAAGTCTTATAGTCATAAATGTTAAGATTTGTAAAAACTTTGTTGTTTGCGAATTTGCGAGAGAAAACTATGGCTTCTGTTTTTTGTGGATTAATGTTTTTCTTCCATAAATCCCAGTAGTCTTGTAATTTGTTAATGTGAATTTGTAATTGTCTTTTGGCTACCTCTGCACTGAAAGAATGGGCATAAATAACCGTATCATCAGCTAAAAGGGCCATTTTTGTCTTTTCAAACAAAGGAATGTCATTAATAAAGAGAGTTAAGAGTTTGGGGTTGAGGACGCTGCCCTGGGGAATGCCTGAAAATATGGGAAGTGGGCGTGAAAAGGTATTATTTATCTTCACTCTAAATGAACGATTTGAAAGAAATGAATTAATGGTTAGAATTAATAATTCTGGAAAACTGTAATGAATTAATTTGTTAATTAAGCCTACTATCCACACCTTGTCAAAGGCACGTTCAATGTCTAGTAGGACCATCGCAGTGACTTTTCCTTTGTTAAATTCAGCAGTAATGTCAGAAACTATGCGTACTACTTGCTGAACTGTATTGTGTCTGGTCTGAAGCCGAACTGGTGTGGTATTATTATATTATGATCCTCATCAAATTTTAATAGTCTAGCTAGAATCATTTTTTCTGTTATTTTAGATAATGAATTTAATAAACTGATGGGACGATAATTAGAAGGATCTGAATGATTTTTATTTGGTTTGGGAATAGGGACGGTAGTAGCCGTTTTCCATTGTGAAGGGAAGTGATGAAGCTTGATAATGGCATTAATAATGTACGTAAGCTGATCTATAGCTTTACTACTAAATCAGGACCGGAATTTTTTGATTTGGAAGAGAATTTATAAGATTTGAGATTTCATTCGGAGAAATTAGCAATTTGATGAGGAGATTTTTGGAAGTATTTTGAGGGGTGCTAAGGTATTCTTGTGTAGTAAGTGTAATGTTTTGTTGATTAGTAGTTTTAATTGTGTTTATTTTATGGACTCTTTCGAAAGCATTGGCAATTGCCTCAGCCTTCTGAGAGTCCGTGATGTGTTCAGTGTTATTATGTGTAATTGTAAGTATGTGTGAGTCCGGCTTCTTAAATATTTTTGTCATCCAAAGCCTTTTGTCTTTAGGATTTAAGGAAGATAATTTTTGATGAAAAGTGTTATTTGTGTACTTGTCTATTGAGAGTGTGTAAATGTGTTCTATGTTGTGGATTTTGTGTTCATTGCCATAGTTTTCTCGCTGCGTTGCGTGCTGAGATAATATCAAGTATGTTTTGTGGTAGTCTGTCAGTATTCGTATTAATTGTTTAAGTTTTAGAGTGCTTGTTCTTGGCCGTAGTCAAGGCGTCAGTCAGCGATTGAACTTCATCCTTCAGTTGTTGACTGGTCAGAATTTTATAGTTAATTTAGATTTGTTTGTCAAGAGTACGTCTAAATAAGTTCCAGTCTGTGTCTTTGTAAGAAGTTATAGTCTTAGTAATATTTTCTTTGTGTTGTCTTTGTAGTTTAAAAATTATAGGGTCATGGTCGGAACTTTGTTCATGTAAGGTTGTCGGGTCAGTTATATTAGTTACGTTTTTATTTATTAAAAAGTCAATGGAGGATGGATGGAGTGGAACCGTTTGGTGGGAAGTGCGTTTGTTTGTCCGGACACATTATAATAGTGTTGTGGCTCAGCGAATGGGAGTATATTGCTGAGCCACTAGTGTTGTTGGTCAAGTTGCAGCCCCAGCTTGTGTGTCTAGCATTGAGGTCACCAACTAATAGTGTTTTGTTGCGTGTTAAAAGTGAATTGAGGTCTGTGTGTGTGATTTTGTTTTTAGGTTTGTTATAAGCCGATATTATGTGTTATCTGAAAGTTTAATTGTTAGTGTTTCAAGTGTGGAGTGAGGTGATTGTTTTAAAATATGTGGAATATTATGTTTAATTAGTATGGCGACCCCTCTGGCTGCAGAGTCATCGTCATCTTCAGCGTCGTTTGGTCGGTCGCGTCTGTATATTTTAAAAATTTTAATTTTGAAATTGTCATTTACTTTTAGTTTGGTTTCGTTAAGTAGAAGAATGTCGATGTCATGCAAGTTGAGAAAGTGTTTAAGTTCGTGTATGCGCATACCTACACTGTTCGCGTTCCAGGAGCATATCTTGATGTTTTTATATGCCATAATGGGTCAGGTTTTGCGAAAATTTTACAAATGTCATGAATTTTTCTTCGCTTTTTATACAATTAGTTAGAAGAGCGTTGAGGTCCTTCAAAGCAGCCAGCATTCCTCCAAGATTGACTAGCTCATTACTCATTAGAGATTTCTTCAGAATAGTTTAGGGGAACGTTTTCTTGCATGTTTGAGCGGATATTTTTATTAGACTCTTGCAGAGGGGTAGATGAGAGGCGATTCATTGATCTAGATGGGGGGAGTGAGGGGAAATCTTTCTCCAGGTTGAGAGCTCCAGGAGTGGGAAGTAGCGTTTTTCTTGCTCCTTTTTCTTGCCAGGCATTGTGAGTAGACTGTGAAGCTGCTATGTATCTGGTCGGTTGAACGTTTTGTTTATTGCTGTTTCTAGCATTTTCTATATTTTGAATTCTTCTTAGATAAGTAGGACATGAAGTAGTATTTGCAGTGTGCGGTCCTAGACAATTTACACATCTTATCGTTGGGTTAGGTGGACAATCCTTGGTGAGGTGTTCTTCAGCACATTTCAGGCATTAAGCTTAAGGTAGCAATTAGATGTTGCATGACCCCAAGCCTGACATCTGTGGCATTGAATAATATTTTTTTTTGTTGTAACATCTTTCCCAATTTATGCGGGTGTATGCTATATATTGAATTTTCTCAATTTGGGAAAACAATGTGGTATTATCGTCAATTATTCGAGTGGTCTACTAGTGGCTCTCATTTTTTGTACTGCAAGGACATTTATGTTTTGCTCAGTTAGCTCTTGCTTAATTTCATCAGTTGTAATGTCACAGTCCAGTCCTTTCAGGACAAATTGGTGCGTTTTTAGACGTGCTGGAGTAAACGTATAATGTTCGACATTGGCCTTTTTGATGATATTAAGGAATTGATTTATTTCCAAATGATCATGAAGAAATATGTTCGTATTTTCTTTAGTATATTTTAGATGGAATTTTTTACCTGCAATTTTCGTTATATTCGAGATAAGTTCTTTAGCATTAGTAGCTTTTCCTCTAATTATAGTTGGTGGAGGTTTCTTTTTAGCATTTTTACTTGCCCGACCTTAATATATAAGGGGCAAGTATTGTAATCGCGAAAATTTTCGATGTCGAGATTTGGACTGATGACCACGTTTCATGGTCCAGGGAATCCAAAAAACCTATTTTCGAAGTGCCGCGTGTGTGTGTGTGTGTGTGTGTGTGTGTGTGTGTGTGTGTGTGTGTGTGTGTGTGTGTGTGTGTGTGTGTGTGTGTGTGTGTGTGTGTGTGTGTGTGTGTGTGTGTGTGTGTGTGTGTGTGTGTGCGTGTGCGTGTGCGTGTGCGTGTGCGTGTGCGTGTGCGTGTGCGTGTGCGTGTGCGTGTGCGTGTGCGTGTGCGTGTGCGTGTGCGTGTGCGTGTGCGTGTGCGTGTGCGTGTGCGTGTGCGTGTGCGTGTGCGTGTGCGTGTGCGTGTGCGTGTGTGTGTGTGTGTGTGTGTGTGTGTGTGCGCGCGCGCGCGCGCGCACGATAACTCAAGAACGGTTCAACTTAGAGAATTCGTTCTGGTACTAAAAAAATCTCCTATTAAATGGGAAGAACCCTATGGTTTTTTATAATAATAATAATAATAATAATAATAATAATAATGATTTATTATTGTTAATGAAAAGTATACATTTCTTACATACGTCAAAAATACAAACACATATTACATTGAAAGAATCATATAAGTGTACATTTATCTTATTTGAACCAATAGATGTAAAATCACAATTACAATATTCTTCGAAATTGTAAAATGCTTTTTCTTTTAGTGTTTTCTTTAATACAGAATTAAATTTGTTTGTGGGCAAAGATTTGACAGATTGGGGAAGAACATTGTAGCAACGTGTCGCATAATAATTAAGTGAGTATCGTGATGACACGAGTCTCACATATCCAGGTCTTATCAAATCTTTACCCCTTGTATTGTAATTGTGTACATCCATTTGAAGTGTTTGGTCAGCTATATTAGAATGAACGTGGGTCAAACAATATAGTATGTAAAGTGAGGGTAGTGTCAATATGTTAAAATTTATAAAAATATTTTTACAGTCTTGCCTGTATGCTATATCACCAATAATTCTAACAACACGCCTTTGCAGCCTAAATATTCTTGCCGCATGTGGAGAATGACCCCATGCCAGTAATGCATATGTCATTCTTGACTGAAATAGAGCGTTGTATGCTGTCATTAGAACATCTCGAGTAACGTTATTTTTTAAATTTCTTATGCAGTAGATGATCTTACACAAGTTATTAGCCATTTCTTCTACATGTTTTTCCCAGTTAAGATTTGGACCTATGGTTACTCCAAGAAATTTAACAGTATCGTTAGATAGAGGGAGTTTCATTGAAAAACAAAGCTGTTTGGTTTTAGAATTATTAAGGCTTAGTGCGTTGGCTGTATACCAATCTTCTGCAGATTTTATAGTCCGATTGACATTATCAGTAAGTTCGTGAAACTTTAAGGACTGTGTTAGCAAAGTTGTATCATCTGCATAAAGAATGGTTTTTGCTTTATCTAGAAAAAGAGGTAGATCATTGACGTAAATTAAAAATAGCAGAGGCCCAAGAACAGACCCTTGGGGTACACCGCATTTGATAGTGAGTTCCTCAGATTGTTGCAGGAGATAGTTCCCCAGGATAAAATCCACAGGTCACTACCCTGAACACAGTACCCAGGCTAGCTCACGAGCTGGGCTGACAGTATGCTGGCAGACGGGGATGGTAGAGACTGGTCGCACTAAGCGTCTGAAAGAGTGTTTACCCCAAGGAAAAGTACAATTGAAACGAACAAGTGTGTTTATACATTTATTGTTATAATAAAGTTGATTATACATTGAAACGAATATTAATGCAATGAAATATATTATACAATTCGGTATGGGATAGATGAATATGTGGACGTGGTGGGCTTAGAAGTCCAAGCGCCGTCTTGCGTTACGTTGATACGCCTTTGGAGGCGGACTTCTGAGCGGTGGTAGGATTTGGATGGGTGATCAGGAGGTCAGCGGCGTGTCTGCGGACGGTGTCGGCGGTGATGGCGTTATCGGGCCGAATATTGCGTCGATACGTTCCTGTAGTGGCGTCGGGACGCTGCGTGTGGGAACGGCGGTCGGCGTGGAGCTGTGTGGGCGTCGCGACGTCAACGGCGGCGTGTACGATACTGTGCTTCTCCGTGTAGTCGGCCGTGCGTGGCTACGCACAGTGGGGGCGGCAGTAGTCGTGTCCGGGGGCAGCAAGCTGATGGTGGGTGCTACGCTCGGAATGGGGCCGGCGTGCTGTTCCGTTTGGACCCTCACAAGGCGGGGGTCGCTGCGGGTGGCGTACGTTCGTGCTGGGGGTGGCGTCGGCGGCACGAACAGGCGTGCTCGCGGGTCGGCGTTGTACCACAGCTGACGCGGCGTAAACCGGGGCACCTTGGAGTAGGATGGAACCGTGTTGACTGGTCGGAGGCGGCGTCGGAAGGCTGTCCGCTCACGATAACGGCGCAACGCTGGTTTTCCTCGGCGGTGGGCCAGCGTGGAATGGTGTGGATGGCTGACGATGACGACTAGCGAGCAGCAGCAGAAGGCGGCAGCTCGGCTTGTTCGCTAGAGAGCGAAGCGGGTCCTGTAGGCGGCGACTCGGCTTGTAGCGAAGCGAGGGCGGCCTGAGCGAGCGGCGGCTGAAGGCAACAGGCTCTGCTCTGTTCGCTGGTGAGCGAAGCGGGTCCTGTAGGCGACAGCTCGGCTGTGGAAGCGAGGTGTGGCCCGAGCGAGCGGCGGCTCTGCTCTTGGGAATCGGGTTCGCTGAAGGCGAACGGAAACGCGTCTCTTGCTGTTACTCTAGCGAGATCTGGGAGCGCAGGCGCACGCTATCGTTGGATTCGCTGGAGAGCGAGTCTTGGAGGTCTTGTAGTTCCTTGTAGAGTTCTTGCAATGAAGAGTTGTGTTGAGAGCGTTGTGTTTGGAGTTCTTGTTGAGTTGATGTCCGCCGATAGAATCTCTCTGAGCGGGTAAACGCACCGGTATTTATAGGTGAACTCGGTGAAAACTGGAGAGGGTAAGTTTCTGGCCAATGAGAGCGTTAGGCCGCGCCCAGTCTTGCAAAAATGAACCTTATTCTCGCGGAATTCCAGGATTTCGGTCTAAATGCAATAATACAATGAATTTACGGGTCACGATCGATAGATAATGTCTCGGGGATGAAAAGGATGTGCGATAGATCGCGGTGTGACAAGCCGATCACGAGCTATCGGAGATAACAAGATGTAACTTCATTAGATAATACATACTGTTTCCTGTTTGTTAAATATGATTGTAGGAAGTTGGAGCTGTTCGTACTTGTGTTATATAATTTTAATTTTTTAATTAAAATATCATGAGGCAAGCAGTCAAATGCCTTTGATAAATCAAAGAACGTTGCAATACTATGATGTCCCTTGTCAAACCCGTTTGTTATAAATTGGACGAATTCTAAAATTGCAGTACTAGTAGACCTTCCAGCTCTAAAACCAAACAGATTATTATTTAATAATTTGTTAATCTCGAAATAATCCAATAACTGCGTGAAAAATTTTCTCAAAATTTTTCGAGAAAACAGGTGTAAGGGATATGGGCCTGTAGTTGTTTAAATCATCCCTATCTTTTCCTTTATGAATAGGGATTGTTTTTGTTAATTTTAAAACAGAGGGGAAAATATTGAAAGTTAGACATTGGTTAAATAGTGTGCAAAGGGGATCTATGATTACGTCTGTAACTTTTTTTACAAAGACCATGTTTAACTCGTAGCCATCTTTACTTGTAGAGTTTTTTATTGACTTTATGGCATCTCGTATTTGATTCTGCGTTATTGCTTGGAAGTTAAAAGGGGGTGCATAAAAATTATGTTTAATTGAATTTACTATTTGTATTGGGTCTGTGTTGGTTGCTGATAAATTTGTAATTATTTTTTGTGGGATATTAATTAAAAAATTGTTAATTTCGTTTGGTGATTTGGGACATGAATTATGCTTTTTTGAGGGTCTATTTTTGTTTATTACATCCCACACAGCTCTAGGCGTGCTGTTAGAATTAGAGATGTAATTGCAATTTGCCTGGATTTTACAAGACTGCAACATCCGTCTATAAAAATTTCTGTATTCATTTCTCATCTTCCTAGCTTATGGTGTGGAATTTTGTAAGTAATACTGATGCAAAATTTGCACTGTGTCTCTCAGAATTTTGAGTTCATTATTGAACCAGTGAATTTTGTTTGTACAGTCATCGGTTTTTAATTTCTTAACTGGAAAATTGTTTTGATAAACTTCGAGAAACCTGTATAAAATTTTTGAAATTTGTTTCACAATCTTGATATTTATTGTTTACAAAGTTCCATTCCATTGCGGCTAAATCACTGTACGATTTAAAAATTCCTACACTTGTTATAGGGCGAAAAAACTTTGTTTTTGTTGCTTTCGGATTATTAATTTTCACGGCAATATTTTTATACATCCCTAACTCCACTATGATCAGAGAAGAAATTTGAAACTTCAAAAATTTTATCGTTGTCATTATGGAAATTTGAGAAAATATTGTCAAAGAGTGTTTCCCCCCCCTCTGTTTTAAATGTTACCAACTTTAGAAGATTTGACGCACTCAGCAAATCACATATTAATGACGTTTCTGTTTTTTCTTTATTAAATTTAGTATTAAAATCACCCCCTACAAGAATAGTGTAAGATGGGTTAATACAATGCAGGGCTTGCTCTAAAATTTCAAGAAATACATTCAAATTACCTGAAGGAGATCTGTATAAGTTTATTATAACTGCTTTTATTTTATGAATTAAAATAGCACAAATTTCGCATTGTTTTTCACAAGACAATTTATTGATATTTTCTAATATTTTATAATTCAAATGAGATAGTAATGAATTTTTAATTAATATTGCTACGCCACCTCCTGAGTACGTTTCTCTACAAAAGTCAGTCACCCGAGAAAAGCCTTCAATTACAAATTCTGTCATTTAATTTTTAGTAAGCCAGTGCTCAGAAATACATAAACAGTTAAAATTTTTATCACATATTAGAGATTCTATAGTACTAATTTTGTTTCTAATACTGCTCACATTTAAGTACATTATGTTCAAAATAAAGTTGTATGTTTGATTATTTATGTCACATGGCTGCGAGTTCGTTTTTCGTTTCCTAAAAAATGTGATTTTGTGGAACTAGAATTTTGACTATATGAATTTTGTACTAAGATTACATCAGTATCTTCAATTTATTTTAAATGAACAGAGTTATCTTGTTCATTACCCGTGCTATTTAATTTAGTACATCTCTGTTTATGAACATTAATTTTATTGGTTTGGGTTTGAGAAAATTTATTAAAATTATGTTGATTAGATGTTTTACTAATAACAATATTGACAATACATTGAAATATTTTAATTTTACCTTTATTGTTAAGATGTAACCCATGTTTGGTAATGTCCGTATAGCTATAAACATTGCATTTCTGTATTCCGTCGTTACCTGCTGCATACAGAAATTTTGCTGAAAAACAGTGTTTTTATATTGTTATAACAGTGTTATTTATGAAGATCGGTTGACTAGAAATGTGAGTTTACTCGTGTCGATTTTAAGATTTTTGCGAATATTTAGGAACAGAAAAATATTTCGAAAAAATTTAATGAACAAAAGTTACTATAAATGCAATTACTACAAACTTTTATTTGAGACGTTTTTTGATAAAACGAAAAATTTTGAATTTTTTTTTGTAAAATTATTTAAAATTTTTCCAAGTCTCAATTTTTTCATACTTATATGTAACGTTTCCATGGTCTGTCACCCTATGAGAGGGTCAAGAATAGTATTGGGTGCAGGGTATATGCTGGCGACTGCTCAGTGGAGAAGGGCCGGGCTTTTATTTCCTTAAGGGCGCCACCTGGTCTTCAGCCCGCTGAATTTACAGAGAGGTTGCCAGGGATTCCTCTCCTTGCCCCCCTTGCACCATATAGATGTTAGCGGGTCGAAATAATAGTAATTTAAACATTAGACTGCATAATAAATTTATTTAAATAATATATATATATATATATATATATATATATATATATATATATATATATATATATATATATATATATATATATATATATATATATATATATATATATATATATATATATATATATGTTGAGTACAAAATAATCTGACAGAAAATAAACGGAATTTTAAAAGACGCAAAAGTAGTGTAACTGTACGGAACAGAGAGAGAGAAAACAGCCTATCATAATCTTTAGTAAACAGGTCGAAATTTACCCCCAGCCTAACACCAAGTGCACTTGTTTACAATTTTTTTACATTAAAGATGACAAAAAAAAAAGAGTGAAATATCTAACGCTCTGAACTATAAGATTAGTGATTATCAGACAGTTTATACCAAACTGTCTGTAAAATTTTGATAAAGGATATGGGCTTCTCTTTTATCCAACTCTATCTGCTCCGGTACTGTCCAGCCTATTCTGCGATGTCGGGAAATCCAATCCAGTGATCTCAGTTTTCTCGAATTTACATTTAAATTTTGACAAGATGTTTCATAAATCGGTGGTTCAAACAAAAACGGTGACCTGAATATAGTACGAAATTATTAATATAAAAATAAATAAGTTTAATGATTTTGTATACCTCTACAAGGTGAAACAACGAAATCAGATCGTTGAGCATCCACAATGTGATATTCGTTATCAAAATAATATAATATAAATTTTTATCTCATTTCCAGACGTAATCTGTAGGTTGACGATAATCCAATATCGAACTGAATTGGCCTGCTGGCCTTCCAAATCCCAATTTAGGAGATAAAAATTCTCAACTTCTAATTCTCGTCAATAACAAAATATATCCTCTTTTCTTATTTTTTTCATAGGCGACCTGTCTAAATTTTAAATATCTTTTCTATTGTTACCCGCGGCCAACTATATGTAATGGTAAAATAAATATTATCTAAAATTCGAATGTAACAGGTCATGATAATTGATTCGTAACAAGTAAACCAAGCCTTGGACAAAAATTTGTATAGAACATAGTTTGATGTATTTTTGAAGATTTATCTAAATATTAAAAAAATATATATTTTTTTTTTTTTTGGGAGGGCAAGTCTAGCGGAGGTTTCCCTTCGCCACTGGTTACTGTTTATGAAGTCTAGGTCTTCGTCATTTAAATTTTCTAATAAGAAGAATTTCTGAATTAGAAGTGGAGAGAATCTGTATGTGATTGGTTTGTGTATGAGCCCTACTAGCCATACCTTGTCAAAAGCACGTTTAACATCTAGTAGGGTCATTGTGGAGACTTTATCCTTGTTGACTTGCGCTGTTGCATCAGTCACAATTCTAGCAATTTGTTGTACTGTGTTGTGGTGTGCTCGAAAGCCGAACTGGTGTGGTTTTATTATTTTATGTTTAGTGTCATGTTTAAGAATTTTGTCATGTATTATTTTATCTGTGAGTTTGGGCAGTGTATTTAAGAGATTTATGGGTCGGAAGTTGCAGAGATATTTGTTATCTTTTTTCGGTTTAGGAATGGGAATAACTATGGCACATTTCCATAGTGGGGGGAAAATACTGAAGTTTAATTATTGAATTGATAATATGCAAAAGCTGCACAATAGCTTTTGGGGAAAGATTTTTCAAAATTTCATTTTGTATCTTATCGGGACCTGGTGCTTTACGGGATGGGAGTGTTTTAATAAGTTCTGTGGGTGTCGTCAGGAACTCCATAAGTTTCTTATGTGTTAATGTATGTGGAGTGTTAATGAAACTTATTGTTTGCGTAACGCACACAGTCTTGCTGTGCTGTGTTGTTAGTGTCAATGTTGTGTGAGCATTCAAAGGCTTCAGCTAGAGTTTCAGCCTTCTGCTCGTCTGTTTCGTAATGCGTTGTGTTGCGTGTTAGTGTGGGTATGTTTGTGTTCGGCTTTCTGTATATGCGAGAATGGTTCCAGAGTGAGTTGTCTTCTGTGTTAAGTGTTGAGAGTTTTTGCTGAAAAGTGTCATTCTTGTGTTTTGAAATTTGTGTTCTGATACTTTTGGTGAGCGTGTGTATTTGTGTTTTGTATTGCGGGTCGTGTGTGCGTTGCCAACGCTTCCTGGCCGTGTTACGTTGTACTATGTTATGTAATGGTGAGTTTAGTCAACATTTAGCGATAGCTGCTGCGTTAATTTGAATCTTACTCTTAGTTTTAGTCTTGGCTTTCATCGTCTTGAATGAGTACGGGTTTATACAATGTTTTAACGAATTTTAACTTTTAACAAGTAGCCAATGAGACGTCGAGTTTAACGCACGCGCATAGTATCATTTTTCTAAATGTCAAAAAATTAAAATTTTTGGTTATTGACAAATATAACATTGTGTGTAAACATGTACCGAAATAAGTCTAGAAGTGTTGCTGCTATTTATGGCCTTATGTTGGCCACGATGGGTGCTTTTAGAATTTAAATCGGGGTGCGCGCACGCGCATGGTGCGTTTTAACGTGATTTACTCCCAACCGTAGGAAAGTTAGAATTTAGTTATCTTTCAAGGCCAGAACCATAGGACTAAAATTAAAGAAATGTGTTGTATGAACTTGCTCGTAGCGATACGATAGTTTATCTTTTAAGGATAAAATTAAAATATAGGAGTAAGACTAAAGCTATCGCTAAGTGTTGACTAAACTCACCATAAGATGTAATGCGGAAGGTGTTCTGTTTGTGTTTTTACTTTAATGTTTTGTGTGTGTTTTGTCTTGGCCTTCTGTACTGTTTTTGTAAATTTAAGTACCTTTTCGTCGACTTGTTTGTGTTGATCCGATGTGTGCATTTATGCGTACGCTTCGGTCTAGTGTCTCTCTGAACATTTTCCAAATTTTCCAGTTTGTTTGTAAGATGAATTATGATTGGGTCGTGGTTTGATGTAAGTTCAGAGAGTGTAATTGGATCTGTTACTTTTGTAACGTTTTTGTTTATGACTATGTCCACTGTACTTGGTGTCGAATCGTTCGGTGGAAAGTGTGTGGGTTTGTTAGGTGCTTATATTATTATGTTGTTATTCGTCGCGTACGCATAAAGTGTTGTGCCATTTGTGTTATATGTAGGGTTGTAGCCCCATGTGGTGTATCGCGCATTAATGTGTCCAATAATTAATATTTTGTTGCGGTCAGTCAGTGTGTCCAGGTCCTGCACTGTGATTTTATGTCTTGGGCTGTTGTAAGCAGCCGTTATGTATGTATTGTTTTTGAGTCTAATCGTAATTGTATCTAGTGTGTTGTGTGTAGTGTTTATAAGTGTATATGTTACGTCATTTTTAATAAGGAGTGCCACTCCCCAGTCAGCCGTGACGTCATTGTCGTTGGCGTCTCTCGGTCTGTCTCGTCTGTACGTTATATAATTTTTAATGTCAAATTTACCGTCTGCTTTAAGTCTTGTCTCGTTTAAAGTTATTATGTCAAATTTATTTCTGTTTAAAAAGTACGTCAGTTCGTCTGTCTTACCTCTTATACTATTAGAGTTCCAAGAGCATATCTTCAGCTTATATTCCATATTGGTCAACCGTTAGCACGAATTTTTGGAATACCATCATTTTCTGTAACGGTTCAGTTACATTTCTCAGGCGTGCGTTCAGGTCTCTGACTGCTGCCAGCATTCCCTCCATGTTAATCATCTCATTTAGTATGCGAAATTCTGAAATTAAATCATTGAAATTATCTGTGTCAAGGTTAGGTGATTGTTTGTTTTGAATGTGTTGTGTATGTGAGACCTGTTTGTCTGGTTGTCTTTGTGGTGGGGGTGTAGAGTATGTAGACTGATAGGTCGTCTGTCTGGCTGGTAGCGGCGACCCTTGTTGTGCCTATGAACTCGGCTGGGTGGGGAGGAGGACTCTGTTGTTTGTTCTTCTTTCCCACGAATTGTCAGCTGGTAGGGGGGCGGGAACATATCTTGGGTTATTTTGCTGATTTCTTCTATTGCTTAGTTTATTAATTGCTTCTTTGTATGCTTCGCAATCTGTTGAGTTGGCCGGGTGGGGGCCGTCACAATTTGCGCATTTAATTGTCGGATTTTGGGTGCAATCCTTTGTTAAGTGCTGCCTTGCGCACTTTAGCACTTCGGTTTATGGTTACAATTCGTGGTGGCGTGCCCCCACATCTAGCAACGGTGACATTGTATAATTTTTTTATTGTTCCTATGTCTTTCCCATGTCATTTTCGTGTACGCGAGATACTTGCCTTTGTTATTTAGGGTCTCTAGTGTGACGTCCGGTTTAGTGATAATTAGGTACAGTGGTCTAAATTTACTTGTCATTTTAATGACACTAGTCACTTCAATTTGTTTCTCTCTTAGTTCTTCCGCCAGTTCTTCAAGGCTTATCTCTATATCGAGACCTCTTACGACATGTCCCCGTGTTTTGTCTCTCTTATCTGTAAATGTGTGGTATTCCACATTGTCATTTTTTATTTGCGTTCGGAACTTTTTTCCTGGCTCATACTCATGTATATGAATCTGAGTTTCTTTGTTCGTGTAATTAATGTGGAAGTTTTTCCTGCATGTTCACTAACCAGCTTATTTAGTTCTTTCCCGTCACTTTGTTTGCCGGTCAAGACAACGGTTCATACCTGTTATTTATGGGGATGTTGTAGTCCGGTTTAGATTTCTTTGCGCGGGGATGCTCTCCAGGGACGTTGATGTTCTTTTTAAAAGACTTTATGTCGAACCGGCGCTTCAGGGTGCTGATCGGAAAAAACCTGTCACAAATGTTCCCACTGGACAATGGGGTCCCACAAGGCTCCATACGGAGCGTTACGCTATTTTTGATTGCCATTAACGGTGCAGCGCCATGTATTCGATTACCTGTACAGAGTTCGATATTTGTCGACGAAATTGGTATCTTTGTCGCCGGACAGAAGACTAGTACAATCGAACGTCAGCTCCAGCTGACCATCAATCGTCTCGATGCATGGGCAACCGAAATTGGCTTCAAATTCTCGACCAGCAAAATTGTATGTGTCCATTTTTGTAGGAAAAGGGGTGTCCATCCCAACCCTACACTCACGCTAAATGGAGCACAGTTACCATTTACCGATACTGCCAGATTTCTGGGTCTCGTTTTTGACAGTCGTCTAACTTGGCGGGCACATTTTTTGTCCGTCAAGAAAAAATGCCAAAAGTCGCTCAGTTTTTTGCGGGTCTTTAGTCACAAGACATGGGGTGCAGACCGCACTGTCATGTTGCGTTTATATCGTTCTTTAGTGCGCTCTAAGCTGGACTATGGATGTCTAGCTTATGGGCCAGCTAAACACCAAGAGATACGAATTCTTGACACTGTACATCACACAGGGGTTAGATTGGCCACAGGTGCATTTCGCACCAGCCCAATACCAAGCCGGATGTGTGAAGCAGGCGAACCATCACTGTACATTCGTTGTAAAATTCTATCTTTGCGATATATGGCTGTACTCAGTGCCAAGCCAAATCATCCTGCGTATGATACTATTTTACAAAATTGGCATACAGAGACCTATGACAGAAAACCAAGAACCAATAGGCCTTTTGGTCTGAGGACTTTCAACATTTTAGGCGATATTGATTTTAATATGCCCGAAATGGCAAGTTTCGTTTTGTGTGCTGTTCCGCCATGGACGCTGCCGCGTCCTCTTGTGAATCTCACATGAACTAGGTTTGATAAAGATACTACGTTGCCTATCGAATACCAACATGAGTTACAAAGAACACTGGTCCCTAGGTTCAAGGATACTGTCAGTTTTACTGACGGATCAGAATCCGGAACCAGGGTTAGGTGTGCGTTCGTTGTTTTGAATCCACGCCAACAGTTTCAGTACCGTCTGCACTCCATAACGAGTGTGTACACTGCTGAGCTGGACGCTGTTTTCAAGGCCCTGTGTTTTGTTTCGTCAGAGCAAAGTCGGTCAAGTGTTATCTTGACGGGCTCGCTGAGCGCACTGAACAGTATCCAAGATCCAGATCCAGTGCATCCTCTTGTACTAAAGATCCGGTTGCTACTCTACAATCAGAATGTCAGGGTAGAGCTGTTTTAGATACCGGGACATGTTGGTATTAAAGGCAACGAAGCGGCTGATGTAGCTGCAAAAACCGCCTCCCACAGACCTTCGTGAGGTTGATGTGAGTTTCATGTTTCCAGATGACGCAAAGAGTCATCTGAAACATCTTGTTTTAGCCATGTGGCAACATGAGTGGAGCAGCATGCAGAACGTTAAGTTGAGACAGATTAAGGGAGATGTTAAATCATGGGGTTCTTCCTGCAGGATTAACCGCAGGGAGGAAACCGCCGTCACATGCCTTCGTATAGGTCACTGTTGGTGGATCCATGGGCACCTTCTTCGAGGTGAAGAGTCCCCTATCTGTGAGACGTGTAACACAGATTTGTCTGTCTTACACTTTTTAACCGAATGTGCGCAGTTCGAGGATATCAGGGAGAGATTAGGCCTGTGTTATGACCTGTCAGTTGCTTTAGGTGACAACAGGGTACTCATGGACAGGCTGATACTCTTCCTGATAGAATCGAACTTATTGTTTTATGTGTGAAGACTTGCACCTTATTTTAATGGGTTTCTAGTTATTGACTATGATATTCGATGGTAATTGGCCTCTTTACAGCCTCTTACCATCACCCTGAGTCTGTTCAAATTTTCGAACAGACTTTTTATATTATTTATTTGTGTTTGTCAGTGCAAGATTTCTTTTATTGAGTATGCGTATTTTTAATGATTTTATTTATTTATTTATTATCTAATATATTGTTTTTAATATATAGTCTAGTCATTTAGATAGGCTGCGCTAGGCGCAAATAGCCTTTGTTGCTGTGCGCCAAAAATCCAAAAAACTAACTAACTAACAAAAAGTAATTACATAAGGGTTGGCTATGGAAATATTAAATAATGTCTACGTCAATCTTTGTATAACAATATGAACATATGACATAAAACAACAGTGATGACAGTTAATTAATTCTAAAGCTTGCAGTAGACATTATTTCATTTTTCAATAGCCAACCCTTATGTAACTACTTTTTGAACTCATGGTGTTTAACAGTAAATTTTTAAAGTGCATAAATTATTTAGCATGGAATAATAGATATTGTCGATTCCAGGTGTCGTGTCATGCCTATGTTTGGGAGTAAATATTAATTCTTCCAAGGTAAATTTGGAAGTCTAAAATTTATCAGGATTTATTTCACAGGATTAAGGAGTGGTTATTTCTTGACACGAATCTGGAACGAGATTGCATATAAATTGGTCGACCCAGTCTTCCCTATTTATTTTCTGATTGTTTGAAGATGTGATACCGTTTTTAAGTAGTTTAATTTTGTTCCATACATCAGTTAAGCTAGTATTTTTTTTAGACTCCCACAAAATTCTCTAAATGATTATTTTCGTTTATTCTTGAATAATTTCCTAGATAGGGCTAGAGTCCTCTTGTATTCAATGTAGTTGTTTAGTGTAGAGTATTGTACATTTATTTGTTTTTGCCTTCTATATTGTGACTTACAATCTTGGTCCCACCAATACTGATGCCCTAAAAGAATTGACTGTTCTAGGAATACTGTGCGGAATAGTGGCTTCTGCAGCTTCCTTTATAATGCTGATCCGCTTTTGATATTTATTAACGGCTTCAGTGTTGGATAATTCCTTGATGTTGTATCCTTGGATAAGATTATAAGTATGCAGGTAGTACCTCGCCAAATTAAATTGTTTTATCTTCCATTTGGACCTAGGGTTAATAGTTATTGTGTGTGGCATATAACAGTTTATGAAAGATATTAGTATGGGAACATGATTCAATCCAAAAGAGTTATTTAGTTAGTTAGTTAGTTAAAAATTTTGGCGCACAGCAACAAATGCTATTTGCGCCTAACGCAGCCCAAAAGAGTTATTTGATGTTTTCTAAGTTAGTTCGTGAAGTATAGTGGCTGAGCAGAAGGATATGTCTATTGCAAACTCCTGTAGCAGTCCATGTTGTATAAGTGTGGGTGACCTTATCACTGAGTAAAATAGAGTTAGAAAAGTCAATTGCTTGTGCTAGCTCTCTTCCCTGTGAGTCTATATTGACACATCCTCATTCAGATGCATGTGTATTAAATCACCAGTTATTAATTATGGTGTTTTAATTTGATGTATGATAGCTATGAGCTAGGTATTACATGGTATTTTATGTTTCGGAATACAATATAATGACACTATGGTGATCTTGTGATCGTTGATATCAAATTCTATTGCTGCTAGTTGAAGTATGTCTTGAAGATCGTGTGTGATAGTTACTTGCGAAAATGGAATATGGTTTTTGCTTATTATGGATGCACCTCCATAACCATCATTTCTGTCATCTCATAATATATTGTACCCATTAATTTTAAAAAGTGGTTTTAACCTCGTTTCACAAATGCAAGCTATGCTGATTTTTAGGTGTGATAGTGCTACTTCAAAGGAAAGTTTATTTGCTTTGAGGCTTCTTGCATTCCACTGAATTATTTTTAACTCGTCCATGTTGTGGTATTAGATTATTGAGATAATTTAGTAATATGTCTATTGTGAACTTTGTGTTGTAATTGTTAGTTTTTAATGCTCCATCGATTTTTTCTGCAATGGACTGGACCATTTGATGGTTTGAAGAGTGTGTGTTGATATTCTGCGTTCTTTTTGGATTAGGGCCATATGGGTTAATAATACCTTTATAGATGCTAGTTGATGCTTGACTAGGACTTGGAGGGTTAGACATACTTGTAGTCATCCTTGGTGGTCGTGGTTGTACAACTGGTTGTTCTTGTGGTGACGTCCTTGGTCTTCTGTATGAGAATTGTTGTGTTTGTTCAGAGAAATCGTCAGGTTCATTGAATGCAAGTAAATTGTATCGATTTTTCAATGGTAATGTGCATTGCTAGTAAGAATTACCGTATTTAGAGCTTCTGAATAGCTTTTGTATTTGACCTTGGCTTCTTTATAACTAGTATTATGTGTGGCCATATATTGTTTGATTTTGCATTGCTCTTTGTAAACAGTGCAATTATTATTTGTGGAACTATGATTCCCTCCGCATAATAGGAAAGGAATTACGACTCTGTTACTGGTGCAATCACCTGAAAGGTGAACTTCGCCACATTTAAAATATCTAGGTGAGCTTCTACATTGTTGAGCGTGGTGATTTAACATAAAAAAGTTTGAACATCGTACAACTCTGTAGACATAACGATGAACTGCACATCTGGCTCCATAAATGGATATGAATTCCGGCAAAAGTTGACCTTGATAGGTCGCAATAATTGTTGGCGTGTGAACAATATCTGATCCATTTTCATTATTAACTTTTTTTGTATTCCTTCACAAGGTATGGCTTTTTATCGGCGACTTAATAACTTGATTTATTTCTTTTATGTCTAATGTTTGGTCAATATTTCTTATGACTCCTTTTCTACATAATAAAGTTTCTGGGATGTAAGCTTCCAGCTGTTTTCCTGTTAGAATGATAGAGTTAAGAATTTTGTTGGCTACTTTATAATTTTTAACCTCAATTTTCACTCTGTTACGTCCAATGACGGATATGTTTATAATATGGTTAGCGTCATTGCAAAAGATGTTAAATAAAATTTTCCCTAATGCCATAGAGTGTAACTTGCTAATGTTACCATCAGATTTTACACTTTGTACAATATTAACGTATGGTCCTTCATCTATAGAGGAAAATGGGTTCATTTTGTTCTTTTCTTTTTTGAACATTGATAGATTTCTTGGGGTATTATTTTCCAGAGTGTTATTTCTACTGTGATTGAAGGTCCGGCTGAGAATTGCTTCCATTTGCATTTGGTTGTGAAGTAAAATTATTATTATTATCGGATGTGTTAATTGTGGCTGCATTTTGCGTGGTAAAATGTGTTAATTTTGTGGTGATGAGTTTAGGTGGATGTAAGATATTTCTGGAGGGCGAACCTTTCCTTTTCTTTGTTTTATTGACTTCTGGTTCATTTGTATCCATGTTATCTGTTGTTCTAAACTGTGGTATTCGATGTGATATTCGACTTTTTTTATCTTATTTATTTGTGTTTGTCTGTGCAAGATTTCATCTATTAAGTAAGCGTAATTTTATTGGTTTTATCTATGTATTGATTGTTTAATTTATTGTTTTTAATATGTAGTGTAGTCATTTAAATGGGCTGCGTTAGGCGCAAATAGCCTTTGTTGCTGTGCGCCAAAAATTTTAAATTACTAACTAACTAACATCGTAATATCAATAAATAGGTACTCGTTATCTAAAAATATTCATGTCTTATTAATACAAAGCTACTACATATGTTTTTCCATAATGTGCATTGTTAAATACAATATCACTGTGAGATGTTATCATTGTTCAGAAATGTTATTAAAGAAAAACATTTATTTTAATGCAAACGTCAAATACATTCAAACCTGTAATATTTTGAACAGTTATTTAATCTGTATAAACTTTGCAATTCCTGTCAACTATTTATTTTTCTACTGAACTGTGAACAGAGCTGAACAATAATTCTTATAGGTATTTAGATTTAGTGCATATACTTTCAAACACTTCTTGAATCTATCTACTAATATTCACTTTTTTACAATAATAATAAATATAACATTTTTAAAATATATTTCTTTCTAAAAGAAAAATTTGTAGACATTTTTATTATTATTGCTGTTTATATTTTTCTTATTTTTGAGATATTAAAATGGCTAAATAAAATTTTTTACAACAGTTTTTAACAGAATATGGATTTACAGATCATTTTGAAGTTATTAACGAAAAACAACTGTTTTGTATACTTTGTATAAAATATATAATATGCACAAAAATAAGTCATTTAATTCAACACGTCAGTGGAAATATACATAGAACTAATGTCGATGGATTACAAGATAATTTTAATACCGACCAGCGTAGCGTAGTGGTAACATGCGCTCTGCGTTGCTAAGGTCTCGGGTTCGAATCCTGTTCAGGCATGGAATGTTTCAAAGAATAAGAATTGTCTTGGTTAATTGCCGAAGAAGAAAAGGCCATAAAACAATTTAAAAAAGTATCTCTTGACTCCGGCCTATGTTTAAATAATAAAATTGACGCAGTTTTTCAGAGAAATCCAGACTTTCTTATGTTAACACAAATTTATTACGATGACTGCCCCGATTTTTTAAAACCATATTTTAATCAATATCGAAATTATTTTTGCAGAGCCCCCGTCATTACGTGTGAAGTCGAAACAACCTTTTCCAGATTAAAAAATATTCCTACGCCAAGCAGAAATAGTTTTTCTAACGAAAATTTAGAAAAATTCTGCATTATAACTTGCACTTCTGACAAATTCATATAAGTTCATATATTTACCTTTTTTTATCTGGTGTTTCTTTTTTTTTCATATTTATCCTAACATTTTCTTTTTGATCATCTATTTTTATTAATATTTTCAAGTTGAAAACTATATATGAAAAACCTTAATACGGTGACTACGGTCGGTGTCTAACACAGTAATTAGGGTTTTAATAGTTAAATTTAATTAGAATATAAGAGATTAGACTCATTATGAGCGTATTAAAAATGGATAAAGTACGAGTTTCGGTTTTGATAAGTTCGGCACATGAATAAAATGAATAGTTTTTATTGAAAACAAACGTGCCGCTCGCAAGCGACAGTGACGGCTTAGGCCTAGCTGTGTCCTAGCTCTGTTAATAATATATTATTTAATCTTAATAGGAGATCTTTATCTATTAGGCAATAATATTGTAGGAGCTATATTGTATTGTAGAGGCTAAGTAATTAAAAAAAAAAAAAAACTCATATAATTAATTATTGTCGTTTTAAATTTTAACTTGTAGTCTTTGTTTATATTAAATAATTTAGTTAACGTTACTTCGGTTTCGTTGCTATGGGACTTTAAAATAATTTGATTTTTATCAATATTTATTCATTTATTTATTTGTAATAATAATTTATTTATTTGTTGATGATTGACATTGATGGTGTAATAAAATAGGATTAATGCTAATTTGTGATATAGTTATTAGAATAAAGTGTATCAAAACCATAAGTGAATTTTAATAATATTTTTTTAAATATTATTTTAAAGTTTATGTATTTGGTTGTCTTATAACAGTTTTTAATAAGTGTTTTTAATTAAATTTTAGTGTACGTATTAACTTAAAAATTTTGAGAGGTCAATGAACTTTCCTACAAGTTAAAACCGAAAGGGAACAAATTTAAACATCAATATAGTGAAGTATTTTTTTTTTTTTTTTGTCTGTACATTCCCCGCAAGGGAAGTTTATAATGGCCATAACACCTGGCCATTTGACGAGCTTTCAGGCTTGATGATCTCGCGTACCCTCAATCACGCAAGGGAAGTTCATAATGGTCGCATCACCTGAACGTATAGAGCTTTTGGGCCTGATGATCCCACGTACCCTGAATCACATATCATTTGGGAGGAGACAGTTCCGGTGAAGCCGATTATGGGAATAGGCTTATCTGTTGTATCTTTTATCTCCCACTTAAATTCCTACCCACGTATTTGCCGTGCGTGGAGACCCGTAACGCCGGAGAAGAGGATCCTGGTTGGTTGAGGGAGACTGCTGCCCGCGGACAGTACGATCCCAACACGCCTTCTTTGGCATCGGATTCGGTAAAACGGGAGGCTGAGTCTGGTCAGCTCAGTCAATCGGCTGGTGTCACGGTTCATGAATAGAGTGGCTCAACTACTGTATCGTGGATGCCGGTAATGCCGTGCCACTAGACAAGTATTCGGGGGTCTGTGGGAGCGGCTGCAGCTCGCAAGGTTCCAGAGTTGGCTACTCTTGGTTCTCGAGCGGGTCGAGCAGCCCGTGACTACTTCCCCCGATGCTATATCATCGAAACTTAATATACGGGTATGGCGACTACCCGGAGGGATACAAATTCTTTAAATTCCGCCAATAGTGAGAGTAAACTCATCGCGACGCTCTGTCGTCAGATGAAGGATGTGTTAGACCTGCTGCCAAGAAGGTAAATAGGTTGGTAGTGTATTGTGCGCCAGTACCACGATTTCTCGTTGTGAAGGTACAAGAAGAGGCTAAGTCTTTTAAGGAGATGTCCCCCTTCTTTGTTGTCCAAACGTTGAGAAATACGTGCCCAACTGGCATTAAGTCAGTGCGTAAATTGTCAGACGGTACACTGTTAGTTGAAGCAGATGTTGAGTCTTCGTCGACGCTGCAGACATGTGAGGTATTTGGTGAATACCGTATTTCTGTTCAGCCATACAAGGCTTTAAACACAACTAGAGGCGTCATAACTGATCGTGACCTTGCGTACGTCACGGAGGAAGAGTTTATGCAGGAAATGGCATCGCAAGGTGTCATTGAATGCAGAAATGGCAAGCCTTCGATTACAATGGTGGTGTCCTTCGCTGGCACAAGGTGTCCAGAATCGGTAAAGGTGTGGTATAACGTGTGCAACGTTCGCCCCTACTATCCTAACCCGATGCGATGCTACAAGTGTCAGAGCTATGGGCACACCTCAAGTCGTTGTAGTAAACACACCATCTGTGCCAGCTGCGGACAGGATCAACATGAAGTTGATACCTGTCCAAACGCGGCACACTGCGTGAACTGCGTCCAGACCCAGACGGAGACAGTGCCCCGTCCGAAATTTACAGCATTGAAGACATTAACGCCCAATATATCGGGTACTGAAAAGGTGTTGGAATCGGTGCCAGAGACCTAAATTCAGACCCCACAATCCGGGGGGTCGGGTCTGTATAAATCCCCCGAATCAAAAGGAGAACGCACACCGTCTCAGTTCTCCCCACCACCTAAGGAGAAGTCTCGACAAACTTCTCCAAAGACGAGAAGCGACCAAAGTGTGGTCGCTTCTACAAAACCCTCATCAGCCACTCCAGTATCGGAGACTGATAAGGAAACTGTTGGCTCTCAATGGATACCAGTGAGAGCCAAACCAACAAAGAGAGAGTCCAGTGTGTTCACCAAAGCACCTGGACAAACAGGTGAAACCGTGGCCGAGTAAATGGCTGTTGAGCCGCAACCTAAGGGTAAACCAAAAATCATTAGGTTGCGCGGAAATTCTCCTAACCAAAATGACTGGTCCACTAATTCAGTGGAACTGTAACGGTGTATATCAGCGCTACGAAGAACTGCGACTTTTACTCTCCGATTTTGCGCCTTCGTGTGTTTGTCTGCAGGAAACAAATTTTACGGAAACCGACACATTCTCTCCTAGAGGATACTCCGTGTTTCGCACGGATTTCCTTACGGGGGCAAGAGCATGTGACGGCGTGGAAATTCTCGTTAGAAACACATTGTACCAGGAACCTGCAGACATTGATACTGAGTTGCAGGTCTTAGCAGTTCATGTTGCACTTCCCCTCCAGGTGACGATTTGTTCTTTCTACCTGCCCCCTGGTGTTTAAACTGACATGCGAGATGTCGTGAACATCATCGATCAACTCCCACCACCCTTAATACTGCTAGCCGATTTCAACGCCTACAATGTGTGTTGGGGATCGGTGCGGAACGATCGACGGGGACGTCACCTGGAGAATATGTTGAACGACTTGAATCTGAGGTTTTTGAACGACGGCAGACCCACGCATTTCTGTGCAGCAACGGGTACATTTAGTGCTGTAGATCTTAGCGTCGTTTCAGGAACCATCGCTCCATTGTTCAATTGGGATGTGTATCACGACCTGTGCGGTAGTGATCACTTTCCAATCCTCTTAAGGCCTCTGTTCAATACTGTTACCGAATCCCGCTGGCCACAGTGGGTTCTTCGGAAAGCAGATTGGACCAAGTTTGCGGAATCATTCTCTCATGAGGATATTCCGAACTTGACCGTAGGCGAGGAGGTGAATCATTTCACGGATTCCATCACGAGCGCGGCTAAAAGCAGCATACCGCTGTCATCCACTCAGCCCCGTCTAGTTCCCGTTCCCTGGTGGAAAGACGAATGCGACTTTGCGCTACGTGAAAAGAGGCACCTCTTCAATACTTTCCGTCGTTGTCCAACAGAAGAAAACATGATAGCTTTTCAGCGAGCAAAAGCTCGTGCTAAGAGGATAATGAAAGAAAGCAAGCGCGAATCATGTCGCAAATACGTGAGCACCGTTACAGTTGCCACTCCAGTGGCCAAAGTTTGGAAGAAGGTCCGGAAAATCTCCGGTCGAAATACAGCTACAGCCATTGCTGGCCTATCGGTAAATGGTAACGTAGTCACATCAGCGGTCGAAATTGCTAACACTTTGGCATCTAATTTTTCGTTTAATTCTAGCTCTGAACATTATCCATCTGAGTTTCTAACTCGTAAAGCAGGTCTAGAATCTATACCCCTTAATTTTTTCTATACCTGCTTTTCTCTCGTGAAGAGCTTGATAGCGTGATGTCAAAGTGTAAGGATAGCTCTCCTGGTCCAGATGCGATACATTATCGTATGATCCGAAATCTTCTGGAATCATCTAAGTCTAGGCCAGCTGTCGGGGAACCGGGGCAAATTTGCCCAAATGGGGTAAAAATGAAATTTTTGGTGGTAATAAGGAAATTTTTCAAATTTGCTATTTTATTTGGATTTTGCTCGTCAGTTGGATTTTGAGAGGCGATGACCTTTTTTTTTGCTTGTCACTTAATTTTTTTTTTACAAGCCCGTTGGCTTGTTCCGTTACCCCATTGGGTAACATCGGTGTAAAGAAATATATATTTGGGCAATGGGTAAAAATGTTCCCCGACCCCTGGTTTAGGCTTTTGAATGTCTATAACAGGATATGGACTGAGGGCAAGTGCCCGACCAAGTGGAAGGAATATCATATAATTCCTATCCCCAAAGTCGGAAAAGATAAACACTGGCCTTCTAGCTATAGACCTATATCGCTGACCAGTTGTCTCTGCAAGCTCATGGATCGAATGATCAGAAAGCGTCTGATTTGGTTTTTAGAATCAAGCGACTTGCTGGCCAACACAGTGAGGTTTTCGCCGTCATCGCTCAACAGCAGATCATCTGGTCAGACTAGAGACAGCTATCAGGAATGCTTTCGTTGAAAGCAAACACCTGGTAGCTGTGTTTTTCGAAATTGAGAAAGCCTATGACACTGCATGGATTTATAGTATTCTCCATACTCTGCATTCCTGGGGTCTCCGAGGACGCTTGATGTTCTTTATAAAAGACATCATGTCGAACCGGCGCTTCAGGGTGCGGATCGGAAATACCCCTAAATGTTTGCACTGGATAATGGGGTCCCACAGGGCTCCATACTGAGCGTTACGCTATTTTTGATTGCCATTAACGGTGAAGCTTCATGTATTCGATTGCCTGTACAGAGTTCGATATTTGTCGACGACATTGATATCTTTGTCGCCGGACAAAAGACTAGTACGATCGAACGTCAGCTCCAACTGACCATCAATCGTTTCGATACATGGGCAACCGAAAATGGCTTCAAGTTGTCGACCAGCAAAACTGTGTGTGTCCATTTTTGTAGGAAAGGGGTGTCCATCCCTACCCTACACTCACGCTAAATGGAGCACAGTTACCATTTACGATATTGCCAGATTTCTGGGTCTCGTTTTTGACAGTCGTCTAACTTGGCGGGCACATTTTTTGTCTGTCAAGAAAAAATGCCAAAATCGCTCAATTTGTTGCGGGTCCTCAGTCATAAGACATGGGGTGCAGACCGCACTGTTATGTTGCGTTTATATCGTTCTTTAGTGCGCTCTAAGCTAGACTATGAATGTCTAGCTTATGGGTCAGCTAAACACCAAGAGATTAGAATTCTTGACACTGAACATCACACTGGGGTTAGATTGGCCACTGGTGCATTTCGCAGCAGCCCAATACCAAGACTTCTGTGTAAAGCAGGCGAACCGTCACTGTACATTCGTCGAAATATTCTATCCTTGCGATATATGGCTGCACTCAGTGCCAAGCCAAATCATCCTGCGTATGATCCTATTCTTCAAAATAGGCATACAGAGACCTATGACAGAAAACCAAGAGCCAATAGGCCTTATAATCAGAGGACTTTCGACATGTTGGGTGATATTGACTTTAATATGCCCGAAATGGCAAGTTTCGTTTTGTGTGCTGTTCCACCATGGTCGCTGTTCCACCATGGACGCTGCCGCGTCCTCTTGTGAATCTTACATTAACTAGGTTTAATAAAGATTCTACGTTGCCTATCGAATACCAACATGAGTTACAAAGAACAGTGGTCCCTAGGTTCGAGGATACTGTCAGTTTTACTGACGGATCAAAATCCGGAACCAGGGTTGGGTGTGCGTTCGTTGTTTTGAATCCACGCCAACAGTTTCAGTACCGTCTACACTCCATAACGAGTGTGTACACTGCTGAGCTGTACGCTATTTTCAAGGCCCTGTGTTTTGTTTCGTCAGAGCAAAGTCGGTCAAGTGTTATCTTGACTGACTCGCTGAGCGCTCTGAACAGTATCCAGGATCCAGATCCAGTGCATCCTCTTGTACTAAAGATCCGGTTGCTACGCCACAATCTGAATGCTCAGAATGTGAGGGTAGAGCTATTTTGGATACCGGGACATGTTGGTATTAAAGGCAACGAAGCGGCAGATGCAGCTGCAAAAGCCGCCTTTCACAGACCTGTGATTGATGTGGGTTTCGTTTTTACAGATGACGCAAAGAGTCATCTGAAACATCTGGTTGTAGACATGTGGCAACATGAATGGAGCCGCACACAGAACATTAAGTTGCGACAGATTAAGGGAGACGTTAAACCATGGGGTTCTTCATGTAGGATTAACCGCAGGGAGGAAACCGCCATCACACGCCTCCGTATAGGTCACTGTTGGTGGACCCATGGACACCTCCTTCGAGGTGAAGAGTCCCCTATCTGTGAGACGTATAACACAGATTTGTCTGTGTTACACATTTTAACTGAATGTGTACAGTTCGAGGATGTCAGGGAGAGGTTAGGCCTGTGCTATGACCTGTCAGTTGCTTTAGGTGACGATAGGGTACTCGTGGACAGGCTGATACTCTTCCTGAGAGAATCGAACTTATTGTTTTATGTGTGAAGTCTTGCACCTTATTTTAATGTGTTTCTAGTTATTGACTGTGATATTCGATAGTAATTGGCCCCTTTACAGCCTCTTACCATCACCCTGAGTCTGTTAAAATTTTCGAACAGACTTTTTATATTATTTATTTGTGTTTGTCAGTGCAAGATTTCTTTTATTGAGTATGCGTATTTTTAATTATTTTATTTATTTATTTATTGTTTTTAATATATAGTCTAGTCATTTAGATGGGCTGCGTTAGGCGCAAATAACTAATAATTATCAAAATAGACGTGGTAGTTCATATTTCTCGGCAGATTTCGTAATAATCTTATTACAACGTTTCCACTAGCACCTACGTCCAGTCATTTGAAGTCTCCTTGAAATGTCAAGTAATGGGTATATATTGTAATAAATAATGTCGAGTTTTTGTTGCGCAAATTTGTTCATCAACTGAAAGAAATTTTTCGAAAGGTACGTTTTGAAAGTTTTTTCTCATACTCTCAATTAGTGGCCGAATTTTATGCATTCTATCATGAATCTCATCTTCCTTTCGAAAATTGACGTTATTGTTGAAATGCAAAAACTCCCTAATTTTCAAATTTCCTTGGCATAGTATCATAAATTTTTTAGTAACTATTTTTTGTGACCACTAGCTTGTTATATTTGGCATATGAATTATTGACATATAGTAACAAATGCCAAGAAAATGTTTTGTCTTGAGCATTCAAATTTACAGGTTTTGAAGCATACTTTTGAACTGCATATAAATTACTCTGCTCGAAAATAACATCAATTATATTATCGGAGATAAAATAAGTGAAGAAACTATATGGTGTAGTGAGGTCCCTAATATTTTTTGGCAAAACTGCAGATCTCTTGAATTCTAAATTTCCTTCAGGAATTGCTACATTTTTCTTCACTCATTTTAATGGTTCTGCTACAGTATGTTTAGCTGGCATCCTTTTTGTCATTTTTTCCTGAGCCTTTGTACGAGCCGAACGAGTACATCTGTTTTTGGGAGCAAATTTGAATGAAGAAACGGAATTTGCAACTGACTCTGGACAATTGTGCGACTTAAGAGTAGGCAGAACTTCAGGATTAACTTCATCACGGTCAAGTAAGACGCCGTCTTCGCATTCAATTTGCAAATTTTCTATGTCAAAAACCGTATTTTCGTTAAAATTCTGAAAAAAAAATACGATAAATAATTTCTGAATTATTTTCTGCTAAATTATATCTTCATTGAAGACATCTTCATCAACATTCAGTCCATCTTCGCTAATATCACTCATATTATCAACAATTTCTTGCAATTCTTTCTCTGATTTTTTGTTTTTTTTCGAAGCCATTTACTATAAAAATATTGTTATATTTATGCACGCTGTAGCATATATGCTACGTATATTTTAAACGTTTCCTGATTTTATTTGTGCAACAATTTTAACTCAGTAAATGATTAAAAACAATTTACGTACGTTAATGAACACTATGGCACCTAACAACATTATTTCGATAAAATATAAATAATTATTTTCACTTGTTTCGTTGGTGATGGCTATTGCACGTGAACGTTAGATTCAAACACGTATATACAAGTCCGCAGACCACCGTTGCTACGCTAATACCAACCTTATAACTGATGTAAATAAAGGCACGATACTTATGTTGCAAATATGAAACATTTTTCACGAAGAGTAATGATAATTTGTAGATGTTACAATTTTATTAAAGAAGTGTTGCATATGTGCTACACGGTGCAGTGAAGGGTTAATGAGTCCCTGCAAGTAATTTATATATTTATTTATTTTTTTATTTATTTATTACAACTGCCCAACAGTCAACCCATAACGGGGTTGTAGTCTTTCTAGTGCATTCATGTGACAATCATAGACAGGGTTCCAAACAATAGAGTAATACTCGAGTTTTGTACGTACAAATGCTTATATAATATAAAAATGGCATTTTAGTTAGTGAAAGAGTCAGTATTGCGAATTATAAAACCGAGCATTTTTGCATGTTAATTTTTGGTCAAAACTAACACGGAGGTCCCGAATCGTACTACAACGCGATAGATTTTGGTTCGAGATGGAGTATACAAAATAAGTGGGATTGAGTTTCCGAATAAATGATAAAATTTAACATTTATTTATGATAAATATAAATTAAGTTTATTAGTTATACACCAGTTACTGAGAATGTTTAAGTACGATTGAAGAAGTTCGCAATCCTGGCTGGAGTTAATTGATCTGAAAATTTTTAAAGCGTCAGCAAAAAGTAGCTGGTCACTGGCAAATAGTTCACTGATATCATTAACAAAATAACAAAAAAAGTAGCAGTCCCAGGTTTGTCCCTGCTTTTGTTCCTGTGATGCCCCGGAAGTTACATGGAAAGGAGAAGTATTCAGACCGCGAAGGCTTACATAGAGATAATAATAATTAATAATATTTTTTTATTGGAAATTAGACAATACATACAATTGCATTCTTCAAGTCAGTAGAAAAATAATTTAAATATATAAATATATTAACATATTTATTACAGGCTATACAGCCATTTATAATATAAAAGTAACAAACAGATAGTTATGCCTACATAAATTATAATTCTAAGCTTGCACAAAGATATTCATCTACACTGTAGAAACTATATCTCACTAAAAAATTCTTCACAGCTGATTTAAATCTATTAATATATAGATATCGAAGTGATAGATAGGAAGAGACTATTTACAACAACAAAGGGGAAAGAGCAGCGCGAAGTTTGTTAAGTACGATAAAGCGATTAATATTATCGAACGCTTTACTAAAGGCTGTTTAGATGTCGTCTACTTGGCCGTTTTTTGTCCAAATCAGATGAGATGAAATGTGTGAAATAACATAAATTAGATGTATTAGACCTACGGCTGCTTGAAACAGTGTTGTGAAAATGAGAGCGATCCTTGTATCCCAAAATATATTGTACGATATATAATATTCTTAAATATCTTACTAAAATTACATAAAATGGCTACAGGTCTATTGTTATTTATGGAGGATTTATTTCTGGACTTGTAAATTGGGGTAATACGACCCAGTTTCCATGCTGTAGGGAATGTGTTGGTTTTAATTTATAAATTGAAAATATGGATAAGTGCCTCTATTAGTGGTTTCGCGCAGTCTTTAATTAAAAAATTAGGAATTAAGTCAGGGGCAGACGTTAGATTGTTTTCATTGTCTTTTTAATTGCACGTTCTATGTCTTGACGCGACATTTAAGAAAGATAAATTAGACTATTAGAGTTTGAATTCGGTAATACGTCATCATTTGAATTGGAAGAGTTAGAAGAGCTAAATGTTCTCTCAAAAAATTTTGCAAAAGCGTTGGCTATATCAGGACTATTGAAAAACTATCGTTATTAAGTGACATAATATTTGGATATGACCCATTAGATTTTTTTGAATTTATGAAAGGCCAAAACTTAGTAGAATCAGTATTGATTGATCCTTCACAGTTTTTAATGTAATTTTAGTACGAAAGTGTCTGTATGTGTTCATATAAAAAATATTATTGGGAAATTTCTTGTTCATTTTGAAAAAATGCTTTTTCATTCGTAAATTGCGCTTAATTTGAACCAGAAAGGATGAGAATTGTGTTTTTTAATTTTTTTTTTATAGGGTCAGGAGGAATACATTCGTCAAACATGTTATACAATATTGACTTCAAATACTCGACTGCTGTGTTTATATTGTCAAATGATTCAAGTTGGTTCCAATCATAATTGCCAATTAGCTCTTGAAGTTTAAGAAAGTTAGCTTTTTTGAAATTGTATGCTCTAGGCTTAGTAAAATTAGTATCATTTTTATTTTTTTAATGTGAATATATAGAAACTAAAATGTTTAAGGTAGGGTGATGCCGGTATTCTCTTTCAAAAATTAATGAAGATTCATGTGAGACAGTACAGTGAACATTAGACAGAACTACATCAAGAATTTTATTATCACTATTTGCAACATTATTAAACTGACTTAAATTAAAATAATGTAAGAAACCAGAGAATAATATTACATTCTTTGAATTGTTACTAGAAATTAACTCAGGAATGTTAAAGTCACCAACTATTATAAAATTATTATATAAAAAAGGTAAAGATTCAAAAAATTTTAAAAACATTCTCATAGTTGTTATTCCAGGTGGTATGTAAACAGAAAATGCATAATAATCGGTAAATTTATAACAATGAGAGAACAAACAATGTCAGCATTTGTAGGTAAGTAATTAAAATAATTTCCAAGCGGGACAGCAAAAGAATTCAGTCGATTGGACATTAGCAACAGTACACCACCATCACGAGTTACACCACATTCTTTGAAATTAGGGTCTTTTGGAAACACTGTACAACGAGTCACTAATGACGACAGAGTACTCATGGACAGGCTGATACTCTTCCTGCGAGAATCGAACTTACTGTTTTATGTGTGAAGTCTTGCGCCTTATTTTAATGTGTTCTATTTCTTAACTGATATTCGATGGTAATTGGTCCCTTTACAGCCTCTTACCATCACCCTGAGTCTGTTCAAATTTTCGAACAGACTTTTTATCTTATTTATTTGTGTTTATCTGTGCAAGATTTCTTTTATTGAGTATACGTAATTTTATTGATTTTATCTATTTATTGATTGTTTCATTTTTTGTTTTTAATATGTAGAGTATTCATTTAAATTGGCTGCGTTAGGCGCAAATAGCCTATGTTGCTGTGCGCCAAAAATTTTAACTTACTAACTAACGACGTGTCACTAATTTCAGCATCGTATATACTGTCCTTCAACCAGGTTTCTGAAAAAGCGATAATATCGCACTGTGATTTACTCACTGTAGACCCTCACTGTAATCACTCACTCTAGGCACTGTGTGTCTCTAGATTAGTTTGTGATTTACTCACTAAAACTCACTCACTTGTATTTAACACTAACACTAGGCACTATTGTGTCTCTAGGATGTTATTATAAGTGGTTTAAACGGGTTTAGATGATTCATAATAACTCTCAATGTTTTTTCGCTATTATTATAACTAATGTTCGCAACATCGTATTTTGCATCCAAAATACAATATTTTAGCGCTCAGAGAGTACGTCTGCACTGTATGACTGACAAACTCTCGATTTGAGTTTTGCAGTCTAGTCTTACCTCTGGATGTGTACCGGCCTAAAGCCCTCAACACGTGTCTTGCGGTGTTTGATGAAAAATGAGTTGGCCTGATCCACAGGCCTGTGGTGCTAAGTCGTGCTTAGTTGTACTTAAGGAAGCATCGAGGCCTTCGATGCTTCCATGCTAGGGCTGGATCGTAGTCAACCGCAGATGCTATAGTAGAATTTGCTTGTGCTTTCTGAAAGAATTTCTCAGCGCAAGCGCTGAGGAATTCATTCAAGCTCGGTACACCCAGTTCTCGTCTTATGTCTTCATTCCGTATGAACCAAGGGGCGGCAGAGATTTGCCGCAGACACTTGTTCTGGAATGTCTGCAGCCGCTTTAACTGAGCGCCGCTGGCATAAGCCCAGACACTAGACGCGTAAGTCAAGACAGGTCGAATCACAGATTTATAAATCCGTGTCTTGTTAGTGATGCTGCGGGAGCTCTTCTTGCATAATAGCGGCGAGAGCATTCCTTTGGTTCGAGTGGCCTTGGCTATGAAGTACGTAAAGTTCTTCTTCCAAGTCAATCTAGGGTCAAATATTAGCCCTAAATATTTGACACTATCAAACCAAGGAATGTCTTCTCCAAAGAGTTTAACCGTACCTGACGGAATTCTCTTTTTTATGGAGAAGAACATTGCTTTAGATTTCGCACCGTTCACGGCGACGCGCCATCGCGTACACCAGTTCTCAAGACTCTCGCAGGCCTGCTGGAGTCTTCGAGTGATAAGTGCTGGATCTAAAGATCTGGCAAGATATGCTGTGTCATCAGCAAATTGACATTTAACTGTTCCGTCGGCCGTCGGCATGTCATTCGTATAAAGAGCGAATAACAAAGGCGACAGCAAAGAGCCCTGGGGGACGCCAGCCTCGACTGGCCTCCACGATGAGTACACATCCTCCACCTTAGCTCTTAGTTCTCTGGAAGTGAGATAAGAGGCGATCATCCTGATGAGAGATGGAGAGAAATCAGCGCAGTGCAGCTTGTAGACAAGGCCCACGTGCCAAACGCGGTCGAAGGCCTTGGAGACGTCCACAAAGACTGCACCGGCAGACTGATTTCTGTTAAACCCGTCTGTTATCAACTCAGTGACACGCACGAGTTGATGGACAGTAGAGTGTCCGCTACGGAATCCATACTGTTCATCAGGAAGAAGATTGTTGGCATCGGTGTGCTCCTGAAGTCTGATCAAAATCAGCTTCTCTAAGATCTTGCCGAGGCAAGATAGGAGACTTATCGGCCGATAGCTCTTAGCCAGCGATCGGTCATGTTCCGGTTTCGGGATGAGGACGACGTCTGCCTTTTTCCACACCCGTGGAAAATGGCACAGTCTCAGAGCCGCATTGAAGATGTTCGTCAGCGCGACGAGAGCTTTCCTGTCCAGATGTTTTATCATCTGGTTGGTAATGCCATCAGGTCCAGGTGCCTTACGCACTTTGAGCCTCTTGATGATCTCTGCGATCTGTCCTGGGCTGACGAAATCGTGTTCGTCTGGGATAAAAACTTCCTCTGAAAGAGATTGAAGTTTTTCACCCACCTCCAGGACAAAATCTTGATCTAAAAAGTCCTCGTTTGGACTGCATTGGGTCTGCAAACTGTCGGCGAATGCCTCCGATTTGCCTTTCCGGTCGTAGACCTTCTCATTGGCAGTAACTATAGGAGGAATACGAGCTCGTTTCCTCCCTAGTGCCTTGGCCATCCTCCATAGTGAACAGTCTTCAGGAGACAGTTGTTCTAGGATACTAGACCACCGCTCATTCCGGTAATCCGCCAGGGCTTGGCGGACTTTCCGATCGAGTCTGTTCATTTCAGTCTTATCGGCTGGATCTCTGAAAAGCTGCCACCAGCGGCGAGACCGATTCCGATCCTGAATGAGAGACCGAATATGCATGGGCAGTGGCTTAGCCGGAGGTTTGATAGTTCTCCGGATGGTAGCTGCCTTCACAGCATTCTTCAGCGTGTTGACAAAACTATCAACATCCGAGTCAAGCTGTTCAGTGGATGCGATTGACATGTGACAGTCAATTCGCTCCTCTACCCAGTCTTGTGAAAGATGGCCAGTGCGTTTTGGAGAGAGTTATTTCTCCAGTATGGTCCGAGGAACCGTTTAGATGCATAATCAGAGGATTGTGATTAGAGCTCATCTCAGAGAGTGTGAACACGTCAGTCTGGTGACGGACGTCTTTAGTGATAAAGACGTCTATCACATCAGGAACGTGTCCGGCTACACGCGGGTAGTGAGTCGGGTCCTTTGGAGCCAAAACATTCACCCCTTTGCTGTCGGCAAATTCCCTCAGAATTCGTCCATTTTTGTTTTTTCTCCGACTGTTCCAAGACTTATGCTTGGAGTTCAGATCACCCCCAATAATAACTGGGCCGCGACAGTCTAAGAGTTTGACGAAGTCAGCGGAGTCCAGTTGGTTCTTGGGCTGTTTATACACTGCCTTCAGCCACACCGGTCCCAAGTTAGTGGTAACTTAGATGGTGGCAGCTTCAAGCTTGTGTAGCGGAGGGTCTGGAGCTTGACAGTGTTCAATGCTGCACCGGGCGAATATGGCAGTACCACCCAAAGGGCCAGTAAGCCTATCATTTCTGTAGCAGCAATAGTTTTGTAATTTACAACTATCGGCTGGCTTCAAAAATGTCTCATTGACTAAAATAACGTCAATGTTATGATCGCTGGCGAACACTTCCAGCTGATCTCTCTTGCGACTTAGGCCATCTGCGTTCCAGGCGCAGATGGCGAGAGAAGAAGGGCGCGTCTTACTTCTGGTGTCGGCCATTGTTGGTGTTAACAGTGAGGGCCCAGAAGACTCGACAGCTGGCTAATAATCAAAGCGGCATTGCTCAGCAATGAGGCCGCTTGATTAAGCAACTGCTGAAGAGTATGGAAGGAGTCTTCGAAGTTAAGGAGGGGAGTCTGTGGGAAGGACTGCGGTGGGGATGCTACTACCGCCTGACGCGGTAGCACACCCTTCTCAGAGCGTACCGCTGGTCTCACCGGGAGTTGTGAGGTCTTGGCAGGTTGCCTCTGTGCCTGTGTCGCCTGTCGACGAACGGTTGCCGCTTTGGGCCTGTTCGGAGGAGCGGCAGACGGAGTGGGAACAGGTGCGGACTGAGCCGCACGATTCCTAATCCCCCGCTTCCTCTGCTTCTTGAAACTGTCTGCGTCTGTTCCTGAGTCAGGAATAACAGCCGCAGTGGTGCGAATAGGCATTGGTGGTGCAGGTTGAGATACCACCGCTGGGGAAGGGGTAGCGACAGGTGTCGCTTTGCCCATTGCCACGTACGGCAACGGCTTTTTCCAAGCCGATACGGCTGGAGCAGGAGCGGGTACGTAGCTCGGACGTGGAGCTGTTCTCCTCTGCCGGTGTTCATTGGGCCGTCTGGTAGAAACACGTGACGGACACATGCGAGAACCGGCGGGATGATCAGTAGGGGTGTTGCGCGCCCTTCAGTTCACACAGCAAGGCTTGTAAGCCTTGTTGGAACACTGCTGGGACGCGTGTTCACCGCTGCACCACGAGTAGCGCGGTTTGGAATGACAACCGCCAGCGGTGTGGTACAACCCCTGGCAGTTGAAACACTGCTTGATGCCGTCTATCCTCCTCTTCTTCTCGACGGACACTTTGAAATATAGCAGCGAAGCTATATTATATATCATAGTGTCTCCACGAGCTACCTCAACAAGAATGAGAGGCATCTCGCTGCGAGCATCAATAGGTCCTTTGTAGAGCTTAGAGATCTTCGAGGGTCTGTGTCCAAAAGCGGTCAGCTTTTGCTTCACGTGTTCAAGAGGGATCTCGACCGGAAGCCCTCTGATAACCACCCTAAGGGGTTGGTCCGACTTGAGCGGGCGAACGTTGTACTCAACGTCCTTCAAGCCCTTGTCTGCGCGAAGGTCAGCAAGAATACGAGTCATTTTGCGATAGTTCGCAATCGTGTTGGTTTGCAACACGATTCCTGACACGCGATTCTTAGTGTTTAAAATGGTGACCCCGGATTGGTCACACCGGCTTCTAAGGAGCATGTAGTGCTGCCGGCTAGTGAGAGTAACCGTGGGAGGTTTACTCTAGTTGCCTTTGCAAGACTAGCCCACGCGTCGTAGGTAAAACCTTCAATCGCCAGTGAGTTGTAGGCTTTAGTCCCTTGCCCACTTAAATACTTATGTAAGGTCTGAACGTCTTTTGTGAGAGGCAAATGTTTTACTTTATTCCAGTGCGAATGTTTTTGGTTTTCTTGTGCAGTTCGACTAACTACTACACCGTAATCCAATTCAAATACGCATAGAAATTTCTCCACCCTCAATTTTAATGCTTCATTATCTTCTTTAATGCACTTACTAATTAAAATTTTAGCGCATATTTTTATATCAGTGCCCAAGTCAAAGGTGACAGGTGCTTTATATATACCGCTATTTATAAGGGCCTATTGTCAATAGGCCCTTTGTAGAGCCTTGAGATTTTAGAAGGGATGTGTCCCAGAGCGATCAGCTCCTGTTTCACAGAACGATCAGCTCCTGTTTCACAGAGCGATCAGCTCCTGTTTCACAGAGCGATCAGCTCCTGTTTCACATCCTCAAGAGGGATCTCGACTGGTAACCCTCTGGTTACCACCGTAAGAGGTTGGTCCGACTTGAGCGGGAGAACGTTGTATTCCACGTCCTTCAGGCCCTTGTACGCACGCAAATCCGCAAGAATGCGGGTCAGTTTGCGATAGTTTGCAATCGTGTTGGTTTGCAACACGATGCCTGACACGCGATTTTTTGCGCTTAGAATGGTGACCCCTGTTTGGTCACACCGGCTTCTAAGCAGCATATAGTGCTGCCGACTAATGAGAGTAACCGTAGGTGGTTTGCTCTCGTTAGCGGGGCCTGACTTGGCCGGAGCAGGGGTGTCTATGTTCATGGCCGAAGCCTGAACATTTTCGACACATTCCACAGTCTCCTGAACCCGCTTTGGTCGTTTTACCGACGCAATCGAGTTCCCGGAGATGGTGGAAGAATCCGATCGAAGACGTTTCACAGAGTTGTCCTGGTGGACGTCCATGTCGCTCTCCTCTGAAGAAGAGAAAGCGGTATCTACATGCTCGTTAAAGAGCGTGTCGGAGTCCACCGAAGAACGACCCGTGAACGGAATGTTGAACCGATCAGTGGAAGATCGGCTTTCAGAGTCACTATCTGTGTGATAGGACGATGTTGTGCTCGACGTCGATCTCGAAGCACGACCAGAATTCGCGTACGTATCGGTGTCATCGATGAGACTCCCGAAAGCGCGGTTCTCCAGTCGTGACATCGAAGCGCAGCCACTTTTCGACCTAGGATTGTCTCCAGCTGCGGGAACGCCAGCTGGGGACACTACGGAGCCACTAGAGCGGCTTGAAGATGCTGCATCAGGCTGGCTGGAAATAGCACAGTCCGACGGAGACGAAACAAACGACGTGGACGACGTAGAGATGGCGGCGGGAACGCCAGCTTGCAAAGATTTTATTTGCTTGGATTTCCTTCCAGCTTTACTGCTTACGGAAGCAGCTGGAGAAGATGTCTTGCGGAATTGATCTCGCAGGTTGCTAGCGGCGGACCATCAGATCTGACAGTACCTGGGGCACCGCTCGACACCCGTCCATAGTGTGCACCAGGAGGGCTGGCTGTCAATATGTTTACTTCTCGTATGATAAACATTATTCTTGGCTAGAAGTCCTGCTCCAACGTTATCACAATATATTTTTAAGTTGTTCTGGTCTATGTTTAATTCCTGTAAAATATTTTTTAAATATATCATTTCCTTAGTAGTCTCACTTAACGCCATGTATTCTGCTTCAGTGCTTGAAAGAGCTACTGTTTTCTGTTTTCTAGCTTCCCAACTAATTGGTGCACCTGCCAAAATAAAAACATATCCTGTATATGACTTTCTATCATTTACGCATGATCCCCAGTCTGCATCTGAATAAGCTTCCAATTTATTTCCAGTTTTTCTGTATTTAAGACTATATTCCATGGTTCCTTTTAAGTATTTTAAAATGCGTTTTGCAGCTGTCCAGTGTTCCTTACCATAATTAGTGTTGAACTGGCTTAAATAATTGACTGCAAACGTTATATCAGGTCTTGTTTCAACAGATAAATACATCAAAGATCCAATCAAATTTTGATATGGATATTTTTCCATTATTTCTTCCGATTTCTTCTCTGGTTTCGCAAGTTTTAATCCTGTTTCTAATGGAGTCTTTGTAGGATTTGAATTTTCCATGTGGAATCTTTCCAAAAGTTCTATTATGTATTTCTTTTGTGATAATTCTACACCCCTATTAACAGAGTGATTTTATGCAATGCTTAACGTTTATTAACAATTAATATATTTACAACACTATTTTGACATATGACATATCGTATACACTCATTGACAACCCCGTTACCATGGATACATATATACATTTTGATTGTACAGTAATTTAATTATAACAACTGTCAGATCTGATGGCATGCGAAATGCATGTACCATCAGATCTGACAGTACCTGGGGCACCGCCCGACACCCGTCCAGAGTGTGTACCAGGAGGGCTGGCTGGAGCTTTCCCGGCGGCGCCAGCGCGACCACCGGGAGTCATCCCGATAGCTCTAGAGAGCTATACGGGTTTATTTAAGAGATCTGATGACCTAATAAAACAACTGTTGCGGCTATACCTGCCAAAACAGTCTGTAGCCGATCGTTGCGGTTATTATATAACCGTAGATCGCGATATCCAGACAGCACGCATTTAAATACTCACCGCCAACGTTGAGAAGCACGCTAAGTCAGTTGAAAACACCCAAATACTCACCGGCAGACAACACATGCGTGTGCACAGCTCGGAGTCACTCGGCCAACTCTGAGTTTTGCAGCGTAGCGGCAGCTATATTTATACCCATCGCCTATGGGTTGATGGCAGGGGAACTAGACCACGCCTAGTTCTGCGAAAATGAACCTTTTTCTCGCGGAATTCCAGGATCTATGTCTAAATAGATTAATATAGCAGATTTACGGGTCACGATCGATAGATAATGCCTCAATGATTAAAATGATGTGCGATATATCGCGGTGTGTCATGCCGATCACGAGCTATCGGCGATAACACCATCACATATCTCTGTTGATTATTTATATTTTTTGTACAATTTGGACAAATCAAGGTGTATAGAGAAATATTATATGAAAATTAATTTTATTATAAATATAAAAAAAATATACATGACTTCAAACAAGTTTTGTTAAGCGGTGAGACTTTCCAAGCACGACTTTAATGAACTGGTCGAGCCACAGCTGATAAGAGACACAATGCACTGTAACGTTCGCAAGTTATAGGTTCGTTGTAAAGGAAAGAAGTTTTAAAAAAGTTGATTCAACTATTTTATTGAAGATCGGAATTAGAACTACAAGAATATTCACAAATAACTGGACGTTACATGGTTACTCGACAGTTACACATTAAGATTTGTTACGCAAAAACCTCTTTATATATTAAGTGTTTAATTTCTATTTATTATTTTATTAAAAAGGGTTTTGCATATAACAATATTTATTTATATAACACTTGATATTAATTTGACTTAAAATATAATTATATTGCGTCGTACTTCTGTATTTAATTATATGGGATTTATTAATCATTACCCCTCCCTCCTAGAAAGGAAATATCCGACTGATTTGTCGGAATTTCTATATCATCATTTTTTAATTTCAATTTTTTTCTAATTGTGTATTTTAAAATAATTTTCTTATATTAATATTATTATTATATCTGTATTACTATTACAGATATAATAATAATATTTACTATCAAAGTCCATATATTAATTTTTTTCTCATATTTGTCATGATTGAATTTTATGTTTTCCTTATGTTCACTTATCTCCTTTTGTAAGAACTTTACGTCATTTAATTTTACGTGGTTAACATCAATGCGATTAAAATTCATAATGTTATCTTTTTTTGTGAAGTTTAAGCTTTCAAATTTTCGTAATTTTAAATGAACGATTTTTTTTTTTATTAGTTTGATAATATTGGATTTTTGTTTCATTAACTTTAATTTTACAATTTTCATCTATTTCCAAAAGATATTTTCCTTTTATTGGAAGATTTTCTATATTTTTATTACAAGTTTGTTTAATTAGTATGTTATTTGGACATATTACAATATATCTGTAAAAGTCTAATTTTTAAATTTTGAAATCTTATATTTTTCAGTTACTTGTAGACACTTTGTAATTTTTTGATGATATTTTATAAGTTATAACTTACATGGTAAATTTCCTTTAATTTTACAGGATTATTGTAGATGTACATGAATTCCTCGTTTTGTATGTTTTTACAACTTTCGTCTGATAAAATATAATTTTCATTTATAGTGAGATTTTTCGATTTGGGAATAATCATTTTGTAGTTGTTATTTATGGATACGGGTAACGGATACAGATGATAAATAGTACATATATGGTTCCTTTTCAACAATGGGTATTTCTATTATAAAAATTATTTTATCCTTTTTTGAGTAGCTTTTTATCTGAATTAATTTTTCGAAAATTAAAATATTTTCTATTTCAGGTTCCAATGGCAAGACTGAATCTTTATCAATAAATTTTGTTCTTAATTTTATTTCTTCTATTAGATCTAGTTGATCTATTATTGATTTATTTAATGTGTTTATTTAGCAAAAGTAATTGCTGTTTCTGTTCTTTCTAATATTTCATATATCGTCTGAAACGCTGTGGTAATTTGTGTCAAAATAGTATAAGTTAGGAAATAATTATAATTTTCTACGTTTATTTTCTTCATCGCGTTTTCAATTTAGATAATTCTAGATTCTAATATTGTAATGTATGTACAAGATAAAGGTACGGACCTAGGCAGACGAGCCTAGACCACAGCATAGGCAGTTAATAAAGAACTATCAAGCAGTATACATGTGTATCATTTACGTAACCTATTACATGTTACATGGCGCAGTCAGGTTAATAAAAATCAAATAATTAACGATAATTAATTTAAAATAGTAAATAATGACGGATAAAACGCCGTTACTCCCTCTTAATCTTGAAGGGAACGTGGAAGTTAACTGGACCAAGTGGCGTATGCGATTTGAAAATTATATAATTGCTAGTGAAATTAATAAAAAGCCGGAAGCAACGCAGTGTGCCGTGCTTTTACACTATATCGGAGAAGAGTGCTTCGATATTCATCAAACTTTTGAGTTTAGTGAAACTGAAAAAGGTAAAGTGAACGCGCTTTTAAATAAATTTGAAAACTATTTTAAACCGCGAAAAAACTTAACCTATGTGAGACATCAGTTCTTTGTGAGAGACCAACAGTCACATGAAAATATCGATCAATACGTTACCGATCTAAAAAATAAGGCTAAAAATTGTGAATTCGGTGATCTAATGGACAGTTTAATAAAAGATCGCCTAGTTTGTGGTGTTCGCGATGGTAAACTACGCGAAAAACTACTTGGCGAAAGTGATATGGACTTGGAAAAAGCCCTAAACATGTGCCGGGCCATGGAAATTTCCAGACAACAATCGCGGGAAATAGCCGCAACCGAGCAGCAGTTACATGCAATTTCGTGTCCACGCCAGAGACCATCGACGTCATCAAAGGTCGCAGAGAGGACGTTCAAGTCCGCCAACTTCAGCCGATTCAAACCGAAGGAAACTTGGAGAAAGCCGAGCCCAAACGAAGAACTTCGTGAGTGTGGTAAATGTGGTGTTTTTCATGCAAATTTTAAGTGCCCCGCTTTTAGGCAAAAGTGTTACAAATGTAATGGTTTCAATCATTTTGCAAAATTTTGCCGGAATCAAAATAAATTTATGCATAACATTGATGAAAATTCGCACTGTAGTAGTGATACTTCCAATTGTGAAATTAATGATAATAACAAAGTTTTCATTGGTTCCTTAGAAAACAATGAATTGCAAAAGCATTGGTCTTGTCAACTAAAAATAAATAATGAATTAATTAATTTCAAAATCGATACAGGAGCACAGGCTAACTGTATTCCTATAGATGTATTTAAGAAACTAAATATTAATAAAAATTTATTAAATGTGACAAATACTAGATTAACTTCATATTCGGGTTTGACACTTGACACATTAGGTAAAATAACTTTGAGATGTCAGTTTCGAAACAGTTTACAGTTAATAAATTTTTATATTGTGAATGTTAAAAATATTCCACCAGTTTTAGGTATTGAAACGTGCCAACAACTAAATTTAATAAAAAGAGTTTTTGCTGTCGACGAGATAGATTTTTTAAAAAATTATTCTGGTATATTTACAGGAATAGGCTGTGTAAAAGTTGAACCGTGTCATATAACTGTCGATGAGAAAATTAGGCCGGTTGTTAATGCTCCGCGAAAAATCCCGCTAGCGATCAAAGATAAAGTTAAAGAAGAATTAAATAAATTAGAAAAATTAAAAATAGTTGAGAAAGTCACCGAGCCGACAGCATGGGTCAATTCTTTAGTCGTTGTTCGCAAAAAAGACGATTCATTAAGAATTTGTTTGGATCCCAAAAATTTAAATTTAGCCATCAAACGGGAACATTTTCAGTTACCTACTCTTGATCAAATTACAGCTAAGTTATCAGGTGCAAAATTTTTTAGTACGCTCGACGCAAGTCAAGGTTTCTATCAAATTAAACTAGACGAATTTAGTTCGAAATTAACTACTTTTAGTACTCCTTTTGGTCGTTACAAATATTTAAGATTGCCTTACGGTATTTCGTGCGCACCTGAAATATTTCACAGAATCGTTAAACAAATTTTTGATGACATTGAAGGTGTCGATACGTACATCGACGATATTTTAATATGGGGTTCTACTAAAGAAGAGCACGACGAAAGATTAAAGAAAGTATTAGATAGAATAATAGAATATAACATAAAATTAAATAAAAATAAATGTGTATTTAGAGCAGTTGAATTACAATATATGGGTCATACACTAAGTAGCTCCGGAATTCGCCCCGATTCTAAAAATATAAGTGCGATTCTTAATTTTCAAAAACCAGTAAATAAAAAAGATATAGAACGTTTTTTAGGTATATTAACGTATCTATCAAAATTTATTCCTAATCTTGCGGAAAAAAGTTCGCCTTTAAGATCATTAATTAAAAAAGACGTACACTTCCAATGGGTTGATTGCCATGATAAATGTTTTGAAAATTTGAAAAATATTTTAAGTACAACCCCCGTACTTCAATACTATTCCATGCAAAAACCGGTAATTTTGTCAGTAGACGCCTCCAAGGACGGACTTGGTGCTGTTTTGTTACAAGATGGCGCACCAGTGGCGTACGCGTCCCGCGCACTTACTTCGGTACAAAAACATTATGCGCAAATCGAAAAGGAAATGCTAGCTATTTGTTTCGGATGTGAAAGATTTAGAGAATTTTTATATGGTCGAAAATTTGTTGTAGAAACCGACCACAAACCGCTTTTGTCAATCATTAAAAAACCACTGAATGATTGTCCGTTACGTCTTCAACGTTTATTATTACGTTTGCAAAATTATGATCTAACGTTACGTTTTAAAAAAGGCAAAGAATTGTATATAGCAGTCGCGCGTACGAAATAAATAATAACTTTGCAGAAATAGATAATGAATTAGAATACCATTCAGATTTAATGATTTTATCTTTAAATATCACCGATTCGCAGGTATTAAAATTTCAAAAATTCACAGCTGAAGACGGAGAACTACAAAAATTAAGAAGTTGTATAAATGTTGGCTGGGACTTTTCAATAACCTATTCACCGGATATGGAATATTATAAAAGGTTGGCTGGAGATTTAACAGTAAAAAATGATATTATATTTAAAAATAAAAGAATTGTTGTACCTACAAAATTAAAAAATGAAATGTTAGAACGAATACACTATGGACACTTAGGTATTGAAAAATGTAAAAATAGGGCCAGAGAGTGTTTATATTGGAAAGATATAGATAAAGATATAGAAAAATTTATAAAAAATTGTTTTGTATGTAATAAATATAGACGTGAAAATTTAAAGGAACCTATGATGCCACATGAAATACCTAATGGTCCATGGGAAAAGGTTGGTGTTGACATATTTGAATTGAATAATAAATATTACATACTTGTAGTAGACTATTTTTCAAAATTTGTTGAAATTAATATTTTGAACAAAATTACCAGTTCTAATGTAATTACCAGTTTAAAATCAATTTTTGCGAGACATGGAATTCCTAAATTATTAATATCTGATGGCGGTACTCAATTTACGAGTGCAGAATTTAAAAATTTTACGTTAGAATGGAATTTTGAACATGTTAGGAGTAGTCCTAAATACCCTCAATCAAACGGTATGGCGGAGAGGACAATACAGACAGTCAAGCGAGTTTTAAGAAAAACTATTGAAACTAAACAAGACCCGTATTTAGCACTTTTAGAACTACGAAACACGCCACTGTCTGGTTTGGACTCACCCGCTCAGCTTTTGATGAATCGGAAACTAAGAGGTTTGTTGCCTGATTGTAATCATTTTACAAATAAAATTAATGATAAAAATAAAATTGTTAAGAAAAAATTAAAGTCTAAACAATTAAAACAGAAAAAATATTATGATAGAACCGCTAAGAATTTGAAAGATTTAGAAACGGGACAGCCTGTTTTTGTTAAAAGAGATAAGATTTGGGAAAAAGGTGTTATAAAAAATGTTTTAAATAGACCAAGATCATATCAAGTTAGCTTAGAAAATGGGTCCATATTAAAAAGAAACCGACGATTTCTAAATCCGTTTTCAAATTGTAAAGAAGAAATCGTTAAAGTAGAACCAGAGGAAAATGATTACAATGAAGTCGAAAATGAAATTAAATAGTATATTATTAGATGAGCGATTATGACAGCCATTATTCACGAAGATGCGTTTGAGCCCACGAGCCGAAGGCGAGTGGCGCAAATCATCTGAGTGAATAATGGCCATAATCGCGAATGTAATACTATGCTTTTTCCACACCTATGAAACAAATAAATTAGACTCAAATTTGATTATTTTAAAGAAAGTGACAGCGTCATCCATAACCAAAGTGAAAAACAAAACTGCCATGGCCTACTACCACTGCATTGTCAAATATGATTGGATCAACGAGAGTGATTTATGGAAATGTAGGTTTGTGATTGGCCGTAAGCAGTTAATTATGAAATGATAATTCACTGTAGTTATTTATGGGTACTATTTTTCACGAAAAAAGTGCTAATAATTGCAATATAATTAAATAGGGGTGGAAAAAATAGTTTATTTGAAGATGAAAATAAAATTTTAATTGCAGAGCCACCTTCTGAAACTAGAAATATATATAGATCAGGAAGAGAAATTAAACCTCCTGATCGACTTGTATTTAAAAGAAAATAGACTTTATTTTGTATAAGGTTTGTTTTTCTAATGTTGTTTTTTTTTAGTTGTAAATAATTTGTATATAGTTTGTAAATATAGTTAAAAAAAAAAAAAAAAAAAATAAAAAAAAAAAAAAAAGATATAATAAATGTTAAGTATGTAAAAGGTATATTAAGTATAGTATAAATTTATAATTAATGTAACACATAGTATATAAAGTATTATCTGAAGAAAAAGGGAGATGTAATGTATGTACAAGATAAAGGTACGGACCTAGGCAGACGAGCCTAGACCACAGCATAGGCAGTTAATAAAGAACTATCAAGCAGTATACATGTGTATCATTTACGTAACCTATTACATGTTACAAATATTAATTCATTATGAGATATTGTTTCTATTTTATTTTGGAATACTTTTATATATTTTTCTGGTAAACTGATTTGGTCTTTTAACCCTAGAACACTAAACATGTGTGGGAGTTGCATAGTTACTAAGCATTCGTAAATTTTACGTCAATTTTTTTTATTGTAAAAAAGAAAGAGTAACATTTTGTATTTAACTAAGGTATTTAAATTCTTATAAGATAATTGTTTATAAAATAAAATATATATGAAAAAACAAAAAAAAAATATTATTCTGCACAATTTTGGCAGCAAATAGCACGATGCTCTCCGCAGATGGCACGTTTGCAGCGTCTACAGAAATTTGTGGTCATTCTACGAAGACGCGAAGGACAAAAAGCACATGTGGTGCGTTTTTTTTTTTGTTGAACTACAGTTTCGTTTGGCACAGTAATTTTTAAAATATCACAAATATCTTGTTGAATTGAGCGTTGCAAAGTAGGGATGTTGACTCGCAACTCTAGCCATGGTTTAATGAGTTCGTCGGTCAGTTCAAGCATAAATTTCTTTCTATTTATAGTTTTGGCATTATTTCTGTTTCTATTAGAGTTATAAATTATAAAAGAATTTATTGAAGCAATGAACACATTTGATCAAAGGTATCAACTCCAAACTTGATCTGATTATAAAAATGAATAATTTTTGGTTTCTTCGTACCAGCATTCAAACTTCCGCTTTCGTGCATTGTAGAAAGCAGTAGTACCAACTTTTTGTTTTCTGATGTTGACTTATAGGAAATCAGTGTTTTTTTTTTATCAAAACAAAACATCGATGATCCTGGTTTTCTACCTCGTATTTCCAACATTTCATTGGGTATCTCCCTTTTGTTCTTGCGTATTGTACCAACCAGGGTTAGTTTGTAAGGAGCTTCTAAAATTTCATCAGCGACTCCAACAGAAGTAAACCAGTTATCCATGGTTACGTTTCTATTACTACCGTGTAAAGTCAATTTTTTCACATAATATGTACTAAGAGGCAATCCTTCTGCTTTGGTTCATCTTCCTAAATATGGATCGGCATCAATCATGTATTTGGTAGTTACATCACAAAGCATAACAATTTTAATGCCATATTTTTTCTTTGGAACTACAATATATTTTTGGACGTCGGCAATTGATGATAAAGGTACATTATCATCTGATTCATCGTCGCTATTTACGACGGCTATTGTTCCAGCTCCAGAGGTACTTGGTATGGGTTGAAAATTCTCGTGGTCATCAGAAGTTTCGTAGTCATCTGAATCGATGTCCTCTTTTTCGACATTATCGTCATCACTTTCGCTACCGGATGCTTGTATTTCTTCTATTTCATCATCCTCGCCTCTCATAATTTTTTCCGATTCTGCTAATATTTCAGCCTCTGTCAATGGTCTTTTACATTATACGACATATTTGTAATTTTTGTTTAACTTTTACCTAAAATGTAATTCAATAATAAAAAATTATACAAATAAATTTTAAAATCTACTATACCTTTTAAAAAACGATCAATATTCATTAAACTTTATCTCAAAATATCATTTATTTGAAGACTATAATTGTAACTCAAATACTAAACATTCGTAAAATCAACGACACATGTGGAAGATATAAGGAAAAAATTTAACTTATCACCAAATACACTTCACTGTCGACTATTCACAATTATTAAAGAAGCTACCGAAAGAGGCAAGTCAGTCGGATCATTCAAAGTGGCGGATTTTGCCGAATCGCTATCGGCTCTTCGTAAAATTTACGAATGTTTAGTGTTCTAGGGTTAATAAAACTGGAAGTTTTTTATTATCTTTAATTAATATATTTATTGCTTTATCGTATTTTTGAGCATCATTTTGATCTAAACTTCCCGTTATTACTTTAATAATCGAGCCTAAACCATCGATTATTCCTCTTTTTAGTCCAATTTGTCTTTGAGGGTTTATTTATCCCATTTGTATTCTAATTTGATTTGCTAGTAAATCAATTAAATAATAAGAGTTGTAATATTCTTTAATAAATGTGTTATTGTTTACATTATGTAATGATTCTTTTAATTTTAAGTATTTTGCATATATATATTTTCAAATTCTTCAATAATGTTTTTAATGTCTAAGGCTTGAATAAATTTCCAAGAATTTAGTTTATTTTGTGCATTGCCAACTTTCAAGGGTAACAGTTTGGGATTTTCATCTAGGTTGTGGAATCTTGATTTGCATATGGAGAGGTCGCATATGACAATTCACAACAATATAACAATTTCACGGACTTTCCTCCCCTTCGCACGAGTAACCGATTCAATCCACTAGTCAACGCTGCAGACAACGAAGACCAATACCACCAACAGAACCCTGGCCAAACTTTTTCCAATCCACGCCGAAATATACTCAAAAATCAGGCAAATACGTTTCGCCGCACGCAGATAAACACACTGGCAAATAACAGAGAAAGAACAACCGCGCCAGTTCATCCAGTTCAAAATAACTATTCTCGTAACGGAACTGTAGGTGTCAACCCCTACCCTCCACAACCGCACCTAAGGTCCAATGCAGACAATTCTACAGGCTCAAGAAACAACTCCGAACTTATCCTAGACAACATAATCACAATGGTTAACTATCTAACAGATCAATCAAAATCTGGGACAATTTTTAATTTCTCAGAGGTGCTGAACCTCTTACGGAACTCGTTACACCTAGACAGCAATCGGCCTTAATATTATCCAGTGGAATGGCCAGTCGGTCAGATCCAATAAACCTCTCCTAGAAATGTACTTAGAAACACACAAGCCAAATATCGTTATACTATCCGAAACATGGTTTCATGAAGAACACATCATCAGATTTCACGGCTACAATATGGTTCGAAGTGATCGCGCAGATGGATACGGTGGATCAGCGATACTAATATCAACAAACCTATTCTACCAGCCAATTGATCTCAACGCGCTAAATACGGACACAATACAAATATGTGGCGTTTCTATTAAACTTGCATCGGAGAACTTATCTATAGTATCTGTCTATGTGTCCCCAAGAAGTTTTATTAATTCCGCGAACTGGAATTTATTAAAATCAAAAATCACGGACAACTGCATTATAGCTGGCGACTTTAACGCGCACAGCACCGTCTGGGGGTGCGAGCTCAATGATAATTACGGTAACTATATACTGGAAGCACTAGACGAGAACAACCTTATTATAACGAATGATGGTCAGGCCACCTTAGTGAACCCCCCTGGCTACCGGAAATCCGCAGTGGATTTAACTATCTGCAACCCTGTTATCGCCGGGTTAGCAACTACCCAAACAACCAGAGAAACCTTAGGCTCCAACCACTTCCTCGTTAAAACATCCATACAAATAAATAATCCTGCGCCAGTATACATAACAGGTTCCAGTAGGTGGAATACGAAGAAGGCGAATTGGCCCCTCTTCCCCCAACTAATTGATCAAGAGTTAGCCTTACAACCTCCCTCAGACAACACGGTCACCCGATACAAGAACCTGGTCAATTCCATCAACAAGGCGGCGACGCTAAGCATCCCAAAGAAAACACCTTTTCTATCCAAGTACACACCCAAAATCTGGTGGAATGAAGCAGTACAAAAACAAATGGCGGCGGTCAAACTGTCTTGGACTAACTATATGCACCAATCAACATTTGACAATTACCTTAATCACAAACAGAAGAAAGCAGCAGCCAAAAGGAGCATTAAAACAGCCAAAAGAGAAAACTGAAAAAAATATTGTGCTTCCCCAGCAAACATTTTTATCCGGACCAGTACTGGTAAAGCACATACTCGCCGGCATTGAAAGTAATGGGCCAGTGCTGGCATTTCGTACTGGGCCAGTACCCCGGTGTCCCGTGGCCCTTAGCTGGTCCATTGATGTATCAGTTGCTGGCCCAGCAACGGTAAAGTGCATTGAAAGTAATGGGCCAGTGCTGGCATTTCGCACTGGGCCAGTGCTGGCATTTCGCATTGGTCCAGTGCTGGCATTTTGCACTGGGCCAGTACCCCGGTGTCCCCGTGGCCGTTAGCTGGCCCAGCAACGGTAAAGTGCAAAATAATCGCATTAGTTGCAAGATTTATTTCTGACAGACTAGTGCTTATATTATACCCACTCTCTAGTGTTTCAAATGTAATATATGTGTACTTACCCAGTATTAAAATAAATTAATGGTTAGGTGCAAAATAAATACTCATTTGGCCATTTTCACCATCGTTGAATAAATTTATTTAACAAGTAAAGTTGACAATATCGCATCGGTTTTAAACTATTAATGAAGAAATTAACATTGCTGTCAATAGAATGATGCGATATTGTTAACTTAAGTTGTTAAATAAATTTATTCAACGATGGTAAAACTAGCCGATTGTAAATTGAATTAACAGTTATAATTTATTGATTTATTTATAAATATTAAATAAATATAATTTCAGGAATAACAGGAATTAGTTTCTTTAATTTATTAATTTAATGAAGAATTTTAAGAAAATGGTTTTCTGCCATTTCGGTCAAACCAATTTCATCCTAAAGATAAGGGGTGACTAATAATTTTCGCCAATATTCGTCTTGTATTATCTACCACATCTTTTCCCCCTGACTTGAAGAGTGCCAACCTAAAGAAATCATACTTGTTAAAATAAATTCAATAAACAAATTTTATAAGCATTAATGCTATAAGCTGTTCACTTTTGTAAGAACAAACTAGATCTGGTTATTTTGGTGATTTTTATAGTGTATTACTGACTTTTAGAAACTTGGTTATATTGTAAAAAAAGCTTTACAGTTTTGGATTAAGTTTGTATTATTTTAGGTTAGTATTATATTTACAAAATATTTAAGATGTCACTATTCAAAATGAAATATGACAAATTATATTTTTTAAATGACATATTTATAATCTTGTATCAGATTTATTAATAATTGAAAATTTTATTACATGAAAAAACTATGATTGAACTAAACTAAAAATTAAACAATTTAATATGAAATAGTTTGTGTAAACTACGTCCTTAAATCTAACAAAACACACACAAATCACAATAAAAAACTGTATAATGGTCACAATCAATAACTATTCAAATACACATCTTTAAAAACTATTCACCAACACGTCCGAACTTATACTAACAGAATATCACTTGTACCGACCCTCGAAGGCCACGCCATTAGGGTGTTTTATGACTAAGAACGGTCAGACTTTTCAAATTATTACATTAAAAAAAAGTTATAAACATAAGCACTGGCCCGCTAGAAATAACCTTGGATTAATACAAATAAGGAATGCTTATAAAATGCTGGTAAAGTACTTCGTATAGGCAGAGTGCGAAATACAAATGTGAAGTACATTATTAATACTGGCGTTGCACTTACTTCTGGTGCCAGCAATGTACCAGCGTAAAAGCAGTTTGCCGGCGTTCGGCCGTTAGTTCAATGTTTGCTGGGTCTCTAAACATAAATACACCACTCACTTCGGTTTGGAAAACCTTCAAATCTGTCAAAAATTGTCACTAAACCCCAAAAGAAGAAAATCCAGAATTCGACCAAGAGTGGATTGAAAACCTCGTAACTAGCTTGGCTCCTCTCGGAGTCCCACATCGGCCCCCTTCACATGAACCAGACAGCAACACCGATCACTTTCTCCTCAGACCATTTCTAGCGGAGGAGTTGCACCTAGTAATACATAGGAATTCTACAGACTCTGCTCCAGGTAGGGACTTTATCACATACACAATGATCGCACATCTCCCTCCAAAAGCGTTCGAAGATCTATTATATATTTTCAACAACATATGGAACAACAAAGATTGGATTAGCGATTGGCAACAACAAATTATCATACCTATTCTGAAACCAGGTAAACCACCATCATCCGTCAGTTCATACAGGCCTATTGCCTTGTCATCATGCATGTTTAAAACCCTGGAAAGACTAATAAAAAACAGGATGGACTGGTATATAGAACACTATAGCCTACTACCGAAGTACCAGTATGCCTTTAGAAAAGGAAAAAGCATACAAGATGCTTTAATGGCCTTCACAACAGACACATACCTAGCCTTTTCAGAAAATAGTATAAACGCCGGCGTATTCCTGGACATCTCAAGCGCATACGATCACGTACATTTACCAACGCTCCTTCAAAAGCTACACAAGTTAAAATTCCCATCAAGCATCATTGTTCGAATGGACATGATGTTACGTAATTGCATAATATCTGTAAGATTCAAAGGAAAACAGAGCTCACCCAGGCATTTATTTCGAGGATTACCACAAGGATCAATCTTGAGTCCCATGCTGTTCAACATATATACGCATGATCTTTCAGACTATCTACCACCCCCAATTAAAATAATTCAATATGCAGACGACTTTTGTATAAGTGTTAAACACAGGAATCCAGACTCCTGCATTAACAAACTTCAACAATGTTTCCTAGCCCTGGAATTTTGGCTTTATACAAATGGATTCACTCTGTCAAAAAATAAGACAAAAATCGTTTTCTTTACCAAGAAAAGACTCCAACTAAATGTCGAACAAATCCATCTCGGCCTATATAATATACCAATTTCCACCAGTCATAAATATCTGGGTATGTACTTAGACCAAAAACTATCATGGGTCTCTCACATAAACAACCTCAAAGCAAATGTAGAAAAAAGACTTAATCTTCTCCGAGCTATAGCACATTGCTGGTGGGGGGGGGGGGGGCACCCCAACACAATGCTAACAATCTATAAAGCCTACGTGCGTTCGAAATTGGACTTCGGGAGCATCTTCTATTCAGCCGCAGCCGTTACACATTTACGTAAGCTAGACACTCTTCAATACAAAGCATTACGAGTATGCACTGGAGCCATGAAATCTACGCCTCTAAACGCTCTGCTTGCAGAATGCTGCGAAACACCATTAAAATATCGCAGACACAAGACTGGATATAAATTCTTAATTAATAAATGTTATACAGACAACAGTTCACTTATCCAGCTGAACAGATTGTTCCAAAGAGATGCTAGTCGCCCAAATGGCCTTAAACATAAAGCTCCGGATTTTTTATACTCCTTTGGGAAACTTATGGAACTAAATAGGCATATGAGCCACGATACAATTTGCCCTATCTACAGTTACCCCTATAGCAACATGCTTGTTAGACCGGGAATTGTAGTTCCCAAATATACGGACAACCCCTGCGAAAATAGAATGATTCTGACTGAAGCCCTTACCAAGTTTTGCCCTGACTATACCTATATATATATACAGATGGTTCTAAAGATTGCAATAACAAGACTGCTGCAGCCTTTTCATGCCCATCTGAAGGGATTGAACAATCCTTTTACCTCAATGTAACATTCTCTAGCTTCTCCGCGGAACTATTTGCAATAAAAGCTGCTATAGAACTGATCCTAAATAGCAACTTCTCTCTCTGCTCCATAATCTCAGACTGCCTAAGTGCCCTCCAAGCCTTAAAGTCTGGACATCTTCAGCATCGCAATCACCTAATTCAAGAGATTATCAACCTACTGGCGACGGCCAAACAAAAAAATCTGATAATAACCTTTGTATGGGTCAAGGCCCACCAAGACATATCTGCGGGAAACAACAGGGCGGACTTTCTAGCCAAACAAGCCTTGAACCACGGTCCAGAACATCACCCCTACAAAGCAACAGTAGGGGATATCTATGGCCACATCAAAAGAATAATTGACAAGGAGTGGGAGAACGAGTGGTTGGAGTCTACCCAACATAAAGGCAAACATTACGCTTCCATACAAAATACCGTCCCTAAGAAACCATGGTTTGCAAAATTTGACGAAGAACGAAAATATATCACCAGCATATGCAGGATAAGACTTGGACACGGATCCTACCCCGCCCACCTCTGGAGAATCAAAGCTGTCCCCTCGCCAGCGTGCACATGCAACAACCAGACAATCGCCGATCTCAACCATCTGTTTTTTGAATGCCCCCAAATGGCGCGCCAACGATCCCAATTTTCAACCAAGCTAGTGAACCTAAAATTTAGTGCCCCCTTTGACATTCGCGCGATAATGAAAAACAAGAAAGTGATACCCATCGTAATATCGTTCCTAAAAGACAGTGAAATGCTTATTTAATATGGACTGACACCTAAGAGTATAGTAAACCCTTGTGTCCAATTTATTAGAAATACACCATATTTATTGTACTATGTAGTAGTTTGTATATATAACATGTAACATCACAATGTAACATGGCTATATATGGTTGTATATATACGTACGACTGTGAGCCAAAAAATTATAAATAAAAAAAAAAAAGGATGTTTATTCCTCGATTTGTAAAACCATTAGCGCATGAGTGTTGAGTTTGTAATTCAGTTTCAGGGTTATTAGGTACTTGATTTTTAACTTGATCTTTAGGAGGTCGAATTTGTACATTTGAGAATGTGTGAGAATTATTTTAAATCTAGGTCTCTGTTGAGTATTTCTTTCTTCATTTATGCCTCCAGGATTATTTATTAATGATTGGGTTTCTAACGCGTTAATTTTTATTCTAGATAGTGCGTCCGCGTTTGTATTGAATTTACCTTCTTTATAAACAATATTATATTTAAGTTCTTCTAACCGTAGTCTCAATCTGACTAATTTTGAGTTAGGTTCTTTCAGATTATTGGGCGATATTGATTTTAATATGCCTGAAATGGCAAGTTTCGTTTTGTGTGCTGTTCCACCATGGACGCTACCGCGTCCACTTGTGAACCTGACATTAACTAGGTTTGATAAAGATACTACGTTGCCTATCGAATACCAACATGAGTTACAAAGAACACTGGTCCCTAGGTTCGAGGATACTGTCATTTTTACTGACGGATCAAAATCCGGAACCAGGGTTGGGTGTGCGTTCGTTGTTTTGAATCCACGCCAACAGTTTCAGTACCGTCTGCACTCCATAACGAGTGTGTACACTGCTGAGCTGTACGCTATTTTCAAGGCCCTGTGTTTTGTTTCGTCAGAGCAAAGTCGGTCAAGTGTTATCTTGACGGACTCGCTGAGCGCTCTGAACAGTATCCAAGATCCAGATCCAGTGCATCCTCTTGTACTAAAGATCCGGTTGCTACTCCACAACCTGAATGCTCAGAATGTGAGGGCAGAGCTGTTTTGGATACCGGGACATGTTGGTATTAAAGGCAACGAAGCGGCAGATGCAGCTGCAAAAGCCGCCTCCCACAGACCTATGATTGACGTGAGTTTTATTTTTCCAGATGACGCAAAGAGTCATCTGAAACACCTGGTTTTAGACATGTGGCAACATGAGTGGAGCCGGACGCAGAACGTTAAGTTACGACAGATTAAGGGAGACGTTAAACCATGGGGTTCTTCCTGCAGGATTAACCGCAGGGAGGAAACCGCCATCACACGCCTCCGTATGGGTCACTGTTGGTGGACCCATGGACACCTCCTTCGAGGTGAAGAGTCCCCTATCTGTGAGACGTGTAACACAGATTTGTCTGTGTTACACTTTTTAACTGAGTGTATACAGTTCGAGGATGTCAGGGAGAGGTTAGGACTGTGCTATGACCTGTCAGTTGCTTTAGGTGACGACAGGGTACTCATGGACAGGCTGATACTCTTCCTGAGAGAAGCGAACTTATTGTTTTATGTGTGAAGACTTGCACCTTATTTTAATGTGTTTATAGTTATTGACTATGATATTCGATGGTAATTGGCCCCTTTACAGCCTCTTACCATCACCCTGAGTCTGTTCATATTTTCGAACAGACTTTTTATATTATTTATTTGTGTTTGTCAGTGCAAGATTTCTTTTAATGAGTATGCGTATTTTTAATGATTTTATCTATTTATTTATTGTCTAATATATCGTTTTTAATATATAGTCTAGTCATTTAAATGGGCTGCGCTAGGCGCAAATAGCCTTTGTTGCTGTGCGCCAAAAAATTTTAACTAACTAACTAACTAACTTTCATTTTGTTTGAGGCGGATTTAATACGCATGTCATATTCTGCTCTTTTTTGTTTTTTAATTCTATTGCTATATTCTTTTAATTTAACTTTATATATTGGTTTGAGCTCTTGTTTCTGTTTACTTGCATCATATAAGAAGTCTAATGATTCTCTCATATGTTTGAGATCCCTTGTGTACCACTTATTTTTTCTATTTTTGTAATGATTAATTTTCACATTTTTTAATGGAAAAAATGAATGAATAGAAGTTTTAAAAATAAATAGAAAATGCTCTGTTATATCATCAACATTTGCAAGATTAAACATTTTAATTTGTCCTTATTTGTTGGATTATATATGTAGAAAGAGTGCAAAAGGCCCAGTGTGTTTCTCATCTTTTTGAGCTTTTCATTATATCAGAATATATCTGTCTTTGTGACATTACCGATTTTAATTTTTTTGTCACTGGATAAGATACATTATAGATGTTAAGTTCCATAAATATATTAAATTTTAGATTTACGTCAAGTTTAGTTTCGTCGATAAAATCCCAAGAAATGTTTGTCAAATGTTTAAAATATTCGATGGTAATTGGCCCCTTTACAGCCTCTTACCATCACCCTGAGTCTGTTCATATTTTCGAACAGACTTTTTATATTATTTATTTGTGTTTGTCAGTGCAAGATTTCTTTTATTGAGTACGCGTATTTTCAATGATTTTATTTATTTATTTATTGTCTATGTATTGTTTTTAATATATAGTCTAGTCAATTAGACGGGCTGTGTTAGGCGCAAAAGCCTTTGTTGCTGTGCGCCAAAAATTTTAACTAACTATAAATGGTGAATTTTCTTCCGAACAAATAAGGTCTAAAATATTTACAAGCCCATATTATGTCTAAGATTTTTTTTTCTATTGTGCTATATCGTTGTTCTGATTTGCTTGATGTTCTTGAGGCGTAAGCAACGAGTTTATCTGAACCTATTGTACCTTGGCTTCATACGGCACATAATGCTACGTTTGAGGCATCGGTTGTTAATATAAATGGTTTTTTGAAATCTGGTTATTCTAATATTGGTGAATTAGTTAGTTAATAAATCTTTACATGTTTAAAATGCATTTTTAAAATTTTCGTCATGAATTATTTAGCATCTTTCTTCAGACATTTTGTAATTGGTTTCGTAATATTAGCTAAATTGGGTATAAATTTTCTATAATATCCTATTAGTCTTAAAAATTATTTGATTTCTTTCACAGTTTTTGAATTGCGAATTTTTATATTGCTGCAATTTTGTCAGGGTTAGGTTTAATACCTTCGGGAGTGACTACGTGTCCTAAAAATTGAACTTCCTTGCGTAAAAATTCACATTTGTCAAGTTGTATCTTTAAATTATCATTTCTTAATCTGTCAAAAATAATTTTGAGTCTGTCAATGTAAAGAAGTACTGAAAATTACTATGTCGTCTAAAAGTATAGTAAAAATATTTCATTGTATAGACCTCTCAAGAAATTGTCCATTACACGCTGAATGTAGGAGGTGCATTTTTTAAACCGAATGGTATACGCTTAAACTCGTAATGTCCATGTTCGCAATTAAAAGCTGTATAAGGTATTGAATCTTTATCCATTTCTATCTGATGAAAACCATTAGCTAAATCTAATGTTGTGAAATATTGGGATTTCTCTAATTTATCTCAAATTTCTTCAATGTTTGGTAAAGGATATTTTTCATCTACCGTGTATTCATTAAGTTTTCTGTAATCAATAACTAAACTCCATTTTTTTTCCGCTTGCATCAAGCTTTTTTGGAACTATTCAAATAGGGCTGGACCATGGAGAATTCGAATTTTGAATTATTCAATTTTTTTTTTTTTTTTTTTTTCATTTTACCTAGGGTTACCAACTTGGCCGAGCCCAAAAAGAGTACATTTCTTTAAAAAAAAATCGTACCCATATTTTACATAGCAATTCCTACATACCTACTAACTATTGTCTTATCATTTTAGTCAATAGTCATTTATATATTTAATAAATAAAAAATGGCTAAGATATACGTGTATTTAAAAAATCAAAATAAACAATATAAACAAAAATAAACAATATACTTATTACAAAACATTTTTATACGACGAACAGAACGTAACTTACGAACGAAAAATTGCTAAGATACGAAATAAGTGTAAATAAAACGTCAAAATAAACAATATAAACAAAAATAAACAATATACTTATTACAGAACATATTATACGACGAACAAAATGTAATTTACTCACGAACAATCAGCAAAATCATATTTGGTTTTGATTCTCACTTCATTTATCAATTTTTATTGTCCACACAATATTTAGAAAAATGTTCACAATTAAAATTTTTAAAATTAAATTTTACCATCAGTCATCAGTTCGATTTCGAAAACGTGTCGAAAAGTGATTTGATAAGTGCTCCTACATTTTTGTTTGAAATATATATATATGTATTTTTTAAATTAAATTATTTATATAATATGTTTATCTTTCATATTCAACATAAATTGGAAATACTGAGTAAGAAATCATAAAATACCTATATTAACATCTCTATTCTGTAATTTATTTTTATTGTTCAACTGACATTAAGGGTTAATATTGTCTGCCATAGATCAGGTGATTAATAAACAGCTGATCAAGTACAAACAATCCATTAATCAGTTCTAAACAAGTTAATTGACACAAGCATAGTACAAAAGGTCTTATGTTCATAGTAAAGGCTTTTTAATCACATAGTTGGTGGTTCGACACCTGCCAGAGTCTATTTATTTTTATTATTATTATTATTATTTTTTTAGTATCTTAATTTTTTGGGAAATTAAAAATAATAATAAAAGAGTTTTGCAAATACATTATTTTTCATTATTATTTGTTATTATTATATAAAGATTTCTTACTGTAATTTTATAAACTCCTAATCCTGTTTAGATAACAATTAATCCTATTTCCACCCGTGGTTCTCATGTATATCTGTAGCAGTTATCAAGTAGCTTCAATGAAGTTTGAAGTTACTTGGTTACTAAGAAAATATATGAATTATGATTATTGATATTTTTGTAAAAACAATAAACTGGAAATAAAAACATATTACATTTCCCAATCTATATATAGTAAGACTTGCTATTTTCAAGACTTACAATTGGTGACCCCGACGTGATAATGCAACAAGATAATGTAGAGGAACATTTTGTGCAAGAAACAAACTCAGCTAAGTTGAGGTTACCTCCATTCTGGGCTGATGTTGAGCTTTGGTTTGCACAAATTGAAGCAATTTTTTCTAATGCGAGAGTTTTTTCCCAAAAATCTAAATTTAATTATGTAATATCAAGCTTGAGTGCAGATATAGCTAATGAAGTAAGGGATTTAATTGTGACACCCCCACAACAATTTCAATATGATGTTTTAAAGTCAGAATTAATTCAGCGGTTATCAATTTCTGGAAGGAAAAAAATTAATCAACTATTAAGTAACGAAAATTTTGACGACGGTAAACCATCAAAATTATTGAGGAATATGAAGCAATTATTGGGTAATTAAGTAATGGATGAATCTATTTTAAAAGAAATATTTCTACAGCGTCTCCCTATCCAAATTCAGACAATTTTAGCCGCATCTCAAGAGGAAAATTTGGAAAATTTAGCTAAAATTGCTGATGACATAATGGATGTCAATGTGACAGATAATGCAGTTGCAGCTGTCTCGACCAGTTCTCAACATGAAATTGATGAAGTAAAAGAAGATATGAAAATAATTAAAGAGAAATTGGATAATTTAATGGCAAAAGATAAAGTGAGGAGATCATATTTTGGTTCAAGAGATTACAAATCTCATTTGAATAGACATTCACGTTCACCTTCACCACGTAAATTATGTTGGTATCATTATAATTTTCGTGAGAAAGCTCTGAAGTGTTCACCTCCTTGTACTTGGCAGGGAAACTCCATACCCCGACATTAATGGTGACTAATGTCAGAGGGACTTTTGAACGTCACCAACCTGACCTATTTTATGTTTCAGATAGAAATTCAAATCAAAAATTTTTAGTAGATACTGGCGCTGAGGTTAGCATTGTTAAACCGCGTTTGGTTGATCTTAATAACAAAGATGTATATACACGGTTACAAGCTGTCAATAACAGTTTCATTAATACTTACGGTAAGCGTTCCTTGATATTAAACTTGGGTCATCGTAAGAACTATACTTGGCGTTTTATTGTTGCTAAAACTAATCATTGTATTATTGGAGCAGATTTTTTGCGATATTTCAATTTAGTTGTACACATCAAAAGTAAACAAATAGTTCCTTTATCTGAAGTTGACACATTAAGTTCTAGTATGTTACCGTATGTAAACACTTTAAATACAATAGATTATAAAGCAATTGTTACAAAGTATCCTAAACTTTTACAACCAATGTTCGCGAATCACGTGATTAATAGTAATATTAAACACTATATCCTTACAACCGGTCCCCCAGTTTATGCACGACTCCGCAGGTTGGCTCCTGATCGGTTAGAAGTAGCTAAAAAGGAATTTCATAAGCTTTTGAAGATGGGTGTTGTTAGACCTTCGTCTAGTCCTTGGGCATCACCGTTACACATGGTACCTAAAAAACAGGGAGAATGGCGAGCTTGTGGTGATTATAGATTGCTTAATAATGTTACAATACCAGACAGGTACCCAATTCCACATATTCAGGATTTTACGGCTAACCTTGAAAATAAAACTATATTTTCTAAAATTGATTTAGTTAAGGCCTATCATCAAATTCCTTTAGATGAAGATTCTATTCCTAAAACAGCTATTACTACACCTTTTGGTCTTTTTGAATATGTCAAAATGCCATTTGGTTTGCGAAATGCCGCGCAAACATTTCAACGTCTTATGAATGATATTATTAGAGGTTTACCATTTAGTTTTGCTTACATAGACGACATATTGGTTGCAAGTAGTAATGAGCAAGAGCATATCAGACATCTTCATATTTTATTTGAACGTTTGCAAAATTACAATATTTTAATTAATCTTGATAAATGTATTTTTGGAGTTAAAAATTTGACTTTCCTAGGACATGACGTCTCCAAAGACGGGATATCTCCGTCAGCGGAGAGAGTTAGTATTATTAAAAATTTGCCATTACCCACAACTACAAAGAATCTCCAAAAATTTTTAGGAAAGATCAATTTTTATCATAGGTTTATTCCTAATTGTAGTTCTTTGCTGCAACCTTTATATTCTTTATTAACAACGAGTCAATCAGATGTAGTTCAATGGCAGAAGCAAGAATTAAAGGTTTTTCAGGTTGTTAAAGATTTATTAGCTAAGAAAATATTGCTTATTCATCCATGTACTAACGCAGAAACAAGAATTACTGTAGATGCTTCGAATATTGGCATAGGAAGTTGTTTGCAACAATTTATTAATGGCTCCTGGTGCCCGCTAGCATTTTTCTCTAAAAAACTATCACAAACCGAATGTCGTTATAGCACATTTGGTCGAGAACTTTTAGCTATTTATGAGTCCATTAAACATTTTCGTTATTTTTTGGAAGGGCGACAATTTTTTGTTCTGACCGATCACAAACCATTAATTTTTGCTATAAATAGTAGATCTGAAAAATATTCACCCCGTGAGATGCGTCATTTAGATTTTATTGTGCAGTTTACTTCGGAGGTTCGACATATAGAAGGAAAAAATAATTTTACAGCAGATATGCTTTCTCGAATTCAAATAAATTCAACTCATTTAAAAGAAGATAAATATTTATGTTTTAAGAGAATGGCTGCTGAACAGTTAAAGGATTCGGAACTTAAACAATTGCTTTCAAATAATAATGATACGTCATTAGTTTTCAAATCAATTAAAATTAATAAAGATGTCTACTTGATTTGTGACATTTACACTTCTATACCGCGACCATATGTTCCGAATAATTTTCGAAGACAAGTTTTTGATTCCATTCGTTCGCTATCTCATCCAGGTGTTAGAGGTACTAAAGATTTAATAAGAAAACGTTTTGTTTGGTTTAACATGAATACAGATATTGCAAACTGGTGTAAAAATTGTATAAATTGTCAAAAATCTAAGATAACTCGACATACTTTGTCACAGGTCGAAGGTATACCATTACCTGATAAGAGATTTGACTGCATTCATATAGATATAATTAAAGTTAACACTTGTGGACCATTTTCCAATATTTTAACCTGCATGGATCGTTTTACAAGATGGCCGGAAGCATTTCCTTTATCTAATACTAGTTCTGAATGTGTAGTTCAAACTCTTGTTGAAGGTTGGATATCTCGTTTCGGCGTTCCATCAACAATAACTACGGATAGAGGAAAACAATTTAACTCTCGTCTTTTTCAACTTTTAATGCAAATGATGGGGAGTACCTCCATTCGAACCACAGCTTATCACCCTTCGTCTAATGGGATTGTAGAAAGATTCCACCGACAGCTCAAAGCCTCGCTAAAAGCTCAAAATAGTCCCAATATGTGGCTAACGAATCTACCATTGGTGCTTTTAAGTATTAGAACTACCTTAAAAAGTGATGTAGAGTGTAGTCCTGCAGAATTAGTTTATGGTACAACATTAAAATTACCTCGTCAATTCTTTACCACGCAAAATTTTTCTGAAATATGTGATTTAAATTTACCAGAATATTTACGGAAGTTAAAAACTTGCATGAATAACATTCATGCAATACCGCATAGATTTTCCAGTAGAAAAGCTTTCGTTCCGCGTGATATTTACACTTGTAAGTACGTTTTTATTAGAAATGATAAAATTAAGAAACCATTAGAGAGACCTTACGATGGCCCATTTAAGGTTATAGAACGTCATAAAAAATATTTTAAGGTGCAATTATCTGATACAATCGACACTGTTTCGATTGATCGTTTAAAACCGGCGTATGTAGACGAAAATTACATGATAACCTCAGCGTTTGTCTCAACACGAGCAAAATTTAAGCGTGTTACATTTTCTTCTCATATTGAGTTCATACAATAATTTAGGAGGGGGAGTACCTGTAGCAGTTATCAAGTAGCTTCAATGAAGTTTGAAGTTACTTGGTTACTAAGAAAATATATGAATTATGATTATTGATATTTTTGTAAAAACAATAAACTGGAAATAAAAACATATTACATTTCCCAATCTATATATAGTAAGACTTGCTATTTTCAAGACTTACATATCTTATGAAAGTCCTCTTGATGAACCGTAAGAGGTGTAGTGTGTGTCCCCGTCATACACGTTATTTTACATTTACTGATATTTATTTATTGTACTTATTTATTTATTTTTATTTCATTTATTTATTTATTTATTTTTATTTTTTAACTTCTGAAAGAGTTTAAATTAAATATTTTAAATCATTGACAAATATTTTCTTAATTTTTCTATTTTTTTTATATTTTTTTTAACATTTTTTAAAATTTGATCTATATTTATTTTAAATTTTCTTGACAGCTTTAACAGTTTATAAAAAACTAAACATAATAATACACTGACAAAATGCAGTCTAATGCTGAATTGAAACTAGAAAGAAGACTTACAACAACGTCTCAACAATAAGGGTGTCTTACAAAAAACCTAAGGAAATCGTACCTAACCATTCTCCTGCAACAAATGGAGAAAAGAAATATGAAATTTCACAACCGTGAACTCTCTGATGAAATTATTTCCCTACAAGAAAAAAATTACGTAGGGTAGGGCGGGGCTAATTGACCAATTTTTCACGTGATCGGTCATAGCTTCTAAACGATAAGTCAAAATTGCGTGTTATGTATTTTGATAGATAAGTAATTTATTCCTTTTTAAAAGTCTTCTAAGAAATTTATTTCTCATAAATCAGGTTTAAGAGCTACAGTCGTTTAAGTGAAGAAAGTCAGACATGCTCAACGTACCCCATAGGTGAGGTAAATTGAGCAAGGGTATGGGGCTAATTGAGCAATTAGAAAATCAACAATTTTATTGGGCTTCAACACAGTGGACACTCCTGTTTCATCCATATTTCATATTTGCGACGCACTGAATCGATATTTATCCATTACTTCAGCTAATTTATCAAAAAAGACTTTGACGTTTTGAGCATTAAATGATGTTGCCCTGCCAAGGCTTGTGGGTTCTGGCTTTCGAATAGATAACTCGGGATGCCGTTTTAAAAACATAGTAAGCCACTCTTTACCGGCCATCTTATTTATAGTCCAGGTGGCTGGAATTTTAATGCCGAATTTAACATGCACACTCGTAGGCAAGGCGACGAACGTCTTTCGGGGAATATCCATAGAAGATTGAAACCATTTGTAACAAGTATTTTTTTAAAGAATCCTCTTGTATTGAAGAAAATACTTGCCTTGGTGCAGCATAACCCATTGATGGAACACCACTTTTAGACTCTAATTTCTTTATAAATCTTGTTAAGGTCATCCGTTTGACACCGAATTTCTTGGCGGAGGCATTTACACTTTTGCCTTCATTTTTGACAGCCTTTGCTGCATCATTTAACAGTTGACTAGAAAAAGAACCTCGTGTAGTCTTTCTTTTATATGTACGCATCCTAAAATAATTTAAAAAAACACATATAGTTTTTGTTTTAAATCCTGGGGTTAGTTGAGCAACTATTGCCCAACTAGCCCCAACCCAAATATTTGAAACAAAAGTGAGGTTATGAAAAAACTGTTTGAATAAGAACCAAATCCTTTCTATATATTATAAATATAAGAGATTTGTGAAAGTTTAACACTTATGTGATCCAAAACGGATGATTTTTAACGGGTGCAGAAGATATATTAACCGAAACTATTTTTTTACTTTTTCGTCGCAAAACAAACAAAGCATGCGTGTACGTCACTCGGTCGAAAAGTCGTCAGTGGACACTCGTGTTGTGTGTTACCCCTCCGCCACCGCTTCTTTCCGCCTTTTGATGAATTAGCGTGCGGTATGTAGTTTACGAGATATTTCGATTGCCCAACTTACCCCTATGCTCAACTAGCCCCGCTCTACCCTACTACATGAAGAAATCGGCATACTACAACAAGAAATCAAAAACAAAGATATGGCCATTAAGCGTCTGAAATGGAGTTCCGAGAGCTATCAGACACTAGCTCTAGATGCGGATGAAGCCGCAAATAGTAAAATTATTGAACAACTTGAGCTGATAAATACATTAAAAGCCGAAATAACTAGCTAATAAATTCCAGGCGTCATCTTGCGACAACTGTGAAATATCACAGGAACACATTGCTGCCATACAAAATTCAACCAAACTAAAAAATATTGAGATTATGGACCTAGAAGAAAAGATGAAAACCTTAAAAAATCAAATTTGTAACCTGGAAGATCATCTGAATAATAACAAAACAAACAAGATAGTAAATAGAGTCATTGAGAATAATATTTTGAGAATGCCTGAAACTAAGAGCAAAATTTTATTATTATCGGATAGCCAAGGTAGGAATTATGGGAAAATCATGAGGGAAGTTTTTGATAAAAAATATTTCGACTCACTTTGCATCATGAAACCGAATGCATGTTATGAACAAGTAGTGGAGGATGCTACTAAACTATGTAAAAACTACTCAAAATCTGATTATGTCATAATTTTCGCTGGCTCAAATAATGCCATAGGTACAAAGTACATCGATGAGTGCTTTTTAAATATTCTAGGTGAGTCATTAAGTCTCACTAATATTATCGTTGTTTTGACTCCCTTCTGGCATAATAAAGTTCATTTTAATAGCGTTGTCACACAAAACAACATCAACATTATATCTACCCTAAAGAACTCTGCTCTTCTTGTTGACCCAAATAAAATACTATCTAAATATAATTTTACCCGCCAAGGACTACATCTAAACGTCAACGGTAAAATGAAATTGCTAACATATATAGCAACTTGCCTAAAAAACAAGAGTAGAAATTCAAACAATCAAGGGTTACATCATGATAGGACGACACCGTTAAAAAACCAATCCACTTCTCTAAATTATGATAGCATCCAGTCATCAAAATCGGGACAGTTCATCAACAATTTTTTTTTCGTCCCCCAAGAAGAAATTATTGAAAGAAACATAATTAAGTCTAATACTTATAATCTGCTATGCTTAAACACACGATCAATAAGAAATAAACAGTGACAGTCAAACTTCCTCCAAATGTAGCCGTCACATTGATGATGAGCTTATCTGGAATTTCAATGATGTCCTATCCTAAATCGCGGGGTACATAGGCGGCTGCTTACTCTGCCTATTATGTAATCCGACCCTATTGAAAAACCACTGGTAGTGAAAGACATACATGCGAAACCCTAAAAAACCGAATTGTGTTCAGCATTAATAAAGGGGTAGACAATTAAAATTTTGGAAAACTTATAACAAAGTCGTGTATAGAACACACCCAGATATTGAAATTAAACGGAACCAAACAAACTTTATTTTCTGGTCCCATTTTCTGACCTTTCTCGTAAATAAGTGGGGAACAAAAGTTTTTAGACACATTTGGGCAAAAACTCGTAAAAATATTTTTTTGAAAATTAAAATTTTGTTTGTTAATCTACGTGTCAATAGCTTTCATTTGATACCCCACTCATATTTTTACATAATACACAAGTGGTTCTTAACCTTTTTTAGATGACGGCACTCTAATGTAAAATATGAAAAATGCAAGGCGTCCTACTCTAATTTCTCTGTATGACAGCCGTATTAATTCTACGAGTTCGCCTTTCATATATCTACGGCAGGGTGCGGCAACACCGTGGTTGAAAACCACTGGTGCAGGCAGATAGTCATACGAAACTCTAAAAACCGGGTTGTGTCCGTCAGTAGAAAACACTCCAATAAAAGTAAAAAACGATTTTGAAATTTTAAGCTATCATTCAGGTACCGATTTCGGAGTAGATAATAAAAAATTCGGAAAACTAATAACAGGGTCGTGTCAGGAGTTTTGAATACCCCCAGATATTGAATTTCAATGCAATCGAACAAACTTCATTATTTGTCCCATTAAGATAACATGGGAACTTTTTTGGGTCGCAGGCTCGCCCCCTATTTGAATTTTCTAGGTTTAGGATTTTTCTCATCTTAAGAATGTTTCTAGGTCCTCGGGAAGTACGCAAAAAACTCTGGAACAGTGTTGCCACCTATATAGAAGCATATTTCCCTCACTTCAAGTGTTAATTTCCCTTTTTTCCCTCTCTTGTAAAGAAAATTTCCATCAATTTTCCCTCAAATTTTAAATTAATAAAAGGTCAAATAAATCAACATAAAATTATTTTTTCAAAGTTTATTTTATGACAAAATTAGTTAAGTATATACATTCTTAATAAAAAAAATATATAATAATTATTCGAACAAAAGGCGTATCCTTTTTATATTAACAAACTTAGCCAAAATGTATTTATGCCTAGTAGTACATGTAATAATAACATATATACTACTTTTTAAAGTGGTATTATTGAAAAGATACAAACTTTCATTTGAAATTTTATAGATTTATGTTTATATGTAATATAATCTATTTTTTGGTGATGTATTAAGTTTAGGTTATATGTGTCTTTGTAAACCACAGAACATGTAAATAACACAGCCGTGGCGCGTATTGAACAGTGAACCCTATAGAGATAGCAAATAGAGAGCAAAATTACAAAATACATCAATTACTGTCAAGGCTGCCACCAATAATTATAAAATCCGTGTTCCTTGTTGAGCCAGCATTCGACCGCAAAATATTTCATTAAAAGGAAATAATTATTTAGTCACGATAATATAAGTTTATAATAATATTCCAATAAATTTTCCAAATTTCCCAACTAATTGCTAATAATAACGAATTCCCAAAACTAATATCGGAATAATTTCCCATTTTCCCATTCTTAAAAAATTAGGTGAAAATTTCCTACGAAAAGGGAAATTTCCCTCAAACACTGCTCTGGAAGGACATCTGACAGACACCTCAGGGATTTTATGTACATATATGTATATATATATATATAGATTAAAAAGGGTTTTGCGTATTGCAATATTTATTTATATGATGTTGATATTTAATTGATATTTATTTGACTTAGGGCCGAGAATGTTTGTGGTGGGCACCCCTTTGAATGTGAAAATAAGCTCCCGCACCCCCATAAAAATGTGTTCAGATTTTTCCAGTTGAGTTATATAAATGTCAAATTGAAAAAAAAAAAAACGAAAACGCATAAATATTTCTTTAAAAATGATCAAATTAATTGATGTAGTTCAGCGGATTTTAACCTTACTAAAATTAGAAAGAAAATATACTTATTGAAAAATTACTTTTTATTATTATTTATTACAAAACAAAAAATATATAATGATTCTTATTCTGCCCAAAAACAATAAATTAGATAAATTATACAATCATACAAAATACAATAATACAATTAATACATTTTCTTTTCAAAAAAACTGGAACTCTAAAAATGAAAACTGTTCAATTGTGGACATAAACTTATAAGTTAAGTAAAATTATAAGTTAAGTTAAATTTAATAGCTAATGGCTCATTTGTTGTTGTCTATCTTTTATAATCTTCATGAAGCAAGACTCCTTTTTCGAAAGAGCCACACGCATATCATCACTCGGATTCAGTCGATTTCTGGTTTTTGTTTTTATATGTAGCAGTATAGAAAATCCCGTCTCACACAAATAGGTGGTGGCAAATGGCAAAAGTATATGCAGCGCTGTCTTCGCCAGTTGAGAAAATGGTTCTAATTGAGTACACCAAAATTGTTCAAGGTTCAATTTTTGAAATGTCATTTCACTTCGAGAATTTGCTCTTAGTTCAATAAGTTCACCTTTTAATAAATTGTCGTCGTCCATAGAATCCAGATTAAAAAGAAACGGATCCAATATCCATCTCTGGACTTTTTCAATATCTCCCGTAGAAAAATATTCATGAAAAAAATTACTCAGTCGTTGCAAATGGTTTACAATTTCAGATGAAATTGTTATTTTCTCATTTTCCAGGACGATTTCATCAAGCAATGGAAAATTCGCAAAATTGCCATTTTGAACTCGACTTATCCAAATTTTGAGTTTTTCAATAAAAGCAGATAATTTTTCTCTAGCTGTTATTATATTTGTGCTAGATCCTTGCATTGATATATTTAATTCATTCAAGTGTGTAAATATGTCTGCTAAGTAGGCCAAACACAGTATTGCATCTCTCTTTTCAAAATCTTCAAGTAACTGGGATTTTTGGTTAGTAAGAAACTGAATAATTTCCTCACGCATTTCAAAAACCCTGCTTAACATTCGTCCTTTGGACAGCCACCTTATATCGGTGTGATAAAGAAGTGTGACAAGCGCGGAAAATACGATGATTAAGTGATCGTCCCCGAATATTGTTTACTACATTTATTGCAGTAGTCAAGTGTTTTTTAAACTTATCTGGCAAAGTTTTTGATGCTAGCGCATGACGATGTAACGAACAATGTGTTCTTCTTCTTCTTCTTCATTTACTGGTTTAGGCCTTCTCCATTCAACCAAGATTAGCTTGTATTTTGCATTATATTACTATTTTCAAAGTGGACACAAAATCAGCTAAAATCCTACATGTTGTGCCTGTAGGCGCAGCCAGTATGGCAGCAAGTGATAGGGGAAGTGGCATAGATTCTCCTAGTTTCAGATAGAGTCGTTGGGAATCTTCTTTATAGATAGAGCAAGCAAACAGGAGGTGATGAGCATCTGCTACCTCACCACAGCTGCACAGGTTCGACTGTACTATTTTGAATCTGTACAGGTGGTCGAGAGCAAGAGTATGGTTGAGTCTGAGTCTAATGATCAGGGATGATTCTCTTTTTGTTAAATTTAGTCTCTTATACCAGGGAAAGCTTGGTATTCTGGGGACAAGCGATCGATAGAATGAACCTTTTATGAGGTATGACTGGTCCCATTCCTCTTGCCAGTTGCGATTACATCTAGTTCTGAATTCTGGTAAAAGGCACTTGTATGATATATCATAGTAATCGTAGTCATAGTTATTTGAGCAAGAACTAGCAAGAGCGTCAGCGCGTTCATTTCCTTTTATTCCTGAGTGGCCCGGGATCCAGGCTAAGTATATTTCAAAATTTACCGTATGTAATACTGATATTTGTTTTTTTATTTCCAAACTTATGTGGTCTGAATCGGCTAATATTCCGCTTCTGGATAAGACTTGAAGTGCACTTTTCGAGTCTGATAAAATAATATATTTTTGTGGAGGAAGATTAGAGATAATGTCTAGAGCTTTATGTATAGCTGTTAGTTCAGCAAACATAATGGATGTATTTTCTGCAATTTTAAAAGCACATTCTATCTTGAATTTTGGAATGTATACTCCACAGCTGGTGTTTAATAAAATAAGGTTCTTCGAAGCGTTTGTATATACTTGGATATATCCTGGGTATTTTTCTGCTAATATAGTTTGGAGCATAACATTAGTATCAAAGTTATCGTTCTTAGATAAGCCTATATGTAGATCTATTGATAACGGAATAATTTGAGTCTCGAATGGGAAGGCGTAACATGGGAGCGAGTCAGATACTTTAATTTGGTAGATTAAAGGAGATATTTGGTTGTATTCCCTTACTAATATTGGGAGAGGCTTGTTTCTAAGTGTCCTTCTGCGTTGATATAATAAGGATAATTTTTCAATATTATTAATAATGTACTTGTTGCTGATAGCTATTTGTTTGATTATAAACGTAGAGCTGAGATAGGACGCCCTTAAAGCAAGAGGCAATTCGCCTGCTTCAATAAGTAGCGTATTCGTAGGTGAGGATCTTAGAGCTCCAAGTGCAGTTCTTAGTGCTTGAAACTGAATGCGTTCTAGCTTAACAAACCATGTCTTTTTTACAGGGACTAGTATTGTTGCCGAGTAATCGAGGTGAGGTCGGACGATAGCTTTGTATAACATAAGCATAGTTTCGATATCTGCACCCCATCTGGTCTTTGTTATTGATCTCATTAAATTAAGTCCTTGTTGACATTTTTTAATAATATTATGGATCTGACTATGCCATTGAAGTTTTTTGTCGAAAGACACATCTAAATATGTAGCTTGATTAACATATGGGATAACGTCATTATCAAAAGTGACTGGTTCAGGTTGTACAGGTGTCCTTCTTTTGCTGAATATTACTGATTTACTTTTGGTAGTTGATAATGAAAAGTTGTGATCATGTAGCCATGTTGCCAATACTCTTAAAGCTTCGTTTATTTGATTTATAGCAGTATTCAGATTTGTGTGTGAGCAAAAGAGGACTATGTCATCCGCATATTGTATCATTTCTACCCATTGTCTTACGATATTACTTAGATCTGCTGTGTAAATATTAAATAGTATCGGACTCAGCACTGAGCCCTGGGGAAGGCCTTGGCTTGTGATTCTCGGTCCGTGAAGTTGATCCTTGTTTTTGACGAATACAGATTTAGCAGTTATTAGTTGTATTATTAAGGACGTAAGCTTAGTGGGGATGCCCGTCGAAACTAAGGTTTTAGCCAAGATAGGAATCAGGACATTGTCATATGCTGAAGTTAAATCTAGGAATACTGCCACCATATACTGTTTTCTAGTAAATGTCAAGCTAATTTCTGAAGTGATTTTTGTAAGGCAATGTTGTGTGCGATGGCCTTTGCGAAATCCCGTTTGCGTAGCTGGAAGAATATTATTTTTTTCAACCCACCAATCTATCCTATTTTTAATCATATGTTCCGTTACCTTTAAAATACATGGGGTTAAGGCAATTGGTCTATAAGAGTTTGGATTTGCCGGATCCCTTTCCTTGTTTTAATATGGGGACAATATGGGCGATTTTCCAATGGTCCGGAATGTTTCCTCCTTCTAAGACAAAGTTTAAGAAAGAAATAAAGATTTCTTTAAATTGCAGTGGCATATGTTTAAGGTGGGAATAGTGGACTGGATCCGGTCCAGTGGAGGATTTCTTATCGAGTTTGAGCACAAGTTCAAGTTCATTCATGCTAAAACTTTTATTTAGAATGGGTTCATTCACTTCATTCAGTACGACGGGAGGAAGATTAACATATGAGGGCGTCAGATTGTATAGCACTTCATTTCCACAAGGAATTTTATGCGAGCTCAAATTATTGTTTGTGGTGTTTTTGAACCTTCTTATATATTTGTGTTAAGTTCTTCACAAAATTTTCGAAAACCTTCTTTTTTCTTTTTCTTGAATAACTTCTTTGCTTGTGCCATGGCTCTTTTGGCTTCAATAAAGTTGTCGAGAGACGGGACTTCTTTGTATTGTGCCATTTTAAATATTCTCGTGGATTTAGCTTGTTTACATTCTTCATCCCACCAGGGAGCAGGAAGTTTTCCATTTTTACGTATGCCTTGCTTTGGTGTTGCGGCGCGGTTAGCTTTGAGGATCGAGTTATAAAAAATCTCATATTTTTCTGTTTGATTTGTAGGCATTTGCCAAGTATTAGCTATTTCTTCCAGTGTATCTGTATATATAGACCAGTCTGTCTTTTTCTTTGTCTGTATTGTCAGTGGCGATAGGGTTGATATCAGGATTAGTATTAGTTTGAAACAGGTTGTGTGTGTCAACCATTACTGGATAGTGGTTACTTCCGTAGGTATCATTGAGAACATATAGGTCTAGATCATAATACAGGATGGGACTGCATATTACTAAGTCGATTATACTCTTATTGCCTGAGGGCGGTCGTATCCTAGTTTCCTGACCGTTATTCAAGACATTTAGATCAAATTCTTGTACAAGTTGCTCAATTAATTTACCATTACTCTTCACAGCACAGCTTCCCCATATGGGGCTGAGAGCATTTAAATCTCCACATACAACGTAAGGGTGTTTTAGCTGTTGTACTACGTGCTGCAGAGAATAATAACTTATCCTACAATTTGGGCTCATGTAAATAGCCACAATATTAATACCATTAACTGTAGCTGCTACAATCTGGAAGTCACTTGGATTAAAATGCAAAGATAGTTCCAAGAAGGGAATATCTTTTCTGATGAGAAGAGCGGAACCACCATAACCATTATGGCGATCACATCTTAAAATGGAATATCCAGAAATATTGAAAATGTGTCCAGGATTGAGTCAGGTTTCTGTAAGAATAGCAATTTTTACATTGTAGGATTGAAGTAAATCTTGAAGATTAACTTTGTTTGCTTGAATCGATCTCACGTTCCAGTTCAAAATCATGTTCAGAGTTAGTAGTAAGGACATTATTAATAATTCGAGCTAGGATACTATATATTATATTAAAGACCTGTTCCGAATTAGGAAGAGGTTTGAGTAGGTCTTTAAGCTCAGATAGCTGACCCGCATTGAACATATTATTAGCTGGTAAGTTGGTAGGCTGGGTAAGCGAAGGTGCAGTTACCATGGACGAGCTAGTCGCGGGAGATGTATTTCCATTAGGGAACCATAGTAGGTCGTTATGTGCACCACGATCATATCCTGGAGAGATAACTCGTCTTTTCTTGTTTACAGCTATCGGTGAGCGTGCTGTTGCCGCGTAGGTCCGCCCGAGGGGGTTCCTATAGGAACTTACAACACTTGTATGTATGTTGTCAATCAGGGGTGAAGAAAGTTGCGGGAACTGTTGAGGGCTTCTAAAGATACTATTGTCACCAGTAGTTGTTGGCTTCAGGGGACGGGGGATGCGGTTAGAAGCATCAAAAAACGTTATGTTTTCAAATGCCATCACCTCTTTTATTTTTTGTTGGCGTTTGAGTTCAGGACAGTCTGGATAGAGTCCGTCATGTGGTCCATCACAATGTATGCATTTTGCTACACAGGATGTGTCTGGATGTGGTGCATTACCACACCTGCGACAACGTTCCGTACTTTTACATGCTTTAGAATTGTGTCCAAACCTTAGACATTTCGTACATCTAACAACTGGTAAAATGTATGTTCTTACTTCTAAAGGTCCATAGAATAATGACACCATTTTCGGCAGCATACATCCTTTGAAGGTTATGACCACAGATTTCATGGGTTCGTATCGCATTTCATCATTCTCCTTTACACGACGATTTAGTCGTCTAGCGTTTAAGACTTGTTTCGTGGAATTCAGGTTATTTATAGTTTCATCTGGCGAAAAAGACGACATCTGTCGACATTTCTGATAACACCTTGACACGTGGTAAGATGCCTTGGGATATATATGTTAAGTATATCTTGTTGAAGTTTCGCTAGCACTAATTTGTTAGCTTCTGCTGATGATGCAAATCGTACGGATATTCTGTTTCGTCCCTTTTTATTAATGCTTTGGATTCCAGTCAGTTTCTTGGTCGATAACATTTGCCCTATTTTCATCAGGTGAAAATGGCTCGCTGGTTTATTACTGTCCTTGTTTTCTATATACACTTCAAACGGTCCTAAATCCGCTGAAGAAAATAAATTAACAATTTCTTCCTTGTGAGTGTCCATTTCCGCATTAGCGGAAGGAGGACTCTTGTCCGGCAGGGGAGTTACCCCCCCTGGAGATTTATCACTCATATGTAAAAACTATTATATTAATATTTAAGAATTCACAGCTGTTCACAAATTATTAATAAGTTTCTTGAAACCTATGTTAATGAGGTCCAATTAATTATAATAACTGATAAGCTATATTAGATAATCACACAGGAGCGCTCGTAAACACGTCTGGTTCGTTCAAATGATCGAGGTAGACTGTGAAAAACAATGTGTTGTTATGACTTCTGGCAATTCTTTCTTCATGTACGCTACAAATCCAGAATTTTTGCCTATTAATGAAGGGGCACAGTCAGTGCAAATTGATCCAATTACACTCATTGGTATTTGATGTTAAAAAAAAAGTCTTTGACGTTGTTATACACATCAATGCCTTTTGTTGTCAACTCCAGTGAAATAAAAATTCTTAAAAAATATCATTTCCCTTAATGTATCGAACATATGCTAGGAGCTGACTGCAATTATCAACATCAGTCGATTCGTCCAATTGAATACCCACTTTGAGAGGACTAGCTTTAATGTCTTCAATAATTTGTTGTAAAATATTCTCACTGATATCTTCAATATGCGATTGTATCACATTGTTCGATAATGAAATTTTCTGAATTTTCTTATATGCTTCAGGATGAAAAATAATTTTCGCAATTTCCAATACACATGGTTTTATCAATTCCTCAGCTATCGTATGAGACTTTTTCTTCTTTGCGCGCAGATATGCAACTTTATAAGATGCTTCTAGCAAAGGCTTTTCAATTGCCGCAGACGTAAAGTTTGTGATACTACCCGTACTATCAAATCGGGTCTTCTTAGACTTCAAAATGTTAAGCGTATGTCCCGCAGTTTCACCACCAAGCAGATTGTTTAAATGTTGTAACATCTTTGATGGTTTCAGATTAGAACTTGAAAATACCTTGGAACATAAAATACACTGAGGTCGTTGATTCCCATCTTTCTTTGTCATACAGGTGAATCCATAAGAAATGTAATCGTCTTTCCATCGACGTATTTTAGACATGTTTAGGGTTACTGTAAAAATTGAAAAAACATGCATGCATAAATACGCATTTTAATGAAACTATAAAATAAATACATTAAAATAACAAACAAAATTTAATGGTAGATAAATGTCATTAAATTTTTAAATGTAAATTTTACAATTTGCTATTCATATAATTTTTAAAAAATCGGTAAGTAGACTAGTAAATTTTTCCATAACACATTCAGATCAATTCTGTAAAAAGTTACTGTGTAATAACGTTACTACAACATAAAGTATTATAAAAAGTATAATGCCTTTCATTCATGATAGTAATTGACCTTGTTCATAGTGACAAATTTAGTTACAATTATCATAGTAACAGAGTTACAGAATTGGTCTGATTGATTCTTAAAATACTGTAAACAAGAAATACTTCCAATTCAACCGTTGATGAACGATGCACTGATATAGATGATAGAGTTGTTTACGCTGCAATCACAGTATATAAGCAGATAAGAGTGGGGATACTGTATTATTGGGTTCAACAGCGCTATGAAGTGACGCCAAGTGGACAAAAACTGAACTAGGCGAAACGAGTAATGGTTCATTGTTTACGTCTGGTGTACATATCCTTTCTCGTGTAGTTTGTATCGCTTTTAAACGTTAGTGTTGCAGTTTGTTTGTTATATTAACATTTGATAGCAATTATTATTCTTTTTTATATAACTTTATGTTATAATGAGTTATCATAACACAAATTGCTGTGTGTTTGGCTATCACTCTAGAAAAGGAAGTAACAAAAACATTCACTTCCACTATTTTCCAAATGAGAAACAATTTGTGAAAATAATAAATAAATTTGGTGTTGTGGAAGAGATAAATAGGAAAAAAGCATGGGAAAATGCTATAAATACGGGAAAAAGGGTGACAAAAAGTATGAGGGTGTGCTCAAAGCATTTCAAAGCTACAGATTACATCAATATGTCAGGTATAAAAGGCATTTTATTTTACTAAACATCAATATTTATAACTCTGTTTTGTAGGATTTTTGCAAAATACAAGTCCCCGCCTTAAAAATACTTCAGTTCCATCATTAAATTTACCAATGAAATATTTTAATAAGAAGGAAAGTTTGTGTGACAAAAATCGACAAGAAAGATTCGAAAGAAGAAAATTGTTAAGGGAAAAACATGGGAAATTTTTTGATGACCCAGTTTCATACGATACTCTTCATGATCATCAATTGATAAACAATTTATCGGAGGAGAATATATCATCGAGAGATCTTTTGGAAAAGGAAAAAGTAGCTGTAAGTGGGTTATTAGACCTAGTAAATTTACCTCCGCTGGATTTAGAACATGACGATAAAAGTGTGCAAGTGACCAGTGGTGATTTTGTTTTGAGTTTTTCAAATACTATAAAAGATAATTCATCTCTGAACTCTTTAAGAGGTATTAGATCTTTAGAACTATTAAATCAGTTAACAAATATGGTGAAAGAACACTTTCCCCAAAAAAGCATTTTGTCAATTAGTGTTAAAGACAGAATTTTACTGGTTTTTATGAAATTAAAGCTGGCATTAACATTTAAAGTCCTATATTTTTTTTCAAAATTTCACCATCGCTCTGCAGTAGCATATTTGCAGAATATGTGACATATTTATCAGAAATTTTACATTCGTGCATAAAATGGCCTTCTTTGGAAGAAATAAAAAATAATATGCCAAAATGTTTCACGGATTTTTCAAACGTAAGGGTGATTGTAGATTGTACAGAAGTTCCGGTATAAAAACCAAAATGTTTATGTTGTCGGATACGAACATACTCTCAGTACAAAGGAAAAAACAATAAAAATTATGACAGGTGTAAGTCCAGGAGGACTGTTAACATTTGTTTCAAAATGTTATGGTGGACGTACTTCCGATAAGGCCATATTTGAGCAGAGCAAAATAATAGAAAAGTTAGAACCATATATAGATGGTGTAATGGTCGATAAAGGATTTTTTATTGATAAAATATGCGAGCAGCATTGTATATCTGTAATTCGACCTCCGTTTTTAAGAAAAAAAAATCCCCTAAGCCCAGCTGAAGCTAAAATAAACGTAAGAATTGCACGTGCTAGAGTTCACGTAGAGATAATGAACCAGCGTATTCGTGTGTTCGATATTTTAAATAACACTCTTCCATGGACACTTGTACGCTATATTGACGATATAATTATTATTTGCTGTGCAATGGCAAATTTGCAATCTCCAATCATGAGTGATGATAAATTTTAATTATTTTTAGCACAGATTGGTTTACCATGGTACGGTAAAGGTACAATTATTCCAACTATTTGATGGCCATTGATCAATTTTAATCTATATTAATAAAATTGGAAGTTATACCTATTTACCTTTTTTTTTTGTACATAAGAAAATTTGTTTAGAATAAAGAAACGTTTCTTTTCTGTTCAAAGTAGCTTTTAAGAACATCACTTATTATTTATCTAACATAAAAAATATATGTAAGAGTAGTTTAGAACAAAGAAACGATTATTTTCTGTTCTACTTGAAATTGAAATATGTTACTTATGATTTACGTTAACAGCAAAAACTTACATAACAAAAACCGGACGAAGTACGGGTACGCCAGCTAGTTAATAATAAAATTGTCTCCATGTATGTGTATAGTAATTATATTTTTAAATAAAAGATTGTAAAAAATAAATATTTATATTCATATTTTAATAACCTGTTTTATTCTACCTAAAAAGCTGTTTAGTTTGAACAAATAGCATGTAGCATATTTTCAAAATATATATTTTTTAATTTAGTCAATAGCTTTATAGCAAAATCCTTATCAAAATCAGTCTTGATATTTAAAAAAGTATTATCAATGTTAAGAATATAATAAAATCGCATACTGGCAGGTTTAATATTGCCATCCCAAACTGGACCTGACCATAATATTGATGATTGGGATTTAATATTAATTTTTCATTACGAAATATAATATAATTAAGGGTTTTTATTAATTCCACAGCAGTTGTTTCTCTACCTGAAAATAATTTTTAAATAAATAAAATTAATTTAGAAATAAACAAAATTTTAAAATTAACCTTCATATGGACATTTAATTTCCAATAATTTTGTTGGTATTCCATCTTGGCATACTATGCCTTCCGCTGAATAACTCAGCCAAAGATTAGAGGGGCAAATAAAAATACCAATTTCCTGTACCGTGCATCCTAATCTCTCTGCATAAGTATTTCTGGCTAATTTTTCACTTTCTATCCCATGTAAAGTGAACCTATTTTGAAAAGATTAGGCCAAAAATACTTTTCGGATTTACTTTCCCAATCCCCTTTACTGTATGCATACAGCCCATAGCAACGAGAACCAGTTATTCTAAACTGGCGTTGCCGTAACCATTCCGTTTTATTTTCTTTAGTGTTTAGGCATATTTTAAGAACATCTGTATTGGATGTCGTTAAAAGTTTCAGCGCAGTACTGCCCTTTAAAATTTATTGATATATTTTTTATTTGTTGTAACAAATCAGTAGCAGAATTTTTTATAAAATATTCAATCAATTCTGTTTCCTTTCGATTGATCTGTGGGGCTGGTAATATTGTTGTTCGCCTTCCGATCCTATTTTAGAAAAAAATAATAAAACAAAATTTCTAATTATAATTTATTGTGTTCGAGAGGTATTTACTAACTTATTAATATTCAACAAACTAGTATTTATTAAACAAATTAAATAAAAAACAAACACTAAATTATAAAAATCCTTATCGAACATAATTAAATATCTACCCGTGTAATTTTAATGCAGAATTAGGACATGCGGTCTCAAATTTTGTACGCAGCTTTCCCAATATATTTTCACTAAACCTGCTGTGCCTGCTTTTGTTTTTAATCAATTTTTTTAGGCAAGGAGTTTCTAACAGAGGTTGCGGTTCATACTGTTGTAAGACAGGTTTTTTTAAAGGAGACCACAGGCATTTTAAATCTGTGCTGGTTACTGTTTCCATACACAATATATTGTTTCTGGAACAAAAAGAAAAACCAACAGAAACCACACAAAAAAAAAAAGAAAAATCAAATATTCCAATAAAATCAATCAATGCCCTGATCTTGGCTTCTTTTATTTTGATTTGTTAACCACCTGGTACAAAATAATAGGACAGCTGAAATGTGTTTGCATGTAGTTCCTGCTTTACAGGTGCAGGACATATTTAAAACTTCAACATCACTACTAAATTTTAATTTCTCAGTGACTTCGTGAGGTGGTGATCTCAAACTGCTTGTTTGTAAACATAACCCACATATGTCGACATGCTCATCATTTTTGTCCAAAATTCCGCACAACATAAGATGTCCGGCGTTTAACAACTCTTCTGCTTCAACTACACACATAGAAGAAGGTGTTGCACTTAAAAAATTAAAATAATTTAATAAGGATAGCTGTTTATTATCCATTGTAAATCGATGATTTAACATGTAAACAAATATGGACAACTTTCACATTACTCGTTTCAATCAGCTGTTCACAGCGCTCGTAGCGCCGCCATCGGGCATTGTTGTACCGAATACTCTGCTGCAATGGTCAGAACATAGATTACATATACTGCTACAGATAGGCAACTCTCGCTACCTCGAGGTATTTTTCCCCCGTCCTCCACCGCCTGATATGTTAGTTCCACTACATATTCTAGTGGCGCTGTAGTTTCGAGTAGTGGGTCAGAAGCTAACTGAGGCACAGTGGCCATTTAGAAAGAGAAATTATGCGTGAAACTAGATGCACTCAAAATTCTGATGACGTCACACGTCAAAATGAAGTACCGACTGTTAAAAAAATCTAGACTATTTAAAATATAAATAAAGTAGATTTTTTATATTAATTTTATAAATTTCTATAAATTGTATCTCGCACCCCTCACAATGCTTTCCCGCACCGCTGAGGGTGCCGGTACCCCCGGTTGGGAACCGCTGCTCTAATAGTTGTTAGACACATAATATATTTATGAAGCTAATACATTTATTAGTGATTTCCAAGTTAGAAAATCTTTCTAATAGTTTATTAGCAACATAATATTTTGTTTTTGTATTGGTATTTCTTATGAAGATAGTAAGTAACACGGTGCAAGAGGGATAGAGCTATACGTAAATTTGTAGAGCTAAAGTGAGATGATATTTTGACAAGAAATATTTCGCCCTTACATTCAATGACGTTACGTATATTTTTTGTGTTACTGTTAAAATGACAATTAAACGGCATTCAACAAAGTTTACCACAGCAAAAGAGGATAATATGGATAGAAGAGGAGTTAATAAAAATAACATTTTATAATACAAAAGTGATTGAAAATAAGAAAACAGCCATATTTTGCTTTATTTTACATTCCTTAAACAATATGAATTAAACTTATCAGCAGTTTTCAGCCACACATCTTTATTATTCTGCCAATAATTGCGTCTATCTTCTTATTTTCTAGCATTTTTATATAAATAGTAATTCTTAAAGCATTGTTTGTAATGTATTGTAATCGTAATTGAAAGAAATACATAAAAAAATAAAAAACAATGTTTATTTCAAAATATATATTTATGGTATATATTGTTCTTATATATCACGTTTACAATAAATGCTCAAAATATTCTAAAAACGGTTGTCAATTCAATTCAATTCATCCAAACAGATTGTCGAATTCGTCAAAATACAACTAAAATGTATATAAAACACTAAAATCACCATTATAGAAAAAATATGGATATATAAAAACTACACATTAGGCGTTTTCGCAAACCCTATCCGATACATATATGACGTCATTGATTTAATCTGATAGCTACGAACCTGTTCGCAAACTTTTTCTTTGATCAGATACAAAACTATCTACGTTCGCAAACCTACAATAACTATCTGATAAACGCGATCGGATAGCAATATTTCAATCCTACAAAATAGTAGGATTCATTTCAGATTAAATAACCTAAAAACTTGTTTGATGAGTATGTCATTCTGAGTTTTTGACTTTAATCTAAAAAATTTTGTCGATTATAACTATTGGACACGCTTTTTTTTCGATAATGATGGTTATGATGATACAGACGAAAATAATATGGTAATGCTATTTTTAAACCACAAAGATAAAAAGAAACGAATTACAGTGGAAAACTATGAAAATATTATTTATCGTTATTCGTTAAGATATTACAAATCGTCAAGTTTAAATAAAGAAATAAAGTCGTAAGTGCTGCCATCTAGACAATAGAACACTGAACTCTAAACAATCCTGTCCGCAAAGGTCCGTAAGAAGTTATTTGGATCAAGCGATTAATATTCGTTCGCAAACTGATTTTATGTGATAAACAGTAAGCTGATAAATTCTATCCGATTGAATTTCGTGACGTCATTTATTTATCGGATACGCGATCGGATTGAGGTTTGCTAAAACGGCTATTTGTGTTGTATATTATATAGTAGTTATGTAGTTTACATGGTTACAGGAAACTGTTAGAGAAAAACAATATAATATAAATAATTAGATGTCAAATAATTATAATAAAATATATTTAAGATATTGTATTTAGTTTATGTTATATAATAAAATTAAATATAAAACATTACAAATTATGAGACCTCGTGAAGTGCCTAAAGAATTATTCAACGAAGTAGTTAGTTAGTTAAAATTTTTGGCGCACAGCAACAAAGGCTATTTGCGCCTAACGCAGCCCATCTAAATGACTACACTACATATTAAAAACAATAAATTAAATAATTAATAAATAGATAAAATCAATAAAATTACACATACTCAATAAAAGAAATCTTGCACTGACAAACACAAATAAGTAATATAAAAAGTCTGTTCGAAAATTTGAACAGACTCAGGGTGATGGTAAGATGCTGTAAAGGGGCCAATTACCATCGAATATCACAGTCAATAACTAGAAACACATTAAAATAAAGTGCAAGACTTCACACATAAAACAGTAAGTGCGATTCTCTCAGGAAGAGTATCAGCCTGTCCATGAGTACTCTGTCGTCACCTAAAGCAACTGACAGGTCATAACACAGGCCTAACATCTCCCTGACATCCTCGAACTGTACACATTCAGTTAAAATGTGTAACACAGACAAATCTCTCCTCCTCGAAGGAGGTGTCCATGGGTGACCTATACGGAGGCGTGTGATGGCGGTTTCCTCCCTGCGGTTAATCCTGCAGGAAGAACCCCATGGTTTAACGTCTCCCTTAATCTGTCGTAGCTTAACGTTCTGTGTGCGGCTCCACTCATGTTGCCACATGTCTAAAACCAGATGTTTCAGATGACTCTTTGCATCATCTGGAAAAACGAAACGCACATCAATCATAGGTCTGTGAGAGGCGGCTTTTGCAGCTGCATCTGCCGCTTCGTTGCCTTTAATACCAACATGTCCCGGTATCCAAAACAGCTCTACCCTCACATTCTGAGCATTCAGATTGTGAAGTAGCAACCGGATCTTTAGTACAAGAGGATGCACTGAATCTGGATCTTGATACTGTTCAGAGCGCTCAGCGAGTCCGTCAAGATAACACTTGACCGACTTTGCTCTGACTAAACAAAACACAGGGCCTTGAAAATAGCATACAGCTCAGCAGTGTACACACTCGTTATAGAGTGCAGACGGTACTGAAACTGTTGGCGTGGATTCAAAACAACGAACGCACACCCAACCCTGGTTCCGGATTTTGATCCGTCAGTAAAAATGACAGTATCCTCGAACCTAGGGACCAGTGTTCTTTGTAACTCATGTTGGTATTCGATAGGCAACGTAGTATCTTTATCAAACCTAGTTAATGTGAGGTTCACAAGTGGACGCGGTAGCGTCCATGGTGGAACAGCACACAAAACGAAACTTGCCATTTCAGGCATATTAAAATCAATATCGCCCAAAATGTCGAAAGTCCTCAGACCAAAAGGCCTACTGGCTCTTGGTTTTCTGTCATAGATCTCTGTATGCCTATTTTGTAGAATTGGGTCATACGCGGGATGATCTGGCTTGGCACTGAGTGCAGCCATATACCGCAAAGATAGAATTTTACGACGATTGTACAGTGACGGTTCGCCTGCTTCACACAACAGGCTTAGTATTGGACTGGTGCGAAATGCACCTGTGGCCAATCTAACCCCAGTTTGATGTACAGTGTCAAGAATTCTTATCTCTTGGTGTTTAGCTAACCCATAAGCTAGACGTCCATAGTCCAGCTTAGAGCGCACTAGAGAACGATATAAACGCAACATGACAGTGCGGTCTGCCCCCCATGTCTTATGACTGAGGACCCGCAACAAATTGAGCGACTTCTGGCATTTTTTCTTGACGGACAAAAAAATTTCCCGCCAAGTAAGACGAGTGTCAAACACGAGACCCAGAAAGCTGGCAGTATCGGTAAAGGGTAACTGTGCTCCATTTAGTGTGAGTGTAGGATTGGGATGTACACCCCCTTTCCTACAAAAATGGACACACACAGTTTTGCTGGTCGAGAATTTGAAGCCATTTTCGGTTGCCCATGTATCGAGACGATTGATGGTCAGCTGGAGCTGACGTTCGATTGTACTAGTCTTTTGTCCGGCGACAAAGATACCAATGTCGTCGACAAATATCGAACTCTGTACAGGCAATCGAATACATGAAGCTTCACCGTTAATGGCAATCAAAAATAGCGTAACGCTCAGTATGGAGCCCTGTGGGACCCCATTGTCCAGTGCGAACATTTGTGACAGGGTATTTCCGATCCGCACCCTGAAGCGCCGGTTCGACATGAAGTCTTTTATAAAGAACATCAAGTGTCCCCGGAGACCCCAGGAATGTACGGAGAATAACATAAATCCATGCAGTGTCATAGGCTTTCTCAATATCGAAAAACACAGCTACCAGGTGTTTGTTTTCAACCAAAGCATTCCTGATAGCTGTCTCTAGTCTGACCAGATTATCTGCTGTTGAGCGGTGACGGCGAAAACAGCACTGTGTATTGGCCAGCGTCAAGTCGTTTGATTCTAAAAACCAAATTAGACGCTTGCTGATCATTCGCTCCATGAGCTTGCAGAGACAACTGGTCAGTGATATTGGTCTATAGCTAGAGGGCAAGTGTTTATCTTTCCCGACTTTGGGGATAGGAATTATATGAGATTCCTTCCATTTGGTCGGGCACATGCCCTCAGTCCATATCCTGTTATAGACATTCAAAAGCCTAGACTTAGATGATTCCGGAAGTTTTCGATTCATACGATCATGTATCGCATCTGGACCAGGAGAGCTATCCTTACATTTTGACATCGCGCTATCTAGCTCTTCACGAGAGAAAAGCAGGTTGTATACCTCGCCATTTCTGGAGAAGAAATTAAGATGTATAGATTCTAGACCTGCTTTACGAGTTAGAAACTCAGATGGATAATGTTCAGGCTAGAATTAAACGCAAAATTAGATGCCAAAGTGTTAGCAATTTCGACCGCTGATGTGACTACATTACCATTTACCGATAGGCCAGCAATGGCTGTAGCTGTATTTCGACCGGAGATTTTCCGGACCTTCTCCCAAACTTTGGCCACTGGATTGGAAACTGTAACGGTGCATGCATATTTGCGCCATGATTCGCGCTTGCTTTCTTTCACAATCCTCTTAGCACGAGCTTTCGCTCGCTGAAAGGCTATCATGTTTTCCTCTGTTGAACAACGATGGAAAGTATTGAGAAGAGGTGTCTCCTTGCACGTAGCGCCAGGTCGCATTCGTCGTTCCACCAGGGAACAGGAACTCGACGGGGCTGAGTGGATGACAGCGGTATGCTGCTTTTAGCCGCGCTCCTCGTCTACGGTCAAGTTCGGAATATCCTCATGAGAGAATGATTCCGCAAACTTGGTCCAATCTGCTTTCCGAAGAACCCACTGTGGCCAGCGGGATTCGGTAACAGTACTAAACAGAGGCCTTAAGAGGATTGGAAAGTTATCACTACCGCACAGGTCGTGATGCACATCCCAATTGAACAATGGAGCGATTGCTCCTGAAACGACGCTAAGATCTATAGCACTATATGTACCCGTTGCTGCACAGAAGTGGGTCTGCCGTCGTTCAAAAAGCTCAGATTCAAGTCGTTCAACATATTCTCCAGGTGACGTCCCCGTCGATCGTTCCACACCGATCCCCAACACACATTGTAGGCGTTAAAATCGCCTAGCAGTATGAAGGGCGGTGGGAGTTGATCGATGATGTTCACGACATCTCGGATGTCAGTTCGAACACCAGGGGGAAGGTAGATAGAACAAATCGTCACCTGCAGGGGAAGTGCAACACGAACTGCTACGACCTGCAACTCAGTGTCAATGTCTACAGGGTCGTGGTACAATGTGTCTCTAACGAGAATTGCCACGCCGTCACATGCTCTTGCCCCCGTAAGGAAATCCGTGCGAAACACGGAGTATCCTCTTGCCATCTGGTTGCCACAACGATCTGAGGTGTGACCATAACGCTGGCACTTGTAGCATCGCATTGGATTGGGGTAGTAGGGGCGAACGTTACAAACGCTGTACCCCACCTTTACCGATGTTGGACACCTTTTGCCAGCGAAGGACACCACCATAGAGATCGAAGGCTTGCCGTTCCGGGGGTTGAGCTTCCTGTATTCGACGACACCTTGCGATGTCATTTCCTGCACAAACTCTTCCTCCGTAACATAAGCAAGGTCGCGTTTCGTTACGACGCCTTTCGAGGTATTCAGGGCCTTATGCGGCTGAACTGAAATTCCAAACTCACCAAACTTGACACATCTCTGTAATGTTGACGACGCCTCAGCCTCTTCTTCGACAAGCAGTGTACCGTCCGACAACTTTCGCACCGATTTTATTCCAGTAGAGCACTTATTTCTCAATGTTCGGGCAACAAAGAAGGGGAACATCTCTTTGAAAGACTTACCCTCTTCTTGAACCTTTACGACGAGAAATCGTGGTACTGGTATACAAAACTCAACATCTCTTTTACCTTCTACCTTCTTGGCAGCTGGTTTATTACATCCCTCGTCGGATGACTGAGCATCACGACGAGGTCTCTTGTTCGATTTTTTACGGAGTTTACTCTCAACTTTGGCGGAATTTAAAAAGTTTGTATCCTTTCGGGTAGTCGCCATACCCGTATAAAAAGTTTCATCACCTTGCCATGCCCTCCCACCAGGAAGCCTCACACCGGGGACGTTGGCTGCAAACCGGCTTAATGCCCCAGACATGTCAGGATGATATAGCATCGGAGGAAGTAGTCACGGGCTGTTCGACCCGCTCGAGAACCAAGAGTAGCCAACTCTGGAACGCCACTTCTGAAGCCACTTCTGAAGCCACTTCTGAAGAAGGCGTGTTGGGATCGTACTGTCCGCGGGCAGCAGTCTCCCTCAACCGACCAGGATCCTCTTCTCCGGCGTTACGGGTCTCCACGCACGGCAAACACGTGGGTAGGAATTTAAGTAGGAGATAAAAGAGACAACAGGTAAGCCTATACCTACAATCGGCTTCTCTGAACCGTGTCCTTCCAAATGATATGTGATTCAGGGTACGTGGGATCATCAGGCCCAAAAGCTCTATATGGTCAGGTGATGCGACCATTATGAACTTCCCTTGCGTGATTGAGGGTACGCGGGATCATCAGGCCCGAAAGCTCGACAAATGGCCAGGTGTTATGGCCATTATGAACTTCCCCTGCGGGGTGTAGATCGCAGAATTCCATACACGGCTAAGTTTGATAAATGCGTCTCGCTTTGCGTATTCTGCTTTCCACATCTAAATCCGCGCCACCGTCCACAGACACAACACTCCCCAAGTACTGGAAATCACCCACACGCTCGGTTTGATGGTTACCGAGAAGTAAAGGTCTATCGTTTTCTGAATTTATCCGCATTTATTTTGTCTTGGAGCTATTAATTTTCAATCCAACTTTTGCAGATTCAATCGTGAGGTCATTCAGTTTTTGCTGCATGTCTCCATGCTTATGCGACAACTCACATTTATCGTCTGCAAAATCCAGTGACTCCAGTCTGACTGTTGGTGTTAGCGGATTCCAAATGATTCCTCTGGGTTTGTTAGCTGTTGATCGTCTAGCCACGGCGTCTAAAACTATCAAAAAAAGAAGCGGTGACATCACACAACCTTGTCTAAAACCTGTAATGGTTGGAAAGGGTTCTGACAAGCTACCATTGTGTAGAACTCTACACGTGAAGCCGTTGTAGCTATTTCTAACCAGAGATATTATTTTGTCAGGCACTCTGCATTTCAGCCCAAATGCATTCTCTATCGACAGAGTCGAATGCATTTTCATAGTCGACGAAAAGAAGATACAAGGTGGAACGGAACTCGACTGCTTGTTCGATGATAATCCTGAGGTTATTAATTTGGTCTATACAAGACCTGCCTGTTCTGAAACCGACCTGTTCAGGTCGCAATTTCTCGATAGCTGTGACCATTCTTTCAAGGATTATCTTGCAAAAAATCTTCATTACTGAGCATAAGATGTTAATGCTACGCCAATTATTGCAGTCCGTCAGGTCCCCTTTCTTGCCAGTCTTGCCAGTCCGAAGGAAATGACTCTTGTTCCCACACCTTGGTGAAGAGTGGATGAAGACATTCAGCAAACAAGTTGACGTCTGTTTTAAGTACCTCAGCTGTGATATTATCACAGCCCGCAGCCTTGTTGTTCTTCAAACTCTTGATGGCGACAATAATTTCTCTCTTAGATGGCGGAATGGTTCTAATTGGAGGAGGACATATTTCCGTTTGTATCGTTGGTTCTAAATTACAACGCTGTAAGTTTAGAATCTCTGAGAAATGTTCTCTCCATCTTTGCAGTCGTTTTTCTACATTAGTCAATAGCACACCGTTCTTGTCTTTTACAGGCATATTCTTGTATTGAACGGAATGGGCAATTCTCCGCGTAATGTCATAAAGGTCCTTCATGTTACGAGAGGCTGCCGCGTTTTCTGCTTGTTGAGCTAATGTATTCATACACAGACGTTTTTCAATTAAAACTGAAATATTAACACATTTTGCGAACTTTTAGGTTCTATGTCACTTTATTAAGCACTTCATGTTGCCTATAAATTATTAGCAGGGGTATGAAACACATATACACGACCTTGAAACGGTTTTAAGTTATATTCCATCCACCGACAGCGGTAAAAGCGTTTTTTTTAACCAACATTTTGAGAACACTTCATTATCGGCAATTTGCGGCAATTGTTTTTGACGTTGTAACAATAGGTGACAGTAAATTGTGATTGTGACAGTGATGAATTTTATAAGAAATTTTAAATATTAGCACCACATTTTTTATTTTAAAATGGTGTTGTGTAATTAATAATATTTTAAATGGTAAATGCAAAAGAAATATAAATAGTGTAATTAAAAAAATGGCACAGACTAAATTTAATATGTACAATAAAAGTAAATATAAAAGTAAAAAATAAATACTTGTTTATTTATTTCATATGCTTGCTTGCAAATAAAATAATAAAACTTAATGCTTACTGAAGTATTAATTTTAACAATTGTTATTAATTTTAATTTCTGGAAATTAATTAGGAGAGTTGTAAATAAATTAATAATAATTTTCGGTTCAAGGCAATCTTTAATTTTCTACCGAAATTACATTTTATTTTTCAATTTTGGTAGAAAATTAATGATCGCGCGATTCATAGCAATTTAAAATATAAAAATATGTTTGTGTGCACTGCGGGTTGCATACTATATAATCATAGTTCATATTACAACCACGAATGTCGCAACTATCGCTGTCCAAAGCCGTAACGTGGGAGTCCGCTATCTTCCTTGAGTTATAATTTGTGATTATTAGACAAATAAGTCTATTTTTTAGCAACCTTCTAACTATTTCGGGGTGGAACACTCGAAAAAAAAAATATGTTGCTAATACATTTATTGGAGAGCTTATCAGCAACTGGAACTCTCTGCCCTTAAAATATAAATATATTGCGTCGTACTTCTATATTTAATTATATGGGATTTATAAATCATAACTCGCACAAGAAATTTCCAAGTGCAGGTTACAAAGGTCAAAAATTGTCAAAAATGAAATAGTTTATTATAAATAATAAGTTAAATAATGTACCTTAACCTTTCAAAAGCACAATGGTGAATTCAGCACTTTGACCTTAACAAAACTGATCACCGCACAATAATTAATATTCAACAATATGTAATAAATTTAGTAAAAATCTAGGACTGTAAAAATAAATGCGTTACTTTCGTAATATCTTTAATTTTTTTTTTTTTTTTCGTATTAAACAGCGTGCTGTCCTCCGAGCTTAACATTTAATGCGGGTTGCAAAGATGCAGAAGGAAACATTAAGGTCGGACGAGACAACGGGCATGCCAGCTAGCATATCATAAAAGACTGTTTCTTAACATTTTTTCCCCCGCAGGGGAAGTTCATAATGGCCATAACACCTGGCCATTTGTCGAGCTTTCGGGCCTGATGATCCCGCGTACCCTCAATCACGCAAGGGAAGTTCATAATGGTCGCATCACCTGACCATATAGAGCTTTTGGGCCTGATGATCCCACGTACCCTGAACCACATATCATTTGGGAGTAGACAGTTCAGAGAAGCCGATTGTAGGAATAGGCTTATCTGTTGTCTCTTTTATCTCCCACTTAAATTACTACCCACGTGTTTGCCGTGCGTGGAGACCCGTAACGCCGGAGAAGAGGATCCTGGTCGGTTGAGGGAGACTGCTGCCCGCGGACAGTACGATCCCTACACGCCTTCTTTGGCCTCGGATTCAGTAAAACGGGAGGCTGAGTCTGGTCAGCTCAGTCAATCGGCTGGTGTCACGGTTCATGAATAGAGTGGCTCCACTACTGGATCGTGGATGCCGGGGTAATGCCGTGCTACTAGACAAGTATTCGGGGGTCTGTGGGAGCGGATGCAGCTCGCAAGGTTCCAGAGTTGGCGACTACTGGTTCTCGAGCGGGTCGACCAGCCCGTGACTACTTCCCCCGATGCTATATCATCCTGACATGCCTGGCGCAATGAGCCGGTTTGCGGCCAACGTTCCCTGTGTGGGGCTCCCTGGTGGGTGGGCATGGCAGGGTAATGAAACTTAGTATACGGGTATGGCGACTACCCGGAGGGATACAAATTTCTTAAATTCCGCCAATAGTGAGAGTAAACTCCGTAAAAAATCAAACAAGAGACCTCGTCGTGATGCTCAGTCATCCGACGAGGGATGTGTTAGGCCAGCTGCCAAAAAGGCAGAAGGTAAAAAGAGTGTTGAGTATTGTGCACCAGTACCGCGATTTCTCGTCGTGAAGGTTCAGGAAGAGGGTAAGTCTTTTAAGGAGATGTCCCCCTTCTTCGTTGCCCGAACATTGAGAAATACGTGCTCTACTGGCATAAAGTCGGTGCGTAAGTTGTCGGACGGTACACTGCTAATAGAAGCAGATACTGAAGCGTCGTCAATTTGCAGAAATGTGTGAAGTTTGCTGAGTTTGGCATTTCAGTACAGCCGCATAAGACACTGAACTGCTCAAAAGGCGTCGTAACGGATCGTGACCTGGCGTACGTTACGGAGGAAGAGTTCGTGCAGGAAATGGCATCGCAAGGTATCATTGAATGCAAGAAGCTCAACCCCCGGAACGGCAAGCCTTCGATCTCCATGGTGGTGTCCTTCGCTGGTACCAGGTGTCAAACATCGGTAAGGGTGGGGTATAACGTTTGTAACGTTCGCCCCTACTACCCAAACCCGATGCGATGCTACAAGTGTCAGCGTTATGAGCACACCTCTAAGTCGCTGTGGTAAGCAGACCATCTGTGCCAACTGCGGACAGGATCAACATGAAGTTGAAACTTGTCCAAACGCGGCACACTGCGTGAACTGCAAAGGGGCGCATGCCTCTACTTCACGCCACTGCCCAACGTACTTGGAGGAGAAGGCAATACAGGTCATTAGAACGCAGGACAGGATACCGTATTTCGACGCCAAGAGGAAATACAAAGAAAGCGCGCCGGTTACTTTTGCGAGATCTTTCGCGCAAGTAGCTGCCAAGCGAACTGCAAGTGTGCAAACTCAGACAGAGATAGTGCCTTGTTCGACAACTGCAACACCTGTGACAGTTGCAACAAATACTAGTAGAGAAAAGGTGGTATTGGTCCCAGAGACCAAAATTCAGACCCCACAACCTGGGGGATCGGGTCTGAGTAAATCCCCCTCCCCTAAAGGAGAACGCACTCAACCTCAGTTCTCCCAACCACCTAAGGAGAAGACCCCACAGTCTTCTCCACAAACGAGAAGCGATCAGAGAATGGTCGCTTCTACAAAGCCCTCATCAGTCACTCCTGAAAAGGAGACTGATAAGGGATCCGTTGGTTCTCACTGGATACTTGTGAGAACCAAACAATCAAAAAAGGAGTCCAGTGTGTCCATCAAAACACCTGGACTACCAAATGAAGGTGTAGCCGAGAAAATGGATGTAGACCCGCAACCTAAGGGTAAACCAAAGATCATTAGGTTGCGGGGTAACTCCCCTAAACAGAAATGAATGGTCCACTAATCCAGTGGAACTGTAACGGTGTATATCAGCGCTACGAAGAACTGCGACTTTTATTGTCAGATTTTGCGCCTTCGTGTGTTTGCCTGCAGGAAACAAACTTCAACGAAACCGACACATTCTCTCCTCGGGGATACTCCGTGTTTCGCACGGATTTCCTTACGGGGTTAAGAGCATGTGACGGCGTGGCAATTCTCGTTTGAGACACATTGTACCACGATCCTGTAGACATTGACACTGAGTTGCAGGTCGTAGCAGTTCGTGTTGCAGTTCCCCTCCAGGTGACGATTTGTTCTATCTACCTTCCCCCTGGTGTTCGAACTGACATCCGAGATGTCGTGAACATCATCGATCAACTCCCACCGCCCTTCATACTGCTAGGCGATTTTAACGCCTACAATGTGTGTTGGGGATCGGTGCGGAACGATCGACGGGGACGTCAGCTGGAAAATATGTTGAACGAATTGAATTTGAGCTTTCTGAACGACGGCAGACCCACGCACTTTTGTGCAGCAACGGGTACATTTAGCGCTATAGATCTTAGCGTTGTTTCAGGAGCCATCGCTCCGTTGTTCAAATGGGATGTGCATCACGACCTGTGCGGTAGTGATCACTTTCCAATCCTCTTAAAGCCTCTGTTTAATACTGTTACCGAATCCCGCTGGCCACAGTGGGTTCTTCGGAAAGCAGATTGGACCAAGTTTGCGGAATCATTCTCGCATGAGGATATTCCGAGCTTGACCGTAGACGAAGAGGTGAATCATTTCACGGACTCCATCACAAGCGCGGCTAAAAACAGCATACCGCTGTCATCCACCCAGCCCCGTCGAGTTCCCGTTCCCTGGTGGAACGAGGAATGCGACTTGGCGCTACGTGAAAGGAGACACCTCTTCAATACATTCCGTCGTTGTCCAACAGAGGAAAACATGATAGCCTTCCAACGAGCGAAAGCTCGTGCTAAGAGGATTGTGAAAGAAAGCAAGCGCGAATCATGGCGCAAATACGTGTCTACCGTTACAGTTGCCACTCCAGTGGCCAAAGTTTGGGAGAAGGTCCGGAAAATATCCGGTCTAAATACAGCTACAGCCATTGTTGGTCTATCGGTAAATGGTAACGTAGTTACCTCAGCGGTCGAAATTGCTAACACTTTGGCATCTAATTTTGCGTTCAATTCTAGCTCTGAACATTATTCACCCGAGTTTTTAACTCGTTAAGCAGGCCTCGAATCTATACCTCTAAATTTCTTTTCTAGGAATGACGAGGTATACAACCTGCTTTTCTCTCGTGAAGAGCTAGATAGCGCGATGTCAAAGTGTAAGGATAGCTCTCCTGGTCCAGATGCGATACATTATCGTATGATCCGAAATCTTCCGGAATCATCTAAGTCTAGGCTTTTGAATGTCTATAATAGGATATGGACTGAGGGCAAGTGCCCGACCAAGTGGAAGGAATCTCATATAATTCCTATCCCCAAAGTCGGGAAAGATAAACACTTGCCCTCTAGCTATAGACCAATATCACTGACCAGTTGTCTCTGCAAGCTCATGGAGCGAATGATCAGCAAGCGTCTGATTTGGTTTTTATAAACAAACGACTTGCTGGCCAACACACTGTGCGGCTTTCGCCGTCACCGCTCAACAGCAGATCATCTGGTCAGACTAGAGACAGCTATCAGGAATGCTTTCGTTGAAAACAAACACCTGGTAGCTGTGTTTTTCGATATTGAGAAAGCCTATGACACTGCATGGATTTATGGTTTTCTCCGTACTCTGCATTCCTGGGGTCTCCGGGGACGCTTGATGTTCTTTATAAAAGACTTCATGTCGAACCGGCGCTTCAGGGTGCGGATCAGAAATACCTTGTCACAAATGTTCGCACTGGACAATAGGGCCCCACAGGGCTCCATACTGAGCGTTACGCTATTTTTAATTGCCATTAACGGTGCTGCTTCATGTATTCGATTACCTGTACAGAGTTCGATATTTGTCGACGACATTGGTATCTTTGTCGCCGGACAAAAGACTAGTACAATCGAACGTCAGCTTCAGCTGACTATCAATCGTCTCGATACATGGGCAACCGAAAATAGCTTTAAATTCTCGACCAGCAAAACTGTATGTGTCCATTTTAGTAGGAAAAGGGGTGTACATCCCAATCCTACACTCACACTAAATGGAGCACAGTTACCATTTGCCGATACTGCCAGATTTCTGGGTCTCGTGTTCGATAGTCGTCTAACTTGGCGGGCACATTTTTTGTCCGTCAAGAAAAAATGCCAAAAGTCGCTCAATTTGCTGCGGGTCCTCAGTCACAAAACATGGGGTGCAGACCGCACTGTCATGTTGCGTTTATATCGTTCTCTAGTGCGCTCTTAGCTGGACTATGGATGTCTAGCTTATGGGTCAGCTAAACACCAAGAGATAAGAATTCTTGACACTGTACATCACACTGGGGTTAGATTGGCCACAGGTGCATTTCGCACCAGTCCAATACTAAGCCTGTTGTGTGAAGCAGGCGAACCGTCACTGTACAATCGTCGTAAAATTCTATCTCTGCGATATATGGCTGCACTTAGTGCCAAGCCAGATTATCCCGCGTATGACCCTATTCTACAAAATAGGCATAAAGAGATTTATGACGAAAACCAAGAGCCAATAGGCCTTTTGGTCTGAGGACTTTCGACATTTTGGGCGATATTGATTTTAATATGCCTGAAATGGCAAGTTTCGTTTTGTGTGCTGTTCCATCATGGACGCTACCGCGTCCACTTGTGAACCTCACATTAACTAGGTTTGATAAAGATACTACGTTGCCTATCGAATACCAACATGAGTTACAAAGAACACTGGTCCCTAGGTTCGAGGATACTGTCATTTTTACTGACGGATCAAAATCCGGAACCAGGGTTGGGTGTGCATTCGTTGTTTTGAATCCACGCCAACAGTTTCAGTACCGTCTGCACTCCATAACGAGTGTGTACACTGCTGAGCTGTACGCTATTTTCAAGGCCCTGTGTTTTGTTTCGTCAGAGCAAAGTCGGTCAAGTGTTATCTTGACGGACTCGCTGAGCGCTCTGAACAATATCCAAGATCCAGATCCAGTGCATCCTCTTGTACTAAAGATCCGGTTGCTACTCTACAATCTGAATGCTCAGAATGTGGGGGTAGAGCTGTTTTGGATACCGGGACATGTTGGTATTAACGAAGCGGCAGATGCAGCTGCAAAAGCCGCCTCTCACAGACCTATGATTGATGTGAGTTTCGTTTTTCCAGATGATGCAAAGAGTCATCTGAAACATCTGGTTTTAGACATGTGGCAACATGAGTGGAGCCGCACACAGAACGTTAAGTTACGACAGATTAAGGGAGTCGTTAAACCATGGGGTTCTTCCTGCAGGATTAACCGCAGGGAGGAAACCGCCATCACACGCCTCCGTATAGGTCACTGTTGGTGGACCGATGGGCACCTCCTTCGAGGTGAAGAGTCCCCTATCTGTGAGACGTGTAACACAGATTTGTCTGTGTTACACTTTTTAACTGAGTGTATACAGTTCGAGGATGTCAGGGAGAGGTTAGGCCTGTGCTATGACCTGTCAGTTGCTTTAGGTGACGACGGGGTACTCATGGACAAGCTGATACTCTTCCTGAGAGAATCGAACTTATTGTTTTATGTGTGAAGTCTTGCACCTTATTTTATTGTGTTTCTAGTTATTGACTGTGATATTCGATAGTAATTGGTCCCTTTACAGCCTCTTACCATCAACCTGAGTCTGTTCAAATTTTCGAACAGACTTTTTATATTATTTATTTGTGTTTGTCAGTGCAAGATTTCTTTTATTGAGTATGCGTATTTTTAATGATTTTATCTATTTATTTATTGTCTAATATATTGTTTTTAATATATGGTCTAGTCATTTAAATGGGCTACGTTAGGCGCAAATAGACTTTGTTGCTGTTCGCCAAAAATTTTAACTAACTAACTAACTTAACATTTTTTCAATAGCAGACCGGTGAAGAGTCATATTTATTTGCGGCCCAGTAATATTAAAGTACCTAAAGTTTATTCAGTACCTAAAACAGTTTAACCTTTTAATAATATGAGTTCCCGTTGCTCCGTGATAAGACTGCTGCCTACGGAGCATAGGGACCCGGGTTCGCAGCCCCCCACCTCCATCGGATTTTTATCTTCCGATATTGTGCAGTCAGCTCTGGGGTCGACTCAGCCTCAGGTTTTAATACAGTAGAGTCGTGGTTATACGAGTCGCAATTATCCGAGGTCCGGATTATCAGACACCAAAATCATTTGGCAATTATTCCGTATTATCCCAGGTAGTAGTATCTAAGTAGTCAAATTATGTTCTAAAGAAATTATTATTTTATTTTTCTAGAAAACAATATAGCAATAATATTTTGTATTTTAGAAAGAAAAACTTCCATACGTACTTTATTTTAGAGCGTTGTCCTTTAGATTTATTTACTTCTCAGAAACTCATTTTTATTTTTATTATACACAGTACATATTATTATTTGAGAGAGTACATAGTGTTTTTTTTAGTAAAGGTTTTTAACGGCAAATACTAATACATAAAAAATTATTTGTGTAGTTTAGTGACAAATTGTTGAGTTTTTTATGTGGATTGTTGTAATATATAAATTTTGTAAGTTTTAAATGACGTTATTTAAAATTATTATAAAAACGTATTTAATGTTACACGTTTTTTAAGTGCCATAAGGTTCGTTTTGGCTTGTAATATACTGTGCTCGTATTTGCAGGTATAGTGATAAGCTAACGAGATGCCAATGAACTCTAAGTGTCAGTGTTACAATCTGTAGCAGAAATTAATGAATATTTTACATTATTTAGTAATTTAGTGGTGCCAAATATAGCAGATATATAAATAAATATTTTATAAACAATAATTTTTACTTTATTAAAATTCCTTCTATAAATATGGGGTCGGATGATGATGAAGAAAATAAATGTGCTGCTTGTAACTTAGAATTTAATGCGGACAAAATAATTGGCTGTGATGGCTTATGCAACGGATGGTTTCATCTAAAATGCGCTGTAATTAAAGAAAAAGACTATTCAGTAATAAAAGCAAATAAAGGATTACGTTGGTACTGCGAAAAATGTAGACATGAAAAAAATGAATTAGTAACCTTAAGGGAAGTTAAAACAATAATAAATAAAGAAATGGAAAAAATTACGAAAGAGTTAATTGATCTAAAAAAAGGAATTGAGGGAATTAATAAAGTAAATGAAACTTTCCCGAAACCTAAAAGTTTTGCGGAAGTAGCTAGTACTCCAGGCATCTTCATTAAGCCGAAAAATAAAAATCAAGAGTCCAAAGAGACCAAAGAGGAAATATGAAGGAAAATATGTCCCACAGAAATAAAAGTGGGAGTGTCAGCTATTAATAGTGTTCGGAATGGTGGTCTAGTTGTTAAATGCACAACTAAACAAGGAGTAGAAAAATTTATAGATAAAGCAGAAAAGGAATTGGGTGATCGTTATCACATACAAAAAGCTACGCTGAAAAATCCTGAAATTAAAATTATTGGGATAAATCAAGAGTTTTCTGGAGATGATATACGGAACTGTATTATTAGTCAAAATGAATTTATTAATGAGGAATCAGCAAAGGTTGACGTCAAATATGTTAAGAAAAATAATAATAGGAGTTATTCTGCAATAGTAGAAGTAGATGCTGAATCATTTCAGAAGATTATTGACACAGGAAAAATAAATATTGGATGGAACAGGTGTCGTGTATTTGAAAACCTGGGTCTATGGAGATGTTATAATTGTCAAGGATTTAATCACAAAGCAGCGGATTGTACTAAGACGGTGATTTGTGGATTATGCACAGAGGAACACAAAACAAAGGACTGCCAGAAAAATGAGAAGCAATGTATAAATTGTGTAGAGGCAAATAAAACGCTCAAGTTGAAGTTAGATACTAATCACACAGCTTTTGATGTAGTGTGCCCTGTATATAAGCGAAAAGTTGAAACTTATAAATCAAGAGTTAGGTACGAATAGCAATTACAGACTGATAGCAGGAAAAATAAACCAAACAACAGATCTACTGTTATGATGCATCTGAACGCGCAAAGCTATTTAAGTAATAAAGAAGAAATTATACATTTTACTTTGGAAAATTATCCACCTTGCTTAGGAGTATCTGAAGCAAGAATCACGCAAGATATTGAAGAAGATGAAATCAATATTGAGGGTTACAACTGCCTCCGATGTAACTCAAACAGTAGACATACTGGAGGAGTTTTATTGTTCATTAGAAAAGACATAGAGTATTCCTTCATTCAAAAAGATAGTATTGCAATTGAATCTAATTATTGGTCTTTAACTTCTGAAGTAACTATTGAACGAACAAAATATTTAATTAATGTGTTATATCACTCACCAAGTGGCAAATATGCTGAATTTATCCAGTTTATTGCCGAGTGGTGTGAGTCCCAGGAAAAATATGATGGTACGATACTTATGATTGGAGATTTTAATATTGATTGGATTCAGGACTATTTTTATACCGACAAGTTAAAAGAGGTAGTCAGAAATGAACAGTTCTTACAATTAGTCAAAAAGTGTACAAGAATCACCAAGGATTCGAGAACTCTAGTCGATTTGGCAATATCCAATAACAAAGACCTCACTACGGATGTGTTATATACTCCTAAAATTGGTGATCATGCTATTGTTTGTGTTTACAGCAATATTAGTTCTTTGTGTTTTCCCCAAACTGACCAAATAGTTATTATAAACCATGATCTGCTTCGGAATAAATTACTAAGTGTAAATGAATGGTGTTTTGGTTCCACTAATATAGATACAATAACTCAAAACTTCTATAATGTAGTTCTTGGTGCAATTTCAGAAGCTCGATCCATAAAGTCAGTAAGAAAAAACTATGGTTGGTTTAATAAAAAGGTGCGTAAAGCAATCCAAGATAGAGACATAGCATACAAAAGATTATGTTTAACTAAAAATCTAAATGACTGGTGCAAGTTTAAAAAACTGCGTAATGAATGTGTTAAAATTATAAAACAAGAAAAATGCAAATTCCTAGAATCTAAAATTGATAATTGTAAACATGATCCGAAAAAGATGTGGAAAACTTTAAAGAAATTACTTCCTAATAGTAAGGGTTGTATTAATAATATTCTCACTATAGATTCTACATATACTTCAGATCCTGAAATTCAAGTGGATTTATTGAATATGTTTTATATTAATAGTATAGAAAAATTAGCCTTTGTAATGTCCACCTATTCGCTGACGATACCTTGATTTATTACACGAATGACGATATAAAGAATATTCAGTGCACAGTAAACAGTGAACGTATCAATATTGAAAAATGGCTGACTAAAAATAAGCTCAAACTTAATATTAAAAAAACCAGGTAACAAAGCAACAAAAAATGCAAAAGATGGTTTTAAAATAGAAATGGGAGAAGAAAAAATAAATTTAGTATCTGAATTTAAATATTTAGGGGTAATTATTGACGAAGGTTTATCGGGTAAAAATCATGTAAACTATATTTCTAAAAAAATTGTTAAAAAGATTAATTATTTAAGAAGAATACGACCTCACGTGTCACTCTGGTGTGCTAAGCAAATATGCGAAGCAATAATAAAACCACATTTCCAATATTGTTGTACCTTTTTATATATCTGCAACAAAACTGAAATTAAACGTTTGCAAATTCTGCAAAACAGAGCAATGAGGGTAATTTTAAAACAAAGTAGATACTCCAGAATAACGGATATGCTAAAAGCTCTGGGTTGGTTAAATATTGTAAATTTTATAAAGGTGAATGCGATGTCCTTTATTTTCAAAATGGAAAATAACTTACTGCCAAGTTATTTATCTCAAGATATAAGTAGATTTAAAGATATACATACGTATAACACGAGATATAAGGACAATTATTATCTACCACCCATTAAAACAACAATGGCTGAAAACAATATTTTTCATAGAGGTCTTCTGTAGTATAACACCTTACCAAATGTAATCCGCAATAGCGTTAATGTAAAAACATTTAAAAAACTTTTAGTTAAACAACTAACTGGGACCCATTTATAGATTTATATTATTAACTATAATTTGATTTGTATGTGGTTTTATAGTGTTATTGTTGTATAATTTGTATTACATGTATAAATGTATGTACAATTTTTAGTTTTAGTTTTGCAAATTTATTTATATAAGTATTTTGTACTAGCTGTAGAAGCTAATTAATAAATAAATTTATTGTTATTATTTATTTATTTGGTCATTTAAAGCAGTGTTTCTCAACAGGTGGTCCGCGGGTCAGTTCTTGGTGGTCCGCGCACACAAAATTTCATTAGTATTAATAAAGTTTTTCTTGAAGTTTGTGGCCCGCGGTTAGTGTGGAATTCTGAAAGTGGTCCGCAACTGTCGAAGGTTTGAGAAACACTGATTTAAAGTACCAATATTAAGCTATGTGTTTAAATAAGATTTTTTTTGTGCGAGTGGAACATCAACTAAAAATTGAAGCAGTAGAAACATGTACCTATATAGACTTAATATTTTTTTCTTAAACCGGGACAATTTTGAGATTTTGTTAAAAACATAAAGTAACGCCGTCTACGGTGGTACTTATAATTAGAAAGGATAATTAACGGAGTGGTTAACAAAAATCTAATTTTGCGTAGTAATAATTTTTAATTACTCTTCGGGCCGGTCTTTCCACCTTCAGATAAAGTGGCTGGTAACGTTATCTGACGGATAAATACAATAAAGCGTCTTTCCACCTTCAGATAAAGTTATTCCTACGAATAAACTATGCTATCTAGCAGATAATTTATTCGGTAGTCAAAGTAGCGAATAAGTAACAAATAAGTGCTGTCACTGTCAAAAAGTTAGAAATTAAATGATTTCTTGGAATAATAAGTTTATTGCAATATTACGCAACTTTAACGTTACAAGAGTGGATATGAAGAACCGCCCACAAAAGATCGGTACTGTGTCGGTAACGTACCTGAAGAAACTGATTACTCAGAAAAAATGAAAATGAAAGAATACTCCGTGATTTAATTTCTTTTTTTCAAATTTATTATAACTTATTTTGTATTTACATCAATCGTAATAAACTTAAAAAATTAAATAAACGTAGAACAATTATTATTAATATCTACTCTATTATTAATATGCTTACGACATTAATAATTGCTAAAATCTTGTATAACGCATACATAAATTTAATTTTGTTAATGACAATACCAAAAAAGAAAAAACGGCTCGACAGCTGTCAGTTTACCAATTTATTTATTTATTTCCATTGAGAAACAAAAAAAAAATCTTTCTCAACGCCTATTTCAGTTACACATTCAGTGTTACCAATCTGATGATTCAATATGTCAGTCTCATTATCCGTCAGATAACTATCTGACAGATAAATATGAATTGAAAGACGGGATGGCATTTATCCAACAGATAAAGTACCAGATAACTTTATCTATCAGATAGTTACCCAGAAGTTTATCAGAAGGTGGAAAGACAGGCTCTTAATTGAACATAACTTATCATTAAAAAAAATATTAATACTTACCACTAAGTAGCGCGAAATTCCTTTACAAATTCGTTGTTATTTTTAATCATAGGCTGTCCCAAACTTATGCGGAACTAAATGGAAATTTCGTTCTTTAGGTTGTCACGAGAAGGGACTTTGCTTGGGTTATTTCATGTTTCAGGTTTGGTATGTGAACATTTAAAATTCCAACAGTGAAACCATAGAAACGAATGACATATGTCAAAAATTTTAATACATTTTTCCATATTTTGCATACAAACAAATAAATAAATGGGAAATTTTTATGAAGAATGACAAAAAATTCAAATGCAATGAAAAGGACATTTTATGATGACAATAAATTTAAGCTAGAATTTGCAATGTGAGTATGATTTACAAAGCTTAAACAAAATGACTTAGAGCCCGAATTAATATATAAAAATTACTAGATTTCAAAATCTAGTTCCGTCTAAACGTTTGGAATAGCCTATAGTTGTCTAATCGCCATTTTCCGAGGCTGTATTTTTTGTACTGCGTGTATATTTTGCATTTTTTAATTTTTACGAAATATCCGGGACGCCGGGACCATACCTTCACACCGGGACAATCCTGGGCAAACCGGGACGTATGGTAAGTCTATACCACCAGTACCAAGTATAATTATGTAATAAACTGTATACAATTTTCTGAGTTAGATATCAAAAGATAAAACTAATATTTAAAAAGTGTGCATTAAAAGAAATATCAACATTGGGTAGCATTAATATTTTAAATAAAATTTTATTTTAGTTATTTTTATCAAAAAAATCATTTTGATATGCCTACTTGATAAATTTTATCTTAGTTTTATTTTTGAGCCTTTACAAAATGGTAAATACCTGTTTTATTATTTTTTGAACCTTCTAGGTTTGTCCTTTATTTTATCCAAAAATATGGTCACCGTATTATATTATTTTCAGAGGGAACTCATTATGGGTCCGCCCTTGGTTACAGTTCCCCTTTGCCTAAGGCTGACAACTTTTTACGAACTAAATGCGGGACATATATTTAGGACCGCCCCCAATAAATATCTGCTGACCATTTTTATCTGTGTATATCCCAAGATTTTCTTAGAATTTTATCAATGAGGCATATATTCACAATTTGTTTTCAAACAATTAGAAAGCACTTCATACGAAAATATTAATATTTTATTATTATACTAGCTGAAAACCCGTGCTTCGCTACGGTATATTGATGGTCTCATTGGCATAAAATCCGCAGTTTGTTTTTAAACTTGTGTATGGATAACCTTTGTAACAAAAAATCTAGTCGATATCTCATCTGTCCTAAGAGATATTGAGGAATCCGTGAAAAAACATTTTATTCCTTTTCACCAAATAGGGGTCGAACTTGAAAAAATCCTTTCTTAGTGGGTTCTTACGTCATACTGAAAAATGTACTCTCCGAATTTTTTATTTCTAACAAAAAAATACTAATTTACCCTTTAGGAGTGAAAGAAAACTATCAAAACACATATATGCCAAAATGGAATGTTATAACTCAACAACCGCTGGAAATACAAAGGGTTCTATAATTCACCCTAAATGCAGATTCACCCCTTTAGGAGTTAATTAAGGTAAAATCCTGAAATTTATTTTTCGGCATTTGTATGTGTAATCTTTATAAGCAAAAACCAAGTCTATATCTTACTGATCCTAGAAGATATTAAGGCGTCCTTGAAATCACAATTCTCTCTTCACCCTTAAGGGGTAATATTTGTTAAGGTAAAAAACTGTTAAGGTAAAAAACTGTTAAAACCATTTCGAGAAATTATAAAAAGACACCTATGTGCCAAAAAGAAACGTTATAACTCAACAAACACAGGAAATGATGAAGCGATGTATAATCTACCCCGTTTGTAGAATCACCCCTTTACGGGTTGATTAGGACGAAATCCTGAAATAGGCATTTGTATGGATAATTTTAGTAAGCAAACACCAAGTCGATAACTTATTGGTCCTAAAAGAATTAAGGAATTACTGAAATCACATTTCACCCCTTTTCACCCTTAAGGGGTGAAATATAAAAAAAATGTCAAAATCATTTCGAGATATTAAAACAAAAACACCTATGTGCCAAAAAGTAATGTTGCAACTAAACGAACACAGGAAATACGACGGGATGTATAGTTCATCCCGATTGTAGATTCACCCCTTTAGGGGTTGATTAGGACAAAATCTAAAAATTGGTTTTTCGGTATTTGCACGGGTAGTTTTTGTAAGCAAAAACCAAGTCGATATCTTATTGGTCCTAAAAAATGTTAAACAATCCTTGAAATCACATTTTACCCCTTTTTACCCCTTAGGGGTTAAATTTAAAAAAATTGTCAAAACAATTTCGATATATTTTAAAAATACGCCTATGTGCCAAAAAGAAACCTTATAACTCAACAAACACAGGGAATACGACGGGATGTATAATTCACCCAAATTGTAGATCCACCGTTTAGGGGTTGATTATTGGTCGTAAGAGATATTAAGGAATCCTTGGAATCACAATTCACCCCTTTTCACCCTTTAGGGGTGAAATTTAAAAAAACTGTCAATACTATTTCGAGATATTTTAAAAAGACACTTATGTGCCAAAAATTAATGTTGCAACTAAACGAACACAGGAAATACAACGGGATGTATAATCCACCCCGATTGTAGGTTCACCTCTTTAGGGGTTGATTAGGACAAAATCCTGAAATAAGTTTTTCGGTATTTATATGGCTAATCTTCATATCTTATTGGTCCTATCCTAAGAGAAATTAAGGAATCCTTGAAATCACAATTCACCCCTTTTCACCCTTTAGGGGTTAAATTTAAAATAAAAACTGTCAATACTATTTCGAGATGTTTTAAAAAGACATCTATGTGCCAAAAATTAATGTTGCAACTAAACGAACAGAGGAAATACGACGGGATGTATAATTACCTTGATTGTAGATCCATCCTTTTAGGGGTTGATTAGGACCAAATCCTGAAATAAGTTTTTCAGTATTTGTATGGGTAATCTTCGTAAGCAAAAAGCAAGTCGATATCTTATTGGTCCTAAGAGATATTAAGGAATCCTTGAAATCACAATTCATCCCTTTTCACCCTTTAGGGGGTAATTTTAAAAAAATGTCAAAACCATTTCGAGATATTTTAAAAAGACGCCTATGTGCCAAAAAGAAACACAGGGAATACGACGGGAGGTATAATTCACCCCGATTGTAGATCCACCCCTTAAGGGGTTGATTAGGACAAAATCAAAAAATTGGTTTTTCGGCATTTGCAAGGGTTGTTTTGGTAAGCAAAAACCAAGTCGATATCTTATTGGTGTTAAAAAATATGAAATAATCCTTGAAATCACATTTCACCCCTTTTCACTCTTTAGGGGTTAAATTTAAAAAAGTTTGCAAAAACATTTCGAGATATTTTAAAAAGACGCCTATGTGCCAAAAAGAAACCTTATATCTCAATAAACACAGGGAGTAAGACGGGATGTATAATTCACCCCGCTTGTAGATCCATCCTTTAGGGGTTGATTAGGACCAAATCCTGAAATATATTTTTCGGTATTTGTATGAGTAATCTTTGTAAGCAAAAAGCAAGTCAATATCTTATTGGCCCTAAGAGATTTAAGGAATCCTTGAAATCACAATTCACCCCTTGTCACCCTTTAGGGGTGAAATTTTAAAAAACTATCAAAACCTTTTCGAGATATTTTAAAAAGACACCTATGTGCTAAAAAGTAATGTTGTAACTAAACGAACACAGGAAATAAGACGGAATGTATAACTCACCCCGATTGTAGATCCACCCCTTTAGGGGTTGATTAGGACAAAAACCTGAAATAAGTTTGTCGGTAATTGTATGGATAATCTTTGCAAGCAAACAGTAAGTCGATATCTTATTGGTCCTAAGAGATATTAAGGAATCCTTGAAATCACAATTCAACCCTTTTCAACCCTTAGGGGTGAAATTTAAAAAAACTGACAAACCCATTTCGAGATATTTTAAAAAGACACCTATGTGCCAAAAAGTAATGCTGCAACTAATGAACACAGGAAATACGACGGGATGTATAATTCACCCCGATTGTAGATCCACCCCTTTAGGAGTTGATTAGGACAAAAACCTGAAATTGGTGATTCGGTATTTGTATGGGTAATCTTTGTAAGCAAAAAGCAAGTCGATATCTTATTGGTCCTAAGAGATATTAAAGAATCCTTAAAATCACAATTCACCCCTTTTCGCCCTTTAGGGGTGAAATTTCAAAAAACTGGTAATACCATTTCGAGATATTTTAAAAAGACACCTATGTGCTAAAAAGTAATCTTGCAACTAAACGAACACAGGAAATACAACGGGATGTATAATCCACCCCGATTGTAGGTTCACCCCTTTAGGGGTTGATTAGGGCAAAATCCCGAAATTGGTTTTTCGGCATTGGTATGGGTAATACTTGTAAGCAAAAACTAAGTCGATATCCCATCGGCCCTAAGAGATATTACGGAATTCGTGAAATCACATTTCACCCCTTTTCATCCCTTAGGAGTGGAATTTCGAAAAATCCCTTCTTAGTGGGTGCTTACGTCATGAAGGGAATATACTCTCCGAATTTCAAGTTTCTAGGCCCAGGGGTTCGGGCTGGGCGGTGATGAGTGAGTCAGTCAGTCAGGACACTGCCTTTTATATATATAGACTAGCTGAGTACCCGTGCTTCGCTACGGTTTATTGACGGTTTGCCATCATCGTGCATATATTATAAGTCATGGTTCTTTATAGATCACATTTCTGACTCTCTCCTCAGGTGTAAATTCACCCCGTTAGAGGCTCATTAGTGTAAAATTCGTAGTTTGTTTCTAAACATGTGCACGGGTAACTTTTATAAGCAAAAACTTAGTCGATATCTCATCTGTCCTAAGAGATATTGAGGAATCCGTGAAAAAAATTTTACTCCTTTTCACCCCATAGGGGTCGAAAAATCCTTTCATAGTGGGTTCTTACGTCATATCGAGAAATGTACTCTTGGAATTTCTTATTTCTAATCAAAAATTCTTTACGAATGAAATTTAAAACACTGTCAGAACACTGCCAGAAAGAATGTTATAACTCAAGAAGCACGGGAGATATAAAGGGTTCGATGGTTACGTTATCAAAGGAATATATTCCCGGAATTCCATGTATCTAATAAAAAATATACCTATTTACCCCTTTTTAGATAAAGTTTAAAAGACTTTCTAAAGATTAGAAAAATATAATTATATACCAAAAAGGAATGTTATAACTCAACAAACAAATAAGTTACGAAACACTATATAAGTCGCCCTGATTTAATGTAGATTCACCCCGTTAAGTGTTGATTGAAGCAAAATCCTAAATTACATTTTTATACATGCGTACGGGTAACCATAGTAAGTAAAAAGCAAGTCGTTATTTCATCAAGAGATATTAAGAAATCCGTTTTCACGCCCTAGGTGTCGAATTTCGAGAAATCTCTTCTTAGTGGTTGCTTACGTCATGGAAGAAATATAGTCCCCGAATTACAATTTTCTACTAAAAAATACCAATGTACCAATGAAATTTAGGGAAATATAAAAAATGCATTTTAGGGGTGAAATATAAAAAAACGGTCAATATGAAATGATCTTGAAACTAATGATATTAAAATGACACCTAAATGCGAAAAAGTACAACATAGTTATAGTACCTACAACAAAGAAAGAGAGCAAAATCCTGAATTTAATTTTTAAACACATATACGGATAACATTGTAAGCAAAATCCAAATCAATATACCATTGGACCTAAGAGATAATGAAGAATCCGAGGAAAAACATTTTATCACTTTAACCTTTCAAAACGTTTTCTAAATATTTTAAATAGAAAATTATGTACCAAAATGGAATGTTATAACTCAGGAAATACAAAAGTTTCTATAATTCACCCCAAATGTAGATTCACCACTTTAGGGGTTGATTAGGGTAAAATCCTGAATTACTGTTTCAAAAATTTGTATGGGTAACCTTTGTAATCAAAAACCAAGTCAATATCTCATTGGTCCTAAGGTAGGGGTTATATTTGTTAAAGGTAAAAAACTGTTAAAACCATTTCGAGACATTTTAAAAAGACACCTATGTGCCAAAAAGAATCGTTATAACTCAACAAACATAGGAGATACGACGCGATGTATAATCTACCCCGTTTGTAGAATCACCCCTTTAGAGGTTGATTAGGACGAAATTCTGAAATAAGTTTTTCGGCATTTGTATGGATAATTTTTGTAAGCAAACACCAAGTCGATATCTTATTGGTCCTAAAAGAATTAAGGAATTACTGAAATCACATTTCACCCCTTTTCACCCTTAAGGAGTGAAATTTAAAAAAAATGTCAAAATCATTTCGAGATATTAAAAAAAAAACACCTATGTGCCAAAAAGTAATGTTGCAACTAAACGAACACAGGAAATATGGCGGGATGTATAATTCACCCCGATTGTAGATCCACCCCTTAAGGGGTTGATTAGGACAAAATCCAAAAATTGGTTTTTCGGCATTTGCAAGGGTAGTTTTTGTAAGCAAAAACCAAGTCGATATCTTATTGGTGTTAAAAAATATTAAACAATCCTTGAAATCACATTTCACCCTTTAGGGGTTAAATTTAAAAAAGTTGTCAAAACCATTTCGAGATATTTTAAAAAGACGCCTATGCGCCAAAAAGAAACCTTATATCTTAATAAACACAGGGAATACGACGGGATGTATAATTCACCCCGATTGTAGATCCATCCTTTAGGGGTTGGTTAGGACAAAATCCTGAAATATATTTTTCGGTATTTGTATGGGTAATCTTTGTCAGCAAAAAGCAAGGCAATATCTTATTGGCCCTAAGAGATTTAAGGAATCCTTGAAATCACAATTCACCTCTTTTCACCCTTTAGAGGTGAAATTTTAAAAAACTATCAAAATCTTTTCGAGATATTTTAAAAAGACACCTATGTGCTAAAAAGTAATGTTGCAACTAAATGTACACAGGAAATACGACGAAATGTATAACTCACCCCGATTGTAGATCCACCCCTTTAGGGGTTGATTAGGACAAATTCCTGAAATACGTTTTTCGGTAATTGTATGGATAATATTTTCAAGCAAACAGTAAGTCTATATCTTATTGGTCCTAAGAGATATTAAGGAATCCTTGAAATCACAATTCACCCCTTTTCAACCCTTAGGGGTGAAATTTTAAAAAACTGTCAAACCCATTTCGAGATATTTTAAAAAGACACCTATGTGCCAAAAGTAATGCTGCAACTAATGAACACAGGAAATACGACGGGATGTATAATTCACCCCGATTGTAGATGCACCCCTTTAGGAGTTGATTAGGACAAAAACCTGAAATATGTTTTTCGGTATTTGTATGGGTAATCTTTGTAAGCAAAAAGCAAGTCGATATCTTATTGGTTCTAAGATATATTAAGGAATACTTGAAATCATATTTCACCCCGTTTCACCCTATAGGGGTGAAATTTTAAAAAACTACCAAAACCTTTTCGAGATATTTAAAAAATACTCCTATGTGCTAAAAAGTAATGTTGCAACTAAACGAACATAGGAAATACGACGAAATGTATAACTCACCCCGATTGTAGATCCACCCCTTTAGGGGTTGATTAGGACAAATTCCTGAAATACGTTTTTCGGTAATTGTATGGATAATCTTTGCAAGCAAACAGTAATTCCATATCTTATTGGTCCTAAGAGATATTAAGGAATCCTTGAAATCACAATTCACCCCTTTTCAACCCTTAGGGGTGAAATTTTAAAAAACTGTCAAACCCATTTCGAGATATTTTAAAAAGACACCTATGTGCCAAAAAGTAATGCTGCAACTAATGAACACAGGAAGTACGACGGGATGTATAATTCACCCCGATTGTAGATGCACCCCTTTAGGAGTTGATTAGGACAAAAACCTGAAATATGTTTTTCGGTATTTGTATGGGTAATCGTTGTAAGCAAAAAGCAAGTCGATATCTTATTGGTCCTAAGAGATATTAAAGAATCCTCAAAATCACAATTCACCCCTTTTCACCCTTTAGGGGTGAAATTTCAAAAAACTGTGAATACCATTTCGAGATATTTTAAAAAGACACCTATGTGCCAAAAAGTTATCTTGCAACTAAACGAACACAGGAAATACAACGGGATGTATAATACATCCCGATTGTAGGTTTACCCCTTTAGGGGTTGATTAGGGCAAAATCCCGAAATTGGTTTTTCGGCATTTGTATGGGTAATACTTGTAAGCAAAAACTAAGTCGATATCCCATCGGCCCTAAGAGATATTAAGGAATTCGTGAAATCACATTTCACCCCTTTTCATCCCTTAGGAGTGGATTTTCGAAAAATCCCTTCTTAGTGGGTGCTTACGTCACGGAGGGAATATACTCTCCAAATTTCAAGTTTCTAGGGCCAGGGGTTCGGGCTGGGCGGTGATGAGTGTGTCAGTCAGTCAGTCAGGACACTGCCTTTTATATATATAGATTATTAAAATTATATTAAGTTATCTTTTCTTGAGCAGTTCAGAGTCAGAGTTCAAAATTTCATAAAAGTTCTCACATTTTCCTATATTAAATTTTACTTGCAACATTGCATGAACAGTCTCAGTTTAATGCCGGGTTTACATTGGTAGAGTAAAAGAGCTAGTAACTAGCGCAAGTAACTAGCAACTAGTTACTATCCCTGTGTAAACAGTTGACATTGTGACTAGTAGAGTACTAGCTGCCAGTAGTTGGGCTAGGATAGCAGCTAGCTCGTCGACGTATTCACTAGCTACTGTCTTTTCCCCCACTACGCTAAATTGGTTCATTTCAAATTGGCGGCAAGCGGTAACCTGTCATAACAAATAGAAAAAAAACCATATCAGGTAAGTTACAATTTATTTACATAAATTGCGTAACATTGATTTATTAATTGATGATTTTTGAAATCATCTGTGAAATAACTGCCACACGAAAAAGATGTTGTAGACCAGTGTTTCTCGACCAAAAACGCACCGTGGACCAGAATAATATATAATTTTTTAACGCAGACTACTAATAATAATTGTTGGTTTATTTTTGGCATGAAAACAAATATATTTAATGTGCTACTAAACACATTTATTTTATTTGTAGAAAATCACAGAAAGTTTACAGAAAATAAACAAAATATAAACTATTCACATAAAAAATGTGCAAAATAAATTAAAAATAAAACTGCAAAAAACACATAAAAACTTTCGCGGACCACTAAAATTTTTCTGGGGACCACCTGTTGAGAAACTCTATTGTAGACTACAATAACTATTTCCTGTGGCTAGGAAATAAAGGGTTAATTCCAATTTTATTTTTTCTGGAATCGCATCCCTTATTAGTGTATCAGTTCGTTGTATTAATGGACTAACTAAATTTAATAGCCTATTAAAATCATCTTGTGTCATTCTTAAACACAGTCTGTACTCTTTTTGATCTTCCACGGCTAATTCACGAAATAGAAGGACTGATGCGCCATGGGTAGTTCTTCTATCAATCCATTTTTTAACCCATTTTTGTTTAGGCTTATATTCTGTACCGAATACTTCAATAAGACAATCAATTATTTCCTCCACAAGAAATGATGTAATTCAAAATACCACTTCTTTAATGGCATCACGCCGGCGACGATGTATATCCACATTCATAAACTATTTTTTGCAAAAAGATAATTTCACTACAAAATCACAGTGAAGATGTCAAATGTGTTTTGACACTTACTATCCAGAAAATAAGATATGTATGTCAATTACGTATGAACACCTACTATCCTGAAAATAAGATAGTAGAGTAAAGCGCCTAGTATTTGCGCTAGTTACTAGCTCTGTTACTCTACCAATGTAAACCCGGCATTAAGCGCCGTTTTTTCAGACGTCCACATTGCATTTATTTACAAGGGAGAACACTCGCTCAATGGGTCCATTTCTTCCAGGTAGACAAAGCACATACTGAATAAATAGTTAATATTATATTAAGGGGAATCCCGTGCTAACTGCTAACAGCGTGAAGATATCAAGATGTTTAAAATTTATATGTTAAATTACGGATAAAAAAAAAAGAAGAAAATATAACAATACTATTATTTTAGAATAAGTGCTATATTTCCGAATGCGGGACAATTAATAATTTTCCGGGACGAATTTACATATCAATAGTAAAGCGGGACATGGGTCGCTAATCCGGGACTGTCCCGCCTAATCCGGGACGGTTGGCAGCCTTACCTTTGCCAACATTCGGATTTTTCACTTAATATAAACCTACGAAATTTTTTAAATTTTGTCTCAAATGTGTCAGATAATTGTGTTCACGTTATGTTATACTACCTATCATATAACAATGCCAGCATTCTATTTGTTGCGAACATGAGATAGTGTGTATGATTGTTATCGTTGTGTTCTGCATGTAAGATTGTATCTGTGGTTGCTGTGGTTCTGGATGTGTATGTTGCTATAGATATAGATATAAAAAATATGTTTTTGACAGTCTTGTAAATTTTTGTTATTGTTTTTTGTATTGTGTTTTTATTTAGTGCTTTTTCTTATAATAAATAATACGTATGCCCTGTGAATAATTCTTTTAATTTTGAACCTGAATGTAGTAGTGTGTTCGCGGGTAGCGGAGAGTTCTATTACAAATCTCGACACTATTCAAAAAATATTCCCTTTGTTTTGATTAAAATTCCAAGGTTGTAAGTCGGGCTAATATGTGAATAGATATCTAGCTGGAAGTACGTAAACAAGCTGTCTTGTGTGGTGTCTCGTGTTAACATCACTGTGTAGATATACTTATACATATATTTGAGTTTTAAAAGATTTATTTTTAAAAACTCATTGAATCATATAACGTTTATATTACATATATTAATTGAATAATATAATATATAATGATGACAAATATTTAGTCGTTTAATTGGTTTATAACTATTTTTCTATTTTTGTTTTGTGTTTGTGTCGATTTTGCGTTTTTTTCTTTGGTGTCGATGGCCTTTTTGGCGTATTCAGTTGATTTTGGTAGTTTAATAACTAATATTTCCATAGATTCGTTTTGTTACTTTTTCGATTTTAACATTTGAAGGATTTCTGAAGAATTTGAAATATTTAAATTTCATTGTTTGGTTTCAAGGCCAGATTTCGTACCGCCTCCGTATAGGTCACTGTTGGTGGACCCGTGGACACCTCCTTCGAGGTGAAGAGTCCCCTATCTGTGAGACGTGTAACACAGATTTGTCTGTGTTACACTTTTTAACTGAGTGTATACAGTTCGAGAATGTCAGGGAGAGGTTAGGCCTGTGCTATGACCTGTTAGTTGCTTTAGGTGACGACAGGGTATTCATGGACAGGCTGATACTCTTCCTGAGAGAATCGAACTTATTGATTTTTGTGTGAAGTCTTGCACCTTATTTTAATGTGTTTCTAGTTATTGACTGTGATATTCGATGGTAATTGGCCCCTTTACAGCCTCTTACCATCACCCTGAATCTGTTCAAATTTTCGAACAGACTTTTTATATTATTTATTTGTGTTTGTCACTGCAAGATTTCTTTTATTGAGTATGCGTATTTTTAATGATTTTATTTATTTATTTATTGTCTAATATATTGTTTTTAATATATAGTTTAGTCATTTAGATGGGCTGCGTTAGGCGCAAATAGCCTTTGTTGCTGTGCGCCAAAAATTTTAACTTACTATCCAGATTTCGTATCATACGTCTTTTAGTATAAAGGACAGTTATTTAAATGTATTGTTTTTTTTTTCTTCTGCAGGACAATTTTTTTAGAGTATATAACTATTGTTAACATGCATTCTTTATTATAGAGGACAGTCCCTTATTATTGAGACTTGTAAATTTTAGATTTAATGTTTTTTTATTATTTTTTTTATTTTTTTATTTAAAGAATTTACCGATGCCTCAGCTACGATGGCTATTGGCAACCGGGTACATTTAGTTTCAGTATTTTAAGGTTTTAACATGGTATATAAATTACATTATTTTACAACAGATTTCTTAATTAATAACATATATTTACTGTGTTTGATGACTGTTAAATTATTGTGTAGAGATTTATGTCTTTCAGGAATTGAATTATTTTGGATTCAATGTTACGATTGTTGCACAGCAGGTCTCCTATATTGTTTGGTAGGTTATTCTGAACTCGTTCTGTATGATATTGTGTACAGTGCAATAGTATATGGTAGACTGTAATTGTTGTGTTGCATGTATTGCGTTGTGGTGGGTCTAGGTGATGGAAGATGTATTGATGGGTGTAGAGTGTGTGCCCAAGTCTAAGTCTTGTTATAACAACTTGTTCTCTTCTTTGTTCCCTTGATTCCCAGTGGGTCGTGTCTTCTTTGATGCACTTGAAGTGGTTTGTATTTGGTATGGTCTTCCAGTGGTTGTCCCATGTTTCTTTAACTTTTCGTTTAATTAAAAATTTAACATCGCTGGCTGGTACTGCTATTTCCATTAGTTCTTCATGGATTGCGTCTTTGGCCTGTTTGTCTGCTTGTTCATTTCCCTCTATTCCGATGTGAGATGGTATCCACATAATTATGATTTTCTTTCCTTCTGAAATCGCTTCATGGATATTATCTTGGATTTGGCTGATTATTGGATTTTTTTAATGTTGCTGCTGTATGGCCTGGATTACGCTGAGAGAGTCACAGTGGATGATTTGTTTGGCTCTTGTTGATTTTTCCTTATTTCTTCTGTGGCTTTGAGCATACAGAAAGCTTCAGCAGTAAAAAGGCTCGCTTCGTTTGGTAGATGGAATTTGTACTTATTATTATTAAATATAAGTCCAGCGCCAGTTTGATTGTCAATTTTAGACCCATCAGTGTATATGGCATGGAATGGTTTATGTTTATGGGTGGTTTCGTAGAGGGTATTCTTAAATATGATTGGATTGGTGGTGTTTTTTGCATATTTGGTGAGAGTGAGATTGAAGATAGGTTTATTCATTATCCAGGGAGGGATTTGGTTACTTTATTTGTAAGTATGATCGGAAATTTAATATTTAGGTGTTGCAGTTCTTGATATAACTTTTCATGGAATTGTGATGTGTTTTGAATTATTATTATCTTTTTAGATTTAATGTTTGTAACAGCAAAATTTCGGTTTAAAGTTGTTTTGGTTAAGTCAAGTTGTAATAAACAAGTCGAGCGTTTCGATATCTAGACTGTTGGCGCCTCTGTGAAATTGGTAATGGTTTATGACACTGCGGAGACCCTACATCCTTTATTCAAGCCGACACAAGTACAAGTCATATCTGTATTTGAGCACTATTTTCTCAAGGTTTTTCCATTTTATTTTCTTAATGTTTCATCATTTAATTATTTAATCTATTAACATTTATTTTAAGTTTATTTTTTTCGGTGTTGTTATAATTAACAACTCTTCTTTTTGATTTCCATAGATTCGTTTTGTTACTTTTTAGATTTTAAGATTTTTTTAAGGATTTCTGAAGAATTATTTGAAATATGTATTTAAATTTCATTGTTTGGTTTCAAGGCCAAATTTCGTACCATACGTCTTTTAGTATAAAGCAGGGCTTCGAACCGGAACTGAACCGAAAACCGAAAAAAACCGTTATTTTTGTCGGAACGAAAACCGGAACTGAACCGAAAAAAATATCGGTTTATTTCGGTTCAGATAACGTTTATGTGAGTGAATATAAAATACATTTTATTTAAGATTAATGATGAACAGAAAAAAATCGTAATTCGTAATTTTTTAACTGATAATTTAAAAAATGCGCTTTTATTATTTCGGGGGAGGGGGGTTGAACGCCCAAAACTCCCTCCTGGCAGCGACCTTGGTAATATTATCACAGAATAAGGAATAAAATATTCTTCTAAATTATAGTAGAAAATAAATTTCTAATATATACATATAAAAGCATTTAAAAATTTATCTCTCGGAACTGAACCGAAAACCGAAAAAAACCGTTATTTTTGCCGGAACGAAAACCGGAACCGAACCGATATATATTTTTTTAATTGAACCGGAACGAAAACCGAAACGAAAAAAATAACGGTTCGAAGCCCTGGTATAAAGGGCAGTTACTTCAATTTATTGTTATTTTTTTATTTATTTTTTTTTCTCTCTGTAGGACAATTTTTTTTATTAGAATGTCTTGTATTTAGCCCTTCTTAGAGGACAGGTCTTCGGCTGATTCGTACGTACCAGATTTTTTTTAGAGAAACAGTATACTAAAAAAAAAAGGTTCTCACTCCAAAAATACAAGTGATGATCAAAAAAAAAGGTCCTCTCTCCCAAAATACAAGTGATGAGAAGAAAAAAAAGGTCTTCACTTCCAAAAGAGACGTGATGAGCAAAACAAAAACAAAAAGGTCCTCACTCCAAAAATACAAGTGATGAGAAAAAAAGGTCTTCACTTCCAAAAGCGAAGCGATGAGCAAAAAAAAGTCCTCACGCCCAAAATAGTGATGAAGCAAAACAAAAATCCTCAATAGTCCTCATTCGCTACAAAACAAAATAAATAACATAATAAACTAGTGACGAGCAAAAAAGAGTATATTCAGGTTTTTTTTTTTTTTTAATTAATAGTATAGAGGATATTACTTAAAAAAGAGTATAACACTATAAAACCAGACCAGACCACCTTAGGGTGACCAGACGTACTCTACGTCTGGTCACCCTAATGTACAATATTATCGGAAAATAATTTTTTAATATGCGTAAATTTTAAATCGACCGGGACAAATGATTCTTGGACAGGGACACTGGGACACAGACCTCAAAACCGGGACATGTCTCAGTGTACCGGGACGTATGGCAGCCCTATTGTAGTACAAATATACATATTATGCGAGTAATAAAACAACAACTGGAACTGATTAAACAATTTATTTCTTACATTTATTTGTAATCTAACAAAATTTATAACTTAACATATCTTAAATATGTATATGTTTTCAATTTATAGAAAATATAGTATAAATGTATTTTTATAATTCGTATATATACCTACCATATAGTTAGGGTGACCAGATTTCAGTGAAGGGAAACCGGGACACAGGGGAAAAAAAGAAGTTCTTTGTTTCCTCCCAGATCCAAGTGAAGGGCAAAAAAAAAGGTCATCACCTCCCAAATTCAAAGTAAAGAGCAAGTGAAGAGCAAACAGAGCCCTCACCTCCAAAAACCGGGACAATCGGGCCCGAGAACATTTTTCAGGACACCGGGACAATTGACCTAAAACCGGGACGGATGGTCACCCTACACATATAGTCCAAGTATCAATGTGAGTAAAGGAATTGAACTTCCTGCGATCTCTCTCGAATCTACTTGATAAATACATACCTATGAACCTACCATTTTTATAAAGTAGTTTTTTTATGAATTTTATATTTAAATAATATTTTTTTTTCTAAGGTACGAATTCGTAATTGGTTCCTTAATCCAGGGGCGTGGGGCAACTGACCCATCTGGCCCCCCCTTGCGGGCGCCTATGGTTATCTGACTTTCGTTAAAGAAGACAACATTTTATTGGAATATCTCGATTTTTACACGTTTTCCGTACATTTGGCCGTATGACATATGTATGTATATATAAGTGTACAAAAAATATCAACATTAGGTAGCCTTAATATTTTAAATAAAATTTCATTATAGTTATTTTTATCAGAAAAATCATTTTGATATGCCTACTTGATAAATTTTATCTTAGTTTTATTCTTGAGCTTTCACAAAATGGTAAATACCTGTTTTATTATTTTTTTAACCTTTTCTAGGTTTGTCCTTTATTTTATCCAAAAATATGGTCACCGTATTATGTATAATTTTTTTTTCTCAGGTTTAACACATGGGTTCGCCCTTGGTTACAGTTTGCCAACTTTCGAATCCTCAATGAATCTTTTTCACTTAGTATAAACCTACGAAATCGTATAAATGTGTGTGTACAAATTTTCATACAAGTTTTTAAATTTTGTCCCAAATGTATCAGATAAATGTGTTCACATTATGTTATACTACCTATCATATAGCATTCTATTAAAAAAATATTCCCCGTGTTTTGATTCAAATTCCAAGGTTATAAGGATAGTCCGGCTAACAAGTGAATAGATATCTTGCTAGAAGTACGTAATAAAGTGGTCAAAGAACTTTTTTCTATGGTTGTCTTGTGTGGTCTCTCGTCCTGTTAACTGTGTCACTAATCACTGTGTACAATGTGCATTTCTGCAGCTAAACATCTCGTACTTATACATATATTTCAGTTTTAAATGATTTATTTTTAAAAACTCATTGAATTCATATAACGCTACACATTTATATTATATTAATTGATAATATAATATAAGATTTTTTGTAGGATTTCTGAAGGATTTCTGAAGAATTATTTGAAATATTTAAATTTCATTGTTTGGTTTCAAGGCCAGATTTCGTAGCATACGTCTTTTAGTATGAAGGACAGTTATTTCAATTTATTGTTTGTTTTTTTTTTTCTGCAGGAATTTTTTTTTACTAGATTGTTTTATATTAAGTCCTGTTTAGAGGACAGTTCTTGATTGGATTGTTTTTCGTCTGGTTCGTACATTGGACGTTGTAGACATTTGGTGACCGTCTGTCCTCTTTTCCAGAGGACGCTCTTTGGAATTTATTGTTTCGAGACCAAGTTTTGTTCATTGGACTTTCGTCCGCGGTGATCGTCTGTCCTTTATTAAAGAGGACAGCGTTTTAATTCCTTATTAGAGGATATCAGTTTTGCAATTTTTGTTTCTGGGTCGTTTTGTTTCTTGGGTTTTCATCTGTTATCATCTGACCTTCGTTAAAGAGGACAACATTTTATTGGAATATCTCTATTTTTAGCCGTTTACCGTACATTTGGCCTTATGAGATATGTATGTATATGGGATTTCTCTTTCGTAGAGGACACTTTTTTTTTTTAATTTATTGGTTTTATGGCAAAAATTTGTTCATTGGACTGTATGAGTATACATACCTATTGTTACCATGCATTCTTTATTATAGAGGACAGTCCTGTATTGTTGATACTTGTAAACTTTAGATTTAATGTTTGTAAAGTCCATTCTACATTATACTTTTTTCAATACTTTTTGCAATACTATCCAACTCTGACGTCATTTCAACTTTTGATACTACAGAATATAGTGGGGTGAAAAAATAAGAGACAGTGATATATTTTATGCCTTCCATCTTTTATTACTTTGTCATCCTTCTCACTGCCAACTTAAAAATTTTTAGGTTCAGGTGGCAGAAAACAATTTAGTTAAAGTAAACCAATTTATAAATATTGTTGAATTCTGCTAAGTTTATATTTAATTATATGTTCTAATTAAACTTCTTATCAACTTAATAAACTATTAAAAGTTAAGTTGTAAACAAAAACTAAACAGTTGCTAGTTTGTACGACTGATAAGTAAACAACTGTCATCCAAAAATTTGACCGGAGGTAGTTTTGAAAATAGTGTAGTTTGAAGTGTAGCATCGAAAGTTGGAAGGAAGTATTGTGTTTCACATTATACTTTTTACGTCAGTAATACGCAAAAAATCTGTAGTGCTACGCAAAAAAGTATAATGTAGAACGAACTTTACAACAAAATTGCGTAGTTTATAAAATGTTAAATAAAATATATTCGATACGCTCAGACAGCACCCAGAATATTTTCTTAGGGGGACTCAGAAACCAGAATTTTTTCTCGGGATAGACTTTAAATATCAGATAAAATGTGTTTCTTGAAAAGATCTTTTTTGAGTGTTGTTGGGTGGGGGGTCAAGCCCGTGACCCCTACAGAGTGCGCGCCTGCTGTAAGCCAAAATAAATTAACAGGCATAAATTAAGTTTTAACCCTTTACTGTATGAATTTTTATTTTTGGCTGAAATAATTCATGGGCATTAGGAATTGGTACTTATTGATAGAAAAAATAATTCAAAAATTATATTTAAAATATAAATTATTATTTTTATGAAAAAAATATGATTCTACATTATGTTACAAAAGAAAATGATTCCGTATTATTTGCTCGTCAATTGCTAGGTGTTCTTCATTAGGGATTAAAATCAGTCGCCCTCGAATTTTTGAAAGAAAGGGTCGTATCTTCTAGTTGTCCTTTCTCAATAAATTCAGAATTATCGTTGAAGTGCAAATTCCGCTTGATATCCTCAAATCTATTGCAGCCCATTACTTGAGATACTGCAGGATCTATTGCTGTATATGTGGCATATATGAACATTCATGAAGTAACGTTCTGATTCAGTTTTAAAAGTAAAATAAAAAATAAAAATCGGAATGTGCCATATATGGCACACTATGCGGTAAAGGGTTAAAAGAATTTGATATTGTAAGTACAAGTAGGTACATAGTCAAACATGTTTCATAAGCGTGATTATTTGATAGATTGAAAAGAAAAACACAAATATATATAACTCCCCCGCCTCCAAATCACCTTTTCTATAGTAGTCAAATTATCTACTAAAGAAATTAATATTTTATTTTTCTAGAAAACAATATAGCAATAATATTTTATATTTAGAAACAAAAAAATACCATACGTCCTTTATTTTAGAGCTTTGTCCTTTAGATTTATTTACTTCTCAGAAACTAATTTTTAGTTTTATTATTTGTTTGGTCATTTAAAGTACCAACATATATTTTTTTATTATTGGTTTTATTTGACCTTGGAAATTACCTCCATAGTCACTTATCGAAATCGATACATCTTGATACAAAAAGTATCAATATTAAGCTATGCGTTTAAATAAGTTTTTTTGTGCGAGTGGAACATCAACTAAAAATGAAACAGTAGAAACATGTACCTATACCAAGTATAATTATGTAATCAACTGTATACAATGTTCTGAGTTAGATATCAAAAGATAAACCTAATATTTAAAAATTGTACATTAAAAAAAAATATCAACATTAGGGTTACATGACGAAATTTCACTGGACGAAATTACACGGGACAAAATTACACAGAAGAAATTACACATAGACAGAATTACACAGGGAAGAAATTACACAAGGACGAAATTACACATACGAAAATTACACTAAGACAAAATTACACATTTAATTTGTTTGTGTTTGTTAATTTTCTGTTTGTGTTCTTTTATATAAAAAAATTTTTTTGAAGGGTTGGATTAAGTAATTTTTGGTCTCAAATATGAAAAAATACAAAAAAAATGTATTTTCGGAATTAGCTTTAGTAAATTATCGTGTTTTTTTTAATAAATTAAAAAAAAAGTATTTTAAGGGCTGGATTACGTAACCCTTGGTGATATTGAATAGCAAAAAAATGTATTTTATGGCTTGGATTAGTTAAACTTTAGTGTTTTTTTTTTTTGAATAAATAGAAAAAATTATATTTAAGCGTCGAATTAAGTAAATTTTAGTTATATTTTGAAAAAAAAATTTTTTTTAGAATAAGTCGACAATCGACAATCGATACCATATTTCCATTTCATTTTTCAGTATTGAAATTAACAAAAAAATGTACATTACAGCTTCCTATTAAATTAAATATCTCAATTTCCTGAAAAACACTAAAACTTACTTAATCCAACCAATATTTTTATTTTTTAAAAAGAACATTAGAATTTACTTAATTCAATCCTTAAATTAGATTTTTTTAACGTTAAAAAATAATGTACTTAACCCAATCCTGAAAATACATTTTTTTGTGTTTATTCATATTTGAGACCAAAAATTACTTAATCCAACCCTAAGATACATTTATTTTAAATTTATTCAAAAAACACGATAGTTTACTTAATCCAACCCTTAAATTACAATTTTAAAAATGTATTAAAAAACACGATAATTTACTAAAGCCAACCCTGAAAACACATTTTTTTTGTATTTATTCATATAACACTAAAATTTACTTAATCCAGCCCTGAAAATACAATTTTTTTATTAATTCATATAACACTAAAATTTACTTTTTCCAACCCTTAAAATACAATTTTTTATTTTTCCGAAAAAAAACATCAAAACTTACTTAATCCAACCCTTTAAAAACAATGTTTTATATAAATGAACACGAACAGAAAATTCATAAACACAAAAAAATTAAATGTGTAATTTTGTCTTAGTGTAATTTTCGTATGTGTAATTTCGTCCTAGTGTAATTTCTTCCCTGTGTTATTTTGTCTATGTGTAATTTCTTCTGTGTAATTTTGTCCCGTGTAATTTTGTCCAGTGTAATTCTGTCCAGACACCCAACATTAGGTAGTCTTAATGTTTTAAATAAAATTTTATTTTGGTTATTTTTACACACATTATGAAAATTTTGTACACACACATTTATGTGTACAAAATTTTCATAACTTTTAAAATTTTGTCTTAAATGTATCAGATAATTGTGTTCACATTATGTTATACTACCTATCATATAAGAATGCCAGCATTCTATTAAAAAAATATTCCCCTTGTTTTGGTTCAAATTCCAAGGTTGTAAATCCGGCTAACATGTGAATAGATATCTAGCTAGAAATACGTAAACAAGTTGTCGTGTGTGGTCTCTCGTCGTGGTAACATCATTGTGTAGAATGTGCATTTCTACAATTAAACATCTCATACTTTTATATGTATTTGATTTATTTTTAAAAACTCATTGAATTCATGTAACGCTACACATTTATATTATATTAATTGATTAATATAATATAAAATGCTGAAAAATATTTAGTCGTTTAATTGATTTATAACTATTTTTCTATTTATGTTTTGTGTCTCTGTCGATTTTGTGTTTTTTCTTTGTTGTCGGTGGCCTTTTTGGCGTATTCAGTTGAATTTGGTAGTTTAACAACTCTTCTTTTTGATTTCCATAGATTCGTTTTGTTACTTTTTCGATTTTAAGATGTTTTGAAGGATTTCTGAAGAATTATTTGAAATATTTAAATTTCATTGTTTGGTTTCAAGGCCAGATTTCGTACCATGGGTTTTTTAGTCTCACAGTTATTTGAATTTATTTTTTATGTTTTTATTTTCTGTAGGACATTTTTTTATTAGAATATCTTTTATTTAGTCTTTCTTAGAGGACAGTTGTTGATTGGATTGTTTTTCAGCTGGTTCATACATTGGACGTTGTAGACATATGGTGACCGTGTGTCCTCTTTTCCTAGAGGACACTTCTTTTTTGGAATTTATTGTTTCGAGGCCAATTTTTGTTCATTAGACTTTCGTCCGCGGTGATCTTCTGTCCGGTATTAAAGAGGAAAGCGTTTTAATTCCCTTTTAGAGGACATCTGTTTTACAATTTTTGTTTCTGGGTCGTTTTACTCATTGGATTTTCTTCTGTTATAGTCTGACCTTCGTTAAAGAGGACAAAATTTTATTGGAATATCTCGATTTTTAGCCGTTTTCTGTACATTTGGCCGTATGAGATATGTATGTATATCGGGTGTCCTGTGTCGGGTGTTATCTATCATAGAGGACACCCTTTTTTTAAATTTATTGGTTCTATGGCAAAAATTTGTTCATTGGACTGTATGAGTATATATACCTATTGTTACCATGCATTATTTTATTATAGAGGGCAGTCCTATTGTTGAGAGTTTTTAACTTTAGTTTTAATGTTTGCAACAGCAAAATTTTAATTTAAAGTTATTTTGGTTAAGTAAAGTTGTAATAAATAAGTCAAGCGTCTCGATGTTTAGATTGTTGACGCCTCTGTGAGATTGATAATGGTTTATGACATTGCGGTGACCATACGTTCTTTATTCAAGCCGACACTCCTGGAGTATAAGTCGTATCTGTATTTGAGCACTGTTTTCTCAAGGTTTTTCCATTTTATTTTCTTAATGTGTCATTTAATTCTTTAATCTATTAATATTTATTTTAAGTTATTGTTTTTGGTTTTAATATACATATATAAAAGGATTTTTATTCATTATTCATACTTTTAGGATTACATAACGTCATTTTACGTCAAAAAAATAGTCATTTTATATATAATTAAGAATATTATTTATTTTAGGGGGCCTCAACATGTAATGTTATGGGCACCCGGTTCGTTGTGATGTATTGTTAATTAATATTTTACAATTAACTTATAAATAATTATAGTCATTGTCTACGAAATTAAAGATCCGATTATTTGTATTCTGTGGAGCCCAACGATAACGAATTTTGAAATGTTAAGGAAAGTAAAAAACATTTTTTTATTTTTTTATAATTTTTAGTCCAAAGTCCAAGAAACAGACTGCTATTAAACAGTATATATTTATTTTTACTTTAGTTCTTTTTTGCTCTATAAATATTTTGATTTACATTTTTTTTTAAACGACATCTTTTGGATATCGTTGGACGTTGGAACTTAGTTTTTTTTTTGTATGGTTATTTTGGATGTTCTTTTTTGCACCTCGGATCTTTTTGGTTGTCCTTTTTTGCAAGCCAGATTTTTGGATGACTCTTTTATTATTTGTTGCTTGGTTTGTAGGGATGTTTTTTTTTTGTACTGTGGCCCGTGACCCCTGTCCTACTGAATTTTGGCACCCGGTTCATTGTGATTCAATGTTAATTAATATTTAAAAAATATCTAATAAATACTTATAATCAGTATCTATAAAATTTAAGAACCGATTCCATGTATTCTGTGGGGCCCAACAATAACAAATTTTGAAATTGTAAGGAAAGTTATAAACATTTTTTAATTTTTTTAAAATTTGTGGTCTTAGCAACCGACGGCTATTAAACAGTATATTTATTTTTATTTTGGATAAATTAGTAACTTTTATAACAAATACAAACATCCATGCCATGATCGGGAATCGGACCCGAACCCCCATGCTTAGCAGTCAAACACTCTGACCACTATACCATAGCGACCGATATAAACATTGTCACATAAGTTCTAAATATTTGGTATTTTGATAAAAACTTACAGATAGGCAGTGACGTACGCAGGTAGAGGCTAGGGAGTTAGAACCACCCAAAAAGTAAGATTTTGTTTTTCGGTCTTCACTTCGATCCGTCCTATTCTTTTTTATTGGTCATTCAATTCCTCTTTATTTATTTTTTTTGCTCATCCGTTACTTTTTTAATATGTATGTAATTTTTAATCCCTTCGCCCCATGAAGCTATCCTGGCTGCGTCACTGCAGATAATTATCTTTGTTTAAATAGAATAATGTTAGGAGAGCCCTTTACTGGGTTATCTTTCTTCTGGGTCAGGTTTATTTCCTTGGACTGTTTTCATCCGGCGATAAACTGCCGTAGAGTAACGTTTTTATTGGAATTTGGTTTTTCTGGACCAGATTTAGATTTTTAGACAAGGCGCGCACCTAGAATTTTATTAGGCGGCGTACGACTACTTTTTTCCGGTAGCGAAGCAGCTTGGAATACTGCTAGTGTATATACAGAAAGCAACCATATAGGCGTAGAAAGGATTTTTTAATAGTTTTACTAACGTAAATTTATCACATATGTTGAATTTTGTGTGTACAGGTTCTTTTAAGAAATTAATTACAAATATTTGTATCCCAAGAAATTGGATGTATATTGTGGTAATAAATAAAAGTATGAATAAAAAAAAAAGATATAGTAAAGGACACTTTAGTTGATAGATGACGGTTATTTAAAGCATATGGTTCAATGGGAGAGAACTATAGCAATAAAATTTCCATTTTTGAATAGAACCATATCATTTGTTCACAGACAAAGCTAGAAATAGAGAAAGAGATACAATTTGTTTCATTTGACAGGCCTGTTTTCCATCTTGTGGTGGGAGGTCTAATGCGCGCGCATGTATACAAAGGGACATACGTTGAAGTTACCATAATATAACAAAAAAAGACAAAATCTATGAACGTTCGTTACAGTAAGAAGCAGACATACGTTCTTGACATCTTACATAAAACTGTGTGAAATAGATATACATTTCTTTATCGGTTCTCAATCGATCAATCTGTCAAGTAAAATCTCCTTTACTATAGAGTATATAATTGCATTGGAAACGGTGAAAGCAGAAGCTAATGAGCAGTCAAATAAAACAGTGAAAATCTATAAAGTTTTTTATTGGGACCATTATTAAATAGTTTCACGAGATTAATCTGTCGACGTTAAATTTCAAGAAATAAGAGAACAACAAAAAGTTAAATGATAATAATAATTATAATAACATTAATAAAAGATTGAAATGTTCTGAAAGTTCTGAAAGCTCTGAACTAATTTCATCAATTTTATTTGAATTGTAGGTTACAATTCATAAAGAGTAGGACTGTTTTTAATGTGGAAAGAAGGGGTTACTGAAATTTAGTAACTCCCCTTCCCCACATTTAGAGATGTACAACTCTAATTTAATTTTATATATTATTATATAGAAATAAATTTTATGATTAAAAATTGAAAGAAAAATAAAATAAATTAATAATTTGGCCAATTCTGTTCTTTTAGTTTTATCACTGTAAAAGAGCAATTTTACGGGGTAAAGATAATTTAAATAATCAATTACGAACACTAAATTAACAATCCCAAATCCCACCGCTGCCACCAGTTACAAAAGTGGTATTGACAAAAATACGATTCTAAATTTGTGAAAGTTGCATTCCTTGCACTTAAACACAACAAAAAAAACATTTTAAATTTACGGTTCTATTGTAAAGCGTCTTTAAGGCGCTGTCATTATATGACATTAACAATATGCTAACTGCGTCTTGACGCTGTTACATCACATTAGGGCGTAAAAAGCCTTTGTTGCTGTGCGCTAAAAATTTGAACTAACTAACTAACTGTATGGTTGCGAGGAAGTATAAGGAGCTACTTGTTGAAATACAAAATATAAATATAACAGGATTTTATACTCTATCTCAGAAAGACAATAGTAATAAATCATTTTGTCAGGCAGTTACCAGTGGCGTGCACATTTTAAACACGTTTAAATTGGTTTTGTGTATTCTATATTACTATTTATCGTTTTATTAAACGCACGCCTGTGACCATATTTATCATATCATTAAACACACCCCTAGCCTTACACCGCAAGGTAGAAAGGCTTCAGGATTAAGTAAGTAAGTAAGTAAACACACCCCTGTGACCATATTTTTCCTCAAAATTTTAGGCTCAATTTTTTATGATCTATTGTGTTTAACCCTAGTTCGTATTCCCATGTAAGATGAGCGGCACACTCGGTTGGATTTAACAATATTTCGTTTCGAACTATTCATATTTTGTCGCTTTTGTTTTGCCGCTTCTGTGTGAAAAAACAATAACTTTTTACAAATTATAAATTTTATTACTATCAGTCTTTCTGAGATAGAGTATAGCTCTTTTTGATTTGAGTTGTTAAATTGAACACAACATTTCTTTCTTTAATATTTTCCTATATTTCGGCAGTATATATTTCATGTCTTCATTCAGGGTAAAAAAAAACTAAGTTGCACATGCCTTTTATTAACATAGGTTATTGTAACGGTCTTTTGTAGAAATGCATCCTTAGATGATAAGTAGTTTTAAATATTAATAGCGCACATCACTCTGTTTTTAAAATAAAAACTTTTAAACAGGTTTCACACTTCATTTTACATTAAGTTACATTGCTCACTGTTCAGCATAAGAATCTGAATAAGAATCTAAAAGTACAGAGTTTTTAGTATTTATATCATACATTATATTTATTTATCTTGATTCAATTGGTAGTACACAGTGTTGCCACCTTCCTAACAGGAAAATTCCCTTTTGGGTACTGCCATAAATTCCATTTTTCTCAACAAAATTCCCTTGCCCATACAAAAAAAAAAAAAACTTCTTTTTCAAAAGTAATTAGACGTAGGTATAATGGAGTAATATTTATGCAATTTTGTAATACGTTACTAAATCTGGTGACTTTAGTTATTGTTGTATTGTAAATGGACTTTTGTGGTACTATTTAATAATAATAATAATAATCTTTATTCCAGTGAATGTAATGTACATTTTTGGAGTCGTTAAACATATCAATAAACAAGTACAAAAATAAGAAATTAAAATATCATACGTCTTATATACTGATATATTACAATTTTACATCAATAAAATATATAAATAAAGTAAGAGTGTAAGTGTGAAAATCTATTGGTTAAATTGCAGTGGAATTAATTCATCATCTTCAAATTCCTTTATACTGTAGTAGGCCTTCGTTATGAGAATTTTTTTCATTTTATTTTTAAATTGTTTAATTTCTAGGTTTCTGATATTACCTGGAAGTTTGTTCAAAAACTTAGTTCCCATTATATTGGGCTGGTTTCTTACGTCATATCTTGAAAACGGTATTCTAAAATCAGTTCTATTGCGAGTGGAGTAACCATGAAAAGAACTATTCGTTTTTAAAGATGAAGAATTTTCTTTAATGTAAATTAGTATATGGTATATGTAAAGTGCTGGCAAAGTTAAAATACCATGCTGTATGAACAGTTCTTTACAAGGTGTGCTCCATTTGACACCGCTTAAAATTCTAATACATCTCTTCTGCAGCCTGAATAATCTCAAGGTGTCAACTGAGTTTCCCCACAAAATAATACCATAGGACAGAGTTGATTGAATGTAGGAAAAATATGCTATTTTCATTGTTAAATATGTTGTTATCTTGGATAGCTTATATAACAAAAAGTTGTATTTATTAATATTTACGGCAATGCTATTTATTTGTAGCTTCCAGTTAAGTTTGTTATTCAGGATAAAGCCAAGAAATTTGGCTTGGTTGCTGAAACCTTCGTAACATTCATTAACGCGTCTGTTAAATGTAAATAGCATATTTTTTGTTTTGTTAGCGTTAAGATATAATTCGTTAGCTGAAAACCAATTCTGAACTAACTTGGTATTATTTTCCATATTAGTTTTGGCATGTTCAAAATCAGGCCCTGTATTGATAAATGTTGTATCATCCGCAAACATAACTGTGTTAGACAGTGCATGTGAGGGAAGATCATTGATGAACAATATGAAAAGTAAGGGGCCCAGTATCGAACCCTGTCCAACTCCTATGTTGATTTTGGCTACAGGAGAGTGAATTCTTGTGATAAACAGATTGTTCACGATCAGTTAAGTAGCTCTCAATCAGCTGAAGAACGGTGCCTCTGATCCCATATTGATAGAGTTTACTTATCAATATTGCGTGCGATACACAGTCAAAAGCTTTGGAAAGGTCAGTAAAAGATGCTAACACACATTCACCTCTCTCCAGGCTACCGACAATGTCGTTGGTCAAGGACACCGCAGCTTTACATGTTGATAGTGTTGGACGAAAACCAAATTGTTTTGTTGATAGTATATTATGTGTTGTTAAAAAATTTGAAAATTTGTTATAAATAGCCCTCTCTACTACCTTCCAAATAATGGGGGTTAAACTTATTGGCCTGTAGTTGGACGGATTGTTCGGGTCACCATTTTTGTAGATCGGTATAACGTTGGAGCGTTTGATACATGCTGGAAAAGTCCCTGTTGTGAATATCAAATTAATTATATCTGTTATGGGGTCCGTTATATAGTCTGCAGAGATTTTAAGTTTATTTGTTGTCCATCCGTATGAATCTGAGCTACTAGAATTCTTTAAATTTTTTATTAAGTCTTTAACTTCATTTGAATCGACAGGAGAAAGATAAATAGTGTAAGGATTACTAACTAAATTACTATTTAATAGTTCAAGCGGATCTATATTATTCTAATTATTTATTTTTTTAGAAATTTCATCACCAATGTTTGAAAAGTACAAGTTTAATTGGTCAGCTGTCAGAGCATTAGTGCATAAATTAGAGTCTACACTACTTCCACTTTCTTTCCTTATAATTCTCCACATTGTCTTGGACTTATTGTTTGAATTTAAAATTAAGTTTTCATAATAAGTCTTTTTCGCTTCTTTTAATTTTTTATTATATTCTTTTTTATAATTTTTATAATAAATATTAATTCTGAAATCAAGTTTCACGTAATTATGCAAGAACAGCAGAGTTTCTTTCATTTTTCGCAGTTCCTGATTGTACCATTTTAGGGTAGTTTTATTATTTTTATTTAATTTAGTTAATGGAAAGTGAAGGTTGATTGCATACGTGATTTTATTTAAAAATAGATCTAGTTTATCATTAATATCTGAGGTATCATAAATTTGATCCCAACAGATTGTACTTATGTATTGTATAAAGTCTATTGTATTTAATTCAGTTATACGGCGTTGATATTTTATGTTAGTTGTAGCATATATCTTACTTGTGTATTGAAAACTAAGTCCCATGTGGTCTGAGTATTTAGGAGTAACCGTTGTTTTACAATTGTTTGTGTTAATAGTTGTTAATACGTTGTCGAAACAGCTACCGTTGCCCATGTAAGAATATCTCGTCACATTATAATTCGTGATGCGCAAGTTAAATGTAGTTATAAGGTCTAACAGCGTAAAATATTTGTGATCTTTGTTTAAAAAATTTATATTACAATCTCCACAGAAAATTACACTTACCAGCAAAAGTCTACATACACTCGTTATAATTTTTTTTTTTTTTAATTTTTCCCATAAATAAAAGAGAAATACATATTTTATTTGTTTAAAATTAATCAAATAACATCTTTTTAAGTAAAAATAATTTTATTTGTCTTTTAATTTTATTTTTTTTTAAATTATACAAATATAAAAGAAAATATTCATTTTACGAATACAGCAAAAGTGAACATACACATCAAACTTTATATTTAATATTAGAATATTACAAAAATTTTAATATGAGGTTGGATTCCCTTTTTGTTTTATTATCTCCCTCATTCTATTGGGCATGGATTTTACTAATTTTTGGGTAACTTCTTCCCCAATGGAGTCCCATATTTCTTGCAGTGCTTGTTTGAGTTCACATTTGTTTTTTATATTATGATTTTTTAATTGTCTACCCATTTCATCCCACAGATGTTCAATGGGATTTGTGTCAGGTGATTGTGGTGGTGTGTGAAGCTGTTTGGGCACGTTGTATAATATCCACTCCTTCACAACCCGCGCAGTATGCTTGGGATCGTTATCTTGTTGGAAGATAAACGTCCCTTCCAATCCCAGTTTCTGCGCACTGATCTTCAAATTTTTTTTTTAAATATCCAAATACATAAATCTGTCCATTATAGACTCAATGAATACCAAATTTCCAACTCCTGCGGCTGACATACACCCCCAAACTAATATATTCCCTCCTCCATGCTTCACCGTACTAACTAAATTTCGTTTTTCAAGAGCTGTATTTTTTTGTCTGAAGATCCTAACCTTCCCATCATTTTGAAAAATGTTGAACTTACTCTCGTCACTGAATATTACTTTAGACTAAAACTCGTGATCACATTTTTCGTGTTTTTTTGCAAATTCAAGTCTTGCTTTTCTGTTCTTTTCACTAACAAATGGCTTCTTCCTAGCAATTCTTGAGAAAAAATCATTTCTGTTAAGTACTCTTCGAACTGTATATGCATGGGCCCTCTTTCCCAACTCTTCAAAAATTTCCGCAGTATTTTCGGAGCACTAAGCCTGGGATTTTCTTTAATTTTATTCACTATTACAGATTCTTCTCTTCGTGTAAATTTTTTTGGACGACCAGTTCTATGTTTTGACTTAAAACTTACTAGTTTTATAATTTTTAATTATGGTCTGTACAGTAGCATGACTTTTACCAGTGATTTTTCCAATTTCTCGGAGAGATTTTCCTTCATTTGATAAGCGCACTATTACTTTTCTTAAATCGATCGAAACTTCTTTTCGCACAGTTTTCATTTTATTTTATGTAAAATTTTTTATAAGCACCGAATAAAAGAACTCAATAATTTCTTTAACTTGTTATAAAAGTATCGAACAGAACTATATGAAAGAATTAGGAAGGTAAGAACTTGATTTTTGTATGCTGTATGTTCACTTTTGCGTTTGTTTCGTCCAAACTTGTATATCATAAAACTGTACTGTACATCAAAAACAAAATATATGTATTTAAATTGTGTATATATGAGAAACATTTTGATAGATCTTTGAAAAATTATCCAAATATTAGGAAAAATTAACGTTTTTCACATAATAATATTAACAATATATAATTTTATACAGATGTATGTAGACTTTTGCTGTTAAGTGTATATCAGATTTTTGATATTCTCTAGACACAAAATTTAGAACCTCGCTCAAATTATTGATAAAAATCTCAAAGTTTCCGTTTGGCGATCTATATAGATTTAGAATAACCAAGTTTAGTTTAGGAATTAGCCATTCCGTAGCAACCAACTCACAATGAAACTCAATAGATTTTCCATTCACATACTGTATCTGCTTACATTCGATATCATTTTTAACATATATTGCTATTCCACCATTATTCATATTAGTTCGACATAGGAAGCTAGTTAAAATAAAGTTAGAAATGCATTTATAGTGTATAATATCAGTACATATATTTTTTCTTGTGAGTGACATGGTCAAATTTAAACTTAATTTTTTCAAGTTTTATTGAATATTTAAAAGATTGTTTTATATCAACATTGAGTATTTTTTACTAGCTACAGTGTTGTAGTACTAGTAACTTCATAAAACAAAAGAGTTATTTTTAATAATTAAAGGAAGTTTTCATTAAAATTGAATATAAACAGCATTTGGACTAATTAGTATTGTGCGGCTGGTGTGTGCGTGACGTCACAGTTCTAGCCACTAATCCACAACTAACAAGATTCATCGGAGTGTTTAAATTTGTTCAAGTTATATGAATTTAGATGTTTGATAAAATAAAATATATTTAACTTATTTTAACAATTTTAAAAAATCCGAGGAATTGTTATTGGGTTTAAAATAAACTATTTCACTATAATAATAATAATAACACAATGCCTGAGTGTTCGATTTGCCAGAAAACTGCAAATAGGAAAAATGATGCTTTAGTGCAATGTAAAGGAAAATGTCAGCAGATATTTCACGAATCCTGTGTTAAATTACCTGAAGGCATGAACTTCAATGAACTAAAAGCTTACGGTTTGGGTTGGGAATGTTGTAATTGTCAAAAACGGCCGTCTATGAAATGCAACACGAACACTACTGATAAATTGCTAAACCAAATTAGTAATATGGAAGTTATGTCAGCAATTAAAGTGCTACAAAATGATATTGGAGTAATCAGGAAACAACAAGAATAATTACTTCATTATGTAAATTATTGCTCCAATAAAATAGATGATTTCGAAGTGAAACTGAAGAACTGGTCAGCAAAAATTCTGAAAATTGATGAAATAGAAACCTGTTGTTCTGAAATGAAAGTTAAATTACAAGAGTATGACACTAAAATTGATGATTTGGAACAATATTCGCGTGGGTGTAATATTGAAATTCAAGGGGTTCCTGAAAAAACGAATGAAAACGTAAATGATCTGGTCGTAGAAATTGGTACTGTCATAAGCTGCAATATCACAACTTCTGATATCAACGTCGCACATCGTGTACCAAACTTTAATAAAACAGCGAACAAAAATATCATTGTTAAGTTCAAAAACTTTGATAAGCGGCGTGAATACCTGATGGCTTATAAGTCTAACAAAAATATTTCTTCGGCTGGCATTATTACCAATACTTCCACTTCCGACAGAATTTACGTAAACGAACATCTTACGCCTAAAAGAAAGTTACTATTTCACGAAACCCGCGCTTTGTGCAAAAATAAAGGATATAAATTTGTTTGGATCCAAGATACTAAAATACTTGTTCGCAAATCTGAAAACTATAAAGCTTTTGTTATTAACGGTTCACCAGATTTGGCTAAAATCATTTAAATTACGTTGCTAACTTATAAGTATATTAGAAACTCACACATGGCCATCAATATTTAGTACCAAAACGTCAGAGGACTGCGAACAAAAACTGACTTATTCAAGGAACAAATATTATGTAACAACTACGACATAATATGCCTTACTGAAACTTGGTTGCCGGATTCTATCCACACGGCTGAACTTTTCGATGATCGCTACTGTGTTTTCCGCCGAGATCGTGACTATAATAACTGTCATTAAAAACGAGGTGGTGGTGTTTTAATTGCAGTTAAGAATAATTTCAAAGTGAAAGAGTTACTAAATTTACGTAGTGAAGCTGAAGATATTTGGGTTCAAATAAAAAACGTTTCCCAAAATAAAAAGACCTTTGTTTTGAATTTGTGTTGCGTATACATTCCGCCTAAGTCAAACCTAGAAATCTATAACGCCCATCTTGATAAAATTAAATACAACTATATAAATAACAATTGTGAAAATGTAATTATTATTGGCGATTACAATTTGCCCGAGGTAGAATGGGGTGCTTCACGAAATCAGTTATATCTCACTCCTTGTGTTACATCTCGAAACACTGGTGAGTATTTGATCGACGAATTTAATTTTGCTCAACTAAAACAATATAACTATATAAAGAATCATACTGAGTCAATACTAGACCTTGTATTATCCAACTTCGACTTATCAGTTATATCAAATTCTCAGTTTCCTCTCTCAAATATTGATAAGTTTCATCCTCCTTTAATAATTGAATTCGAAGTCATGATAACTGCAAGTGTACCGAATGTACTTGTTAATAGAATAAATTTTTTTAAATGTAATTATAATGCCATAAATACTGAATTACAAAATTATAATTGGTCTGTTAATTTGCAAGATCTCAGTGTTGATGATTCAACTGCTAAATTTTATAACGTATTGTATGATCTAATAAATACTCATACACCTCAGAATTTACAAAGGAAGAATAAATTCCCACATTGGTTTTCACCGTATTTAATTAAATTAATAAAGCAAAAAGAAAAAATCAGGAAATTATTTAAAACTTATAAACAAGTAGCCGATAGTATTGAGTTTAATATACTAAGAAATAAAATAAGAATGGGAGCATTATAAAACATCTTAATGCCGAAGGGTCTTACACATTTCTAGGCATCAGTGAAAGGGGTGTCCAGGATGTCACTTTTATTAAGCAGGCCCTTCGCAGCAAGTATATGGCACGACTGAGGCAGATATGGAGATCATGTCTGTCTGGCAAGAACAAGATCTCTGCCACAAACATGCTTGCTGTCCCATTAATTTCATACACTTTTGGTGTAATGAAATGGAATGTTGATGATCTTAAGGATCTCGACAGAAGAACCAGAAAGATCATGAACATCAACCGAAGTCTTCACCCGAAATCTTCTGTGCAGCGCATTTACCTCCCTCGTCAAAATGGGGGTCGGGGATTACTGAATCTGGAGTGTTTGCACGATCGACTCGTCCTGGTTACAGCTAACAGTATCCTCAGAAGTCAGGACCCACTATTAAAATTCGTTAGTGAGCACGAATTTAGTGGCAAAGGGGCGTTTCTTTACCAGGCAGCACGAAGAGCAGCAACGAGATTTAACCTGGCAGACTTGAGTCCCGTCAGGGAAAACGCTGGAGTACAACTCTCTCGGGAGGAGTACAACAGAGTTACCGGTTCGGTGAAACGAGGCAAGACAGACATGTTGACAAAAGAACACATGAGTAAAAGTATGCACTCTGTGTTCTTCAAACATATTAAAAGTCTAGAGTTGTCCACCGAACTCACGTTCTCGTTTCTTAAGTCTGCTGGTTTGAGATCGGAAACAGAAGGTTTTGTGTTTGCGTGTCAGGATGGCGCATATTCCAAATAGCGGAGTCGACACTCTGTAGGTTGTGCCACCACCATTCTGAAACGATAATGCACATTCTGTCTGCTTGTCCATCTCTTGCAGCGTCGAGCTACGTGTCTCGACATAATGCTGCTCTCCGCGTGCTCTACTATCATCTTAGACATGCCTATGGTATTGACCAAATACCGGTTATACCGTACGTCCCTTCTGACATAGAATCGGTGGTGGAAAATTCCAAGTGCCGAATTTATTGGAATTACTCCTTCCCCACCTCGAGGTTACTGACTGCCACTAAGCCGGACATAACCCTCCTGGATATCGAGACCAAACAGATGTTTGTGATCGAATTCTCAAGTCAGCTGAGAAGAATATCTCTCTCAAGGAGGAGAAAAGAGGTCCAAGTATATGGACCTCTTGTCCGAGCTTAGAAAGCTGTATCCCGGGTATAAAGTTTAAGCTTGTAGTCCTGATAGTTGGTGTTTTGGGTGGCATGAAAGCCTCCTATCGAAGGGAAATCGAGTCCATTCCCGCCTGTAGATCTTCTGCCAACTCTTTGATCTGCAGGATGCAGAAAGCAGTGCTGCTCGGGTCGCTCCGCATTGTACGGGCACTGGATCTGGCGTAATTTCCGCGGCTGCATATCGCCAGGGTTTGGGATGCAGTCGTGTGTATTTAGTTCCACTAGTCTCTAGTATGACGCGGCTCAAAAGGTTGCTGAAGTTTGAGATTAGTGGACGCTTGTCAAGACCTGACAAACCCCAAAATAATAATAATAATAATACTTCTAATGTCACGAATTCCGATTTTGAGCTCAAGCATAATTGTAATATCACCTCAAATTTAACACGAATACATATAAGACAAAGTGCAATTGAAACCGCAATTACTAAACTAGATGTCAGTAAGTCACGTGGCCCGGATGGTATTGATGCACATTTCATCAAAAACTGCTGTTACACAATTTCATACCCTTTACAGTTAATCTATAATAAATCTTTAGATAGTGGTATATTTCCTAATATATGGAAAGAGGCCTATGTTTCACCTATTTATAAAAGTGGTAACAAATGCGATGTCACTAATTATAGACCAATTTCAAAATGATCGATTTTTGGCAAAATTTTAGAGTCATTTGTAAATAAAGCTATTATCAAACATATAACTCCAGCTATTTCACCTAACCAGCATGGATTCTTTCCTAAAAGATCAACTTGTACTAACTTTATGAGATATACTGAATTCGTGAACACCGTATTAGAAAAGCATTCTCAATTAGATGTCATTTATACAGATTTTTCTAAGGCATTTGATAAGGTCGACCATGTACTACTATTACAATAAATAAAAAGCTTTTGTATTACCGATCAAATCTTTAATTGGGTAGCTAGCTACCTTTTTGACAGAATACAGTACGTGGCTATAGGTGGATGCAAATCTTTTAAAATACAGGTTTCTTCTGGAGTCCCTCAGGGTTCTCACATTGGTCCCACTCTGTTTTTGATATTTATAAATGATATTAGTGAAATATTAAATTGTACTCATTTACTGTATGCTGATGATTTGAAACTTTGTTACCAAATAGATTGTGTCAATGATTGTCAATATTTGCAGACTATGCTTGATCGCCTAAGTAATTGGTGTGTCGCTAACAAATTATTTTTAAACATAAATAAATGCTTTATCATTTCCTTTTACAGAAATAAACGTAAAATAGACTTCCAATACAACATTGGGGATCAGGCATTGTCTTCTGTCTCTCATATTAAGGACTTAGGTATAATGTTTGACGAAAAACTCCTTCAATAAACATATTGAATATATTTGTAAAAAATCTAACAGGATGCTTGGATTTATTATGAGAACGTGCAAAAATTTCTCCAGCTCCTTCACATACAAAACTTTATTTTTTTCATACGTCAGATCACACCTCGAATACTGTAGCACTATATGGAACCCATATTACGCTGTTCATATCAACAGAGTGGAATTAGTCCAAAAGCGCTTTGTAAAACACATGTCTTACAGACTTGGCTGTAACGACTGCCCATCTTACCAGGATAAGTTATGTTATTTTAGCATGATAAGTCTTAAAGAACGTAGAGACATGGTTGACCTTAAACAAATATACAGAATAGTACATGGGAGCTATGATGATACAAATTTGTTAGGACAATTAAATTTTTGTGTTCCTTCTTATAACATGCGTAGTATTTGTACATTTAAGCAAAATTTTGCCAGTACTAATTACCTATTAAACTCGCCAGTGAGTCGCATGACAAAATTATTTAATACTGTCAGTTGTGATATCGACTTAGATATCCATAATTTATCTTTACGGAGATTTTCAACTATCATAAAACAGTATTATAAAACTAAAAACACTGCATAAAGATATTTTTTCTAGACTATAATAAATATTCCCTTAAATTTCTAGCTCCTATGTTCCTCTTTGTATATATAGATATAATTTTTTTTTGTTGTTTTATATATTTTCTGTTTTATTTTTTATTTTTTATTTTTATTCTATTCGGGGAATAAAACAGAGACAAGTCTCCTACAAATTCCCACACATTACAAAATTGTACAAGATACAAAATATAATCTTTATATAAAGCAAAAGTTGACTTCATGGAGTCATCAGAAAGCCATAATACAAATATATTACATATTATATATATTACATAATACAAAGAGAGAGAGAAAAAAACAGATATAAAAGTAATAGATAAAATAGACATATATATTCACAAAAATCAATAGGAAATGAAATGTACAAGTGACAGTTACTGAGGGAGTAAGGATCTAATTTCAGATTTAAACTGTGAAAACGATAGGAAAAAAATATCACTACTATTAAAATATTTATCAAAAAGAATCATAATTCTGTTCAGTGGTGAGTTTCTACCCGCGTTAGTATTTCTGCTATTATAATAAAAAGTATTGTTTCGCCTAGTTTTTACTAACGGTACGTTAAAATTAATAAGTTCCAAGATATCTGGACAATCCATCATATTGTTTACAATTTTATAAATATTGTTCAAATCAATCTGCTTGCGTCGATTTACAAGACTTACTAAATTGTATCTTTTCAAACGATCATCATAAGATATTAAATTGTTTTTATTAAATTTATAATCCATATATTTAGTAAATCGTTTTTGTACTGATTCAAGTCGGTCACTGTAAATATTATAATACGGGTTCCATACAATACTTGCATATTCCAAACGACTCAACACGAGGGATTTAAATAAATGAATTAGACTGTCTGGTTGAGTGAATTCTTTACAAGAAAGTAATATGAAGCCGAGTGTTTTTAATGAGGATGTTACTATTTTATCTACATGAACATTGAATTTTAATTTACTATCAAAATAAACACCAAGATCTTTTACAACATTTAATTTAACAAGGGATGAACCATCAATTGAATAGTTAAAAAGAATTGGAATATGTTTTCTCGTAAATGAGATGAAATTACATTTTTCTAAATTTAGGAAGAGCTTATTAATTTGACAATATATATAAAAATTATGCAGATCTGACATTAATTCATAGCAGTCTTGAAGGCATTCAATGCTTTTATAAATTTTCAAATCATTTGCATAGAGAAGGAATCTAGAATATTTAAAACAGGAAATTATGTCGTTAATAAATAAGACAAATAGAACAGGGCCAAGATGAGAGCCTTGCGGCACACCAGACGTTATGTGCACGAAATTTGATGTAAAATTGTTAATAGCCACTGCTTGCATTCTATTTGTTATGTAAGACGTAATCCAGCGTAACAGGTTTCCATGAATACCAATAGAAATTAGTTTAGAGATAAGCAAACTGTGGTTAACCTTATCAAATGCTTTTTTAAAGTCTGTACATATAACGTCAACTTGGCCCGATGAGTCCATTTTTGAGTGCAAGTATTCAACGTAAGGTAACAGATTTGAAATAACTGATCTTTTTGCACAAAATCCATGTTGCTGCGGAATAATGACTGATTTAATGGAATTAGATATAAATTTGGTTATTATATTTTCAAATATTTTTGCAAAAATACTTAGTTTAGAAATAGGCCGATAGTTTTCAATATTATTATTGGACCCATTTTTAAATACTGGTGTTACAATTGCTTGTTTCCATAAATCGGGAACAGTACCTTCTTTTAGAGATTTATTAAATATAACATATAAGGGATCACATAATGACTCAGAACAATTTTTAACAAAATGAGGTGAAATTCCATCTGGCCCAGGACCTTTAGATAGATCAGTAGACTTTAATAATTCTAAAATATCACATTTAAAAATATGTTGTAATTTAACAGAAAGAGGTGAGTTATGAGCATTATTTACAGTGGCAGTTGCAGTACTAGGTTCGAAATTTGATCGGAAGAATTCATTAAATAAGTTGCAAATATCGCTATAGTTATCAGCGTGCTCATTACCCAAAGTCATGTCATTAGGAATACGGGAACTGCATTTCTTAGTAGACACATAATTCCAGAATTTTTTGGGATTGTTTTTTAAACTAGTTTCAGTGGATCGTATCCAATCACGGTAGTCATCATTTATAGCTTTTTTTAATCTACGGCGCAGTAAAGAAAACGAGATATAGTCAGAAGGTTGCTTGTATAATTTCCATTTTTTATGAAGTTTATTTTTTTTTTTTTCATTGAAAATTTTTATTGTACTTTTTTTATACCAAACTGGGAATTTACTTACTTTTTTAATTTTAACTGGCACATTTTCATCAATAATTAAGTTAATAAGGTTGTAAAAATTATTAACAATATTATCTATACTACCAACCGACAAGATTTCATTCCAGTTTTGTGACTTAATTATAGCGTTTAATTCATCAAAATTTGTTCTAGAGAAATCTCGTTTTGAGAAATTTACTTTTGGATAAATAATCGAGCCTTTTAGGTTATAAACAAAATTCACCGTTTTATGGTGCAAATCTTCCCAGATTATCGGGCATTCGCAGGGCTCAACTTTAATATTTTCCTCGTTACACAATATTAAATCCAAAATTTTGTTATTTTTATTGACAACACTGTTGAACTGCATAAGATTTGTTATGGAGAAACTATCTAGGAGCAAGGATGATTTATAATCAGAAGGTGAAGTTGGGATTACATAACTTGCATTATTTTTTAAGGACCAGTTGATATTCGGCATATTAAAATCGCCAACTATAATAAAACTATCTTCAGCGTTATTATGCATAATTGATACAATGTTATCAACAAAACTTTTAAATTTATCTCGATCAGTATAGTCAGGTAGATAAACACAACATAAATGGAGCTTTGATTTTTGACCTGGCAGTGTAAGAGATACCCACACATCTTCAATGCATTTAGTTTTCCAATCACGCTGTTCAATAACTTGAAAAATATTACGCACAGCAATTAAGCTGCCACCTCCATCCTTTTTGTTTGAAGTGTGAATATCTCTACCACGTCGAAAAACTTGATACTGATCATTAAATATTTCACTGTTATAAACACCATCATGTAACCAAGTTTCAACTATACATATAACATCATAAACAGGTACAGATAAGTTTTTATAAAATGTATTTACTTTAGTGCGTAAACCACGTACATTTTGATAATAGCACTTTAATGATTTAATATTAACGGACATATACCTTATGGATGCAATATATTTAGTTATTTACAAAGAAAAAAATATATATAAATAAATATATATATACAAGAATTTACTCTAGGACAATTTAGACATCGAGTTTTCGTTAATAATGTGCACAATACGAGAAGAATCGTCTTTCCGAGCTAATATTTTACAGTCCTGCACCCAAAAGTACTTAATATTATTATCCCGACAATACGCTTTAGTTTTAAATAATAAAGTTTTATTTTTGGGTGTTAAATGTTCATTCACGAATAACCTTGAAGATATATTAGGGATGGACACTCCTGGTAGTGTAGATCCAGATGAGTTACGATTATTCTTCGCTAGAGTTTTGATCCGCGCCAAAAGTTCCTCTTTTACAAATCGTGACTTGAATTTGACAATAATATTTTTCGGATCTTTTCGGGTTTTATTAAAGAACGGTACTCTGTGAACTGCTTCAATGTCATTCGGCGAAATTACGCAGTTAGCAGCCGCTGCAATATCCACAATTATCTGTGTAACGTTTTCACTTGACTTTTCTTGAACACCTTGTATCTCCAAATTATTTCTACGAGAGTACTGTTCAAGATTATCAAGCCTAGTAGTAACCGATAACAGTTCTTCCTCCAGAATTTTGTTGTCACATTCTAATTTGGTAATGGTATTGTTTCTCTCAGTCAGCATACTAGTTAATTCTTCATATTTTTTATTAAAATCGGTTCTAACATCTTCAATGGCCAGGATAATAGCGAAGTTGTTATCAAAATTTATGGATGACCCGTCGTGATCAACAATAATCGAATCATTTGACCTAGATTTACGACAAACCATGCAAATCCATCGGGCACCTACGATTTTGGTGAGGTATTTCAATGCATCAGTAGTTATATCCGCACACCTTGCGTGATAATACTTCTTACAGGATCCAGAGCACTGCACACCGGAAGATTTTCTGGTGACAGTACCCGTGCATATGCAGCAAGTATTAGACATCAGGATTTTTATATTAGTTTCAGTGCTTTGTTTTGAATTAATTATTTTTATTTATAGAATATATTATTAAATTTATCTAATTTTTTTAATGTATTAATTATTATTTGCATTATTTTGATGATACAGGCACAATTTGACTTAACCTCATCAGTTAAACCAAGCCCCTACTCAGTTCAGAACTCAGCCCGAAGTCGGTAATCGCCAAATTGCGCCAAGAGAATTCCTATATTATCTAGTTATTTGATAATATGTACTATGTTGGTCTATAGTAAGATGTCGCTACCGTTTAAATTATGTTAATACTCGTTTAACAGAGTTGAAAGTTAACGCGAGCGTCACTGAGAATGTCAGGACAAAACACGGTGGCAATTCTAACGACCTTCAATTTATGTAACGATATATATGGAATAAATTGCATTTAAAAAATGTTTTTATAAACTTTAAAGTAGGTAATGATAACTTACGATTTTAAGGTATATATATTATTGTACCTCGTGCGTTGATGAATCTATACGTATAGCACAATTTAATTATATTTTATATAAATACTTATATTATATATATTCAATAGCACATACAATAGAGACACACCCACTGATTTGAACTGATTTGAACTGAATTAAATTTTATAATTGTATTATTTTGTACCATTGTCATTTGTATGCTAAAGTGGCTGCCTGTTATTGGGTGCTTGCACCTGTTGGCAGTCCGATGGGTTATTAAATTAAATTAAATAAATAATTTCCTGATCTGTTAGCCAGTGCTCGCTAATACAAAGACGTAACATGTTTTTGTGATCAGAAATAACAGTTTCAATTAATTCAACCTTATTACGTATACTTTGTATATTCAAATATATGACCTCCAGTGTACTGTCTTTAATTTGGTTTGTCACGAAAAAGCTGTTGTTCATTATTGTTATTTCCATTATTATTCGTGGAGTTCATTAATGAGAAATCATTGATAATATTAAATAACTTCAGTGAAAGAAATTTCTTAGCCGCTCTTTTCAGATTGAATACCGTCAGCTGAGTAGCTTCTGGTATTTAAATAGAAGTTTGTATCAAATAAGTAAATATTTGGTACGTCTAAAGTAAGATCGAAGAGTTCATTATTACTTTTAAAAATGTCATCATTTCTGTGATTTTGACGGTTATAGCGGTAGGGCACTGTGAAAAATTTGACATTAGTATGTTCAGTGCTTTTAATAATGTTATTGTAGTCATCGGTGAGACTGCTATAATTTCCTGGAAAATTGCAAGTTCCACCTATTATGATCAAAAAATCATTCTTTGTGAAGTTTTTAACTACATTTGGTATCTTGAGTAGTAATTTCTTGGAGAGGAGCACTAGGCTTGACTAGCGCAGATATGTCAAATCTACTCTGTAGATGGTCATTTAATAATAGACTTAGTGTCCTTCCATGGCTGTCGCTTAATATGACTATTTTATTTTTGTTTTGATTTTGACTACCTTTAATTATTGAGGTAGAATTTTGTTTTTTATTATTATTTATGCCAGCAATGGCCTTGCTATTTTGTTTATTTATTTTCCCAGTGGATGTAGTATCACTCTGAATTGCAGTGTTTTTAGTTGTTACGTGTTCAGTTTGCATTGTTGCATTAACATTATTATTATTATTTTTTTTAGACGATTTGATTTTATCAGTTTGTACTGCAGTACTGGTTGTAAGTAAAAGTGCAGTTTGGGTCGTTTTATTTTTTGTCGTAGTAGGTTTTCGTAGTAGGTTATTTAAACTTGTAAATCTGGCTTCTGTATTAAAAATTACTAAAGACAGATTCCAAATTAACATACAAAAATGGTGATTATACAGGGTGTTTTTTTGGGAACTTTTTAAGCATTGCTAACTTCTTATTATAAAATGTTGATATTTCCTAATTTAACCTTCTTCGTATCTCTTATAATAAATAAGTTAGCAATGCTTAAATAGTTCCCAAAAACACCCTGTTTAATATATATTCAATATTTGTATACACATATATTTTTTAAACATTAATGTCAATTAATTGTTACATATTACAAATAAAATATACTATAAAATTATTTACTTACTAGAATACATATTATTATTGAATAAATTAATGTGGTCGTCTGTTACTTTATATGACTGAAATTTTATAATTTCACTGGAATTTTGCATTGCAGACCTGATAACGCACACTGCATTTAATGTATCTGACCCAATCAGATTTCTTTTCGTGCATTTTATGTCCGTTACAATAGAGAATATTCTGTCGGACTCTGCATTAGAATGACGAATAGCTAACGCAATATTTGCTAATTCTCCTAAATTTTTTAAATTCTATTCTTCATTAAAATCTTTAATTTGACTCAAATGAAACCACATACTATCAATGTCCTTCTGTTTAAAATTATTAATTTCCTCCTCATTAAATAACTGTGGCAGTTGTCTCCTCTCAAAATCGCATGACTTTGGATCTAAAAAGCTTTCATATTTTTTGGCAAATTTATAACATTTATTAAATAAGTAAGACTGAAGGAATTAATTATAAATAAAGAACAATCTATCAGATGTGGAAAATCCCCTTTTTTTGTCGAATTTTCCCTTTTTCCTCTAGACATCAAAAATTCCCTGAAAAAGGGAAATTCCCTGTCAGGTGGCAACATTTGTAGTAGATGCGTCAATTGTAAGTGGCGCATCCTTTTGAGATATTGTGTTCTTCATGTTAGTTCCTATAGGACTTGTCCTATAACTCCTCCCTTCTTAGAAAGAATCCCCCTCAGGAAGTTCGATATTGATTTCATCATCTTGAGTTTGGAATCGAACGTTTTGTTCCTGGGTTTGGAAAACTGGTAGATTTCTGATGTTTAGTTAATTTTTTGATTTACAAAATTTAAACCATTTTACTAGGATGAATATTACTAGGACTGTAGTCTAGGAAGTATTATCAACGTTGTCCAAATATTTAGGTTTCGAGGGCTGAACGATGGACATTTGAGCGGAGTAATTGGGTCGATTGAAATATCGTCAAACTTCAACTGCAATTGAGTTTGATTGAGAAATTGGTAATTTCTGATAAATCCATCGTGAAATCCAGCTTGGGTAGTATTAACTGTTTCCCTTGGCTTTCTTTTATGTTTACTAAATTTTGAACTCTGAATATGACTTCACAGTTGTCATTGTTGTATATTAAGTGAATTCCAATCAGAGATTTTATATTTGTGCTGTCTAAGCCCTTTAACGTTAATTTTTCCATTTTTGGAAATACGGCTATGTATTTGTTTGTTTCCGGGATAATTTCAATATGATTCTGCCAGATGTTTAACATCGTGCAGTGACAATTCTTCGAAGTCTGTTGTCTTAGTATTTCTTCTTCACAACTAGCATTGAAGTGGACTTGGAATTTGGCTAGACATTGAAATATTCGGGCTCGTACACACATGTTGCTTAGAGGTATAACCTTTTCATTTGATTTTAACATTATATAATAACATATAATAACAATATCTTGCATTTGGAATTATTATATAATATTTTGAGTCGTGTTCCATTGGTATTGAGTATAAATATTGAAGTTCAAAATTTGTTCTCAAATTTATGAGAATTTTTTGATATAAAATAAATAATTTTTGTATGTTCTATTTTGCAATTTAGTTTTAATAATGATTCTGTTTTTAATATATTCTCTCGTTTGAGTTGGAATGATAATTAGAATTTATAAAATTTTGAGATTGTTGCAGGAGGTAATGCCCGTCGGAAGAGGTCCTCAGGCCACTATCCCTGAACACAGTTACCTGGCTAGCTCAAGAGCGGGTCCGTAGAATTTCCTCTCTGACTTGAAGAGTCACGACCACTAATTGCCTGAAAGAGAACGTGAATCCTCTAGGTGTTAAAAGAGATACAAACAATTCAAATTAATTATTTATTTCGAAACCAAAATTAAATTAACATCTATAATAACTTTCAAATAATTTAAAATGGTACAGATATAAAGTTTGAATAAACATTAGTATATTAGAAGAAACTAAGGAGGGGATAGTTCAGAAGTCCAGACGCTTCTTTGTGATGCAATTCCGCGTCTTTGGAATTGGACTTCTGACCGGGTGGATGTCAGGGGCGACAGGGAAAGAGGGGGTGAGGATCGGGGAGTGTGATAAGGAAGTTGTCGGGGTCCGGGCAACTGGTGACCGTTGTCGGGCTGGCGGCGGTGACGGCGTGATTTGCCCGAATAGTTCCAACAACTGTCTCTCAGGTGTGATATTAAGTGTTTCAGTTTGGGGGAGACTAGATTGGTTCCTTTTAGCTGCTGGTGTAGTTGGCGGGTCCTCGGGCCAAAAAGCTCGACGTAACGAGCCCTCACGAGACTATCGACGTCACGAGCCCTCACGAGACTATCGACGTCGGGGGCGGTTCTTCGGAGGCGGCGGCGGCGTTTTTTTCGTTGTTGGTGCTGAGCCAAGACCGATAAGGGGGCCTTGGACAGGCCGACTCCGTGTTCTGGGTATCTTTTTGGCTACGGGAGCGGCAGAAGTCTTAGCCGGAGGCAGTGGCAGTGGAATTAGGATCGCCTTCTTAATCGGGCCAGCGAGCCGGTTAATTTGAGCCCCAGATTGTCTTTTTGGTCCGGGGGCAGCAGATGCCGGAGCTGGAGGCGGCAGTGCAATCCGGACAGCTACGGTTGAGGCGGTTCCGGAACTATGTCCAGTTGGGGCCGGAACGATGCTTTGGGCTGCTGGTACGGCTGTAGGCGACTTTGGAGGCGGCGGTAATGCAGGGTGAGCAGCCACGGACTCAGGGCCGTCTCTGATTACTGTTTCCGCCCGGGGGTGGCAACTGATACCAGAGGCGGCAGTTGACTGAACCGGGGGTGGCAGTGCTGGTGGTGCGGTCGTTGGTTTGGAAACGGTATTGGCCGGTGTTGTAGCCTTCTGACTGCAATTCTGACGAGCGGGGTCGGCTGCTATTGGAAGCAGGGATGGTGGCGGCGTTTACGGCGTAAAACACCGAGCCCTAGGGTCCCCCTGTCGTAGCAGGTGAGGCTGGAACGATCGCGAGATAGCGGCATAGGGTTTGGCCACATCAATTGGTATTAAACGGCGGCGGCGGAGGAGCGCTTGTCTGGCGTTATATCGCTCCCTCGACGCCTTTCCTCTGCGGCCGGCCAGGATGTTGCCGTGGTCCGTTATAATGAGGATATTAATAGGAGGCAGCGGAAACACCTGCCTGACAGCGAGTGTGGGAGCGGTTACTAGCGCCCGCCAAGAAGCGAAGGCCGTCGACGTTTCTAGCGCCGCCAAGAAGCGATTGCCGTCGTTGATCTAGCGCCCGCCAGGAAGCGAGAGCCGTGGTTGATCTAGCGCCCGCCAGGAAGCGAGAGCCGTGGTTGATCTAGCGCCCGCCAGGAAGCGAGAGCCGTGGTTGATCTAGCGCCCGCCAGGAAGCGAGAGCCGTGGTTGATCTAGCGCCCGCCAGGAAGCGAGAGCCGTGGTTGATCTAGCGCCCGCCAGGAAGCGAGAGCCGTGGTTGATCTAGCGCCCGCCAGGAAGCGAGAGCCGTGGTTGATCTAGCGCCCGCCAGGAAGCGAGAGCCGTGGTTGATCTAGCGCCCGCCAGGAAGCGAGAGCCGTGGTTGATCTAGCGCCCGCCAGGAAGCGAGAGCCGTGGTTGATCTAGCGCCCGCCAGGAAGCGAGAGCCGTGGTTGATCTAGCGCCCGCCAGGAAGCGAGAGCCGTGGTTGATCTAGCGCCCGCCAGGAAGCGAGAGCCGTGGTTGATCTAGCGCCCGCCAGGAAGCGAAAGCCGTGGTTGATCTAGCGCCCGCCAGGAAGCGAGAGCCGTGGTTGCCGAGAAGCGACCAATTTATCGGAGAATATTTTGCAGTTTTTACTGTTTACTTTTACTACTGGAGAACTCTTCTACTAAGCCAGGCAGCGAAGTGAAGTGTTCTGCTGCCGAGAAGCGACCGTGTCTCTCCGTCTTGTCTTGTTTTGTCCAATCCTATGGAAGAGTACCGGGCTGTATGCCCTCAACTCGTGTCTTGAGTAATTTTAGTTACTAGACTTATATTTCTATTTATACCCTGTAACTGCGTAATAGAGCCAGATTTAGGGAAGGGGAACAGTTTAAACCAATGAGAAAATAAACTCCGCCCATTTATAGTGAATTTTACAATAAAACGCTATAAATGCGTGGATTAGATTGATTCGCGGTTTCTGAGTGTTGCCACGGATCATGCGATGACGTACAAGTGATATAGCGTGCGGTGCGGCAACCAGCACGCGTGCAGTCGCACGGTAACAATGTTGTAACAACTAAAGGTTGGTTTTCACAACGCCTTGTTTTATTTTTATTTCACTTTTTCGTAACTGTTTTCCCCGCACTACACTCGCGAGGGGTATGGCACTGATGTGTCCTTCTGGTGAGTGATGTTGGGAGGGGAAGGGGGGGGGGTACGCTTGGTGAGAGAGCCCTGGGACTGGTAACGGGGCGTCTAGCTCGTCGTCCGGGGGTTCCTCTTCTTCGATGGTCCCGATTGGAGAATACGGTGGATCCTCGGGCGTTGGTGGACGTGGGGCAGGCTTCACGTCGTAGGCTGGAACACGGACGGGCATCCCGTTCCTTTCGACGGTGTACACTCTGCCGGAATGAAGTTCCCTGATGGCGTAGGGGCCAAGCCACTTAGGGTGAAAGCCCGCATGGAACTGTCGCTTGGCGTCCGATAATGGGTGTGCTCTGATCATCACCTCATTACCTACGTCATGGGGTTCATTTGCTTCGCCTCCTGTATATCTGGTCTGATACCGGAGTGTATGTTGGCGGATATCATCGATCCGCTCGTCCCGATCTTCCTGATAATCAGGCGGGGGCTCAGGTGGTGGTAGGGCGCGGTCTTCTGGCAGTGGTAAATCATACCCCAGGAGCGCCCTGCTCGGCGTGCAGCCTGTGGCTGCGTTGAGACGTGTTCTCAAGTCTCTTAGGATGGCAGGCAGATGCAGTGCCCATTTGGTATGGGGCTGGCTCTGCATTCGCATGCGCAGTCCCTTATTTATTTCTTGATTTCGTCTTTCGACAGGGTTCGCTCGTGGATGGTAAATTCCCGTGTAGTGGGCCTTGACACCCAACCTTCTACATGCTCGCGTCCTGCGACGGCTCGTAAACTGTGGGCCGTTGTCTGAGAGCACCACTTGCGGATAGCCGAACCTGTCGAAGACGTTTTCTTCTAATAATTTTATTATTACGGGGGCTCGCGGTTCTCCTGTTGGGAACGCTTCTACCCACTTCGTAAAAGTATCCGTGGCCACTAGTCGTAGTCCCATCAGTTCCACGGAGACTGTGTGCTACGGAGCGATCGGGGCTCTTGGTTTGAGCGGGGTGGCAGTTCGCCCTGCGCCCGGTTTGTTAGCCGCACTTGTGAGGCATCGTTTCACGTAGCTCCGTACGTGTTGTTTAATGTCCGGTCATAGGTAACGCTGCGCTATGGCTCGGTGTGTTTCCTCTCGTCCCGGATGACCTGACTCGTCATGGTGGACAGCGAGGACTTTGGCTCTCATGGCCTCAGGCACATAGAGCTGGTTTTGTATCCCTGGCGGGGCGATAAACCAGAGAAACCCATCTCTTTCTACCAAAGCCTCTTGGTAGATGGCGTTTTCTGCGGTTGGCGGCTCTCGTATTTTCTCCAAGCATTCTTGAGTTTGGCCGTCCTGGCCTTGACTCGCTTGGACCTGCTCCGGCAGAGGTGTCTCTCCTAGCAATACGTTTAGGTGACCGCGCACGGGCGGCATAATTCGAGCCGTGTCATCTTCTGTGGTGACTTCACCACTGTTAGGCTGCCGTGAAAGGGCATCTGCGAGCTCGTTTTCACTTCCTGGACAATGTTGCGTGGTGAAATCAAATTCCTGCAATAAGAGCGACCATTTTAAGAGTTTGGCCTTATCGTTCTTAAAGCGGTGCAGCCAGGCTAGCGCTCGAAAGTCTGTCATAACGGTAAAGCTCCGTCCTTCCAGGAGAGGCCTGTACCGTTTATCCGCCCATACTAGCGCTAAGCACTCCTGCTCCTTTATGTGGTATCTGCGCTCGGTTTCAGTTAACCGTGCGCTCGCATAGCTTATTATTTGGCGCTTGTCTCCGTCCTGTTGATAGAGACGGGCGCCGAGGCCATGCCCACTTGCATCCGTCTGTAGGACATACGGCAGATCTATTCGTGGTCGATGTAGTTGTAATGGCTTCTGGAATGCGGCCTTTATCTCGCGCAACGCCTCCTCTGCTTCAAGAGTCCACTTGAACTTCTTCTTGATTGAAAGAAGGTCGGTGAGAGGAGCGCTGAGGCTGGCAAAGTGTGCCACGTAGTCCCGCACCCAGTTACATAAGCCTAATAGCTGTCGTAGTTCCTTTCGCGTTCTCGGAGTCTTGAATTCGGAAACCTGCGTTAGATGTTTTTTTTAAGGGCTGCGTTGAGTCATTGGAAATAGCGTGCCCGAGATATGTAATGCGGTTCTTCCCGAACTCGCATTTCTCGGGTGCCAATCGTAACCCGTGTTCTTGCAATCGCTCAAACACCATAGTTAGGTGTCGCAGGTGTTCCTCATGATCTCGAGAATATTACTATGTCGTCGAGGTAGACCTTACTGAACTTGTGTAGGCTACCCGCCAACACTTCCTGAGACATCAGTCTCTGAAACGTACTTGGGCTATTTCTTAACCCGAACGGCATTACGTTAAACTGGTAATGTCCGCCGTCGGGTGTCGAGAACGCCGTAATTTCCTTTGATTCCGGGGACATGGGTATTTGCCAGTACCCGGATTTCAAGTCTAGCGACGAAAACACACGCACCTTCCCCAGATCGCGCAGTGTGTAGCCTCATTAATTTTTCTGTAATTTACACAGAACCGCGGTGTGCCGTCTTTCTTGCGGACTATCACTACCGGGCTTGTGTAGGGAGACGTTGATGGGGAGATTATCCCTGTCTCCAGCATTTCTTCCACCTGGACGGTGTTGGACCCTCCGCGTGCCAGAGTGACGTCTGCGACTGTCTATGACCTTCGGAAACCTTCGGAAAATCTCGTAGAATCGTGGTACGAGTTCCTCCGGAAATCCGTGGTCCAATATTTCCATACTTGCCGCCGGGATCGGATTTTCCGCGGTACCTGCCGCCGGGATCGGATTTTCCGCGGTACCTGCCGCCGGGATCGGATTTTCCGCGGTACCTGCCGCCGGGATCGGATTTTCCGCGGTACCTGGCGCCGGGATCGGATTTTCCGCGGTACCTGCCGCCGGGATCGGATTTTCCGCGGTACCTGCCGCCGGGATCGGATTTTCCGCGGTACCTGCCGCCGGGATCGGATTTTCCGCGATACCTGCCGCCGGGATCGGATTTTCCGCGGTACCTGCCGCATCCGTGGTTACCCAGAAGGCCGTACGTCTTTCGTCCTTGCCGAAGTGCATGCAGCGGCGGCTTACATCGAGGGTGGCTTGATGTTCATCAAGCCATGGGTACCCTAATAAGCACTCGACTCGTAGATTTTCGCAGACAAGAAAAGTTGTTAAACTAGTCTGCCCCTCTATTTCAATCTCCGCTGCTTCTTTGCCGGTGACGCGCATCACGTGCCCTTCGGCAGCTAGCGGGATTAGTTGGTGTTGCTCGTGGTTTACTTCCACGAGGTCGTCGCGCACGCCGTTGTATGCTGCTGCGGTGTCGAGGGGCGAATTTACTTCGCGTCCGTTGCACTTCATGGCGATCGTCGGCAGCATCTCGCCGGTGACAGCGAGCAGGGCCAGGCCGTCCCCTGAGCCCTCTACGCGTTTTTTTGATGATTTTGCTGCTGCGGACGTCGATGGTTTCGGCGCACCATCCCTAGTAGGAGGGGTAGGACTACGCACAGGTTGGGATTCGTGTCTAGCGACTGGACAATTGGCCCGCCAGTGAGCTCCACTGCAGGCCGGACAGCGGCCCGTTGACTTGACCGGCCCTGTCGTAGGGTAGTAGCTTCTCCCCTGAGAAGTTTGGTTCGTTGGAGTTGAAGCTGCGCGTGCCGGTTGAGGCACATTAGGGAGGGATTTTGCGCGTTGATGATACGCGGCTTGGGGAGGTGGTGTACGTGCGAACGGTGGCACGTATGGACCACTTTGCGCACGCATGGGTTGCGGCGCGTAGTAGGGGGCGCGCGTTGCGTGACTGCGCGTTCGGAGGGGGGTACGCTCTTGATGACTAAGCGACCGGTCGATGATCCTGCTGTGCCTGGTCCAGAATAGTGACAAGGTCCAACAGTTCGTCGAATATGTTAACCGTGCGTTGCGTTAACGCGAACCGGTAATCCGACCTCATGAGGCTTATGGTGGCCTGAAGAAGGACAGCCAGAAGCGTACAGGGTCTTCACGAAAATTGAGGCGTAACTTCGCGATTCAGGAACGGCCAAAGAGGACTTCCTGGTTGGTATGTCGGATTGCCTAACGGGAGAGGCAAAACAATGGTTTGAGCCTCTCTCAAATCTGACCATGGAGTGGGATCTCTTCAAGAGACGCTTCATGGCTCGTTTTAACGGCCACGATGCTAGGGCACGTATCAACATAACCCTGCTCACGAATCCGCACGGTCCCCGTGAACCCGGCAGGGACTTCGTGGCGCGCAAGATGACTCTTGCGCACCGTTGCGCGACAACGGAGGTTGACCTTCTTCAGGCCACCGTAAGCCTCATGCGGCCGGATTACCGGTTCGCGTTAGCGCAACGCACGATTAACATATTCGACGAACTGTTGGACCTTGTCACTATTCTGGACCAGGCACAGCAGGATCATCGACCGGTCGCTCAGTCATCAAGAGCGTACCCCCCTCCGAACGCGCAGTCATCGCAACGCGCGCCCCCTACTACGCGCTGCAAACCATGCGTGCGCAAAGTGGTCCATACGTGCCACCATTCGCACGTACACCACCCGCCCAGCCGCGTATCATCAACGCGCAAAATCCCCCCCTAATGTGCCTCAACCGGCACGCGCAACTTCAACTCCAACGAACCAAACTTCTCAGGGGAGAAGCTACTACCCTACGACAGGGCCGGTCAGGTCACCGGGCCCCTATCCGGCCTGCAGTGGAGCTCACTGGCGGGCCAATTGTCCAGTCGCGCTAGACACGAATCCCAACCTGTGCGTAGTTCTACCCCTCCTACTAGGGATGGTGCGCCGAAACCATCGACGTCCGCAGCAGTAAAATCATCAAAAAAACGCGTAAAGGGCTCAGGGGACGGCCTGGCCCTGCTCGCTGTCACCGGCGAGATGCTGCCGACGATCGCCATGAAGTGCAACGGACGCGAAGTAAATTCGCCCCTCGACACCGCAGCAGCATACAACTGCGTGCGCGACGACCTCGTGAAAGTAAACCATGAGCAACACCAACTAATCCCGCTAACTGCCGAAGAGCACGTGATGCGCGTCACCGGCAAAGAAGCAGCGGAGATTGAAATAGAAGGGCAGACTAGTTTAACAACATTTCTAGTCTGCGAAAATCTACGAGTCGAGTGCATATTAGGGTACCCATGGCTTGATGTAAGCTGCCGCTGCATGCACATCGGCAACAACGAAAGACGTACGGCCTTCTGGGTAACCACGGATGCGGCAGGTACCGCGGAAAATCCGATCCCGGCGGCAAGTATGGAAAAATTGGACCACGGATTTCCGGAGGAACTCGTACCACGATTCTACAAGATTTTCCGAAGGTTTCCGGAGGTCATAGACAGTCGCAGACGTCACTCTGGTACGCGGACGGTCCAACACCGTCCAGGTGGAAGAAATGCTGGAGACTGGGATAATCTCCCCATCAACGTCTCCCTACACAAGCCCGGTAGTGATAGTCCGCAAGAAAGACGGCACACCGCGGTTCTGTGTAGATTACAGAAAAATTAATGAGGTTACCTTGAGCGAACCCTCGCCAATGCCCATTATACAGGACACACTGCGCGATCTGGGGAAGGCGCGTGTGTTTTCGTCGCTAGACTTGAAATCCGGGTACTGGCAAATACCCATGTCCCCGGAATCAAAGGAAATTACGGCGTTCTCGACACCCGACGGCGGACATTACCAGTTTAATGTAATGCCGTTCGGGTTAAGGAAAAGCCCAAGTACGTTTCAGAGACTGATGTCTCAGGAAGTGTTGGCGGGTATCCTACACAAGTTCAGTAAGGTCTACCTCGACGACATAGTAATATTCTCGAGATCATGAGGAACACCTGCGACACCTAACTATGGTGTTTGAGCGATTGCAAGAACACGGATTACGATTGGCACCCGAGAAATGCGAGTTCGGGAAGAACCGCATTACATATCTCGGGCACGCTATTTCCAACGACTCAACGCAGCCCTTAAAAAAAACATCTAACGCAGGTTTCCGAATTCAAGACTCCGAGAACGCGAAATTAACTACGACAGCTATTAGGCTTATGTAACTGGGTGCGGGACTACGTGGCACACTTTGCCAGCCTCAGCGCTCCTCTCACCGACCTTCTTTCAATCAAGAAGAAGTTCAAGTGGACTCTTGCAGCAGAGGAGGCGTTGCGCGAGATAAAGGCCGCATTCCAGAAGCCATTACAACTACATCGACCACGAATAGATCTGCCGTATGTCCTACAGACGGACGCAAGTGGGCATGGCCTCGGCGCCGTTCTCTATCAACAGGACGGAGAAAAGCGCCAAATAATAAGCTATGCGAGCGCACGGTTAACTGAAACCGAGCGCAGATACCACATAAATGAGCAGGAGTGCTTAGCGCTAGTATGGGCGGCAGTTAAACGGTACAGGCCTCTCCTGGAAGGACGGAGCTTTACCGTTATGACAGACTTCCGAGCGCTAACCTGGCTGCACCGCCAGATTAAGAACGATAAGGCCAAACTCTTAAAATGGTCGCTCTTATTGCAGGAATTTGATTTCACCACGCAACATTGTCCAGGAAGTGAAAACGAGCTCGCAGATGCCCTTTCACGGCAGCCTAACAGTGGTGAAGTCACCACAGAAGATGACACGGCTCGAATGATGCCGCCCGTGCGCGGTCACCTAAACGTATTGCTAGGAGAGACACCTCTGCCGGAGCAGGTCCAAGCGAGTCAAGGCCAGGACGGCCGAACTCAAGAATGCTTGGAGAAAATACGAGAGCCGCCAACCGCAGAAAACGCCATCTACCAAGAGGCTTTGGTAGAAAGAGATGGGTTTCTCGGGTTTATCGCCCCGCCAGGGATACAAAACCAGCTCTATGTGCCTGAGGCCATGAGAGCCAAAGTCCTCGCTGTCCACCATGACGAGTCAGGTCATCCGGGACGAGAGGAAACACACCGAGCCATAGCGCAGCGTTACCTATGACCGGACATTAAACAACACGTACGGAGCTACGTGAAACAATGCCTCACATGTGCGGCTAACAAACCGGGCGCAGCGCGAACTGCCACCCAGCTCAAACTAAGAGCCCCGATCGCTCCGTAGCACACAGTCTCCGTGGAACTGATGGGACCATATCCAAAGTCCGCATCAGGGAGAACCCACATACTAGTGGCCACGGACACTTTTACGAAGTGGGTAGAAGCGTTCCCAACAGGAGAACCGCGAGCCCCCGTAATAATAAAATTATTAGAAGAAAACGTCTTCGACAGGTTCGGCTATCCGCAAGTGGTGCTCTCAGACAACGGCCCACAGTTTACGAGCCGTCGCAGGACGCGAGCATGTAGAAGGTTGGGTGTCAAGGCCCACTACACGGGAATTTACCAACCACGAGCGAACCCTGTCGAAAGACGAAATCAAGAAATAAATAAGGGACTGCGCATGCGAATGCAGAGCCAGCCCCATCCAAATGGGCACTGCATCTGCCTGCCATCCTAAGAGACTTGAGAACACGTCTCAACGCAGCCACAGGCTGCACGCCGAGCAGGGCGCTCCTGGGGTATGATTTACCACTGCCAGAAGACCGCGGCCTACAACCACCTGAGCCCCCGCCTGATTATCAGGAAGATCGGGACGAGCGGATCGATGATATCCGCCAACATACACTCCGGTATCAATTCAATTCAATTAAATTCAAAAAGTTTATTAAAAGAAAGTTTACAATTATTTACATGTTACTAAACAATATTAATAAACACAGCCTTGTAGGCCGTACTCCACAATGAACACAGTTCAGCGTGTGGTAACAATATCTACATGTAATAAATGAAGGATGTGACTTGTGCAATAAGACTTAATGTTTTCAATTTTTTTTTTTTTTTATGAATGAATGATCAATGAACAGAAAGACAACAATATCAATTGGATTTAACCAAAATATTATTAATTTCGACAGTAGACAGCGATTGTACCCATTTTTTGATATACAATTTATAATTAACGCAAGTTAAATTAAAATTATATTTTCGTATAAAATTATTAAAAGAGTTCTGAATTTTGCTTAAAAAATAATAGTAATAGCATTCTAACTTTTGTTTAGAATGTTTAAGTGGTATAGCTTGTTTATTGATTTGAAATCTAGTAGGATAGTTATGATTAGCATAAACAATGATTGAGGGTTTTTGAAGAATTTGTGTTATGACAGATTGAACATAGAGATGATTTAGACTTAAAATTTGAGTATCAATAAATATTTGATTAGACGAATAAATTCTAGGTTTAAAAGTCATAACCTTTAGAATAGTCTTTTGTAGTATATTAAGTTGGTTTATATGACTACTATTAGCACCACCCCAAGTTAAAATAGCATATTGTAATATTGATTGTGCTAGACCATAGTAAAAAGAAATTAATTTAATTAATGGTAGTGTATGTCTAAGTTTTTTAAAAATGTATATAGTTTTTCTCAGATTTTTACTAATTTGATTAATACGGTAGTTCCACCTAAGATGTCTATCTATTGTAACTCCTAAGTATTTTACAAATTCCATTTTAGTTAATTTACTACAGTTGCAGGCATCAGTATGATCACATTCACTGTCATGTATATTGATTATATCGAAATTTGATTGTGTTGTCTTATTGCAAGAGAAAGTAATAAAATGAGATTTCTGAACATTTAATGTTAGCTTATTTAGAGCCAACCATTGTTTAAATTTTTTTAAATCTTCCATAGCAAAGTTCGCGACTTCGTGCCACTAGTTTCCTTCTGTATATATAGCAGTGTCATCCGCGTAAGAGATAGTTTTAGAGTGTAATTTAAGACTAAAAAGACTATTAACATATAAAATGAAAAATAAAGGACCAAGTACAGTTCCCTGCGGAACACCCGCAGTTAAGGTTAATTCAGAGCTCAGTTGATTCCTTATTTTTGTTTTTTGTGTTCTGTTTGAGAAATAGCTTTTAATTAATTTGAGCGGAATACCTCTTATGCCATACATTTCTAGTTTGTAAAAAGAAGCTCGTGGTCGACAGTGTCAAAGGCTTTTGCTAGGTCTAAAAATGTGGTCATACATCGCCTAGAGTTATCCAGAGCTTTGTAGATATCATCAGTTAGGAAAGTTATTGCGTCTTTTGTTGACTTACCAGGTCGAAATCCAAATTGGTTGGATGATAAAATTTTATTTTTATTAATGAAGGAATATAATCTTTTATAAATAACTTTTTCAAATATTTTTAAAAATTACTGATTAACGTAATTGGTCTATAGTTGCCTACGTTTTCTTTATCGCCCATTTTGTGTATCGGAATAATTACTGATTTCTTCAAAGCTTTGGGAAAATAGGCCTTTTCAAAACATAATTTAAAAATATCACTTAAAGTAGGGAGAATATATTGCGCAATCACTTTAATTATTCTAAAATTAATTTTATCACTCCCAGCTGTCTTATTATTAGTAAACCCGCGGATCACTTGAAGTATTTCTTGTTCGCTAACTGGTGTTAGAAAAAATGAGTCACCTTTGCGCAATATATTTTCTGGGGTATTTCTTAGGTTGGTAGTTTTAATTTCCTGTGACAATTTCTCTCCTATCGTTACAAAATACTTATTAAACTCATTACTTATGTTCCTGATATCGGTCATAGAGGTTCTATTAACATTAATTTTTTCAATGTTGATGTTGTTTTTTGATTTGTTAAAAAAATATTCATTAGCTATGTTCCATAAATCTTGAGGTTTTGTGCTTTGAACTTTATTACTAAAATTATTATTTTTGGTTTTTTTAATTAAGATTGGAATTAGTTTTTAATAATTGTTGTAGACTTTTTTAATTTCTGCATTTAAGGGATCAGATTTTAAATTTTTATATAGTTTATCTCTAGTGTTTATTGATTTAATAAGACTTGATATAGAATTAACTATATAGAACTGTTATCAGTGTTAGACTTTAAGAAAACTGTATATTGTAATTGTTATTGTATTACATTGGTATAAATGTACTAGTAAATATAAGTGACTATGGATGCAATATCCGAGGTCAAATAAATAAAAAAAAAAAAAAAAAAAAAAAAAAAAAAATAAGACTTGATGAGCTATGTGCTCAATTTTTTCATGGACATACACCACAACTCCGTCATTTTGATTATATCTACTTTCATTAAAATAAATTTTATAATTATCAATATTATATAATTCTAGAAATTCAATATATCTTGTTTCTGTGCAAATAATGATATCAAAAGAAGATCTGAGTTCAGATAAAAGTAATTTAAGTTCATCTAAGTTCTTGTCCAGACTTCTAATATTTGTGTGAAATATATTAAAAGTGTTATTTAAATTATGAGTATTGCCAAAATTATTAAATTCATCGATATTATTTACAATGTTAGTACTTATATCTAGTTTAGCTAATTCGTTTAGATATTCAAAATTTATAAATAGAATTATTTAACAGAGACGTACCGCGCGGGTATTATTATTCATGTCGATTTGATTTTCTCAACGTCCTCTTCGCAGGTTGTTCTAAGAATCGGACTTTCAGAATTTTTTCTTGCGAAAAGTTTCCCGTTCTTAAACCACACAAATTGAAAGTTCGAGTCTCTGGCTTTAATTCTAGTTAGGCGATACAAATTTTTGAAATAGGGAGACATGTTTTCATTGAAGTAAATTGTTGATCCAATAGATGTTCCTGAGCAATTAGCACACGAGGTTGTTTATTCAGTCTTGATGTAAACGGTGTGCAATGTCTACGTCATCTTTCTGAATGGGGAGTTGCATTTTTTCGCCCAGTTTTACTATTAGTTCCTTGCAATCTTCATTTGCTGCTTCTTGAACTCCATGTACTTCCAGATTGATGTTTCGGGAATATTGGTCCGCATAGTTAATTTTATCACTTAATATTTTTATTGTCTTCTCATTCGTAGAATTTCTCTCGTTCAAAGTTACAATTTCCTTGTCGAGTTCTTGAATTCGTGATTTTTGTTGTTCAGATATTTTTATAATCGAATCGTATTGCGCTGATATAAATGCGACCGTATTTTCCAAAGTTTGCACAGTGGTTTTAAGTTCCGGTAGAACTAAGAGTTTATTATTTATATCCTGTAAATAATTCCTAATTTCTCGCATTTCATTACTGCAAGAACACTTATTTGCTTCACTGTCAATATTCGCAGAGCCGCTCCTGGTCTCAGGTTTCCTACGACCTTGTTCAATTGGCATGTTTAATTTCGTTAAATATTGCACTTTTTTGTACGGTAACACAGTTCACTCACATAGAATTTATGCACACTTCCGTTGGACAAAATACACTCAGTAGCGCACTGTTAATAAAAATTAACTTATCCACCATATAAGGAAAAATCTTACTGGTTTCACTGATATTTTTATAAGTCAATAAGGCATAAATGGCCTGTATTTTAGGCAAAATACGGAGGAGATAAAATTACACGTGCCACACCCGAACAAATGAAGTATAAGTATCAGACCAGATATACCGGAGGCGAAGCAAATGAACCCCATGACGTAGGTAATGAGGTGATGATCAGAGCACACCCATTATCGGACGCCAAGCGACAGTTCCATGCGAGCTTTCACCCTAAGTGGCTTGGCCCCTACGCCATCAGGGAACTTCATTCCGGCAGAGTGTACACATCCGACATACCAACCAGGAAGTCCTCTTTGGCCGTTCCTGAATCGCGAAGGTACGTCTCAATTTTCGTGAAGAAGCGTACAGGGTCTTCATGGAGTTTCCCTGAAAATTGGGGGGGGGAGGCTTAATATTAGTTGGACGCCAACGAGACTCAATAAAACCGGCCAGTCCGTCTCGTAGGAGTCTGGCGAGCCGCTGTACCGCATCGCGGTCTGGGGAACTGTCGCGAAAAGTTGAATGGTTACTCGAGAGACGCTCGGCGTCTTCCAGCCTAGAAAGACGCTTAGTTTTGCGTATAGCCGGCATCTTGTACATAAATGATTTCCAGTATCGAACTAGAATATTAGAGGTCGAAAGCCCCACGCAAGGGCGACAAAATGTTACGGGGAGGGGCTCTGAAGAGGTCCTCAGGTCCCTAACGGCGTGTGATTTGGGATAACCGCTCCCTTGTCCCACCCGTCAACAATCTACCTGCTTAGCTCAGACGAGTAGAGTTCACAGTATGCCGACTTGGCTTGAAGAGCCTAACACTTGACTAAGGTCTCTCTGAAAAATATAAAAGGGGGTGTCTACAAATAATACCAACGGATACAAGTTAGGCATTTATTGAGAAATACAAGTTGACAATACAAGCAAAAGGTATGTCAAAGAACATAAAGTGAAATAGTTATATGATGTGAACATACATCATGAAAGTTAAACTACAGAATTACAATATTTAAAAGGGGAATGGCTGAGTCTAACACTCCAAACACTTCCTCGTGAGGCGAGAAGGGGTTGGGGGTGATAGGCGGGGTATAAAGGGTTGAGGAGGTTATGGTAGGGGACGGTGTCCGAGTCGTCTACGGTGTTCCGTCGTCCCTGGTCGGCGAGGCGTCTGGTGTGTCCCGTGGCGATGGTGTCACGGGTCCAAACAACTTCTCGCACTCCTCTTCCAAAGGGCGCAGGAGTTCTGTCTTGGTCCCGGGTGTTTCTAGAAGGGGGCGCTTCTGTGAGAAGGCCAGCGGAATGCTTGGGGACTCAAGAAGAGCTGAAGGCTTTCGTAGTGGTGTAGATGGCGGACTGACAGGTCCGAATAGTTCGTCGAGACGGGCCTGCACTGAGCGCCTCTTCGTTGTGGTGGCCGGCACTGGTCCTGGAGGCCGTGCGGCGGCGGTGGTTGGTGGCAAGTTGTCGGTGACAATGCCCTGATTCTTTAGAGTACCCACACGCCCCTTTATGTCCGGTGTGGCGTAACTCTGTCCTAGGGTCCGCGTAGGAGCTGTGGTTGGTGGCGTCGGATTCCAGGCGGCGGTACGATGCATTCGAGCGTCTGTTCGGATTCGCGCGCCAGGAAGGGCGTATCTCGCCCCTGGGAGCCTCACGGGAGCTGCGGTTGGTTTCGCTGGCTTCCGGACGATGTCCCAAGTCCGTAAAGCTGCCTGTTGCGACTTTGCCGTGGGCGCAAAATGGGCACAAAATGTTGGGCGCACTTTTCCAGGTGCGGCCAAACGATAGGGCGCAACTTTCTGGGGGCGCCTTGCCTCGGGCGCTACCAAAGAATGGGGCGCCTTTTTCGGAGGATGTTTTTCCTCAGGCGCAGCTAAGCTATGGTGCGTCTTTTTCGGGAGGCGACTTGCCTCGGGCGCTGCCAAAATATGGGGCGCCGCTTTTGATGGTGTTGGAGGTGCGAAGTACCGAGCTCTTGGGTCTTTCTTCTGGATGAGGTAGAGTTGGTATTCCCTCTTGACGGTCGTAAAAGGCTTCGACGTTTCGCACGGCGCTAGTAGGCGGTGGAACGTCGAGCGTTGGATGTAGCGTCGATGAGACGGCTTTCCTCGTCGTCGTGCCAGGGCTGCGTTGCGTGCCCCGTAGTAGGAACGAACGAGAGGGGTGGGTAAGCGACTGCGCGTAAAGCGAGTCGTCGCGTCGAACTCCGCGTTAAGCGAGTTATAGCTGAACGCAGCGTGAAGCGCGTTTCTTGGAGCGCGACGTGAAGCGCGTTGTAGCAAAACGCAGCGTAAAGCGCATTGTAGCAAAACGCAGCGTAAAGCGCGTTATCGTAGACACAGCGTAAAGCGCGTTATCGTAGACACAGCATAAAGCGCGTTATCGTAGACACAGCGTAAAGCGCGTTATCGTAGACACAGCGTGAAGCGCGTTTTCGGGGAACGCAGCGTGAAGCGCGTTTGTTGCGGTCCCGCGTAAAGCTAACCGAGAGGGCCAAACCCGCGTAAAGCGAGTCGGTCCACGCAGCGTAAAGCCCGTTTGTTGCAACTCGAGCGTTAAGCTAGCTCTACTGACCAGTGAACTGGTAGGTGTCCAGAGTTTGGAGCCACTATTTATACTAAATATTGACGTCATTAGGATAATTCCCGGATTTCAGCCAATAAGGGTTTAACTCCGCCATATTGGTTAACATTGATAGGGTCATTTTTGGCAGTACCTGCTAAAAATGCGCGGATTAAGGCAATTAGCGGTTTCAGGTGTCGGCACGAATCACGCGGTCACGATGAGGTGAAAAAGCGCGCGGTGCGGTCACCGGCACGCGTGCAATCCGCGGTAACAAGATTCCTTGTAATTCTCGTAACAGTTTGTCTGTTTGTATAATACTTGTAGTGTAAGGCAAGGTGACCAGATTTTAACATTGGTGAAGCGGGACACCATTGACGGGGGATGGGGTAGTCTTGTTTAAAAAAATTTGGTCTAGATTCAAGACCAAATTTTAACATTGGTGAAGCGGGAAAATTAATAGCATGAAAAGACACAAGTCCTTCTGCTAATGCTAATTTCTTTTCTTCGTCTCCATAAGTTTTTTTCCGAAAAAAAAAAAAAAAAACTATTTTAGAGGAAGATGCGGCAGTATTTAAATATCTTTTATGTTTGTGTATTTCCAAGTGCTTTGAAATATCAATCTTCCCGCCGTGCGAAATGCAAAATTTACCATTTACATGTCTCACATTTTACGATGTGATCGCTTTTGGTTTTTTTAATAAACGGAAATTCGCTTTTTAGATCATCGTTGAACTTGCAATCTCTTTTCTTACTCATTATGTTAAAAAACTAAAAAAAAAAAAATATATATAAATTATTATATACTTGTATTTAAGCAATATGTCTTAAATACAAGTAGGTACATGATGACATGTACATATTTTATTGTTAGTTTATAAATTAAATTAATTTGACAGTCATAAAGTAACTATATTTTAATAATTATTTTAATTTTAATCCCATGTTTCTTCATGAATACCTAACAATAATACTAACTTGCATTACTTTTCCTCGACTGTCACTTTACTATTCAATTTTTTTTAAATTATATAATACTAAGTCATAACCAACAGTCGAGACTCTGTGAATGCGGCGACAGACGAGAGATCTGCGCCTGTAATGTAATATGCAAAATGGTCGCTCTTTGGACAGTGTGTAAACACGTGCTCCTTCGTTGCTGCTGCTGCCCCTACGCGCCCCAAAACATTTTTCCGCGAGCATTCTTTTCAAAAATCGGGACTTTTATTTGTATAATTCACTTTACAATTTCGTAATAAACATTGGCAGCCTCTAAATAATAAGATTAGTTAAAATCTTCTATTGAGATTTCACTAATTTGATCATCGTCATCATCGGTGTCAACATACACTGGATCACATTCCTCTTCAGAAGAGTCTGAATTTATATAGCGTTTTTAGGGTTTAGTTTTCTTTGTCGGTATGTTCTTTTGTTCTTTTTTATTGTTAACAACTATATCTTTTTATTTAGTCTTTTTTAACTTTTCTTTTTTAATTATTTTTTGCGAGTGGAAGTTTGTAAACGTTTCAGAACATCTTGAGAAGTGATAACTTCTGCCCCTTCTGCCATTCTCTTTCAAGTTTTTTTTGTTTCCCCGTTTTTTTTGTAGTACTTTTTCTGATATCATTTCTTCGAAACTATTTTCTTCCATATAGTTATTTAATTCTACAGGTTCATTTATATTTAATGCTACTTCACCATTAAATTTTTCCCATCTTCAGTGCTTCTGGATGTTATTTTTCTTTTGGAATGACGTTCTTATTAAAAGGTACAATTCCTGCTTTTTAAAAGCTACTTTGTATTGTTTCTTCATGATAATACTTCATGATATTGAAGTTTAATAATAATTATATTTTCTTCAGTGGCTTTTTCTATTAATACTGGACTAACAAGTGTTGAATGCCATCATATAAAAGTAAATCTGGCCGTTCTGAATCTAAATTTAGCAAAAATGTTAATAAAATAATTATTAAATATGTCAGTTGTCATCCAGCCGTTGCTGCTTGCAGCATATACCATATTAGGAGAACTTTCTTCTTTTTTATCCGGGATCCATGTATTCCATACATTCGTGCCTTTAAAAATAATCAAAGGTGGTGCCTTTTTGCCATCAGCCCTGGCAACAGCAAGAATGGTGATATTTTCTTTTCCGGACCCACTTATTACTCTATAACAGGGGTGGGCAAACTTAATACTGGTATGATCGACATTAATTTTTCTTATTTATGCGCGATCGTTTTCGAAAAATGGGTTAAATTAAAAACAGATTAAATTTTAACTAACCCCTTAACGCACAATTTAAAAAAAAAAAACAACCAAAAAAAATCAATTTTTTTTCTTTAAGAAAATACATATTTGGACCTTAATTTCAATAAATATTTAAAAAAAAATGCAAAATTATTAAAAATTCAATAAAAATAGTGGATAAATAATTATAGTGGATTTTGAATCGCATTGCAGATCGAATATTGTACCCATCGTACTTTTTTTCAATTTCCAGTTACTATTTTGAAGGGGAAGGAGACGAAAAAAAAAAAAACTGAAAAATATTTAATTTTACCTAAATTTGTAACAATATAATAATAATAATAATTATTAGCTGAAAAATAATAAAATAAAACTATTCAAAATTTTCTTTTGTATGGTAAATTTCAAAACAAGGTGCAGCACATATCCCAACATTGCAAATATTGCACATATAACGACTTTCTTTTCTCTTTTTTTTTCCTTTACTGTCTCTTTTTGAAAACACAGCGCAACATCTTGAGGGACTTTCTTTTTTTAGCGTTGGCGGAATAATACTGGGAAAGTGACGTTCTGTTAGACGTGAGATACCATGCGATTTTGGTCTGCCTGCTTTTTTAATATTTATTTCGCAATGGTAGTTTTGAATAAGGCTCTCGACCAGCTTCCTCCTAAATTCTAAATTAGATTTTCCGCCTCCATTTTTTTTTTTTATACAAAACGTACGCGTTCCAAATACTAATGTCGAGTAAATGAAAAAATATTTTTTTATAATATTTTTTACCCCTCTTCCTAATAATAGGATAATCATGTAATAAATGTTGATCCAAACGATCAACGCCTCCCATTGTGTCGTTATAGTCTATCACCAATTTTGGCTTAGATATAACATTACCATCTTTATCTGATTTGCTTGTTGCTGCTTTCTTTGTATTATGCACCGTGGATAACAAACAGATGTCTCTTTTGTCTTGCCACTTCATTACCATCACTTTTCCACGTTGAGCAGCTACCATCTCGCCCTTTTTCAATTTTTTAGTTTGAATAAATTGTGGTATGTCTTTTCAATTTTTTCTAACGGTACCATAGGTGTCGGTTTTATTTTTTACTAAAAAATCTGCCAATTGTGGTGACGTATAATAGTTATCTGTGGTGAGACAGTAGCCTTGGTTCAAAAGTGGTTAGGAGCAACGACACGACAATTTGAGACGTAACGGGCATGTCTTTATATTTCACATCTATTATTGTGTATTTTCCTGTATATATTATAAATGAAAAAAGATAGCCACTTTTAGATTCGCACAATAAATATGATTTTATCCCAAACCTAGCTCTTTTTAGTGGGATATAAGGCACCCATCCTAAACGACCTTTATAGAGCATTAGGCTTTCATCAATTGTTACATCTCTTTCTGGGATGTATAAACTAGAGCATTTCTTGTTTATTATTTCATAAATGAGCCAAATTTTATATAGCTTTGGATTGGGATGTGTACTCCTGTCAAAAGTTTCGTTGTTGCAGAAATGTAAGTTCCGTTTTATATTTGTGTATCTTCTGAGGTTCATCAGTTTTGGAAAAATAGGAGTACTCCATATTTCGTTGGTGGACCAGTAGATTCTTTCTTCCGGTTTTTTGATAACTCCCTGAAGTATGCTAATTGCAAGAAATATCATAATTTCATTTTTATCCACGTTATTCCATTGAGATGTAGATCCGCCAGGTAGTTGTTCACTGAATCATCAAAAAAAAATTTGAAGTACTCCAATACATCAGAATTGTCGTTAAAAAGAAAAGTTGGACCTGGAGCGGCAATAAATGGAAATCTTGGTGGAGGTGGATTTGGTTGGCTAACACTTATCTGCTTCCAATCAGCAGCGATATCTTCATCTGAATTATCTTCAGATTCACTGGAATAGTGTTCAGATTCTTCTGAACCACTCTCCGACAAATTTGCGTATTCATATTCTGATTCGGAATCGCTCATTTTCAATATATATTTTACTAAAATAAAATTTAAAATAAAATAATATTCCTTATTGCAACATTAGAAAACATACCTTTTATTCACTAAAAATCCAATTTACTGTCTATAAAAATACACCATAAAACAAAAACGTTTTTATATGTTGACACTAATAAAATTTGTAAAAAATAAAAAACAATTGTCTTTGAATAAATTCACTGTGATAACGTCTACTTTACTTCACGACTTGCTCACGAATAATAACTCTAAATGTTGAAAATCACGTGTATAAAAATGTATCTAATAAGTGTCCATAAATTAGTCATAACAAAACTCATAAAAGTGCCAACGCTAAGTAGATAAGCAGTAATAGATATACAAACATTTACCAGGCCAGAGATGCTTATAAGTGTCACCCTAAAAGGCCATATTTTATTCCCAAATAAAAAAACTTTATAGCTTACAATACAGAATTACATGATGAATGTCAATAAATTGAATGTTTTTCTCGGTTTTTATTAAGTTATTTTCAATGCCCGGATATATTCGAATGTGAACATTTTAGCGACGCAGACCGTATATATACGGGTCTGCACATTTTGGCCGGTTTTGCGCGCCCGCATTAATACGTTTGTGCGCGTTAAGGGGTTAATGTCTTTATTGATAATAATATATTAAATACATTGTATTTACTATTTTGTGCAATGTACTTTATTGATAAATATTTTGGATTAGTTTTTTGATGTAGATGCGTGACATTCCTTTTCATCAACAAGTTTTGTAAAGTTAGGTTTGTAATCACTGATGCACAATCGAATGGACACAGTTCTCTCTCGGCTCTTGACCGATCAACACGTATATTAGGTGCTCTCTTTATTGTGTAAATTCAGTTTTGTAACCAATTAATTAAAAAATAATCCATAATTCGCTGATAACAGTCAGCTCTCATTAGCTTCACTAATCATGCCTGTACAAAGAATAAACACTGCCGTATTAAACTTCCGTTCTTTACCAAAAAAACCATCGCCACCCCAAATTCACCAATGGATATATGAAAACCTTAAATTAAGTTATGAAAAGCTTAACACCATACAAATAGATCACATTCACAAACAAGTGTTCATAAAAATGGAAACTTTACAAGCCGTCAATGACCTAATCAACGAAAATAAAAACCTACTTTTTAAAAATGAAGAAGACCGACAAAATTATCCAGTCTTAATCAGCTTAGCTGATGGAGCTGTGAACGTCAGGATCACCAGAACTGGACAACGAAAATATAAGGAATAATCTACTGAAATATGGCGAAGTGACCACCATAACTAGGGAAAAATGGAGCAATAATGTTAAGTTCCAAGTCTATAGTGGAGTAAGGATAGCTCACATGAAAATCAAAACACACACCCCATCTTGTTTAACAATAAATGAACATAAAACCCTAGTAACATATCCGAATCAACCCCAAACATGCTTTTATTGCGACCAGAAAGACCATACAGGCCAAACATGCCCACAAAAATCCAGACCTCAACAACGTAATCTTATTGACAACACAGTTAGACAATCTTTTGCCGACACTGTTAAGAACACACCTCAACAACCGCCGAAATGAACATCTTGGGCAGATGAAGTAGAAAAAACCTCATCCCCCATAAACACTCAACCCGCTAAAGAGTCCTCTCAATTTCTAAGGAATATCTACGCTAACACTTGAAACAACCGGAACAACCCAAAGACCTCACTACTCATCCTGCAGCAAAAAAACAAAAAAACATCTCAAGTACGGACAATATCACCTATTCAAATTCTACCGAAGACGGTGAATTGGAGTTTAACAGACCTACGATCCTAGAAGATGACGAACTTATTAGCGATGTCTGTGATATATCTGATTACGAATCAACAACATCCACAGAAGCCGCAAAAAAGGTTCCAAAAACATCCCCCACTCAAATCCAAAAAAAAAAGGAACTCAAAAATAAACCGAATAATGCAGCAGACAATAACTAACGTAGTAACTCTAAATATAAATGCAATAAGAACCCAGCTAAAAGAAAATATACTAATTAAAGAGCTACAGCAATGGGACATCGACATCGCACTTTTACAAGAAGTCACAAACCCCAATCTAGTCATTCCTGGTTATAAAGTCTTTTGCAATGCAGAAAATAACTTAGGTACAGCCATAGTTGTAAAAGAACACATTTCCACAAAAAATCTGATCTTAACAAATGACTGTAGAGGGATAGCGATTACAGTGGATGATACAAAAATAATTAATATATACGCTCCATCCGGTGCTCAAGCAAGATCAGAAAGAAACACCTTCTTTGCCTCAACGATAACACCTCTCTTCACTCATCCAGAAGAAAAAGTAATCATGAGCGGTGATTTTAACTGTGTACTGCATAAAAAAGATAGTTTAAACTCCTTTAATTTCTGTCCTGCGTTACAGGAACTAGTTATTGGCATGCGAATGTGTGACGTATGGAACTCTCTTAAAGGCAACGAGCCTGGCTTTACATTCTATCGTTTAAATTCTGCTTCACGATTAGAGCGATTTTACATGTCTACTCCCCTAAAAGACAAGATAAGGAATATAGAAAGAGTGCCGAATGAAATATCATATCACATGGGAGTGCGATGCCAAATTAAAATGGGAAACCGAGACTTACCTGCAGGGAAAAAAAAATTGGAAACTTTACAAAGGCATATTACAGTCTGATCATCTAGACTTGCAAACGCTAAAGTCAAAAGTAAGCTTCTGGAAGAGTAAAAAATGCCTTTTCCCTAATACACTACACTGGTGGACAAAGTACTTCAAGCCTAAACTATCAAAATACTTGAAATGGAAAACAAATGAAATGTTTAGGGAAATAAATCATACAACAAATTTCTTACAAGATAAACTACAAACTCTATTTAAATCTACCTACATCACTGAGGAAATCCGATCCGAAATAAATATGATTAAAGCCAAACTACTTACTCTACACAGAAAGCAACTACAACCAGTAAAATATTACGCCGATGCGACCACCATACCTAATGAAAACACCTCACTATACCATATCATACGACTAGAAAAAAGAAAACAACAAAATTCAATCCAAGAGTTAGCTACAGACGAAAATAGAAGAATCAATAACGCAAACGAGATGAACGCCGAGATCACAAAATACTTCGAAGAACTGTATAACCAAGAAAAACCAAACCTACAGGAAATATATAGTTTGTGCTATGACTTGCCAAAAGTAACGCCAGAAAAACAAGAAAATCTAATGGATCATTTCACTGTAGAGGAAATATACAAGGTTTTGAAGGACAGTCAACCCAACAAATCTCCCGGTCCCGATGGAATCCCCCGCGAAGCTTATATTAAACTATGGGACATCATAAAAGAGGACATCGTAGAAATAATGAATATACTACTGAGGGGACAACACATACCAGCTGAATTTAAAAATGGTTTGATTATTATGATTCCAAAAACTGTTAAGAAGGTGTACACCATGAAAGACCTAAGACCAATATCTCTCCTTAACTCAGACTACAAGCTCTTCACCAAAGCTTTGAAAAATAGATTAGCACCTCTCCTAGATGATGTTATAGGAAAATATCAGAATTGTGCTGTGCCTGGTAGATGCATTCTAAATAATACATGCGCCATTAGAGATTGTATAGCACGCATTAACATAGAAAATACTCCTGCGAAACTTATATCCCTAGATTTTGATCATGCCTTCGACAGAATTGCACACGACTACCTTAACGCAGTGATGAGAAATATGGGGTTTAAAGATGAAATTATCACCTGCATCCAAAACACCACTCAAAAAGCCACATCATATCTAGTAATGCAAAGACGAGCACAGTCACTGATAGAAATAAATAACTCAGTGAGACAGGGGTGTCCTCTATCTATGCTATTATTCATCACTGCCTTGGAACCCATGTTAAGAAAAATTAATAAAATAGTACATCCAAATAAAGGAAATATACACGCCATTGCCGACGATGTAACAATCTTCACAAATCCAAAAGACACGCTGAAAATCAAGAATACGATAGATAAGTACAATACATGTTCAGGTTGCGTTCTAAATGCAACAAAGACTAAATACATAGATTTTTGTATCTCAGATCAACAGAGATATGACTGGATGAATAAAACAAACCATATAAAAATATTAGGTATCGAATTTTACAACACACCAAAAGAAACAATCGATGCAACGTGGTCCAAAATCGTGACTTCAGTAAGAGCTACACTACTAACCAACAAACAACGGAACTTAAACATATTACAGAGGACAATATTCGTGAATATATATGGCTTATCGCAATTATGGTATGTTGCCCAAACTTTACCCTTACCGGTAACACATCACAGAAAAATAACATCGGCAATAGGTTGGTTCTTATGGTACCAAAAACCATTAAGAATAGCACAACAACACACGAATCTTCCAAGACAAAGAGGGGGCCTGAACGTCATAAACGCACTGCAAAAAGCAAATGCGCTCCTAATCAAAAGGAATAAGGTTCACTTACTGGGCGAAGGAGATCCAAGCTCACGCCATTTTCTTTCCCGATACATCAACCACAATAACTTGCAAAACCCACAACCAATAAACCTAATTCCTACTCAGGCACCCCACCTTAAATCCCTTCTTATGGAACTGAGCTATCTTCCTCAAGATCTAGCAACATCAACACACACCAAATCCATTTACGAACAGCTCATAAAACATCTTCCACCTCCCAAAATACAAGTCAATAATCCCAACTTCAACTGGCCGCAAATATGGATTAATATCAACAGCAAAATCCTAGTACATATCCAAAAAAGTCTATGGTTGGAAATAGTACACAACATCTACCCCACCAATGAAAGGTACTTTAGAACCAACCGAAGAAACAACCCATACTGTGAAAGTTGCCCGAACACGATTGACACAATAGCACACAGATTAGGTGAATGCATAAAAGCTAGTCATATATGGCATGCTGCTCAAGAAATTCTGCTAACAGTAACAAAACATGTTTTCACAGTCAGAGATTTGTATCACCCCGATTATAAACTAAACTTCGGGTGTCACCAGAACATAGCAACATGGATAATTGGGAACACTATAGAATACATTATGGACCCTATACACCAACCAACCTCTACACGGGACTTCGTAGACTATTTAAATGAAAGAAGACGGGCGTTCCCAGATTCTACACGGTCGAAATCCTTTCGAAACCTCATATAGTCATTAATATGAACCATAATATATGTCATATAGTCTCAAATTATATATTGTAAATTGTATATATATTTTAATTAAAAGACAATAAAGAATCTTATAAAAAAAAAAAAAAATGGATGCCATTAAGTGGTCATCAGTCGGAGAACTCCTTAATTGCGATTTGATGTTTTTCATTTGAGAAAAAGCTGCTTCACATAGATAAGTTGACCCAAAAAATGCAAATATCCTCATTGCCACCGATCTCAATAATGGATATTTTTCTTCTGGTAATCAATTCCAAAAACAATTTTCATTTGCACGTGGTTTCAGAATTATATCTGATTGTATTGTTAAAATTTCTAACTCTAGCTCCGATGAATTCAATTGAAAAGTATGAGCTAAAATTGATGAAATATCTTCGTTATCGAATTCTCCAAAAGGAAATGAAATAAATTCAAAAATCGGTTGAAGATTATTGCGATTTGCAAATCGTCTCTCAAATTCTTGATTAAAATTTTCCAGTTCAGAACAAAACATTTCAATATTACTTTCACCAGTAAGTTTAATATGTTTTTCTAAATATTTATTTATTAATTTATTTATTTATTTATTGGACACTACAGACATAAATGTCCTTTATTGTGTCCATATATATATATATATATATATATATATATATATATATATATATATATATATATATATATATGTCCATATATATGGACATATATATATGGACACTACAGACATAAATGTCCTTTATTGTGTCCATATATATATATATATATATATATATATATATATATATATATATATATATATATAATATAATCATATATATACATACATACAGTTATACAAAAAAATTGTCACATTCTACAGAATCACTACAACATACAAACGTACATTACAAAAATAATCTTATTCATACATACAAGTTTAAACAGCAAATTCAACAAATTCAACAAAAACAAATTAATTCTTTGACAAGACAGGAAATTCATTGACAATACAGAAATTCATTGATAAAAAAAAATAATAATATAAAAAAAATTCATTAACAAAACAAGACATTCATTAACACGACATGAAATTCATTAACAAATTTAGAATTACACAGAATTGCGTATGTAAGAACCTACATGTTAGCTTTAGATTTATACTACGGTGGGCATTAGTTATATCATGTTTGATACAACCTTACGGAAACCTGCATAACTTGTATTAAATATGTCTATAGATCTATCCTTTGCTAAGAGATGGTTGAAAAACTTTATCATTTTATGTAGTGGACTCATTCCACGATGCTCCGTGTTGGCCCTTTTACATTCAAAGAATGCGTCCCTAATTCTGAGATCACGGGATGGTACCTTTATGGATATCCTGGATAGGATATAAGAACAGTCGATCAAATCATTAAATATTTTGTATAACAATAGCAGGGATGCCAATTCCCTTCTCGCGGCCAAAGTCCTGAGACAAAATGTTGCTAATATTTCTTTACTAGGTGTGTATTTTGGATACACCCCTGTCATTCTAAATTTTGCAACACGGTAATATCGCGTTTGAACATTTTCAATTTTCTTTATATATTTTGATTGATATGGTGCCCATATAATGGAACCATATTCAAGTATAGGTCTTACGTACGAATTGAATAAGGCAATATATGAACTTTCTTGACGAAATTCTTTTGTCAGACGTAGGACATATCCCACCCTCTTTAACGCACTATTAAGGGTGTGTTCAATATGTTGTTGAAATCTTAACTCCGCATCGAACCATACTCCCAGATCTTTTATTATTTCCGTACGTGGAACGCTGCAACCTCCCATTGTGTAATTATATTTTAAAATATTACGTTTTCTGGAGTAAGTCATTACCTTACATTTTGTAATATTAAAGTATAATCCAGTGGTGTTACTCCATTCATATAGTTTTTGAAGGTCATTCTGTAACTCAATACACTGAGATAAGTCCGTGATTTTTCGATATAATTTTACATCATCAGCAAAAATTTCACATTCGGAATTACTCACAATATTTGAGATGCTGTTGACTACCAATAGGAATAACAATGGGCCTAAATTTGATCCCTGGGGTACACCACTGATTGAGAAATAATTACTCGACTTAGACCCATAGAATTCAACATATTGAGACCGATTTCGTAAATATGATTCAAAGCAAGCACATAACTTGGGAGAAACGCCGAAATCTTTTAATGCTCGAAGTAGTCATGGATGTCCCAATCTGTAAAAAGCCTTCGTCATATCCAAATATACTGCATCGACCTGAATTGTGGAATCCAGACCTTGACTTACATTATCCGTAAGGGACAATAAATTGGTAACAGTTGATTTATGCGGCATAAAACCGTGCTGCTTCTTACTAATGGCAGGGGAGACGTGCTGAAATAAATATTTGTACATAATTTCTTCAAATACCTTGACCGGAGATGAGATAACAGACACCGGTCTATAATTTTTTACATTTTTCTTGTCCCCACTTTTATGTATGGGGCATACCCTAGACACTTTCCACTTCACAGGAACAATGTTTACAGCGAGTGATTTTTGAAACAAAATGTGAAGTGGATAGGCTAGAATATTTCCACATCCTTTCAACACAAAAGGCGGGAGCTTATCTGGTCCACAAGATTTTTTAGGCTTTAATTTTCTTATCGACCATTCTACATCCTCCAAAGTAATAGTTTGTACATCTAGTGAACCCAAATTATTAATTAAAACCTCATTATTGCTGTTTACGTCATTGATATCATCACTGAAAACAGAGGCAAAGTATGAGGCAAAAGTATCCGCGATTTGACGACCATCATCAATAATAGTATTATCATCAGTAGTTAAACACGTAAGAATACCTGAATACGTGTAGTTGAAGAAAATCCCAATTTATTTGACTCAGGCTGTTATATAATTTTAAGAAATTGGCTCGTTTAAAATTGTATATTTTCTCAATTTCAATATTTTGCTTAATCATATCACTGGTATAATCGTTATAAATAGTGAGGGCTGGATGATATTTGTCTTCAAGTAACAAAGGATCATTATTTCTATTCACTGATACACCTGCAATATTAGTCAAAAGTAGATCTAGAGTTTTATCATAGGCATTACGAATGTTATTCAAGTTTCGCAAATTGTAGAAACTGATATTATTCTTAACTTCTAATGCTATATTGTCACAATTAATTAAATTTACGTTAAAGTCCCCAATTATTATTATATAATTTGTAATAATGTCCGAGTATGAATCTAATGTGTGAAAGTAAAGTTTATACTGATCAGCTGTTGACTTGGGTGGAAAATACACACATGACAAAAACAATGTTGTTTTATTATCATACAGTTTAATCAGTATATACTCGAGCGAGGCTACATGTTTCGTTAGGTCTACGGTTTTAAAACGAGAATGGACAGCCACCAGAACGCCTCCGCCCCTCCTGCCGTCCTGTCTATCTGAACGATGGCATATATATCTGTCATCAAATAATTCTTTATTATATATACTATTAGTGAGCCATGTCTCAGTAACAGAAATTATATCATAATTACAAGTAAGGACGGCAGAATAGAGTAAATGCGTTTTGGTACGAAGCCCGCGCACATTCTGGTAATACAAGGTCATTTGTTTACTCATTTACACTAGATTGTAGTACATGTATAGCTTTGCCTCTACATCTCTTCTCTATTTCACTAATATCACTCACACATTTCACGTTCACAACAGGGGATCTTTCATTTTCTCTCACGTATATGTTTCCATTCCTCGTCCACACATACATGACGTTGCACGATGAACGTAGCTTCCGGGCGGCTGTCAGTAACGAGCGACAAGACTGGGTCAGGTTTTCGTTGACATAGATGTTTCTTGGGATGCCTTGGATTCCTAGGTCTCCTGTATTGAGGTTCTTTTTCACTCTTCGACATCTCAGGAGGTTATTCTTGTCGAAGTTCCTCACGAACTTAACAATAATCCCTCTTACATTTATAACAAACTCAATAATGAGCACAACCAACAAAAGACTTTCTACACGTCATCACATTACATAACTTTGAGTATGATAGCACTCATGCGCTTTTACCCGACAGACACAAATATCATTGTCAGACGTTTCACCCTTAATTCACCGGGCTCTATAATAGATTTGCAATTTCATGTATCGATGAAATGAGCTCAAAATGTATTTGCCAGAAAAGAGATGTGTAGTCATATTACAATAGAGTAAAACGGGATACTGGGATACTGGGGTTTGGTATTTGGAAATAGGGATGATCATGAAGGATTATGTCAATAGGAATACAATTAGGGCGGTCTGGAATTTGGAAATAGGGATGATCATAGAAGATTACGTCAGGAGGTCTAATAGGCAAGTTATCGGCTAGGATGGGAATAATCGGAGCAGGATTTTGGCGGACGAGAGGTGGAATTATTGGTTGCATAGGAAGAACTGGTTCAGGTTCAGGATTGAGGATTTGAAATACCTCCCTTTCTACTCTATCTGTAAAATGACTACAACGAACTAAAAAAGCTCCTACATCTCCATTCTGGTCAAAAAAATCCTGGGCCTGCGAAATTCTTCTATCGAGATGCTGGTAAACGCGAGCTTTGCGCCTAGGCAATAATCTCCCATTCCTGGCACGCAAAAACGCACAAGCTTTCTCATGTTCAAATATCTGTAACGTGTCCGTGAAATGCCATATGTTGGGATGTGGCCGACCAATAATTTGCATAAAAGTATTGTGGAAAGATTCGACTGCATTATTCGTCCGTTGTTCCAGACGGTACACGGATATCTGCTTATCCATCCACTGTCTGTCCAAATAAGCCAAGAATGGCAGCATCTGAGGGAGATCTGCTGCTTCTCCAGCAACACTATCAAAGCCTGCCCTCATGGCGTGTTGCGGCAATAGCGGCAACACCATGGCCATTTTCACAATTAGCCGATATCTTGGATTTGCCAATTTGTTACCGACGAGATGCATATCTCTCGCTTTTTTGTAGACAGCCTTAGCAAAATGGAACCAGCATCCTCTAATATTGGCATCAGGATAAACTTGATGAAATGCGTTTCTAGCAGCATTCTCAAAGTCCGCCATTATTGAAGCCAAGCTCAGTCTTCCTCTCCATGATGGCATAAACCAGAGGATAGACAACACCTTCGTAATACAAATGTATTGTGAAGATTTGCCTGCCTCCAATCCTTGCTGGTACGACCTTAAATGTTGCATCCATATGCAAATGAACTGCGTCTCCTATTCTTACATAATTTTCAATTGTTGGTGATATGAAGACTATGATTTTAGAGTTGTCTGCAGCATTTAAGACTTCCCTAAAGAAGCGATTTCCACCATGCCCTTTTTCAACTGCATAGCGATCTATCCAACTGCAACAAAAAATAAAATTTATTTCCGCAACTGTTACTGACACAATATTAATATCCTATATAGTAAGCTTAGAACCGGATTTGCGCCTCTATGCAAAAATATGGTTGCGCAAAAAAAAGATCTTAAAATCAGGTGATGAGCAAAAAAAAAAAAGGAAACTTGATTCTAAAATCAGTTAATGAGAGAAAAAAAGCAACTTGATCCCCGTTGCGCTGTTTTATCCTAACTTCAAGCACCCTTTTTGCTCGGCGCACCTAGGCAATTGCTTGTGCCTAAATCCGGCTCTGAATAAACTATGTCCAATTGAACTACAATTTTCTAATTGGAATGTAATAGGTATAATATTGATACAGGAATTTTGATACATCTTTATGTCAACCTACCGTTCATCAAGAATTATCTCTCCGTATTGCTGCAAAGTATCAGGAATTGGAGGTACTCCTCTTACACGAGCTCTGTTCATTGTTCGTCTAACAGAGTTGTATCCTCCAATTGTTAATTGTGCTTCAGGTCCTAAATTAATTTCTTCTCTTCGATAAATATCTGAGAGCCTTGTATGCTCTGTTTCACTTCGATGCTGTAGATTAGCACGAAATCTCAATAGCTCCACATCCAGCTGTCTATTTTCAGGATTATGTGCTGTATTTAATGTAAATACACCCTCTAACTGCTGAGGGTGTTGCCCTTCCACTACAAGTTCTATATTCCTGGCACCTAAAATATGTTCTAGTGCCTCTGACTCTGTTCCGGTAATAAATAAAATTGTCCTTAACATACAATGAGCCCACCTTTTCAATATTCATCTGTGGGTGAAACTACATAGGTCAGAAACCACTTTTCTAGCCTTTCTTACCTTTCTTTGTACATCTTATAACTTCACTGTATTATTATCATACCATCTATAAAAATACTTACTTTGAAATATAAAGAAGTTGCGAACTGACTAATGCTCTGTGTTTATTACTTAAAAACAGTAAGTAAATAAGAAAATCGCGGGATTTTATATTATCTAGCTTCATACTACCATTATAAAAAAATGAAACTAAGTTTCAATTAAACAGTAATACACAATTATAATAATAAATTTTAGCACTACAATAGTATGTATATATATACAGTTTAATAACAACACTTATTTATTGTTCTGTTATATTATTTACGAAATAAACAATAATCACTTTCTTTTTGTAATTTGGCCGTAATGCACGTATATAACACTAGCGCTCACTACAAATTAAAATCTGTTTTTATTATACACTAATTTATAATTGAATACTTTAATTGAACATATAAGTAAGAACATATTGATCTGTGAAATACGTTTCTATTATTGTAAAGCGAATAATACTTAGAACTTGAGAGAAATAAAATATATAGATTATTAATCTAGTTTAAGAAAAATATTTAACAAAACAGTTTTCGAGAAGCGGTCAAATACATACATATACGTACAATACTAGACAAAACAGTAATTTATAAATTCAAACAGTTAGATTTGCAAAAACGGCACAAAATCCAAATATACTAATGAAAAAAATTTATAATAAATTACTTTCTCACATCAGAGATAGTACAACCTTGCCGCTACCCAGCAAACATTTTTATCCGGACCAGTACTGGTAAAGCACATACTCGCCGGCATTGAAAGTAATGGGCCAGTGCTGGCATTTCGTACTGGGCCAGTACCCCGGTGTCCCGTGGCCCTTAGCTGGTCCATTGATGTATCAGTTGCTGGCCCAGCAACGGTAAAGTGCATTGAAAGTAATGGGCCAGTGCTGGCATTTCGCACTGGGCCAGTGCTGGCATTTCGCATTGGTCCAGTGCTGGCATTTTGCACTGGGCCAGTGCCCCGGTGTCCCCGTGGCCGTTAGCTGGCCCATTGATGTATCAGTTGCTGGCCCAGCAACGGTAAAGTGCAAAATAATCGCATTAGTTGCAAGATTTATTTCTGACAGACTAGTGCTTATATTATACCCACTCTCTAGTGTTTCAAATGTAATATATGTGTACTTACCCAGTATTAAAATAAATTAATGGTTAGGTGCAAAATAAATACTCATTTGGCCATTTTCACCATCGTTGAATAAATTTATTTAACAAGTAAAGTTGACAATATCGCATCGGTTTTAAACTATTAATGAAGAAATTAACATTGCTGTCAATAGAATGATGCGATATTGTTAACTTAAGTTGTTAAATAAATTTATTCAACGATGGTAAAACTAGCCGATTGTAAATTGAATTAACAGTTATAATTTATTGATTTATTTATAAATATTAAATAAATATAATTTCAGGAATAACAGGAATTAGTTTCTTTAATTTATTAATTTAATGAAGAATTTTAAGAAAATGGTTTTCTGCCATTTCGGTCAAACCAATTTCATCCTAAAGATAAGGGGTGACTAATAATTTTCGCCAATATTCGTCTTGTATTATCTACCACATCTTTTCCCCCTGACTTGAAGAGTGCCAACCTAAAGAAATCATACTTGTTAAAATAAATTCAATAAACAAATTTTATAAGCATTAATGCTATAAGCTGTTCACTTTTGTAAGAACAAACTAGATCTGGTTATTTTGGTGATTTTTATAGTGTATTACTGACTTTTAGAAACTTGGTTATATTGTAAAAAAGCTTTACAGTTTTGGATTAAGTTTGTATTATTTTAGGTTAGTATTATATTTACAAAATATTTAAGATGTCACTATTCAAAATGAAATATGACAAATTATATTTTTTAAATGACATATTTATAATCTTGTATCAGATTTATTAATAATTGAAAATTTTATTACATGAAAAAACTATGATTGAACTAAACTAAAAATTAAACAATTTAATATGAAATAGTTTGTGTAAACTACGTCCTTAAATCTAACAAAACACACACAAATCACAATAAAAAACTGTATAATGCTCACAATCAATAACTATTCAAATACACATAAACTGTTCACCAACACGTCCCAACTTGAACTCACAGAATATCACTTGTACCGACCCTCGAAGGCCACGCCATTAGGGTGTTTTATGACTAAGAACGGTCAGACTTTTCAAATTATTACATTCAAAAAAAGTTATAAACATAAGCACTGGCCCGCTAGAAATAACCTTGGATTAATACAAATAAGGAATGCTTATAAAATGCTGGTAAAGTACTTCGTATAGGCAGAGTGCGAAATACAAATGTGAAGTACATTATTAATACTGGCGTTGCACTTACTTCTGGTGCCAGCAATGTACCAGCGTAAAAGCAGTTTGCCGGCGTTCGGCCGTTAGTTCAATGTTTGCTGGGTATTTAAGAAAAGGATAATTTTTAATCAGTGAGTGTTTTTGTAATCTAAATAAGTATCTTATGCAGCAACAATAAGTAATCACACTTATTTAAGATTGGAACTGACTTTAATTTGTTAATTATTTATTTATTTAATTTGTAAATTGACGAACATAAATATTGTAATTTATTATCTATATTTTTATACTTTTATATGACATATTTATTATTTTATTTTTTAAATTTTGACTGTGTTAGTGATATTAATTGTTGACAATTTGTAAAATTACTTATTCAATATTAGTTATATGTAATCTACTGGATCAACAAATTATTATTATTATTAAACTGAAGGAGATCAAAAGTGTTAAACGCCAAGAATAAATACTCCAATAATTTTCCAAATAAATATCGCAAATATTAAAGACATTTAATTAAAAAAAAATGACTTACATGATAACTGATATTTTTAAATCTGATATATCAGTAGAAGGTAATTTTACCTGCGATATGGAATATACCTGGTCCACAAGATATGCACGGAAATTTAGGACATTTTTACTTTACAATAACTCTTTAACTGATTTATTTATATACATTTTTGCAATGTATTTGTAATCAGTCATTCTTGAACAGAGCCGCAGCAGGGGAAGGGCGGAGGGGGCGACGGCCCCGGGCGCACTAAGAAAAGGGGTGCTGACGCTAATAAAAAATGTTTTTTTTTTTTTGTTGTAGGGGGTGAAAATTATAATTTTGGCCCCTAGCACAAGTTTTCCTTACTGCGGCTCTGTTCTAGAACTCTGGTCCGCCTTTAAGTGATTAAATTTGTTTTATATTGGAACTAGAAACTGTACATCTGTGGATTGGCTGTACCTGAATGATATTAATTATAAAAAGGAAATTAGGATATATATAAATCACTTATATTTAAAAAACATGCATAGAGCAACTTGAAAAAGAGGATAGTGAGACAAGTATAGTCTCCATATAAATTATATTTATCCAGAACTGTAAAATAATGATTATTTTTGTAATCAACTATTTGTGGAAAACCATCAGGATATAACCGTAATCAAAATTCTTGATACGATTAGAAATATTCAAAAAGTAATCAAATCTTTACAAAACTACGTTAAAACTACGGGTCTGCTCTGACAATATCCGACAGCGCGAAGAATTTGAGGTTGATTTTTGATGATAAATTAAAGTTCACTCAGCATATCAGTTTCATAGTAAGAACAGCCTACTTTAAGTTAAAGATCCTCTATGGTAACAGATAATACCTGAACCAGGCAATTAGGCTATGCGACTCACTTGTATTGAGTCTGTTTACTTATGGTGGTGTAGTTTACGGACCCTTTCTACTTGCAGCTGATGTCCATGGTGTACCAAGGCGCTTGCATATCTCCTCTTACCTTCACTTGTCTACATGGCTTAACATTAGGGTGACCATTTTCTTGGAGAAGGCAATGCGGGACGGAGCAAAAAAAGGTCGTCACTTCCGAAATATAAGTGAAGAGCAAACAAAAAAAAGGTCCTCACCTCCCAAATATAAGTAAAGAGCCAACAAAAGGTCTTCACCTCCCAAATATAAGTACAGAGCAAAATTCAGCCCTGGGGACACCAAATCAAAATGCGGGACGAATGGTCACCCTACTTAACATGAAACAAAGAAGACTTTCTCAATCTCTTGTATTTTATCATAAAGTGTTAAATCTCAAAACTACCCTTATTTGTACAACAAAATCACCTTCAGATCTGACGTACGTAATGTTAATATAAAATTTAAGGGTACCCTTTCTCCACTTTCTTACAAAACTGCAACATTTAAACATAGCTTCTCTTTTGACATTTGCTCTAAATATAATATTATTACCGAAAACCTTAAATCTTTTAGCTTAATCTCTTTTAAAAAACAAATAACGAAGCTCATCTGGGATAAAAGTTTATAAAGGTTTATAAAAGTTTATAATAATTTATTAAAGTTTAAAAAAGTCTTAACTTCTAATAGGTTCATCTTGCCCTTTTCAGCCTTAATCCTACCCAAGTTAGGGTATGTTACATATTTACATGCTTCAACGTTAGTTATAACAATTGTGTTATTGTCTTTAGCAAAGAAAACCAGGGTTCTTTGCTAATATGTGCTACATTTATATTTTTATACTTTTTAAGGGCTCATGAGGAAGAACAGTCTTTGCATTCTTACAATGACTGATCATGGGTCTTTATCCAATATACAAATTATTATTATTATTATTTGTAAAAAAATCTAATTATTTTATCTTGTACCTTGGATATAAATAAACAAATTAAATTAAATTAAAATTTGAAATTTTTCATATTCTCAAAATATTCAGGTCTACGGCCAACATCGCTCTTAATTTTCGCTTCCCTTGCAATAAAACATTCATAAATTATAATCAATACACTTTATTATTCTAAAAAAAAACATTAAATTTTTGTTACATTAATCATCAAAATATTACAATGTAAATAAAAATATATTTAACATACATGTTTATTATTTGAAAACATTTATCGTACGTATATGCAGAGCATATATCCAAAATATTAAATCAGTTCCATAAAAAAATAAAATAAAACACTAAAAAATATGATGAGAGAAAAAAAAACTAAATTGTAGTTGTAGCGCTAATTATTTTAATAATTATCATACAATTTGTTGATTTTTAGAAATTTTTGATGTGGCCATTTGCCAAAAGTAGAAACTAAGTGAAATCTTTTATCCTACTATTCATTTAACAACCAGTATGGAAATATTTCAATATTTTAACAATTGATATGCTCGTACTGGTTGAATATCGTCACTGCATATATGTATGTATTTATTACAATATATATAGTCTAACACATTGGTATGCGAGTTTGAATAAATATTAAATAATAATAATGGGAAAAGCTCATAATCTTTTACTAAATGTTAGTAGCACTACTAGCATATGCAACTACGTACTACCGTACTAGCTGTTTACCGATCAGTAGATGTTCCATATCCACCGGTAGAGTTTTCGTAAACGCCTATAGTGACTTGCCGAAGACACTTTAGGTATACATATTTCTATATAAAAAGAATGGTAAAGGTAACTTTTAGTTGCTTATAATACGCATACTGTTCTGCGCAGGGCCAGGAACAGTGATTCACCTTAAAAACACTATATTAGGTTATTGTTGATCAAGGCTAATAGATTCTAGAGGTTGTCTCATACTGCAGCTTATTGAGAGCGCGGTGAGGTATGCGGCGAGGGTAAGCTATGACGTCAGAGCCAGTCCCTGTACTGCAATAAACGTGTTGTTAGTATTGTAATAGTTCATTTTTTTCTTCAGTTTTGAGTATTTTCGAAGACTTAATAATATTTGAGGATTTATTGTATTGTTCAACTAATTTTAACGAAATCGAGGGAAGTTTTATTGGAAGTATTAACAAAATCAGATAGAGAATAGTATTTATTTAACTGTCTAACGTAAACGGTTATCTCAGTGATGTGATACAACAAAGATTATTTATAAGGATTAAATATTTAAATTTAAAACAAAGAGAAGCAAAGGAAAATAAAAAGAGTAAGTGCGAAACAGAAAAAGATCGTTCAAAAATTTCTAAAAAAATGAAAATTTTTGTATAAATTTCTTTATAGCATATAGGAATAATTTGTATCCAATCTTTTATTTATATGTTTAATGTACCTGATTAATAATAATAATAATAATAATAAAATTCTGAATATTAAAATTATTTTTATTTTTACTGTATTATATGTTTCATTTTGTGATACGTAACTAACAGGGAAAGTGTCTTTTTTATGTTGTATATTTACAATACATTTAAAATATTATCATAGTATTTGTTCACATGGATACATCAAAGTCTGTACACACCACAAGTCACTAAAATCATCAGATCTAGTTACGTATTACAAAATGAAACACAACATATAAAATTATATGTATATATAAGTTATAGCCTGTTTCTTTGGTTTTAAGCGGAACTAGATTTTGAATTCTAGTAACTGTTAACGTTTAATTGAAGCCTTTGATCATTTTGTTTAGCAAAACCCAACTTCAAACATTAAAAACTTAGCTAGTGATAACTTTAAAAAAAATAAATTCTATTTGGTCCGCTTAAAGGTTTTGAATAGCTTATACTTAAATACATTTTGTTGTTGCGGTATTTTTCATAAAAAATAAAATAATTTTCATTATGTTATCTTGTTTCTATTTGCCCACCTATCCATGTATCATTTAATTAACTAATTACAGCCTTAGGTAACTATTCACTTTTAAATTTAATTAGCAAAATAAAAATATTTGTAAATATTAAAAAATACATAAAAAATAGCATACATTAAATTATATTTTCAATAATGGTATTAAATTATTAAATGAACTGCTTCTGGAAATTAAAAATAATTCTTACTTAAATCAATTTAAATCTAAATGCAAATTACGATTTAATTTTAGGTTTTTCTTTTACAGTTACTTTTAAGGGAACAATCTTTCAATGTATATTTATGCAATTGGTAATCCTAAAACATTGTAAAATATTATTATTGTTTAAAATAATATTGTTTTTCTAAATTACGTGTTATTTTTACTATAAATGTGAGGTGAAACGCTTATAATGTGTATTACGATATACTCCTAGGACTGGCTCTGACGTCACGGGTCACATGACGTTGCGTAGGTCATGTCCATATGAGACAACCTCTAGAATCTATTAGCCTTGATTGTTGATAACCTTTTATTTTTTTTATAAACCACCTAAAAATAAATTGTATTTTAAAGTGAATTGAAACATGGAAACAGTGCAAACAGAGCAAAAGTGGAAACTCAGGGCGTAGTATAAAGCAGCTAAAAGTTACTATTGCCAAAAGAATAACTAGTGTAGGTAATTTACAAAGGGTCATATTTAGTATTTAGTATTTATTTATTCAGTGCTGTTATACACAAAATGTACATAGCATCGTCAGTAGAGACTGAAGAAAGTTACTATATTACATAGTTACATTTACAATATAAAATAACCTATTTACCATATGTACCAATCTGACATTTAATTTGACAAACGTCACTTTTGACAGCGTTTATATTCTTTTGTTAAATTTTGAAAAACCATCTTGGTCTATCCAATTAGCATATAATACTACTTCCTTTATGCCGGGTTGCTAACGTCAGAGTTTTCTCTAACCCAAGTTAAAATCATTTGTTTTTATATGTTACAACATACAAAAACAAATGATTTTGACTTGAGTTAGTGATAATTCTTGCACTAGCAACCGGCCATTAGTATATTTATTCATTGAAAGAAGTATTTTCAACTTTTTAGATAACTCCACCTCACAATTAATTAGATGCTGCTTAACCACTACTTAACGTACATTTACGTTAATTACTAAAATTAATTTAGTTAACTAAAACTTTTCTTATGTCTTTCCATTTGAATTTGGTCGCAGTAGCACTACAAATATTTTAAGTCGCAGCAAGAAAACCTTTTTCACTGTGCCCAGCACGTATTTTCTCGTTATGACATTATAGTCCAGGTCTTGTAGTGTTACATCGGACAGTGGTTTTCTGTGTGTGCCGAATGCATCGTCATTTCCTGCATAGTTTGCACAATGAGTTCTTGTTCCCTGAGTTCTTCATTTTTTATCACATCTGATTACCTTATACCAAGATTCATTGTAAGCAACGGTTTTGAAAAGCCTGGAAATAATAATCTGGAATATAGAAAAATATTAAAAAAGTTTCCCTCAATAGTCAAAACCAACATTTTTTAATAATATATAGTTTAAATGTCATTTATAACGTTTCAATTTATTATTATACCTACTTACATTAATTATTCAAAATATGTACATATGTTTATTAAAGATTAAAAATGAATGACATATCACTCTTTTACTAGTAGTTCTAAATTTATAATAATAAAGTCTAAATTAAAATTATATATATAAAAACCATATGTATTGATGTAATTTACTTTCTAATTAATGTTTTTTATTAAATTGTTTACAAAATACTTAAAAATGAATTAAATATTACATGAATAAGTTAAATTAATTTACGGATTTTAGAAATGTTATCCAATAAACACGGCTTCTATATATCACATATTTTTTTATTATTTCGAAGTTGGGAACACTTCCCTTATCATCTTTAGCACATTTGACGCAGACTCAATAAGAGTTGTAATATTCTCTAATAAATGTGTTATTGTTTACATTATGTAATGATTTTTTTAATTTTAAGTATTTTGTATATATATTTTCAAATTCTTCAATCATGTTTTTAATGTCTAAGACTTGAATAAATTTCCAAGAATTTATTTTATTTTGTGCATTGCCAATTTTCAAGGGTAACAGTTCGGGATTTTCATCTAGGTTGTGGAATCTTGATTTAATAATAATAATAATAATCTTTATTTAATGCTTTCTAAAAGAACAAGAACGTTTTTACAACAGAAACCTACAACATTTTCTTAAATTACATTTATATTATCAATACACACTATTAATTTTAACATAATCTTTGATATAGTTTTTTAAATATATTTACAAGATTGATCTACACAAAGAAATATATATCAAAACAACGTAGAATCTGTATATAATTGACAAAAATTCGTTTTGTTTTTTAATAAGAAATATATCAAATATATTAACAGTAACATAGCAGGAACACAAGCCATTAAAAAAAAAAAAAAAACGTAAATGCTAGTTATTGTAATAATAATCGCAAACATGTATCAATTACTTAAAATATATGATTTTAATTTCTTTTTAAACAATAATAAATTAGATATATCTTTTATAGTTTTCGGTAAGCTGTTATACATTGTTATGCCTTTGTATAAACTAGATCTCTTTCCTTTCTCAGATTTCATTCTGGGAACATACAAGTTATGCGCCTGTCTAGTTTGGTAGCAATGGGTTTCGCGAACGGTTGTAAGATTGATGGTAGAATGTTTGGTATGGAGATGTATCTGATGTATACTAAGGCATAATTTATATTTTAAAATATCATCTATATTAAGAAACTTATTAGGATGGTATAAAAGTAATGTGGTACAGTAATGGTAATTTTAAGACAGACTTTATGGCTTTATTTTGAAGCACCTTTGAAGAATTTAAGTGTTTTTTGTTTGCTGTGGCCCAGATTAGTGCCATATATTGTAGAGATGAATGGACCTGCGAATAATATATATTTTTAAATTTTTTTGTTGGTATTAATGCGGAGAGACGTCGTAGTATTCCAACATCTGGTGATATTTTTTTACATATATGCTGAATGTGAATCGACCAGGATAAAGTCTGATCTATGTCTAAACCTAAGTATTTAATGTTATTATTGTAATTAATATTGATAATGTTTATTTTTAAACTATCTTGTACAATAATTTTTTTACGGGATATATACATGAATGATGACTTTTCATGGTTTAATGTAATCTTGTGATTTATTAACCAATCATCAAGTATTATTAAGTCGCTGGTCATTTGATTTCGTAAAATATCTACATGTTTAGGACAGTATTCTAAGGTTGTGTCGTCCGCAAATAGTTTGATTTTACCATAGCTATTAAGTTTATGAATAGAATTTATATAAATCAAGAAAAATGTGGGACCAAGGATTGAACCCTGTGGAACACCATTTTGACAGGTCTGAGCTTGCTCTGTGTTTTATTTATCTCGACAAATTGTGTTCGATTTTTAAAATAGCTTTGGAACCAGTCATTTTAGTAATAGAACATTAATATCAACAGTGTCGAACGCCTTTCTCAAATCTATAGATGATAATCCACATATATTATTGCTTTCTACATTTTGCTGAATATGACTAATCAAATCAATTACTGCAGTTTTGGTGTCACTTGATTTACGAAAACCGTACTGTCCTTCATAAAGAAAATTTATAGTTTCTGAGTATTTCATTAGTCTATTATTCATACTTTTTTCAACAATCTTACTGATAATATGCAATAGGGCTATAGGTCTATACTGCCGTCGTAAGAAAGAATGCCGTGTCTGCAAAATTTCAGTTTCGAGAAAACGTAAACGCATTTTGTTTTCTGTTGCGTTAATTAATGTACCTGCAACATATTTCTTACATACTTTATTATCAAGGATTTTGGTATCAAAAATTTTATGGTAATAAAATTAGAGCTGTAAATCAATTATTTTTGGTATAAAACGCACTTACGGTATTTTAAGCTAATACAAACCAATGATATGTAAAGTGGCATGTAGGGTAAATAAAACATATTATGTATATTATAACATATTATAAACCATTTTTATTAATAATAAAATAAATATAAACCTCAAAAATATTTTATAGAATATTTGTATTATAATATTCTCAATATTAATAGAAAACATACAAAAAAATCACGAAATAGGTACTTTTCTACTTATTAAGCATTTTCTACAACTAAAAATGAATAATACTAATACACAGTGGCGCAGCCAGGATTTTGTCTTGGAGAGGGCCGAATCAAATTTAGAGGGCACGCGGGCCGCATACGGCCCTCGACCTCATTTTTTGTAGCCCCTGAAGCGGTAATCAAAATCACTTGAGCTGATTTAGGGGAAAAATATATTTAAAAATGTAAAATATACTCTCTTCCCCTTTTCTGTTTATAAAAAAAATGTCAAGAAACCCTTCGGGATATTTAAAGTTCCGTCACTGCTTATAATTTTGTATGTAAAATAGACTGCGACCCAAATCAGTTCGACACCCCTGCTGGATATTGATGTTTATATCAAATAATAGTTCCATTATTTGTTGATAAAAAAATGTAATTGTTAATCCATGTATCAAAAACTTTCACTTGATTTTTTCTTCGATAAATACATATTTATTTATATTTTTCATGGGATATATTTTTGAAGTCTCAATATTTCTCTTACTTATGTTCAGTTCACTAAATCATCCGCTTGGCCACAATTTGTACCAAACGAACAGACTCATGTGACGGAATAAGGATTTCTTGATTATACCTGCTATGCATTTTCTGTTAATTTTATTTGTAAAATACATAAGTTATTTTGCTGTACGATTATGATAAATTTGTTAAATTTTCATTTCATTGGACCTTCAGTGGAGGCTTGTGCCCCCCCCCCTCCGAATACGCCACTGTTGTTTAGTACAACTTATATCAGTCCGTTTTGTACGTAAAACATCATAATTTCAAAAATACTTAAGAAAATATTGATATTCATATTTATCTACAAAATAGAACCAAATAGATGTATTGATATTCATATTTATCTACAAAATAGAACCAAATACCGATTTTAAGAGCTCTATTTCACGTTTGAGGTGTCATTTTAAAATTACATTCTGAAGGTTATACCGAAGTCAGATTTCCACTTTATCTTATCTGAATCGAGTAATTAGTTGTTTAAAACAGTTTTATCATTTGACTGGGCGAATGTTTTAGTCGATGTGTCAGGGGGAAAAAGAATCAACGCTCCCCTTCATATAATTCGCATATTTGGAATGTGATATATTTTCACTTGAACAATAATTATGTCACTTTATCAAGAGTAGGCAATCTTAAAAAAATGTTTATTTATACTAAAAAAAAAAACGTGTCGCAGAACGCAGCGTGAAGCGCGTTGTCGCAGAACGCAGCGTGAAGCGCGTTTGTTGCGGTCCCGCGTAAAGCGAACCGAGGGGGCCACACCCGCGTAAAGCGAGTCGGTCCACGCAGCGTAAAGCGCGTTTGTTGCAGCTCGAGCTGTAATGACCAGTGACTGGTCGCTGTTCAGAGTTTGGAGCTACTATTTATACTAAATATTGACGTCATTAGGGGAATTCCCGGACTTCGGCCAATGGGTTTTTAACTCCGCCCATTGATAGGGTAATTTTTGGCAATACCTGCTAAAAATGCGCGGGTTAAGGCAATTAGCGGTTTCAGGTGTCGGCACGAATCACGCGGTCACGTGAGGTGAAAAAGCGCGTGGTGCGGTCACCGGCACGCGTGCAATCCGCGGTAACACTATCTTTAAGCATAATTGAAGATAACTTTTTTTAAATACTGTCTCGTTTTGATACAGGTACTCTACTTTCAGAATATTTTTCGGGATCTGTCGTTTGATGTTTTGTTTTTTTTTTTTAGTAATAGAAACTTCTAAAAAATGTAATTGCTTGAAGTCACTCTCTCAAAAATTGTTTTTATATTCCAAGCAGTAGAAAACCCTCGTTTTGCAATTACTTGAACAATATCTTATATAAACTTTGGACCTTAGTCTATTTAAAATATTTTTTGATGAATGATCTGTCCAGTGATAAAAATCAGAAAATTCCGTTAATTTTATTATGAGTTTTCCTGAGTTTGCACTGGAGGCAGCATTTTCAAAATCGCGAAATTTATAAAAAAAAAAAAATTTCTCTTTAAGGCGGTTTCCACCTGGTGGTGGAAATAATTGAAATCATGTAAGAAACTTCATCAAATTCTTAACAGACTTTCAAATTTAAAAAGCCGTAACTGCTTGGCTTTAATGTAGTTACGGCTTTTTAAGCTTGTAATTTTTGATACGAGTTTCTCAGGTACACTTTGCTTACGTATTTTCCTCTGAATCTTACTATATTATTCAAAGGTGCCAGATACGGCAATATAAGTAACATTTATTAGTTAAGGTTTCATAACCTAAAAACTTTAAATATTACGTCAAATTCTGAAAATCGTATGTGCATTTTAGTATATTTAAGATGCAGATACGACTTTTTAAGATAAAAATAATGATGCGGCGCACCCTGAAATACATAAAGGCGTATCTAACTCAAAATGAAAAAAATGCAGATACGGCACTCTTTGTTACGAGGGCAGTATAATTTGAATGATTTTTGTTATCACCACCTTTGTGCACAGAAATGGTTTTGGCACATTTCATATCATCTGGTACAACACCACTACTGAAAGAGACATTTATTAAATGACCTATTGCAGGCGCAAGTTCGTCACAACATTCCTTAAACACGCTACACTTAATATTGTCACTGCCATTAGCTTTTTTAATTTTTAAGGATTTAATAATATTACTCACTTCTAATGGTGTTGTTGGCATTAAGAACATATTTATTTATTTTATTTATTTATTTATGTAATTGAGTTGTACACAGGACGAACCTAAAAACTACAACTTCGATTGCTATACATTACAATATAGTAACTTAATATTTAACAAATTTAGCCATTAAGACGGCAATTGGATAATTGATAAATAAAAAAAAAACAAATATATATACAGAAGAATGAATTAATTTTCATTAATAGTGCTTTGAACACTAAATGTATGAAGGCGGCGTTTTATAGTGTTTAAACTCAAATGAAACGGATCTGCCTCCAATAATATATTATTAAATGTAGAAACTAATCGGTTTAAGGGGGCGTTTTGGGCATAGTTACTCCTAGCAAAAGGTTGTCTTAAAGGTATTTATCTACATAGATGCCAATTATGATGGTTCCAATTCAGTGTAGGGTGAATAGGGTATATGATCGGCCAGCTGCTGTCCTACTGTCGCGAAGTAATTGTTGAAAGAATCGGCAATTTCTTCTTCACTGGTCAAGATGTTATCGCTTATTTTTAATTTCCAGGTTTGTTTTGCTACGGTTAGTGTTCGAATTGGTATTGTGTATAACACTATTTAAAAGTTTCCACATTTCTTTGGGATTTTTTTTTTTTTTTTTTGTTACATTTGCATATAGAGTTTGGGATTGACCTGGAATGTTAGGTTTCTTTAGATTTATTTTTATCATTAATTATTTCTACTTTATTTCTATCTAATATTTTAATTATTTTAAATGGTCCTAAAAATTTATTACTTTTTTTGTTTCTACCATAAGGATTTTTTTACTACTAGCAGTATACCCGATGCTTCGCTACCGAAAAAAGCAGTCGTGGTCTGCTTAGATTGGGTCCATTTAGAAATCGGTTCAGACTGGTTGCTGCGAATCGTTTTACATCTTTGTATTAATATGTGCCTCTTATACAAATAATTTATTTACGAACTTCTTTGTAAACATTGGTAGTGCAGACATTTAGTAACAACACGTTTGATTGTCCCGTTTTGCTAAACCAGGAAAACAGGCTACATAAAATGCCCATGTGAGAATTACCCATCGCTTCGTTTTTGTACATATGTATGGGTAATCTTAGTAAGCAAAATCCAAGTTTTTTTATTTATATTATTTATATTATTGATATTAAAACAACTTTTGTTATACACATGTTTAATGTTAAGTCAATAATAAGAGAGATATTTCAAGTTTATAAGTAGCGCTCCTTCTGTCCTCCTAAATATTCAAATGCTACACTTAACAGAAAGTAATCGTTCTTCAAGCAAAACAAATTGTCTTTATAAATTGTTGATGTAAAGTAAATAATAAGAGAGATATTTCCAGTATTTTAGTTTTAGCACCCACCCCCTTCCTCCCTACCCAGCTTCTCAACCAATTGAATAATTTATAGGACAACATATATTTGTTTTTTTTTATTTTAAACAGGTTTTCTCATGTGCGTGTTTGCCGTTAAGTCCATACTTATTGAGATATTTCAAAAGTTTAGTTTTAGGTTGTCCCTTCGTAACTCCCGTTATATCAATCCAATTGAAAAAAAAATGATTAAAAAATATTTGTTTTCTTATTATAAGGAATTTTTCTGTTAAGTCTACGTCTTAAGTGATACATTTTTTCTTCTTCTGATTTTCGATTTGCCTCCATATTTTGATTGCATTTCCTACCTATATACCAAATTTCAACTCGGTACACACAGATTTTCTGTTTTATATATATATACATATATATAAAAGATTTTACTGTCATATTTAGATATTTAAATAAAATAATAGATAAAAAATAAATAAATAAAAATAATAAAATTCATAAAAATGCGCAAAAATAAATAACCAGAAAACAGGTGCTCGACGTAAGTCTCGCTCTGCATACAATAATCATAAATTTTACTAAATAACTGAATAAAGAAATCTTATCACCTATAGCAGAGCAATGATGAATCGTCCCGAACGACGTTGAACGATGTTCGACGAACTTACTATAGTTGTCCAAACAACCATTGAAAAGGAATTCCCTCGTTCTCGCTCTATGCATCATACATACTTCGATGGTCCAGTATAATTAATAACAAAATTGCTTATTTCTCGTTTCTGATAGGACTTTTTTGAGATTTTCGATTTTTCTAGTTATGATGAAGACATTTCCTACCTGTATGCAAAATTTTAACTCGGTAGCATATCTGGAAGTGAGTTAGACTTTCCGGACATAGCCACAAATATTCTGTTTTATATATGAAGACTAGCTGAAAACCCGTGCTTCGCTACGGTATATTGACGGTCTCATTGGCATAAAATCCGCAGTTTGTTTTTAAACTTGTGTATGGGTAACCTTTGTAACAAAAAATCTAGTCGATATCTCATTTGTCCTAAGAAATATTGAGGAACCCGTGAAAAAACATTTTACACCTTTTCACCAGATAGGGGTCGAACTTGAAAAAACCTTTCTTAGTGGGTTCTTACTTCATACTGAAAAATGTACTCTCCGAATTTTTTATTTTTAACAAAAAAATACTAATTTACCCTTTAGGAGTGAAAGAAAACTGTCAAACTGTGAAAAATATATGCCAAAATGGAATGTTATAACTCAACAACCGCTGGAAATACAAAGGGTTCTATAATTCACCCAGAATGTAGATTCACCCCTTTAGGGGTTGATTAAGATAAAATCCTGAAATACATTTTTCGGCATTTGTATGGGTAATCTTTATAAGCAAAAACCAAGTCTATATCTTATTGATCCTAGAACATCCTTGAAATCACAATTCCCTCTTTTCACCCTTTAGGGGTGATATTTGTTAAAGGTAAAAAACTGTTAAAACCATTTCGAGGCATTTTAAATAGACACAGGAAATACGACGCGATGTATAATCTACCCCGTTTGTTGATTAGGACGTAATCCTGAAATAAGTTTTTCGGCATTTGTATGGATAATTTTTGTAAGCAAACACCAAGTCGATATCTTATTGGTTCTAAAAGAATTAAGGAATTACTGAAATCATATTTCACCCCTTTTCACACTTAAGGGGTTAAATTAAAAAAAAAATGTCAAAATCATTTCGAGATATTAAAAAAAAAACACCTATGTGCCAAAAAATAATGTTGCAACTAAACGAACACAGGAAATGCGACGGGATGTATAATTCATCCCGATTGTTGATCCACCCCTTAAGGGGTTGATTAGGACAAAATCCAAAAATTGGTTTTTCGGTATTTACATGGGTAGTTTTTGTAAGCAAAAACCAAGTAGATATCTTATTGGTCCTAAAAAATGTTAAACAATCCTTGAAATCGCATTTTACCCCTTTTTACCCTTTAGGGGTTAAATTTAAAAAAATTGTCAAAACATTTCGAGATATTTTAAAAATACGCCTATGTGCCAAAAAGAAACCTTATAACTCAACAAACACAGGGAATACGATGGGATGTATAATTCACCCCAATTGTAGATCCACCGTTTAGGGGTTGATTAGGACAAAAATCCTGAAATATATTTTTCCGTATTTGTATGGGTAATCTTTGTAAGCAAAAAGCAAGTCGATATCTTATTGGTTCTAAGAGATATTAAGGAATCCTTGAAATCACAATTCACCCCTTTTCACCGTTTAGGGGTGAAATTAAAAAAAAACTGTCAATACTATTTCGAGATATTTCAAAAAGACATCTATGTGCCAAAAATTAATGTTGCAACTAAACGAACACAGGAAATACGACGGGATGTATAATTCACCTTGATTGTAGATCCATCCCTTTAGGGGTTGATTAGGACCAAATCCTGAAATAAGTTTTTCGGTGTTTGTATGGGTAATCTTCGTAAGCAAAAAGCAAGTCGATATCTTATTGGTTCTAAGAGATATTAAGGAATCCTTGAAATCACAATTCCTCTTTTCACCCTTTAGGTGGTAATTTAAAAAAAATGTCAAAACTATTTCGAGATATTTTAAAAAGATACCTATGTGCCAAAAAGTAATGTTGCAACTAACCGAACACAGGAAATACGGCGGGATGTATAATTAACCCCGATTGCAGATCCACCCCCTAAGGGGTTAATTAGGACAAAATCAAAAAATTTGTTTTTCGGCATTTGCAAGGGTAGTTTTTGTAAGGAAAAACCAAGTAGATGTCTTATTGATGTTAAAAAATATTAAACAATCCTTGAAATCACATTTCAATCCTTTTCGCCCTTTAGGGGTTAAATTTAAAAAAGTTGTCAAAACCATTTCGAGATATTTTAAAAAGACGCCTATGTGCCAAAAAGAAACCTTATATCTCAATAAACACAGGGAATACGACGTGAAGTCTAATTTACCCCGATTGTAGATCCACCTTTAGGGGTTGATTAGGACAAAATTCTGAAATATATTTTTCGGTATTTGTATGGGTAATCTTTGTAATCAAAAAGCAAGTCAATATCTTATTGGCCCTAAGAGATTTAAGAAAACCTTGAAATCACAATTCACCCCTTTTCACCCTTTAGGGAAATTTTAAAAAACTACCAAAAACTTTTGAGATATTTTAAAAAGACACCTATGTGCTAAAAAGTAATGTTGCAACTAAACGAACACAGGAAATACAACGGAATGTATAACTCACCCCGATTGTAGCTCCACCCCTTTAGGGGTTGATTAGGACAAATTCCTGAAATAAGTTTTTCGGTAATTGTATGGATAATCTTTGCAAGCAAACTGTAAGTCCATATCTTATTGGTCCTAAGAGATATTAAGGCATCTTTGAAATCACAATTCACCCCTTTTCAACCCTTAGGGGTGAAATTTTAAAAAACTGTCAAACCTGTTTCGAGATATTTTAAAAAGACACCTATGTGCCAAAAAGTAATGCTGCAACTAATGAACACAGGAAATACGAAGTGATGTATAATTCACCCTGATTGTAGATCCACCCCTTTAGGGGTTGATTAGGACAAAAACCTGAAATATGTTTTTCGGTATTTGTATAGGTAATCTTTGTAAGCAAAAAGCAAGTCGATATCTTATTGGTTCTAAGAGATATTAAGGAATACTTGAAATCATAATTCACCCCTTTTCACCCTATAGAGGTGAAATTTTAAAAAACTACCAAAACCTTTTCGAGATATTTTAAAAAGACTTCTATGTGCGAAAAAGTAATATTGCAACTAAACGAACACAGGAAATACGACGGAATGTATAACTCACCCCGATTGTAGGTCCACCCCTTTAGGGGTTGATTAGGACAAATTCCTGAAATAAGTTTTTCGGTAATTGTATGGAAAATCTTTGCAAGCAAACAGTAAATCGATATCTTATTGATCCTAAGAGATATTAAGGAATCCTTGAAATCACAATTCACCCCTTTTCAACCCTTAGGGGTGGAATTTTAAAAGACTGTCAAACCCATTTCGAGATATTTTAAAAAGACACCTATGTGCCGTAAAGTAACGTTGCAACGAAACGAACACAAGAATTACGACGGGATGTATAATTCACCCCGATTCTAGATCCACCCCTTTAGGGGTTGATTAGGACAAAATCCTGAAATTGGTGATTCGGTATTTGTATGGGTAATCTTTGTAAGCAAATAGCAAGTCGATATCTTATTGGTCCTAAGAGATATTAAAGAATCCTTAAAATCACAATTCACCATTTTTCACCCTTTAGGGGTGAAATATCAAAAAACTGTCAATACCATTTCGAGATATTTTAAAAAGACACCTATGTGCCAAAAAGTAATCTTGCAACTAAACGAACACAGGAAATACAACGGGATGTATAATCCACCCCGATTGTAGGTTCACCCCTTTAGGGGTTGATTAGGGCAAAATCCCGAAATCGATTTTTTGGCATTTGTATGGGTGTTACTTGTAAGCAAAAACTAAGTCGATATCCCATCGGCCCTAAGAGATATTAAGTAATTCGTGAAATCACATTTCACCCCTTTTCATCCCTTAGGAGTGGAATTTCGAAAAATCCCTTCTTAGTGAGTGCTTACGTCATGAAGGGAATATACTCTCCGAATTTCAAGTTTCTAGGCCCAGGGATTCGGGCTGGGCGGTGATGAGTGAGTCAGTCAGTCAGGACACTCCCTTTTATATATATAGATTTGATCTACTTTAAATTTGTTATTTTCGTCATCGTTGATATTCCGTTTTTCAATTATTTTTTTCCTTTTGATTGGTAAAGGTATTTTGAATTCTTTCGTAAATATATTAAAAATTTTTTTTATGGTGTACAGCGTAATCATTATAAAAAGCGTGAGTCATAAAAATTTCGTAGAGTGTTCTAGTGTTTGTATGTCCGAAAACTAATTCAAAGGGCATATAATTTGTCGCGCTATGAATGGAATTATTGTAGCCTAAAATTGCGTAATCCATTATATTTTCATTTTCATTTGGATAATTTTCTTGAATTATTCGCAAATGTTCGAGTAGCGTTGCATGTAACCGTTCAACTATTCCATTAGATTCGTGGTGGTGAGGTGTCGTGAAATGTACGTTAATTTTATGTAATTTTGAAATTTCTTGTACAGTGCTATTCGTAAATTCTTTACCATTATCATGTATGATTTGTTCCGGGACACCGAAACATGTTAAATATTTAATTAGGGATTTTGAAACATCTATCGCTGTTTTAGCGCTTATTAGAATTGCTTGAGCGAATTTTGAAAAAAACATCAATTATTGTTAAATAATATCTTCCGTTAAATATAAACGTGTCTAAATGTTTTATTTGAAATGGTTTTGGTCGAGTGTCCGTGAATAACAATGGGGTATAGGGATCTTTTCTGGCATATTAAGTCTTTGGCAAATTTCGCAATTATTAATATGATTAGTGATTCTGGTTTTCATGTCATGCAAGTAACAGTTACGTTTTAGATGTTCTAATGTTTCATTTATACCTCTGTGATTGGTTTTACCTTCATGGTGGTGTTTTACTGACAATACCCGTTCTTCGATTTCAAATATAGTTTTAATTATTTTGGTACATTTTACTAATTTGGGTCCTTTTTCTGAGAAATTTTCTAAATATACTTTATTAAAATTTTTATATAACTCATCTGTATAAAAATACAAGTAATAGGTTTTTCCGTCTGCGGTATATTCTTTTAAAAATTGCATAATTAAATGTTCGTTTTCGAAATTTGGAATTTTTACAATAAAGATTATCTTATTTTGATAGTCTTCGCGATTTACAATTAATGTAGGATATATTTGGGGCATTACTATAATTTGATTTTGTTCATCATTAATTTTGTCATCTAGGATGTTTATTCCTCGATTTGTATAACCATTAGCGCATGAGTGTTGATTTTGTAATTCAGTTTCAGGGTTATTAGGTACTTGATTTTGAACTTGATCTTTAGGAGGTCGAATTTGTACATTTGAGAATGTGTGAGAATTATTTCAAATCTAGGTCTCTGTTGAGTATTTCTTTCTTCATTTATGTCTCCGGGATTATTTATTAATGATTGGGTTTGTAACGCATTAATTTTTATTCTAGATGGTGCGTCCGCGTTTGTATTGTATTTACCTTCTTTATAAACAATATTATATTCAAATTCTTCTAATCGTAGTCTCCATCTGACTAATTTTGAGTTAGGTTCTTTCAGATTAAATAACCATGTTAAAAGTTTATGATCTGTATAAATGGTGAATTTTCTTCCGAACAATTAAGGTCTAAAATATTTACAAGCCCATACTACGGCTAAGAGTTCTTTTTCTATTGTGCTATATCGTTGTTCTGATTTGTTTAATGTTCTTGAGGCGTAAGCAACGGGTTTATCTGAACTACGTTTGAGACATCGGTTGTTAATATAAATTGTTTTTTGAAATATGGACATTCATACCATAAGGGGTGCATTTTTTAAACCGTTGCGCTTAAACTCGTAATTTCCATGTTCGCAATTAAAAGCTGTATAAGGTATTAAATCTTTATCCATTTCTATCTGATGAAAACCGTTAGCTAAATCTAATGTTGTGAAATATTTGGATTTCCCTAATTTATCTAAAATTTCTTCAATGTTTGGCAAAGGATATTTGTCATCTACAGTTTTTTTATTAAGTTTTCTGTAATCAATAACTAAACGCCATTTTCTTTTTCCGCTTGCATTAAGCTTTTTTGGAACTATCCAAATAGGGCTTGACCACGGGGAATTCGAATTTTGAATTATTCCATTTTTTTATCAATTTACCGATTTGTTCTTTTACTTCTGCTTTTTGTACCTCGGGATATCTATAACTTTTAGTATAAATTGTAGACTCGTTGTTTAATTTAATTTTATGTTTTATTTCACTTGTAAAACTAAGTGGAATGTTTTTGTTATGAAAAACATCGCGGTATTGAAAACATAATTTACGTATCGCGTCTTTTTCTTCATTTTTACAATGATTGATACTAATATTTTTAAAATTTTCTTTTAAAATATTATCCTGTTGTATTGAAAATTCATAATTTTGTTCAATGTTGTCAATAAATTTACATTCAATTATATCTACGTATTCTACATCAAAAGGTTGTTTGATATTAATTTGGATTTCTTTATCGTTAGAATTTGTTATGTAGTAGTGATGGCATAATACTTAATTACATTTACGCATGCACTGGGCATTTCACATCCTTTAGTAAATCTTACGTAATTTAATATTGCTGTACCTTTTCTTTGTTTGACAGGTATTTTTACTATTTTATTTGATCTAGGTGGAATATTAATAGTGTATTTGTTATTTTCAAGTAGTTACTTCTTCGCTTTCGCAAATCATTGGTATTGTTGTTTAAGGTGTAAACATTTTGTTTTCGTTTAAGTCTGCTTGGGCCTTAAGTTGTCTTAGCAAATCTAATCCTATTAATCCATCATATTTATCGGAAAAATTAAATAAATAAAATTTGTGACATTCATTTACTTTAAAATCTTTAAAAATTGGAACGACTGCAACTTCATTATGAAAGCTGATATCGTGAGCAGTTTATATATCGAAATTCTCGTGTGTTATAAAAGTTTTGTAATATTTGTACGCAAATTTTGGGTCCATTAGACTACGTGAACTACCAGTATCTATTAAAAAATTAGCATTTAATTTGGGATATATATATATATATATACCATATATACTAGCTGAATACACGTGCTTCGCTACGGTATATTGATGGTCTCATTGGCGTAAAATCCGCAGTTTGTTTTTAAATTTGTGTATGGGTAACCTTATGGAGACAAAACCTAGTTGATATCTCATCTGTCTTAAGAGATATTGAGGAATCCGTGAAAAAACATTTTACTAATGAACAATGAACAATTTAAGTTTAGCCCAACTACCCCATGTCTGCCTACATCCTGCAATTATTAAACGTTATGGTCCGAATGACATGACCAACACTACACTACGTTCATGTTCAAGTTGCAATTGTCATTAATTTAAAATTTTAGATGCTATTTTTAGACATTTTTATATATAGGATTCTAATTTTATAGATATTTGTTATTTAAAAACAATCTTAAACAACTTTGTGTTCCGAAAAAGGTGTTGGAAAAAGTAAATATAATTTGAATAAAGCAAAGCGTGTTGATGCAGAAAAACTATGAAGTGAATTTCGAACTATAACAAAGACTTTCGAAAGAGAGAAGAAAAGACACAAAAAATACCGACGACCTTTTTGTCACTACTTAAGGACCTCTTTGTAGATCACATTGGTGGTTCTCCTCTGAGGTGCTAGGATCACCAGGCTGCTAGGTGAGCTCACTCTGGAGCAGGCCACATAGAATTGTCCATTTGAGAAGCAGTCCTCCCTCAAGTCAATCCCTGCTACCTTCAGCGACTGCCCCTGGGATTTATTGATAGTCATAGCAAAGCAGACCGTGAGGGGGAACTGCAGTTTCTTGAACTCGAAGGAATAGTCTGATGGTATGAGTGGTATGAATACCGATTCCCCCCGTGCACAACCGGTGAACACTGTAGAGCCTCGATTAAATTCCTATGGAGTGCCTTCACTTGCAGCCTGGTGCCGTTGCAGAGTTTGGGTGGGTTGAGGTTCAGAAGCAACATCACTGGAGCCCCCACCTTGAGTAAAAGCTTGTGGGCTGGTAAGCCAGAAGGGTTGAGGGTGTTAAGGAACTCCACGGGGTAGAGGACCGCGTTATCCGTTCACACCACTGAGTCCACAGACCTATATTCCAGTTCTACCCCTTCGAATGATTTGAGTAAAATATCATTAATGTCGGCCGCCTTGTTCATTCTTGGGGGTCAGAATGGCACGCTCACATAGCCAGTCCATAAATTTCTCCCTGATTTCGGCGATATCAGGATATATCCTGGCTGTGAGGTCCGCTAGGCTCGTCACAACTGACCCTAGGCCTGCAGGGATGGTCACCTTTCCCTCCGACTCGGGGTACTCTCCGTGTCCTATTTTCAGTAGGAGTTTTGAGAATTGCCCAGCGAATACTCGCCTTTCAAGTGAACCCTCATGTTCTTCCTAAGAAAGAGTCTCCCAATGAGGGGCCATAGATATGATACCTTGACGCACGCTTTAACCTCGTCAGCTCGAGTTCCCCTCGGCACCACTGGCAGAGTCTGACGGAAGTCTCCAGCTAGCAGAACGGTGACTCCCCCCATCACTTTATTATTACTCCTTATGTCTTTGCGAGTTATATATAGCGCTTCAAGACCCCCCTTGTGCGCCACGGTGCTCTCATCCCAAACAATGAGCTTACACTCCCGCAACACTTGGGCCATGTTGCTTTGTTTTGAGATGTTGCAGAGAGGTCTTTCTGCATGAATGAGGTTAAAAGGCAGTTTGAAGGCAGAGTGGGCCGCCTTGCCTCCCTGCAGCAGCGTAGCAGCGATGCCAGAGGAAGCAACAGCCAAAGCTATAGCACGATCACATCTAACCTTCGCCAAAACCAAGTTGATGAGGAAGGTCTTCCCAGTACCACCAGGAGCATCTAGGAAAAAGACCTGCCCAGCACCTGACTCAACGCTGCTTAGGACCTGACGATAGGCAGCGAGCTGCTCATTTGTCAGTAAACCCTCGTTTTTCGACACTACTTGAGTCAACGCGTTCGTGTCATAACTGGACTCCCTCAGATAGTCTCTGTTCATTAACTCGACTACTCCAGACTTTGTTGGTTGAGGCAGACCGTACTGTATCAAATACTGTCCTCCCAAAGTCAACACTGCGTCCTCAATCAGCACCAGGCACCTATTATACACCTCGCCCATCACCTGCTGCACACTCCCTTGCAACAACCTCTCCACCTGCCGCGTGATATCCTGTGAGAGACTGTCCTTGTACTTCTCCCAAACACTCAAAGGATCGAAGAGTTGACAGAACACTAGCATCACTGTAAAGAGCTCCCGCAGCTTAAGGGGAGAATCACATAGATCAGCTTCCTCCAAAGTAGTGTCCCAGTGCATGTCACCTTCCAACAAACCTAATGCATTGCATGCAGACAGGAAGGTGGGATGAAGGACACTATTTACAGTGTTCAGCTCTGAAAAGGACGTTGGGCCTCGAATTTCATGTAGCAGCAGGCGCAGATGATAACACTCGGTGTTGTTTGGGTGGATGGTATACACTCTTCCTAACACGTGGTCCTTCTTAACTCCTGGCCAGCCATAGATATCCTTCCCCTGCTTCCTTCTCGCGAACTTATTTTTTTTTTCCACACAAAGAAAGAAGGGATCTCAGAGTACAAGAGAGTTTTTGCAAAATCATCAGTTTTGCATAGTTCGAAGAAAGCCAAGAGTGTTGTCTGAGGAGGGTTGCTGAGCTTCTCGGCCAAGTTGTTGGACGTGAAGTACACGCGCTAACCATTTTCGAGGTGAACAGCAAGGTGAATTACAGGGGGGTATCTCTCATGAATGGGAAACCCCAAGATCCTCCACATCGCCTCCGAGCTGCTTATGTATCGCCCACTCTCGTCCAATTTCACCTCGTCCTTCTCAGTCTTAAGGGCAAAAGCTGCCTGGTCACTACCTTGTTTACATACTTGCAAATGTACTTGATGGACTTCACCGAATTACAAAATTCCACATTGATGTGGGCATCAAAAACAAGTAACAGGACAGGGTTGTAAGGTACCACCCAGCGGTTGTCCATCTCTATCCCGTTGATTTCTACAGTAAAGCCACCGTCAGCTGGAGACCTCCTGCGATACTGCGGGTATCCATCGTCTCCTGTCTGAGTGTCCTTGAGAAGTGACCGGGGATACCTCTTGCTGCAGCTGCTTCCTTTCATACAGGGCGAATTTCGGTTCAAGTTGCCACAAGGCCCATGAATCATGTTGGCCTTGACGATGTTTTGGAGGAGAGGGTCTTGCTCAGGGTCGGGTATTTCGGAACAGATGACTTTGTCAATTATTTCAGGGAAAATGCGCTGCTCTATCCACAGCTGATGTGGACATGAGGCAGACCCCGTTTTGGCCATTCTACAGAGTACATGAAACACCGCACTTTCCAGGCAGTTAAGGTAATTAACGGTTTTCAAGTGTCGGCGCGAATCATGCGGTTTTCATAAAGTGAGAAGGCGCGCGGTGCGACCACCGGCACGCGTACAATCCGCGGTAACAGTACAGAACTGAACTATTATTTTTAGCTTGAGGAAAAATATACATTTTTAATTTGATTAATGTAACAGTAAATTTTAGTAGAATTTTTGTATTTACACTTTCTCTATAAAACCAATAGGGAAACAAAAAATCGAATAAATGTGTCTTTACATGTTAAATCACTATAGACACCAGGTCAATAACACTCAGCACACTATAAGGTAATAGCGAATCTATTATCTAGAGCTATTCGTGCCAACGCGGCCCTATAAGATTTTAAAATATTCTTTAAGATTAAACTCCTTAGTATATTAGTTACAAGATAAATTGTATTCAATCTGTAGGAGAATGTCTAGGCTTTCTTCATTTCTGTCATTTATAAAAGCATCCGTTGCGTCAGCAAGTTATCCAGATATCTCTAAAACAGTAATATATTAGCACACTGTAAGGCCATTAGGTTTAGCTTAGCACTAGGAAGCTCATTAGGTTATAAAGCTATTGGTATGTTGTTGTATGAACCAATAAATAAATGTACTGAATATCAATGGCAATACTTGTATAACTGAAAAATTTCTGATTTAAGATAATGCAAATACAGGTAAATTTAACGAGACGTGCAATTTTACAGAACATCTATGGACCAAATTTAGGCAAACATTGCATATATAACAAATAGGCCAATTATAATACATGTTTATGATCATTGTTGTTTCTTTTTGTCATGCTACTAATGCATCGAATAAATGTGTTCTTACAATAAACTATAGACACGAGGTCAACTCAGCACACTAAAAAGATGAATTATTACCTTCAAAATTTTCTTCCAAATCCTCATCGGCATTAATAGTATCGAACGATTTCCCTCTAAAATCTTGAATGTTGTCACTCTCCATGGTCAAATTTTAGCTAGGTGAAGGGCGTCGGGCAATTTATAGTGAACCTTATGAATATCTAAACTATGGCCCATAAAGTCGGCCAACGCACTTTGCTCTGTATTTGTAAGGCTCATAATTTGACAAATAGTATCTATTTGCTTACGCAAACGAGTTCCTGTCAGTAGCTCAGGCTGCTTTGCTCCGCATTGTCCAGCAGAAAAATTCAAAGCTCTATTTGCAAAAAAGTATTTATTTTTACCTCGAACACCGAATACATAAGGATTTTCTGATGAAACGCCCGCATTTTCTCCCCATTTTAAAACAATTTGGATATACTGTATCTGTAATTTTGATAACAGAATTGAGACTCCCCGTGCCAGTTTACCGCGGACTTCCATACGGCAATACCGCTCTGCAACATTTTTTTCTACTTTTGTAAGGGAATGAATAGATATCAGACTCTTTACAGACATTGTGTCGCCCCTTAAAGTCAGTAATTATAATGCGTTCCGTTTCGCCCACACGCTTTCTATTGAATAAAAGGATTAATAACATAGTTGCCTTTGCAAGACTAGCCCACGCGTCGTAGGTAAAACCTTCAATCGCCAGTGAATTATAGGCTTTATTCCCTTGCCCACTTAAATACTTATGTAAGGTCTGAACGTCTTTTGTGAGAGGCAAATGTTTTACTTTATTCCAGTGCGAACGTTTTTGGTTTTCTTGTGCAGTTCGACTAACTACTACACCGTAATCCAATTCAAATACCCATAGAAATTTCTCCACCCTCAATTTTAATGCTTCATTATCTTCTTTAATGCACTTACTAATTAAAATTTTAGCGCATATTATTATATCAGTGCCCAAGTCAAAGGTGACAGGTGCTTTATATATACCACTATTTATAAGGGCCTATTGTCAATAGGCCCTTTGTAGAGCCTAGAGATTTTAGAAGGGATGTGTCCCAGAGCGATCAGCTTCTGTTTCACAGAGCGATCAGCTCCTGTTTCACAGAGCGATTAGCTCCTGATTCACAGAGCGATCAGATCCTGTTTCACATCCTCAAGAGTGATCTCGACTGGTAACCCTCTGGTTACCACCGTAAGAGGTTGGTCCGACTTGAGCGGGAGAACGTTGTATTCCACGTCCTTCAGGCCCTTGTCCGCACGCAAATCCGCAAGAATGCGGGTCAGTTTGCGGTAGTTTGCAATCGTGTTGGTTTGCAACACGATGCCTGACGCGCGATTTTTTGCAACACGATGCCTGACGCGCGATTTTTTGCGTTTAGAATGGTGACCCCTGTTTGGTCACACCGGCTTCTAAGCAGCATATAGTGCTGCCGACTAGTGAGAGTAACCGTAGGTGGTTTGCTCTCGTTAGCGGGGCCTGACTTGGCCGGAGCAGGTGTGTCAATGTTCATGGCCGCAGCCTGAACATTTTCAACACGTTCCACAGTCTCTTGGACCCGCTTTGATGGTTTTCCCGACGAAATCGAGTTCCCAGAGACAGTGGAAGAGTCAGAACGAAGACGTTTCTTGGTGCTGTCCTGGTGAACGTCCATGTCGCTTTCCTCAGAAGAAGAGAAAGCGGCATCTACGTGCTCGTTAAAGAGCGCGTCGGAATTCACCAATGAACAACGACCCGAGAACGGGGTGTTGAACGGGTCAGTGGCAGATCGGCTATCTGAGTCTATCGGAATGATAGGACGATGGAGTGGTCGACCTAGTTCCCGAAGCACGACCAGAATTCGCGTACGTATCGGTGTCGGAGATGAGACCTCCGAAAGCGCGGTTCTCTAATCGTGACTTCGAAGCGCAGCCTTTGATCGACTTATGGTTGTCAACAGCCGCGGGAACGCGAGCTAGGGACACTACGGAGCCGCTAGAGCGACTGGAAGAAGCTGCATCAGGCTGGCTGGAAAGAGCACAGCCCGATGAAGACGAAAAAGAAGACGAAGAGATGGCGGCGGGAACGCCAGTTTGCGAAGTTTTTGAAGACTTTGATTTCTTTCCAGGTTTGTTGCTTACGGATGCAACACGAGAAGATGTCTTGCGGAATTTGTCCCGCAGGTTGCTAGCGGCGTGGATGCCAGCTAGAGTCTCATCGGAGCCACTTTTGCGACATCCTTGAGTCGTTTCACCACTTGCAACAGAAGTGGCTACTTTACGAGAACTGCTGCCCGTAGGTTTGCAGTTAACAATTGGAGTAACTGACCTGGTGCACGAAGCACTCGACGGAGGTCGAGTGTCCGAGGCTGCAGGATTTGCACTCCGGTGTACCTCCACGGTGACAGTAGACACTGCACCGTGAGACTTTGCTGGGGCCTTATCACGGACCCCCGCTAATTTAATAGGAGATCTGATGCCATGCGAAATGCATGTGTTATCAGATTTAACAGTACCTGGAGCACCGCTCGACACCCGTCGAAAATGTGCGCCAGGAGGGCTGGCTGGAGCCTTCCCGGCGGCGCCAGCGCGACCACCAGGAGTCATCCCGATAGCTCTAAGAGAGCTACACGGGTTTATTTATGAGATCTGATGACCTAATAATCAACTGTTGCGGTTGTACCCGCCAAACCAGTCTGTAGCCGATCGTTGCAGTTATTATAAACCGTAAATCGCGAGATACCAGACAGCACGCACTATTTTACTCACCGCCACAGTAGAGAGCACGCTTGTCACTGGAAAATACCCAAATAAACAACAGCTATCAATACAGACGTGTGTTCAGCACGAAGTCACTCGACCAACTTGATCCTGCTTCCTAGTCTTTCCTCTGGATGTGTACCGGGCTAAAGCCCTCAACACGTGTCTTGCGATGTTGAATTAAAAATGAGTTGGCCTGAACCTCAGGCCTGTGGTGCTAAGTCTTGCTTAGTTGTCCTTAAGGAAGCATCGAGGCCTACGATACTTCCATACTAGGGCTGAATCGTAATCAACCGCAGATGCTATAGTAGCATTTGCGTGATCTTGTGCTTTCTGAAAGAGTTTCTCCGCGCAAGCGCAGAAAAATTCATTCAAGCTCGGTACACCCAGTTCTCGTCTTATGTTTTCATTCCGTATGAACCAAGGGGCGGCAGCGATTTGCCACAAACACTTGTTCTGGAATGTCTGCAACCGCTTTAACTGAGCGGTGCTGGCATAAGCCCAGACACTAGACGCGTAGGTCAAGACAGGACGAATCACGGATTTATAAATCCGTGTCTTGTTAGAGATGCTGAGGGAGCTCTTCTTGCATAATAGCGGAGAGAGCATTCCTTTGGCTCGAGTGGCTTTGGCTATGGAGTAAGAAAAGTTCTTCTTCCAAGTCAATTTAGGGTCAAATATTAGCCCTAAATATTTAACACTATCACACCAAGGAATGTCTTCTCCAAAGAGTTTAACCATACCTGACGGAATTCACTCTTTTATGGAGAAGAACATTTCTTTAGATTTCGCACCGTTTACGGCGACGCGCCAACGCGTACACCAGTTTTCGAGACTCGCAGGCATGCTGGAGTCTTCGAGTGAATAAGTGCTGGACCTAAAGATCTAGCTAGATATGTTGTCAATGCCATCAGGTCCAGGTGCCTTACGCACTTTGAGCCTCCTGATGATCTCTGTGATCTGTCCTGGACTGACGAAGTCGTATTCGTCAGGGATGAAAACTTCCTCTGAAAGATATTGAACCAGACACTTCCAGGACAAAATCTTGATCTAAAAAGTCCTCGTTTGGACTGCATTGGGTATGCAGACTGTCGGTGAATGCCTCCGATTTGCCTTTCCGGTCGTAGACCTTCCCATTGGCAGTGACTATAGGAGGAATACGAGCGCGTTTCCTCCCTATTGCCTTGGCCATCCTCCATAGTGAACAGTCGTCCGGAGACAGTTGTTCTAGGACGCTAGACCACCGCTCATTCCGGTATTCCGCCAGGGCTTGGCGTACTTCCCGATCGAGTCTGTTCATTTCAGTCTTATCGGCCGGATCTCTGAATCGCTGCCACCAGCGGCGAGACCGATTCCGAACCTGAATGAGAGACCGATTCCGAACCTGAATGAGAAACCGAATATGCATGGGCAGTGGCTTAGCCGGAGGTTTAATAATTCTCCGGATGGTAGCTTCCTTCACAGCCTTTCTTATCGTGTTGACAAAACTATCAACTGCCGAGTCAAGCTGCTCAGTGGATGCGATTGACATGTGACAGTCAATTCGCTCCTCTACCAGTCTTGTGAAAGATGGCCACTGCGTTTTGGAGAGAGTTACTTCTCCAGTATGGTCCGAGGAACCGTTCAGATGCATAATCACAGGATTGTGATTAGAGCTCATCTCAGAGAGTGTGAACACGACCGTCTGGTGACGAACGTCTTTAATGATAAAGACGTCTATCACATCAGGAACGTGTCCGGCTACGGGCGGGTAGTGAGTCGGGTCCTTAGGGGCCAGAACATTCACTCCTTTGCTGTCGGCAAATTCCCTCAGAATGCGTCCATTTTTGTGTTTCTTCCGACTGTTCCAAGACATATGCTTGGAGTTCAGATCTCCCCCAATAATAACTGGGACGCGACGGTCTAAAAGTTTGACGAAGTCAGCGGGGTCCAGTTCATTCTTGGGTTGGTTATACGCAGCTGTCAGCCACACCCACCGGTCCTAAGTTAGTGGTAACTTGGATGGTGGTAGCTTCAAGCTTATGGAGCGGAGGGTCTGGAGCTTGACAGTGTTCAATGCTGCACTGGACGAATATGGCAGTACCGCCCATAGGGCCAGTAAGCCTATCATTTCTGTAGCAGTGATAGTTTTGTATTTTAACACTATCAGCTGGCTTCAAAATTGTCTCATTGACTAAAATGACGTCAATGTTATGATCGCTGGCGAGCACTTCCAGCTGATCGCTCTTGGGACTGAGGCCATCTGCGTTCCAGGCGCAGATGGCGAGAGAAGAAAGGCGCGTCTTACTTCTGGTGTCGGCCATTGTTGGTGTTAACAGTGGGGGCCCAGAAGGCAGGCTGACTTGACAGCTGGCTTATAATCAGAGCGGCATTGCTCAGCAATGAGGCCGCTTGATTCAGCAACTGCTGCAAGGTTTGTAGCGCGTCAGATGGCGTCGGGATGGGAGTAAGTGGGAAGGACTGCGGAGGGGATGCTACTACCGCCTGACGCGGTAGCACACCCTTCTCAGAGCGTACCGCTGGTCTCACCGGGAGTGCTGAGGTCTTGGCAGGTTTCCTCTGTGCCTGCGTCGTCTGTTGACGAACGTTTGCCGCTTTGAGCCTGTTCGGTGGAGCGGCAGACGGAGGGGGAACAGGTGCAGACTGAGCCGCACGCTTCCTCCTCCCCGCTTCCTCTTCCCCGCTTCCTCTTCCCCGCTTCCTCTGCTTCTTAAAACCGTCTGCGTCTGTTCATGAGTCAGGAATAACAGCCGCAGTGGTGCAATTAAGCATTGGTGGTACAGGTTGAGAAACCACCGCTGGGGAAGGGGACGCGACAGGTGTCGCTTTGCTCATTGCCACGTATGGCAACGGCTTTTTCCAAGCCGAAACGGCTGGAGCAGGAGCGGGTACGAAGCTCGGACGAGCTGTTCTCCTCTGTCGGTTATCGTTCGGCCGTCTGGTCGAGACACGTGACGGACACATGCGAGAACCGGCGGCATGATCGGCAGGGGCGTTGCGCGCCTTGCAGTTCACACAGCAAGGCTTGTTAGCCTTGTTGGGACGCGTGTTCACCGCTGCACCACGAGCAGCATGGTTGTGGGAGCCCTGGACTAAACCAGGAGACATTGGAGTGACAACCGCTAGCGGTGTGGTACAACACCTGGCAGTTAAAACACTGCTTAATGCCGTCTATCCTCCTCTTCTTCTCGAAGGACACTTTGAAATATAGCAATGAAGCTATATTATAGATCTTAGTGTCTGCACGAGCTACCTCAACAAGAATGAGAGGCATCTCGCGGCGTGCGTCAATAGGCCCTTTGTAGAGCCTAGAGATCTTAGAAGGTTTGTGTCCAAGAGCGATCAGCTCCTGTTTCACATCGTCTAGAGGGATCTCGACTGGAAGCCGATCTCGTCTGATTACCACCCTAAGAGGTTGGTCCGACTTGAGCTTAGAAAACGTTATATTCAACGTCCTTCAGGCCCTTGTCTGCACGCAAATCCGCAAGAATGCGAGTCAGTTTGCGATATTTTGCAATCGTGTTGGTTTGCAACACGATACCTGACACGCGATTTTTGCGCTTAGAATGGTGACCCTGATTGGTCACACCGGCTACTAAGCAGCATATAGTGCTGCCGACTAGTGAGAGTAACCGTAGGAGGTTTGCTCTCGTTAGCGGGGCCTGACTTGGTTGGAGCAGTTGTGTCAATGTTCATAGGCGCAGCCTGAACATTTTCAACACATTCCACAGTCTCTTGGACCCGCTTTGGTCATTTTACCGACGAAATCCAGTTCCCAGATACAGTGGAAGAGTCAGATCGAAGACGTTTCACGGTGCTGTCCTGGTGAACGTCAATGTCGCTTTCCTCAGAAGAAGAGAAATCGGCATCTACGTGCTCGTTAAAGAGCGCGTCGGAATTCACCGATGAACAACGACCCGAGAACACCCCGTTCTCGGGTCGTTGTTGAACCGGTCAGTGGTAGATCGGCTTCAGAGTCACTATCGGATTGATAGGACGATGGAGTACTCGACCTAGATCCCGAAGCATGACCAGAATTCGCGTACGTATCGGTGTCAGAGATGAGACCTTCGATAGCGCGGTTCTCCGATCGTGACTTCGAAGCGCAGCCTTTGTTCGACTTATGGTTGTCACCAGCCGCGGGAACGCCAGCTGGGAACACTACGGAGCCGCTAGAGCGACTGGATGATGCTGCATCAGGCTGGCTGGATGATGCTGCATCAGGCTGGCTGGATGATGCTGCATCAGGCTGGCTGGAAAGAGCACAGCCCGACGGAGACGAAACAGACGACGTAGAGATGGCCGCGGGAACGCCAGCTTGTAAAGTTTTAGAAGACTTGGATTTCCTTCCAGATTTGCTGCTTACGGAAGCAACTGGAGAAGACGTCATGCGGAATTAGTCCCGCAGGTTGCTAGCGGCAGGGATGCCAGCTAGAGTCTCAACGGAGTCACATTCGCGACATCCGAGAGTCGATTCACCACTTGCAACTAAGTATACTAGAGACGTAAGCATAATAAAGCGTCCTGACAGTCTGCGTGTATCGGAAGTCTCTAGTTGTCCGAATAATAAATTCTAGCATACGAAGTGCTTTAGCATATATATACTCGATATGAGGTTCAAAAGTAAATTTTGTCTCGAAAATTACGCCTAGAACTTTAATATGAGATACTCTACCCAGACCTATGTTGTTTATATAATAATCATTAGATATAAAGTTCTCGTTTCGAGTAAAAGATATAACATGGCATTTGTCGCAAATAAGGAGAAGCTTGTTTTCTTGGCAGTATTTAACAATATTTGAAAGGTCAGATTGAAGAAGGGCGACGTCTGTTGGGGATTTGATACTCTTAAAAACTTGTAAGTCGTCTGCAAAAATCTGAAATGAGGAGAATTTAAATATTGATGATTTATAAATAATAAAAAAAGCAGAGGGCCCAAGTGGGAGCCCTGGACTAAACCAGGAGACATTTCCACATAAGCTGATGTAAATCCATTGACATTGACTGCTTGGGCCCTATTGGTAATGTAGGATATAAGCCACCTCAGTAAATCACCGTGTATACTAAATTTAAATAATTTGTTTATAAGTATATTGTAGTTATTTGCGTCAAAGGCTTATTTTAAGTCAGTACTAATTGAGTCTACCTGGGTTCGTTCATTCATATTTCGTATAATAAAGTCTGTATACAGAAGCAAATTGGTTTCAACAGAACGGCCTGGAAAGAATCAATTGTAAGGGTATGAGTAACGCGCTCTAGTTGACAACGAGTCAACTAGAGATATCAACACCGGGAGACGCGGGAACGCGAGATTTCAGAGAGTCGGGGTCGAGAAGTCATGAGCGAGAGATGAAACTGTGTAGTGTTGAGTTTAATAGGATGATAGTTTTAATAAGAGTTCTGTGTGTGTTTAGTTTTCCCAAAATATGACATGTATGGTGAGTGAGATTAAACAGTATTTTAAACAATCAACACAATATTTCAATATCAACAACCGAATCCCATACCTCTGAGGACCGCTACCCCACAGAAGACGAAGGGCGGGCGAATAGGGAACAACATCCACCCTCCCCAGCTGCAGTTTTTGCAGACAACCCTTCCCGAGGATACTCAAACGCCGTATCCAGGTCGCCAATATAGCGGTGGCCGCCCCGGTGTTTAGTGGACTCATCACACAATGCTGTTTAGGAATTATGGACGTCTTAACAGTATCAAATATATGTTTATAGACAAGTTTCTCAAAAATTTTACTCATAACGTTTAAAATTGATGATATAAGTCGGTAATTTTTAGCTTGACTCTTATCCCCAGATTTAAAGATCGGAACGATAAGTGCATTTTTCCACAGATCAGGAAAAACATTTTCTGAAATGGATTTACTAAAAATAAAAGTCTCAATAAGTGAACTGATAAATTTTTGAAAAATATAGGGGGTAAGCCGATTGGACACGATCCCTTTTTGGTATCAAGATTATGTATTGCTGATAAGATCCCGGCTTCTGTTAAATATTTAAATATATAGAACTAATTATCCTCTATTATGATTGGATCGAAACGCTCGTAAACTGAAGCAAAGAAATAAGAGAATAATTCACAAATTGCTTTAAGCTAAAGTATCATTAAATTTAAGTGTAGCCGGAAAGGACGAATTTTTAGACTTAGTGGATACGATATTCCACAGCGACTTGTGGTTTTCAGAGATATTTTGGATATACAATTAGAGTAGTCTTGAAAAATAATATATTTTGTTCTGCCTCGAAGTAATGTAAAGGAAAAATAGTACGAATAATTATTTGTTATTTTACATTTTTTATGGAATTTATTTTTTTCTTTGATGCATTTTATTCTACCAAATGATAACCAAGTTGGGAATTTATTTTTATTAATTTTACGTTGCGGATCATATCTCTACCAAATCTTAAAGTGTACAGTATAAAAAGTTAACTGATTGATTCGTGTTAAGTTGGAGTATCTTGGAGTTCCACTCCACGTCGCCCAAAGCAGTGGAGATGGCAACGGTATTCATGTTTGTAAATGAATATTTGTTACTAATATTATGTTTCAAATATTTTACTTTCGTATTAAAAATAAAATCAAAACTAGGGTGGTATACATCCTCAGTCACTAACGGAGCGCTACACTTACTCAGGTTTATGACTTTATTTTAATTGCTTAGTAATAAATCCAAGACGTTACCACTTATATATATTATTTAAAATATTGAACTGATACAAGGCATTTAAATTATAATCATGACGATTTTCGTTTGTCATTTTTGTTGGAATGTTATAATTGTTATTCTGATCCAGCCAATTAATATAGGGTAAATTAAAATCGCCTGAAATTAAAAATATGTCGTTACCATTTTCATTCATCCGCAGTGCAACATTATCATAAAATTGGTTGAGAGTATCTGAGTTTACATATCCAGGTAAATATATACATCAATATATTAGGCAGCAACAGAGATATCCAAACGTCTTCAACCTTACTGCATTTCCAACTGACTTGTTCTATAACATGAAATCGATTTGACTGCGATAAGAGTGCCTCTACCATGAGATTTTTGTGCAAATATCTCTGTCGCGGCGAAAAACTGTATAATTCTTGTTAAATAGCTCATAACTGTAGATACTGTCGCCCAGCCTTGTTTCCACCAATAAAATAATATCATAGTTACAAGACAATACATTGTTATAAAATTCGTTAACTTTGCTCCGTAAGCCACGTACATTTTGAAAATAGCATATTAGTGAATCTACAGTACTCGACATAATACAATGATATTTTAAAGATATAAACAAAAGCAAACAATAAGAAAAAACGAGCGAATTTAAGTTAGAATTATATATATAAAAGCCCTAATTTCTGTGTGTCATGTAACGCTAAGTTCCTGGGTGCTAGCGGGTCTTGCGGCAAGCGGGCGGCCACGAATGGAGTGGGGAAACGACATACTCCGACAAAACTGACTTACCAGAGCTCTCAAATCAGTACGTTTGGTTACCTGAAGAAAGGATGTTGTGTTAATTGATGTTACGCCCGCGGACTGACCGGTCCGATACTAATTTTTAAACGACACGCATTGAGCGGCTTTTTAGGATTACCTAGGTATAATCCGAAACAGCTATACCATTGATGTCCAGCATATGGCCCGCGGGCCGTGTCCGGTGCGTTATTAATTTTGAAACGACACGCATTAAGCAACTTTTTAGGATTTCCTAGGTATAATCAAGAAACGTTTTTGTTTTGTTAATATACGCAGAATCATGCTAATTTTAATAATTGATTCCTGTTTATATTGATTTTTATTCGTTACCAGTTTGCCAACGTTGTTGGCAAGGGGTCTGCTAGTATTTAAGAATGCTTCATTGTGTACCACAATAAAATGTAAGGTGTCGCTTTTTCTTATTAATACTTTGCTGTCGCTCACCCATACATATTTGTAACCATTGTCGTGACAGAAATTTTTAACTTTAAATAGTAGATCTTTTTTGGCCTGAGTCAGATGTTCAGATACATAAATTTGTGTGTTGGCAACTGAAGTGAAACCCATATTGAAAGTAGTCAAGTCCATCCTATTGAACCTCGCCGCTGCCACTAAGTTCTGCTTGACCATTCTAGAGTTGAATTTAACGATGATTGATTTAGGTCTCTCCTTGTTGCGAGTGGGGATTCGGTGGCATGCATCAATAGCAAGTATGTCAAAATTTACGCCGGCTTTGTCACCGCTTTTCTGAACGATATCGATAACAGCTTCACCACTTGCTTCTGGGATGCCGTGAATCTCAACTTTTCCGGGAATACTCTTCCAAATCACATTTTTTTTCCCAATGCACTTATTTTTGTTTTTAGTTCATAATTTTTATTTTTGTAAGACTCCAGAAGTTGAAATTTTTCGTTCACTGCTTTTAGATTGATTTCAAAGTCACTGATTTTATCGCTGCAAAAATTAATTGAATCGAGCAACGTAGTAAACATTTTATGAAATTCACTTAGAATCACATTCCTGGAAGAATTGATCAACTCCAGAATTAGATTTTTGGTCATATCACTATTCATAATAGGAGACTTGTAGGTCTGAGACCGGCAGTCTTTACAAAACCAGATAACTGCGTCCTGCTGGAATAATTTCAGTTGATCCTCACTGATTTTTGCACAAAGATGATGATAATTGCCAGATCATTTCCCACATTTTATTACAGTTTGGATGTTATTGATGGGCTTCTTACACTCAATACACGAGACGCCCATGATGATGGTAGTGATAAGACCAGACCAAACGGAATCAACTTGACACACTAACAAACTTGGAGATGATTATTTTAGAAAACAACTAGACTGTTATTTAAATAAATAGGCACCAAAACTGAGCAAACCAAACTAGCACACTGTAGGGAAAAAAAAATTCCACGTTCGGTGGTATGAATTTAGTAAAAAAAAAAACACTTATGCCCGATTGCTAACGTCAGAGTTAAATGCTTTAAACTAAGATTATCACTAACAAGAGTAAAAATGAGAAAAAATACGTTGCTAATGTGCGAGTTAGTTCTAACTAGGATTAAAATAAACAAAATATTTAACTATGCAATATGAGCGGATTAATATTTAACCTTCGATTTTAACTCGAGTTTTGACAGTGACGTTTCTGAAAAACAACTATTGAACACAATTTAATAAGATTGAATTTATTCAATTATTCCTTATTATTGATTAGAGTATATTTTTTTAATTATAAAATATAATACTGGTTTTTACCAATAACTATCATGAACTTTAAACTTTGACATAGGCAATAAAGTTGAGTTATGTAAATAAAATAATTATTTTTAATATATATGGTATATATTATTTTTATTATTTATACATATTTATGTTTTTATGCTTAGATCCTATATTTACCATGACCAAGTCCAAGATTTTCGAAATAATGAAAATCCTTTTGAAAAATATAACGATAAACAATTTAAAACTAGATTTAGATTTACTAAAGATTCCGTAATTCAAATTTTAGAATTAATTAATGGTCAGTTGGAACCAATGACAAACCGCAAAACTGCAATAAGCGCAATGAATCAACTTTTAATAACATTACGTTTTTATGCGACTGGCAGGTTTCAAAAAATGTTAGGAGATAACGTTAACATACATACATTGTTCTACAGCAAGTCGTATTATAAGAGAAGTTTCTTATGTGTTGGCAGCACAAGCATCTCACTTTATTAAAATGCCAAATATCGAACAACTAAACACTATAAAAGTTAAGTTGCACGATGCTCATGGATTTCTTGATGTCTGTGGATTAATCGATTGCACTCACATAAAAATTAAATCCCCTGGAAGTGATTTGGCAGAACTGTATAGAAACAGAAAAGGATTTTTCTCATCAAACGTCCAAGTAGTATGTGACTATTGACTAAGGGTTCGTGACATATAAGCACGTTGGCCAGGCTCTGCTCATGATACAACTATTTTTGATGGTGCTTCACTGAAGGCTAACCTGGAAATGAAAACTTTTGGACAAGGTTTTTATTTATTAGGTTATTATTTATTTGTATTAATCGCTCAACTAACTTCCCGTACCAGAAGAGACATGATGTTAGAAAAAAGAAGACTGTGCGTAACTGATAAAACCTTCTCCAGAACACCCATTGGATCTACTACCATATTTACATTATAATAATAATAATAATAATAATAAACATTTATTTAACTTCAAAACAATACAAGTTAAGTCACAAAAAAAAAAAAAATAATAATAATAATAATAATAATAAGTTTTATAAAAGATCATTTACAAATTCATTTAAAGAATAATATGACTTACTAACTAAGATATTTTTAAAAGAAAGTTTAAATTGTTTTAAATTTTTATTTCTGATTGAAAGGGGGATTTTATTGAATATAGTGTAACCAATATTCATTTTGCTGGATACTTGCAATCGAGACCTTGGCACACTAAGATCCTCTTTGGAACGTATATTGTAGGAATGGCACTCTTTGCGGGTTGAAAGATTTCCACTACTCTTCTTTACTTCTAGAGCTTGTAGCAAAATGAATTGCGAATGGAGTGTCAGTATATCCAGTTTCTTGAGTACTGGCTTACAAGAAGAGGTTTTTGGTGCGTTTACTACAGCCCTTACTGCCTTCTTTTGTAATATAAAAATCTTCTCTGCTTGTGGCGCATTGCCCCAGACTAATAGACCATAAGACATAATGGAATGGAACAATGCGTGATATACAATCAAAGCTAAATCTTGGTTGGTTGTTTTTCTTATACGACGAATCGCATAAATTGCTCTGTTGACTTTACCACTAATGAGAGTTACATGACACTTCCATGTCAATGCAGAGTCTATTCGTAAACCCAGAAAATCGGCTACGCCAGGTTTAGGGGATATTCTATTGGACGTAAAGGTAATAGTTTGCGTTTTTCTATGATTTAAAGTTAAATAATTCTGCTGGAACCACTTAGTAGCTTCGAGATTGGCAGTATCATGCTTGATTTGTAACATATTTTCATCCCTGTCGTTCACCAGTAGAGTTGTGTCATCAGCGTATAACACACTGTTGCAGGAAATATTGGGAAGATCATTTATAAATATAATGAAAAATAAAGGCCCAAGGAACTGCCTTGGGGTATTCTTGTTTTTAACTTACATGGCTTGCTCAATTCGGAGTTATGATCAACTATTTGTATCCGATTTGTTAAGTAAGACGTGAGCAATTGAAGGAATGTACCTCTAACGCCGTAATATTAAATTTTTTTCAAGAATAATTTGTGAGGCATTCGGTCAAAAGCCTTACTAAGATCGCATAGCTGAATGGTGCATTCTTCTTTATTTTCAAGAGCGTTACATATGTTCTTCATTAATGTCAATACTGCATCGATGGGTCCCCGCATAGCACGAAATCGAAATTGATTTGTTGAAAAGTACGAACATTTTTCGAAAAATTGTGTTATTTGCCTCTCTATGATACGCTCGAAGATTTTAGAGAACACAGGCAGAATAGATATTGGCCTGTAATTATCAGTACTAGATCGGTCATTTTTTTTATGAATCGGTCGTACTTTGGCAATTTTCATATTATCGGGAAACACACCGTTTTCAATGCATTTGTTAATAATATCACATAGTGGGTCTGCTATTTCAAACTGGATGGATTTTATTAACTTACAGTCTAAACCATGGATATCTTTGCTTATTTTGGGTTTCATGTTATTAATTATTATTTCTATATCCGCAGATACCACTGGTTTAAAAAATATTGTTGAGCCATTAACTGGTATTTTTTTCATCATTTCTTCTTGTTGAATATCATAATTTGGATTATGTAATATATTTATAACAGTAGTGAAAGAATCTTGAAAATCTGATGCGGACGGCACGTTGATATTTTTATCAATTTTCTTTCTCCCGGTTTCATAATTAATAACATGTCAAATAGCCTTTTGTTTATTGCCAGCGTCCTGAATAAGGTTTATATTTCTGTGCGATCGTTCTTCGTCGAGGTGTTTCAAATACATATTTTTATATGCGACGTATTTATTTTTAATATCTAATCTTCTATATTGCTTATAGGCATCATGCAGTAGTCCAAGAGTTTCTCGCATATGCCTAGTAACTTCAGAAGTATAGCTCTTATTTTTCTTCATAATTTTCTTTCTAGTGGAAAATGTTTTCCATGAACATTTAAAATAGTTTGTAAAAAATTATTATATTTTACATTTGGGTCCTCTACAGTATACACATTTTGCCAGTCTTCACTCTGCAAAGCTCTTTTAAATTGTACGAAATCTTTATTTTTGTACGAATATATCCTGTGTAGTTTATAGTAGAGATGGGTCGTTCATGAACGAACCGGCTCACTGAGCCGGCTCAGTACACTGACCGAAGTGACACGGTTCACCAAATTGAAATGAGCTGGCTCACGGCTCACTGTATAGTTTCAAGTTTCAAGGATACGATTGGTCGGGCGATTGTGAACAGTGACCGGAGTGATCCGGATCTGGATCGATGTCATGTTGAACTTCGCGAGAACTTGGCTTGTAATGTAGTATCATAAAGTGTATTTTGTCATCAATTTGTAGGGCAGTCTATTTGAAACTAATAGGCTTAGTCTGTATTTTCTTACAACCATACTATATAAAAATATTAAAAATATTGCCCAAATCCCAGATGTCCGATTTATTAGGGCAATAAACATCGCCATAAACTTAACACATCTGGTTTAAAATACAGTAGCTAGATAAAGAGAATTGTTTGTTTCATAAATGTTAGATAAGAGCCGAGGCTAAGCGACGTTCTACCTACGAGCGAACGACCGACAACTGACTGACTTGTGTCTCGGGATCATGTTTACAGTTCATATATTGCAAGAACCGGCTCTAAGCGACGTTCTACCGAACGACCGACCGACCTGTGTCTCGGGATCATGTTTACAAGAACCGGCTCTGAGCAAGAGTCGGTTCTAAGCGACGTTCTACCTACGACCGAACGACCGACCGACCTGCGTCTCGGGATCATGTTAACAGTTCATATATTGCAAGAATCGGCTCTAAGCAAGAGCCGGCTGTAAACGACGTTCTACCTACGACCGAACAACCGACCGACCTGTGTCTCGGGATCATATTTACAGTTTATATATTGCAAGAACCGGCTCTAAGCGACTTTCTACCTACGAACTAACGACCGTCCTGTGTTTCGGAGACATGTTTACTTAACCGGATCACTGAGCCGGATCAATGAACCGGCTCAACAAACTGAACGACCTCCACTGATCCGGTTCCGCAAACTGAGCCGAAATTCCCATCTCTAGTTTATAGTACTGTTCATCGGTAAAATTTATTGGTACATAGATAAGCGGTGCATCATGATCAGACATTTCTGTAAAATAGACTAACGCGTTATAATTTTCAAAGTTAGTAAATATGTTATCTAAACATCTTGTACCTGTCGTAGGCTCATCAATCTCCGTAGCTCAATCAGTTAAAAAATCGACATTGATATCGCCAGCTACAATAACGTTGATTTTGTTATTATACTCTACAAAAATATACTGTAGTGCATCATCTAGGATTTGGATAAAGTCATACAAATTTGCATCTGGTGATCTGTATACTGCTATTATAACTAAATTCAAATCCGGAAAAGAGTTAGCAGTCATTTCACAAGTACATTCTTGTGATAATAAATTTATATGCTGTACCAAGGTACTCTTTATTTCACTTTCGGCATATATACATACACCGCCATAGATATGTATATGCCTTGTATAACTACTTATCATAACATAGTTATGCATGTTATATAAATTTATGTTGTTATCATCTAACCAATGTTCAGATAAACAAATTATATCTAGATCTAATTCGCTAGACAGTACTTGAAGTGCATTAATTTTGTTTGTTATTGATTGTATATTGAAACTTAAAATTTTTAAGGTGTTTTTTTTTCTAAAAAAATATTTTGGTCCTTGATAAAATTCTGTTTCATATTAAAATTATAACGTGCATATGCAACACTTTTTGGCCAGAACGTTGAACTGTAAACATCATCTTTTAAATCAAAGCAAGCACTTATTTTAAAATTTTTTGTAGTAGAATTTTTGTTTACTGCATTTTGTGCTTCCGTAACTGTAAATTCTTTGATATCACGGTTAGTTTTCTTCACGAGATATTGTAATATGTCTTCTTTAGTAACTGTAGCTTGCACATGTGATATAAACAACCACACTTTCCTTGTTACTCCGGTAAACATATTATTTAAGCCGTTTTCGGCCGTCCCATAGGTCCTTGCGCGGCGATTTCTATTGGTTTTTTTTATATGTAACTGTTCTGAAATCATCTTGAGACATCAACTGATCAGAATTTGAATTATTTGGCATATGTACCATATTATTATCAATTACATGTACTTCTGGTGACATCTCTTTTAGTTTTTTAGAACTTGTTTCCGTTGGTTTGATTTTGTCAACTTTGGATTGTTTCTGAGTTGTAGATCGTTTTCTTAATTTACTGGCATAAGCAAGATCTTTATTGTCGATTATTTGATGAATAATTACTTCAGTATTTTGATCAATAGATGTCATTGCCGTGTTTAAGGTGTTAACTGATAGACTGTCTCTGTTTTTTAGTTCTGAGGTTAGTTTTTCAATTATTTTATTTTGGTTCATTATTTCACTTTTCATGCTAGATATTGATTGCATGCAAGTATTTAGTGAGTTAAATAAAATTTCTAACTTACTCAGAACAATTTCTTCTTTGTTTTCGTGATTTGCACATCCATTGCAAAACCACTTTATATTTTCATATTTTTCTATAATTTTGAGCTCTGAAGACTTGAACTGCGAACATACTTGATGTATAGCATTCTTGCATCCAGTAGAACTGCATTTAAGATCTTTTTCATCTTCTAATATTTTTTCAGAGCATATTAAACAATCACTGCATTGGGCCATGTTTACATCCGGCGCCATTTTTGTATTTATTTGTGAGTTTATTAGGCTATTAGGCTATTTATTTGTATTTTATTAATGAGCACATGTCCCCTCATTACAAAAATTTATACAGATTGGCAAGAATCCTAGCTAGAAACAACGATTTCCGGTATGTTTGGTTTAAAAACAGCAAATTGTTCGTGAGGCAAAATTCTACTAGTCCGGTTCTGCGTATCAACACTGAAGAAGATCTCAAAAATCTTATGGTTCCTATTCTTTCTCCCATCAGGTCTTAAGTACGAATCTTATATACTAATGTTTACCTTCATATGTCAAATACAGATATAAATAACTATTTATGTGAACTTAATAAAATAGAAGTTAACGCAACAATAATAAATTATGTCACTAAATTAAAACAAGAACTTAATAAATTTTATAATAAAATCAAAAATGATTTTTTGATCTATCATAAGAAGCGTGCTTAAGAATTTTGATGAATTAGTTGTTAGATTAGACGATCTATACTATTTATTTGATGTTATTTTAAGCGAATCAAGATTTGTCAGTGAGGTAAATTACTACACCATAGAAGGGTACAAAACTTATTTCAGCAATAGTCAGTACAACCAGAATGGCGGAGTTGTGGTACATGTAAAGAATCATATTGATCACAAAATCCAAATTATTGATCTTGATAATAATTACAAATTTTTGCGTCTTAACTTTTGCATCACAAAAAAACAGGTAGGTGTTACAGCCATCTACAAAATTCCCCCTTACAATAAAAATTTATTTACTACTCAACTAGAAACCTATACTAAAAATTACTGCAAGTTTTCAAATGAAATAATCATTGGTGACGTCTACATAGATTTATTAGACAATTACAAACATGTACACGATTACCTCAATATGTTATATTCGCTAGGATTTATTTCATGCATAAACAAACCAACGCGAGAGGATAAAACTTGCATAGATCATATCTTTTTTAAAACAAAAATACCTAATGATTTCATTTTATCTAAAATTCTTTCATTAAAAATTACCCACCACTCTCCTATCATTTTACAAACTACGTTTGAAATATAAAACCTCTACCCATAATAATAATATCCATCATAGTATTTATAATACTCAAAAACCGGTAATTAATTACATAAAACTGAAGAGTTACTACAACATTTTCTGTTCACTTTCTTAATATTTTTGATTGGAAAATGTATGTTCAATCCATTCATTAATATGGTGAAAAATAAATTAATCATATTGTTCGTATCAAGATCGGTAAACAACATTTTCCAATCAAAATTTAACAAATAATTTACAAAATTGTCATTATGTTTGCTAAAAATTCTTTATTGCACAGATTTGGTAATGTGTGCTAGCTGAGAATCGCCAGTGACGTTTATATCAAAAAATACCTCTAGATGATCAGAAATAGCAGGATTTTTAATTTGTACCCTATAATCAGGATGCTATCCAGACACCTACCTCTGCCGCTGTGCGCGTATCTTGTAGTCTCATAATGCGTTATATGTAGACCCATTGTTGCGGGACGGACTCAGCCAGGGGGTCGAATCCTAGGTGAGTAGCCACTACTACCGGCCGCGGCTAGCGTTGCGGCGAGTCTGAACTATGCACGTCCGTTCTAGATGCCCTGAAAGGTAAAACTTGATTCCCCAGGGTTTGAAAAATAATAGTCGGACAGTTTGGATTTATGGTTTTTATTAAACAGAAATATGTATAGAACAATAGTGACGATAAATAAATATATAAGTAACAAAACAGAGAATAATAATAATAAATGACAATAGTGAGGAAAGGAAGAGAGAGAAGAAAAAAGACGGGTCTATACGTTGGTCGGCGTTCGTCGCTCGATAGTGTCGCTCGACACTATGTTTAAGGCAGCGATGAAGAGCCGAACAGCTCGAATAGGCGGCGCCGTAGTTCTCTGTTCTTCTTCGTTGGATGGGTGACCGTCAATGGAGACAGCAGCCTGAGCGGGCGAGCTGTTGCCTTGAACGGTGACGGTGTAGGCGGTGGGAAGCAGCGAATCCTGGGGTCGCCTGCCTCGTAGAGGGCCTTCCTCACCGACTTCTTGAGGTCTTGGTACGGCCTAGAGGCTTCACAAGCCCGTAGGTTACGCCGGTTATTCCACGCGGCGGCGTGACGACGGCGCGATTCAGTGCCTCTCTTCTTGGGAGCCAGTGCGGACGGCTGAACTGCCGTGAACGTGCTGGGCTTCTGCGGTGATGAATGTCCGGGTCGTTACGGTCTGTAGCGGCGCTACAGGACGGGCGACGACGTGAATCGGCGAGGACGTTGGCTTCTTAGTGCGACGGCGGCCGTGCGTTCGTAGCTGAGGTACGGACGTGACGGCGACGGACAAGACGGCTACGGACGTGACGGTGACGGACAAGACGGCTACGGACGTAGACGTGTCTTGACGGTGACGGGCGTAGACGTGAAGCAACTTGGCGATAACGGACGTGGACGTGAAGCGAAGAGATGAGACGGTTGAGGACGTGATAAAAACGGGCGTTGACGTGAAGCGAAGATGTAAATATAGCGTGAAGCGGCAAAGGTACGAAAAGAACGGGGATACGTATCGGCGAGATCCGCTAAACCGTCAGCGGACGGGACACAGACACGCCGAAGGCGGTCAGCGCGCTTTGTATACGTATGCAACAAATACAGGTAACAATCACAAGCCCCGCTAAAGGTGTCAGCGTTACTTGTGAAAGTTAGTGCAAATAAAACAAAGAAATATATGACACAAAAATAACAGTAGAGATGCACAAGTGCATAAATTCTTTTGTATATATGGCACTGCCGATTTCGCTTCTTTAACTCACTTGATAATTCGCTTGTATGTAGTTAGTTGTACTCTGCTAGACTGCTTGCTGGATACTGTCCCATTTCTCTAGTCTTACCTCTGGATGTGTACCGGGCTAAAGCCCTCAACACGTGTCTTTCGATGTTTGATGAAAAAAGGGGTGGCCTGATCCTCAGGCCTGTGGTGCTAAGTCGTGCTTAGTTGTCCTTAAGGAAGCATCGAGGCCTTCGATGCTTCCATACTAGGGTTGGATCGTAGTCAACCGCAGATGCTATAGTAGCGTTTGCGTGATCTTGTGCTTTCTGAAAGAATTTCTCAGCGCAAGCGCTGAGGAATTCATCCAAGCTCGGTACACCCAGTTCTCGTCTTATGTCTTCATTCCGTATGAACCAAGGAGCGGCAGAGATTTGCCGCAAACACTTGTTCTGGAATGTCTGCAACCGCTTTAACTGAGCGGTGCTGGCATAAGCCCAGACACTTGACGCGTAGGTCAAGACAGGTCGAATCACAGATTTATAAATCCGTGTCTTATTAGTGATGCTGAGAGAGCTCTTATTGCATAATAGCGGCGAAAGCATTCCTTTGGCTCGAGTGGCCTTGGCTATGAAGTACGTAAAGTTCTTCTTCCAAGTCAATCTAGGGTCAAATATTAGCCCTAAATATTTGACACTATCACACCAAGGAATGTCTTCTCCAAAGAGTTTAACCGTACCTGACGGAGTTCTCTTTTTTATGGAGATGAACATTGCTTTAGATTTTGCACCGTTCACGGCGACGCGCCATCGCGTACATCAGTTCTCGAGACTCTCGCAGGCCTGCTGGAGTCTTCGAGTGATTAGTGCTGGACCTAAAGATCTGGCAAGATATGATGTATCATCAGCATACTGACATTTAACTGTTCCGTCGGCATGTCATTCGTATAAAGAGCGAATAACAATGGCGACAGCAAAGAGCCCTGGGGGACGCCAGCCTCGATTGGCCTCCACGATGAGTACACATCCTCCACCTTAGCTCTTAGTTCTCTGGAAGTGAGATAAGAGACGATCATCCTGATGAGAGATGGAGAGAAATCAGTGCAGTGCAGCTTGTAGACAAGTCCCGCGTGCCAGACACGGTCGAAGGCCTTGGAGACGTCCACAAAGACTGCACCGGCAGACTGATTTCTGTTAAATCCGTCTGTAATCAGCTCAGTGACACGCACGAGCTGATGGACAGTAGAGTGTCCGCTACGGAATCCATACTGTTCATCAGGAAGAAGATTGTTGGCATCGGTGTGCTCCTGAAGTCTGATCAAAATCAGCTTCTCTAAGATCTTGCCGAGACAGGATAGGAGACTTATCGGCCGATAGCTCTTAGGCAGCGATCGGTCATGTTCCGGTTTAGGGATGAAGACGACGTCAGCCTTTTTCCACACCCGTGGAAAATGGCACAGTCTCAGAGCAGCATTGAAGATGTTCGTCAGCGCGACGAGAGCTTTCCTGTCCAGATGTTTTATCATCTGGTTAGTAATGCCATCAGGTCCAGGTGCCTTACGCACTTTGAGCCTCTTGATGATCTCTACGATCTGTCCTGGGCTGACGAAATCGCGTTCGTCCGGGGTGAAAACTTCCTCTGACAGAGACTGAAGTTTTTCACCGACCTCCAGGACAAAACTCGATCTAAAAAGTCCTCGTTTGGACTGCATTGGGTCTGCAAACTGTCGGCGAATCCCTCCGATTTGCCTTTCCGGTCGTAGACCTTCCCGTTGGCAGTAACTATAGGATGAATACGAGCTCGTTTCCTCCCTAGTGCCTTGGCCATCCTCCATAGCGAGCAATCGTCAGGAGACAATTGTTCTAGGACACTAGACCACCGCTCATTCCGGTAATCCGCCAGGGCTTGGCGGACTTCCCGATCGAGTCTGTTCATTTCCGTCTTATCGACTGGATCTCTGAATCGCTGCCACCAGCGGCGAGAGCGATTCCGATCCTGAATGAGAGACCGAATATGCATGGGCAGTGGCTTAGCCGGAGGTTTGATAGTTCTCCGGATGGTAGCTTCCTTCACAGCATTCTTCAGCGTGTCGACAAAGCTATCAACAGCCGAGTCAAGCTGTTCAGTGGATGCGATTGACATGTGACAGTCAATTCGCTCCTCTACCAGTCTTGTGAAAGATGGCCAGTGCGTTTTGGAGAGAGTTACTTCTCCAGTATGGTCCGAGGAACCGTTTAGATGCATAATCACAGGATTGTGATTAGAGCTCATCTCAGAGAGTGTGAACACTTCAGTCTGGTGACGGACATCTTTAGTGATAAAGACGTCTATCACATCAGGAACGTGTCCGGCTACGCGCGGGTAGTGAGTTGGGTCCTTCGGAGCCAGAACATTCACCCCTTTGCTGTCGGCAAATTCCCTCAGAACTCGTCCATTTTTGTTTTTCCTCCGACCGTTCCAAGACTGATGCTTGGAATTCAGATCTCCCCCAATAATAACTGGACCGCGACGGTCTAAAAGTTTGACGAAGTCTGCAGTATCCAGTTGGTTCTTGGGCTGTTTATACACAGCTGTCAGATATACCGATCCCAAGTTAGTGGTAACTTGGATGGTGGTAGCTTCAAGCTTGTGTAGCGGAGGGTCTGGAGCTTGACAGTGTTCAATGCTGCACCGGACGAAAATGGCAGTACCGCCCATAGGGCCAGTAAGCCTATCATTTCTGTAGCAGCTATAGTTTTGTAATTTACAACTATCGGCTGGCTTCAAAAATGTCTCATTGACTAGGATAACGTCAATGTTATGAGCGCTGGCGAACACTTCCAGCTGATCTCTCTTGCGACTGAGTCCATCTGCGTTATAGGCGCAGATGGCGAGAGAAGAAGGGCGCGTCTTACTTCTGGTGTCGGCCATTGTTGGTGCTAACAGTGGGGGCCCAGAAGGCAGGCTGACTCGACAGCTGGCTTATAATCAGAGCGGCATTGCTCAGCAATCAAGCCGCTTGATTAAGTAGCTGCTGAAGAGTCTGGAAGGATTCTTCAAAGTTCAGGAGGGGGGGGGGGTCTGAGGGAAGGACTGCGGTGGGGATGCTACTACCACCTGACGCGGTAGCACACTCCTCTCAGAGCGTACCGATCGTCTCACCGGGAGTGGTGAGGTCTTGGCAGGTTACCTCTGTGCCTGTGTCGCCTGTCGACGAATGGTTGCCGCTTTGGGCCTGTTCGGAGGGGCGGCAGACGGAGGGGGAACAGGTGCGGACTGAGCCGCACGATTCCTCCTCCCCCGCTTCCTCTGTTTCTTAAAACCGTCTGCGTCTGTTCCTGAGTCAGGAATAACAGTCGCAGTGGTGCGAGTAGGCATTGGTGGTGCAGGTTGAGAAACCACCGCTGGGGAAGGGGTAGCAACAGTTGTCGCTTTGGCCATTGCCACGTATGGCAACGGCTTTTTCCATGCCGATACGGCTGGAGCAGGAGCGGGAACGTAGCTCGGACGTGGAGCTGTTCTCCTCTGTCGGTGTTCGTAGGGCCGTCTGGTTGAAACACGTGCGAGAACCTGCGGGATGATCAGCAGAGGCGTTGCGCGCCTTGCAGTTCACACAGCAAGGCTTTTCAGCTTTGTTGGGACACTGCTGGGACGCGTATTCACCGCTGCACCACGAGCAGCGCGGTTTGGAATGGCAACAGCCAGCGGTGTGATACAATCCCTGGCAGTTGAAACATTGTTTGATTCCGTCGATCCTCCTCTTCTTCTCGACGGACACCCTAAAATATAGCAGCGAGGCTATATTATAAATGCCCGTGTCTCCACGAGCTACCTCAACAAGAATGAGAGGCATCTCGCGGCGAGCATCAATAGGCCCTTTGTAGAGCCTAGAGATTGCTTGACATCTTCAAGAGGGATCTCGACCGGAAGCCCTCTGCTAACCACCCTAAGTGGTTGGTCCGACTTGAGCGGGAGAACGTTGTACTCAACGTCCTTCAGGCCCTTGTCCGCACGAAGGTCTGCAAGAATGCGCGTCAAATTGCGATAATTCGCAATAGTGTTGATTTGCACGCGATTCTTAGCGCTCAGAATGGTGACCCCCGATTGGTCACACCGGCTTCTGAGCAGCATGTAATGTTGCCTGCTAGTGAGAGTAACCGTGGGAGGTTTACTCTCATTAGCGGGGCCCGACTTGGCCGGAGCAGGAGTGTCAATGTTCATAGCCGAGGCCTGAACATTTTCGACACTTTCCACTGTCTCCTGAACCCGCTTTGGTCGTTTTACCGACGCAATCGAGTTCACGGAGACGGTGGAGGAGTCCGAACGAAGACGTTTTACGGAGCTGTCCTGGTGGACGTCCATGTCGCTTTCCTCAGAAGACGAGAAAGCGGCATCTACGTGCTCATTAATGAGCACGTCAGAGTCCACCGAAGAACGATCCGAAAACGGAACGTTGAACCGATCATTGGAAGATCGGCTTTCAGAGTCACTATCATCTGTGTGATAGGACGAAGATAGACTCGACGTCGGTCTCGAAGCACGACCAGAATTCGCGAACGTATCGGCGTCATCGATGAGACCACCGAAAGCGCGGTTCTCCAGCCGTGACTTCGAAGCGGAGCCACTTTTCGAGTTTGGTTTATCTCCAGCTGCGGGAACGCCAGCTGGAGACACTACGGAGCCGCTAGAGCGGCTTGAAGATGCTGCATCAGGCTGGCTGGAAGGAGCACAGCCCGATGGAGACACAACAGACGACGTAGACGACGTAGTAGGGATGGCGGCGGGAACGCCAGCTTGCAACGATTTAAGATGCTTTGATTTCCTTCCAGCTTTACTGCTTACGGAAGCAACTGGAGAGGACGTTTTGCGGAATTGATCACGCATGTTGCTAGCGGCGGGGATGCCAGCTAGTGTCTCAACGGAGTCACTTTTGCGACATCCGTGAGTCTTTTCGCCACTTGCACAAATAGAGGTGGCTATTTTCCGAGAACTTCCGGAAGTGACTGACCTGGTGCTCAAAGCCCTCGACGGAGGTCGAGAGTCCGAAGCCACAGAGTCAGCACTCCGGTGTACCTCAACGGTGACAGTAGTCACTGCACCGTGATGTTATTCGGGGGCCTTATCACGGACCCCCGCTGGTTGAGAAACAGATCCTGGGGCACCGCTCGACACCCGTCGAGGATGTTCCCTAGGAGGGCTGGCTGGAGCCCTCCCGGCGGCGCCAGCGCGACCACCGGGAGTCATCCCGATAGCTCTAAACAGAGCTATACGGGTATATATTAAAAGATGACTCAATTAATAACAAGTGTTGCGGCTAAACCTGCTAAATCAGTCTATAGCCGATCGTTGCGGTTATTAAATAACCGTAGATCGCGAAAAAACCAGACAGCACGCACTTAATACTCACCGCTAACGTTGAGAAGCACGCTTAGTCAGTGGAAAATACCCAAATAAACACCGGCAGACAACACATACGTGTGCACAGCTCGGAGTCACTCGGCCAACCAAGTGTCCCATTTGACTGAGGTCTATTTCTGTGGTTTAAGTTCCGCTTGGATTAGCATGACTTAACTGACTCATTTTTTCCACTAGGATTTCTCGTTGTTTGGTTGTGGGGTTTCCCAATTGGGAGTTGTGTCGTTGGGGTTCATTTTAGAAAATGACGTATCTCGGTCTTCTTTATTTGTCATTTGTGGTAGCGTCATATTCCTGGAACATGTCCCTGAAATTCGGCAGGTCGTCTTCTTTTAGTTTTTCAAAGAATTTGGTTGAATATTCTTTGATAATCTCTTTAATTGTTTGGATTTCCAGGTCTCTGTGTATTTGTTTGTTTCTGACAAACAAGGGAGCGCCAGCGATGATTCTTAAGGCCCGGTTCTGGGCTCTCTGAATAATCTGTATAGTGCTGTTACAGGCGTAGCCCCAGATTGGTGCTGCGTATAACAGTTGGGGTCTAATAATTGATTTATATAAACGAAGCTTGTTGTTAAGGCTCATGTTATTGTTTGAGCGTAGAAGAGGCCAAAGTCGGCCTTGGGTGGCGCGGACTTGTGCTCGTTTATTTTTAATGTGGGTTCTCCAGCTAAGTCTTTTGTCTAGGGTGATCCCGAGGTATTTAACGCTATCAGCCCAGGGGATTGTCTCATCTCCTAGTTTTATGTCCATTGTTGGCTTTATCCTCCTTTTTGTAAATAGGATAGCAGAGCTTTTCTCCGGGTTTACCTTGATTCTCCAGGTACAGAACCAGTCGTCCAGAGCATCTAGCTTGGATTGTAGATGTTGGACGATGGTTGTTTCTTTGGCAGCTCGATATAATATCGCTGTGTCATCAGCGTACTCTGCATCCAGGGTGCGGGCCGTGCGTGGCATATCTGCTACATAGACATTGAAAAGTAGCGGGGACAGACTGGAGCCTTGGGGCACGCCGGCCTCCACTCTTCTGGGTGACGACAGATGTCCGTTTAGTTTAATACGGAAGGTTCTTACTTTTAGGTAAGTCGTTATTGCCTTGGTCAGATGTAGTGGCATCCCGGCCTGCATCAGTTTGTAACACAGACCGCTATGCCATACCCTGTCAAAGGCCTTCGCGACATCCAGGAAGACAGCGCCAGTAGAGTGTCGATGGTTGAAACCTCCTGATATGTATTCAACCACTCTGAGAAGCTGGTGGTTGGTGGAATAGCGCTTCCTGAACCCATTGCTGCGTGTCAGGTATTGTTTCATTGTTTTCAGAGTGGTTTTCCAGACGCTTCAGTATGATTTTTTCGATCACTTTACTGACATTGCTCAGGAGGCTGATTGGCCTGAAGTTCTGTGGAAATAAGTGGTCTTTGCCAGGCTTCGGGATCATAATAACTGCGGCCTCTTTCCAGATTTTCGGGAAGTGCCCAAGTCTCATGGTTGCATTAGCTATGTTGGCTAACGCTACTACTGCTTTTCTTGGTAGATGGCGTAAGGCAGCATTCGGGATGTCATCTGGTCCCGCAGCTTTGCGAATGTTGACTTTGGAAGTGATGTTGTAAACTTCTTCGGGAGATGCAAAGTCAATATCCTCATGATCATGAGTAAGCCTGAGCCGGGCTCTGACCACTTTATTTATACGGTGAATATGGTCTATGTCTACGTTTTCGTAATTATTTTGGCATTGCAGCTCTAAGCTGTTGGCGAGTTGCTCCGCTTTGTCAGCGGTACTGTAGACTAGACCATTCTCTCCGTGAAGAACGGTGTTTTCACGTCTTTTCGTCCTGAGTATTTTGCTAATCCTCCAGAAGGTATCTTGGTTTTCGTCAAGGCTTTCAAGGGTGTCCTTCCAGCGCTCGTTTTTAATATTGGAGATCTCAGTAGTCACTCTATATCTCAGATTGTTGTACTGCACCTTGTGCATTTTGTTTCTAGTGATTTGCCATTTCTTTCTAGCTCTGTTCCTCTCCCGGATTAGTTGGCAGAGCCAATGTGGAAGTGCAAGAGGATTGGAGGAATGGGCCATCCTGGATGTTGTAGCGATTTTGAGAGCTTCTTGTATTTTTTCAGTAATATGCTTGGTATAATTATCTAGTTCTTTAACTGAGATAGGTGATGCCAAAGGACCTAAGCTGTCATTTAGCTTCTCAGTAAAAAGAGACCAGTCTGTTATTTTGAACTGCGTTGGTGGTGAGCAGACAGGTTCTGAATTGATCTCCATGATTACTGGGTTGTGGTCAGATGTGAGATCGTTTATGGTGTTGATGTTTAGAACTGTTATTCCTCTTACTACCGCTATGTCCAGGACGTCTAGGCGGAAACCCCTTTTATGAAAGAACGTAGGCGATGTTGGTCCATGCACTTCCAGCCCGTGAGCCACGGCAAACTTTAGAAGTGCCCTGCCTCTGTTGTTGGTGGTTCGGCTGTTCCATGTTGGATGCTTAGAATTAAAATCCCCAGCTGCAATCGTGGGGCCCGCCTTGCTGAAAAGTTTGGTCAGATCGTCCGGTAGCAGTCTATATTGTGGACATTGGTATATAGAGGAAACGGTTAAGTTTTTATTGCCTGCCAGTGTGATGGAGACCGCCAGACCCTCGAGGTTTATGAAGTTTTGGTGAATGTCGAGCGCGTGGTCTAATGATCTTCTAACGAAGATGGCCGTGCCCCCTCCTTTGTCTCTCAGCCTGTCCCTGCGGTAGCAAACAAAGTTTACTATTTTGGGGTTGAAAGAAGGTCTAAGATGAGTTTCATTGACTAGAACGATGTCTAGCTTGTGGCGATGGGTGAACTGTTCAAGGTCAAAGCGTTTTTCGTTCAAGCCATCTGCATTCCAGAAAGCTAGACGAATTGCGGATGGTGGTGCGTGAGGGTGTGCAGCCATTATTCCAGTGCTTCAATCATGGTAGTGAAGGTGGTGATTAGGTCCTCCATTAGCGCAGCAAGTGTAATTTTTAAAGTAGCCTTGGTGTTTGTTGCTACGGCAGCAGACAGTTGGCTGGGACTAGCTTCATTGACTTTCAGGGAGTTATCAGTTTTGGTTGGAGCCCTGGATGCAGGTTTGTCTGTAGATTTGGGATCTTTGGATCGTTCGGTTTCTTTTAGTTTGGTTCCGATAGGTTCGGATGATCCGGATGTGGCCTGGCTATAGGAGATGCCTGGCCTAGTTGTAGCTGGTCGCGTAATTACTCGATCCCTGGGGTTGACCTCTCTGGATTGTTGGGTAGCGTTTTAGGGTAGGCGGGGCAGCCACGATAGTTGGCTGGGTGCTCACCTTGGCAGTTGATGCAGTGAGCTTTGCCCTTGTCTTTTGTGTAGTCACATGTAGAGGATAGGTGATCTCCTCCACACTTGACGCACTTTGGTGGAGCTGTGCAGCAATTGGCCGCATGCCTAAATTGCTGGCATCGATGGCATTGAGCTACTTGATTTGTGCGTCTAAGCGTCTCAACTTTTATTCTCAAGTTAAATATAGACTTAAGTTGGAAGATCTCTTTCCCTGCAGGGGATTTTTCAAGATCTACCATTATGAGTGGGGTAGGCTTCCTGGTAGGTCCCACTCTAATTCTTTTGGCTTGTATAGCCGGGAAACTCATTTCGTCTTTCAATTCTTGAAGGATTTCTTCGTCCGTTATCCCTGTTGGGATACCTCTCAAGACCACCTTTAGGGTTTTTTCCTCGGGCAGTTTATAAGTGTGATAGGGGAGTTCTTTGCCCTCTAGTAGTTTGGTAGCGGCTCTAAAATCTCTTGAGGTGGCGGGGTGCATACGCACCGAGTCACCTGCAGTGCAAGCGTTTTCAATTTTGATGTTTGCGCTTTCGAGCTCCTTATTAAGCTTCGCCCAGTTCACTTGAGTGCGCAGGATGATAGGGGGAATCTTGCCAGCTGTGGTTGCGCTGGGTGTGGTTGGGTTAGCTGAGGTTGTGTTTGCTGTGATCGCACTGGCTGTGGTTGCGCTTGTTGTATCTGCGCTGGTTGGTTTATTTTTGATCTCGGTATGTTTGCTTGATGAGGGAGCAGAGCTGGTGGATGGTGATGGCTCTGTTTTCTTGCTTTCGGGACCTGAAGCTGAAGAGCGGTTGTCCGTGGCTTCTGGAGATTCCTCCGAGTCTGAGGTGAGGCTGTTCGATTTTGTAGCGTCAGCTCTTCTGGGTTTTTTGGCCTTGGCGCGGGCCTTTCGGGTTCTTTTGCGCTTGGCTATTTTGGTGAATTCTGGTTCCTTATCTTGATTTCCATTTGTGAGGGTTTTATCAGATTGGTCGTCTAATGTTTTTTGTGATTCAACGCTTGCGACTGAAGACGATCTAGATGTTGTCGAGACGAATTGGTCAGAATCACTGTCCCGTTCTTGTTCCCGTTCTCTCTGGAGCTCGGCTTTGACTGCACTCTGAATGAGGCTGGAGATGTCGTCGAGGAAGGTTAGTCTCAGAATCTCTGGGAGGTGATCAGAGTATCTGGACAGGACCATTTCTCCGGCTTCTCTGTCCATGATGACGTGTTGGGCTGCTGGGGCCTTTCGGTCTAGGGCCGCACTGGAAGGGCAGCTTGAGGTTCAGGGCCTTGATGGTTGGGAGCCACAAGGGCTCATGGCCCGTACTGGGTCTTTGGGTCTTAGAAAAGTTTCTAGAGCCGTTTGTGTCAGTAGATCAGTCGGTTTACTCGCGGGCCGCAAAATGGCACGCGGGCCACAAAATGGCACGCGGGCCGCACTTTGCACGCGGGCCGCACCTTGCACGCGGGCCACACCTGGTACTCAGGTTAAAGTTGTGAGGGGGGCCTCACTTGGCTCTGGGGCCTGGAAGTAGTGATCGCGACACAGGTTTCACAGTTTGTCACTCACTGTTTGTCACTCAATTCAGAGATAGTCGCTAGGCACTGTGGTGTCTCTAGTTTTTGTTTGGGCACAAAATTGGCACGCGGGCCGCATATGGCACGCGGGCCAAGGATGGCACGCGAGCCGCAAATGGCACGCGAGCCGCAAATGGCACGGGGCCGCAAATGGCACGGGGCCGCAAATGGCACGCGGGCCAAAGTTGCGTGTAGGTCTCACTTGGCTCTGGGGCCAAAGTTGCGTGTAGGTCTCACTTGGCTCTGGGGCCAAGGGAGTAGTGTTCGCGGCACAGAAGTTACACTGTAAAACCACTCACTTAACTCACTAAACAGTCACTAGGCACAATTGTGTCTCTAGATTAGTTTTAATTAATGAAAAACACTAAGTAAGAGCACGGAATGTTAATTGAGCTGAAACAATTAAGTTAACAAAACACTGGGATGGACCCGCGACACTGGGTCACTTTAGATCACAGTGTGTCACTAACTATTATCATTCACGTCGCAATTTTGGTTAAAATCCTTTGTTTACAAATGTAAACAAAGAGAACAAAGGAAACGCTGGACTGATTCTTTGTATGTTCAGTACGTGTGCACTGTACGGTGAACAAGCTCAGAATATGTGTCCCATTTCTAGTCTTGCCTCTGGATGTGTACCGGGCTAAAGCCCTCAACACGTGTCTTGCGATGTTTGATGATGAAAGGGGTGGCCTGATCCTCAGGCCTGTGGTGCTAAGTCGTGCTTAGTTGTCCTTAAGGAAGCATCGAGGCCTTCGATGCTTCCATACTAGGGCTGGATCGTAGTCAACCGCAGATGCTATAGTAGCATTTGCGTGATCTTGTGCTTTCTGAAAGAATTTCTCAACGCAAGCGCTGAGAAATTCTTCCAAGCTCGGTACACCCAGTTCGCGTCTTATGTCCTCATTCCGTATGAACCAAGGAGCGGCAGAGATTTGCCGCAAACACTTGTTCTGGAATGTCTGCAACCGCTTTAACTGAGCGGTGCTGGCATAAGCCCAGGCATTAGACCAGTCAAGACAGGTCGTATCACAGTTTTATAAATCCGTGTCTTGTTAGTAATGCTGAGGGAGCTCTTCTTGCATAGTAGCGGCGAGAGCATTCCTTTGGCTCGAGTGGCCTTGGCTATGAAGTACGTAAAGTTCTTCTTCCAAGTCAATCTAGGGTCAAATATTAGCCCTAAATATTTGACACTATCACACCAAGGAATGTCTTCTCCAAAGAGTTTAACCGTACCCGACGGAGTTCTCTTTTTAATGGAGAAGAACAATGCTTTAGATTTGGCACCGTTCACGGCGACGCGCCATCTCGTACACCAGTTCTCGAGACTCTCGCAGGCCTGCTGGAGTCTTCGAGTGATCAGTGCTGGACCTAAAGATCTGGCAAGATATGCTGTATCATCAGCGTACTGACATTTAGCTGTTCCGTCGGCCGTCGGCATGTCATTCGTATAAAGAGCGAATAACAATGGCGACAGCAAAGAGCCCTGGGGGACGCCGGCCTCGATTGGCCTCCACGATGAGTACACATCCTCCACCTTAGCTCTTAATTCTCTGGAAGTGAGATAAGAGGCGATCATCCTGATGAGAGATGGAGAGAAATCAGTGCAGTGCAGCTTGTAGACAAGGCCCGCGTGCCAGACGCGATCGAAGGCCTTGGAAACGTCTACAAAGACTGCACCGGTCGACTGATTTCTGTTAAATCCGTCAGTAATCAGCTCAGTGACACGCACGAGCTGATGGACAGTAGAGTGTCCGCTACGGAATCCATACTGTTCATCAGGAAGAAGATTGTTAGCATCGGTGTGCTCCTGAAGTCTGATCAGAATCAGCTTCTCTAAGATCTTGCCGAGACAGGATAGGAGACTTATCGGCCGATAGCTCTTGGGCAGCGATCGGTCATGTTCCGGTTTAGGGATGAGGACGACGTCAGCCTTTTTCCACACCCGTGGAAAATGGCACAGTCTCAGAGCCGCGTTGAAGATGTTCGTCAGCGCGACGAGAGCTTTCCTGTCCAGATGTTTTATCATCTGGTTAGTAATGCCATCAGGTCCAGGTGCCTTACGCACTTTGAGCCTCTTGATGATCTCTACGATCTGTCCTGGGCTGACGAAATCGCGTTCGTCCGGGGTGAAAACTTCCTCTGACAGAGACTGAAGTTTTTCACCGACCTCCAGGACAAAACTCGATCTAAAAAGTCCTCGTTTGGACTGCATTAGGTCTGCAAACTGTCGGCGAATACCTCCGATTTGCCTTTCCGGTCATAGACCTTCCCGTTGGCAGTAACTATAGGAGGAATACGAGCTCGTTTCCTCCCTAGTGCCTTGGCCATCCTCCATAGCGAGCAATCGTCAGGAGACAATTGTTCTAGGACACTAGACCACCGCTCATTCCGGTAATCCGCCAGGGCTTGGCGGACTTCCCGATCGAGTCTGTTCATTTCCGTCTTGTCGACTGGATCTCTGAATCGCTGCCACCAGCGGCGAGAGCGATTCCGATCCTGAATGAGAGACCGAATATGCATGGGCAGTGGTTTAGCCGGAGGTTTGATGGTTCTCCGGATGGTAGCTTCCTTCACAGCGTTCTTCAGCGTGTCGACAAAAATGTCAACAGCCGAGTCAAGCTGTTCAGTGGATGCGATAGACGTGTGACAGTCAATTCGCTCCTCTACCAGTCTTGTGAAAGATGGCCAGTGCGTTTTGGAGAGAGTTACTTCTCCAGTATGGTCCGAGGAACCGTTCAGATGCATAATCACAGGATTGTGATTAGAGCTCATCTCAGAGAGTGTGAACACTTCAGTCTGGTGACGGACATCTTTAGTGATAAAGACGTCTATCACATCAGGAACGTGTCCGGCTACGCGCGGGTAGTGAGTTGGGTCCTTCGGAGCCAGAACATTCACCCCTTTGCTGTCGGCAAATTCCCTCAGAACTCGTCCATTTTTGTTTTTTCTCCGACTGTTCCAAGACTGATGCTTGGAGTTCAGATCTCCCCCAATAATAACTGGACCGCGACGGTCTAAAAGTTTGACGAAGTCAGCAGTATCCAGTTGGTTCTTGGGCTGTTTGTACACAGCTGTCAGATACACCGGTCCCAAGTTAGTGGTAACTTGGATGGTGGTAGCTTCAAGCATGTGTAGCGGAGGGTCTGGAGCTTGACAGTGTTCAATGCTGCACCGGACGAAGATGGCAGTACCGCCCATAGGGCCAGTAAGCCTATCATTTCTGTAGCAGCTATAGTTTTGTAATTTACAACTATCTGCTGGCTTCAAAAATGTCTCATTGACTAGAAAAACGTCAATGTTATGATCGCTGGCGAACACTTCCAGCTGATCTCTCTTGCGACTGAGTCCATCTGCGTTCCAGGCTCAGATGCGGAGAGAAGAAGGGCGCGTCTTACTTCTGGTGTCGGCCATTGTTGGTGCTAACAGTGGGGGCCCAGAAGGCAGGCTGACTCGACAGCTGGCTAATTATCAGAGCGGCATTGCTCAGCAATGAAGCCGCTTGATTAAGTAGCTGCTGAAGAGTCTGGAAGGATTCTTCAAAGTTCAGGAGGGGGGGGGGTCTGAGGGAAGGACTGCGGTGGGGATGCTACTACCGCCTGACGCGGTAGCACACCCCTCTCGGAGCGTACCGCTGGTCTCACCGGGAGTGGTGAGGTCTTGGCAGGTTGCCTCCGTGCCTGAGTCGCCTGTCGACGAACGGTTGCCTCTTTGAGCCTGTTCGGAGGGGCGGCAGACGGAGGGGGAACAGGTGCGGACTGAGCCGCACGATTCCTCCTCCCCCGCTTCCTCTGTTTCTTAAAACCGTCTGCGTCTGTTCCTGAGTCAGGAATAACAGTCGCAGTGGTGCGAGTAGGCGTTGGTGGTGCAGGTTGAGAAACCACCGCTGGGGAAGGGGTAGCAACAGGTGTCGCTTTGGCCATTGCCACGTATGGCAACGGCTTTTTCCACGCTGATACAGCTGGAGCAGGAGCTGGAACGTAGCTCGGACGTGGAGCTGTCCTCCTCTGTCGGTTGTCGTTGGGCCGTCTGGTCGAAGCACGTGATGGACACATGCGAGAACCGGCGGGATGATCGGCAGGGGCGTTGCGCGCCTTGCAGTTCACACAGCAAGGCTTTTCAGCCTTGCTGGGACACTGCTGAGACGCGTGTTCACCGCTGCACCACGAGCAGCGCGGTTTTGAATGACAACCGCCAGCGGTGTGATACAACCCCTGGCAGTTGAAACACTGCTTAATTCCGTCGATCCTCCACTTCTTCTCAACGGAGACTTTAAAATATAGCAGTGAAGCTATATTGTAAATTCCGGTGTCACCACGAGCTACCTCAACAAGAAAGAGAGGCATCTCGCGGCGAGCATCAATAGGCCCTTTGTAGAGCCTAGAGATTTTAGAAGGTCGGTGTCCAAGAACGATCAGCTCTTGCTTCACGTCTTCAAGAGGGATCTCCACGGGAAGCCCTCTGATAACAACCCTAAGAGGTTGATCCGACTTGAGCGGGAGAACGTTGTACTCAACGTCCTTCAGGCCCTTGTCCGCACGAAGGTCTGCAAGAATGCGCGTCAGATTGCGATAATTCGCAATAGTGTTTGTTTGCAACACTATGCCTGACACGCGATTCTTAGCGCTCAGAATGGTGACCCCCGATTGGTCACACCGGCTTCTGAGCAGCATGTAATGTTGCCGTCTAGTGAGAGTAACCGTGGGAGGTTTACTCTCATTAGCGGGGCCTGACTTGGCCGATATCAATGTTCATAGCCGAGGCCTGAACATTTTTGACACGTTCCACTGTCTCCTGAACCCGCTTTGGTCGTTTTACTGACGCAATCGAGCCCGCGGAGACGGTGGATGAGTCCGAACGGAGACGTTTTACGGAGCTATCCTGGTGGACGTCCATGTCGCTCTCTTCAGAAGACGAGAAGGCGGCATCTACGTGCTCATTAATGAGCACGTCAGAGTCCACCGAAGAACGACCCGAAAACGGAACGTTGAACCGATCGATGGAAGATCGGCTTTCAGAGTCACTATCATCAGTGTGATATGACGATGACATACTCGACGTCGGTCTCGAAACACGGCCAGAATTCGCGAACGTATCGGTGTCATTGATGAGACCCCCGAAAGCGCGGTTCTCCAGTCGTAACTTCGAAGCGGAGCCATTACTCGAGTTAGGATTGACTCCAGCTGCGGGAACGCCAGCTGGAGACACTACGGAGCCGCTAGAGCGGCTTGATGATGCTGCATCAGGCTGGCTGGAAGGAGCACAGCCCGATGGAGACACAACAGACGACGTAGACGACGTAGTAGGGATGGCGGCGGGAACGCCAGCTTGCAACGATTTACGATGTTTAGATTTCCTTCCAGCTTTACTGCTTACGGAAGCAGCTGGAGAGGACGTTTTGCGGAACTGGTCACGCATGTTGCTAGCGGCGGGGATGCCAGCTAGTGTCTCAACGGAGTCACTTTTGCGACGTCCGTGAGTCGAATCACCACTTGCACAAGCAGAGGTGGCTTCTTTACGAATACTTCCGGAAGTAGCTGACCTGAAGCTTGAAGCCCTCGACGGAGGTCGAGAGTCCGAAGCTGCAGAGTCAGCACTCCGGTGTACCTCAACGGTGACAGTAGTCACTGCACCGTGAGGCTTTTCAGGGGCCTTAACACAGACCCCATCGCTCAACACCCGTCGAGGATGTGACCTAGGAGAGCTGGCTGGAGCCCTCCCGGAGGCGCCAGCGCGACCACCGGGAGTCATCCCGATAGCTCTAAACAGAGCTATACGGGTGTATATTAAAAGATGATTCAATTAATATCAAAAGTTGCGGCTAAACCTGCTAAAACAGTCTACAGCCGATCGTTGCGGTTATTAAATAACCGTAGATCGCGAAAAAACCAGACAGCACGCACTTAATACTCACCGCTATCGTTGAAAAGCACGCTCAGTCAGTAGAAAATACCCAAATAAACACCGGCAGACAACACATACGTGTGCACAGCTCGGAGTCACTCGGCCAACTTCTGTCCCATTTCTCTCGTTGTCGGGGTTTTTATACGAAGTTCGGTGTTCTACCCCTACCCCATGCGGCTCTCGCATTGGCCGGGTTCGGTGACGGCTTATCTCGGATCCTGCGCTCTGATTGGTCCAAATCTCGAAGCTAGGAAAAACCAGTCGTAAAGACTTTAGCCGCACGTGCAGGATTTGTGACGTCACGGAAAAAAAAACTATTGTCTCAGGCACGTACACAGACTGACTGGCGACACCATACTTGCTACAATATCAAATAGACTATGATATAAATTATCTTTAATTTTAAAGTCTATATTAAAATCGCCTGTTAAGATGATTATGTGATTTTTAAAGTTAATATTACACAAATGAATTATATTATATATAATATTCAAAAAATCATCATAATTTCCGACAGGTGATCTGTACAACGTAATAATTGTAGTATTATAATCATTAATTTCAATAGCTGCAATTTCACAGATTTGCTCTTTTGACATTTTAGTAAAATAAGGTAAGGCTTAAATTTGATTTAATAAAAATGGCAACACCGCAGTATTCAATTTCGGTTCTGAAATAAATATTAGCTAGTTTATAATCCGGTATACTGTAGTAGGTATAATCTTGTCTGGACAGCCAATGTTCATTAATACATAGTATATCAACGGCATTGTCACATGCGTATGCCTCCAAGGTACTTACCTTATTTTTTAAACATAATTTTTTAAACGTTTAAGTGCAGTACTTTTAAAGTAGAGTTATTCAGTGTTGCGTTATGAGGCTCTTCTTCTAAAGACATACTGGCGGATAACAACCTCGGCCAGAATTGTGGGTTTTCAATGTGCTTCTTTGAGTGATAAGAACAACCAAGTTTGAAGCAAGTGTTGGTGCCTGGTGTTTCTATTTTGGATACGCTGATTTCTTCGTTCGGAATTTTTGAGCGTACATAATAGGGGATAGGCATGATTTTTTTAAATTTTTTTTATTATATTCCTCTTGTTGCGTATAAACATAAAGAACAGTTCTTAATTTTTTTTTTTTAATTTGAAGGCTTAAAAAAATCATAAATGTATGTAGCGCGCGAAAACGACGTCATACCCTTCTAACTGACACATGATACTACTAGTCTAACCCGCCTACATAGTCTGTTGTGAACTTATTTGTTTGTATAACTTTTATAGTTATGTAAAGTTAGAGTGATTTTAATTAAAATAAAGTTTAATTCTATAAAAACAATTTATACATGTTTACCGAATTAAATTTTATATTAAAATATATAAAATATGGAAGATCCTGGCCCCAGTACTTCGAAACATAGTCGAAAATATTGTTTAGTACCAATGTGCACAAATAGTTCAATTAGAAATCCAAAAAAATAATTTATATCATTACCTGATGACGAAAAACAACAGAAAAGCTATGAGGCAAAATAAAACCTATATTTCAGAAAAAAGTAATGTTTATGTTTGTGAAGACCATTTTAATGTGAGTACATATATTTTATAAATTATTTTAATAATAAATGCGTGAAAAATTGTTTAAAAACAAATACAAAACTCTCAAACAATACAATATAAACACGTAAACATTATGTTTTGTCTGTATCTGTGACGTCAAACCCTTATAGTCTCAGTCATATCTACTCGGCAACCTTCGCGGCGTGGCCGGCTTATTTCAAATTTACAATATTTTAATTAAAAAATTTGGCTTTAATATTAATTAAAATGTGACTTTTGTTGTGTTAGGTGACATAACTAACATTAAAATATCAAAAAAATTTAGTTTTAAGGAAATATAAATTTTATGCGTATCCCCTATTCCTGAGTTGTTCTTCACTTGTACCGGTAAGTAGTCTTCCTACGAAGAACCAAGCCGTTTTTGGTGCCGCTTGCAGTCCATCAGACTGTTTTTTGGATCCTATAATCAGTTTTATTGCGTAGCCGTTTATGTTTTTTTGTTTTGGACCACAATAAAACCATCATCTGATTTTGCAAGTTGGTTAGTATTGTCATTTTGGTTGGTAGCATTAGTATTTTTTTCCTTCTGGTCGCCATTAACACGTGGTGATTGTTTATTTTTAGGTTTTGGGGCAGCCTAATCAACCTGCTTGTTTTTGTTTGCCGGTATTTAAGGTTTCTGCTCCTTTTTGTTTGCATCGTCGGACATGACGTACAAATTTTTGACAGCTGCGATGACAGGTTTGGTAGAACTGTCATCTGGCGGTGAAATTTGGCAATTTTTGAGGAAATTAATTTTTTCCCTTAAAAGATTTTTGTTTCCTCCATTTCCTCAAGTTGTTTTATTAACAACTTATTTTCTTTATTCAAAGCAACAAGTTCATATCTATTGAAATCTTCAGGAGAACACACAGTCAACACAAATTACACCATTTACCACTTTTTTACCACATGGTTTACATTTTACATCGTTATTAATATTTTTCTCGGAGCGCTGCTCCTGAGAATCATTAACACTCGCCATCTTTTTTTAACCCTCAATACCAATGCACAATAATGCAAATGTAACTAGAAGACAAATTTTAATAAATAAGTTTTTTTCATAAAAAAAAATTTACTCAATTGCTTTATTTTTAATCTTAATTTCTATCAAGGACAATGTTTCTTTATTTTTAAATATTCTTAATTCTATGTTTTTTATTTCCTTTTCTATTTCAAAAATGGTTTGTTTGGATTTTAATTCCAAATATAAAATTTTCATGTTTATTTGATGTTTTTCTCTTTTCATTTTAAGTATTTCTTTATAATATTCTTCTCGGTTTTCCTTTAGAATAGAATATAATTTATTAACAGTTAGAATATACATAATATGCATACTGCATGTCATAAGTTACAATGTACATTATGTTTATAAAGAAAACAAATTAAATTTATAACTAAAATAGTACATACGTACATTAAATCTAAAACAAACTATAATCTTACAATATAATCTTATAGTTTACCAATACAAATTTACAAATTTAATGAGTATTAGTATATAATTATAATTACATTGAATCTGTTGGTATTAATTTTAAATTCGTTTGAAGATAGTCTTCAATGCTGTAGAAACAATACCGTTGTAGCATATTTATCACAGAGAGTTTCAATTTTGTGAATGGAAGTTGTATAATATGCTCTGGCAGATGATTATACAGAAGAGGGCTCCAATAGTCTGGACTTTGTTTAGTTTTATTGAGACGAACAAGTTGTGTAAATTAATTTGGTTTTGTTTCTAGTATTGTGACTGTGTGTATTTTCATGTTTGGTAAATCGATTAGGATTTTTTTTGACGTATAATAAGCATTCATAAATATATATATATAGACGGAAAAGGTAATATTTGCAAATTGCGCAAAATGAAAAGTACACAGGATAATTTACTTGCCAATTTAGCTATGTGCTCCTTCCAGTTTAAAGTTGCATCTAAATGTAGACCAAGAAATTTAATTTTGCACTCGCTATTTTCCATTAAGATTACAATTGTAAAAATAAAATTTTGAGTTTTCTCAATAATAAGTTTTAATTTGTTAGCTGTAAATCAGTCCTTGACTCGTGAAATGATACTTATAGCCTGATCTGTTGCTGACTGTAAGCTATTTGATAAACTTAAAAATGTAGTATCATCCGCAAATAGAACTGTTTTGGAAGATTTTATGTTTGCAGGTAGGACATTTATATATAGTACAAATAGACTTGGTCCAATAATAGACCCCTGTGGAACTCCGTATGTACAGTGGCTACTTCAGAAAATTCTCCATTGACGTAAACTGACTGCATCCTATTACTTAAGTATGAGGCGCTCAGCTGATTTGTTATACCTCGGACTCCATAGTGTTGAAGTTTATGCAACAGCATATCATGTGATATGCGGTCAAAGGCCTCAGACAAGTCGCAAAAGGTGGACGCGATATAATGACCTCGTTCTATTCGTTTCAAGATAAAATTAACTGCATCCAGAACAGCATCACTTGTGTTAAGTTTAGGCACGAACCCATATTGACAGTTACTGAAAACGTCGTTTTTATGCAAAATATTAACTAATCTGCCTTTAATTAGTGTTTCAAAGATTTTTGAAAAAATTGTAAGGAGCGATACTGACCTATAGTTCTCTACATCGTCGAGTCGCCTTTTTTAAACATCGGCGTAATTTTTGACATTTTTAATTGGTCAGGAAAATTACCATGAACAAAACAAATTTATTATGTGTGAGCAATGATGTGCGCAACATTTTTTTACAATTTTAATATTGAAACCATATATATCAGTACTTAGAGGTATTATTTAGAGACTTAATAGTATTAACTACTTCAAAATAATCAGTAGGATGAAAAAAAAAATGATCCGTTAACATTAACAAAGAAATTATTGTAGTCCTTGGGCGATATTTTATGACTATTTTTTTTTATTATCTTTGCCGGTATTGTTCACGGTTTTGATAATATTCCATATGGCTTTATTTTTATTATTTGAACTCTTAATCATATTAGTGTAATAGTTTTTTTTTTTTTTTTTGTCAATTTTATTTGGTTTTTGTAGAAGGTTCTATAACGCTTGTAAATATTAAAAAGTGTAGTTTTATTGATGGTAGAATTATTCATAATATCAAAAATAAAACTTAGCATGTTATTAAGTTTCCCTAGTTCGGGACTGTACCATATACAGTTGCACAAAAAAGTATACATACCCCCAACAAAATATCTATTGCGTGCTAACAGCATTTGATTTTGCCAACTAAAATCATTCTATACATCGGTAATTTATAGAAAAGTAACAAATTTTAAGAAATGTTAAATTTATTCAATAAATAAATATACAAAAAACAGAAAATGTCATTATTTCTCAGTCAAAAAAGTATACATACTTTAAATAATTACTACTAATAAATCAAAATAGATTAATATTTAGTTGGACCTCCTTTTTGCTTAATTACCTCCTTAAGCCTACTAGCCATTGAACAAACTAAGTTTTGAGTGGTGTCAGAAGAGATTTTGTCCCATTCCGCTTGGAGAATACATTTTAGCTGATTTTTGTTAGTTATTTTGTTTTTCCTTATTTTCATTTCTAGTTCGTCCCACAAATGCTCGATGGGATTTAAGTCTGGAGACTGGGGAGGGGAATAGAGTTGTTAAGGAACATAATACAAAAGCCATTCTTTAACTATCATTGCGGAATGCTTCGGATCGTTATCTTGTTGGGAATATCATCCTGCGCGATGACCCATTTTTTTCCACCGATTGCTGTAGATTTTCCTTTAATATGTTCAGATAGATAAATCTATCTATAGTTTGTTCTATAAACACTAAGTTTCCCACCCCAGCTCCAGACATACATCCCCAAACCATCACCGAACCGCCGCCGTGCTTAATGGTTGGGACAATATTTTTAATATTCATTTCGTCGTTCTTTTTTTTCCATACTCTTTGCTTTCCGTCATATCCAAATATATTGTACTTGCTTTCATTCGTGAACATAACATTATTCCAAAAAATTTGATCGGCATTTTCGTACTTTTTTGCAAACTCTAGTCTTTTTTTCCTGTTTACTTCAGATTTAAGGGGCTTTTTACGGGGTATACGACTATGATAGCTTTTCTTTCTCAAACTTCAACTTCTTCTGTTAGTTTTACTGCACTAAGTCTAGGGTCTTTTTCCACTTTTTTAAGGATGTCCCGTTCAGCACGTGGTGATAGCAAACGAGGACGTCCACTTCTGGGTCTACTTGCAATACAACCAGTATTATTGTAATTTATTATTACTGTTTATATACTAGATTTACTTCTATTTACAATTTTGCCAATTTCCCCTAATGATTTACCATCCCTTTTTAATTTCACTATTAACTCGCGAATATCCCGGCCAGTTTCTTTTCCTTTCTTACCCATTGCAATTGTTAACAATTATTAAATTTCTGCAACATAAACAAACGACCTACTAGACCATACTGCATATTTATGTACAATGTTCATCTTAATCATCATTCATTTTATTTGTGAGTTACAACATGTATCTGGACATGTGGTGACTAGGTATGTATACTTATTTGACTTATAAATAATAAGTTATTTTGTATTTTTGATATCAATTTAAAACATATTGTGATAAAATCTTAAGATTTCCGAGTTTTGAGCTAAATGACATAGCGTATGCCCCTTTTCTGTAATACATTCATGTTTACTATCGCACGTTTACTATCGTAGTGGTAATTTTATTTGCACGTTTGTAAAAACAATTTTTATATAAATTTAAAATTGTATTATGGAATTTCTCATAACATAGGTTTGCCTCAAAACAACTATAAATATTTCCCCAGTCAATACCTACTAATTGTTCAGTAAAACATTCTAAATTTTTGTTATTAAAAACAAAGTCTGTGTTATTCTTTACAATTTCATTAGACTTTTCCGTGTCCGATTTTATAAAAGTCATATTCAAATCCAGTACGATCCCGAAATGATCAGAAATGTGCGGATTAATGACTTTACAGGTAAACAAGTTTTTGTCAATGTTTGTGAGTACATTGTCAATACAGTTTGTAGAGTATCGGTAACTCTTGTGGGTTCATTTGTAGTGATGTACATATTAAAAGAAGACATTAAATTTAGAAACTCTCTGGTGTTATTACTGTTAGAATTGAAATCTATATTATAGTCCCAGACTAGGAGAAACTGCTGGTTATGTTGATATATATTGTGCATCATATTGGTAGTGTTTGTGAAAAATGTGTCGAAATTCTCCCCTGAAGATCTGTATAACACAATTAGGATACATTTATACAGTGTGAGTTCAATTGCACATGCTTCAGTATCTATTTCTACACAAAATTGAGATACCATTTTTATATTGAACAACAATTGTAAGGAATCTCTTGCTAATATTAAAGTACCTCCGTGTTCAGGATTTAATCTGCAATAGTGGTTAATAACACTCTACCCCGGTATGTTAATTAAATTTATTTCACTTTGCTGTAGCCAATGTTCCGTTATACAAACAATGTTAGGTTTTTCATTGAAAATATGATTTAACACTACGTCTATTTCTGTTATTTTGTTCCGCAAGCACTGCACATTTAAAGAGAAAATTGACAGTTTTTGGGGGAAACACTGTTTGTGTTCCGGAGGCTTGTTCTTGATAATTTTCTTCTTTTTTCGGAAAAAATATGAAGGGTCTTATTACTCCTTTCACCGGCCAGTTGTCTGGGTTTTTAATTGTATCTTGGTTCTTTATATCAATTGTGATTTTAATACATAACTAATCTGATACTTTGGTATTCATTTTTTCGCAAGAGATATTAGAAATGCCAAATTCTTTAAGGTAATTTACTATATTATCTTCAGTTGTTTGTAAATGGAATTTTGAAATGAAGAAAGATTTCTTTTGTTCAACTGTGGATATTGTAGTATTTATTTTCGTGCCTACAATGTTGGAACGTTTTTTCTTGTTTCTTTTTACCGTGTGCCATTCCTCATCTACTTTACTTTTGTGAGAAACTTCTTCAGTTATACCGAAATTTTGGGTTTCCTGTAGCTGATAGGTTTGTGTGTGATCCTTTTGCGCCATCTTGCTACCAACTTGATCACATAAAACTTGTGCCATTGTCTTCTTTTTTTCTTGTGATATTTTATGTTCGTCTGACTGCCGTGTCATCTTCTGGTCCGTGGTCAAACCCGTGTTTTCAAAATTAGCCAATTTATTGTTTAAAGAATTTAACAGTAAATGTTCTATTTTTAACATCCTATCTTAGATCTCTTGATATTTTTTCTCATTGAGCTCATACATCTTTCTGTATGCCTTGTTTTCGCCTTTTAATAATAAATTTTCTCTCAGTACGTTTTGAATTAACACTTCTTCTAATGACAGTGGAGGTCCACTATCGTTACATATTAAACACGACCATTTTTGATTTTTATCATCCCCGGCACACTTATTGTGGAAGGAAGAATCACAACTTGTGCACTGAACACCATTTTTCACCACTTTATTGCATTTTCCGCACTTCTTTTTATCACTTTTATCGCAGCGATTTTCACCTGTATCTTCACTCTCCGCCATCTTGAAGTTGTGTTTTATTTTTTTAATTCTTGAAGATATATCTTCTGCTTCAAATTTTTTATTCTTTGACTTTAAAGTTTTAGGTTTCTGACTTTTTTATTTATATTTGTCCCTGAAGGTGATATATTTTCAAAATGGGTTCGTTCTAGTTCTATAATTTCGCAAGCACCTTGCGTGGTCTTAGGTGGAGAAGGAGATGGAAAGGTTTCGATAGGAGCTTCTTCAGGATGATTCCATAGGATTTCTACTGGGTCATTCATGCATTCTATGAACAGTGAATTAATTTAAAATCTTACTTTATACACGTACAACTATTACTATACCTTCATAAATTAAAGCAGTGCTGTAAAATGGGTTTTTAGTGGCTCAAGTAAAGTCAAGGGCTTTAACTCAAGGGCTTTATAATAGCCAGAATCCTTCCTTCTGCGTCAGTAATTTTAGTCGCAACCGCAGACTCATCTCCTGTTTTAAATTGTTCGAGGCGGTTGCGACTAACATTCTGACGCAGTTTTTTCTTTAAATTTTTGTAGTAGTTGGAAAGTTGCTGTGGCGTCCGCTTCTCTCCAAATAACCCAGCGAATTCCTCAGAAATCCTTCCCCACGTTTCATTTTTTTTCTTTTACTGTGACAGCGTTTGTATTTTTATTCTCAATTATGTTTGCATATTTTTGGATTATATCTATCAATATTTCCTTTGACCTTCTCCCTCTCTTCTTTGACCTAAATCTTTTCTCATTGGTTATGTCTTCATTTACACGATTCATTTTCAACTAAAAGAAATCAACATTCATACTATATAAAACAATATGTTTTATCAGTAGTTATATAAATATATTTATTTTTTTTGTACATATAATTACATACTGTTTTTTTTTGTATACTGTATTTTTAAATATCTTTTCTTAAGTTATTTTTCAGCTTGTGACGAACTGTCAAATGATATTTATAACCACAAAATATTTATAACCTAACCATTTAAGCACCTTAAATGGCACCGTTCACCATATATTTTACACTAATCTCAGTTAAGTTAACTCCTTGTGTGAATTGCCTTTAGCAACGCAATTAATTTTTTACTCAAGTTTAACAAAAATCTAGATTAAATGTAACTTAGGTTAAGGAAACTTAACTCTGACATTAGCAATCGGGCATAAATGTTTTTACTAAATTATAGATGATTTCCTGTCTTATGCCTTTTCTTTTGGGTCGAGTTGTTTTAATGATTTCCTTTGATTTCTTAGAAAGATCCTCTTTTATATTTAACAATAAAGTCTCTATCTAGTCCCACTTCATTTACTTAATGATTGAAAAATAAAATAAAATTAATAAAATCCTAATAATTAATTAGAAAAATTAAAATTTATATTCAAAATGTTTATATGTTGTAATATAAATTGTTGAATTGTTTATCATTACTAATTATTCTCATCTTTCTTGCTGACTGGCACTACACTAACACAGTTTCACAATTAGCGCTACCGTTCATTCTTTCATTAATCTTGCACAATTGAATATGTTCTTACTGGACCGGGTGTCGTGGTTGAGCCGGAACTTATATCTCAGCCTTCGATACCGATCTTTTTATGTACTTGGTGTAAGCTTTTAAGTGTTAACTTTTCATGCGACTCTTAAAACTATTATAACAAATGTAATGTAAAACTGATGTCTCCTGTACCACGAAATTTGCGTTGACTGCCCCATTTCTATGAGTTCTTGGCCTACCTCCTTGTTTGCGGATGATCCCATTGCAACGATTTTTTTTTCCTCACTTCAGTATGTTATATTTGTCACGGTCGCCATGTAAGAGGAATGTATACGTGTATGAATACGATACATTATACTTAATAATCGTTTACTGAGTTAGTGTATTTGTACATACCATAGTTACGTCGATGAGTATCTCGCGACTCAATTATTTAATTAAATAGAGGGTAAGGTTGCCAATATCGTTCCACTTTTTTATTTATTCGTTCCAAAAAAATAAATTTGTACATTTTTTACAAAATAAACACTGTATCATGTAGCTATAAAATTTTTGTATAAAATATATATATATATTTTTTTGGAATTATACAATAGTAAAAATTACAAAATATACGCATTTTTCTAAACTTTGTAAGAGGTACGATTTAGGAACCAAGTTTCTTACATCGTACCCGTAGTTTCTTAAATCGTACTTGGTATGACTAAATGAAGAATGAGGATTAATAATTAAACTAATTATAATATGATAACGAAAAAGTTTTATTATTTGGACCATTAAATAATTGTAATACACATAAACATTATAGGTAGTAATGGTACTGATATTTTCTATTTAAAAAAGAAGAAATTTACTTAATTGTTACAAAAATCACAAACATAAGAAGATTTACCTCCTGACCACCCTGCACATGTTTCATGGGCTCAATTACTACACTTTACGCAGATAAGTATATCTTCTATTATGTTTTCATTGCATAAAACACATTGCCAATCATTTTCATTGTAAGACTCCATTCCAGACTTACATTGTCGTGTTCTTTCCCCTTTTTTTTTGATTTCATCATATTCGACTTTGTTTTCTTTTAAAGTTATTTTCTTTCTTACTTTGCTGGCTCTGTTGTATTGCTAAAAAAAAAGTCCACCTTCTCTTTCTAATTTTTATTTTTTGTACCTTCTCTTCCTTCGTTTTTATTTTTTGTACCTTCTCTTCCTTCGTTTTTATTTTTTGTACCTTCTCTTCTTTCGTTTTTATTTTTAGGCAAAGATTATTTTTATGAGGACTTGATGTCAATAAAACTGCTTTTTATGCACCTTACTGAACTCTGTTCTGGTATCATTTGTTTGGTTTTGGAAGGGGATTTAATTCATTGATCTGCCCAATTAAGCAACTATCGGGATTTTGGTCAATATTGTTAATTGTTTGTTCATTTGATGAAATTATTTCCTCAGCTGGGGTTTCTTCTACTTGAGTTGAAATTTCTATTAAATTATCACTTACTGTGAAATCTTCATTTTTAAAAACATGGCGATTAACTGGCCATGTACGAAATCCACTTGCTGCATTAGATAAAGTGGCAGCTTGGCTGTACGCTTCATTCAGAAGTTCGGACACTCCTAATTGAGTAACTTTTTTCCCACATTTGTACGGATCCATTTATTGATTGCCTGATCATAGAATGTTTCCATGGGTTTGAAAACAGAAACATCAAGTGGTTGTAGTCGATGGGTTGTGTGTCCTGGAAGTTGCAACATTATCACGCGTTCTCATTGTTCTCTTGCCAATTGGATGGCCTTAAGATTTTACGAGTGCGTGGTGTGACCATCTAACAGTAATAATATTTTATTAACAACAGTTGGCTTTAGAAAAGCAATGAAATGTTTGAACAATTTTACAAGTAACTCTGTATTTATATATCCAGACACTTCTACAAGAGCACCGGAGGGGGCACCTTTTTCTAGAACTAGCTGTTTTCGTACCCACTTAAAAATAATCATGGGAGGTACAAAGTGTCCCGCTGCGCTCGTGCAACAGACAAAAGTAGTGTTTCCACCTCTCTCGCCACTTGTGATTGTTCCAATTTGATGCTTTCCTCTTAATGCTATAACCTTCTGTCCTCTTTTTCGAACTGTCGAAAAGCCTAATTCATCAACATTAAATATCCTTATGGCGTCAATTTTATTATCATCGACAACCTTTCTCAATATGGCAAAAAATCCATTCACATTTTCTCTATTTAAGTCTTTGCTCCGAGTAAGTGAAGTGCACTCGGCTTGCTTTAATCTAAGTTGAGGATGTCGACGCATGAAAGAATAGTACCATTTCTTATCAGCGGTTTTAGTGTTCTTACTGTTTATAATATGCGGATTCGCTTCCACAATGAGCCAGTTTCCTTACGTCCATAATAGTCGAGCCAAAAAATGATCTTCTAAAAAGAGAATATGTTTTACTAGCTCTTCTTCTATAATTGCAGGCAAAGCTGTGTTACGGCCATTTAATGGAACTACATTAGATCTTTCGACACCTCGTTTAACTTTTCTCGCCAAATAGCGTTTGAATGTGGGTTTCGGAATATTATATTTTCTACAACGTTCGTTAAAACCAATTTGATTCAAATTGTAATCGTGTATAGCATTTTTCATGACCTGGCTAATATTCTTGCAGGACAGGAGCGAGAACCTGCCGTATAAATATCAGGCAAATCACGTGCCTTGCAATTAACACAGCAAGGCGGCTCGTCTCTATCGGTGCATTTCTGTGATGTGTGATCACCACTGCACCTGTTACTACGCGGCTTGGCATGACAGCCACTAGCCGTGTGATATAAACACTGGCAATTGTAGCACTGCTTGATCTCGTTAGTGCGATTCTTTTTCTCCACTCGTATCTTGGAAGTGGAGAAGAGATTTTAGGTTGTAGATAGCGATTTTACCCCTCGCTAACTCAATCATCACCTAAGGCACGGTTCGACGTGCGCCTACAGGCTGGATTATAGCCAAGTTGATTTAGCTCATACTGGATGTCCTGTAGAGAGATCTCCACAGGCAATCCACGAATAACAACCCGCAAGGGTTGTTCGGACCTGACCCGTATGACGTAGTATTAAGTCACAGGGGGACACTTTGCCTGGTTGGCAGCTGACAAAGTCGTCAAGAGCGACTTTACCCCTTACCTAGGTGAAGCCTCCATTTCGTCCTTCTCGGCGACATAAGAGACTTGGACCTGATGTGGCGACGCGCTCTGAGGCGTGAGAGTCTTGGAGGCCGTTTAAGGTCATTTCAATGACTACACGGATCCACCCGAGATCGTGGACGAGTCAAAGCGTAAGCGCTTGCTCGATGTGTCCACCTGGATCTCTATAACACACTCTTCCGCGCAGGTGGAAGCGACTTCCGACTGTGCACTAAAGAACACGTCGGAGGCAGGGGACATCCGACCTCCCTGAGGATTGTTAAATCGATTGGTGGGGGAGCGGCTTCCTGAATTTGAGGAAGCGCTCGACCTGATGGACCTGCTGGTCAACTTCTTGACAGAAGGTGACTTGACAGCTTCACTTACTGATTTAACATCAGTACGTGAAGCATTACGCAGGTTAGACCTGGAGCCGGAGGCACCCGACGGAGGTTGGGTGTCTGGGGTCGCAGGACTAGCTGAGTCCTTCACGGTGGTGCTTGCTCGAATACTGTGAGTCTTCTTCAAGGCCTTATCCAAAGCTTAAGATTTTTCAGTTGGACATCTGATGACATCACGAATGTTACCCTCAGATCTCTTAGCAGCACTGGAGCCGGAGGCACTCGGTGATGATGAGTGCCCTGTGGCTGCCAGACAGGCTGCGTTCTAACGATTTTGCGAACAGCACCTTCTCCGAAGCTCCTGCAGGAACTTCAGAAGTGCATACAGAAGACCTGATGGCTGATACGACATCAAGTGAAAGGCAGATTCTCCTATCCATGGGCCCTGAAACAAAGGCACGGCTCGACCGCTGTCGAGCGCCTGCACCTAAGGCCTGGGGTTCCGCGGATAGCTTCCCGGTGACGCCAGTGCGTCCACCGGGGCCATCTCGGTTCGCTAACAGAAAGCGCTGAACGAGATACCCTATCCGAAGGTTGCAGTTTCTCCTGCTAACAGTCTGAAACCTATTGTTGCGGTTACTCTTACAAGAAGAGAACCGTAAACTGCGATCCAGACAGCGCAAACACTCAATACTCGCCCACCACAACACTGTAGAAGCACGAGTCAGTTGAATACAGCACCAGGCAATAATACTGTTCGGCCAATGTTTACTGAACGGCGAACAGACTCAGACTTGTGTCGTAAGTGTTATTCAGAGTAGCGGTTTTGATGCGGGGGAGGAGAACGGAGTCCATCAGTTCCCTCCAGGAGGCGGTGCATCAACCGCCACAAGGCCTCGGCTCAGGGTCTGGTTGTAGACGGCGACGTCAGCGGCGTCGAAGGCGAACCAGGAAGTCATCCAGCAGCAGCGAACGGTCCAGGCTACCGGCAGGAGGTTACGACGGAGCCCCTGCAGGATACTGGCCGATTGCTCATTGGCCGGGCAACTGCCCAGGGATTACTGCTGGTAGGTCCCTGAGGGAATTACCGGTCGAAGAGAACTTAGGAAGGGAGTAGGTTGAAGAATAAAACTCGAAGTTCCATGTCTAGAAGTTAACCGAGCGTGGAACAGAGTGGATCTGGGAGCGAGCGGCGCTTGGGAAGAAATGGTGCAGGTTTTACGCGAAGTTCGGTGACTTTCCCTACTCTCTAAGGCGAAAGCGGGAGACGTCCATAAACCTGCCCACAATCTTGTCTTGTCTTGTCTAATCCTGTGGAAGAGTACCGGGCTGTAAGCCCTCAACACGTGTCTTGAGTATTCAAACTTGAAAAGTTGGAATAAAGATATACCTTTCCTGTAGGTCAAGATACTGTTCAACTGTGACCTATCATAAAAATGATACAATCACAGCAGAGCGAATCCTAGATGAAAGACGTTTATCAACAATCTGTCAGGAAACATTGCGGTCTGCGATGTATTGCGGTCTGCGATGTATTGCGGTCTGCGATGTTTCCATACATCGGCCGGAACATAGTCGACGGACGATGCTATAGTGGGGTTGGGGTACACTTGAGCGATCTGGAAGAACTTCTCAGCGCTAGCGCGAATGAAATCTTCCACACTCGGCACGCCCAAATCGTTCCTGATGTCGACGTTGCGCACAAACCAGGCAGCGCCTGAAGCCCGACGTAGGTACCTGTTCTGGAACACCTGGAGCCGCTTGATGTTAGCGGTACTGGAGTAAGCCCAGACAGAAGATATGTACGTCAGTATAGGTCGGATCACAGAAGTGTAGATCCTGGTCTTATTAGAAATGCTTAGACTGCTTTTTCTATTAGTAAGAGAAAAGAGCATGTCTAGTGACTTCCGCGCTCTGGTAATGGAGTCATATGCTCCTTCCAGATCAATTTGGGATCATAAATGAGCCCAAGATATTTGACCTTTTTGCACCAGGGAATGTCTTCACCGAACAGTCTAACCGCACCCGACGGAAGTCTAGACTTTTTAGTGAAAAGCATTGCCTTGGATTTGGCTCCATTCAACGCGACACGCCAGCGTTTGCACCAATTCTCAAGACTCGAGCAGGCGTGCTGGAGTCGTTGAGAGATTAGATTTGGGTCCCACGAGCGAGTTAAGTACGCTGTGTCATCAGCGTACTGGCACTTAATTGTTCCTTCCGATGTCGGCATGTCATTGGTGTACAGAGCGTACAACAATGGAAACCATCAGCGACAAACTCAGTGACACGCATGAGTTGATGGACAGTGGAATGTCCTTGTCGGAACCCGTGCTGCTCGTCAGGAATCAGACTGTTCGAGTCAGCATGGAACTGAAGCCTGCTGAGAATAAGCTTCTCAAGTATCTTGCCGAGACAAGACAACAAAGAAATTGGACATTAATTCTTAGCGAGAGAGCGATCGCCCTGTGCTTTTGGAAACAGAATTACGTCCGCCTTTTTCCAAGGACTTGGGAAGTGGCTGAATTTCAAAGATGAATTAAAAAGCAGTGTAAGAGAAAGCATTGCTTTCCTACCCAGGTTCTTAATCATCTTGTGAGAAATACCGTCCGGACCGGGAGCTTTCCTGATTTTCAGACGTTTGATAATCGCTACAACTTCTCCAGGAGTGCAGAAGTCATGATTATCGGGATTGAAATCTTCATCGGCTAGCGATTGAAGTTTCTCACCCACTTCTCGAACAAAATCAGGTTCAACAATATCCTCGTTGGGGCTGCACTGTGCCTGCAAGCTGTCGGCAAATGCCTCAGCCTTGCTCTGGCGATCGTACATTACGCCTGTCGATGTGATAATGGGAGGAATCTTACCACGCTTCCTACCTAAAGCCCTGGTCATTTTCCAGAGGGAGCAGTCGTCGGGTGACAGCTGCTCGAGAGTGCGAGACCATTCCTCATTTCGGTGTTCAGCCATAGCCAAGCGAACTAAACGGTCCAGACGGTTCATCCTGGATTTGTCACCGGATCGCGATTACGCTGCCAGCTGCGGCGAACGCGGTTCCGATCCAAAATGAGCGTAAGGATACGTCCAGGCAGTCGCTTGGCCTGAGTACGAATGGTCTTCTTGACAGTGGCTTCCTTCGCTGCTTCGCTCAGCATGACGGTAAACCGTTCAACTGCCGAGTCCAGCTGTTCAGGAGTAGCGATCTTCATGTTAAAATCAGATCGCTCTTCCACCAGTCTGGAGAAAGTAGGCCAATGCACTTTGGAGAGAGTAATCTCTGCAATGTGATTTGACGGTCCATTCACGTCCAAAATCACAGGATTGTGGTTTGAACTTAGTTCGGAAAGTGTGTAAACGTCACAGGGGTGATATATGTTTTTAAGAATAAAAACATCAATCACGTCCGGTTTGTGAGTCGGCACACGCGGGTAGTGAGTAGGCACACGCGGGTAGTGAGTAGGATCCTTAGGAGCCGTAACAATCACACCCGTGCGGTCTGCAAAGCGCCGCAACGTAAGTCCGTTCGTGTTATAAACACGGCTGTTCCACTGGGGGTGTTTAGAGTTGAGATCGCCGCCGATAATAACCGGACCTCGGCGATCGAGCAACTTCTCCAAGTCCTCAACGAGAAGTCGATTCTGTGGCGGTTTATAAGCCGCCGTCAGAAACACCGGTCCGAAGCTTGTAGTAAGCTCAATCGTTGTTGCCTCCATCTGGCTTATAGGGGGGTCATAGGCCTGGTGATGGTCAATAACAACCCGCAAAGGTTGTTCGGACCTAAGTGGAATGACGTTGTATTCAACGTCATGTAGCGACTTATCGGCCCGCATGTCACCAAGCAACTTGGTGGCCTTGCGGTAGTCTGCAACACAGGCTGGTTGCAGTACAATGCCGGAAGGAAGATTACGTGCATTTAGGATGGTGATGCCAGCTTGGGCACACCGACTCCTAAAAAGCATGTAATGCTGCTTACTTGTAAGTGTCACTGAGGGACACTTAGCTTGATTGGCAGCAGACAAAGTCGGCAAGGGCGACTTTGCCACCGGTGAGGCCTCCATGTCGTCCGATTTGGCGACATTAGATACCTGGACCTGAGTTGGTGACGCGCTCTGAGGCGTCAGGGTCTTGGAGGCCCGTTTAGGTCGTTTCAAAGACGACACGGAACCGCCCAAGACCGTTGACGAGTCAGAGCGCTGTCGAGCGCCTGTACCTAAGGTCGTGGGTTCCTCGGTAGTATTCCCGGTGACGCCACTGCGTCCACCGGGAGCCATTCCCGGTTCGCTAGCAGAGAGCGCTGAACGGGAGCCCTATACAAACATTGCAGTTTCAACTGCTAACAGTCTGAAACCGATTGTTGCGGTTTCTCTTATGCGAAGAGAACCGTTAATCGCGATGCAGAGAGCACGTAATCACTCTATACTCACCCAATAGCACGAGTTGTCAGCTAAGTACAGCACCTGGCAATAATACTGTTGCACCGATGCTTACTGAACGGCGAACAGAGTCAGAATTACCTGCCCACAGCTGAGATCTTATTTACATAGTTTAAGTCCGCTCATTTGAGCATAATATAACAGACGCTGTTTTTCCTATTGGAATTCTCGTTTAGATTTTCTTTATACACCTATATGGTGTTCTTGTCGTGGTTTGGTCACTCAAAGGTGACAGATCTGGGTCGTTTATGAGTTTGTGTTGTTGTTTCGTCGTATTCAAGGAACAAGTCCCTGAATTGCGGCGAGTCTTGATCTTTGATTTTTTCAAAGAATTTTGTGGCTTGTTCTTTGATGACCTCTTTAATGACCTCTTTAATGAGTGGCATTTGCAGGTCTCTGTGTAAATGTACGTTTCTAACATACGTAGGAGCTCCAGAGATTATCCTTAGGGCCCTGTTCTGGGCTCTTTGGACGGTCTCTATTTGCGTTTTACAAGCGTAGCCTCCATATTGGCGCTGCGTATAGTAGCTGCGGCCTGATGATCGTTTTGTACAGTCTGAGTTTGTTGGTTAAACTCAGACTGCTGTTTGAACGCAGGAGGGGCCAGAGTCTGCCCTGGGTACCTCGGTTTTGGAGTCTCTTTTATTTTATGTGAGCTGTCCAGGTTAGCCTCCTGTCTAGGACGACCCCTAGATATTTGACAGTCCTCACCCATGGGATGGTTTTACCTCCCAGTTTGAGTTCCAGCGTAGGGTTGATCTTCCTTTTAGTGAAGAGTATCGCTGAACTTTTGTCTGGATTGATCTTAATCCACCAGGTGGAGAACCATTCGTCCAGTTCATCCAGCTTGTCTTGGATGTGCTGGACGATGGTCGTTTCCTTATCCGCTCGGTAGAGCACTGCGGTGTCATACGCGTATTCTGCATCGAAGGTATCAGCTGTTCTTGGCATATCGCTAACGTACACGTTGTACAGCAGCGGGGATAGGCTGGAGCCTTGAGGCACTCCGGCTTCAGCTCTTCTTTGTGACGAGAGATGCCCGTTGTATTTGATGTGGAAGGTACGCCCTTAAGGTATGTCGCTACTTTTTTAACCAGGTGTAATGGTACTTGGGCTTGCATGAGTTTGTAGCATAGCCCGTTGTGCCATACCTTATCGAACGCCTTCGCAACATCAAGGAAGACTGCTCCCGTCGATCGCCGCGTGTTGAATCCTCCCGTTATGTACTCAACTACCTGAGTAGTTGGTGGTTAGTCGAGCACTGTCTCCTGAATCCGTGCTGGGTGTCAGGTATAGTGTCTTCCAACAGTTCATCAAGTCTTGTAAGCAAGACCCTTTCAATCACTTTACTTAGGTTACTTAGGAGACTGATTGGTCTATAGTTCTGGGGGAATTTTGGATCCTGGCCGAGTTTTGGGATCATAACAACCGCAGCGTCTTTCCAGGTGGTCGGAAAGTGACCCAGTCTCATAATTGCGTTGGCAATGTTTGTCAACACCACTATGACTCTTCTGGGCAGGTGGCGTATGGCTGCATTTGGGATCTCATCCAGTCCAGCGGCTTTGCGAGCGTTGACTTTGGAAGTTATCGCGTATACTTCTTCAGGTGTTGCGAAGTTTATGTTCTCATGGTCATGTGTTACACGGAGTCTGGTTCTGACCATTCTGTTTATACGGTCTATGTGGTCTAGATCCGCATTTTCGTAGTTGTTTTGAAATTGTGTTTCTAGACTGTTCGCAAGTTGTTCGGCTTTGTCAATCGAGCTATAGGCCAGGCCATTTTCCCCATGGATGAGTGTATTGGCGCGCCTTTTCTTCCCTATTACTTTGGCAATCCTCCAAAAGGTGTCCTGATTGTCATCGAGACTTTCCAGGGTGGATTTCCAACGCTCATTCTTGATGTCGCTGATTTCTGCGGTGACTTGACGGCCAATTTTGATTGTAGAGTCTCTTGTCCTCGGCGTTTCTGGTTTTTTGGAATTTTTTTCTAGCCCTATTTCTCTCTCTTATGAGTTTTCGTTCCCGTTGTGGGAGAGCAAGAGGGCTGGAGGTGTGGGCCACCTTTGAAGTGGTGGATTCAGCAAGAGCCCTCTGTACCTTCTCGGTGATTGAGTGGTGAAATTCTCCAGATCACCGATAGAGTCAAGAGGGGTCAGTGGTCCTAAGTTCTCCTTTAGATGTTGTGTGAAGAGAGGCCAGGTGGTTCTCTTGATCAGATTAGGCGGTGCGCAAGATGGTTCGGCGTTTATGACCGTGATCACCGGGTTGTGGTCGGACGTGAGGTCGGTGATGGAGTCGATGCTCATTACGTTGACATTCCTTGTCACCACTACATCAAGAACGTCGGGGGAAAACACTCTCTTGTGAAAGAAGGTGGGCGACTCTGGTCCGTGAACTTCTAGTCTGTTTCCAGTCGCAAATTTTAGAAGTTCTTTTGCTCCGACTGTTCCAGGTGGGGTGCTTCGCATTGAAGTCTCCAGCTGCGATCGTGGGGCCTGGTTTTTCGAAAAGTTTGGCCAAGTCGTACTAACGTAGTTGGGAGTTAGACTTTAAAAGTCGCTTTTGTGTTTGTTGCCACAGCTGCAGCTAGTTGGCTGAGGCTGGCTTCATGCACCTTTAGAAATAGGTCGGGTGTTGAGGTTGAAGTTCTGGGAGCCGTTTTGTCGGCTGGCTTAGTACTTCTTTCGTTGGCCGCGTTTCTGGGGATGTTGGTCCTGGGGGGCTGTGCGGTGCCCGATGTGGCCTGGCTGTATGAAAAGCCAGGTTTGATAGTTGCTGGCCTAGCGATGACGCGTAGCCTTGGATTGGAGGCTTTTTGTTGCTTAGCCGCATTTTTGGGCAAGGCTGGGCAGCCGCGATAATTTGCCGGGTTTTCGCCCTTGCAGTTAGCGCAGCATGCTTTACCCTTATCTCTCGTGTGTGTGCATGTGGAAGTGAGGTGGTTTTCGCTCGCACATTTGACACATTTGGGGGGAGCAGTGCAGCAGTTAGCAGCATGCCTGAATTGCTGGGATCTGTGGCACTGCGATATTTGATTGTTCCTTCGGAGCGTTTCTACTTTGATTTTTAAATTGAAAATGGAATCAATTTGAAAAGTCTCTTTGCCCGCGTTAGTTTTATCCAGCTCAACCATGATTAGTGGAGCTGGTTTTCTGGTGGGTCCTACTCTGATCCTTTTGGCTTGAATTATAGGGAATTTTAGCTCTTTCAACTCTTGATAGATCTCTTCATCTGGAATTCCAGTCGGGATGCCTCTGAGGACTACCTTGAGGGTTTTCTCCTCTGGTAGTTTGTAGGTGTGGTAGGGTAGTTCCCTAACCTCCAGCATTTTGGTGGCCGCTCTCAAATCTTTTGCGCTGGCAGGGTGTATGCGCACTGAGTCGCCTGCGGTGGAGGCACCTTTATGTTGATGTTTGCCATTTTTAGATCTTTATTTAGTTTTGCCCAGTTTACTTGGCTGCGCAAGATGATGGGCGGGATATTACTGGCTGTAGTTGCACTGGCAGGTGCTGCTTTTGCCTCATTTGGCTTTCCTGATGGAGCAGAGCTGGTGGATGGTGTTGGTTCTGCATCCTTGGTTATGGGTCCTGGGGTTGGTTGGTTGTCTTCTATGGTCTGTGGATATTCCTCAGAGTCTGAGGATGGACTGATGGATTTGGCCGTGTCAGCTCGCCTGAGCTTTTTGGCCTTTTCCCTGATCTCTTACGTTTGGTAACTAGCGTAAAATCTTGGTCTTTTTGACATTTTTCATTGTCAGTGAGAGTCTTGTCTGAAACTCTAGACCGATTTGGCGAATCATCACTCGCCTCATAGTCACTATCCTGGCTCCTTTGGAGCTCGGCTTTGACTACGTTCCGTATAAGAAGTAATATGTCGTCTAGGAAGGTGATCTTGGAGCTATCTGGAAGATCATCCAGGTATTTGGTTAATACCTCACTTCCTTGAATGTTGTCCATGTTGACTATGTTGAGTGGCGCTCGGGCCGAACTATTGCACTCGAGCCTCACGAAAATACGCGGGCCGCACAATGGCACGCGGGCCACACAAGTTCACTAATCTTTCAATGACCCTCAGGCCACACAATGGCACTAATCTTTCAATGACCCTCAGGCCACACACTATCAATAATAACTTAGATATGATAAATTTACGGGTCGCGATCGATGGAGAATGTCTTGGTGATTAAAATGATAGGCTTTAGGTCGCGGTGTGACGCACCGGACTCGAGCTAGCGGCGATAACAAGTTCCTCCCCGGCAAGACAGTCCATCGTCGTGAACCGTATACGAATTGTGTTACAACATTTACAATAATATAGCGGAAATAACAATTATAAATGTGCATAGAATTTTTGTATAGAATGTCATCTAAAAGTTCACTTCACATGAGTTCTTTTAAGTTTGTCTTTGAGAAATGTTCTATTTTTAAAAGTGTCTTTTCACTATGAATTTTAAGAAAAAATGTTCTTAGGCGAAAACTGTCTTTTCACGAAAATGTTTTTACATTTGTGCACTCACGAAGGGGTCGGCACTGGGGTGTCCACGATGTGAGTGGGGGGACTGTTGTTATTAGGCACAGGTAGAGGGCCCTGGTGTCGGTGACGGGGCATCTGGCTCGTCATCAGGAGGGGGTCTTCCTCGATGGTCTTTGCCGATGGGTGATCGGGGCCGGTCCTCGGGCGATGGCGGGCGCGGGGAAGGCTTCACATCATAGGATGGAACACGGACGGAAGTTCCATTCCTGTCGACGGTGTAGACTTGCCCTGAATGAAGTTCTCGGATGTTGTAAGGGCCGAGCCACTTCGGGTGAAAACCAGCTTGTAATTTTCGTTTGGCGTCGGACTGGGGATGAGTCTTTGTCATCATTGCCTCTCCGACGTTGTGCGCCTCGGGTGCTTCGCCACCTGCGTAGCGCATCTGGTAGCGGAAGGTGTGTTGGCGAATCTCCTCAAGTCCTTCTTTGCGTTCTTCTTGATGGTCTGGCTGTTGATCGGGTCTATGTAGGACACGATCTCCTGGCGGTGGGAGCTCGTAGCCAAATAGAGCTTTGCTGGGTGAGCAGTCGGTTGCTGCGATATATCTTGTTCTTAAATCTCGTAGAACGGCAGCAAGTGTAGCGTCCATTTCATATGCGGTTGCCCTTGCATGCGCATGCGTAGTCCTTTCTTGATCTCTTGATTTCTACGTTCTACCGGGTTGGCCCGGTTGGGCGGTTGCACCCCATCTGCGGCATGCTCGTTTTCATTGGTAACTCGTGAATTGGGGGCCATTATCGGATAAAATGACCTGTGCTTATCCGAACCTATCGAATACGTTTTCTTCAAGTAATCTGATGAGTATGTGTGATCAAGGCTATCCCGTCGGAAAGGCCTCTACCCATTTCGTAAAGGTGTCAGTGACCACCAGGATGTGTGTCCTCCCTGATGCGGATTTTGGGTAGGGTCCCATGAGGTCTACTGACACAGTGTGCCACGGAGCGATCGGGGCTCGTGGTTTTAGTGGGCGGTGGTCCTTGCTACGCCCGGTTTGTTAGCTGCGCAAGTCAGGCAGCGTTGCACGTACTGTCTGACTTGGTTTTTGATATCGGGCCATAAATATCGCTGCGTTATGGCTCATCCCGTCCAGGATGTCCTACGTCATCGTGGTGAGTGGAAAGGACTTTGGCTCGCATGCCGTCCGGCACGAAGAGCTGGTTATTGGACCCTGGTGGAGCGATGGACCAGAGGTAGCCGTTCCTCTCTATAAGAACCTCGTGGAAGACTGCGTTCTCTGGGCTTGGCGGCTCGCCTGCAGTAGTAGGGCCCACCGCAGGAGTTTGGCTTTACTATCTTTGAACCGGTGAAGCCATGTCAGGGCCGTGGAGTGTGGCCTGTGATAACAGTGAAATGCCGTCCTTCCAGGAGCGGCCGGTATCGTTTGACGGCCCATATCAGCGCCAGACATTCTTGTTCGCTGATATGATACTTCCTTTCCGTAGGGCTGAGGCGTACGCTGGCGTAACTGATGATGCGACGCTTGTCCCCTTCTTGCTGAAATAGTACAGCGCCGAGACCGTATCCGCTCGCATCTGTTTGCAGAGTATATGGCAGATCCGCCGAGGTTCTCTGTAGTTGTAGCGGCTTTAGTATTGCGTAGCGCGTTCTCTGCTTCGCGTGTTCACTTGTAATTCCTCTTTGGCGGCAGAAGGCTGGTGAGAGTTGTGCTGATGGTGGCGCAGGTGCCCACGTAGTCTGACCCAATTACACAGACCTAGGAACTGTCTGAGTTCCTTTCGGGTCTTTGGTGTCTTGTATTCCGCGACTTGGGTCAGTTATATTTGTAGAGGTTAAGTCGAGTCTTCAGAGATGGTGTGGCCGAGATATGTTATGTGGTTCTTCCCGAACTCACACTTCTCGGGCGCGAGACGTAGCCCATGCTCCTGAAGCCTCTCAAACAACAGCGTGGTGCCGCAGGTGTTCTTCGTGGTTGATTGAAAATATGATGATGTCGTCCAGGTATGCTTTGGTGAATTTATGGAGGTTTCCGGTGAGGACTTCTTGCGTCATGAGCCTCTGGAACGTAGTAGGCCCGTTGCGGAGTTCAAAGGGCATGATATTGAACTCGTAGTGGCTCGTAGCGGGCGTGGAAAACGCTGTAGTTGCCTTGGAGTCTGGATGCATTGGGATCTGCCAATATCCTGATTTTACGTCAAGACTCGAGAAAACACGTGCCTCCCCTAGGTCGCGCAGTGTGTCTTGAATGATTGGCATGGGAGAGGGTTCGCTTATTGTGGCTTCGTTCACCTTTCTGTAGTCAGTACAGAACCGCGATGTGCCGTCTTTCTTGCCAACGATCACCACCGGGCTGGCGTAAGGTGAAGTCGAGGGCGCGATTTCCAGCATTTCTTCTACCTGTTCATGAATCAGCTGTCGCTTCATATCGCTCACCCTGTACGGTGCGATATGGATCGGATTGTCCTGTTCAGGTTGATTCGATGTTGCACAGTTCGAGTACCTGTATGGTGCCGCTGGAAAACGTTGAAATAGCTTTTAAAGCTTTCCGTTGTTGATGACTCAGGTGTTAGATAAAAAAATTGTATGTCGCTGATCGGTGCCAAAATGCATACATTGGCGAGCTATGTCCAGTGTAGCCTGTTGTTCTTTGAGCCATGGATAGCCGAGTATACAGTCCACCCGTAGATTTTTGCAAAGCAGGGATCTTGCTTGACTATATTTCCCATATATCTCGATATACGCTGTTTCCTCCCCGGAGACTCGCATATCGTGTCCGTCCGCAGCCAGTGGTATCTCCCTGTGTTGTCCGCTTCTTGTCTCAGCGAGATCAGCATGTAGGCAACTGTATGCCGCAGCCGTATTTGGTAGTGATTGGTGTTCACGTCCGTTTATTTTAATGTTTATTGTAGGTAGCTTGAAATGCCTGCGCGCGTGTCTGTTGCGGCGCAAAAGGAAGGGTAGGTGCGCGTGCTTAATGAGACGACGACGCGACATGGGATGACGAAGCGCGCGCGGTGTCTACCTATAGTTGCGCGGGCTTGGGTGCGCTTTTATCTGATATGGGTGGTCCAGTTTAACCTTCTGTCCAGAGTGACTTCTAAGTACTGGTGGTGTTGCTCCAAGGAATTTTTTTGTCTGCTAGCTGTAGTTTTTCAGTGGGTTTGATAAATCACTAATTTTCTCATAAAATTTTAGAGCTTGCTCAAGAAAAACCTCCTTAATCAAAGGAATATGGAGGTCTCTATGAAGTTGGTTATTTCTAACAAACCAGGGAGCCGCTGTGATTTGTCTTAAAACCCGGGTCTGGATTCTTTGGAACAGATCGATGAGCGTGCTTCTAGCATAGCCCCTAATTGGGGCTGCATACTGAAGTTGTGGTCTCACTGTGGTCTTATACAATCTGATTTTATTATTCAGGCTTACACTACTGCGTTTGTTTAGCAGGGCCCCGTCTGGCAATGGTGGCACGCGTTTGCTTACGTTTTAATCTAAAATACTCAGACCAGAGGAGTCTTCGATCTAAAGTTACTCCTAGGTATTTCGTGGATTTATTCCAAGGAATGTCTTTTCCAGATAAATGAAAAGATGTTGTTGGGTTCATCATTTTCTTGGTGAAAAACACCGCAGAACATTTCTCTGGGTTGACTTGTACTCTCCAAGTTGAGTACCAGTCATCCAGGGCGTCTAGTTTGGTCTGTAATCTTTTGTTTAAAACGTTTATGTTGACTGACCTGTACATGATGACAGTGTCATTAGCATATTCGGCGTCAAATGTGTCAGCTACTCTTGGCATGTCACTAACATAGATATTAAAAAGAATCGGAGAGAGAAGAGAGCCTTGGCGGACCCCTGCTTCTAGTTTCCGTGGATCTGATAAAGGTTTGTTTAATCTAATTTTGAAAGTTCTTCCTTTTATGTAAGATGCTATAGTTTTGATAAGATGAAGCGGGAATTGGGCTTCAAACATCTTATAGCACAGACCATTGTGCCAAACCTTGTCAATAGCTTTCGCTACGTCAAGGAATACAGCTCCTGTTGCGCGTTTGGTGTTAAAGCCACCAGTGATATATTCAATGACCCTGAAGAGTTGGTGATTGGTGAAGTAGCTTTTACGAAAACCATGCTGAGCCAACGGAGTGGCCGAGCGCATTAAGTCGTGTGGTTTTAGACTGTTAGAAACAGGCGGGACTAGGCGGCCGATGGTTCGAGCCTGCTTCGTTGGTGATATTATTCGGGCGAGAATAATATGTTTACATTACTCTCATTTTCACAATCATTCACCCCTCATCCAGGTGTAGGAACTCGCCCCCTGGCATCGGCGATTAGCCTCGTTGCAAAAATAAAGGCCGATGTAAAATAAATAATATAATAATAAAAAAACCATGCTGAGTATCAGGGATGATGCTGTTTACATCAACATGTTTCTGCAATCGTTTGTGTATGGCCTTTTCAGCGGCCTTACCCAGGTTATTTATTAAGCTGATAGGCCTGTAATTTTGGGGAAATTTATGGTCTTTCCCAGGTTTTGGGATCATAACCACTGTAGCTTCTTTCCATATGGATGAGAAGTGACCTAGTCTTAAGCAAGCATTTGTTATGTTTGTCATGGCTACAATTGATCTTCTGTTCATCTTGCGAATAGCAGTATTTGGAATACCATCAGGTCCTGCTGCTTTCCTTGGATTTACATTGGATGTTATTTCGTAAATTTCATCTGGTGTTACAAAAGAGATGGTCTCATGGTCGTGAGTGGTGCGAAGACGATTACGAACCAGTTTATTAATGCGGTAAACGTGATCCAAATCTACGTTTTCGTAGTTGTTTCTGCATTGTAGTTCCAGGCTATTCCAAGTTGTTCTGATTTATCGACAGTGCTGTAGACAAGTCCATTTTCACCATGTAGCACTGTGCTATTTTGTCTTTTAGTACGTAAAATTTTTGATAATTTCCACATGGTGGATTGGTTTTCGTCAAAACTTTCTAAAGTGGATTTCCACCGATCATTTTTAAAGTTAGTAATTTGTTTATTTACAGTTGTCTTCAATTTATAATAACGAATTTTGTCAGCGATAGATTTTGATTTTTGGCATCTTTTCCTGGCGAGATTTCTCTCTTTAATTTGTTGGCTTAGCCAGTATGGAAGGGCTAAAGGATTTGTGGCATGCGCTATTTTGGAAGTCGTTCTTGCCAACAGTACTTCGTTAATTATGTCTGTAAGATGAGCGGTAGAACTCTCAAGCTTCTCAATAGTATTGATAGTTGGAAGTAGACCTAGTTTGACTTCCAATTTTTCGGTAAAAAGGGGCCAATCTGTTGTCATAATTAGGCATGGTGAAATTCTAGCTGGTAGCCACGGAGTGGCCGAGCGCATTAAGCCGTGCGGTTTTAGACTGGTAACAGTCTGAACTGCCTCTGTCGTTGGTGGTACTACTGTTCCAGAAAGGGTGTTTACAGTTGAAATCACCAGCAGCAATTGTAGGGCCAGTTTCACTAAAGATCGTTTCAAGGTTTTCCGTTTGAATTGCTTGGGAGGGAGTTTGGTAGACAGAAACAATGTTTAATTGCTTGTTATTTGCCATAGAGACGGATGTAGAATTAGCTTCTAAATTCCAAAGATTTGGTCATCAATAGCGGTGTGATCGATCGTGCGTTTGATGAAAATGGCAGTGCCACCTCCCTTACAATCAGTCCTGTCTCCTCTATAACACATAAAATTTGGAATTTTAGGGTTAAATGAAGGTCTTAAATGGGTTTCATTAACCAAAATAATGTCGAGATTATGGCGATAAGTGAATTCTTTCAATTCATAGCGTTTTAAGCTTAGGCCGTCAGCGTTCCAAAAAGCTAATCGCAGGATGTTTGGTGTTTGGAGTTGGTGTACTGCCATTATTCTAAAGCAAGTAACTTTGATTGGAAAGTACTTGTAAGGTCCTTCAGGAGCGTCAACACTTTCGGTATGAACCAAGGGGCGGCAGCGATTTTCCGTAAACACTAGAGTCACAAAAGTTATTTCCAAGTCAGTTTGGGGTCAAAGACTAGCCCCAGATGTTTGACACTGTCACACCAAGGAATGTCTTCTCCAAAGAGTTATACCGTACCTGACGGGTGTCTCTTTTTCAAAAAGAAGAAAACAGCTTTAGATTTAGCACCGTTCACGGCGACGCGCCATCCCGTACGCCATTTCTCGAGACTCGCGCAGGCCTGCTGGAGTCTTCGAGTGATAAGTGCTTGACCCAAAGTTTTAGTCAAATATGCTGTGTCATCAGCATATTGGTATTTTACTGTTCCCTCTATCGTTGAGTTAGTTAGTTAGTTAGTTAAAATTTTTGGCGCACAGCAACAAAACCTATTTGCGCCTAACGCAGCCCATCTAAATGACTAGACTATATATTAAAAACAATATATTAGACAATAAATAAATAAATAAAATCATTAAAAATACGCATACTAAAGAAAGGAAATCTTGCACTGACAAACATAAATAAATAATATAAAAAGTCTGTTCGAAAATTTGAACAGACTCAGAGTGATGGTAAGAGGCTGTAAAGGGACCAATTACCATCGAATATCACAGTCCATAACTAGAAACACATTAAAATTAGGTGAGAGACTTCACACATAAAACAATAAGTTCGATTCTCTCAGGAACAGTATCAGCCTGTCCATGAGTACCCGGTCGTCACCTACTGCAACTGACAGGTCATAGCACAGGCCTTACCTCTCCCTGACATCCTCGAACTGTATACACTCAGTTTAAAAGTGTAACACAGACAACTCTGTGTTACATGTCTCACATATATCTCTCTTCACCTCGAAGGAGGTGTCCATGGGTCCACCAACAGTGACCTATACGGAGGCGTGTGATGGCGGTTTCCTCCCTGCGGTTAGGCCTGCAGGAAGAACCCCATGGTTTAACGTCTCTTTTAATCAGTCGCAACTTAACGTTCTGTGTGCGGCTCCGCTCATGTTGCCACTTGTCTAAGACCAGGTGTTTCAGATGACTCTTTGCGTCATCTGGAAAAATTAAGCTCACATCAATATATCTGTGGGAGGCGGCTTTTGCAGCTGCATCTACCGCCTCGTTGCCTTTAATACCAACATGTTCCGGTATCCAAAACAGCTCTACCCTTACATTCTGAGCATTCAGATTTTGGAGTAGCAACCGGATCTTTAGTACAAGAGGATGCACTGGATCTGGATCTTCGATACTGTTCAGAGCGCTCAGCGAGTCCGTCAAGATAACACTTGACCGACTTTGCTCTGACGAAACAAAACACAGGGCCTTGAAAATAGCGTACAGCTCAGCAGTGTACACACTCGTTATAGAGTGCCGGCGGTACTGAAACTGTTGACGTGGGTTTAAAAAAACGAACGCACACCCAACCCTGGTTCCGGATTTTGATCCGTCAGTAAAAATGACAGTATCCTCGAACCTAGGGACCAGTGTTCTTTGTAATTCATGTTGGTGTTCGATAGGCAACGTAGTGTCTTTATCAAACCTAGTTAATGTGAGATTCACAAGCGGACGTGGCAGCGTCCATGGCGGAACAGCACAAAAAACGAAACTTGCCATTTCGGGCATATTAAAATCAATATTGCCCAAAATGTCGAAAGTCCTCTGACTAAAAGGCCTATTGACTCTTGATTTTCTGTCATAGGTCTCTGTATGCCTATTTTGTAGAATAGGATCATACGCAGGATGATTTGGCTTGGCACTGAGTGCAGCCATATATCGCAAGGATATAATTTTACGACGAATGTACAGTGACGGTTCGTCTGCTTCACACAGCAGGCTTGGTATTGGGCTGGTGCGTCGCCTACGTCATGGGGTTCATTTGCTTCACCTCCGGTATATCTAGTTTGGTACCGGAGTGTATGCTGGCGGATATCCTCGATCCGCTCGTCCCGATCTTCCTGATAATCAGGCGGGGGCTCAGGTGGCTGTAGGGCGCGGTCTCCTGGCAGTAGTAAATCGTAACCCAGGAGCGCCCTGCTCGGCGTTCAGCCCGTAGCTGCGTTGAGACGCGTTCTCAAGTCTTTCAGAATAGCGGGCAGGTGCAGTGCCCATTTGGTATGGGGCTGGCCCTGCGTCCGCATACGTAGTCCTTTTTTTATTTCTTGGTTTCGTCTTTCGACAGGGTTCGCTCGTGAGTGATAAATTCCCGTATAGTGGGCCTCGGTACCCAACCTTCTACATGGTCGCGTCCAGCGACGACTCGTAAACTGGGGGCCGTTATCTGACAACATCACTTGCGGATAGCCGAACCTGTCGGAGACATTTTCTTCTAGTAGTTTTACTATTATTGGGGCTCGCGGTTCTCCCGTTGGGAACGCTTCTACCCATTTCGTAAAGGTGTCCGTCTCCACCAGTATGTGGGTTCTCCCTGATGCGGACTTTGGGTATGGTCCCATCAGGTCCACGGATACCGTGTGCCACGGAGCGATCGGGCCTCTCTGTTTGAGCCGGGCAGTTCGTGCTGTGCCCGGTTTGTTAGCCGCACATGTGAGGCATCGTTGCACGTAGCTCCGTACGTGTTGTTTAATGTCCAGCCATAAATAGCGCTGCGCTATGGCTCGGTGTGTTTCCTCTCGTCCCGGATGACCTGTCTCGTCATGGCAGACAGAGAGTACTTTAGCTCTCATGGCCTCAGGCATATAGAGAGTACTTTAGCTCTCATGGCCTCAGGCACATAGAGCTGGTTTTGTATCCCCGACAAGGCGATGAACCAGAGAAACCCATCTTTTTCTACCAAAGCTTCTTGGTAGATGGCGTTTTCTGCGGTTGGCGGCTCTCGTAGTTTCTCCAAGCATTCTTGAGTCCGGCCGTCTTGGCCTTGACTCACTTGGACCTGCTCCGGCAGAGAGGTGTCTCCCCTAGCAATACATTTATGTGACCGCGCACGTGTGGCAACATTCGAGCCGTGTCATCTTCTGTGGTGACTTCACCACTGTCAGGATGCCGTGAAAGAGCGTCTGCGAGCTCGTTTTCACTTCCTGGACAATGTTGCGTGGTGAAATCAAATTCCTGCAATAAGAGCGGCTATCTTAAGAGTTTGGTCTTATCGTTCTTAAAGCGGTGCAGCCAGGTTAGCGCTCGGGAGTCTGTCATCGCGGTAAAGTGCTGTCCTTCCAGGAGACGCCTATACCGCTTAACCGCCCATACTAGCGCTAAGCACTCCTGCTCATTTATATGATATCGGCGCTCGGTTTCTGTTAACCGTGCGCTCGCATAGCTTATTATTCGGCGCTTGGCTTCGTCCTGTTGATAGAGAACGGCGCCGAGGCCATGCCCACTTGCGTCTGTCTGTAGGACATACGGCAGATCCGCTCGGGGTCGATGTACTTGTAATGGCTTCTGGAATGCGGCCTTTATCTCGAGCAACGCATCCTCTGCTTCAAGAGTCCACTTGAATTTCTTTTTGATTGAAAGAAGGTCAGTGAGAGGAGCGCTTAAGCTGGCAAAGTTTGCCACGTAGTCCCGCATCCAGTTGCATAAGCCTAATAGCTGCTGTAGTTCTTTTCGCGTTTTCGGAGTCTTGAACTGGGAAACCTGCGTTAGATGTTTTTCCATGGGCAGCGTCGCGTCTTTGGAAATGGTGTGCCCGAGATATGTAATGCGGTTCTTCCCGAACTCGCATTTCTCGGTTGCCAACCGTAACCCATGTTCTTGTAGTCGTTCGAACACCATAGTTAGGTGTCGCAGGTGTTCCTCATGATCTCTCGAAAATAATATTATGTCGTCGAGGTAGACCTTACTAAACTTATGTAGACAACCTGCCAGTACTTCCTGAGACATCAGTCTCTGAAACGTACTTGGACTATTCCTTAACCCGAACGGCATTACGTTGAACTGGTATTGTCCGCCGTCGGGTATTGAGAACGCCGTAATTTCTTTTGATTCCGGGGACATGGGTATTGGCCAGTAACCGGATTTCAAATCTAACGATGTAAACACACGCGCCTCCTCCAGATCGCGCAGTGTGTCTTGGGCATTGGCGAGGGTTCACTCACGGTAGCCTCATTAATCTTTCTATAGTCTACACAAAACCGCGGCGCGCCGTCTTTCTTGCGGACTATCACAACCGGGCTTGTGTAGGGAGACGTTGATGGAGAGATTATCCCTGTCTCCAGCATTTCTTCCACCTGTTCTTGGATGGTTTGCTTTTTTTGGTCGCTCACTCGGTATGGTGGCGTGCGGATCGGTTCACCGTGTTTCAGAGAAATACGATGTTGGACCGTTCGCGTGCCAGAGTGACGTCTGCGACTGTCTGTGACCTCCGGAAACCTTCGGAAAATCTCGTTGAATTGTGGAACGAATTCCTCCGGAAATCCGTGGTCCAATTTTGCCATACATGCCGATGGGATCGGATCTTCCGCGGTTTCTGCCGCATCCGTAGTTACCCAAAAGGCCGTTCGTCTTTCGTCTTTGCCGAAGTGCATACAGCGGCGGCTAATATCGAGGGTGGCTTGATGTTCATCGAGCCATGGGTACCCTAATATGCACTCGACTTGCAGATTTTCGCAGACTAGAAAAGGAGTTAGATTAGTCTGCCCTTCTATTTCAATATCCGCTACTTCTTTGCCGGTGACGCGCATCACGTGTCCTTCGGCAACTAGCGGGATTAGTTGGTGTTGCTCGTGGTTTACTTCCACGAGGTCGTCGCGCACACAGTTGTATGCTGCTGCGGTGTCGAGGAGCGAATTTACTTCGCGTCCGTTCATCATCATGTTGATCATCGGCAACATCTCGCCAGTGACGGCGAGCAGGGCCAGGCCGTCCGCTGAGCCCTCTACGCGTTTTTTGGTGATTTCACTGCTTAGGACGTCGAGTGTTTCGGCGCACCGTCCCTAGTAGGAGGGGTAGGACTTCGCGCAGGTTGAGATTCGCGTCTAGCAAATGGGCAAGGTCCCGCCAGTGAGCTCCACTGCAGACCGGACAGGGGTGACTTAACCAGCCCTGTCGTGGGGTAGTAACTTCTCCCCTGAGAAGTTTGGTTCGTTGGAGTCGAAGCTGCGCGTGCCGGTTGATGCACATTGGGGGGGGGGGGGGTATTTTGCGCGTTGATGATACGCGGCTTGGGGAGGTGATGTACGTGCGAATGGTGGCACGTATGGACCACTTTGCGCACGCATGGGTTGCGGCGCGTAATTGGTGGGCGCGCGCTGCGATGACTGCAGGTTCGGCGGGGGGTACGCTCTTGATGACTGAGCGACCGGTCGATGATCCTGCTGTGACTCGTCCAAAATAGTGACGAAGTCCAACAGTTCGTCAAATATATTAATCGTGCGTTGCGCTAGCGCAAACCGGTAATCCGGCCTCATGACGCTAATGGTGGCCTGAAGAAGGTCAGCCTCCGTTGTTGCGCAACGGTGCGCAAGTGTCATCTTGCGCGCCACGAAGTCCCTGCCGGGTTCACGGGGACCTTGAGAATCCGTGAGCAGGGTTATATTGATACGTGCCCTAGCATCGGGGCCGTTAAAACGATCCATGAAGCGTTTCTTGAAGAGATCCCACTCCATGGTCAGGTTTGAGAGAGGCTCAAACCATCGTTTTGCCTCCCCCGTTAGGCAATCTGACATACCATCCAGGAAGTCCTCTTTGGCCATTCCGGATTCGCGAAGGTATTTATTTTATTTTATTTTATTTTATTTATTTATTTGAGATAGGACAGCCAACAGATTTGCTTGAACAAATCCAATTACAGGTTGTCACAAAAGTATTACAAACAAGAATCATTACAAAGTATTACAGAATTACAGAAATTTACAATATAGCAGAAACATTTTACAGACATTTTTACAAAAATGAAAAAAAAAATAGATACAATTCGTTTAAGATTTAATTATTTAGTTAATTATTTCTTTATTTATTATTATTATTATTATTTTTTTTTTTTTTTTTGTTTTTTTTCAATGTTATTAAATATTTGTAAACCTATTAACAGCAAATTCAGGCCAATAATTGGCGCAAATATGATTAACAGTTTTACAAAAATGTGGAAGCGAAAGAAAATTAATGTCAACATCGACTTTTAGTGCTAGGTTGTTGAAATTATTACACATACGGAAAAATGGTGAGTTTCTAGACAGGTTTGTTGACGCAAAGCCCGGGCGAAAGACTAAATGAGACCTGGTGTGATAAGTCGGTACGTTAAAATTAATATAATTTAGAAAAATAGTAGAATCATAAGAGTTATGAATTATCTTATACAGTTGTTTTAAGTCAAGTAGTTCTCTCCTATTTTTCAAACTAAGCATATGAAAATATGATAAACGACTCTTATATGAATCAAGGAAATATATACTTCGAAATTTATGGGTAATTATTCTTAAAAACCGACGTTGAATATTTTCCAATCTATTTATGTGAGTCTCATAGAGAGGGTTCCATACAATGCTACAGTACTCAAGATGAGTTCTGACCATTGAATAAAAAAGTAACTTAATTGATTCTGGATTGTGAAAGTACTTTGTTACTCTAAATATGAAACCCAGCATTTTGTTCGATTTTTTAGTTATGAAACTTATATGTTGACTAAAATTTAGTTTCTCATCAAAAATCACTCCCAAGTCTTTTATTTCAGAAACTCGTTCTAGTATTTTACTGTTAAGAGAATAATCAAAATTTATTTTACTACGATTTTTCGAAAAAGATATTATATGACATTTATTAGCATTTAAGTTATGCAAATTTAAAGCGCACCATTCAGATAAGTTATTAAGATCAAGTTGCAACTGTAAACAGTCCGTAGTCATCCGCGTATAGTAAGTAATGTGATTTAAGAATACGGGATATATCATTTATAAACATTAGGAACAGCGTTGGACCAATGTGACTCCCCTGTGGTACTCCGGAAGTGACAAATATAGGGGTAGACTTAACCCCATTCACTACAACATACTGAACCCTGTTACTCAGGTAACTGCTTATCCATTTAAGCAACGTGCCAGAAACATAATATTTTTCAATTTTGGAGATGAGCATAGAAATATTAACCGTGTCAAACGCCTTTGAAAAATTGGTGTAAATTGAGTCTAACTGAGTACGTTTAGATAGAGAGTTGTTAATATGTTCCGTATAGATAAGCAAGTTCGTAGTTGTGGATCTACCGGGGAAGAAACCGTGTTGGTGAATAGTAATTGATGGAGATATATGATTAATCAACGCCCTATTTACAAATGATTCCAGTAGTTTGCCAAAAATTGATAATTTGGAGATGGGTCTGTAATTAGTAACGTCAGATTTATCGCCACTTTTGTGTATTGGTGTAATGAACGCATTTTTCCAACAAGATGGAAGTACACCTTCCCGCAAGGATTTATTATAGATTAAGTACAAAGGGTATGATAAAGACAGACCGCAATTTTTAATGAAGAATGCATCGATTTCGTCCTGTCCACGGGCTTTTCTTGCATCGTGATTATAAATGGCCTTCATAATATCACTTCTAGTAATAGTCAACGTACACAAATTTGAGGAGATGGTATCATAGTTTTTAATGTTGGAAGTATATTTGGTATTGGATTTATAAACGGAACTGAAGTAATTTGCAAATAGACTTGCGGTAGTTTCGGGGTCTACAGATCGAGATTCTTTATATTTCACTTCAAGTGGAAAGTTTTCTTGTGCTTTATTTTCTATAACAAAGGTCCAGAAATATTTACTGTTCCTTTTAATATTATTTTCACAGTTATTGATATAGTTTTTGTAACATAAGTTCATTTCATTTTTTATTTTGTTTTTTAAAATGTAAAAATTTAATTTGTCTGATGTTTGCTTGTAAGATTTATATCTTTTTCGAAATTTTTCTTTAGTTTTTATTAAATAGATTAAATGTTTAGAAAACCAGTGCGGAAATTTTTTTTGTTTGTTATTACTAATAATTGGAACATGTTCATTTATGATAGAAAACAGTGTATTATAAAATAAATCCGTAGCTTGATTTACATCTAAATTTTGAAACTTAGAAGACCAGTTAAAAGTGTCTATTTCAAAATTAATTAAGTCATAATTTCCCTTATGATAATTGTATTTATGTGAGGAATTTTGAATTTTTGTCTGCTGTTTAGAAACCTCAAATTCGATAATTAAGGGAGGGTGATAACTATCAATTTTGCTTAAAGGATATTGTAAATTGGGAGAAATATTTAACGACAAATTTGAAAATATCTGATCTAAAATGTCATTGTGTGAATTTTTAACATGATTGTATTGTTTTAAACCAACAAAGTTTGTACTGTCTATGATACATTCACTGACAGTGCCCGACAGGACTGTGGGATTAACGTAGTAACACTGACTGACCAGCGGTTCCCAAACTAGATGTGGACAGTTATAATCGCCAATAAGAATAAAATTTTGCATATTCATTTTGTTCAAAAATATTTTTTGAACTGAATTGAAGTGCATTTCATAGGAATTAACCGGCGAAGAGGGCGGAATATAAACACAACAGATGTTAATGTCAAAGTTGTTACCTGTAGCAGTTTTTACGGAGAGTGAGACCCACAGTTCCTCACCATCGCTTTGTACAGTCACACATTTACAAGAAAAACTATTTTTTATTGCAATTAATACACCACCCCCTAATTTTTTGTTGGTTTTGAAATAATCGCGAATGCGACGAAAAATACGGTATCTATTGTCAAATATTTCCGACGAATTTATTGAATCTAGCAACCACGTTTCCGTAAAACATATTATGTCATAATTATTAGACATGATTTCGGATTTTACTTCCGTTGTATTCGAGCGAATACCCCTAACATTTTGATAGTATATCGAAATAGGCATAAGAAAAACAATGTGGATAAGAAAACAGTGTAACAAAAAGTGAATATAATTGTAGAACGCATATAGGTGAACAATGTAGACTGACAAAAATTCATAAGATTTTAGACAGATCAGCTTCACATTTTATTGAAATTTTAGCACTGTCATCAGATTTTCTAACGAACACTTTGCCATCACGCACCCACGTGAACTTGTAATTCTTGCGTTTACACTCATAACGCGCACTGTGATAGAGGGCTTTCTGCTTGGGGGTGAGGTGTTCGTTGATGTATATCCTTTTTGGTGGAATGTTGGCGAATTCGATGTCATTCATCATTAACTCGTGATGTAGTTTGTAGGCTGCCAAAAATTCTTGTTTTTTCCATCTGTTGAGAAATCTTATAATAATCGGTTTATTTTTTATTTTGTTGTTAAATGTTGGAATTCTATGAGCAGTGTCGATTTCAGAAGCTCGAATATCGCATTTAATTGCTCGGCCAATTTTCTCTACAATAGCTATAACATTCTCGTTGGAGTCTCAGGTACGTCATTAATTTCGACATTGGACAATCTGGAGTATTGTTGGAGTTGCTCAATTTTGTCTTCCAGTTCAACGATTTTATTGTTACTCTGTTGTACAGTTGTTTCCATTTTATCAATTTTTAAGAGCTTTTCTGACCAGGTCTTTAAAATTGATTCGAATTTATCTATTTTATTAGAGCAGAACTCAACTGATTTAATTAGCTCTTGCTGTTGATTTTTGATAAGAGTTATGTCGCTACGCATATCATTTACTGCCTTCATCACTTCGGATTGAGCAACATTGCCTGCACTGCTTTCAGGTTTATTTTTACGTTGACAATCCTTGCACTGCCAGGCCATACCCAAGGACAGAAGATTCTGTACGTTTATGTCATTCGAGAATCCTGCACAAAAGTTGTGGAAGAGTTGTTTGCACTTCCCAGTGCATTGCAGAAGGACTTCTCTCCGGTTTGCTACTATCTTGCACCCAGCACACACTGGCATAATGTTATTAATTTGTGCAATAAAATCTTGTTTCTTCAAAAGAAAAACCGCTGACCATACACGAGAGGTGACCACTGTTTGTTAGCCGCTGATCACTGAAGTCACACAAGTATAGAGAAGCATGTCAGAGTATGCAGAAACTGGAAATTTTGATTTAAACACAAAAAAAAAATACTATTTTGCACACTTGAGCCCTTAGCAAGGGTTGTTTTTGGATACTCCTCAAGAAATGTGAAGCACTAAAATTTTATCAAATAACCGATATAACACACATTAATTAAAGTTATGTTACACTAGTGATTATATAGCAAAGCACAAGGAACTATATTCTACGTGTATGTTCAACAGACTGTGAATAAGTAACTGTATGTCTCAATCTTCGTAAAGAAGCGTACAGGGTCTTCATGGAGTTTCCCTGAAAATTGGGGGGGGCTTAGTAGTAGTTGGACGCCAACGAGACTCAAGAGAGCCGGCCAGTCCGTCTCGTAGGAGTCTGGTTAGCTGCTGTACCGCATCGCGGTCTGGGGAACTGTCGCGAACAATTGAATGTGTACTGGAGAGACGCTGGAAGATGCTCGGCGTCTACGATGTTTCCGAGCGTCCACTCGGTATCGAGCGCCGGGAAGGGCGTATCTCCACCCTGGGAGCCGCGCGAGACTTGCGAAAGGTATCGCTGGCTTCCGGACGATGTCCCGAGTCCGTGGAGCTGCCTGTTGCGAGTTAGCCACGGGCGCGTCAAAATGTGGGGCGTCGCTTTTTCTTGGGCGCTTTTCCCCTGGTACGGACAACTGATGGGGCGCAACTTTCTGGGGGCGCCTTGCCTCGGGCGCAACCAAAGAATGAGGCGCCTTTTTCGGAGGATGTTTTTCCTCGGGCGCGGCCAAGCTATGGTGCGTCTTTTTCGGGAGGCAACTGGGCGCGGGCGCGACCAAAATATGGGGCGCTGTACATAGCGTTTGTGAGACGCTTTTCCCCGTCGTCGTGCCAGGTCTGCAATGGGTGTCGCGGGGTAGGAACGAAAGGGGTGGGTGTACGCTGGGGTGCGCGTCAAAGGAACGCAATTCAGCGTTAAGCGAACCTGTTGCGGGCCGCGTTAAGCGAGCCGTGTGGCGAATCTCGAGTTAAACGAGTCTGCGCTACGGGCCGCGTTAAGTCAACCCTGGTGCTTGCCGCGTTAATCGAACCGTGGTGCGGGCCGCGTTATGCGAACCGTGGTGCAGGCTGCGTTATCGAACCGTTGTTTCGGGCCCCGTTAAGCAAACCGTGGTTCGGGCCGCGTTAAGCGAACCGTGGTGCGGGCCGCGTTAAGCGAACCGTGGTGCGGGCCGCGTTAAGCGAACCGTGGTGCGGGCCGCGTTAAGCGAACCGTGGTGCGGGTCGCGTTAAGCGAAACGTGGTGCGGTCCGCGTTAAGCGAACACTGGTGCGGGCCGCGTTAAGCGAACCGTGGTGCGGGCCGCGTGAATGGAACCGTGGTGCGGGCCGCGTTAAGCGAACCGTGGTGCGGGCCGCGTTAAGCGAACCGTGGTGCGGGCCGCGTTAAGCGAACCGTGGTGCGGACCGCGTTAAGCGAACCGTGGTGCGGACCGCGTTAAGCGATTCGAGCTCAGCTTGAAGCGAGCTATACTGACCAGGATGAACTAGTAGTTTTTTAGAGTTTGGAGCTACTATTTATACAAAATATTGACGTTATTAGGGGAATTCCCGGATTTCAGCCAATGAGAACTTTACTCCGCCCATTGATAGGGTCATTTTTGGCAATACCTGCTAAAAATACGCGGGTGAAAGCAATTAGCGGTTTCAGGTGTCGGCACGATTCATGCGGTCATCATAATGTGAAAAAGCGCGCGGTGTGACCACCGGCACGCGTGCAATCCGCGGTAGCAACTTTCGGCCGATAGCTCGTTGCTAGCGATCATGCTACGGTTTGGGAATAAGGACGACGTCTACCTTTTTAACCACTCACATGGAAAATGACAGTCTCAGAGCCGCATTGAAGATGTTCGTGAGTGCGACAAGAGCTTTCTTGCCCAAATTCTTTATCATTTGATTGGAATCTGTCCAGGACTGACGAAGACATGTTCGTCAGGGTTGAAGCTTCCTCGGAAAGAGATTGAAGCTTTTCACCCACTTCCAGGACAAAATCTCGATCTAAGATGTCCTCGTTTGGACTGCAGTGGGTCTGCAAACTGTCGGCGAATGCCTAAGATTAGGAATACGAGCGCGCTTCCTCTCTAGTGCCTTGGTAATCGTCCATAGGGAACGGTCGTCCAGAGACAGTTGTTCTAGGAATCTAGACCACCGCTCATTACGGTAGTCCGCCAGGGCTTGGCGAACTTCTCGGTCGAGTCTGTTCATTTCAGTCTTATCGGACGGATCTCTGAATCGCTGCCAACAGCGACGAGTCCGATTCCGGTCCTGAATGAGCGACCGAATGTGCATGGGCAGCGGTTTAGCCGGAGATTGTATAGTTCTCCGGATGGTAGCGTCCTTCACAGCACTTCTTAACGTGTTGAAAAAACATTCAACTACCGAGTCGAGCTGTTCAGTGGATGCGATTGACATGTGATAGTCAGTTCGCTCCTCTACCAATCTAGTGAAAGATGGCTAATACGTTTTGGAGAGTGTGACATATCGAGTATGGTCCGAGGAACCGTTTAGATGCATAATCACTGGATTGTGCTTAGAGCTCATCTCAGAGAGAGTAAACACGTCGATCTGGTGACGAACATCTTCAGTGATAAAGACGTCCAGCACATCAGGAACGTGTCCGGCGACGCGCGGGTTGTTAGTCGGGTCCTTAGGAACCAGTACATTCACTTCTTTGCTGTCGGCCAATTGCCTGAGAATGCGCTCATTTTTGTTCTTTTCTGCGACTGTTCCAAGACTGATGCTTGGAGTTCATATCACCTCCAATAATAACTGGGCCGCGACGGTCTAAAAGTTTGACGAAGTCAGCTGGGTCCAGTTGGTTCTTGGATTGTATATACGCAGCTGTCAGCCACACCAGTCCAAATTTAGTGATAACTTGGATGGTGGTAGCTTCAAGCTTATGTAGCGCAGGGTCTGGAGCTTGACAATGTTCAATGCTGCACCGGACGAATATGGCAGTCCCACCCAAACGGCCAGAAAGTCTGTCATTTCTGTAGCAGCGATAGTTTTGAATTTTTTCACTATCTGCTGGTTTCAAAAACGTCTCATTGACTAAAATAACATCAATGTTATGATCACTGGCGAACAATTCCAACTGATCTCTCTTTTGACTGAGGCTATCTGTGTTCCAAGCGCAGATGGTGAGAGAAGAAAGGAGCATCTTACTTTTGGCGTCAACCATTGTTAAAGTTAACATTGAGGGTCCATAAGGCAGGCTGACTTGACAGCTGGTATAATCAATGTGGCATTACTCAACAAGGAGGCCGCTTGATTTAGCAACTGCTGCAAGGTTTCAATATGTCAGTAGGAGTTTGTAAAGGAGGCTGGTGGAAGGACTGCGGTGGGGATGCTACTACTACCTGAAGCGGTAGCACACCCTTCTCTGTGCTTACCGCTGTTCTCACCGGGAGTGGTGAGGTTTTAGAAGGTTGCCGCTTAGCCTGCGGCGCCTGCTGCCTAACGGTTGCCGCCTTGGGCTTGTTCAGAGGAACGGAAGACGGAGGGGTAACAGGTGCAGACTGAGCTGCACGCCTCCTCCTCCTCCTCTGCTTCTTAAAACCGTCTGCGTCTGTTCCTGTGTCTGGAATAACAGCCACAGTTGTACTAGCAGGCATTGGTGGTACTGGTAGAGTAATATCCACCGTTAAGGAAGAAGACACGACTGATGTCGCATTTTGAGATTCCACGTATGGCAGCGGCTTTTGCTAAGCCGAAATGGCTGGAGCAGGAGCAGGAACCTAGCTCGGACGAGGAGTAGTTCTCCTCTGTTGGTTTTCACTGGGCCGCCTGGTCGAGACTTGTGACGGACTTAGGCGAGAACCGTTGCGTGCCTTTCAGTTTGCGCAGCAAGGTACATTAGCCTTGTTGGGATACTGCTGGGACGCGTGATTGCCGCTGCACCACGCGCAGCGTGGTTTAGAGTGACAACCGCCAGCGGTATGGTACAACCCCTGGCAGTTAAAACACTGCTTGATGCCGTCGATTCTTCTCTTTTTCTCGAAGTATAACAAAGATGCTATATTGTAAACCGCAGTGTCAGTACGAGCTACCTTATTATTATTATTATTATTAATAGGCCCTTTGTAGAGTCTAGAGATGTTAGAAGGACTGTGTCCCTGCGCAACCAGCTCCTGTTTCACGTCCTCGAGAGGGATCTCGACAGGTAGCCCTCTAATAACAACCCTAAGGGGTTAGTCCGACCGGAGTGGGAGAACGTGATACTCCACGTCCTTCAGGCCCTTGTCAGCTCGCAAATCCGCAAGAATGCGGGTGAGCTTACGATAATTTGTGATCATGTTGGTTTGTGTTGATTATTTATATATTATATTTGGTATATCAATTCGCAAGTAAAGAGAAAATATTTTATTTATTTGTAAGTACAGAAAACAGAAAACTTATTATTTTTTTATATTATATTACACTCATATGTTATTTATGTATATCTACTATGGTAACTCTACAATTATTAATTTTTAACGCGATGCTTCCAACATACTCCCACTTCGCATTTAAAATGGTTGTTTCTTAGTCTTCATGTCAAGTGTCAACTGTCATTCACAAACCTTCACCTAATTGTCTAATTTTGACACCTGTCAATGTATTTGTCATTCCATCTGCGAACAGTTTTCGGTTCCGATGTATTCCACATTTATTCTTAATTCTTCTATTTCGTTCCTAATATATAGATATTTTAGTTCAAAATGTTTCAATCTTCTGTTATAGCTTCTATTTTGTATAACACTTATTGCCGCTTGGTTGTCACAATTTAGTATAAAACTGCCCTTTTAAAAATTTCGTATCCATTTAGCTTCTTTGACGGCTTCACAAAGTGCTACAAATTCAGATTCACATGTTGACAGTGCAATTATTTGTTGTTTATTAGATTTCCATGATGTCGGTGCTCCAGCTAAAAGAAATATGTAACCTGACGTAGATTTTCCATCAGATTGGGAAGAATTCCAGCTTGCATCAGCGTATCCACAAATTTTTGAATAATTTTTATACCTTGTGAAAATGTTTGGCGTAGATTTCAATTATAGTAAATTCATTTTCGTCATATCTAATATATATGCATTTATCAGTTTCTAGTTGTTTAAATCTTTAATTCTTCTTCTAACTTCCTGTTCCAAGCTCGTCCAGATTGTTTAAGACCGTACAAGCTTCCTTTTAATTGACATACATTATTTTCTTTGTTAAAATTACTGTCTTCACATCCATCCGGGATTTCCATGAATACTTCTTCTTCCAGTTTTCCATGCAGATATGCTGTTTCCACGTCCAGTTGTCGTAATTCTAAATCTTTTATGTTTGCTATTGCCAATATTATTCTTAATTATGATAATTTCATTACTGGTGAATAAGATTCTAAAAAGTCAATACATTTCTTTTGATAATAACCAACGGCTACCAATCTTGCTTTATATTTTGGTTCTCCGTTAATTCCTTTTTTAATTTTGAATACCCATTTCGATTTTATTACAGCCATATTTTTCTTTTTCTGCACTATTTTCCAAGTTTTCATTTTAATGAGAGAGTTCTTTTCTTTTTCTATTGCTTCCCTCCATTTTTCTTTTTCTTTACAATTCATTGCTTCTTTGTAATTTCCAGGTTCGTATGCTTCGTTAGTCGCTTCGTTAGAGTAGGATTTCAATTTGGGATTAATTTCGAGTCTATTTATTTTTGTTTCTCTCTTCCAGGCCGTCGTAAATTATTATTTTACATTCTCTCTTCATTTCTTATGTCTTCATCCTGATGTCCAATATTATTATTATTTTGTATAATAATAATATTGGACAAATATTGCGCAAATAGTCTTTGTTGCTGTGCGCCAAAAATTTTAACTAACTATTTTGATATTCTCTAAATACTTCAGTTACATTTTTTTTATTTTCTTTGTTGCTATTTTCTTGTTTCTTTTCCTTTATATTGTTTCACTTTTAATAAATAATAATTATAATTATAATAATTTTTAATAATTTTATTCATTATTAAAGCATACATATAAATTTCTTACATAACTAATATATGATTATGTAATACAATTATACAATAATGCAACAATAATGCCTATATAGGCTGGCCCACAAAGAACAAATTAATGTTCAGCACGTGGGGAAAACATAAGATTTTACAGTTGTGGCATATGTTATACTTAAATTTATTTATTATACCTATATAAAAGTATTATACTATAAGTATTAAACAAAAAACAAAAAAATAGAAAGTAACTTACATATAAGAAATAAAAAGCAAAGTATAAATTTAAATTCATAAACAAATAATATAAAACAATAATAATAATAATAATAGAGTTGTAAAAAAAACAAAATTTAAATAATTAATAGGTGAAAAAAAAATATTTGTAAAGAAAAATTTTGGCTTCTGTATTAGATAAGGAAAAAAAAACATTTTTTAAATAATTTTTTACTATTTATAATAGTCAGGATAATGTCGTTGTTTTTTAAGAAGTTGTAAAATGGATTATGTAATCGGCTAGAAAAATAAATATAATAACATTCTGATTTACGTTTTTTATCTTTTGATCTAGTCGAATAATTATGTTTTGCATAATTTATTATGTTTGGATTTTTAATAATATGAGTAAGAATTGCAATAATATATAGTTGATTTATACTGAATATTTGAGCGTCGGAGAACAGCAACGTCGACGGAAACAATTTGGACTTGAATGTTATTATTTTGAGGATATATTTCTGTAAAATATTTAGATTGTTAATATAATTGTTTGTTGTTCCACCCCAATATAGAATAACATATTGTAGAATATATTGCGCTAACCGATAATAAAATGTTTTCCTTTTATTAAGTGGTAAAATTAATGTAAGCTTTTTTAAAATATATAACGTTTTCCTGAGGTCACTGCAAATTTTTTCAAAGTGGTAATTCCATCTAAGATGGCAATCTATTGAGACTCCAAGAATATTTAATATATTCTTTTTTCGTTAAAATATCACATTTGTGTGCCATTTGTGTCCGTCAGACCCTTTCATTGCTTGTTCCACTGTGGTATTTTCACAATATTTGCAAGATGATCAAATCTTTGTGGTGGATTGACTGTTCGTCCATATCTGGTGCGATAAATTTTTCTATTTTCTGTTTCTTGTTCAGTATCATTTATTACTTCTCTTCGAGTTTCATGATTTCTTGTTTCATATAATATGTATATTTTTTTTCTGCTTCATTTTATTCTTTTTCTTTAAATAAATTATTGTTTTCGTTATTGTTATTTCCAGTCTCCACGTTTACTAAATTTCTCTCCCTTTTATCTTCTTTGAATAGTCCAATAACATCTTCTTCAAACTTGATATCCCGACTTAGAAGTACCCTCTTGGTATTTGGACTAAATATCCTAGAACCTTTACTAGTTTCGCTATAACCAACCAAAAAACCAATGATGGTCTTTGTATTAAACTTGTCCCTTTTCTCTTTGGGGATAAGTGCATATACCTTACAACCCCACACTCTTAATATAGTTGCATCAATTTTACTCTGTCTACTTTACAACCCTGTCTACTTTAATACCCTGACGACTTTATGTCGTATTTTGACAAGAAATGTCTTTGTATCACGTTCAACAACTTTGAACGGCCCATCATACGGACTACGTAAAGGGTGAGCTGAAGCATCGTGACGAACGAAAACTTGTTTTGAGCAAGCCAGATCTTTTAATACGAAGGCTTTTTTCTCGCCGTGTCGATTTACCTGTCTAGGTCGTAGCTGTTGAAAATGTAGCCGTAAATCGTCCATAACTTCCGAGGATGTGTTAGTACATGGTGTGTCACGTGGTGATAAGAACTCGCTTGGAAGACGGAGTGGCTCTCCGTAAACTAATTCTGCTGCTGTGGAGTCGAGATCTTCACGCTATGCAGCGCGAATTCCTAGGAGAACTGTTGGTAGTACATCAGTTCAACGTTTTGACTCGTGACATTTGATAGCAGACTTCAGCTGCCAATGTAGTCTTTCTACCATGCCGTTGGCCTGTGGGTGGTACGCAGTTGTTCTATAGTGAGTCGTACCCGTTATCTCACATAACGCGTTGAACAGACGCGATTCAAATTGTCGACCTTGATCTGTCGTTACTCTTAGCGGAGCTCCAAATCTGCAGATCCAACCTGCATAAAATATGCGAGCTACTGTTGCAGCCTCCTGATTTTCTAACGGGAACGCTTCTGGCCATCTCGTAAACCTGTCAATGGCAGTAAGAAGGTATTTCTGTCCGTCAGAGCTTAGTAATGGGCCTACGAGGTCCAAATGAACGTGTTCGAATCTCGCATTCGGCAGTTGATAATGTCCGAATGGTGCCGAGACATTTTTTGGCGTCGAGATATTTTGTTCTTTTGGCAAGGTATGCAGTTTCGGCCAAATTTCCTGCAGTCAGACTTCATCAAAGGCCAAACGAACCGTTGTGAAATCATCTTGACGGTTGTGTTAATTCCAGGGTGAGATAGATTATGCACCGACTGGAAAACATGTCGGCGAAAATTCCTTGTAGCGAACGGTCGTGCTAGTGGCGCCGCGACGTCACACACAAGATCTTCGTCTGTTCCGGGACTCGGATTTTTTGTAACAGTAATCCTGTTGTTGTCGGCGCTTCCATCAGGGTCCTTAACTCATCAGTCTGTTGTTCTTGAGCGATACCAGCATAATCGACGCAAGTCGCAATTGAGTCAACTCGTGACAGTGCATCAGCTACCACGTTGTTCTGTCCAGAGATGTGACGTATGTCTGTCGTGAACTGACCAATAAAGTCCAGATAACGAAATTGTCTTGGTGAACATTTGTCCAATTTTTGCTGTAATGCATATGTCAGAGGCTTGTGGTCCGTGTAAACAACAAATTGACGTGCCTCAATCATATGTTTAAAGTATTTGATGGCACGGTATATAGCCAGAAGTTCACGGTCGAATGCGCTGTACTTTCTCTGCGCTGGGGTAAACTTTTTTGAGAAAAAGGACAGTGGTTGCCAGCTGTTCTGTGTCCACTGTTGTAATGTAGCTCCGATGCTAGTTTCTGATGCATCTGTGAAAATGGCAAGCGGTAGATGGGCTAAGCTATTTTTACAAGTAGTAAATGCCTGTAATGCAACTGGTGTCCACTCTATCAAGCTCTTTTAATTAACATTCCAGCCTTCTAGCAGTTTATGCAGTGGTGCTTGAGTCTCAGCTGAACGGTCGACAAAGCGTCGATAAAAGTTCACCATTCCAAGAAAACGTCGGAATGTTGAATGGTGTTTGGCTGAGAAAATTCCAAAATAGTTGCACTTTGCTTTGTAGAGGCTTGATATCGGTCCGTGTAACGGTGTACCCTAAAAAGCATACTTCTGTTGCACCAAGTACACATTTTGCGGGACTAACCACGATGCCGTATTCGTTTAACCACTGAAATAAGAGTCGGAGATGTTCTTCATGTTCATTTTCGCAGGCTGATGAAATTCGTAGAGTCCGAATGGCGTTGTGATAGCGGTTTTTGGTACGTCTTCGAGATTTACTGGTATCTGATCGTATGCTCGCACAAGGTCTATTGTAGAAAATATATTAGCACGAGCGAGTCCATGGGAGAAATAGCGACAGCGTCGAGGTTAGCGTCGCGTTAGGTAGGGTCGCTAGTATTGCCTGCAGATGATTTAACAGACGACCAAACCACAGTGTTCGAAGTAGAGTCTCTGTGGTTGTATCTCCGCCGAGGTCTCGAAGTTGACGTAGGAACTGTGATGGTTTGCGATCACCAAGTTCCTCTTGCTCTAGCAACTGTCGCGTTTTTCCTCCTATGAAGCAGAGAGGGGTGACACTAGCTCTATTTTAATTTTTTCATACTTTCCGGTTGCGGGCGGTGAGGTAATAATGTATTTCGCTTCTTGTGCGTATCGTTCTTCTAAATGTCCTATCACATAATTATATCTCGTATCGTCGCACGTTATCCCGTGAATTAGAAGTTGTCCCTACAGTTGCGCGAACCAGAGCACGGGGTCGTTCGTCCAAAACGGAGGTACACGGATGGCGACGCGATTGAGACTGCCATTTGCTTTGGTTTCGGTCATTTTATGAATCTTTGTAACGATTCACTAATATTCAAAAACACGCACAAGTTACCGTTGACACTATTGTTTTTGTTTTTCTAACGTCACGCACTAACGCTTTAATAATTAAAATATCCACTTATTAATAATTAACCCTTTCGCTGCTAAGTTAAGGGAAGAGCGAGCGCTATTTGTGTGCGGAGTTAGGAAAGCTCTAAAACGTATATATACGGAAGTAGCACATCGGACTAGTTTCGTACGTATAAATACGGTCCTAGCATGAAATAAGCTCAGTATTTCCATATATATCGACGATGTTCTGACAAAAATAGCGCTTACGTCTTTTTTTCAGAAAATCGTCGATATATATAGGTAGGTTTACAGCATACATGTATTAATTTATATACATAATAAAACAAATTTGTAATAAGAATAAATTTTATTGGAATTATAATAATCAAGTACAATTTTTAAAACTTCTTCAGAGTATGGAACAATTCGAAGCATGGTACTATACAAAGTCCTACGTTACAATCAGGGCCAAAATATCAACTATCTCTTCTTTTTTTAGGATGCATTTCTGAATGCTTGCAAACATAACATATACGTTGTGAATTCTGTTTTCCACCAGGAACGGGGGAACCAGGTACAAGTTGTGGAAAGTGACGTCCTTTTAACCGATCGGGTATATCCCTACTGGAAGAGCGACCATCTTTTGGTTGCTGCTCTTCCTTTTGATATTTTACTATTAGCTGTCTAATAAGCTCTAGTTGAAAAGAAGTTAATGTACTATGTTGGCCTGTTTTAACTTTATACATTGCATGCGCATTCACTACAACTAAATCCACTAAGTGAAAGAACAGTTTTTTGTACCATTTCAATGACTTTCGTATACATTCCGTAGAACTGAGTAGCATATCAATTTTATATACAGACCCCATATTTTGATTGTAGTCTATTACACAAGCTGGTTTTACAATGGCTGTACCATCACGCATAACTTTTTTAGTCGGCAGCATATTAGCGGTATGCAATGTTGAGAGCATACTTACAATACGCCTATCTTTCCAACACATGACCATTCTTTTTTCGGTATGTGCCGTTCTTACTTCACCACTTCGTTTTGGATCTTCCAATTTTGGCATTTCCGTCGATTCTTTCGAACAGTGCCACAAAGATTAGTTTCCTGAACATGTAAATATTCAGCTAAAATTGGACTAGTATACCAATTGTCTGTATATAAGTTGTGACCTTTTCCTAAATAAGGTTCCATCAACGTAGCCACTATAGCACCTGAAATTCCCAAATTGGGATCTGTATCTCTAATTCGAGTGCTTGAACCCGTATACACAATAAAATCGAGCACGTAGTCCGTTTCAACATCTGTTAGAACAAATAACTTGATCCCAAATCTATGTCTTTTTGTCCTAATAAACTGTTTGAAGGAGAGTCTACCTTTATGTAAAATTAGGGACTCGTCGATACCTAAATTTTCAAATGGAGTAAAACTTTGATGAAAACTACATTTGAATTCTTCAAGTACCATATCCAATTTATATAGTTTATTACCTGGTTCAGGATCATCGTTATTACAAAAATGTAGTAAACGTAGGAGTAGCAAAAATATCTATCTCTAGCCATAGATTTTTGAAAAATTGGCGTATTTATCAAAGGGTCTTTTGACCAACACTCGTTTAGTTTTAGTTTTCTGTTTCGTGAAACAAGCATTGTCATAGCAATAAATAAGTAAATTTCTTCCCAATCAGTCTCTTTCCACTTATTGACTCGCGAATACATTTTTTTAGGACAATTTTTTATAACGAAGTCATAATATCTATTTGTTCTGCGGCAATTTTACCGGCAAGATTGTTAGAAAAAAATATTTCAAAGTACTCAAGAATTGATGAGTTGTCTTGAATTTCAAAAGTATCAGCATGAAATCCCGAAGACTCTTTATCGAATGGATAAATTGTAGGATGGAAGAGTTCGTCTTTTATCCATTTTAGATTAGGTGAAGGCAACTTATTCTTTGCCGATTTAGATGTACTGGCACGCACATTGTCTTCAAAAGGACACTCGTTGTCTGTGTCACTTGCATATTCACTACTTTCTATTTCTTCCATGTCAGAGTCTCCAGAATCCACAGTCGTAATCAATTCACACAATTGTTCAGCTTTTTTATCAGTTAGACCTACATAGCCAGCCATTTTCGAGGTTTTATCTATTACGCACTATTACAAATATAACGCATGCGAAGCGGTTGATTATTTGAACAAAACTAAACCGGTGAACATAAGAGTTGTCACGTGGTATACATTTTATAGCATTTATACAAAGGTCAACACTGTTTACGAGCACAACTACTCGTACGTATATTTACGACAATAGCACACGGCAAAAGCAGTTTACAGATTTTCAAAACGTATATTTACGGGAGTAGCATATTACATATATGTTTTGGAAAACGTATATTTACGGACGTAGCAGCGAAAGGGTTAAAATATCACGTTGGTGGTCACCAATTGTGGGATGAATAGGTCGTAAATAAACTCAATGTTAGTTTCGGAAATATATTTGTAAATTTTGTCACTAATAAATTACAGTTCTAATGTCACAAGCAGTTGACAGTTAATTGCTCAAATTTGACAGTTCCGTTGATAACCTTTTTTGTTACCTGGTTACCATATACGGCCACAATACTATACATTCATTACATTTTCCTCCTTACTACAATTTTTGTTACATTTTTTTGCCAATGCTTTGCCAATGCCAGTGCTTCTTTTTCAATTGTGCTTAGCCTTGTTCTGTTTTCGACAAAGTTCTGGATGCAAACATAACTGGTCGTTCTTGGTCATCAATTATATGGGCCAATACAGCACCCAAACCATGTGGACTTGCGTCACAACTCAGGACTATCTTTTTATTAGGATCGGAATGAACAAGAAGAGCACAATGCAATAACATCTTTTTTGATCCCTCAAAACTTCTTCGACATTCAGATGTCCAATTAAATTTGGATTTACCTTTTTACAGATCATATAATGGCTTTAGTCTTGATGATAACATTGGTAAAATTTTGTTATAAAAATTTAGCATGCCGATATATGATCTGAGTTATTTACCTCAACTCAGATCATTTGCGGTTCAGGAGCCTTAAGAATAGCTTCTTGATTTGTTAATGTTGGATAAATCTCTGTTCCGCTAATCTGATGCCCTAAATATTCAATTTTTGGTTGTAATAAATTGCATTTATCAAAATTTAGTTTTATGTTATATTTATTTAATTGATTCAACACCTTCATTACTTTCTCCCTGCAATCATGTTCTTCCGTTCCTGCGATCAGAATATCCATAATTGACTGAAAAATTGCTGGAGCGCTTGAAATTCCGAAAGGCAAACGTATGTATTGGAATAAACCGTTCGGGGTATTAATAGTTAACAGTTCCTTAGAAACAACTAAATTATTTAATAGATACCTTTCTGAAACTACACTAACACCTGCTCAAGTATCTACTTCCATTTCCATGACTTGATTTTTCCATGACAGATTCTTCAGATTCGTAACACTTGGTTTGTTTTTCCACGTACTGCACTCTCATCTTAGTTTTGCACATTTTTGCAGAGTGACCTTGTTTTTTGCATTTGAAGCAAGTCCAGTCTTTTGCTAGACATGTCGATGGGAAATGTTTCCCGCCACAGCGATGACAAGAATTTTCTCTCTTCTTTTCTTCATGAACTGGTCTTGCATTTCCAGAATTTCTCTGCGTTCGTCTTCCTTGCCCGTAATTTACTTTGTTGACGTCTTGAGGTTGCATTTCATAAATTTGTTTTGTTGCCAGTTCACAATTACTGCAACTTCAGTGGCTTTTGTAACTGTCAAGTCCTCAGTAGCAAGAAGCTTCTTTCTTGTTTGTACATCTCTCAGACCACATACCAGGCGATCTCTTAATGTTTCATCTCGAAAAGTATTAAAATCACAGTTTAGAACTAATCCTCGTAATGCAGATACGAATTCATTTACTGTTTCATTTATTTCCTGGTTACGCTGATAAAACTTATATCTTTCCGCGATTATCAGCTTTTTGGGATGAAAATATTGTCATCAGTTTTATTATGTCATTATACTGTTTTTTTTTGTTGGATTGTCAGGGCTTGATAAATTTTTAAGTATTTTGTAAGTATCCGCTTCAATAAAAGCAATCAACAATGGTACTTTCTTTTCTTCCTGTATTTCATTTAAAATAAATAATTGTTCAAGGCGTGCAATATAATCATTAAAATCGCCATTCTTTTGATCAAAAGTTTCTATATTTCCAATTTGAAACATTTTTTTAAAATATATACACCACCACTTGTTGCCAATTATGTTATGTATTTATATGGAAATAACTACATTTATATTCTACAGTTTTTATATTATTATTATCTGACATCTACTTACACTTGTTTTTTTTATCGACTAGGTATATTGATACTATACATTAATTACAATTACGATAAACTATATATGTTTTATTTTAGGCCAAAATTGATGTATACAAAATTTGTTTTTTTTATTATTATATATTATACTAGCTGAAAACCCGTGCTTCGCTACGGTATATTGATGGTCTCTTGGAGCACAGGAGATACGAAAGGTTTCTTCCGAATTTCATATCTCTTTGTCAAGGGACGCTCTATCGAATAAAAAATACTAATTTACTCCGTAAGGGATGAAATTTTAAAAAACTGTCAAACGCCTTCTAAATAGAAACCTATGTGCCAAAATGAAGTGTTATAACTCAGGAAATACAAAGGTTTTTATAATTCACCCCGATTGCATATTCATCCATTTAGGGGTTCATTAGGGCAAACACGTGAATTTCTGTTTTAAACATTTGTATGGGTATCACTTGTACGCAAAAACCAAGTCGATATCTCATTGAGCCTAAGAGATATTGAGGCATCCTTAAATCAAATTTCACCTCATTTCACCAGTTAAAAATGGAATTTAGAAAAATCTTTTCTTATTGGTCTCTTAGGTCACAGAAGGAATGTAAGCTCCAAATTTCATGTCTTAATATCCATTGGATTTTCTATCGAATAAAAAATACCAATTTACCCCTTTAAAGATGAAACTTAAAAAAACTGTCAAAACACTTGTTTTTGAAAAGTATTCAAAAAGGTGTTTTAAAAAAGGCACGTATATGCCAAAGATGAATGTTATATCTGAACAAATAGGAAAAACTACGGGTACTATAATTCATCCCGTTTGGAGTGGATTGGGACGAAATCATTTTTTTTTCTTTTTAATTATTGTATGTTATTGTATGTATGTTTAAATTTTTTAACCCCTTAGAAGTCGACTTTCGAAGAATCTCTTCTTAGTGGGTACTTACGTCATGGAAGGAATCAACTTTCCGAATTTCATATATCTATGTCAAAGTCATTTTAGAAAACTGTCAAAACAATTTCGGGACATTTTAAAAAGACACCTATTTGTCAAAAAGGAATGTTATAACTCAACAGACACATAAAATACGACGGGATATATAATTCACCCCGAATATAGATTCACCCCTTTACGGATTGATTAGGATAAAATCTTGAAATAAGTTTTTCGATATTTGCATGGGCAATATTTGTAAACAGAAACTAAGTTGATATCTTATTGGTCCTGAGATATTAAGGAATCCTTGAAATCACACCTCCTCTTTTCACCTTTCAGGGGTGAAATTAAAAAAAAAAAAAACTGACAAAACCATTTCTAAATATTTTAAAAATACACCTAAGTGCCAAAAAGTAATGTTGCAACTAAACGAACGCAGGAAAAACGACGGGATGTATAATTCACCCCGATTGTAGCATACCCCTTTAGGCATTGATCAGGACAAAATCCTGAAATTTTTCGGCATTTGCATGGGTAGTATTTTTAAGCAAAAACCAAGTCGGTATCTATTAGTCTTAAGAGACATAAAAGAATCCTTAAAATCACAATTCACCCCTGTTCACCTTTTTGGGATGAAATTTAAAAAAACTGTCAAAACCATTTCAAAATATTTTAAATTAGGATACCTATTTGCCAAAAAGAAATGTTGCAACTAAACAAACACAGGAAATACGACGGGATGTATAATTCACCCCGATTGCAGATCCACCCCTTTAAGGGTTGATTAGGACAAAATCCTGAAATAGGTGTTTCGGTATTTGTATGGCTAATCTTTGTAAGCAAAAAGCAAGTCGATATGTTATTGGTCCTAAGAGATATTAAGGAAATCGTGAAATCACAATTCACCCCTTTTCACCCTTTAGGGATGAAATTTCAAAAAACTGTCAATACCATTTCGAGATATTTTAAAAAGACACCTATGTGCCAAAAAGTAATGTTGCAACTAAACGAACACAGGAAATACGACGGGATGTATAATTCACCCCGATTGCAGATCCACCCCTTTAAGGGTTGATTAGGACAAAATCCTGAAATTGGTGTTTCGGTATTTGTATGGCTAGTCTTTGTAAGCAAAAAGCAAGTCGATATGTTATAGGTCCTAAGAGATATTAAGGAAATCGTGAAATCACAATTCACCCCTTTTCACCCTTTAGGGATGAAATTTCAAAAAACTGTCAATACCATTTCGAGATATTTTAAAAAGACACCTATGTGCCAAAAAGTAATGTTGCAACTAAACGAACACAGGAAATACAACGGGATGTATAATCCACCTCGATTGTAGGTTCACCCCTTTAGGGGTTGATTAGGGCAAAATCCCGAAATTACTTTTTCGGCATTTGTATGGGTAATACTTGTAAGCAAAAACTAAGTCGATATCCCATCGGCCCTAAGAGATATTAAGGAAATCGTGAAATCACAATTCACCCTTTTTCACCCTTTAGGGATGAAATTTCCAAAAACTGTCAATACCATTTCGAAATATTTCAAAAAGACACCTATGTGCCAAAAAGTAATGTTGCAACTAAACGATCACAGGAAATACGACGGAATATTCACCCCAATTGTAAATCTACCCCTTTAGTGGTTGATTAGGACAAAATCCTGAAATAGGTGTTTCGGTATTTGTATGGGTAATCTTTGTAAGCAAAAAGCGAGTCAATATCTTATTGGCCCCAAGAGATTTAAGGAATCCTTGAAATCACAATTCACCCCTTTTCACCCTTTAGGGGTGAAATTTTAAAAAACTGTCCAAACCTTTTCGAGATATTTTAAAAAGACACCTATGTGCTAAAAAGTAATGTTGCAACTAAACAAACACAGGAAATACGACGGAATGTATAACTCACCCTGATTGTAGATCTACCCCTTCAGGGGTTGATAAGGACAAATTCCTGAAATAAGTTTTTCGATAATTGTATGGATAATCTTTGCAAGCAAACAGTAAGTCGATATCTTATTGGTCTTAAGAGATGTTAAGGAAACCTTGAAATCAGAATTAACCCCTTTTCAACCCTTAGGGGTGAAATTTTAAAAAACTGTCAAACCCATTTCGATATATTGTAAATAGACACCTACGTGCCAAAAAGTAACGTTGCAACTAAACGAACACAGGAAATACGACGGGATGTATAATTCACCCCGATTGTAGATCCACCCCTTTAGGGGTTGATTAGGACAAAATCCTGAAATTGGTGTTTCGATATTTGTATGGGTAATCTTGGTAAGCAAAAAGCAGGTCGATATCTTATGGGTCGTAAGAGATATTAAGCAATCCTTGAAATCAAAATTCACCCCTTTTCACCCTTTAGGGGTGAAATTTCAAAAAACTGTCAATACCATTTCGAGATATTTTAAAAAGACACCTATGTGCCAAAAAGTAATGTTGCAACTAAATGAACACAGGAATTACGACGGGATGTATAATTCACCCCGACTGTAGATCCACCCCTTTAGGGGTTGATTAGGACAAAATCCTGAAATAGGTGTTTCGGTATTTGTATGGCTAATATTTGTAAGCAAAAAGCAAGGCTATATGTTATTGGTCCTAAGAGATATTAAGGAATCCTTGAAATCACAATTCACCCCTTTTCACCCTTTAGGGATGAAATTTCAAAAAACTGTCAATACCATTTCGAGATATTTTAAAAGGACACCTATGTGCCAAAAAGTAATCTTGCAACTAAACGAACACAGGAAATACAACGGGATGTATAATTCATCCCGATTGTAGGTTCACCCCTTTAGCGGTTGATTAGGACAAAATCCTGAAATTGCTTTTTCGGCATTTGTATGGGTAATATTTGTAAGCAAAAACTAAGTCGATATCCCATCGGCCCTAAGAGATATTAAGGAAATCGTGAAATCACAATTCACCCTTTAGGGATGAAATTTCAAAAAACTGTCAATACTATTTCGACATATTTTAAAAAGACACCTATGTGCCAAAAACTAATGTTGCAACTAAACGAACACAGGAACTACGACGGGATGTATACTTCACCCCGATTGTAGGTTCACCCCTTTAGGGGTTGATTAGGACAAAATCCTGAAATTGCTTTTTCGGCATTTGTATGGGTAATACTTGTAAGCAAAAACTAAGTCGATATCCTATCGTCCCTAAGAGATATTAAGGAATTCGTGAAATCACATTTCACCCCTTTTCATCCCTTAGGAGCGGAATTACGAAAAATCCCTTCTTAGTGGGTGCTTACGTCATGGAGGGAATATACTCTCCAAATTTCAAGTTTCTAGGCCCAGGGGTTCAGGCTGGGCGGTGATGAGTGAATGAGTCAGTCAGTCAGGACACTTGCTTTTATATATATAGACTAGCTGAAAACCCGTGCTTCGCTACGGTATATTGACGGTCTCATTGGCATAAAATCCGCAGTTTGTTTTTAAACTTGTGTATGGGTAACCTTTGTAACAAAAAATCTAGTCGATATCTCATTTGTCCTAAGAAATATTGAGGAACCCGTGAAAAAACATTTTACACCTTTTCACCAGATAGGGGTCGAACTTGAAAAAACCTTTCTTAGTGGGTTCTTACTTCATACTGAAAAATGTACTCTCCGAATTTTTTATTTTTAACAAAAAAATACTAATTTACCCTTTAGGAGTGAAAGAAAACTGTCAAACTGTGAAAAATATATGCCAAAATGGAATGTTATAACTCAACAACCGCTGGAAATACAAAGGGTTCTATAATTCACCCAGAATGTAGATTCACCCCTTTAGGGGTTGATTAAGATAAAATCCTGAAATACATTTTTCGGCATTTGTATGGGTAATCTTTATAAGCAAAAACCAAGTCTATATCTTATTGATCCTAGAAGATATTAAGGCGTCCTTGAAATCACAATTCCCTCTTTTCACCCTTTAGGGGTGATATTTGTTAAAGGTAAAAAACTGTTAAAACCATTTCGAGGCATTTTAAATAGACACAGGAAATACGACGCGATGTATAATCTACCCCGTTTGTAGAATCACCCTTTAGGGGTTGATTAGGACGTAATCCTGAAATAAGTTTTTCGGCATTTGTATGGATAATTTTTGTAAGCAAACACCAAGTCGATATCTTATTGGTTCTAAAAGAATTAAGGAATTACTGAAATCATATTTCACCCCTTTTCACACTTAAGGGGTTAAATTAAAAAAAAAATGTCAAAATCATTTCGAGATATTAAAAAAAAAACACCTATGTGCCAAAATATAATGTTGCAACTAAACGAACACAGGAAATGCGACGGGATGTATAATTCATCCCGATTGTTGATCCACCCCTTAAGGGGTTGATTAGGACAAAATCCAAAAATTGGTTTTTCGGTATTTACATGGGTAGTTTTTGTAAGCAAAAACCAAGTAGATATCTTATTGGTCCTAAAAAATGTTAAACAATCCTTGAAATCGCATTTTACCCCTTTTTACCCTTTAGGGGTTAAATTTAAAAAAATTGTCAAAACATTTCGAGATATTTTAAAAATACGCCTATGTGCCAAAAAGAAACCTTATAACTCAACAAACACAGGGAATACGATGGGATGTATAATTCACCCCAATTGTAGATCCACCGTTTAGGGGTTGATTAGGACAAAAATCCTGAAATATATTTTTCCGTATTTGTATGGGTAATCTTTGTAAGCAAAAAGCAAGTCGATATCTTATTGGTTCTAAGAGATATTAAGGAATCCTTGAAATCACAATTCACCCCTTTTCACCGTTTAGGGGTGAAATTAAAAAAAAACTGTCAATACTATTTCGAGATATTTCAAAAAGACATCTATGTGCCAAAAATTAATGTTGCAACTAAACGAACACAGGAAATACGACGGGATGTATAATTCACCTTGATTGTAGATCCATCCCTTTAGGGGTTGATTAGGACCAAATCCTGAAATAAGTTTTTCGGTGTTTGTATGGGTAATCTTCGTAAGCAAAAAGCAAGTCGATATCTTATTGGTTCTAAGAGATATTAAGGAATCCTTGAAATCACAATTCCTCTTTTCACCCTTTAGGTGGTAATTTAAAAAAAATGTCAAAACTATTTCGAGATATTTTAAAAAGATACCTATGTGCCAAAAAGTAATGTTGCAACTAACCGAACACAGGAAATACGGCGGGATGTATAATTAACCCCGATTGCAGATCCACCCCTTAAGGGGTTAATTAGGACAAAATCAAAAAATTTGTTTTTCGGCATTTGCAAGGGTAGTTTTTGTAAGGAAAAACCAAGTAGATGTCTTATTGATGTTAAAAAATATTAAACAATCCTTGAAATCACATTTCAATCCTTTTCGCCCTTTAGGGGTTAAATTTAAAAAAGTTGTCAAAACCATTTCGAGATATTTTAAAAAGACGCCTATGTGCCAAAAAGAAACCTTATATCTCAATAAACACAGGGAATACGACGTGAAGTCTAATTTACCCCGATTGTAGATCCACCTTTAGGGGTTGATTAGGACAAAATTCTGAAATATATTTTTCGGTATTTGTATGGGTAATCTTTGTAATCAAAAAGCAAGTCAATATCTTATTGGCCCTAAGAGATTTAAGAAAACCTTGAAATCACAATTCACCCCTTTTCACCCTTTAGGGAAATTTTAAAAAACTACCAAAAACTTTTGAGATATTTTAAAAAGACACCTATGTGCTAAAAAGTAATGTTGCAACTAAACGAACACAGGAAATACAACGGAATGTATAACTCACCCCGATTGTAGCTCCACCCCTTTAGGGGTTGATTAGGACAAATTCCTGAAATAAGTTTTTCGGTAATTGTATGGATAATCTTTGCAAGCAAACTGTAAGTCCATATCTTATTGGTCCTAAGAGATATTAAGGCATCTTTGAAATCACAATTCACCCCTTTTCAACCCTTAGGGGTGAAATTTTAAAAAACTGTCAAACCTGTTTCGAGATATTTTAAAAAGACACCTATGTGCCAAAAAGTAATGCTGCAACTAATGAACACAGGAAATACGAAGTGATGTATAATTCACCCTGATTGTAGATCCACCCCTTTAGGGGTTGATTAGGACAAAAACCTGAAATATGTTTTTCGGTATTTGTATAGGTAATCTTTGTAAGCAAAAAGCAAGTCGATATCTTATTGGTTCTAAGAGATATTAAGGAATACTTGAAATCATAATTCACCCCTTTTCACCCTATGGAGGTGAAATTTTAAAAAACTACCAAAACCTTTTCGAGATATTTTAAAAAGACTTCTATGTGCGAAAAAGTAATATTGCAACTAAACGAACACAGGAAATACGACGGAATGTATAACTCACCCCGATTGTAGGTCCACCCCTTTAGGGGTTGATTAGGACAAATTCCTGAAATAAGTTTTTCGGTAATTGTATGGAAAATCTTTGCAAGCAAACAGTAAATCGATATCTTATTGATCCTAAGAGATATTAAGGAATCCTTGAAATCACAATTCACCCCTTTTCAACCCTTAGGGGTGGAATTTTAAAAAACTGTCAAACCCATTTCGAGATATTTTAAAAAGACACCTATGTGCCGTAAAGTAACGTTGCAACGAAACGAACACAGGAATTACGACGGGATGTATAATTCACCCCGATTCTAGATCCACCCCTTTAGGGGTTGATTAGGACAAAATCCTGAAATTGGTGATTCGGTATTTGTATGGGTAATCTTTGTAAGCAAATAGCAAGTCGATATCTTATTGGTCCTAAGAGATATTAAAGAATCCTTAAAATCACAATTCACCATTTTTCACCCTTTAGGGGTGAAATATCAAAAAACTGTCAATACCATTTCGAGATATTTTAAAAAGACACCTATGTGCCAAAAAGTAATCTTGCAACTAAACGAACACAGGAAATACAACGGGATGTATAATCCACCCCGATTGTAGGTTCACCCCTTTAGGGGTTGATTAGGGCAAAATCCCGAAATCGGTTTTTCGGCATTTGTATGGGTGTTACTTGTAAGCAAAAACTAAGTCGATATCCCATCGGCCCTAAGAGATATTAAGTAATTCGTGAAATCACATTTCACCCCTTTTCATCCCTTAGGAGTGGAATTTCGAAAAATCCCTTCTTAGTGAGTGCTTACGTCATGAAGGGAATATACTCTCCGAATTTCAAGTTTCTAGGCCCAGGGATTCGGGCTGGGCGGTGATGAGTGAGTCAGTCAGTCAGGACACTCCCTTTTATATATATAGACTAGCTGAAAACCCGTGCTTCGCTACGGTATATTGATGGTCTCATTGGCATAAAATCCGCAGTTTGTTTTTAAACTTGTGTATGGGTAACCTTTGTAACAAAAAATCTAGTCGATATCTCATCTGTCCTAAGAGATATTGAGGAACCCGTGAAAAAACATTTTACTCCTTTCCACCAGATAGGGGTCGAACTTGAAAAAATCCTTTCTTAGTGGGTTCTTACTTCATACTGAAAAATGTACTCTCCGAATTTTTTATTTTTAACAAAAAAATACTAATTTACCCTTTAGGAGTGAAAGAAAACTGTCTAATTATGAAAACATATTTGCCAAAATGGAATGTTATAACTCAACAACCGCTGGAAATACAAAGGGTTCTATAATTCACCCCGAATGTAGATTCACCCCTTTAGGGGTTGATTAAGATAAAATCCTGAAATAAATTTTTCAGCATTTGTATGGGTAATCTTTGTAAGCAAAAACCAAGTCTATATCTTATTGATCCTAGAAGATATTAAGGCGTCCTTGAAATCACAATTCCCTCTTTTCACCCTTAAAGCTGCATTCCCACCTCCGTAAATCTATACGTTGTACGCTATGGATAATTTTTAAACGAGGTCATTTGGTATGATCGGACATGCTCGTGCTTTGTCGTTGCAATACTACTGTTGAGCGAGATAGTACGAGCTTGTCCGATCATACCAATTGCACTCGTTTAAAGACTATCTACAACGCACAGAGTGTTAAATTACTGAGGTCTGAATGCAGCTTTAGGGGTGATGTTTGTTAAAGGTAAAAAACTGTTAAAACCATTTCGAGACATTTTAAAAAGACACAGGAAATACGACGCGATGTATAATCTACCCCGTTTGTAGAATCACCCCTTTAGGGGTTGATTAGGACGTAATCCTGAAATAAGTTTTTCGGCATTTGTATGGATAATTTTTGTAAGCAAACACCAAGTCGATATCTTATTGGTCCTAAAAGAATTAAGGAATTACTGAAATCACATTTCACCCCTTTTCACCCTTAACGGGTGAAATGAAAAAAAAATGTCAAAATCATTTCGAGATATTAAAAAAAAAAACACCTATGTGCCAAAAAGTAATGTTGCAACTAAACGAACACAGGAAATGCGACGGGATGTATAATTCATCCCGATTGTAGATCCACCCCTTAAGGGGCTGATTAGGACAAAATCGAAAAATTGGTTTTTCGGTATTTGCATGGGTAGTTTTTGTAAGCAAAAACCAAGTAGATATCTTATTGGTCCTAAAAAATGTTAAACAATCCTTGAAATCACATTTTACCCCTTTTTACCCTTTGGGGGTTAAATTTAAAAAAATTGTGAAAACATTTCGAGATATTTTAAAAATACGCCTATGTGCCAAAAAGAAACCTTATAACTCAACCAACACAGGGAATACGACGGAATGTATAATTCACCCCAATTGTAGATCCACCGTTTAGGGGTTGAATAGGACAAAAATCCTGAAATATATTTTTCCGTATTTGTATGGGTAATCTTTGTAAGCAAAAAGCAAGTCGATATCTTATTGATCCTAAGAGATATTAAGGAATCCTTGAAGTCACAATTCACCCCTTTTCACCCTTTAGGGGTGAAATTAAAAAAAAACTGTCAATACCATTTCGAGATATTTTAAAAAGACATCTATGTGCCAAAAATTAATGTTGCAACTAAACGAACAGAGGAAATACGACGGGATGTATAATTCACCTTGATTGTAGATCCATCCCTTTAGGGGTTGATTAGGACCAAATCCTGAAATAAGTTTTTCGGTATTTATATGGGTAATCTTCGTAAGCAAAAAGCAAGTCGATATCTTATTGATCCTAAGAGATATTAAGGAATCCTTGAAATTACAATTCATCCCTTTTCACCCTTTAGGGGGTAATTTTAAAAAAATGTCAAAACTATTTTGTTGAGATATTTTAAAAAGATACCTATGTGCCAAAAAGTAATGTTGCAACTAAACGAACACAGGAAATACGGCGGGATGTATAATTCACCCCGATTGCAGATCTACCCCTTAAGGGGTTGATTAGGGCAAAATCAAAAAATTGGTTTTTCGGCATTTGGAAGGGTAGTTTTTGTAAGCAAAAACCAAGTCGATGTCTTATTGGTGTTAAAAAATATTAAACAATCCTTGAAATCACATTTCACCCCTTTTCGCCCTTTAGGGGTTAAATTTAAAAAAGTTGTCAAAACCATTTCGAGATATTTTAATGACTCCTATGTGCTAAAAAGTAATATTGCAACTAAACGAACACAAGAAATACGACGGAATGTATAACTCACCCCGATTGTAGATCCACCCCTTTAGGGGTTGATTAGGACAAATGCCTGAAATAAGTTTGTAGGTATTGTAAGGATAATCTTTGCAAGCAAACAGTAAATCGATATCTTATTGATCCTAAGAGATATTAAGGAATCCTTGAAATCAAAATTCACCCCTTTTCAACCCTTAGAGGTGGAATTTTAAAAAACTGTCATACCCATTTCGAGATATTTTAAAAAGACACCTATGTGCCAAAAATTAATGTTGCAACGAAACGAACACAGGAATTACGACGGGATGTATAATTCACCCCGATTGTAGATCCACCCCTTTAGGGGTTGATTAGGACAAAATCCTGAAATTGGTGATTCGGTATTTGTATGGGTAATCTTTGTAAGCAAAAAGAAAGTCGATATCTTATTGGTCCTAAGAGATATTAAAGAATCCTTAAAATCACAATTCACCCCTTTTCACCCTTTAGGGGTGAAATTTCAAAAAACTGTCAATACTATTTCGAGATATTTTAAAAAGACACCTATGTGCCAAAAAGTAATCTTGCAACTAAACGAATACAGGAAATACAACGGCATGTATAATCTACCCCGATTGTAGGTTCACCCCTTTAGGAGTTGATTAGGGCAAAATCCCGAAATTGGTTTTTCGGCATTTGTATGGGTAATACTTGTAAGTAAAAACTAAGTCGATATCCCATCGGCCCTAAGAGATATTAAGTAATTCGTGAAATCACATTTCACCCCTTTTCATCCCTTAGGAGTGGAATTTCGAAAAATCCCTTCTTAGTGGGTGCTTACGTCATGAAGGGAATATACTCTCCGAATTTCAAGTTTCTAGGCCCAGGGGTTTGGGCTGGGCGGTGATGAGTGAGTCAGTCAGTCAGTCAGTCAGTCAGGACACTGCCTTTTATATATATAGAAGATTAAAAACCCTGACAACATACTGTCAGTTCAAACTGTCAATGTTTAACATGAAAAATTATCTTTTGTAAAGTTTTAATAATTTGACTTTGAATAGTTGCAAATTTGCACATTCCTTTACAACATCAGGCAATGTATTATATTTATTAAAGCCTTTTTGAAAAATAAAATTATTATTGCAATTCTTTTTTGTGACTTGTGCCTTTCAGTGCAAATCTAAAAACACAACAATAATATATTGCCCACTGTCCAAAATATTTTTCCAATTTGTGATAGGAAGTTGGAGAGCCGTTTCACACGAGTGATTACTTCGAAACCCTGATTGAAATGTTAAAAGTTTATCATCCATAAAGCTATAAATTTGCTTATAAACAATGAGTTCTAGTAATTTTTCAATACACTGCAACGAATTGATGGGCCTGAAATTATGCCCTTCATTAGTGTTATTTATTTTGAGGAGCGGAATAATTGTTGAGTATTTAAGTGGATCCTGTCTCAAGAGACATATTAGTAAAATGTAACAATACAAGGCCTATTGTATTAAATATAGCTTTAATAGTCTAAGAGTTTAATACATTACATGGATTTTTATTATTTTTTAAGGATTTGATAAATTGACTTAATTCGGTATTAGTAATTAATCGAAATTCAGTCATACGGGGACTAAAAGTAATAATATTGATATTGTTGTTATAATCGTTTAGCAACTCTTGATCTGGCGGTTTAATGTCGTTAACTATATCTGTAATTGTTGTAATAAATAATTATTTATTATTATTAATAAATTATAATTTATTAAAATGGTTCGCCTTACTAAGATTGTCGGTAGCTATAAATATTCTTTTATTATAATTAAAAGTTAATTATATTGGATAACTCGCCTCTTTTTTATTACCTAATATTTAAATAATAATAGTTTTTTCTAAAGCTCTTTTGAATTATGTTTTATTTTTTTTATTTTTAGCTATTACTTTATCATTATATTGCCTTTCTTTGAGTCTACGGGTACAAACACATTTATTTCTAAACTTTTGAAACTATTCCTATAGTTCAATTTTCAATGCATTATCTCGACATTTTTTAAATTCTTTATATTTTAGCGCCACGTAGCTTACATATGTTTCTAAGTTCCGTATCAAACCAGGGTAAATTATTGGATTTCTTATTTATAATGTTGATAGGAGAAATTTTATTAACATTAGAAGAGGTAAGATCAAATTGGTAATCAATTAAATGATATGGGATTTCATAAAGATTTGATAAATTTAAGTCACGATAATAACTAGTTTGAATTTCATGTTCAACCTGTACTGTAGAACCAACAAAATTAATGACAACTTTAGAGTGATCTGTGTTTTTAGGAGTATAGTCTACCTCAACATTAATGTTTTTAAAGTTCCTTATTGCTAAATTTGTCATCGTTTTACTTTTGCTGGTTATTCTAGTTGGTTCATTAATAAATTGATATAAATCATATATTTTTGTTTTTTAAATTTATTTTGGGCTTGACTGCTAAGATCATTACCCAGGATACAATCATCTATATCATCTAGATAGACACAAATATATATACAATATACAATTCATTTTATATTAATATTTTATATATGCTAATAAATTGAAATATTGATGTTATTGCGGATGGGTTGTTCTAAAATAGAATAATCTGTATGCTTGTAGGGAATATGATATTGTGTTTTAATATTTCCTGTAAGAGAGTAGGTCTGTTGAGGCTGTATTTTGGGCAGTTAAAGATTAGTTAGTTAGTTAGTTAATTAAAATTTTTGGCGCACAGCAACAAAGGCTATTTGCGCCTAACGCAGCCCATTTAAATGACTACACTAAATATTAAAAGCAATAAATTAAACAATCAATAAAAAGATAAAATCAATAAAATTACGCATACCCAATAAAAGAAATCTTGCACAGACAAACCCAAATAAATAAGATAAAAAAGTCTTTTCGAAAATTTGAACAGACTCAGGGTGATGGTAAGAGGCTGTAAAGGGACCAATTACCATCGAATATCACAGTTTAAAAACAGAACACATTAAAATAAGGTGCAAGACTTCACACATAAAACAGTAAGTTCGATTCTCTCAGGAAGAGTAACAACCTGTCCATGAGTACTCTGTCGTCACCTAAAGCAACTGACAGGTCATAGCACAGGCCTAACCTCTCCCTGACATCCTCGAACTGTACACATTCAGATAAAATGTGTAACAAATCTGTGTTACACGTCTCACAGATAGGAGACTCTTCATCTCGAAGGAGATGTCCATGGGTCCACCAACAGTGGCCTATACGAGGGCGTGTGATGGCGGTTTCCTCCCTGCGGTTAATCCTGAAGGAAGAACCCCATGGTTTAACGTCTCCCTTAATCTGTCGTAACTTAACGTTCTGTGTGCGGCTCCACTCATGTTGCCACATGTCTAAAACCAGATGTTTAAGATGACTCTTTGCGTCATCTAGAAAAACGAAACTCACATCAATCATAGGTCTGTGAGAGGTGGCTTTTGCAGTTGCATCTGCCGCTTCGTTGCCTTTAATACCAACATGTCCCGGTATCCAAAACAGCTCTACCCTCACATTCTGAGCATTCAGATTGTGGAGTAGCAACCGGATCTTTAGTAGAGGATGCACTGGATCTGGATCTTGGATACTGTTCAGAGCGCTCAGCGAGTCAAGATAACACTTGACCGACTTTGCCATGAGGAAACAAAACACAGGGCCTTGAAAATAGCTTGCAGCTCAGCAGTGTACACACTCGTTATGGAGTGCAGACGATACTAAAACTGTTGACGTGAGTTCAGGACAACAAACGCACACCCAGCCCTGGTTCCGGATTTTGATCCGTCAGTAAAAATAACAGTATCCTCGAACCTAGGGACCAGTGTTCTTTGTAACTCATGTTGGTATTCGATAGGCAACGTAGTATCTTTATCTAACCTAGTTAATGTGAGGTTCACAAGTGGACGCGGTAGCGTCCATGGTGGAACAGCACACAAAACGAAACTTGCCATTTCGGGCATATTATAATCAATGTCACTCAAAATGTCGAAAGTCCTCAAACCAAAAGGCCTATTGGCTCTTGGTTTTCTGTCATAAATTTCTGTATGCCTATTTTGCAGAATAGGGTCATACGCGGGATGATCTGGCTTGGCACTGAGTGCAGCCATATATCGCAAGGATAGAATTTTACGACGAATGTACAGTGACGGTTCGCCGGCTTCACACAGCAGGCTTGGTATTGGGCTGGTGCGAAATGCACCTGTGACCAATCTTACCCCAGTGTGATGTACAGTGTCAAGAATTCGTATCTCTTGGTGTTTAGCTGACCCATAAGCTAGACATCCATAGTCCAGCTTAGAGCGTATTAAGGAACGATAAAAACGCAACATGACAGTGCGGTCTGCACCCCATGTCTTGTGACTGAGGACCCGCAACAAATTGAGCGACTTTTGGCATTTTTTCTTGACGGACAAAAAATGTGCCCGCCAAGTTAGACGACTGTCAAAAACGAGACCCAGAAATCTGGCAGTATCGGTAAATGGTAACTGTGCTACATTAAGCGTGAGTGTAGGGTTGGGATGGACACCCCTTTTCCTACAAAAATGGACACACACAGTTTTGCTGGTCGAGAATTTGGAGCCATTTTCGGTTGCCCATGTATCGAGACGATTGATGGTCAGCTGGAGCTGACGTTCGATTGTACTAGTCTTTTGTCCGGCGACAAAGATACCAATGTCGTCGACAAATATCGAACTCTGTACAGGTAATCGAATACATGAAGCTGCACCGTTAATGGCAATCAAAAATAGAGTAACGCTCAGTATGGAGCCCTGTGGGACCCCATTGTCCAGTGCGAACATTTGTGACAGGGTATTTCCGATCCGCACCCTGAAGCGCCGGTTCGACATGAAGTCTTTTAAAAAGAACATCAAGCGTCCCCGGATACACCAAGAATGCAGAGTACGGAGAATTCCATAAATCCATGCAGTTTCATAGGCTTTCTCAATATCGAAAAACACAGCTACCAGGTGTTTGTTTTCAACGAAAGCATTCCTGATAGCTGTCTCTAGTCTGACCAGATGGTCTGCTGTTGAGCGGTGACGGCGAAAGCCGCATTGTGTGTTGGCCAGCAAGCCGTTTGATTCTAAAAACCAAATCAGACACTTGCTGATCATTCGCTCCAAGAGTTTGCAGAGACAACTGGTCAGTGATATAGGTCTATAGCTAGAGGGCAAGTGTTTATCTTTCCCGACTTTGGGGATAGGAATTATATGAGATTCTTTCCACTTAGTCGGGCACTTGCCCTCGGTCCATATTCTATTATAGACATTCAAAAGCCTAGACTTAGACGATTCCGGAAGATTTCGAATCATACGGTAATGTATCGCATCTGGACCAGGGGAGCTATCCTTGCACTTTGACATCGCGCTATCTAGTTCTTCACGAGAGAAAAGCAGGTTGTATACCTCGTCATTTCTGGAGAAGAAATTAAGAGGTATAGATTCTGAACCTGCTTTACGAGTTAGAAACTCGGGTGGATAATGTTCAGAGCTAGAATTGAACGCAAAATTTGATGCCAAAGTTTTGGCAATTTCGACCGCTGCCGTAACTACGTTACCATTTACCGATAGACCAGCAATGGCTGTAGTTGTATTTAAACCGGATATTTTCCGGACCTTCTCCCAAACTTTGGCCACTGGAGTGGCAACTGTAATGGTGGACACGTATTTGCGCCATGATTAACGCTTACTTTCTTTCACAATCCTCTTAGCACGAGCTTTCGTTCGCTGGAAAGCTATCATGTTTTCCTCTGTTGGACAACGACGGAATGTATTGAAGAGGTGTCTCCTTTCACGTAGCGCCAAGTCGCATTCCTCGTTCCACCAGGGAACAGGAACTCGACGGGGCCGTTGTTGATGACAGCGGTATGCTGTTTTTGGCTGCGCTCGTGATTGAATCCGTGAAATGATTCACCTCCTCGTCTACGGTCAAGCTCGGAATATCCTCATGAGAGAATGATTCCGCAAACTTGGTCCAATCCGCTTTCCGAAGAACCCACTGTGGCCAGCGGGATTCGGTAACGGTATTGAACAGAGGTCTTTAGAGGATTGGAAAGTGATCACTGCCGCAAAGGTCGTGATGCACATCCCATTTGAACAACGGGGCTATGGCTCCTGAAACGACGCTAAGATCTATAGCACTGAATGTACTCGTTGCTGCACAAAATTGCGTGGGTCTGCCGTCGTTCAAAAAGCTCAAATTCAAATTGGTCAACATATTCTCCAGGTGACGTCCCCTGCTCTGCATTGCTAAGGGCTCGGGATCGATCAGGCATGGAATTTTTCACAAATAAAAATTGCCACAGCAGCAAAGGCCACTAAATTAAAAAAAAAAAATAAAAAAAATAAAATAAAATAAGAATCTTGATTAGATGAGTAACGTCCGTAAGTTAGTAATTATAGTTGAAGGTAATGGGATTCGGACCAGTCAGAAAATAAAACAAATTTATTAACTTCGCTTACGTTTCGATTTAATTTCGGCTAATCATTTGCTTATCTCTGAGTTCAATAACCGGACAATATGATGTGTTTTTTATTAATTTTTAATTTGTTATTTTATATGGTGACTATTAACTAAGCTCTGATGAAGATTTAAATTAAATCGAAACGGAAGCGAAGTTAATAAATTTGTGGTCCGAATCCCATTACCTTCAACTATAAAATAAGAATTGTCCTGGCCAACTGCCGAAGCAGCAACGGCCATTAAAAAAAAGGTAAACCTACTTTCTCTTTCTTAATCTACGTTTTAAGAGGTTTCTTTTGTATCACATAACAAATTTAAAAAATAATTTTACTATTTTGTCAACGACATAAAAAGTCGATATTTTCCGAAAAACTAAACTGATCAAAAATTCTTGTTGAACTATTTCGGATTCCATCAACGTATTATATATTATTGAGACTTTTTTCAGATTTTTTAACCCTTCTGGGAAATGGGGGGGGGGGACAAAAGATTTTTGACATAATATGTTTTACATATGACATATATAAAATTTGATTTTTCAAAAATACAAATTTGCTTGTTCATTCACTTCTTGATGAGGCAATTTCGTCGTTTATGTGACGTGTCATTTGACACGTCACATAAAATTGAAAAAAATATTTATTTTTTCATTAAACACATATTTGTTTATAATTATCACGCGATGTGTTTTTTTTAAATTCTCTATATATTTTCTATATGTACGTAAAGGCGCGCCCCCAGGGGGGACTCACGACTTGAAACTCCGCACCGATCCCCAACACACACTGTAGGCGTTAAAATCACCTAGTAGTATGAAAGGTGGTGGGAGTTGATTGATGACATTCACGACATCTCGGATGTCGGTTCGAACACCAGGGGAAGGTAGATAGATCAAATCGTCACCTGGAGGGGAAATGCAACACGAACTGCTACGACCTGTAACTCAGTGTCAATGTCTACAGGATCTTGGTAAAATGTGTCTCTAACGAGAATTGCCACGCCGTCACATGCTTTTCCCCCCGTAAGGAAATCCGTGCGAAAGACGGAGAACCCTCGAGGAGAGAATGTGTCGGATTCCTTGAAATTAGTTTCCTGTAGACAAACCCACGAAGGCGCAAAATCGGATATTAAAAGTCGTAGTTCTTCGTAGCGCTGAAACACACCGTTACAGTTCCACTGAATAAGTGGACCATTCGAAGAAAAAAGAAGAAAAAATGAGACATCCCCAGTCATAATAATAAATTGTGAGAGTGAATAAAATAAAATAAAGTATGTAAATCATAATTCTATTTATAACTTGTTATTTTTTTGGTCTTTAAATTATGAATTTGAAGGTATACTACCAAAATGTTCGGGGGCTAAAAACTAAATTAATGAACTTATATAATGAACTGTCAGCTAGTGATTATGACGTAATTATGTTAACGGAAACGGGGCTGAATGATACGGTTTTGGACTCAGAAATCTGTGATTTAAGCAAATACATCATATATAGACGTGACCGTAATTTTATTAACAAACGTGAAGGCGGCGGTGTGTTGATAGCTGTGTCCAGAGTGTTAAACTCTAAACAGCAGGTATCATGGAACTCGCAAACAGAAGATATATGGGTTACTATTTTTGACAAAACGAGAATTAACTTATGTTGTGTGTACCTTCCCCCACCTGTGAATCAAGCTGAGTTCAACGCCCATTGTGATAAGTTATGTCAAATCACAACAAGTTATTCAAACGATACCTTTTTAATATTGGGTGATTACAACTTGCCTCTTATTGATTGGGTATGGAATAATGTGTTCTGTGATCCACTCCTTTTAAGAAGATCTATAATGTATATGGACTTTATTAATAATTTAACATTATGTAATCTTCGACAATTTAATAATATTCATAATGTCCATGGTAGAACACTCGATTTGGTTCTTAGTAATTCCAATGTAAAAGTTGAAAAATGTTGTGGACTTCTCGAAAATGACGTGCATCATCCATCGTTTCATTTAGAATTACAGTTTAGTGAAAAAATAGTCAATCTTGCTGAAAAAATTATCCCAACATTGAATTTTAAGTCATGCAATTATGAAGAAATAATTTATAAACTCTCCTGTGTTAATTGGATAGATATTCTAGTTAATATAGATGTGAATATGGACGTTGACATTTTTTATAATATTTTAAACTCTCTAATTACAAATTATGTTCCGTGCCGTAAACAAAAAAACAAAAAATTTCCACTCTGGTTTTCGACACCTCTAATAAAAATTATTAAAGAGAAAAATAAAGCTCATAAAAAATGGAAAACTTACAAAAATATGCATGATCAACTGACATTTGAATTACTAAGAAGTAGAGTAAAAAAGCAAATGAAATTAGATCATAAAAATTATGTTAATAATGTAGAATTAAACTTGCAGAATAATATTAAAGAATTTTGGAGTTATGCTAAAACATTTAATAAAAAAAATGGTTTACCTAAAACAATGCATTACAGAAATCATGAAGCTCAGACAGGTCAGGATATTTGTAATTTATTTGCCGATTTTTTTCAGTCAATGTTTACTAAACCAGATTCAGTAACAGACGGTAATATCAACTCGGTCCAGGCATTCCCAACAAATACGATACTTAACATTGGTACTCTACACTTATCTGAGGCAGATATTAAGGAAAAATTATTGAATCTTGACACTACCAAGGGTACAGGACCAGATAACATTCATCCTATATTTATAAAAACTTGTGCCTTCTATTTGGTTAAACCACTACACATCATATTTAACAAATCATTGCAAAGTGGCGTATTTCCTGACAAGTGGAAACAATCTTACATAACACCAATTTTTAAATCTGGGGATGTTAGTGAAATTGCAAACTATCGACCAATATCAAAGTTAACTACATTCGCTAAAATTTTTGAAGCACTTATAGTAAAGACTACTAAACCATATATAGAAACCGCAATTATTTCTGAGCAACATGGTTTCTGTAAAGGGAAATCAGTTTTAACTAATTTAGTACCTCTCACCCAATTTTTAGCTCAAAATATGGATGGCCGGAAACAAATAGATGTAATTTACACTGATTTCGCTAAAGCGTTTGATAGTGTTAATCATGCAATATTATTTAAAAAACTGTTGGAACTAGGTTTTCATGGCAATCTCCTAAGATGGATAATTTCATATATTAGTAATAGGTCGCAAGTAATTACAATTAAAGGATATAAATCTCGTGAAGTTCCGATAACATCGGGGGTGCCGCAAGGAAGTCATCGAGGACCGATTTTGTTTAATATATATGTAAATGATATATCTAAATATATAAAAAATAGTTCATTTTATTTATTTGCCGACGACTTAAAAATTGTAAAACCTATTGTCACCCCGGATGATTGTTATAAACTTCAGGAAGATATTGATAGTTTATTTAATTATTGTAAATTAAATAATTTAAGCTTAAATATTAATAAATGTAGCTGTATAAGTTTTACTAGAAAAAGATCTCAATTTTCTTATAACTACTCTATTAATGGAGAGTCACTAGAGAGAAAATCAGTAGTGCGTGATCTAGGTGTATTACTTGATAGTAAGTTATCCTTTAATGATCACGTGGATTATATAACGAAAAAATCTTATAAAATGCTTGGCCTACTAACACGTACATCTAAATATTTTATAACCCCAAATTCATACAAAATCTTGTTTAATGCTCTAGTCAGACCTCATTTGGAATATGTGTCAGTAATTTGGAACCCCAATTATCAAATCAATATTTTAGCACTTGAAAAAATTCAAAGAAAATTTACTAGAATTGTTTATTTTAGATTGAATATGCCTACTGATACATACTCAAATAGGCTAACTGCATTAAATATGGTTACATTAGAATTGAGAAGGAAAATTACTGATCAGATCTTTCTATATAAAGTGTTAAATAATGACATCTTTTCTACTGAAATAATTAACTACATAAAATTTTTAGTTCCATCAAAGAACCTAAGAATTAAAACATTATCTTTGTTGATCAATGTAAAACAAATTACTACTACAATGCTCCTCTGAACAGAATTTTAAACGCATACAACAAATATTTTTCAAATGTAGATATATTTAATATAAATGAGAGGCAACTAAGAATGAAATTACTAAACTTAGCAAATTAAAACTTATTGTATTAGACTATTAAGCAAATATTGTAAATCTATGTAAGTAACTATATATCACTATGTTCTGTGTATATTAGATGTAAACAGTGGGAACCTATACTGGCTTTTATGCTGTTGGTTCTCCTTAAATAAAATAAAATAAAATAAAATAAAAATAAAATAAAATAAATTCGTTTTTGCTTAGGAGAGCTTCCGCGCAACCTAATGATTTTGGGTTTACCCTTAGGTTGCGGGTCTACAGCCATTTTCTCGGCTACGGTTTCACTTGTTTGTCCAGGTGTTTTGGTGGACACACTGGAATCTCTTTTTGATGCCTTGGCTCTCACTGGAATCCAGTGAGAGCCAATATTTCCCTTATCAGTCTCCATTACTGTAGTGACTGATGAGGGTTTGGTGGAAGCGACCAGAGGCTGGTCGCTTCCCATCTGTGGAGAAGTTTGTAGAGACTTCTCCTTAGGTGGTGGTGAGAACTTAGGTGGTGTGTGTTCTCCTTTTGATTGGAGGGATTTATTCAGACCCGATCCTCCAGGTTGTGGGGTCTGAATTTTGGTCTCTGGGACCGATTCCAACACCTTTTCATTGCTTACCGCAACTTCTCTTGACGCAACAATCGATGATGTCGTAAGGGTCGGACGGGACACTGTCTCCGTCTGAGTCTGAACACTTGTCATTTTCTTTGCTGCTACTTGCGCGCAGGATTTCACGAATGTAGCTGGCGCACTCTCCTTATACTTCTTCTTAGCGTCGAAATATGGTATTCTGTCAAGCGTCTTGATGACCTGAACTGCTTTCTCTTCCAAGTACGTTGGGCAGTGGCGTGAATTGATGCGTGCGCACCTTTACAATTCACACAGAAGGCCGCGTTTGGGCAGGACTCAACGTCATGCTGGTCCTGTCCGCAGTGTGCACATATGGACTACCTGCCACAGCGACTAGAAGTAAGACCGTATCGCTGGCACTTATAGCATCACATCGGGTTGGGATAGTAGGGCCGAACGTTACACACGTTGTACCCCACCCTTACCGATGCTGGACACCTAGTACCAGCGAAGGATACTACCATTGATATTGATGGCTTACCATTACGAGGTTTGAGTTTCCTGCATTCAGTGACACCTTGCGGTGCCATTTCCTGCACGCACTCCTCCTCCGTAACGTAAGACAGGTCACAGTCTGTAGCAACGCCTTTCGTGGTATTAAGGGCTTTGTGAGGTTGCACTGAAATACGATGTGCACCAAACACCTCGCATTTCCTTAGCGTCAACGAAGCCTCTGTCTCTGCCTCAATTAAGAGCGTACCATCCGACATCTTACGTACTGTCTTTATTCCATTAGGAGATATCATTCTCATCGTTCGGGCGACTAAGAAAGGTGACATCTCCTTAAAAGATCCACCTTTCTCTTCAACCTTTACGACGAGAAATCTTGGAACGGGCGCACAGTACTCAACCTTCTTGGCAGAAGGCCTTACACATCCCTCATCGGATGACTGAGCATCACGACGAGGTCTCTTATTTGATTTTTTACGGAGTTTACTCTCACTTTTGGCGGAATTTAAAGAATTTGTATCCCTCCGGGTAGATGCCATACCCGTATATTAAGTTTCATCAACCTACCATGCCCGCCCACCAGGGAGCCCCACACAGGGGACGTTGGCCGCAAACCGTCTCATTGCGCCAGGCATGTCAGGATGATATAGCATCGGAGGAAGTAGTCACGGGCTGCTCGACCCGCTCGAGAACCAAAAGTAGCCAACTCTGGAACCTTGCGAGCTGCATCCGCTCCCACAGACCCCCGAATACTTGTCTAGTGGCACGGCATTACCCCGTCATCCACGATACAGTAGTGGAGCCACTCTATTCATGAATTGTGACACCAGCCGATTGACTGAGCTGACCAGACTCAGCCTCCTGTTTTACCGAATCCAAGGCCAAAGATCGTGTTGGGATCGTACTGTAGCAGTCTCCCTCAACCGACCAGGATCCTCTTCTCCGACGTTACGGCTCTCCACGCACGGAAAACACGTGGGTAGGAATTTAAGTGGGAGATAAAAGAGACAACAGATAAGCCTATTCCCACAATCGGCTTCTCTGAACTGTCTCCTCCCATATGATATGTGATTCAGGGTACGTGGGATCATCAGGCCCAAAAGCTATATATGGTCAAGTGATGCGACCATTATGAACTTCCTTTGCGTGATTGAGGGTACGCGGGATCATCAGGCCCGAAAGCTCGACAAATGGCCAGGTGTTATGGCCATTATGAACTTCCCCTGCCGGAAAATTCGTACATTAATTTTCGTAGCTCTTCATAGCGCTGGTATACACCATTACAGTTCCACTGAATTAGTGGACTACTCATTTTTGTTTAGGGGAGTTACCCCGCAACCTAATGATCTTTGGTTTACCCTTATGTTGCGGGTCAACAGTCATTTTCTCGGCCACGGTTTCACTGTGTGCCCAGGTGCTTTCGTGGACACACCAGCTCTCTTTTGGATGGTTTGGCTTTCACTGGTATCCATTGAGAGCCAATTGTTCCCTTATCAGTCCTCCATACTGGAGTGGCTGATGAGGGTTTGGCATAAGCGACCATACTCTGGTCGCTTCTTGTTTTTGGAGAAGTTTGTGGAGACTTCTCCTTAGGTGGTGGGGAGAACTGATGTGGTGTGCGTTCTCCTTTTGATTGGGGGGATTTATTCAGACCCGATCCCCCGGGTTGTGGGGTCTGAATTTTGGTCTCTGGGACTGTTTTTATTATTTTTTTTGTATTTGTATTTGTATTTGAACGAAATAAATATTACATCGATTATACAAATGTATGTAACACATTTCATATAACATTGATACATTGAAGGTAAATTATAAAATAGACTTAACAATAAATAAAATGTATGCATACATATAATAATATAAACAAATAAAAAAGTTAGAATAATAATATAAATGTAATTCTTCAGTAAATACACATGATAAAAATGCTGTCATAAAAGATACGAAGTATCTTGTGGTGACAATAATGAAATCATAAACAAGAAATTTAAAAAAGAATTGTAAAATAAAATAAAAATTTAAATAAAAAATAAACTGACGTAGACAAAAGAAGAAGCAAATTACTACATAAATTAATGTATGATAAAGATAAATATATTAAAAATAAATAACAAAAAGTAAAATAAAATAAAGATTTAAATAAAAAAAAATTAAAATAACTGATGTAGACAAATTACTAAATAAATTAATATATGATGAAGATAAATATAATAAAAATAAATAACAAAAAGTAAAATAAAATAAAAATTTAAATAAAAAAAATTAAAAAAACTGATGTAGACAAATACTAAATAAATTAATATATGATGAAGATAAATATAATAAAAATAAATAACAAAAAGTAAAATAAAATAAAAATTTAAATAAAAAAAAATAAAAAAACTGATGTAGACAAATACTAAATAAATTAATATATGATGAAGATAAATATAATAAAAATAAATAACAAAAAGTAAAATAAAATAAAAATTTAAATAAGAAAAATTTGAAAAAAAAACTGATGTAGACAAATTACTAAATAAATTAATATATGATAAAGATAAATATATTAAAAATAAATAAAATAAAATATACAAATAAAAATAATAGATAATAATAATAATAACAATAAAACCAATAAAATAATACTGTACCAGAATAAAAGTTCAATAATACAAATTAAGAAAAGTAAATGGAATAATAAACTCCAGATCTCAAAAAATTTCAAGTAAAAGAAAGTAAATAAATAAATAAATAAATAAATAAATAAATAAATAAATAGGAAGATAAATAATTAAATAAATAAATAAATGAATTAACTAATAAAAAATAAATAAAAGGGAAAAAAATGAGAGTTATGCAAAAGAGAAATATATTATCACAGTTTAAACGTTTGAAATTATAGAATTAATAACGTCAACGGGCATACTGAGTATCCATTTTTTAATAGTTTTTTTAAAAGAATGACTGGAGAATGTAAAAAGATTATTTTTAATATTCTCAGGAAGAACATTAAATAATTTTGGTAAAATATTAATAAAGAACTGGTTCGTTTTCTTTTTGAAATAGTTTGAGCCCTTACAACGTCCAATTTTTTTACCTCTCGTAAAATATAAATGCTTTGGTAAATGTAGCGTTCTAAAGAGACTATGTTTTTCCTTAAAAAAATATTGAGCGATGTTAAACAAGAAGAGTTTCGGTACACTCAGAACACCCGTAATTTCAAATAGTTTCTCACTTGGAAATCTACGTGGTTTGTTTAGCATGACTTTTAGTATTAATTTTTGTGTAGTTTTAATATTGTAAATTACTGTTTTACTGGCACCTCCCCAAAATAAAATACCATAAGTTAAAATTGATTGAACTACACCAAAATATATCATTTTAAGGGTAGACAGGTTCATACAATATCTCAGATTTTTAAACAAATATATAGTTTTACGTAGTCTTCCAATAACATGATTCACATGTGTTTTCCAAGTGAGACAACTATCCAGATATAATCCTAGATATTTTGTGGAATTTCTAATTTCTATTTTGCTGGGGCAACTACAACTTGATAGCTCAGCATAATTGCAGTTTTGATCATGAAGTATGATTTCACTAAAATTAGGTAATCTGGTTTTCTGGCACATAAAAGGTACAATGTGAGTTTTAGTAAGGTTTAGCGATAATAAATTCGAATCTAGCCATGATTTCATTTTCTGAAGACTGACTGAGATGTTATTGAAAACATTATTCCAGCTGTCTCCAGACACATAGTACACAGTGTCATCAGCATAAGACAATAAAAGCCCATTTAGATTGAGATAGAGTAAATCATTAATATAGATAAGAAATAGTAATGGACCTAGTACCGTTCCTTGTGGGACACCTGTAGAAACAAAACCCGGTTGGCTCAGAACATTATTGATAGAAGTATACTGTGTTCTATCATTTAAATAGCTCTTTAAAAGATTTAAAGTATTGCCGCGAAAGCCATAAGTCTCAAGTTTGGAAATTAATCGGGAATGACTGACAGTATCAAAAGCCTTCGCTAGGTCTAAAAAAATCGCTGCCGAAAATTTGTTTTTCTCAAAGTTATCATAAATATCAGACACCAGACTACTTATGGCATTATTAGTGGATTTATTGCGTCGAAATCCAAATTGATTATTTGATAGAATAGAATAACTATCTAAGAATTCCTCCATTTTAAACTTTATTATTTTTTCGAATATCTTAGAAAATACCGAAACCAGTGATATTGGCCGATAGTTGCCAAGGATATTCTTAGGGCCTGTTTTATGAATAACTTTGACTATGGCTATTTTTAGCTTTTTAGGATAGTGTCCCAGAAGTACACATTTATTAAAGAGATTTGACAAAGGTACCGCAATTGAGTTCTTAATGTTTTTAATGGTTTTTGCAGAAAAACCGTCAAACCCAGAAGAATTACTAGAGTTTAATGAATCTATTGCATTAATTATTTCGACAGCTGAGATTGGAGAAAAGAAAAATGTTTTAGAGTTATGTGTTATAGTGTGTTCGTAATTATTACTCATTTTAATACCATCCGCCATTTTTTTGGCAATATTTAAAAAATAATCATTAAAAATATTTGCCATTTCTTTATTATCGGAAATAGATCTATTATCGGCAGTAGTAACTTGTTTAATTTTATGAACAGAAGATGACGCATTAACTGCTTCTCTAGATAAATTCCATATTTTCTTAGTATCATTGCCGGCCTCTAAAACTTTATTTTTATAAAATATCGCTTTACCTTTCTTAATAATACCATTCAGTTTGTTCCTATATGTATTGAACGTTTTTCTAAGTTCAGTATTAGTGGGATTCGATTTAAGTTTTTTATACATATTATCCCTACATTTAATAGAATTGATAATACCTTGCGTAATCCAGTTTTTCCTTTTTTTTATAGTTATACTTTTTTTTACCATGCTAGAACAAATACTGTCGTTAAGCAAGGAAATAAAACGATCAAAGATTACATCAGGATTTAAATCATCATTGATAAAATCAAAATTTTGTTCATTAACAACCGTATTGAGTTTTTCATAATTTATAATTTTAATATTTGATCTACCTGAAGCACTACTGCTGTAGTTCTCACTTTTATTTTTAAGTTTAAGGTGTAATATAATAGGCGAGTGATCAGTTATTTTGTTGTCAAGGATAATCGGCAAGATATTATCATTCGTTGTTCTATATTTAATAAGGAAATGATCTATACAAGATTTGGAATTTCCTATTATCCTAGTATAGTCATTAATACAAGATCTGTAACCATTAGCTAGAAATAAATTAATATAGTCATTCGAAACTTTAGCATCAGATAAAATATCTATATTAATGTCACCACAAAACACCTCAATATTGTTGGTACAAATATTATTAAAAAACTGCTCTAGACTATGCAAAAATTCATGTATATTTACTGCATGAGATCTGTATACTGCTGAAATTGCAATCTTTTCATTATTTTCATTAAATAAGATTCTACAGAATTTTATATTTCCAATTTTAACTATTTCGTACGAATAATTCAGGTGGCTTTTAACATACATGATTACACCATCCGCTTTATTCAGAGTACTTTCATTATATATTAAATCATAGCCATTAATATTAAAATATTGTGGATTAAAATCCCATGTTTCCGTTAGAATTATGATGTCGAAACAGTAATCAAAATACTCTAAATAAACTTCCAGCGTTGAAAAATTTTTATTTATACTCCTGACATTTGTATGAAATATTGACAATTTATTAAGTTTATAATTATTGTCATAGAAATTATTAACCGATAAATTATAATCTTCTAAACAGGAATATCTGTTGCAATTTATAATATCCGAGTTAAGATCAATCTCCATGCTAGAATTACAAATATTCTGCTCATGTGTGCAGTATTATGAATACGATTATAAATAAGTAAAAAAAGCATTGCACAATAATATAACTATTAGTAATAACAATAATAATAAACACAAGATTAAAAGTACATTACAATTAAAACAAGACACTAAAAAAATATCTTGTTCTAATTTCAATTACATTATGCAATTATATTTTTTATAAAAAAAAAAAAAAATAATAGTAATAATAAAGATAATGACCAATATTAATAGAATATAAATAGAAAATAAACTAATAAGATAGGTAATAAGTAAAAACAAATAAATAGATAAAATACATAAGTTAAGTAAGCATATCAGTGAGTGAGAGAGAGACAGATAGATAGGTATATAGAGAGAGGATACATAGAAAGAGAGAGAGAGAGAGAGAGAGGGAGAGAGAGGGAGAGAGAGAGAGAGAGACAGAAAACAATAATAAAATGCACATAGATTAAATGTACATTACACTTCAAACAAAAAACACTACAGAGAAATATTTTTTTTCAAAATAGACCATATTAGTGTGTCGTCACATACATGTGCTGCCATCTGAGAGCTGATTCCTTTTGAAGTTTAAAATACATGGGACATTACTTTTGTTACCTTAATTTTATAAATATTTTCAATTTTGGAGCATAAAATATATATTTTTGATAAATATATAATAATATATACAGTCCAGATACTTTATATTATAGAAAATTCAAATAAAAGGAATCCAACCGCGAGACGGCAGCACTGAATTCCAATTTGTGACGTAGTTACTAATATGGTCTATTGCTATGATTCCAATTAACATTTTAGTTAAGGTACAAATCCAGAAGTATTAGACATAATAAACAAAATAAATAACAAATAAATAAATAAAATAAAATTAAAACAAAACAAAATCAAATTAGAATAAATAATAAAACAATAAATAAATAAAATACATAAGGTAAGCATAAATAACATTGAGAGATAAAAATTGAAAGAAAAAAAAAATAATAATAATAATAAATAACATGTAAATGAAAATAAAAATAAAGTGCAATTATAAGAGGAAAAAATGTTTGTAATTATTTGTAAATAATTGTAAAAAATTAAATAGAACTAATAGAGATAACAACAGTAAAGGTAAAAATAAATAATAAAACAAAAAATAAATAAAAAATAAAATAAAAAATAGTCTAATAGTCGAATAGAGAGAAAAAATTAAATAAAATAAATAAATAAAAAATAATAATAAATAATAAAAGTGCAAAAGACATTTGTAGGTTAAGTATTAGTTATGAAAAATTTAGTTTTATAAGGTTGATTTTTTTCACATTGTGGGCAAATACTTACAGTTTATTGCAAGTCTGTTAAGCAGTGGATCCTAAAAGTTTCGTCACTAGATTTACAAAAAATTTTACCGTCTGATGACCATACATTATTCCTCCCATATTTGCCCCTTGCAGCAATTAACAGCTCCATATTATATCTAGTGAGGTCCTCAAATATTGTTATTTTACTTCCCTTAAGTGATTTTTTTTTCTGAAAAACAGAAGCACGATCAATATAATTAGAAAATTTAACAATAATGGGTCGAATTTTTCCTTCTGAAGCTCTACCAATCCTGTGAACTCTGTCCAGTGAAAAACTATTCAAAGTAACACCCAATGACTTTCTGAACGTTTCCACAATAACTGCTTGCGTGTCTTCTCTCGGTCTTTCTGGAATTCCGAACACCCTCAAGGAGTTTCTGCGGGAATATTGTTCCACATCCTGGATTTTGGTCTCCAACTTAGAAATAATAGAGTCCTTCTCTATAACATTAGACTCCAGAGCCTCAATTTTTTCTCTTATTTCTTTCTGTTGTTGCTCATACTTCTTTACTACAATCACTGCTATTGATTTAGCTAATTCGTTTAACACTTTAGGAGATTTTAATGTCTCCCGAATTAACTTTTCAATGTCTCCAATATTAATTTCACGTTCAATATTTTCCGCTTCTGTCACACTAACCTTTTTTGGTGGCATTTTATGTAGTTGTTTAAATTATTATTAATATTAATAAATATTTTTTTTTAAAAAAATAATTTTTAACTTGCAACTCTTTTAAGCAGCACTGAACAAAACTGCACACAAATAGCACACGTCTAGCTACGTTCGTAATTCATGTGGAACTGCATTTTATGTTTTTATATGTTTATTTATTTATATTTTATAATACAATTTGGTTTGACATACATGTGTTATATTACTTGATATATCATTCTTGGTCCGTTGCCTAGTCACCTAGCCTACTAATTTACTATATAATTTTAGTTCATAACATTTCCCTCTTCAAGTTGCTTATTAATATTATTATTTTTTTTTTTAATACTTGTATTATTATTTAATAAATATATAAGAACTTCGAGATACTAAAGGGTAATATTTAAATGTGATTTAACTTTTCTGCCACTCCTTGTAGTGAAGTGTGTTTTCCTTAAGTGAATTATATTTCTTCTTATATTTTTACCATTATTAGTTTTTACTAAATATGAACGAGGTTCATCTGACTTTTTAACTATAATACCTTGTTCCCAAAATTTACTGTCCATATTTTGTACAAGCACCTTTTCTCCCTCTTCGAATTCGTCATTTTTTATATTAGTTTTCTTATTGTAATATAATTTCTGTTTCTTCTGATTATCAATCATTTTTTGATACAAACCTTGAGGTATTAATTTAGGAACCAAGTTATCTATTTTGACTGGCAGTTTTGTTCGTAAATTTCTACTATTAAGTAATTGTGAATGAGAATAATCTAAATTTGAAACTGGAGCGTTCCTATAGTTCAATAAGTATAATTCTAAATTATTATTATTATTAATAAAATGTAGAGCAAAAGCCAAAGGCTTGTTGTGCTCAGGATACATTGATACATATTTTTACAAAATAAAACAAAAATAAATACAACTTAATTATGAAATATAACTAATAGACACAAATTACGAAAACATACATTATAGAGAAACGGATCACTTTCAAAATACAAAAAAATAATATATATAAATATAAAACAAAGTTAAAATAAAATAAAATAAATAAATCCTGCTTGGAGTCGCTTGCTTTTTTAAGCATTGATTTTATAATCCCTACTGCTTTCTCACCTAATCCATTACTTTTAGGATAGTGAGGGCTAGATGTTATAAACTGAAAGTTCCACTGTTTTGCAAATTCTTTCAGTTCATATGAATTTAAATGCATATTGTCCGCTACAATTATTGCTGGTATGCCATACCTTGCAAATAATTCTTTTTTTAATTTTGTTTTAATAGAATAACTATTTTTACTATTAAGTTTGAATACCTCTATCCACCTAGAATAATAGTCAACTGTTACAAGATAGCTAATTCCTGCAAAGTCTGCTATATCAGCTGCTATTTTGTACAAAGGTATATTTGGTATATTATGATTTATTAGAGAATTTTTTGTTTTAGATTTTTGATATTTTTGACAAATTTGACAATCGCCTATTAAATTCTTAATATCCGACGATATACCTGGCCAGTAAAATAATTTATTTACGATTTTATTAATCTTAGTTGCGCCTAAATGTGTTTCATGTAAGGTCGTCAGAACATATTTTCTAAGTTTTTTAGGTACAATTAAACGATTGTCAATATATAATAGGTCGTCATTAAAATCAATATCATTTTTTACTTTCCAGAAGTGTTTTACTTCATCATGAGTATTTATAACTTTTGGCCACCCTTCTAAATAGTATTGAGCTACTTTAAGTAAAACTGAATCATTTTTTGTTTCATCTTTAAACTGTTCTAATCTATATTCACTAAATTCTATTTCTTTAGTTCCTATGCTGTGAATGACATCCTTCATAGTATCATCGACGCTAATTTTTGTTACAATACCACATCTTGATAAATAGTCTGTAATGTACATATACTTTCCTGCAAGATATTTTAATTCAAATTGGTATATCATTAATTTTATTTTTAGTCTTTTTATTCTATTATTTTTAATTTTATATAATGGCTTATTTATTATAGAGACTAAAGGCATATGGTCTGTACAAATAGTTACATTTTTATGACCGTAAATGTAATTATGGTATTTTTCACAAGCAAAACAAATAGCCAAGAGTTTTTTTTTTTTTTTTCATTCTGTGCGTAAGTTACTTCCGATTTATTAAGAGATCTTGAAGCAAAGTACACTGGTTTCCTGTTTTGTAATAAGCAACTACCTAATGAATCTTTAGATGCATCACATTGTATTTCAATGGGTAACGTAGGGTTAAAAGGAGAAAGAACTTTTTCGCTGCTAATTATGTTTTTTAAATCTTCTACAATTTTTGAATGATTTTCTGACCATTGCCAAGCAACATCTTTTTGTAATAAATTTCGAAGAGGAGAAATAATTCCTGATAAATTTAGAATGAACTCTCTTAAGTAGTTTATCATACCTAACATACTGTGCAATTCTTTTTTATCTTTAGGATTTTTTAGAGATTTGATAATTGAAACTTTATCTGAATCAGGAAACAATCCTTGTTCGCTAAATATTACACCTAAATATTTTATTTTACTTTCACAATATTTAAATTTATCGAAATTCAATTTAATATTATATTGCCTTGCTCTTTTTAAGACAGTTTTTAAAATTTCATCATTTTCTGATTATGTGTCAGTAGCAATGCACAAATCATCAAAATAAATCGATACACCTTTAATATCTCCAAAATACTTATATACTAACCTTTGAAAATTTTCGGGAATATTCGATAAACCAAATGGCGCCCTTAGGAATCTATACGTTCCAAAAATTGTACTAATTGAGCAAAGTTTACTTGATTTTTCATCCAATTTAATATGATGAAAACCATCTTTGATATCTAAAACAGTATAACATTTTTTATTAGCTAAATTGGGCGCTAGTTCCTCCAGAATAGGTATTGTATATCTTTCACGTATAATGTATTTATTTAATTGCTGAGGATCAATGCACATTCTTAAGAAACCATTTTGTTTCTCAACTATTACGATATTAACCCATTCTACAGGTTCAGTGACAGGCAATATTACTTCTTTTTCTATTAATAATTTCAGATATTCTTTGAATTTTGTTCTAATTTTCATCGGAATTCTTCTAGCGGGGCTTGTATGAGGTACTGCATCATTGTTCAATTTTATTGTACATTGGTCTGGAAAACATCCTAGCCCGCTAAAAACATCTTTATGGTTATTGAAAATTTTTAATTTTTGCGGATCTTCTTCCATACTTTTGTTAACAATGCTGTTTATTAAATCTAATTCAGCGCAACTTTCCAATCCCAAAATTGGCGTTGTTTCTTTGTGAATTATGTTGTTAATAATTGTTAATAATTGTGAACAAATCTTGTCACAACAATTTTATCTTTGGTTTCAATTTCTAGTGACTGTTATTACACTGATAACATTTTTTTGATTGATTTGGATGTGCTTTATTTCTTTTAAACTCAGTTTTATCTGAATGTTTATTAATAATGTCAACACACTCATTTGTTGTATTTTTTTAAATGTTCGTATTTTTCTCGGTCATTTCAACAGATTTACAAAATGTCACTGATTTTTCTAAATTTAGATCTCGCTGTAATCTTTCTTGAAAACTTTTATTTGATATTCCAAGAATTATTTTGGCTTTAAGTAATTTTTCTTCCTGATTTCCAAAATCACACCGTTTAATTGCACTTTTTAAATCAGCAAAATATTTATCAAAGGATACCCCTGACTCTTGTTTCCGTGAGAAAATTTTAAATATTTCCATTGTTTCATTCCGTTTAGGAATATAATATTTTTCCAACGTTTCTAAAATGTATGGTAGTGATTCTTCAATTTCATCCAAATTCTTTAATGTGTTGTATAAATTTAGAGCTTCTGTTCCCATTAAGTTCTTCAATCTTGCTACTTGCACATTTTTTGGTTTCTTGCTCGTTTCAGTTGCAATGAGGAAAATTTCAACTTCCTCTTTAAAATTGCGAAAATTTTCACAAACATTGTCACTTAAACTTAAGACGTTTGGCTTTTTATATTCCATTTTATTTTATTTTTTTAATATATCTGCGCCATGTTTTTATTATGTTTTTATATGTTTATTCAAAAATCAAAAATCAAAAATTTCATGTTATTATCTGCTCTGAAACATTCTTAATAGAATTTCCTGAATTGTATAGATTAGATGATTATGATATTTATTTCAACAACGGACATTTTAACAGGAATGATGGGGTGATAGTGTATGTATTAAAATCTGTTAAGCATGAAGTAAATATTTATACTATAAACAATTTTAATTTTATTAGAACTGTCTGCTGCTTTGATAATGTTGAGCTAGCTATAACAGGAATTTATAAATCGCCTCCTATAGATTGTGATGTTTTTATTGATGATCTTAAACACTACGTTAGAAATTATTGTAACAAAAATACTGAGAATATAACTGGTGACATTAATATTGACATTTCTATCTCAAGCGATTTACCGAATGTAAAGCATGATTATCTAAACTTCTTGTACAAACAAGGTTTTCTCTCTTATATTAATAAATACACACGTATCGTTGGACAAAGCCGTAGTTGTTTAGATCATTTTTTTGTTAAATCTCAAGAAAAAAATATAAATTTTGTCCCAGTTATTTTAAATTCTAAAATTACTGATCATTCGCCCATTATATTATCCTTAGTATTAAAAAAATTGAGGAATAATAGTAATGAAAAAATAAATACAAATTCAGATCTTAACAAATTTTCTAAAATTGATAATAGCAAATTGATAAAAAATTTGCAAAAAACCAATTGGGACTCTACAAGAAATGAGGATCTAGATATCTACTTTAAAAATGTATTGACCTCCATAGATTCCTCAATAGCTAGTGCAACATTCGTTCAAAAATGCAATAACAAAGAGAGAAAAAGGTCTATATGGATCACTAAAGGCATAATAAAATCTATTGCAATTAGAGACAAACTTTACAAGCACAGTGTGAAAGATCCAACCAACTTGCAATTAAAAAGATTATACAATACCTACAAGATTAGAATTTCAACTCTAATAAAAAAGTCCAAAGAAAATTTCTTTTCAAAAAAAATAAATGAAAATAATGATTCTAAGCATTTATGGAAAACTGCTAATATGTTTTTAACAGATTGTTCTGATAATAATAATAGTTCCCTTAAAAAGTTAACTGTCAATGGCAACTCAATCACTAGTTTAAAAGACATTTCTAATACTTTCATTGAACATTTTACCAATATTGGTGCTTCCTTGCAAAACAAAATAAATGATTCTAATCTTGTAGATCATGTTGCCTCTTTAACCAAAATTAACCGAAATAATAATTCAATTTTTTTAAATCCAACTACTGAAGTCGAAATTTCCGACGTTATAAATAATTTCAAGGCAAAAAGTTCGTCAGGATTTGATAAAATAAGTATGAAAACTTTAAAACTTATTGCACCATGTATTACTCCCACCTTATGTGACTTATTTAATAAATGTATATCTACCGGATATTTTCCAAAACTTTTTAAAAAATCAAAAATTATACCCATTCACAAAGATGGCAATAAGGATTTGGTTGATAATTATAGACCCATTTCAGAAATTAGTTCATTTGGAAAAATTTTTGAAAAAATTATATTTAAGAGATTACATTCTTTTTTGTCTATTTTATTACACCCAAATCAATATGGATTCATGCCTGGCAAATCTACTAATCAAGCAATAGAAAAATTAACTAATAATATTAATATTGCCATTGATGATTCTTGCCCATCTATTGCAGTTTTTTTAGATTTAGCCAAGGCCTTTGACACCGTATACCACAAAATATTAATCGAAAAGTTGGAAATTTATGGTATAAGAGGTATCGCTCTAGATCTACTCACTAACTACCTAGAAGACAGAGAGCAGCAAGTATTTATAAATGGGGTGCTGAGTGAACCGAAAATTGTTAATTGTGGAATTCCCCAAGGAACCGTACTGGGTCCATTATTGTTCATAATTTATATTAACGACTTAATGAACTTAAAAATTCACTCTGAACTCATATCATATGCCGACGACACTGTTCTCTTTTTAAAACAGCCCTCCTGGTCTGAAATTGAGAGGTATATTGAGAAGGATCTTCGAACTGTAAAAGCTTGGTTGGATCTTAACAAACTATTACTAAATGTAAAAAAATCTAATTTTATTACGTTTACTAGCACTGCTCGTAACCAGCCAGAATTTAATACCCTTAGACTGCATACATGCAACAATAATCACTCTGTCTGTACCTGTTCGCAAGTGATAAATAAAACTAATAAAACAAAATATCTTGGAGTTATCATAGACCAGCATTTGAAATGGAATTATCAAATTGAAAAAATTGCTACTGGTTTACGTAGAATGGTGTACATTTTTAAAAGATTGGCTAAAATTAGGACCAGTAGTATATTACGGTTATTTTATTTCGGATTAGTACAGTCTACAATCCAGTATTCTATATTAAATTGGGGGGGAGCAGCCAAAAGTTTTAAGAATGTATTATCCGTTTTACAATAAAGGATAATTAAAATAATCTATACTATATAATAAACCGAGTAGATATCCTTCTGAATTATTATTCCTTGAATCTCAGCTGCTGTCTATAGATAAACTATATGTGGCAGAAATATTAATACATATTTATAGAAACCCATCCATAGTCGATTTTCTTACTCACAGCTACAATACTAGAAGCATGTCTACTAATTATGCAATGACAAAGAAAATAAATAAATCCAAAAGCAAATATTACTACACTTTTTTTGTAGGGAAATGTTATAACATATTTGGCAATTTTGTTCTCAATAATACTATAAATATTACCCAGATGAATCATAAAAAGGTCATCAAGAAATGGTTACTATCACTTTCATTATTTGAAATATCAAAATTGCTTGATAACTGATTAAATTGTTTTGTTTTACTTTATTGTTTTATTTTTGTTTATTTACTTTTGTATATTTAACACTGTTATAATTGTAACATATATTTAGGTTGCCTTAACCAACTCCGATTATTTGTTTATAATTTAATTTATATCCACACACAGAACCTCGTTCTCTGTGGATCCTGGTACATCATTTATTATTATTTTTTTATTTGTTTATTAACCTGGCAACACAAAAATTATCAATGTATAAAAAAAAAAAAATGTATAGGTAAACAAATAAATAAAAATTATTATTATTATTATTATTATTTATATATATTTTATAATACAATTTGGTTTGACATACATGTATTATATGACTTGATATATCATTCTTGGTCCGTTGCCTAGTCACCTAGCCTACTAATTTCCTATATAATTTTAGTTCATAACAGGGACCCACGAAGGACACCACCATTGAGATCGAAGGCTAGCGATTTCGGTGTTTGAACTTTCTGCATTCAATGACACCTTGCGATGCCATTTCCTGCACAAACTCTTCCTCCGTGACGTAAGCAAGGTCACGATCTGTTATAACGCCTCGAGTAGTATTAAGAGCATCGTGTGGCAGAACAGAAATACGGTATTTACCAAATACCTCGCATTTCTGCAGCGTCGACGAATACTCAGTCTCTGCTCCGACTAACAGCGTACCATCCGACAATTTGCGATTCCGAAAGTCAGTGCGACTTAACACCAGTTGGGCACGTATTCCTCAACGTTCGGGCAATAAAGAAGGGGGACATCTCCTTAAAAGATATACCCTCTTATTGCACCTTCACGACGAGAAATCGTGATACTGGCGTACAATACTCTACCAACCTATCTACCTTCTTAGAAGAAGGTCTTACTCATCTCTCGTCTGATGACTGGACATCTTGGCGAAGTCTCTTGTTTGATTTTTTCCGGAGTTTACTCTCAACTTTGGCGGATTTTAAAAAGTTTTTATCCTTCCGGGTAGTCGCCATACCCGTATGTTAAGTTTCATCACCCTGCCATACCCACCCACCAGTGAGCCCCACACCGGGGGCGTTGGCCGCAAACCGGCTCATTGCGCCAGGCATGTCAGGAAGATATAGCATCGGGGGAAGCAGTCACGGGCTGCTCGACCCGCTCGAGAACCAAGAGTAGCCAACTCTGGAACCTTGCGAGTTGCAGCCGCTCCCACAGACCTCTAAATACTTATCTAGTGGCACAGCATTACCCCGGCATCCACAATACAGTAGTGGAGCCACTCTATTCATGAACTGTAACACCAGCCGATTGACTGAGCTGACCAGACTCAGCCTCCCGTTTTACCGAATCCAAGGCCAAAGAAGGCGTGTTGGGATCGTACTGTAGCAGTCTCCCTCAACCGACCAGGATCCTCTTCTCCGACGTTACGGGTCTCCACGCACGGCAAAGACGTGGGTAGGAATTTAAGTGGGAGATAAAAGAGACAACAGGTAAGCCTATTCCCACAATCGGCTTCTCTGAACTGTCTCCTCCCAAATGATATGTGATTCAGGGTACATGGGATCATCAGGCCCAAAAGCTCTATATGGTCAGGTGATGCGACCATTATGAACTTCCCTTGCGTGAATGAGGGTACGCGGGATCATCAGGCTCGAAAGTTCGCCAAATGGCCAGGTGTTATGGCCATTATGAACTTCCTCTGCGGGGTGGGTTGGTTTAACAAGTTTATAGTATTCAGTGGTGCATCAATTAATTCCATTGATGACTTGTTATAAGTATTGACAGCAGTTAAATCGTAGCTAAAAAGATCTTCTAGAACACTGCAAATGAAGAAGTTTAAAATCGCCGAAAATAAAAAAAAAATTATCGTCAGGTTGTTTTTCTCGTAAAGTGATTGAATTATTAATGAAAACATTTATTACTTCTTTGTTATCAGGAGGCAAGTAGACGCAGCATGCAAGATGGGTACACCCAGTTCGCGTCTTCATTCTTCATTCCGTATGATTTGGTTCATTGGGCGGCAGCGATTTGCCGCTAAAACTTGTTCTGGAATGTCTGTAACCGCTTAATCTGACCGGTGTTGGCATAAGCCCAGACACTAGACGCGTAGGTCAAAACAGGACGAGTCACGGATTTATAAATCCGTGTCTTGTTAGAGATGTCTGAGGGTGCTCTTCTTGCATATAAGCGATGAGAGCATTCCTTTGGCTTGAGTGGCTTTGGCTATGGAGTAAGAAAAGTTTTTCTTTCAAGTCAATTTGTGGTCAAATATTAGCCCCAAACCCCGCAGGGGAAGTTCATAATGGCCATAACACCTGGCCATTTGTCGAGCTTTCGGGCCTGATGATCCCGCGTACCCTCAATCACGCAAGGGAAGTTCATAATGGTCGCATCACCTGACCATATAGAGCTTTTGGGCCTGATGATCCCACGTACCCTGAATCACATATCATTTGGGAGGAGACAGTTCAGAGAAGCCGATTGTGGGAATAGGCTTATCTGTTGTCTCTTTGATCTCCCACTTAAATTCCTACCCACGTGTTTGCCGTGCGTGGAGACCCGTAACGCCGGAGAAGAGGGTCCTGGTCGGTTGAGGGAGACTGCTGCCCGCGGACAGTACGATCCCAACACGCCTTCTTTGGCCTCGGATTCGGTAAAACGGGAGGCTGAGTCTGGTCAGCTCAGTCAATCGGCTGGTGTCACGGTTCATGAATAGAGTGGCTCCACTACTGGATCGTGGATGCCAGGGTAATGCCGTGCCACTAGACAAGTATTCGGGGGTCTGTGGGAGCGGATGCAGCTCGCTCGGTTCCAGAGTTGGCTACTACTGGTTCTCGAGCGGGTCGAGCAGCCCGTGACTACTTCCTCCGATGCTATACCATCCTGACATGCCTGGCGCAATGAGCCGGTTTGCGGCCAACGTCCCCTGTGTGGGGCTCCCTGGTGGGTGGGCATGGCAGGGTGATGAAACTTAGTATACGGGTATGGCGACTACCCGGAGTGATAAAAATTTCTTAAATTCCGCCACTAGTGAGAGTAAACTCCGTAAAAAATCAAACAAGAGACCTCGTCGTGATGCTCAGTCATCCGACGAGGGATGTGTTAGGCCAGCTGCCAAGAAGGCAGAAGGTAAAAGGCAAGTTGAGTATTGTGCGCCAGTACCACGATTTCTCGTCGTGAAGGTACAAGAAGAGGGTAAGTCTTTTAAGGAGATGTCCCCTTTCTTCGTTGCCCGAACGTTGAGATATACGTGCTCTACTGGTATAAAGTCGGTGCGTAAGTTGTCGGACGGTACACTGCTAATAGAAGCAGAGACTGAAGCGTCGTCAACGCTGCAAAAATTAGTGAAGTTTTCTGAGTTTGGCATTTCAGTACAGCCGCATAAGGCACTGAATTGTTCGAAAGGCGTCGTAACGGATTGTGACCTGGCGTATGTTACGGAGGAAGAGTTCGTGCAGGAAATGGCATCGCAAGGTGTCATTGAATGCAGGAAGCTCAACCCTCGTAACGGCAAGCCTTCGATCTCCATGGTGGTGTCCTTCGCTGGTACCAAGTGTCCAACATCGGTAAGGGTGGGGTATAACGTTTGTAGCGTTCGCCCCTACTATCCCAACCCGATGCGATGCTACAAGTGTCAGCGTTATGGGCACACCTCAAGTCGTTGTGGTAAGCACACCATCTGTGCCAACTGCGGACAGGTTCAACATGAAGTTGAAACTTGTCCAAACGCGGCACACTGCGTGAACTGCAAAGGGGCGCATGCCTCTACTTCACGCCACTGCCCAACGTACTTGGAGGAGAAGGCAATACAGGTCATTAGAACGCAGGACAGGATACCGTATTTCGACGCCAAGAGGAAATACAAAGAGAGCGCGCCGGTTACTTTCGCGAAATCTTTCGCGCAAGTAGCTGCAAAGCGAACTGCAAGTGTCCAAACTCAGACAGAGTTAGTGCCTCGTCCGACAACTGCAGCAGCAGTAACAGTCGCCACAAATACTGCGAAGGAAAAGCTGGTATTGGTCCCAGAGACCAAAATTCAGACCCCACAACCTGGGGGATCGGGTCTGAATAAATCCCCCTCCCCTAAAGGAGAACGCACTCAACCCCAGTTCTCCCAACCACCTAAGGAGAAGACACCACAGTCTTCTCCACAAACGAGAAGCGACCAGAGAATGGTCGCTTCTACTAAACCCTCATCAGTTACTCCTGAAAAGGAAACTGATAAGGGATCCGTTGGTTCTCACTGGATACCAGTGAGAGCCAAACAATCAAAAAAGGAGTCCAGTGTGTCCATCAAAACACCTGGACTACCAAATGAAAGTGTAGCCGAGAAAATGGCTGTAGACCCGCAACCTAAGGGTAAACCAAAAATCATTAGGTTGCGGGGTAACTCCCCTAAACAGAAATGAATGGTCCACTAATCCAGTGGAACTGTAACGGTGTATATCAGCGCTACGAAGAACTGCGACTTTTATTGTCAGATTTTGCGCCTTCGTGTGTTTGTCTGCAGGAAACAAACTTCAACGAAACCGACACATTCTCTTCTCGGGGATACTCCGTGTTTCGCACGGATTTCCTTACGGGGTTAAGAGCATGTGACGGCGTGGCAATTCTCGTTAGAGACACATTGTACCACGATCCTGTAGACATTGACACGGAGTTGCAGGTCGTAGCAGTTCGTGTTGCACTTCCCCTCCAGGTGACGATTTGTTCTATCTACCTTCCCCCTGGTGTTCGAACTGACATCCGAGATGTCGTGAACATCATCGATCAACTCCCACCACCCTTCATACTACTAGGCGATTTTAACGCCTACAATGTGTGTTGGGGATCGGCGCGGAACGATCAACGGGGACGTCACCTGGAAAATATGTTGAACGAATTGAATTTGAGCTTTCTGAACGACGGCAGACCCACGCACTTTTGTGCAGCAACGGGTACATTTAGTGCTATAGATCTTAGCGTTGTTTCAGGAGCCATTGCTCCGTTGTTCAAATGGGATGTGCATCACGACCTGTGCGGTAGTGATCACTTTCCAATCCTCTTAAAGCCTCTGTTTAATACTGTTACCGAATCCCGCTGGCCACAGTGGGTTCTTCGGAAAGCAGATTGGACCAAGTTTGCGGAATCATTCTCGCATGAGGATATTCCGAGCTTGACCGTAGACGAAGAGGTGAATCATTTCACGGACTCCATCACAAGCGCGGCTAAAAACAGCATACCGCTGTCATCCACTCAGCCCCGTAGAGTTCCCGTTCCCTGGTGGAACGAGGAATGCGACTTGGCGCTACGTGAAAGGAGACACCTCTTCAATACATTCCGTCGTTGTCCAACAGAGGAAAACATGATAGCTTTCCAACGAGCGAAAGCTCGTGCTAAGAGGATTGTGAAAGAAAGCAAGCGCGAATCATGGCGCAAATACGTGTCCACCGTTACAGTTGCCACTCCAGTGGCCAAAGTTTGGGAGAAAGTCCGGAAAATATCCGGTCTAAATACAGCTACAGCCATCGCTGGTCTATCGGTAAATGGTAACGTAGTTACCTCAGCGGTCGAGATTGCCAACACTTTGGCATCTAATTTTGCGTTCAATTCTAGCTCTGAACATTATTCACCCGAGTTTTTAACTCGTAAAGCAGGCCTCGAATCTATACCTCTAAATTTCTTTTCTAGGAATGACGAGGTATACAACCTGCTTTTCTCTCGTGAAGAGCTAGATAGCGCGATGTCAAAGTGTAAGGATAGCTCTCCTGGTCCAGATGCGATACATTATCGTATGATCCGAAATCTTCCGGAATCATCTAAGTCTAGGCTTTTGAATGTCTATAATAGGATATGGACTGAGGGCAAGTGCCCGACCAAGTGGAAGGAATCTCCTATAATTCCTATCCCCAAAGTCGGAAAAGATAAACACTTGCCTTCTAGCTATAGACCTATATCACTGACCAGTTGTCTCTGCAAGCTCATGGAGCGAATGATCAGCAAGCGTCTGATTTGGTTTTTAGAATCAAACGACTTGCTGGCCAATACACAGTGCGGTTTTCGCCGTCACCGCTCAACAGCAGATCATCTGGTCAGACTAGAGACAGCTATCAGGAATGCTTTCGTTGAAAACAAACACCTGGTAGCTGTGTTTTTCGATATTGATAAAGCCTATGACACTGCATGGATTTATGGGATTCTCCGTACTCTGCATTCCTGGGGTCTCCGGGGACGCTTGATGTTCTTTATAAAAGACTTCATGTCGAACCGGCGCTTCAGGGTGCGGATCGGAAATACCCTGTCACAAATGTTCGCACTGGACAATGGGGTCCCACAGGGCTCCATACTGAGCGTTACGTTATTTTTGATTGCCATTAACGGTGCAGCTTCATGTATTCGATTGCCTGTACAGAGTTCGATTTTTGTCGACGACATTGGTATCTTTGTCGCCGGACAAAAGACTAGTACAATCGAACGTCAGCTCCAGCTGACCATCAATCGTCTCGATACATGGGCAACCGAAAATGGCTTCAAATTCTCGACCAGCAAAACTGTGTGTGTCCATTTTTGTAGGAAAAGGGGTGTCCATCCCAACCCTACACTCACGCTAAATGGAGCACAGTTACCATTTACCGATACTGCCAGATTTCTGGGTCTCGTTTTTGACAGTCGTCTAACTTGGCGGGCACATTTTTTGTCCGTCAAGAAAAAATGCCAAAACTCGCTCAATTTGTTGCGGGTCCTCAGTCACAAGACATGGGGTGCAGACCGCACTGTCATGTTGCGTTTATATCGTTCTCTAGTGCGCTCTAAGCTGGACTATGGATGTCTAGCTTATGGGTCAGCTAAACACCAAGAGATAAGAATTCTTGACACTGTACATCACACTGGGGTTAGATTGGCCACTGGTGCATTCCGCACCAGCCCAATACCAAGCCTGCTGTGTGAAGCAGGTGAACCGTCACTGTACAATCGTCGTAAAATTCTATCCCTGCGGTATATGGCTGCACTCAGTGCCAAGCCAGATCATCCCGCGTATGACCCTATTCTACAAAATAGGCATACAGAGATTTATGACAGAAAACCAAGAGCCAATAGGCCTTTTGGTTTGAGGACTTTCGACATTTTGGGCGATATTGATTTTAATATGCCCGAAATGGCAAGTTTCGTTTTGTGTGCTGTTCCACCATGGACGCTACCGCGTCCACTTGTGAACCTCACATTAACTAGGTTTGATAAAGATATTACGTTGCCTATCGAATACCAACATGAGTTACAAAGAACACTGGTCCCTAGGTTCGAGGATACTGTCATTTTTACTGACGGATCAAAATCCGGAACCAGGGTTGGGTGTGCGTTCGTTGTTTTGAATCCACGCCAACAGTTTCAGTACCGTCTGCACTCCATAACGAGTGTGTACACTGCTGAGCTGTACGTTATTTTCAAGGCCCTGTGTTTTGTTTCGTCAGAGCAAAGTCGGTCAAGTGTTATCTTGACGGACTCGCTGAGCGCTCTGAACAGTATCCAAGATCCAGATCCAGTGCATCCTCTTGTACTAAAGATCCGGTTGCTACTCCACAATCTGAATGCTCAGAATGTGAGGGTAGAGCTGTTTTGGATACCGGGACATGTTGGTATTAAAGGCAACGAAGCGGCAGATGCAGCTGCAAAAGCCGCCTCTCACAGACCTATGATTGATGTGAGTTTCGTTTTTCCAGATGACGCAAAGAGTCATTTGACACATCTGGTTTTAGACATGTGGCAACATGAGTGGAGCCGCACACAGAACGTTAAGTTACGACAGATTAAGGGAGACGTTAAACCATGGGGTTCTTCCTGCAGGATTAACCGCAGGGAGGAAACCGCCATCACACGCCTTCGTATAGGTCACTGTTGGTGGACCCATGGACACCTCCTTCGAGGTGAAGAGTCCCCTGTCTGTGAGACGTGTAACACAGATTTGTCTGTGTTACACATTTTAACCGAATGTGTACAGTTCGAGGATGTCAGGGAGAGGTTAGGCCTGTGCTATGACCTGTCAGTTGCCTTAGGTGACGACAGAGTACTCATGGACAGGCTGATACTCTTCCTGAGAGAATCGAACTTACTGTTTTATGTGTGAAATCTTGCACCTTATTTTAATGTGTTTCTATTTATTGACTGTGATATTCGATGGTAATTGGCCCCTTTACAGCCTCTTACCATCACCCTGAGTCTGTTCCAATTTTCGAACAGACCTTTTATATTATTTATTTGTGTTTGTCAGTGCAAGATTTCTTTTATTGAGTATGCGTATTTTTAATGATTTTATTTATTTATTTATTTATTGTCTAAATTTTTGTTTTTAATATATAGTCTAGTCATTTAGATGGGCTGCGTTAGGCGCAAATAGCCTTTGTTGCTGTGCGCCAAAAATTTCAACTAACTAACTAACTATTAGCCCCAAATATTTAACACTATCGCACCAAGGAATGTCTTCTCCAAAGAGTTTTACCGTACCTGACGGGAGTCTTTTTTTCAGGGAGAAGAACACAGCTTTAGATTTCGCACCGTTCACGGCGAAGCGCCAACGCGTACACCATTTCTCGAGACTCGCGCAGGTCTGCTGGAGTCTTCGAGTGATAAGTGCTGGATCCAAAAATATAGACAGATATGCTGTGTCCTCAGCATATTGACATTTTACTGTTTCCTCTGCCGTCGGCATGTCATTCGTGTAGAGAGCGAATAACAATGGCGACAGCAACGAGCCCTGTGGGACGTCAGCCTCGACCGGCCTCCACGAAGAGTAAACATCCTCGAACTTGACTCTTAGTTCTCTAGGAGTGATATAAGAGGCAATCATCCTGATGAGACATGGAGAGAAATCAGTGCACCGCGTACCAAACGCGGTCGAAGGCCTTGGAGACGTCCACGAAGACTGCGCCGGAAGACTGATTTCTATTGAACCCATCAGTTATAAACTCAGTGACACGCACGAGTTGATGGACAGTAGAGTGTCCGCGAAATAACCCATGCTGTTCATCAGGAAGGAGATTGTTGGCATCGGTGTGCTCCTGAAGTCTGATCAAAATCAGCTTCTCTAAAATCTTACCGAGACATGATAGGAGACTTATCGGCCGATAGCTCTTTGCCAGCCCGATCGCTGGCAAAGAGCTATCTGTTCATGCTGCGGTTTAGGAATAAGGACGACTTCTGCCTTTTTCCACTCACGTGGAAAATGACACAGTCTCAGAGCCGCATTGAAGATGTTCGTCAGTGCGACGAGAGCTTTCTTGCCCAAATTCTTTATCATTTGGTTGGTAATGCCATCAGGTCCGGGTGCCTTACGCACTTTGAGACTCTTGATGATCTCTTTAATCTGTCCAGGACTGACGAAGTCGTTTTCGTCAGGGGTTAAAGCTTCCTCGGAAAGAGATTGAAGCTTTTTACCCACTTCCAGGACAAAATCTCGGATTAAGGTGCCCTCGTTAGGGCTGCACTGGGTCTGTAAACTGTCGACGAATACCTCAGATTTGCCTTTACGGTCATAGACCTTCCAATTAGCAGTGACGATAGGAGGAATACGAGCGCGTTTCCTTCCTAGTGTGTTGGTCATCTTCCATAGTGAACGATCGTCCGGAGACAGTTGTTCTAGGACTCTAGACCACCGCTCATTCCGGTAGTCCTCCAGGGCTTGGCGGACTTCCCGATCGAGTCTGTTCACTTCAGTCTTATCGGACGGATCTCTGAATCGCTGCCAACAGGGGCGATTCCGATTCCGGTCCTGAATGAGCGACCGAATATGCATGGGCAGTGGTTTAGCCGGAGATTGTATAATTCTCCGAGTGGTAGCGTCCTGCACAGCATTTCTCAAAGTGTTGACAGAACATTCAACTGCCGAGTCAAGCTGTTCAGTGGATGCGATTGACATGTGACAGTCAATTCGCTCCTCTACCAGTCTTGTGAAAGATGTCCAGTGCGTTTTGGAGAGAGTTACTTCTCCAGTATGGTCCGAGGAACCGTTCATATGCATAATTAGAGGATTGTGATTAGAGCTAATCTCAGAGAGAGTGAACACGTGATTTTTAGTGATAAAGACGTCCAGCACATCAGGAACGTGTCCGGCTACGCGCGGGTAATGAGTTGGGTCCTTAAGATCCAGAGCATTCACTCCTGTGCTGTCTGCAAATTGCCTGAGAATGCGTCCATTTTTGTTTTTTCTCCGACTGTTCCAAGACTTGGAGTTCAGATCACCCCCAATAATAACGGGGCTGCGACGGTCTAAGAGTTTGACGAAGTTAGCGGGGTCCAGCTGGTTCTTGGGATGTTTATACGCAGCTGTCAGCCACACCGGTCCAAAGTTAGTGGTAACTTGGATGGTGGTAGCTTCAAGCTTAATACTGTCTAGTACATTGTAATTTAGTAGTACAGATTTAGAAGCGCGGAGAGGATGTATTAAATGACATTAAAATAGTGATGTGTTCATAATGCTGACTGATTTTAATTATATAAATATTTTTTAAAGAGATTTGTGGGATATTCGTGAAATGCGTGAATTAAGAAGTCAATTACTAAGAAAATTTTATAATAAACGAAACAAATTATTAAAATCATTAAGTGAAGAATTAAATTTACAAAAGAGTTAAAATAGTGGCTCTGGTGCCGTATATATACACACTCAATTTACATTATTTTCATGATTTTTTTGTTCGAAGTAAAATAGAATCAAAATAGTAATTAAAACCTCAAATGACAATATAAAACTGTTATCTTCAAAAGGTGGAAATATTTCTACTGAGCTCCAAATATGTACTTCTTTAAGTTATTTTTTCCATATCAACAAGATATAGGTAACTAGTTAATAACATGAATAATTATTTAGGTACCATTACATTTCTACTTAAAATTCTTTTAAAATATTCTTATTTATTGTTAAAAGAAATCGATAATAAAATTGTCACATAACGCTGTCAAAGAAACAAGGTTATGTTTGTGTTATTATCGCGATAATAGTACAAGCTAGTAACGCATCTTCCATCTCTTTTAATTTGTTGTACAGTGCATATGTCTATCTCTTTCTATCGACAACAGAAAACATTGCCAAACGTACTTCTCTATTAGTTAAAATATCGTAGTATAGGGATTATGAACACTACTAACGTTAGCATCACACTTTTTAATTTAACAAGTAACGCTTAATTGCAATATTTAGTAAAAGATTATGAACATAGCCCATTATTTTTCTTAGCATGAAGTCGGAGATTTAATACATCTCGCGTGTATTTTTGAATGTTTGTGTTTCGACAACTGCTCTATAAATGAAAAGGTAACATTCAAAATGCGATTTGTTACACAAAATTAAAAACTGAGATATTGGTATCAGTGTCTTCCTCTTTGTTAAATCTATATATATAAAAGCAAGTGTCCTGACTGACTGACTCATCACCGCCCAGCCCGAACCCTTGGGCCTAGAAACTTGAAATTTGGAGAGTATATTCCCTCCATGACGTAAGCACCCACTAAGAAGGGATTTTTCGAAATTCAACCCCTAAGGGGCGAAAAGGGGTGAAATGTGATTTCACGGATTCTTTAATATCTCTTCGGGTCGATGGGATATCGACTTAGTTTTTGCTTACAAAGATTACCCATACATATGCCGAAAAACTTATTTCAGGATTTTGTCCTAATCAACCCCTAAAGGGGTGAATCTACAATCGGGGTGAATTTTACATCTCGTCGTATTTCCTGTGTTTGTTGAGTTATAAGGTTTCTTTTTGGCACATAGGTGTCTTTTTATAATATCTCGAAATGGTTTTGACAGTTTTTTAAAATTTCACCCCTAAAGGGTGGAAAGGGGTAATATGTGATTTCAAGGATTCTTTAATATCTCTTAGGACCAATAAGATATCCATTTGCTTTTTGCTTACAAAAAATACCCATACAAAACCAAAAAACTAATTCCAGCATTTTGTCCTTATCAACCCCTAAAGGGGTGAATCTACAATTGGGGCGAATTATACATCCCGCCGTATTTCCTGTGATTGTTGAGATGTGACATTACTTTTTGGCACATAGGTGTATTATTAAAATATTTCGAAATGGTTTTGACAGTTTTTGAAAATTTCAGCCCCAAAGGGTGAAAAGGGGTGACATGTGATTTCAAGGATTCCTTAATATTTTTTAGGACCAATAAGATATCAACTTAGTTTTTGCTTACAAAGATTACCCATACAAATGCCGAAAAAATTATTTCAGGATTTTGTCCTAATCAACCCCTAAAGGGGTGAATCTACAATCGGGGTGAATTTTACATCCCGTCGTATTTCCTGTGTTTGTTGAGTTATAAGGTTTCTTTTTGGCACATACGTGTCTTTTTATAATATCTCGAAATGGTTTTGACAGTTTTTTAAAATTTCACCCCTAAAGGTTGAAAAGGGGTGATATGTGATTTCAAGGATTCTTTAATATCTCTTAGGACCAATAAGATGTCGACTTGCTTTTTGCTTACAAAAATTACCCATACAAATACCGAAAAACTAATTTCAAGATTTTGTCCTTATCAACCCCTAAAGGGGTGAATCTACAATTGGGGTGAATTATACATCCCGTTGTATTTCCTGTGATTGTTGAGATGTAACATTACTTTTTGGCACATAGGTGTCTTTTTAAAATATTTCGAAATGGTTTTGACAGTTTTTTAAATTTCAGCCCCTAAGGGTGAAAAGGGGTGACATGTGATTTCAAGGATTTCTTAATATTTCTTAGGACCAATAAGATATCAACTTGCTTTTTGCTTACAAAGATTATTCATACAAATACCAAAAAACTTATTTCAGTTTTTTATCCTAATCAACCCCTAAAGGGGTGAGTATACAATTGGGGTGAATTATACATCCCGTTGTATTTCCTGTGATTGTTGAGATGTAACATTACTTTTTGGCACATAGGTGTCTTTTTAAAATATTTCGAAATGGTTTTGACAGTTTTTTTAAATTTCAGCCTCAAAGGGTGAAAAGGGGTGACATGTGATTTCAAGGATTCCTTAATATTTCTTAGGACCAATAAGATATCGGCTTGCTTTTTGCTTACAAAGATAATTCATACAAATACCGAAAAACTTATTTCAGGTTTTTATCCTAATCAACCCCTAAAGCGGTGAGTATAAAATTGGGGTGAATTATACATGCCGTCGTATTTCCTGAGATTGTTGAGTTGAAAAATATCTTTTTGGCACGTAAGTGTCTTTTTAAAATATCTCGAAATGATATTGATAGTGTTTTAAAATTGCAGCCCTTAGAGGTGAAAAGGGATGAAATGTGAATTCAAGGATTTCTTAATATTTCTTAGGACCAATAAGATATCGACTTGGTTTTTTCTTACAATAATTACTCAACAAATGCCGAAAAACTTATTTCAGGATTTTGCCTAATAAACCCCTAAAGGAGTGAACCTACAAACGGGGTGAATTATACATCCCGTCGTATTTCCTGTGTTTGTTGAGTTATACAATTTCTTTTTGGCACAAAAGTGTCTTTTTAAAATAACTTGAAATAATATTGATAGTTTTTTAAAAATTACGTCCCTAAAGGGTGAAAAGGGATGAAATGTGAATTCAAGGATATCTTAATATCTCTTAGGACCAATAAAATATCGACTTGGATTTTTCTTACACAGATTACTTACTAATACAAATGCCGAAAAACCTATTTCAGGATTTTGTCCTAATCAACCCCTAAAGGGGTGAATCTACAATCGGGGTGAATTATACATGCAGTCGTATTTTCTGTGTTTGTGTGTCTGTGTTTTCTGAGATGTAACATACCTTTTTGGCACATAGGTTTCTTTTTTAAATATCTCGAAATATTTTTGATAGTTCTTTTAATTTCCCCTTAAAGGGTTAAAAGGGGTGAAATGTGATTTCAATGATACTCTAATATCTCTGAGGACCAAGAAAATATCGATTTGGTTTTCGCTTATAAAGATAACCAATACAAAGGCTAAAAAATCTATTTCAGGATTTTGCCTAATCAACCCCTAAAAGGGTGAATCTACATTCGGACTTAGCTATACATCCCGTCGTATTCCTGTATTTGTTGAGTCATAAGATATATTTTCGGCTGATGGTTCTCTTTTTAAAAAATCTCGAAATGGTTTTGACAATTTTTTAAAATTGAATTCCTAAAGGGTGAAATGTGATTTCAAGGATTCCTTAATATTTCTTAAGACCAATAAGTTATGAGCGATTTGATTTTTGCTTATAAAGATTACCCATACAAATGCCAAAAACTTATTTTAGTATTTTATCCTAATCAACCCCTAAAGGGGTGAATCTACATTCGGGGTGAATTATACATCCCGTCGTATTTCCTGTGTTTGTTAACGTTCCTTTTTGGCACATAGATGTCTTTTTAAAATACCTCAAAATAATTTAGACAATTTTTTATAATTTCACCCTTAAAGAGGTAAATGGGTATTTTTTATTCGATAGAACGTTTTTTGGACATAGATACATGAAATTCGCAAAATATATTCCACTAAGAAGATATTTTTCGAAAGTCGACTTCTAAGGGGGTAAAAACGGGGTGAAATATGATTTCAGGAATTCTTCAATATCTCCTAGAACCAATCAGATATCGACTTGGTTTTTGCTTACAAAGGTAACCCATACAAATGTTTGCAAAAAAAAATTCAGGATTTTGCCCTAATCAACCCCTAAAGGGATGAATCTATATTCGGGGTGAATTATAGAAAACTTACATAGGTTTCTATTGAATAGAAACCTACATAGCTTTCTATTTAAAATGTTTAGTAAGAGTTTTGACAGTTTTTTAAAATTTCATCTCTAACGGGGTTAATTGATATTTTTTATTCGATAGAACGTCCCTTGACATAGAGACATGAAATTCTGGAAATATATTCCCTCCATGACGTAAGCATCCACTAATACGGAACTTTTCAAAATTCGATCCCTAAGGGGGTGGAAAGGGCTGAAATGTGATTTCGCGGATTCCTCAATATCTCTTAGGAAACATGAGATATCGACTAGGTTTTGGCTTACAAAGGTTACCCATACACATGTTTAATAACAAACTCAGTATTTTACACTAAAATGAGATCGTCAATCAGGGTTGCGCGGGACAGCTAAAATCTCGAATTAATCTAAAAAAAAATATTTGTCTCACTTTCTATTTTGGGGTTGAGGACTGAGGACCTTTTTTTGCTCATCAGTTCTATTTTGAGAGTGAAGACTTTTTTTTTTGCTCATCACTTCTATTTTGGAAGTGAGGACCTTTTTTTTGCTCCTCACTACTATTTTGGGAGAGAGTTTGTTTATAAACATTTTGAAAAATTTTGATGTACATTTTATTAGGTTCTCCCGCTTTTTGAGTCTTAATCCCGAATTTTTTATATTTATTTGGTAAAAATCCCGATTTGGTAAAATAATAATCTGGCAACCCGGTCGTCAATATACCGTAGCGAAGCACGGGTGCTCAGCTAGTCTATATATATAAAAGCAAGTGTCCTGACTGACTGACTCATCACCGCCCAGCCCGAACCCTTGGGCCTAGAAACTTGAAATTTGGAGAGTATATTCCCTCCATGACGTAAGCACCCACTAAGAAGGGATTTTTCGAAATTCAACCCCTAAGGGGCGAAAAGGGGTGAAATGTGATTTCACGGATTCTTTAATATCTCTTCGGGTCGATGGGATATCGACTTAGTTTTTACTTACAAAGATTACACATACATATGCCGAAAAACTTATTTCAGGATTTTGTCCTAATCAACCCCTAAAGGGGTGAATCTACAATCGGGGTGAATTTTACATCCCGTCGTATTTCCTGTGTTTGTTGAGTTATAAAGTTTCTTTTTGGCACATAGGTGTCTTTTTATAATATCTCGAAATGGTTTTGACAGTTTTTTAAAATTTCACCCCTAAAGGGTGAAAAGGGGTAATATGTGATTTCAAGGATTCTTTAATATCTCTTAGGACCAATAAGATATCCACTTGCGTTTTGCTTACAAAAAATACCCATACAAAACCGAAAAACTAATTCCAGCATTTTGTCCTTATCAACCCCTAAAGGGGTGAATCTACAATTGGGGCGAATTATACATCCCGCCGTATTTCCTGTGATTGTTGAGATGTGACATTACTTTTTGGCACATAGGTGTATTTTTAACATATTTCGAAATGGTTTTGACAGTTTTTTAAAATTTCAGCCCCAAAGGGTGAAAAGGGGTGACATGTGATTTCAAGGATTCCTTAATATTTCTTAGGACCAATAAGATATCAACTTTTTTTTTTGCTTTGTTTTTGTTTACAAAAATTACCCATACAAATGCCGAAAAACTTATTTCAGGATTTTGTCCTAATCAACCCCTAAAGGGGTGAATCTACAATCGGGGTGAATTTTACATCCCGTCGTATTTCCTGTGTTTGTTGAGCTATAAAATTTATTTTTTGCACGTAGGTGTCTTTTTAAAATATCTCGAAATGATATTAACAGTTTTTTAAAATTACATCCCTAAAGGGCGAAAAGGGGTGAAATGTTAATTCAATGATTTCTTAATATCTCTTAGGACCAATAAGGTACCGACTTGGTTTTTGCTTACAAAGATTACTCATACAAATGCCGAAAAACTTATTTCAGGATTTTGCCTAATCAACCCCTGAAGATGTGAATCTACAAACGGGGTGAATTATACATCCCGTCGTATTTCCTGTGTTTGTTGTGTTATACAATTTCTTTTTTGCACAAAAGTGTCTTTTTAAAATATCTCGAAATATTATTGATAGTTCTTTAAAATTACGTCCCTAAAGGGTGAAAAGGGGTGAAATGTGAATTCAAAGATTCCTTAATATCTCTTAGGTCCAATTTTTGCTTACAAAGACTACTCATACAAATGCCGTAAAACTTATTTCAGATTTAGTATTTTTAAAATATTTCGAAATGGTTTTGACAGTTTTTTAAAATTTCAGCCCCAAAGGGTGAAATGGGGTGACATGTGATTTCAAGGATTCCTTAATATTTATTAGGACCAATAAGCTATCGACTTGGTTTTTTCTTACAATAATTACTCATACAAATGCCGAAAAACTTATTTCAGAATTTTGTCCTAATCAACCCGTCAAGGGGTGTATATACAATCGGGGTGAATTAAACATGCTGTCGTATTTCCTGAGTTTGTTGAGTTAGAAAATTTCTTTTGGGCACATAAGTGTCTTTTTAAAATATCTCCAAATAATATTGACAGTGTTTTAAAATTGCATCCTTCAAGGGTGCAAAGGAGTGAAATGTCAATTCAAGGATTTCTTAATATCTCTTCGGACCAATAAAATATCGACTTGGTTTTTTCTCACAAAGATTACTCATACAAATGCCCAAAAACCTATTTCAGGATTTTGTCCTAATCAACTCCTAAAGGGGTGAATCTACAATCGGGGTGAATTTTACATCCCGTCGTATTTCCTGTGTTTGTTGAGTTATAAGGTTTATTTTTGACACATAGGTGTCTTTTTAAAATTCCTCGAAATAATTTTGACAGTTTTTTAAAATTTCACCTTTAAAGGGGTAAATGGGTATTTTTTATTCGATAGAACGTTTTTTGGACATAGATACATGAAATTCGCAAAGTATATTCTTTCCATGACGTAAGCACCTACTAATAAGAGATTTTTCGAAGTTGACCTCGAAGGGTCTAAAAAGGGGGTCAAATATGATTTCAAGGATTCCTCAATATCTCTTAGGACCAATTAGATATCGACATGATTTTTACTTACAATGGTTATCTAAACAAATGTTTAAATAACATAGGAATTCAGAATTTTGTCTTAATTAACCTCTAAATTGAACCCTTCGTATTTCCAGTTTCTTAGTTCCAATCTTTGTTGAGTTATAACACTCATTTTTGATAGAACATCTCTTGGACATAGAAACATGAAATTCGGTAATTATATTCCGTCCATGATGTAAGCACCCACTAAGAAGGGGTTTTATGAAATTTCAGCCCTAAGGGGTGAAAAGGGATGCAATTTGATTTCAGGGATTCCTCAATATTTCTTAGGACTAATGAGATATAGACTTGATTTTTGCTTCAAAAGGTTACCCATACATTTTTTTTTTTTTTATTCAGGATTTTTCCCTAATCAACCCCTAAACGGGTGAATCTACATTCGGGTTGAATTATAGAAACCTTTGTATTTCCTGAGTTATAACATTTCATTTTGGTGCATAGGTTTCTATTCAAAATATTTAGAAATGTTTTTACAGTTTTTTTAATTTCATTCCTAACGGGGTAAATTGGTATTTTTATTCGATAGAACTTCCCTTGACATACAGACATTCGGGAAATATATTACCCATAAAAATATAAAGTTATGTCAAAATTATACCCTAATCAACCCCTAGAGAAGAATTATAAAACTCTTCGCATTTTCTTCGTTTGTTGAGTTATAATATTCCTTTTAACATATATATGTCTTTCTAAAATGTTTAAAAAGTTTTACAGTTTTTTTTTACTCAGTAGTTCGAGCCCTATATAGTGTAAAAGGGTATAATGTTTTTTCATGGTTTCCTCAATATCTCTTAGGACAGATGAGATATCGACTAGGTTTTTGCTTACAAAGGTTACCCATACACATGTTTAAGAACAAACTGAGGATTTTACACTAATGCGTCCGTCAGTATACCGTAGCGAAGCACGGGTACACAGCTAGTGTTTAATATAAAATCATTAAATTAATCTAAAACGTGTTTTGTACCATCTAAAACTCCCAAACAAAATCATAAAAAAAAATTAAAATTTAAAAAAGTACGTTTTTCCATTTTTATCACTTTTTGATGAACTTACAAAATGTTACAAAGAATTGATCGACGATATTCAAAATTTAAAAAAAATTAAAATTTAAAAAAGTACGTTTTTCCATTTTTATCACTTTTTGATGAACTTACAAAATGTTACAAAGAATTGATCGACGATATTCCATCTATGAGTTGATGGAACGACCAGAAAGTCTATCATTTCTGTAACAGCGATAGTTTTTGAATTTTAACACTATCAGCTGGTTTCAAAAATGTCTCATTGACTAAAATCACGTCAATGTTATCGCTGGTGAACACTTCCAGCCTATCTCTCTTGGAACTGAGGCCACCTGCGTTCCAGGCGCAGATGGTGAGAGAAGAAGAGCGCATCTAACTTCTGCCTTCGGCCATTGTTAAGGTTAACATTGGGGGCCCAGAAGGCAGGCTGACTTGACAGCTGGCTTATAATCAAAGCAGCATTACTCAACAAGGAGGCCGCTTGATTCAGTAACTGCTGCAAGTTTTTAAGCGCGTCAGTTGGAGTTTGGATAGGAGTCTGTGGGATTGATTGCGGTGGGGATGCTACTACTGCCTGAAGCGGTAGCACACCCTTCTCTGAGCGTACCGCTGTTCTCACCCGGGGTGGTGAGGTCTTGGCAGGTTGCCTCTTAGCCTGCGGTGCCTGCTGCCTAACGGTTGCCGCCTTGGACTTGTTCAGAGGAATGGCAGACGAAGGGGCAGCAAGTGCAGACTGAGATGCACGCCTCCTCCTCTTCAGCTTCTTGAAACCGTCTGCGTCTGTTCCTGTGTCTGGAATAACAGCCACAGTTGTACTAGCAGGCATCGGTGGAACAGGTAGAGAAATATCTACCGCTGGGGAAGGGGACACGACTGATGTCGCGCTTTGCGATGCCACGTGTTGCAAAGGCTTTCAGTGGACCGTCTAGTCGAGACTCGTGACGGACACAAGCGAGAACCGGCGGCATGATCACCCGGGACGTTGCGTGCTCTGCAGTTCACAGCAAGGTTTATTAACCTTGTTGGGACACTGCTGGGACGCCTGACCCCCGCTGCACCACGCGTAGCGTTGTTTAGAGTGACAACGGCCAGCGGTATGTTACAACTCCTGGCAGTTAAAACACTGCTTAATGCCGTCGAACCTCCTCTTCTCGACTGACACTTTGAAGTATGGCAAAGATGCTATATTGTAGATCGCGGTGTCAGTACGTGTTACCTCAACAAGTATGAGAGGCATCTCGCGGTGAGCATCAATAGGCCCTTTATAGAGCCTAGAGATCTTTGAAGGACTGTGTTCCAGAGCGATCAGCTCCTGCTTCACGTCCTTGAGAGGGATCTCGACAGGTAACCCTCTGATAACAACCCTAAGGGGTTGATCCGACCTGAGTGGGGGAACGTGATATTCCACGTCCTTCAGGCCCTTGACAGCTTGCAAATCCGCAAGAATGCGAGTGAGCTTACGGTAATTTGCAATCGTGTTGGTTTACAACACGATGCCAGACACACGAGTCCGCGCTCTTAAAATGGCAACACCCGTCTGGTCACACCGGCTTCTAAGCAGCATGTAGTGCTGCCGGCTGGTGAGTGTGGCCATAGGTGGTTTGTTCCCATTAGCGGAATCTGTTGACGACTTGGCCGGAGTTAGTGGATCCACGTTTATGGCCGCAACCTGAACATTGTCCACGAGCTCTACAGCATCTAGGATCCGTTTTGGTCGTTTAACCGACGAAATCGAATTCCCTGAGACCGTATATGAGTCAGAGCGAGCTAGACTGAGTTGTCTAGCTGGACGTCCATGTCGCTCTCCTCTGAAGAGGAGAAAGCGGCATCTACGTGCTCATTAAAGAGCGCGTCGGAGTCCACCATAGAACAACGACCAGAAAAAGGTCGGTTGAACCGGTCAGTGGGTGATCAGATATTCGAGTAACTATCAGAATGATAGGACGAAGGAGTACTCGACCTGGATCCTGAAGCACGACCAGGTTTCGCGAACGTACCGGAGTTGTTGATGAGACGACCGGAAGCGCGGTTCCCCAGTCTCAGCTTCGAGGCGCTGCCATTTTTCGATCTGGGTTTGTCTCCAGCTGCGGGAACGCCAGCTAGGGACATGACGGAGCCGCTAGAGCGACTATCGGATGCTGTATCAGGCTGGCTGGAAGAAGCAAAGCCCGATGGAGACGACAAAGAGGTCTTAGCGGCAGGAACGCCAGCTTGAGACTTTTTTGGGTCGTTTACACGACGATCCGAAGACTTTTTACCAGGTTGTCTGCTGGAAACAGTTCCTGGTGCACTCGATTTGCGGAATTTCCCACGCAAGTTGCCAGCGGCGGGGATGTCAGCTGGAGTCTCTTCGGAGTCGCTTTCACGACGTCCGTCATCTCGCCACTTACGAATGAAGTGGCTACGCGATAAGAACTGCTGCCCTTCGGTTTGCAGTTAACATTCGGAGTAACTGACCTGGAGCTCGAGGCACTCGTCGGAAGCCGAGTTTCCGAGGCTGGAGGATCAGCACTCCGGTGGACCTCCACGGTGATAGTGGACACTACACCGTGAGTCTTCACGGGGGCCTTATTGCGAACCTCCGCTAAACTAGTATGAGACTTGATAGCATGTGAAATGCATGTATCATCCGTAGTTTTCCTACCTGGGGCACAGCTCGACGACCATTAAGAGTGTGCGACAGGAGGGCTAGCTGGTGTTTCCCGGCGGCGCCAGCGCGACCCCCGGGAGTAATTCCGATAGGTCTAACAAGAGTTATTCGGGGTAGTAATATGAGATCTGATGACAGTTTATGCAAATGTTGCGACTATACCTGCCAAAACAGTCTGTAGTCGATCGTTGCGGTTTTTACAAACCGTAGATCGCGATTCCAGACAGTTATTATACTTACCACCACAGTAGAGAAGCACGGGTAGTCAGTGGAAGGTACACCAAAAAATATTTTTCTCCAACAGACGTGTTGAAAGCGCGACGTTCGTTAGGCAACTTTTTTCAATGTATTATCGACTGAGATCTTGTTGCTTTCAGTAAGTGTCGCACGTTTGTGCATGACTTACCAATCTGGATTTTTCTCTTGGAATTCTCGGTTGATTTTTTTGGATTATCTCACCTTTTTAGGTGTTACAACGATGCCATTGAAATATGGCATGTCTCAGCCTTTTATATTTCTCGTTAGTAGTTTCGTCATATTCATTGAACATGTCAATGAATTGAGGAAGACCGCTGTTTTTTAATTGTTCAAAGAACTTGGTGGAACTTTCTTTAATAACGTCATGTATTTCCGGGATTTGGAGATCTCTATGTATTTGTGTATTTCTCATGTACACAGGAGCATCTGATAGGAGCCTTAATGCCCGATTCTGGACCCTTTGAATTAGAGCAATGAGGCTGGGTCTCGCGTAGCCTCAGATAGATGAGGCGTAAAGAAGTTGAGGCCTGATGATGGACTTGTAAAGTCTCAACTTATTCCTCAAACTTAAGTTATTTCTGCCCTTTATGAGAGGCCATAATCTACTTATGGTTTATCTGGATTGACAACACTTGTTGCGGACGTGATCGGTCCAATTTGGCCTCCGCTCCATGCTGACTCCCAGGTATTTCGCCGATTTTTTCCATGGGATGATTTTTCCGTTAAGCTCTAAATTTTCGGTTGGGTTGAGGCGCCGTTTGGTGAACAGTACGGCCGTACTCTTTTCAGGGTTTACCTGGATCCTCCAATCTGCGAACCATTGTTCCAGTGCGTATAATTTTATTTGAAGACGTTTGTATATAATCTTCGGCTTGACAGAGCGGTAGAGTGCAACGGTGTCATCCGCATATTCCGCATCGAATGTGTCCCCCGCGCGAGGCATATCGCTGACGAAGACGTTGTAGAGTAGCGGGGAGAGTATAGAGCCTTGAGGTACACCGGCCTCTATTACCTTCGATGTCGAAAGGTGGCCATTGACTCTGACCTTAAAAGATCTCCCTTTTAGATACGATGCCACTAGTTTCACCATGTGTAGCGGGAACTTAGCTTCTAGAAGTTTGAAGCACAGGCCATTGTGACATACCTTATCAAAGGCTTTTGCGACATCTAGAAAAATGGCTCCTGTGGCCCGCTTAGAGTTGAATCCACCCAAGATGTACTCTACCACTCTAAGGAGTTGATGGTTTGTGGAATATGTTTTACGAAAACCGTGTTGGGTGTCCGGAATAGTGTTCTTTGTCTCTGCAATAGTCTGAAGCCTTGACAGGATTAGGCGTTCAGTCACCTTGCCCAAGTGGTTTAGTAGACTGATGGGACGGTAATTTTGTGGGAACTTGCGATCCTTATCAGGTTTGGGGATCATGATTACAATGGCTTCTTTCCATATGGTCGGAAAACGCCCCAATCGCATGGCTGCATTTGTGATGTTGGTTAATGCAACTATTGCTCTTCTGGGAAGGAGACGAATCGCGTTGTTCTTAATGCCATCAGGACCTGCAGCCTTTTTGGGATTATCTTTGGATGTAATCTGGTAGACTTCTTCCGGAGTGACAAAGTCTATGTTTTCATGATCGTGAGTGGTTCTTAGTCTTAGTCTCACTATTCGATTTATTCTGTGAATGTGGTCCAGGTCCACATTATCGTAGTTATTACTACATTGCAGCTCAAGGCTGTTGACAAGTTGTTCCGCCTTGTCTGCTGAACTGTAAACCAACCCATTTTCACCATGTAGAACTTTGCTGAAGGTCGCTTCGTTTCTCAGGATCTTGACTATTTTCCACATGTTTTTTTCATTATCGTCAAACTCTTCAGGTGTATGTTTCCATCGTTCATCTTTGATGTTGGTAATTTCATTCATTACGCTGTATCTTAGTTTGTTGTAACGGCAACGGTCTTCTCTTGGTCTGGACTTCTGCCATTTTTTTCGAGCCTTGCTCCTCTCCCGAATTTGCTTGATCAACCAACCTGGAAGAGCAAGAGGGTTGGAGAGGTGGGCTGCTTTAGTGATGGCGGCCTTACTCAGAGCTTGTTGGATTAGCTCTGTAATGTGGTTTGTTGATCGGTCGAGATGTTCTGAATATAAGCTCCAGTTGGTGGTGGAGGTCTGTATTGGTTGTAGCCAGACTGGATCAGTGTCAACCTCAATTATGACTGGATTGTGGTCCGATGTGAGGTCGTTAATTGAGTCCGCCAGTTGTTTTAGGCTGGCTTGATCAACTGGAGTTGTTGCTTCAGCTTTAGTGTTTGGCTTGTTGGTCGGCGCCTTTGCTTGGGACTTAGCTCGAGCTCGGTCTTCGGGTTTGTTTGAGGAGGACTTTGCGGGTCCAGTTGCTGCCTGGCTGTAGGAAACTCCTTCTTTGATGTTGGATGGTCTTACAATCACCCTATCGTATTTTTTAGCCTCCTGTTTCCTCTGGGAAGTATTTTTGGGAAACTCCGGGCATCCCCTATCGTATTTTTTAGCCTCCTGTTTCCTCTGGGAAGTATTTTTGGGAAACTCCGGGCATCCCCTATAATTAGCCGGATAATCACCGTCGCAGTTTGAGCAACGGGCCTTTCCCATCTTTTTAGTATGAGAGCAGGTGGAGAAGATGGTCACCACCGCATCTCACACATTTGGGCGGAGCTGTGCAGCAGTTGGAAGCATGTCGGAATTGTTGACAGCGATGACATTGCGAAATCTGGTTAGGTTAGGAATTGTTGACAGCGATGACATTGCGAAATCTTGTTATTCCGGCGTAGCGTTTCAACTATGATTTTGAGGTTGAAAATGCTGTTCAACCTGAAAATCTCTTTCCCTGCTGGGGTTTTGTCTAGTTCCACCATAATAAGTGGTATTGGATTTTTGGCCTGGCTCACTCTCATCCTACGGACTTGTATGTTGGGGAACTTCTGAGCTTTGAGCTCTGAATCTATTTCGTCATCAGCTATTCCAATTGGGACGCCTCTTAATACTATTTTAAGCGTCTTCTTCTCGGGGAGTTTGAAGGTGTGGTAGGTTAGCTTCTTTGCGTCCAGAAGTTTTGTGGCCGCTCTAAATTCGGTAGAGCTGATTGGCTGAATGCGTATGGAATCGCCTGCTGTGCAAGCCGGCTTTATTGCAATTTTGGCCTTAGTGATCTCGTTGTTCAGGCTTACCCAGTTTACCTGGGTGCGTAGGATTATTGGTGGAATTTTACCAGTTGTTGGAGAGCTGGTAGGAGCTTCTTGTTTTTCTTTGTGCGCTACATTTGTGTCCCCACTCGTGGAAGGCTTTGGCTCTTCAGGGTTTTTTATTTATTTATTTATTTATTTATTTGTTTATTGGCTACACAACAGGATAACTAAAGTTAGTTTTCCCAATAACAGTAAAATTACAAAAAAAAATTTACAAAAATGTACAATTCGTAAGTATTTACATATACATATTATGGTAACAAAACAAGTATAAAGTATTGTGAAAATATTGTGATAATAAAAATAAACATAGCAAATTAGAAAGTATTACAACAATTTATACAAACAACTATTCATATTTTTATTATAACATAATAGAATTGAGTTTATCAAAACCTTTAGCATGCTTTTTAAGGCATATTAAAGAACATGACAGTATATCTATGCTAGGACTCAGTTCGTTAACAGCATTGCTAATTCTCACAATGGGCGAGTTTAGTCCCAAATTGGAATTACTGAACTGGTTATACAAAAGTTTTTGAGTTCTCAGAGTATACGAACGACAATTGAAATTAAAAAGTGGTAGAATTAATTGAGAATCGATATTATTATTTATTAATTTGTGAAAAAATATCAAGTCAAGTGTCGTTCGTCTGTGAAGAAGACTTTGCATTTTATAAAAAGTTAAGTTTTGTTCATATGATTTATAGTACATGTTTCGTTTAAATCTGTAATTTAAACGATTAATGAACTTCATTTGAACTTTTTCTATAAGTTCACTATAGATCTTATAGTGTGGATTCCATACTGAACTAGCATATTCAACATGACTTCGTACTAGACAGTTAAATAAGTTAATTAGCGGAAGAGGACTTGTAAATTCGCCTGCGACTCTGAATATAAATCCCACATTTCGAAGCGCCTTCTGTACAATGTTATATATATGTTTATCAAACATTAGTTTAGAATCAAGTATGACTCCTAAATCTTTGATCTGATTTCTAATATTAAGTATTTTGTCATCTAATATAAAATCGTAAGTGATTTTATGAATATTTCTAGTAAATATCATTACATTGCATTTTTCCCCGTTGAGTGTCAGTTTGTTGCGTTCACAATATATTTTCAAAGCAGTTAGATCATTCTGAAGCAAGTCACAATCTTCCTGCTTGGTCACTGTTCTATAAAATTTTAAATCATCCGCGTATAATGAGTAATGTGAATTTGAAAAACAATTAACAATATCATAAATGAAAATACTGAACAATAATGGACCAAGGTGGTACCCTTGTGGAACTCCAGAGGTAACAGAAACAGTTTCTGATTCATAATTATTTACTGCAACAAACTGACTACGATTCGAAATGTAGGATTCCATCCAACGAAGAAGATCGCCACAAATACCAAACTGCCCCAATTTCAAAATTAGGGTTTTATGATGGACTTTGTCGAAGGCTTTACAAAAGTCGGTGTATATAGCTATAATTTGGCACCTATTGTCGATGTTGTCGCATAAGTATTGAATGTACGGTATCAAATTAGTAAGTACAGATCTACTCTTAAAGAAGCCATGTTGTTGGATTGGTAAATAATGTCTAATCATAAAAAATAATTGCTCCACGACACAAGCCTCGAAAATCTTACCAAAACAGGATAAAATAGAGATAGGTCTATAATTCTCTATACAACTTTTCTTGCCGGATTTAAAAATTGGAGTGATACGAGCTGCTTTCCATGCGGATGGAAATGTGCCATTTTTCATTGATTTGTTGTATAAAATAAACAACGGATATATCAGTGCTACTTTACATTTTGAGACAAATAATGGAGGTATGCCGTCTGGACCGGCACCTTTTTTTATATCGAGTTTTGCAATATTTTGAGATATTTCATTCTCAGAAATGTGGGAAATTGAAAAGGATTGATTGGATCTGAAAGGATTATTAAGAATATTATTGTCAACAGGTGTACTATTTGACACGAAAACTGAGGAAAAATATTTAGAGAAAAGTTCACAAATCGATTTAGTATCTGAGGCCATTTCATTATTTAAAGTCATATTATTAGGAATTCTTTCGGTTTTTTTTTTTAGAATTGATAAAAGACCAAAAAGGTTTAATATCATCATTAAGTGAATCTTGTATGTTATTTAAATACTTTTTATAATCGCTTTTAAGTAAGATTTTCGAGCGCCTGCGAAGGACAGAAAAAACAGAGTAATCTTGTAAATTATTATTGTATTTCCACTTTTTATGAAACTTGTCTTTTTCTCTTATTACTCTTTTTGTATCGGGGGAAATCCACGATGGAAATTTAGAATTTTTAATTAACTTATGAGGAACATAAAGATCAATTACCTTACTTAATTTATTGTAAAATATATTTACACAGTTTTCAATATTTTTATTTTCAAATTCGCGTGACCAATCAAAATCGTTAAGTTCACTAATAATTGAATCAAAATCGGCCTTGTTAAAACATTTTTTTGTATGTGATTTTATTTTGGCTGGTATGTAAGTTTTGGCAACATAAATTTCCAAAGCCGGGTGGTGAATATCCTCCGATACAAAAGGCGTAGAGCTATTTTGAACATTTACAAAGTCTGTATTGTTGTAAGGAACAAGATCTAAGATTCTGCTGTTCACATTCAAAATATTATTGAACTGATAAAGCTCAAGAGAAGCAATCGTATCTAAAAATAAACGACTTAAATTGTCTTCGCCTCCCAAATGCGAAGCATATGAGAAATGAGGTGCTTGGATCCAACTAATTTTTGGTAAATTATAGTCGCCAACAACTATAAATTCTTGATTGCAGTGCTCTTGTACAATATCAGACAATTTGTTGAGATGTGCAAGTAAATTGTTAAAAGTTGAATATGGTGGAATATAAACACAACAGATATTCAGTTTTTTATTAATACCAACATCTACTGTCACCCACAGATCTTCACATATGCCCTCACAAGACCAATTATGTACACGCGATCGATATTTTCTAGATACTGCAATCAACACACCCCCACCATCACTTTTACAAATTTTAGGGTCTCTATCACGGCGATATACTTCAAAATTTTCACAGCTAAACAGTTCACTACTATAAACTGATGCATTTAAGTTTGTTTCGGTTAAGCAAATAACATCTGCCGAGCTGGCAGTAGAAGATATAAAAAAATCGTGAGTTTTTGTTCTGAGGCCATATACATTCTGATAGTATATTGAGAAAGCCATGGTAAACGATATTTTATAAAATAATTAAAACAGGTAGGTGGCAGAATAATTTATTTAATTTTCTGCAGAGCCCGCTCATTGTCTATGAGAATAATCCGTGACGTATCGTTTTTACGGACGAGTATACGACACTCTCTCACCCAGATATACGAAAACTTGTGTTGCTTACATGCCTCACGTGCTCTTCTAAGTAAATCCTTGTTGCGCATTGTTAAATGATCATTAACGTAAATTGGTTTGACAGAATTGCTAATGTTAAGGTCTTTACCTGTAAGTCCTTTCCGGTAACGACAAGCTCCAATAAATTTTTCCTTCTTTATTCTCGAGACAAACTTAACAATCACCGATCGAGGATTCTTATTGGCTGTAGATTGATGCGCAACTCTGTGACAGGCAACTAGGTCAGAAGATTCAACTGAACATTCGACATGTGTTGCAATATTCATTATAGTTTGAATCAAATCTTCGCCTCCTCTTTCGTCGAGCTCCGAGATTTCTACATTTTCACGGCGGCTGTATTGATGGAGACTATCTAATTCTTCTTTCAAACCATTATAATCATTTTTCATGATGGATAGTTCTTCTTTTATTTCCTCAACTGATTTAACAGCGGTTTTAAATGTCTCCAGATCAGCATTAAAATCATCGATTTTATCGCTAAAATGTTGTAGAGAAACCACGAATTCAGTTTGTTGAGATTTGATTGCGGCCACATCGGACTGGATGGATGTCAGTTTCCTAAGTACGTCTTTCAGGGTATCATTGCCAGTAGTATCAAGATTTGTGGTTTGATTATTCACACATCTTGAACATAAAACTGGTATGAGTTTTAAATCCTTAAAATCCAGCAGAGATTCCGGTAAGTTACCGCACCGAGGATGAAATTTTCTCTTGCAAGGTCCATTACATAGGAAACCAGTATGCAGTCTGTTAACGGGTTGATTACAGAAGCTGCAGTTTCTATCCATAGTGACAGAAAACTCACTGTTGACTACCACTGAAGTAACAACCTTTAGATAAAAATGTAGACCAGCGACAACAAAAAAACGGATACCACTGTTTGATATTCACTGGTTATACTTATTGACGGGCACTGGTGTTTTTTATTTATTTATGTATTCAGTTAGTACGAACAAGTCAATGAGTTATTCTTGAACTAATGTTTTTCACTAATCCGTTTGTATAAACAAGTCGACTGCACGATTCGAGCTCACTATGAATTTTATTTAACAAAATTAACCAATTATTTAAAATAATTAGGTAATTGTTGCAATCACAACACTAAAATTAATACGGCACTTTAAAAAAAAAATTAAAGCCGATTTAGTGATGTAAAAATTATAAAAAATTATTAATTTAAACTTTGAAAAAAATAGATAAACTAGTTTCACTAATAACACACGTGTTTACTGTACGGATGCACAAGAATATCTAAGGGTTGTCCGCTTTATGAGCAGGCGGAGCGGGAGATTCGGTGGAAACCTCTGATTCCGAAGACTTGGCTAAGGAATCGTCGTTTTCACCGCGTCTTTGCTTCCTAGCTTTATTTCGGGCTTTACGGGATCGTTTCCTATTTGGAATTGACTTGAAATCGTCAGTTCCTTGAACTTCATCTTGAATGGTTTTAGTTTCAGAGGAATTGATGTTGGCTGAAACCATACTAATAACCGAGGAAGACCTCGAGATGTCTGCATCAGATTGGTCATAGTCGCTTTCCACGCTTATATTGCGTTTATCTAAATCTTCTTTTATCAGGTTCCTGACGACCTTAGTAATAGCATTTATGAATGCATCTTTTTTCTCTGGGGGCATGTATTGGAAGAATGGAGTTAATTCGTCCATGTTGATTCTCCGGATTGCAATTTATTTCCTTTCAGGGTGATAGTTGGGCCGCAAAATGCAAACGGGCCTTAAAAATGGCACTCGGGCCGCACAATGTCTCTAGGGTTTCAAAAAGTCTCGGGGGCCGCGATTGGCACGCGGGCCGCACACTGCACCTGGGCCACACAAGGCACGGGGCCTTGCTTGGCTCAGGGGCCTTAGTTCACTCAGATGCTAGGCACTGGTGTGTCTCTAGTAACTGAAAGTAAAATGCTTAGAATAAAATATGTAATTCATTCTAGCATTGATTGTACCGCTGAACTTGCAATTTTAACTCACAAAATATCACGGAGCGTATATCTGTTCTGTACGACAGACGAACTCAGTATGACATGAATTATCGCTGCTGTCAGCCACACCGGTCCCAAGTTAGTGGTAACTTGGATGGTGGTAGCTTCGAGCTTGTGTAGCGGAGGGTCTGGAGCTTGACAGTGTTCATTGCTGCACCGGACGAATATGGCAGTACCGCCCAAAAGGCCAGTAAGCCTATCATTTCTGTAGCAGCTATAGTTTTGTAATTTACAACTATCGGCTGGCTTCAAAAATGTCTCATTGACTAAAATAACGTCAATGTTATGATCGCTGGCGAACACTTCCAGCTGATCTCTCTTGCGACTGAGGCCATCTGCGTTCCAGGCGCAGATGGCGAGAGAAGAAGGGCGCGTCTTACTTCTGGTGTCGGCCATTGTTGGTGTTAACAGTGGGGGCCCAGAAGGCAGGCTGACTCGACAGAAGGCTAATAATCAAAGCGGCATTGCTCAGCAATGAGGCCGCTTGATTAAGCAGCTGCTGAAGAGTCTGGAAGGAGTCTTCGAAGTTAAGGAGAGGAGTCTGAGAAAAGGACTGCGGTGGGGATGCTACTACCGCCTGACGCGGTAGCACACCCCTCTCAGAGCGTACCGCTGGTCTCACCGGGAGTGGTGAGGTCTTGGCAGGTTGCCTCTGTGCCTGTGTCGCCTGTCGACGAACGGTTGCCGCTTTGGGCCTGTTCGGATGAGCGGCAGACGGAGGGGGAACAGGTGTGGACTGAGCCGCACGATTCCTCCTCCCCCGCTTCCTCTGCTTCTTGAACCCGTCTGCGTCTGTTCCTGAGTCAGGAATAACAGCCGCAGTGGTGCGAGTAGGCATTGGTGGTGCAGGTTGAGATACCACCGCTGGGAAAAGGGTAGCAATAGGTGTCGCTTTGTCCATTGCCACGTATGGCAACGGCGTTTTCCAAGCCGATACGGCTGGAGCAGGAGCGGGAACGTAGCTCGGACGTGGAGCTGTTCTCCTCTGTCGGTGTTCATTGGGCCGTCTGGTAGAAACACGTGACGGACACATGCGAGAACCGGCGGGATGATCGGCAGGGGCGTTACGCGCCTTGCAGTTCACACAGCAAGATTTGTTAGCCTTGTTGGGACACTGCTGGGACGCGTGTTTACCGCTGCACCACGAGCAGCGCGGTTTGGAATGACAACCGCCAGCGGTGTGGTACAACCCCTGGCATTTGAAACACTTCTTGATGCCGTCGATCCTCCTCTTCTTCTCGACGGACACTTTAAAATATAGCAGCGAAGCTATATTATAAATGCCAGTGTCTCCACGAGCTACCTCAACAAGAATGAGAGGCATCTTGCGGCGAGCATCAATAGGCCCTTTGTAGAGCCTAGAGATCTTCGAGGGTCTGTGTCCAAGAGCGATCAGCTCTTGCTTCACGTCTTCAAGAGGGATCTCGACCGGAAGCCCTCTGATAACCACCCTAAGTGGTTGGTCCGACTTGAGCGGGAGAACGTTGTACTCAACGTCCTTCAAGCCCTTGTCTGCGCGAAGGTCAGCAAGAATGCGAGTCATTTTGCGATAGTTCGCAATCGTGTTGGTTTGCAACACGATTCCTGACATGCGATTCCTAGCGCTTAGAATGGTGACCCCTGAATGGTCACACCGGCTTCTAAGCAGCATGTAGTGCTGCCGGCTAGTGAGCGTAACCGTGGGAGGTTTGCTCTCATTAGCGGGGCCTGACTTGGCCGGAGCAGGAGTGTCTATGTTCATGGCCGAAGCCTGAACATTTTCGACCCATTCCACAGTCTCCTGAACCCGCTTTGGTCGTTTTATCGACGCAATCGAGTTCGTGGAGATGGTGGAAGAATCGGATCTCAAACGTTTCACCGAGTTGTCCTGGTGAACGTCCATGTCGCTTTCCTCTGAAGAAGAGAAAGCGGCATCTACATGCTCGTTAATGAGCGTGTCGGAGTCCACCGAAGAACGACCCGTGAACGGAATGTTGAACCGATCAGTGGAAGATCGGCTTTCAGAGTCACTATCTGTGTGATAGGACGATGATAAACTCGACGTCGATCTCGAAGCACGACCAGAATTCGCGTACGTGTCGGAGTCATCGATGAGACTTCCGAAAGCGCGGTTCTCCAGTCGTGACTTCGAAGCGCAGCCACTTTTCGACTTAGGATTATCTCCAGCTGCAGGAACGCCAGCTGGAGACACTACGGAGCCGCTAGAGCGGCTTGAAGATGCTGCATCAGGCTGGCTGGAAAGAGCACAGCCCGACGGAGACGAAACAGACGACGTAGCGGTGGCGGCGGGAACGCCAGCTTGCAAAGATTTAATTTGCTTGGGTTTCCTTCCAGCTTTACTGCTTACGGAAGCAGCTGGAGAAGACGTCTTGCGGAATTGATCCCGCAGGTTGATAGCGGCGGGGATGCCAGCTAGTGTCTCAACGGAGTCACTTTTGCGACGTCCGTGAGTCGTTTCACCACTTGAACAAACAGAAGTGGCTACTTTACGAGAACTTCCGGAAGTGACTGATGTGGTGCACGAAGCTCTCGACGGAGGTCGAGAGTCCGAAGCTGCAGAGTCAGCACTCCGGTGTACCTCAACGGTGACAGTAGTCACTGCACCGTGAGGCTTTTCGGGGGCCTTATCACGGACCCCCGCTGGTTGAGAATCGGAGCGTGGAGCACCGCTCGACACCCGTCGAGGATGTGCAGCAGGAGGGTTCCCGGCGGCGCCAGCGCGACCACCGGGAGTCATCCCGATAGCTCTATTCAGAGCTATACGGGTGTATATTATAAGATGACTCTAATAATAACAACTGTTGCGGCTATACCTGCCAAAACAGTCTGTAGCCGATCGTTGCGGTTTTATAAAACCGTAGATCGCGAAATACCAGACAGCACGCACTTAAATACTCACCGCCAACGTTGAGAAGCACGCTAAGTCAGTTGAAAATACCCGAATACTCACCGGCAGACAACACATACGTGTGCACAGCTCGGAGTCACTCGGCCAACTCATGAATCATGCTATGGGCACTTAATTGTCGTACGAGGTATTTTTAGAGTTTAGTTGAACTACATATAACTACAGTGCTGCAGTCAATATGTCACAAGTGCGCAGGCGCAAAAGATGGCATTTCATTGGCTGAAACAAACGGCATTATTCAGAGAGAAAGAACTTTCATCTATGATGGCCGCCATTATCACCACATTGAGTTCTTTGTGTATCAGTAAATAATAATTGTTGAGTTAACGTGAAGTTTAGCTTTGTGTATCAGTTTTTTGTGCTACAGAGTATTAATTCAGTTCATTACTAATTTAATATAGTGCCTACGCGTGTTAGACGTTGTGCTGTGCCGGAATGTGAATTTTTTGTTTATTGTTTATGTAAAAATAAAAGTGAAGCATTTATTTGTTTGTCACTCTATTTTCTTCATTTTAAAAATAAAGGTGACGCATTTTCTTTGCTTTTTACTTCATTTTCTTGTTAATGTTTAGTATTAACTTTTTTTTGCAATTTTTTGTTTATTTATTATTTATTATTAATATCGTTTATTGTACAATAAAATATTGTAAAATGATTTAATTTAATTAAATGAAAAAAATCAGAATAATAAAAGATTTATTATATTTCTTGTCTTTTATTTCATTAACCTTTTATATAACTTATGTTTCAAAACACACATTTGCAATTGTTAGTCGTAAAATTTTAAATATAGCTCAAGTTCTGTATAATAATTAATTGATATAGAACTTATTTAGCTATATTTAAAATTTTACGACTAACAAGTGAAAATGATTATTTTTTTTATATAGCAATGAAATAGAATTATTCAAAAACCCCGCTACTCGAAACTACAGCGCCGCTAGAATATGTAGCGGAACTAACATAGCAGTCGGCGGGGGACGGGGGAAAAAACCTCGAAATAGCGAGAGTCGGCTATCTATATAAGTATCTGTCATCTATGTCATGAATTATGGCTGCTAGCGACCCTTCTTTTATGTGTTTAGAGTAGTTCTGGGCGTGGCTTCTTAGCTACGAAATCCCACCCATCGGCCAATACAAAATAACTTGCAAGAAAAATCCGCGGATTTTGCGAGTTAAAGTTTCTACATTGGTTTGATATCGTTTCCTTTCGAAACATTGTTAGTTAAAATTACCGTATAATTAGGTTTTGTTTTAAACAATATATGTTATAGGGTTCAGGCTCGAGTATTAGATATTATTAATTACTTACTGAGATTCACTAACTGATACAATTTTTAATAAAAAAAAAAACTTTTAACTATGAAATTAACTTTATTGAACAGAGCATATTAATATACACAGACTTTGCCGACATAAACAAGAAACTGAAAAGGTTAAAAGTTTCATGATGCCTGGAAGGGCATACGTCTTGTGTTCAAGAGCTTATCATTTTAATGTAGGTTTGTCGGTGCGCTCCTCTAACAACCTCTGTATGAGTTCCTTTCCTGGTTGGATGAATTGAATCACTGACAAAAATAATTTAAATAAATAATAATAACAATAATAATGAACAAAAAAATATGAAATAATGAAACTGTTCTAAATATTAACCTTTCAATATCTAATTCTATCAGTTCAATTGCAGTGTCTATTATTTTTACGTTGGCGCTCTTAATGTGATGCATAATAAAAAAATTTAAAGGTGCCGCGTTCTGAGCTACAGTAGGTATATTTTCTTAATTCCTCGACCTCTTACTTCTCGTAATAACCTTTTAAGTCTCAACTTCATTGTCTGGTAGGTGCATTTCTGTAAGTATAATCCTTACGGTTGAAATATACTATTATTTCATGAAAATCTATCAAGGTAATTACCCTTAAAGCGTCATTCATCCCTATCATTATGATTATTTCTTGGTTTAGTTTACTGAGAGTAAGCTTTCTTTTTTATCAACTGATCAATTGTCTGCTCGCCAATAGTAGCCCATTGCTGTGCTCATATTAGCTATGCTTTAAATTATTTTTTAAATATATTGCATTTTTAGGTTAATTTAGATTATATTTGAGTTTAGTTTAGTTTTAGTTAAAATTTAGTTTGGAATCAAATAATATTACTAAATCTTTAATTGTCTGTGTTCGTGGAACGATGCAGCCTTCCATGTTATAGTTGTATGTAATAACATACCTCTTTCTAGAGTAAGCCATTACCCTACACTTTGTAGTGTTAAATGTTAAACCAGTGACTTTACTCCACTCACAGAATTTTTGTAAATACTTTGAAGTACAAGACAGTGAGACAAGTCAGTTATTTGGCGATATATTTTGACATCATCAGCAAACATTTCGTACTGGCTATTGCTCACAATATCTGGGACACGCCATTGGTTGACAAATATTTCCTCGACTTTGATCCGTTGAATTGAACGTATTGTAATCTGTCACGTAAGTAGGTTTCAAGCCAAGTACACATAATAGGTGAATCACCAAATTTTTTTTAATGCTTCAAGCAGGTGGGAATGCCCTCTTCTATCAGAAAACTTCGTCATATCGAGGTATAATGCATCTACTTGAATTCCACAATCCAGACATCGGCTAACATATTCTGTTAAGGATATCAAATTAGTAACTGTTTACCTACGTGGCATGAATCCGTGCTGTTTTGTACTAATTACAGCAGATACGTGTTGAAACAAATATTTATAAATAATTTATTCAAAAACTTTATCCTATAATTCTTAACGTCTTTTTTATCTCCACTCTTATGAATAGGACATACTCTTGACATTTTCCACCTGGTAGGGAAGGTATGTGTATTAATTGATTTATGAAATAAAATATGAAGTGGATATGCCAGAATATTTGTAAACCCTTTAATTACGTAAGGTGGTAGATTGTCTGGACCACAAGATTTTTTGGGTTTTAATTTTTTTTTTTTTTTTTTTTGGACCTCTACATCCTCCAGATTCACTGATTTAATGTTGAGAGATTCGATGTTGTACGTCTCTTCTTTAACATTTTTCACGTCATCAATGTCGATACGATCCTCTAACAACCTCTGTATGAGTTCCTTTCCTGGATGTATGGATTGAATCACTGACAAAAATAAATTAAATAAATAATAATGAGTAGCTAATTGTAGTGCTTTTTGAGGGGCTCCGTTGTTTTTTACTGAATGCGAGAACTGATTAAATAATTTTAGTTTTTTATTTGTTCGCATTCCATATCCGCATATTAGCTATGATTTAAATTATTTTTTAAATATTTTGCATTTTTAGGGTAATTTGATATTATTTGTAATGCCTGGGCCACACTTGCGTTATAAGCTTCACCGATAATTGCGCGCTATATAAATTCGTGCTAAACTGCATCTATCGATATCGTGCTAAAGCGCAACTTGTGGCCATACCCGCGTTTTCGCCGCTACAATTTATTTACGTTTACAAGGTACAAGCGTATTTATTTTGCTGTAAATTAAATAAAATTATGGTGTATATCCATCATAACTGCAACCTAAAATTATTTTTTACATTTAATTTTACAAATTCAAACATAGTCTTATCTGATTTGACACAAATAAGTTGTAAAGAAATATGTATAACATAACCTCAAATGATGCCGGATAAACAACAATACGCGCCAACAGAACATACTACGCTCTGCGCTAAGTTCCTTTGATGTGCGCTCTAAAACCGCCACTTCAGTTATCGTCATGTGTCTAGTGGCGCACACTGCTAATATTGTGAACGCAAACCGATAGTAGCTGTCCACATTAGCGTTTATGTCACGTTAAACAGAAGTTTAGCGACGATAGATGCAGGTGTAGCCCAGGCATTAAAAGCATGTAGTTTATTCAATATGCAGGATTAACTTGACGTAGCTAAATAAAGATTGTAATTAAATATGAATAATAATAAATACATTTATTTTCCCTCATTTAAATACAGATTACATTTTAGAAAAAATATATTTTTTCGCTTTTTCTAAGGGTTAGCACCATTTAGTCCTAGGACTCTGTGTGTGGTTTATTGAATACAATTTAAATACATGAAGTCATTTAAAATTAATTACTCAGATACAATTCATTTTCTGATAACAATGCTTTTGTACGACGACTCGGGCACGATTTCGGTTCTCGCCTCACTTCGCTGTCGTCTGCGTGGGCAGGAACTTCGTATTATTTAAATTAATTTTCACATTTGGCTCCGCTACCGCGTCCTCGTCGCTGTTGCTACCGTCTTCTTCTTCTCCTTCGGTACTGTTGTCTTCAGGACTGACGTGGGACTCGTTGTCTTCAGGACTGTTGTCGGACTCGTTGAAAGAGCTGTCTGTATCTATGAGGACACCAAGGTTTCATTCTGTCCTGTGACCAATAATTCGATTGAGACCTATTAAACTGCCCAATCGTTCCTCCAGCGACTAGCTTTTAGACAGCCGAGAATGGTCGTGCGGTTAAAACAAAAATAATAATAAATAATATTCTAATAAAATTTTACTAGGGCACCAACTGGTCTAAAGAAAATGACTAATAAGGACCGACCAGTAAATCCTTTTTACCAGCTGGAAAGATATAAAATATATAAATACTTACTGACGGTCACCAGACTATATGATTATCAAATTGTTAAATGTTAGACTACCGTAGTTGATAAATAAATACAAATATTTTAATAATTAAATGCAAATTTAAGTTATATTAAAGAAATACAAATCTTAAATAAAATTTGATTCTATTTAAATGTAATACTTCTAAAATTACGAAAATGAAATTTCAATCCCGCATTTTAGAATAATTTATAATACATACATACATACATATATATATATATATATAAATTTCATTTTAGTGTTTGAAAATATTTTTCAAGTGCAACTGCAAGTCATTAATTTTTATATTAGATCCAAGAAAGTCGCATGAAGAACATGATTAGTAACTCAAAAGTATTTATTTTTTTTATATGTATTTTTATTTTTAACTTTACAATATAAACTTATTCTTTATTCTGTTGTAATTCTATTTACTTCCCGAAAGACCCAAAGAACATCTTTTCAGCAATAGAAGTCTCAGATTTGTTTTATGGTTTAGTTTGTTTAACTTAGCTTCATTATTGTTAAATCTAAAACCAGTGGTGGCAGCTATTAGTAGAATTCTAAATCTTTTAATAAACCCCTTAAATTCACTTGTTACAAATTGGCTATCAGCGGTTGGGATTGTTAATTTATTGTTCTTAATTGATTATTTAAATTATCTTTACCTCGTAATGGTTTGCACTGTTACAAATTAGTGGCAGCGGTGGGATTCGAAATTATAAGTATCTTGCCGTTTGTCCGATACCAAATCTTTTAGACTAAATATATTATCGTTAACTCGTAAAATCTGCTCTTTTAGAACTGGTGGCAGCGGTGGGATTGTTATTTTATTGTTCTTAATTGATTATTTAAATTATCTTTACCCCGTAATGGTTTGCACTGTTACACAAATAACTTGGCATAAATACAGGTTAGTACGGTACAATTAATTATCTCCAAGAAATTGAGATATGCTATAAAAACAATTATTTGAGAGGTATAGTTTCATTTGACTCTTAAATATTTTTAATGAAGAGTTATTTTTTATAGCTTGTGGTATTTTATTATAGATTCTTACAGCCCTGCACAGAGGGCTGTTATCTGTAATTGTTAATCTGTGAGGGGGCATTACTAAATTGTCTTTGTGCCTAGTGTTAAATTGGTGCACTTAACCTCGTTCCTTATAATTAATAAAGTTTTTACGAGCATGTATTGCCGTCTCATAAATATATAAACATGGAAAAGCATTTCATGCTTTCTAAATATAGGTTGACATGATTCCTTAAACATAGCACCAAACAAAACTCTAATGATTCGCTTTTGAATTAGAAATATCTGTTTACTTGGTGGAGAGCAACCCCAGAAAATTAAGCCATTGGAGAGTCTAGGTTGCACTTCAGCGTAATAAAAGTTTTTTAGGACATTAATACTCATAATAGCCTTCAGACATCGTATTTGATAGCAGATAACACTGAGTTTGTCAGAGAGAATTTGGCAGTGAGTATCCCATTGAAGTGTGGACTGGATTAATATCCAGTCCATTAAATCGTGTCTCCTGTATCTTCTACGCATGACCTTGAATTACTATAAATATACCATCAGATGATAAGTCGTATGTTATTCTACGCCGCCAATTAAAATCCTCCTTAATAGGCCTAAAAACTTGGTAATATTAACACTATTGATTGTGGTAGTGTCCAAAGCCAAATGATTTAAATCCGAATGGAAATGTCTACCAGCATAAAAAACCATGAAAATAGTTTTATTGAAATTAAGGAACAGTTTGTTGGCGTAGAACCATTCAAACAATGCAGTGAGTATATTTTGTGCATCTTCTAAGACCTGTTCTAAGTTTTGGCCACTTGTAACTATGGAGGTATTATCGGCGTGCATTACAGTCACAGCATTATTGATGATTCTGACAAGGTCATTAATAAAAATAATGAGCAGCACCGGACCCAGTATAGAACCCTACGGTACACCTATACTAAGTGATTGAATAGAGGATGTAGCTTCAGAAATAGAATAATTCCCTCTATTTTTTATAATCACACATTGAGAGCAAATATGTAAATAGGATCTAGTTAGTTCGTTAAAATTTTTGGCGCACAGCAACAAAGGCTATTTGCGTAAATAGGATCTGAACCAGTCTAAAACAATGCCACGCAGTTTATAAATTTCGTGTTTCTTTAGAAGTATACTGTCTCTAACACAGTCAAAAGCACGACTAAGGTCACAGATAATTGCCAGAGGATTTTGTTTTAGCTCGAGGAGTGATATAATTTTTTCATAGAAGCTACTGATAGCAGTAATAGTGCTCTTGTTTTTAACAAACCCGTGTTACGATTCAACTAAGAGGTTAAAATTGTTCAGAAATGTCAACAATCTGTGAAACATAGCATATTCTAATATTTTGGAGAAGACTGATAGTAATGCTATGGGCCTATAATTTTCAATGAGTAGAGGGCTTCCTTTTTTGAAAACATGGCAGTTTTTAACATCTCGGGAAAAACACCATTAGAAAATGATTCGTTGATTATATATGTAATAGGATTTAGGAGATCCATTTTAAATTCTTTAATTAAAGTGGTCAGAATACCATCAATGCTAGATGAGCTAGAATTTCTTAAATTGCTAATAATCAATATTTCAGTGTCATAGGGTATAATAGCCATACTGTTAGTGTTCGGAGTGATTATTTTATCTCTGTATTTAAATTCAGGAATTTGACTAATTATATCATGAGGTACGTTAATAAAATAATTATTCAGTAGTGTCACATTAAATCGTGTCTCCTGTATCTTCTACGCATGAACTTGAATTACTATAAATATACCATCAGATGATGAGTCGTATGTTATTCTACGCCGCCAGATAAAATCCTCCTTAAGTGTATATTTGATATTTCTAAAGAGTTACTAATGACACTGTTGCCGATTTTAAGTTTATGAACAACATTTGAGTTTGGGCTGTTTTTATTTCTGCGACTGTTAATTTTCCAAGCGGCTTTATTCTTGTCTGAGGAATTCTCTATGATATTACTGTAATGATTAGAAATAGAGTTACTAACTAAGTTGTTATGTTCCTTTTTTCTGACCTGTAATACTGGTCTTATAACGATTTTTTTTTTTTTTTTGTCAAAATATAAAGATCATCAGCGCATCATTAGATGTTTTTTATTTCGTCAGTCATCCAAGGTGTAGGGTTCGACTTTATTTTGATTTCCGTTAAAGGAAAACTGCTGTTGATGTGTCCACAGAGTATATTAATAAATTTATCAAATGTATCATTGACAGTACTAGCATTGTATATACTAGTCCAACTCTCTGCAGCAAGATAATCTCTAAATTTTGCTTTTCGTTTATTATTTTGGAAACACCTTGAGTGACTAATTTTTTGCTTAACATTATAATTATCACAATCTATCGAAAAAATTACACCTCTATGATCCGCAAATGAGTATCGAAAATATTGGATTTGTTATTAACTAATACGTTCGTAAATACATTATCTATGGTAGTTGAAGTTGTGCGCGTAACACGCGTTGGTTCAAACACTCGATCAGACATCCCATAAGATGCCATTAGATAATTTAATTGGTTATGGTAATTATTAATAGTTCGTCACCTTGAACAACTGATTGAGCTGGCTGAGGTCTAATTCTATGGTTTAAGTTCCGCTTGGTTTAGCATGACTTAACAGACTCTATTTTTCCACTAGGATTTCTCTTTGGTTGGTTGTAGTGTTTCCCAATTGGGAGTTGTGTCATTGGGGTTCATTTTAGAAAATGACGTATCTTGGTCTTCTGTATTTGTCATTTTTGGTAGCGTCATATTCCTGGAACATGTCCCTGAAATTCGGCAGGACGTGTTCTTTTATTTTTTCAAAGAATTTGGTTGAATATTCTTTGATAATCTCTTTTATTGTTGGGATTTCCAGGTCTCTGTGTATTTGCCTGTTTCTGATAAACAAAGGAGCGCCAGCGATGATTCTTAAGGCCCGGTTCTGGGCTCTCTGGATAATCTCTATAGTACTGTTGCAGGCGTAGCCCCAGATTGGTGCTGCGTATAACAGTTGGGGTCTTATTATTGATTTGTATAAACGAAGCCTGTTGTTAAGGCTCATTTTGTTGTTTGAGCGTAGAAGTGGCCAAAGTCTGCCTTGGGTGGCGCGGACTTGTGTTCTTTTATTTTTAATGTGGGTTCTCCAGCTAAGTCTTTTGTCTAGGGTGATCCCAAGGTACTTAACGCTATCAGCCCAGGGGATTGTCTCATCTCCAAGTTTAATGTCCATTGTTGGCTTTATCCTCCTTTTTGTAAATAGGATGGCAGAGCTTTTCTCTGGGTTTACTTTGATTCTCTAGGTACTGAACCAGTCGTCCAGAGCATCTAGCTTGGATTGTAGATGTTGGACGATGGTTGTTTCTTTGGCTGCTCGATATAATATCGCTGTGTCATCAGCGTATTCTGCATCCAGGGTGCGGGCCGTGCGTGGCATATCTGCTACATAGATATTGAAGAGTAGCGGGGACAGACTGGAGCCTTGGGGCACGCCGGCCTCCACTCTTCTGGGTGACGACAAATGTCCGTTTAGTTTAATACGGAAGGTTCTACCTTTTAGGTATGTTGTTATTGCCTTGGTCAGATGTAACGGCATTTTGGCCTGCATCAGTTTGTAACACAGACCGCTATTCCATACCCTGTCAAAGGCCTTCGCGACATCCAGGAAGACAGCGCCAGTAGAGTGTCGATGGTTGAAACCTCCTGATATGTATTCAACTACTCTGAGAAGCTGGTGATTGGTGGAGTAGCGCTTCCTGAACCCATGCTGCGTATCAGGTATTGTTTCATTGTTTTCAGAGTGGTTTTCCAAACGCTTCAGTATGATTTTTTCGATCACTTTACTGACATTACTCAGGAGGCTGATTGGCCTGAAGTTCTGTGGAAATAAGTGGTCTTTGCCAGGCTTCGGGATCATAATAACTGCGGCCTCTTTCCAAATTGTTGGGAAGTGCCCAAGTCTCATGGTTGCATTAGCTATGTTGGTTAACGCTACTACTGCTTTCCTTGGTAGATGGCGTAATGCAGCATTCGGGATGTCGTCTGGTCCCGCAGCTTTGCGAATGTTGACTTTGGAAGTGATGTTGTAAACTTCTTCAGGAGATGCAAAGTCAATTTCCTCATGATCATGAGTAAGGCTGAGCCGGGCTCTGACCACTTTATTTATACGGTGGATATGGTCTATGTCTACGTTTTCGTAATTATTTTGGCATTGCAGCTCTTAGCTGTTGGCGAGTTGCTCCGCTTTGTCAACGGTACTGTAGACTAGACCATTCTCTCCGTGAAGAACGGTGTTTTCACGTCTTTTCGTCCTGAGTATTTTGCTAATCCTCCAGAAGGTGTCTTGGTTTTTGTCCAGGCTTTCAAGTGTGTCCTTCCAGCGCTCGTTTTTTATATTGGAGATCTCCGTTGTCACTCTAAATCTCAGCTTGTTGTACTGCACCTTGTGCATTTTGTTTCTAGTGATTTGCCATTTCTTTCTAGCTCTGTTCCTCTCCCGGATTAGTTGGCAGATCCAATGTGGAAGAGCAAGAGGATTGGAGGAATGGGCCACCCTGGATGTTGTAGCGATTTTGAGGGCTTCTTGTATTTTTTCAGCAATATGCTTGGTATAATTTTCTAGTTCTTTAACTGAGATTGGTGATGCCAAAGGACCTAGGCTGTCATTTAGCTTCTCAGTAAAAAGAGACCAGTCTGTTATTTTAATCTGCGTGGGTGGTGAGCAGACAGGTTCTGAATTGATCTCCACAATTACTGGGTTGTGGTCAGATGTGAGATCGTTTATGGTGTTGATGTTTAGAACTGTTATTCCTCTTACTACCGCTATGTCCAGGACGTCTGGGCGGAAACCCCTTTTATGATAGAACGTAGGCGATGTTTGTCCATGCACTTCCAGCCCATGAGCCACGGCAAACTTTAGAAGTTCCCTGCCTCTGTTGTTTGTGGTTCGGCTGTTCCATGTTGGATGCTTAGAATTAAAATCCTCAGCTGCAAACGTGGGGCCCGCCTTGCTGAAAAGTTTGGTCAGATCGTCCGGTAGCAGTCTGTATTGTGGACATTGGTATATTGAGGAAACGGTTAAGTTTTTATTGCCTGCCAGTGTGATGGAGACCACCAGACCCTCGAGGTTTCTGAAGTTTTGGTGAATGTCAAGCGCGTGGTCTAATGATCTTCTTACGAAAATGGACGTGCCCCCTTCTTTGTTTGCCCTTCGGTAGCAAACAAAGTTTACTATTTTGGGATTGAAAGAAGGTCTAAGAAGAGTTTCATTGACTAAACCGATGTCTAGCTTGTGGCGATGGGTGAACTCTTCAAGTTCAAAGCGTTTTTCGTTCAAGCCATCTGCATTCCAGAAAGCTTGACGTATTGCGGATGGTGGTGCTTGAGGGTGTGCAGCCATTATTCCAGTGCTTCAATCATGGTAGTGAAGGTGGTGATTAAGTCCTCCATTATCGCAGCAAGTGTAATTTTTAATGTAGCCTTTGTGTTTGTTGCTACGGCAGCAGCCAGTTGACTGGGACTAGCTTCATTGACTTTCAGGGAGTTATCAGTTTTGGTTGGAGCCCTGGATGCCGGTTTGTCTGTTGATTTGGGATCTTTGGATCGTTCGCTTTCTTTTGGTTTGGTTCCGATAGGTTCGGATGATCCGGATGTGGCCTGGCTGTAGGAGATGCCTGGTCTAGTTGTAGCTGGTCGCGTAATTACTCGATCCCTAGGGTTGATCTCTCTGGATTGTTGGGTAGAGTTCTTTGGGTAGGCGGGGCAGCCACGATAGTTGGCTGGGTGCTCACCTTGGCAGTTGATGCAGTGAGCTTTGCCCTTATCTTTTATGTAGTCACATGTAGAGGATAGGTGATCTCCACACTTAACGCACTTTGGTGGAGCCGATTGGCCGCATGCCTAAATTGCTGGCATCGATGGCATTGTGTTACTTGATTTGTGCGTCTAAGCGTCTCTACTTTTATTCTCAGGTTAAATATAGACTTATAAAAGTTGGAAGATCTCTTTCCCTGCAGGGGATTTTTCAAGATCTACCATTATGAGTGGGGTAGGCTTCCTGGTAGGTCCCACTCTTATTCTTTTGGCTTGTATAGCCGGGAAACTCATTTCATCTTTCAACTCTAGAAAGATTTCCTCGTCCGTTATCCCTGTTGGGATACCTCTCAGGACGACCTTCAGGGTTTTTTCCTCGGGCAGTTTATATGTGTGATAGGGGAGTTCTTTGCCCTCTAGTAGTTTGGTAGCGGCTCTGAAATCTCTTGATGTGGCGGGGTGCATACGCACCGAGTCACCTGCAGTGCAAGCGTTTTCAATTTTGATGTTTGCGCTTTTAAGCTCCTTATTAAGCTTCGCCCAGTTCACTTGAGTGCGCAGGATGATAGGGGGAATCTTGCCAGCTGTGGTTGCGCTGGGTGTGGTTGGGTTAGCTGAGGTTGCGTTTGTTGTAGCTGCGCTGGTTGGTTTATTTTTGATCTCGGTGTGTTTGCTTGATGAGGGAGCAGAGCTGGTGGATGGTGATGGCTCTGTTTTCTTGGTTTCGGGACCTGAAGCTGAAGAGCGGTTGTCCGTGGGTTCTGGAGATTCCTCCGAGTCTGAGGTGAGGCTGTTCGATTTTGTTGCATCAGCTCTTCTGGGTTTTTTGGCCTTGGCGCGGGTCTCTCGGGTTTTTTGGCCTTGGCGCGGGTCTCTCGGGTTTTTTGCGCTTGGCTATTTTGGTGAACTCTGGTTCGATATCTTGATTTCCATCTGTGATGGTTTTATCAGATTGGTCGTTTAATGTTTTTGTGATTCAACGCTTGCGGCTGAAGACGATCTAGATGTTGTCGAGACGGATTGGTCAGAATCACTGTCCCGTTCTCGTTCCCGTTCTCTCTGGAGCTCGGCTTTGACTGCACTCTGAATGAGGCTGGAAATGTCGTCAAGGAAGGTTAGTCTCAGAATCTCTGGGAGGTGATCAGAGTATCTGGATAAGACCATTTCTCCGGCTTCTCTGTCCATGATGACGTGTTGGGCTGCTGGGGCCTTTTGGTCTAGGGCCACGCTGGAAGGGCAGCTTGAGGTTCAGGGCCTTGTTGGTTGGGAGCCACAAAGGCTCATGGCCCGCACTGTGTCTTTGGGTCTTAGAAAAGATTCTAGAGCTGTTTGTGTCAATAAGATCAATCAATAAACTCGCGGGCCGCACCTGGTTCTCAGGTTAAAGTTGTGAGGGGGCCTCACTTGGCTCTGGGCTCTGCAGCATCTCCGACACCTGTTGCTGTATGACCCGCTTCTTTTCATCGCTCACCCGGTACGGATGGGTGCGAATGGGTTTGCAGTGTAGCAGCTGGATCCGGTGCCTCAACGTCTTCGTGCCACCTTGGCCGCGGTTAGTTTCCCTGAACAGTTCAGGGAACCGATCCAACAGCGATCCGAGTTGGGTGGCCTCCTCATCCGGGAAACCATGCCTCACATCGGAGGAGCCGATCGACTTTCCTGTCGGCCGAATTTCTGCCGCCCAGTAGGGGGTATGGCGGCGATGCTTTCCAAAATGAATGCACCGACGGTGGAGATCGATCGTAGCTTGGTGCTGGGTGAGCCATGGGACCCCCAGGATACAGTCAGCCGCCAATTGAGTGCTGACCAGAAACTCCGCCTGACTCACGTGGTCCTCCACGTGAACGGACAGGACCTCCCGACCGTCCACCTTCATGGGCTGTCCAGAGGCGGCGAGTGGGGCGTCCTCGGTCCGTTGTGGCCTTTGCGAAAAGCGGGCGTGTATTACGTTGTGGCCTTTGCGAAAAGCGGGCGTGTATTACGTTGTGGCCTTTGCGAAAAGCGGGCATGTATTATGTTGTGCGCTGCGGCGGTATCTATCAGCGCACGAACCGGGTGACTGCCTATGGTGACGTGCAGGCAGGGTATTTGTGGACCGGGAATGGTCGCGAGGAGGGTTGGTCCGTTCTCCCAACCCCTTAGGCGTTTCCAGTCTTCTTCGTCTGGGATGGGCAATTCCAGCTGGAATGCCCACTGCCACAGTACCGGCAGTTAATCTGGCGAGGCTCTTTCTTCTTCGCCGGCGTGTCCTTCGCCGGAGGCTTCGATGCTGGCATATCCTTTATGATAGCATCGATCTCCTCGATTGCGTCGAGCAACTCCTCGAAAGTTGCGAACGATCTCCCGGAAAGTGCCAAACGGCGCTCGGGAGTCAACTGCCCCAATATCAGGCGCACCTGCGTGGAGGGGATACCGTCTCGATGACGGCGCCAAAGGGCTATCTTCCGGGCAACGAAATCCCTTCCCGATTCCGACTTAGTTTGACGGAGAAGAGCTCATGCGTGAGATCTTCCGCGATGGTCTCGCCATCGAAGCGCACCAGGAGGCGCTTCTTAAATTGTGCCCAGGTGAGTCGGGCGTCTACGAGTGGTTCAAATCATTTTGCAGCCTCACCGCTCAGCTGCTGCCTCGCGATTTCTACGTAGTTTTCGTCTTCGAATTTGTCCTTGTCGAGGGCCTTCTCGAGCTTCTCCAGGAAGCGGATCGGGTCCTCGTTGAGGGCCCCCGAGTACGTCGGGGGTTTAATTGTTGGGCGCCAGCGGGAGTTTTTCACGAGACAATCCCGCATTGTCTCTAATAGCAGCTAGAACATTTCATCCGGGTCACCTTCAGGAGGTGTAGGCGGCGACGGAGGTCCCTTGGACCTTCTGGTTCGTCTCGACATCGTTGTCGAAGGGGTCGTGGGTTGTTGGCGTTGCCGAACGCTAGGCCACACGCTTTTGGGCACCAAATTGTTGTAGGCGCGGATAAGCACCAGGTGCTCCGGCTGCGAGCGTGGCGAACCGACGACGATGCGGTCGAATCAGGGCACCTGCAGGTACGACAGAGCCCCCCTACAGGATGCGCAGCGTTGGATGGTAGAACTTGGTTTCTCCGGGGTAAGGGACCCGGAGCACGTAGGTAGACGTGGTGGAGACCTTTTTTTTTTTTAAGAGGAGAAATCTTCGCAAAGACACTTGCATGCCCGTGCGTGCAGGTAGTGCAGGATTTCTACCTGCTAAAACTCCCCTTCTTCGCCACGCTTGAGGCATCCGGAACCATCCGTTAGGATATCAGCGTCAGATGCCCCCTGGTAGTCTATTCGACTCCCCTCTCCCCTCTTCAGGCTCCCCTCTATTCGACTCCTGCTGTCTGCTCCTTTCTTCTGTCTCTTTCCTTTTCATGATGGCTTTAATCATCTTGTGGATGGCTTCCCACTTCCTCCTGGATTGCATCATTTCTGCAACCAGGAGCGTGGTGGAGACCTACGACGATGCTGTCTGGCAGGCTACCTGCAGGTACGACTAAGCCCCCCTGCAGGTACGACTAAGCCCCCCTGCAGGTACGACTAAGCCCCCCTGCAGGATGCGCGACGTTGGATGTTAGAACTGGTGGAACCGGTGGAATTCTTCGTCTGGGAACTGACCCGGTGTAGGTTGGTAAACGTGATGGTAGACCAGGCTACCTGCAGGTACGACTAGGCCCCCCTGCAGGGTACTGGCGGTTGGCTCGTTAGCCGGGCTACCGCTCAAGGATTACCACTGGTGGGGTCCTTGAGGGAATTACCGGCTGTTGAGAGCTTGCTGGTTGCAGCTGGTGGAATATCTAGGAGAAATTCTGGAAGCCTTGGGGATCTCGAAATAAAACTAGAAGTTCTCTAGGCGAGGATCTTGGAGCGAATGCCGTTTGGGGAGAGAGGCGCGCTTTATAAAGGAAGTTCGGTGACTACCCCCACTCCTAAGGGTGAGAGCGGGTGACGTCACAGAACTACCCCTCAACAGTCCTGTTGCAGGAGGTAACCTCGGTCAAGGACCCCAGGCTACTATCACTGAACACAATACCCAGGCTACTATCACTGAACACAATACCCAGGCTAGCTCACGAGGTGGGTCGTAGAATTTCCTCTGGACTTGAAGAGTCACGATCACTAAGCTCCTGAAAAAGAACGTGATTTTCCCCAAGATGTTGAAAAGAGACAACCAATAACATTAATCTTTTATTACAAAAACGAAGTTAAATAGAAATTTGTACATATAATTAAATAAAGACATATGGTATAAGTAAATAATTTGAATAAACGTTGAAAATAAAATTAGAATTCTAAATGAGAATAAAGATGGTTCAGAAGTCCAGACGCTTCTTTGTGATGCAATTCCGCGTCTTGGGAATTGGACTTCTGACCGGGTGGATATCGGGGGTAACAGGGAAAGAGGGGGTGAGGATCGGGGAGAGAGAACAGGAAGTCGTCGGCGTCGGCGTACGGGCTGGTGACCGTTGTCGGGCTGGCGGCGGTGACGGCGTTATGGGGCCAAACAACTCCAGTACTCGCCTTTCTGGCGAGGTGTCGGCCGTTAGCGCGGGTCTAACGAGATCCTGCTTTCGTTTCGGGGTAGAGGGCGGCGTCTCCGGGCCGAAAAGCTCGTCGTAACGAACCCTCACGAGCCTTGCTATCTCGGAGGCGGTGGGGCGGCTCTTGGGAGGCGGCGGGGCGGCTCTTGGGAGGCGGCGGCGGCACTCTCTTAAGTGTTGATGCTGTGCACAGACCGATGAGGGGGCCTTGCACAGGTCGAATACGTGTCTTAGCCTTCTTTTTGGCAGCGGGGGCGGCGGAAGGCTTAACGGAAGGCGGAAGCGGTGAAATCAATATCGCCCTCCTTCTTGGGCCAGCGTGCTTATGAGTTTGAGCCCCAATATGTCTTTTTGCTTCGGGGGCGGCAGTACGTTTCGGTCAGCTACGGCTGGGGACAACCTAGGACGATGCCCCGTTGATGACGGAACGTCTGTCGGTGACCTCGGAGGCGGTGGCAAGACCGTGAGGGCAGCCACGGACTCAGGACCGTCTCGGCTAATATTTTCCGCCCGGGGGCGGCAACTGATTCTGGGGGCGGCAGCGTGCTGTTCCGTTCGGGTCCTCACAAGGCGGGGGTCGCTGCGGGCGGCGTACGATCGTGCTGGAGGTGGCGTCGGCGGCGCGAACAGGCGTGCTCGCGGGTCGGCGTTGTACCACAGCTGACGCTGCGTGAACCGGGGCACCTTGGAGTAGGATGGAACCGTGTTGACTGGTCGGAGGCGGCGTCGAAAGGCTGTCCGCTCACGGTAATGGCGTAACGATGGCTTTCCTCGACGGCGGGCCAGCGTGGAACGGTGTGGATGGCTGACGATGTTGTCGGTAGCGAGCAGCAGCGGAAGGCGGCAGCTCAGCTTGTTCTCTGGAGAGCGAAGCGGGTCCTGTAGGCGGCGACTCGGCTTGTAGCGAAGCGAGGGCGGCCTGAGCGAGCGGCAGCTGATGGCGGCGGCTCGGCTCTGTTCGCTGGTGAGCGAAGCTGGTCCTGTAGGCGACAACTCGGCTTGTAGCGAAGCGAGGTGCGGCCCGAGCGAGCGGCGGCGGATGGCGGCGGGCTCTGCTCTTGGGAATCGGGTTCGCTGAAGGCAAACGGAAACGCGTCTCTTGCTGTTTATCTAGCGAGATCAAGGAAGCGAGCGCAAGCTCACGCTATCGTTGGACTCGCTGGCGAGCGAGTCTTGGAGGTCTTGGAGATCCTTGTAGAGTTGTTGTTGTGAAGAGTTGTTTGGTGCTTGGAGTTCTGGTTGAGTTGATTGTCGCCGATAGAGTCTCTCTGAGTGTCTAGTCTTGCCTCTGGATGTGTACCGGGCTAAAGCCCTCAACACGTGTCTTGCGATGTTTGATGATGAAAGTGGTGGCCTGATCCTCAGGCCTGTGGTGCTAAGTCGTGCTTAGTTGTCCTTAAGGAAGCATCGAGGCCTTCGATGCTTCCATACTAGGGCTGGATCGTAGTCAACTGCAGATGCTATAGTAGCATTTGCGTGATCTTGTGCTTTCTGAAAGAATTTCTCAGCGCAAGCGCTGAGAAATTCATCCAAGCTCGGTACACCCAGTTCTTATGTCCTCATTCCGTATGAACCAAGGAGCGGCAGAGATTTGCCGCAAACACTTGTTCTGGAATGTCTGCAACCGCTTTAACTGAGCGGTGCTGGCATAAGCCCAGGCACTAGACGCGTAGGTCAAGACAGGTCGTATCACAGATTTATAAATCCGTGTCTTGTTAGTAACGCTGAGGGAGCTCTTCTTGCATAGTAGCGGCGAGAGCATTCTTTTGGCACGAGTGGCCTTGGCTATGAAGTACGTAAAGTTCTTCTTCCAAGTCAATCTAGGGTCAAATATTAGCCCTAAATATTTGACACTATCACACCAAGGACTGTCTTCTCCAAAGAGTTTAACCGTACCTGCCGGATATCTCTTTTTTATGGAGAAGAACAATGCTTTAGTTTTGGCACCGTTCACGGCGACGCGCCATCGCGTGCACCAGTTCTCGAGACTCTCGCAGGCCTGCTGGAGTCTTCGAGTGATCAGTGCTGGACCTAAAGATCTGGCAAGATATGCTGTATCATCAGCGTACTGACATTTGGCTGTTCCGTCGGCCGTCGGCATGTCATTCGTGTAAAGAGCGAATAACAATGGCGACAGCAAAGAGCCCTGGGGGACGCCGGCCTCGATAGGCCTCCACGATGAGTACACATCCTCCACCTTAGCTCTTAATTCTCTGGAAGTGAGATAAGAGGCGATCATCCTGATGAGAGATGGAGAGAAATCAGCGCAGTGCAGCTTGTAGACATGGCCCGCGTGCCAGACGCGATCGAAGGCCTTGGAAACGTCCACAAAGACTGCACCGGTCGACTGATTTCTGTTGAATCCGTCTGTAATCAGCTCAGTGACACGCACGAGCTGATGGACAGTAGAGTGCCCGCTACGGAATCCATACTGTTCATCAGGAAGAAGATTGTTAGCATCGGTGTGCTCCTGAAGTCTGATCAGAATCAGCTTCTCTAGGATCTTGCCGAGACAGGATAGGAGACTTATCGGCCGATAGCTCTTGGGCAGCGATCGGTCATGTTCCGGTTTAGGGATGAGGACGACGTCAGCCTTTTTCCACACCCGTGGAAAATGGCACAGTCTCAGAGCCGCGTTGAAGATGTTCATCAGCGCGACGAGTGCTTTCCTATCCCAGATGTTTTATCATCTGGTTAGTAATGCCATCAGGTCCAGGTGCCTTACGCACTTTGAGCCTCTTGATGATCTCTACGATCTGTCCTGGGCTGACGAAATCGCGTTCGTCCGGGGTGAAAACTTCCTCTGGCAGAGACTGAAGTTTTTCACCGACCTCCAGGACAAAATCTCGATCTAAAAAGTCCTCGACTGCATTGGGTCTGCAAACTGTCGGCGAATGCCTCCGATTTGCCTTTCCGGTCGTAGACCTTCCCATTGGCAGTAACTATAGGAGGAATACGAGCTCGTTTCCGCCCTAGTGCCTTGGCCATCCTCCATAGCGAGCAATCGTCAGGAGACAATTGTTCTAAGACGCTAGACCACCGCTCATTCCGGTAATCCGCCAGGGCTTGGCGGACTTCCCGATCGAGTCTGTTCATTTCCTTCTTATCGACTGGATCTCTGAATCGCTGCCACCAGCGGCGAGAGCGATTCCGATCCTGAATGATAGACCGAATATGCATGGGCAGTGGTTTAGCCGGAGGTTTGATGGTTCTCCGGATGGTAGCTTCCTTCACAGCGTTCTTCAGCGTGTCGACAAAAATGTCAACAGCCGAGTCAAGCTGTTCAGTGGATGCGATAGACGTGTGACAGTCAATTCGCTCCTCTACCAGTCTTGTGAAAGATGGCCAGTGCGTTTTGGAGAGAGTTACTTCTCCAGTATAGTCCGAGGAACCGTTTAGATGCATAATCACAGGATTGTGATTAGACCTCATCTCAGAGAGTGTGAACACTTCAGTCTGGTGACGGACATCTTTAGTGATAAAGACATCTATCACATCAGGAACGTGTCCGGCTACGCGCGGGTAGTGAGTTGGGTCCTTCGGAGCCAGTACGTTCACCCCTTAGCTGTTGGCAAATTCCCTCAGAACTCGTCCATTTTTGTTTTTTCTCCGACTGTTCCAAGACTGATGCCTGGAGTTCAGATCTCCCCCAATAATAACTGGACCGCGACGGTCTAAAAGTTTGACGAAGTCAGCAGTATCCAGTTGGTTCTTGGGCTGTTTATACACAGCTGTCAGATACACCGGTCCCAAGTTAGTGGTAACTTGGATGGTGGTAGCTTCAAGCATGTGTAGCGGAGGGTCTGGAGCTTGACAGTGTTCAATGCTGCACCGGACGAAAATGGCAGTACCGCCCATAAGGGCCAGTAAGCCTATCATTTCTGTAGCAGCTATAGTTTTGTAATTTACAACTATCTGCTGGCTTCAAAAATGTCTCATTGACTAGAAAAACGTCAATGTTATGATCGCTGGCGAACACTTCCAGCTGATCTCTCTTGCGACTGAGTCCATCTGCGTTCCAGGCGCAGATGGCGAGAGAAGAAGGGCGCGTCTTACTTCTGGTGTCGGCCATTGTTGGTGTTAACAGTGGGGGCCCAGAAGGCAGGCTGACTTGACAGCTGGCTAATTATCAGAGCGGCATTGCTCAGCAATGAAGCCGCTTGATTAAGTAGCTGCTGAAGAGTCTGGAGGGAATCTTCAAAGTTCAGGAGGGGGGGGTCTGAGGGAAGGACTGCGATGGGGATGCTACTACCGCCTGACGCGGTAGCACACCCCTCTCAGAGCGTACCGCTGGTCTCACCGGGAGTGGTGAGGTCTTGGCAGGTTGCCTCTGTGCCTGAGTCGCCTGTCGACGAACGGTTGCCTCTTTGGGCCTGTTCGGAGGGGCGGCAGACGGAGGGGGAACGGGTGCAGACTGAGCCGCACGATTCCTCCTCCCCCGCTTCCTCTGTTTCTTAAAACCGTCTGCGTCTGTTCCTGATTCAGGAATAACAGTCGCAGTGATGCGAGTAGGCGTTGGTGGTGCAGGTTGAGAAACCATCGCTGGGGAAAGGGTAGCAACAGGTGTCGCTTTGGCCATTGCCACGTATGGCAACGGCTTTTTCCACGCTGATACAGCTGGAGCAGGAGCTGGAACGTAGCTCGGACGTGGAGCTGTCCTCCTCTGTCGGTTGGCGTTGGGCCGTCTAGTCGAAGCACGTGATGGACACATGCGAGAACCGGCGGGATGTTCTGCAGGGGCGGTGCGCGCCTTGCAGTTCACACAGCAAGGCTTTTCAGCCTTGCTGGGACACTGCTGGGACGCGTGTTCACCGCTGCACCACGAGCAGCGCGGTTTTGAATGACAACCGCCAGCGGTGTGATACAGCCCCTGGCAGTTGAAACACTGCTTAATTCCGTCGATCCTCCTGTTCTTCTCAACGGAGACTTTAAAATATAGCAGTGAAGCTATATTGTAAATTCCGGTGTCACCACGAGCTACCTCAACAAGAATGAGAGGCATCTCACGGCGAGCATCAATAGGCCCTTTATAGAGCCTAGAGATTTTAGAAGGTCGGTGCCCAAGAACGGTCAGCTCTTGCTTCACGTCTTCAAGAGGGATCTCCACGGGAAGCCCTCTGATAACAACCCTAAGAGGTTGATCCGACTTGAGCGGGAGAACGTTGTACTCAACGTCCTTCAGGCCCTTGTCCGCGCGAAGGTCTGCAAGAATGCGCGTCAGATTGCGATAATTCGCAATAGTGTTTGTTTGCAACACTATGCCTGACACGCGATTCTTAGCGCTCAAAATGGTGACCCCCGATTGGTCACACCGGCTTCTGAGCAGTATGTAATGTTGCCGGCTAGTGAGAGTAACCGTGGGAGGTTTACTCTCATTAGCGGGGCCTGACTTGGCCGGAGCAGGAGTGTCAATGTTCATAGCCGAGGCCTGAACATTTTCGACACGTTCCACTGTCTCCTGAACCCGCTTGGGTCGTTTTACTGACGCAATCGAGCCTGCGGAGACGGTGGATGAGTCCGATCTGAGACGTTTTACGGAGCTATCCTGGTGGACGTCCATGTCGCTCTCCTCAGAAGACGAGAAGGCGGCATCTACGTGCTCATTAATGAGCACGTCAGAGTCCACCGAAGATCGACCCGAAAACGGAACGTTAAACCGATCGATGGATGATCGGCTATCAGAGTCACTATCATCTGTGTGATATGACGATGACAAGCTCGACGTCGGTCTCGAAGCACGGCCAGAATTCGCGAACGTATCGGTGTCATTGATGAGACTACCGAAAGCGCGGTTCTCCAGCCGTGACTTCGAAGCGGAGCCACTTTTCAAATTAGGTTTATCTCCAGTTGCGGGAACGCCAGCTGGAGACGCAATGGAGCCGCTAGAGCGGCTTGATGATGCTGCATCAGCCTGGCTGGAAGGAGCACAGCCCGATGGAGACACAACAGACGACCTAAACGACGTAGTATGGATAGCGGCGGGAACGCCAGCTTGCAATGATTTATATTGCTTCGATTTCTTTCCAGCTTTATTGCTTACGGAAGCAGCTGGAGAGGACGTTTTGCGGAACTTGTCACGCATGTTGCTAGCGGCGGGGATGCCAGCTAGTGTCTCAACGGAGTCACTATTGCGACGTCCGTGAGTCTTATCACCACTTGCACACGCAGAGGTGGCTTCTTTACGGATACTTCCGGAAGTAGCTGACCTGAAGCCCGAAGCCCTCGACGGAGGTCGAGAGTCCGAAGCTGCAGAGTCAGCACTCCGGTGTACCTCAACGGTGACAGTAGTCACTGCACCGTGAGGCTTTTCAGGGGGCTTAACACAGACCCCATCGCTGAACACCCGTCGAGGATGTGATCTAGGAGAGCTGGCTGGAGCCCTCCCGGAGGCGCCAGCGCGACCACCGGGAGTCATCCCGGAGGCGCCAGCGCGACCACCGGGAGTCATCCCGGAGGCGCCAGCGCGACCACCGGGAGTCATCCCGATAGCTCTAAACAGAGCTATACGGGTGTATATTAAAAGATGATTCAATTAATATCAAAAAGTTGCGGCTAAACCTGCTAAAACAGTCTATAGCCGATCGTTGCGGTTATTAAATAACCGTAGATCGCGATAAAACCAGACAGCACGCACTTTATACTCACCGCTATCGTTGAAAAGCACGCTCAGTCAGTTGAAAATACCCAAATAAGCACCGGCAGACAACACATACGTGTGAACAGCTCGGAGTCACTCGGCCAACTCTCTCTCTGAGTGTGAAAACACACCGGTATTTATAGGTGAACTGGGTGAAAACTGGAGAGGGTAAGATTCTGGCCAATGAGAGCGCTAGGCCGCGCCCAGTCTTTCGAAAATGAACCTTATTCTCGTGGAATTCCTGGATTTCGATGAAGATGCGATGATACAGCGGTTTTACGGGTCGCGATCGATAGATCATGTCTCGGGGATAAAAATGATGTACGATAGATCGCGGTGTGACAAGCCGATCACGAGCTATCGGCGATAACATCCTGTTGTAGGCGCGGATGCGCACCAGGTGCTCCGGCTGCGAGCGTGACGAACCGACGACGATGCGGTCGAATCAGGGCACCTGCAGGTACGACAGAGCCCCCCCTGCAGGATGCGCAGCGTTGGTTGGTTGAACTTGGTTTCTCCGGGGTAAGGGACCCGGAGCACGTAGGTAGACGTAGTGGAGTCCTACGATGACGCTGTCTGGCAGGCTACCTGCAGGTACGACTAGGCCCCCCTGCAGGATGCGCAGCGTTGGATGTTGGAACTGGTGGAACCGGTGGAATTCTTCGTCTTGGAATGACCCGGTGCACGTTGGGTAACGTGATGGTAGACCAGGCTACCTGCAGGTACGACTAGGCCCCCCTGCAGGGTACTGGTGGTTGGCTCGTTAGCCGGGCTACCACTCAAGGATTACCACGGGTGGGGTCCTTGAGGGAATTACCGGCTGTAGAGAGCTTGCTGGTTGCAGCTGGTGGAAAGTCTAGGGAGAAGTTCTGGAAGCCTTGGGGGTGTCGAAATAAAACAAGTTGTTCACTAGGCGAGGATCTCGGAGCGAATGCCGTTTGGGGAGAGAGGCGCGCTATATAAAGGAAGTTCGGTGTCGCCCCCCCCACTCCTAAGGGTGAGAGCGGGTGACGTCACAGAACTACCCCTCAACAATCCGTGTTGCAGGAGGTAGATCCCCAGGATAAGATCCACAGGTCACAGCACCCAGCACCTGAACACAGCACCCAGGCTAGCTCACGAGCTGGGTTGACAGTATGCCGCTAGACGGAGATGGTAGAAACTGGTCGCACTAAGCGTCTGAAAGAGAATGTTTACCCCAAGGAAGAGTACAATTGAATCGAAACAAATATGTTTATACATTTATTGTAATTAGCAAGTTGATAATACATTTATATGATTCATTAAAGCAAAAGAAAAGGTAGATGATTTGAAGAAACATGTAGGGGTTGGTGAATATGGATGCGGTTTGCTTAGAAGTCCAGGCGCCGTCGTGGATTGCGTCTGTACGCCTGTGGAGGCGGGCTTCTGAGCGGTGGTGGGAGTTGGATGGGTGACCAGGAGGTCAGCGGCGTGTTGGCAGACGATGTCGGCGGTGACGGCGATATCGGGCCGAAGATGGCGTCGAGGAGTTCCTGCTGTGGTGTTGTGATGCTGCGTGTGGGTGCGGCGGTTGGCGTGGAGCTCTGCGGGCGTCGCGACGTCAACGGCGGTGTGTACGACACTGGGCGTCCTGGAGTTGGTGGCCGTGCGTGGCTACGCACAGTGGAGGCGGCAGTGGTCGTGTCCGTGGGCAGCAAGCTGATGGTGGGTGCTACGCTCGGATTGGGGCCGGCGTGCTGTTCTGTTCTGGTCCTCACAAGGCGAGGGTCGCTGCGGGCGGCGTGCGATTGTGCTGGTGGTGGCGTCGGCGGCGCGAACAGGCGTGCTCGCGGGTCAGCGTTGTGCCACAACTGACGCTGCGTGAACCGGGGCACCTTGGAGTAGGTTGGGACCGTGTTGACTGGCCGGAGGCGGCGTCGGAAGGCTGTCCGCTCACGGTAGCGGCGTAACGATGGCTTTCCTCGACGGCGGGCCAGCGTGGAACGGTGTGGATGGCTGACGATGTGTCGGTAGCGAGCGGCAGCGGAAGGCGGCGGCTCTGCTGGTTCGCTGGAGAGCGAAGCTGGTTCTGTAGGCGGCGTCTCGGCTGTAGCGAAGCGAGGGCGGCCTGAGCGAGCGGCGGCTGATGGCGGCGGCTCTGCTGCTTCTGTAGGCGACAACTCTGCTGTAGCGAAGCGAGGTGTGGCCCGAGCGAGCGCGGCGGAAGGCGGCGGCTCTGCTGCTTCTGTAGGCGACAACTCTGCTGTAGCGAAGCGAGGTGTGGCCCGAGCGAGCGCGGCGGAAGGCGGCGGCTCTGCTCTTGGGAGTCGGGTTCGCTGAAGGCGAACGGAAACGCGTCTCTTGCTGTTTGTCTAGCGAGATCTAGGAAGCGAGCGCAAGCTCACGCTATCGTTGGACTCGCTGGAGAGCGAGTCTTGGAGGTCTAGAAGCCTTGTTGATCTGTTGTTGTTGTTGTTGTGGAGAGCTTGAAGTGCTGTCGTCTTTCGTTGTTGTCGATAGAGTCTCCCGGAGTGTGAAAACACGCCAGTATTTATAGGTGAGCTGAGTGAAAACTGGAGAGGGTAAAGTTCTGGCCAATGAGAGCGCTAGGCCGCGCCCAGTCTTGCGAAAATGAACCTTATTCTCGTGGAATTCCTGGATTTCGATGAAGATGCGATGGTACAGTGGTTTTACGGGTCGCGATCGATAGATCATGTCTCGGGGATAAAAATGATGTACGATAGATCGCGGTGTGACAAGCCGATCACGAGCTATCGGCGGTAACATCCTGTTGTAGGCGCGGATGCGCACCAGGTGCTCCGGCTGCGAGCGTGACGAACCGACGACGATGCGGTCGAATCAGGGCACCTGCAGGTACGACAGAGCCCCCCTGCAGGATGCGCAGCGTTGGTTGGTTGAACTTGGTTTCTCCGGGATCAGGGACCCGGAGCACGTAGGTAGACGTAGTGGAGTCCTACGATGACGCTGTCTGGCAGGCTACCTGCAGGTACGACTAGGCCCCCCTGCAGGATGCGCAGCGTTGGATGTTGGAACTGGTGGAACCGGTGGAATTCTTCGTCTGGAATGACCCGGTGCACGTTGGGTAACGTGATGGTAGACCAGGCTACCTGCAGGTACGACTAGGCCCCCCTGCAGGGTACTGGTGGCTGGCTCGTTAGCCGGGCTACCACTCAAGGATTACCACGGGTGGAGTCCCTGAGGGAATTACCGGCTGTAGAGAGCTTGCTGGTTGCAGCTGGTGGAGAGTCTAGGGAGAAGTTCTGGAAGCCTTGGGGGTGTCGTAATAAAACAAGTTGTTCACTAGGCGAGGATCTCGGAGCGAATGCCGTTTGGGGAGAGAGGCGCGCTATATAAAGGAAGTTCGGTGTCGCCCCCCACTCCTAAGGGTGAGAGCGGGTGACGTCACAGAACTACCCCTTAACAACACCACTCTGCCCAAGACGACAGCCGCTATCGCTTTTATTGATTAAATATAATACATTCTACTTATATCTAACTTATAACTACTAAATAATGAATATATATATACTATGGTATGGGGGGGGGGAGCGAGGCAGCATCCAGCTCCTCTGGTCTGGCCGACATCCTGTCGACATCGTGGTTGGCCTCTCGGTCAGCTACTCGTCGTCGTCCACGTCGCTGCCTAGAACGGAGACAGGCGACTGTGGTTCTTCGACTGGTGGAGCAGGCTTGACGTCATAAGCCGGCACTCGGACGGCAGTCCCCTCTCGGTCCACGGTATACACCCTACCTGAGTGTAGTTCCCGGATGGCATAGGGCCCTAGCCACCTCGGGTGGAAGCCGGCATGGAACTCCCTCTTCGCGCTCGATTGCGGGTGCGACCGGACCATAACCCGGTCCCCGACCTGCAACGCTTGTCCTCCTTCCTCTTCTCCAGTGTACCGCTGGGCATAGGTCAGCTGGTGTTCCCGGATGTCCTCCAGACGTCCGTCGCGCTCGGGTTGACCCATGGCAGGCTGCTGGCCCGGCTGTAGCCGGCGATCTCCAGGGAGCGGCAGATTGTAGCCCAGCAGAGCTTCGCTGGGTGTGTACTGGGTCGCCTGGTTGTGCCGGGTCCTCAAGTCCTTGAGGATGCTGGGCAGGTGTTGTGCCCAGCGGGTATGCGGCTGCCCCTGCAGCCGATTCTGGAGGCCCTTCTTAATTTCTTGATTCCTCCTCTCGACGGGATTGGCGCGAGGATGGTAAATGCCCGTCTTGAAGTCTCGGGCACCCCATTGTCGACAGGCCTTCTTCCACCGGTAGCTGGTAAATTGGGGTCCGTTGTCGGTCAGGACCGTATTGGGATACCCAAACCGGTTAAAAACGTTCTCCTCCAGGATCCGGACGATGTTTCCCGTTCGGGGCTCCCCAATGGCAAAGGCCTCCACCCATCTGGTGAAGGTATCCGCAGCCACCAAGATGTGTGTCTTCCCCGAGCCGGTCCTTGGGTATGGTCCCATAAGGTCTATCGACACCGTGTCCCATGGGGCCGTCGGAAGCCTAGGCTGCAGCGGGGCTGGACGTCTCGGTGCCCCGGGCTTGATCGCTGCGCAAGGTAGACAGCGCTGGACGTACCTGCGGACTTCTTTGGGAAGCAGCGGCCAGTAGTACCGTCCCTGGACCGCCCTCAGCGTCTCTTCTCGTCCGGGATGACCAGCTGCGTCATGCAGCTCGTGCAGGACAGGCAGTCGTAGCCCTTCAGGCACGTAGAGCTTCCTTCCGCCACCTGCCTTTTCCCACAGGCAGCCGTCCTCGACGGCCATATTTTCCGCCAACGTCCGTTGGTCTGGATCCTCTGGGTCCTGCATCCGCTCGATAATCCTCTTCGTCAGCGGGTCTGTCTGCTGACACTCCGCAATCTGGTCTGGTAATGGGTCCTTCAGGATGGCGTTGATCTGCCCAGTTGCCGGGGGCAACAGCCGAAGGTGGGCGTACTCCTCGTCAACGGAACCCGCCTCATCCGGATCCCGTGAGAGCGCATCCGCCAGCTCATTCTCCCGACCCGGACAGTGCTCGATCTTGAAATCGAACTCTTGGAGAAGTAGAGCCCACCGGAGCAACTTGGCCTTCGTGTCTTTGAATCGGTGCAACCACGTCAGTGCCTTGGAATCCGTACGGACCGTGAACTTTTGCCCTTCCAATAAAGGCCGGTATCTCCTCACCGCCCAGATGAGGGCGAGGCACTCCTGTTCGTTAACGTGATAATTCTCCTCGGCTTTGGATAATCGCGCGCTGGCGTATGATACGATGCGCCGTTCCCCTTGCTGTCCCTGCTGGAACAGGACTGCTGCAATGCCCACTCCACTGGCATCGGTCTGTAGGACGTAAGGTAGCCCGGGTGTCGGCCGGTGCAGTTGCAACGGCTGTCGAAAAGCTTCTTGCACTGACCTGTGTGCTTCCTGTGCGCTGCTCGTCCAGCGGAAGGCCTTCTTCGGGGACAGTAGATCCGTTAGCGGTGCGCAGATCTCCGCAAAGTGGGGCACGTAGTCCCGGACCCAATTGCAGAGGCCAATAAACTGCCGCAGTTCCTTACGCGTGGTTGGGGCCGGCTGATCCGCGATCTGGCGAAGGTGCTTCTCCATCGGCCTCGTCTCATCTCCTACCACCAGGTGTCCCAGGTAGGTCAGCTCGCTGGTCCCGAACTCGCATTTGTCAACAGCCAGACGGAGTCCGTGTTCTTCGAGACGTTCGAATATTAAAGCCAGATGGCGGAGATGTTCCTCATACGTCTGGCTGTAGACAATTATGTCATCTAGGTAGACGAGGCAGAACTCCCTCAGGTATCCGGCCAGAACCTCCTGCGACATCAAACGCTGGAATGTAGCCGGGGCGTTCTTCAGACCGAAGGGCATCACATTAAAGTGGTAATGCCCCCCGTCTGGCGTGCTGAAGGCTGTGGCAGGTTTCGAGTCTTCCTCCATCCGGATTTGCCAATACCCGCTTTTCAAATCCAGGGATGAAAAGACGCGGGCGGATCCTAGGTCTCGTAACGTCTCCTGGATTACGGGCATCGGTGTGGGCTCACTGACGGTGGCCTCGTTGATCTTTCTGTAGTCTATACAGAACCTAGGCTGCCCGTCCTTCTTCTTCACCAGCACTACAGGACTGGCATACGGAGATGTCGATGGCGAAATTATGCCATTCTGCAGCATCTCCGATACCTGTTGTTGTATGATCCGCTTCTTTTCATCGCTCACCCGGTACGGATGCGTGCGAATGGGTTTGCCATGTAGCAGCTGGATCCGGTGCCTTAACGTCTTCGTGCCGCCCTGACCGCGGTTAGGTTCCCTGAAAAGTTCAGGGAACCGCTCCAACAGCGATCCGAGTTGGGTGGCCTCCTCATCCGGGAAACCATGCCTCACATCGGAGGAGCCGATCGACTTCCCTGTCGGCCGAATTTCTGCCGCCCAGTAGGCGGTATGGCGGCGATGCTTCCCGAAATGAATGCACCGACGGTGGAGATCGATCGTAGCTTGGTGCTGGGTGAGCCATGGGACCCCCAGGATACAGTCAGCCGCCAATTGGGGGCTGACCAGAAAGTCCGTCTGACTCACGTGATCCTCCACGTGGACGGGCAGGACCTCCCGACCGTCCACCTTCATGGGTTGTCCAGAGGCGGCGAGCGGGGCGTCCTCGGTCCGTTGTGGCCTTTGCGAGAAGCGGGCGTGTATTACGTTGTGCGCTGCGGCGGTATCAATCAGCGCACGAACCTGGTGACTGCCTATGGTGACGTGCAGGCAGGGTATTTGTGGACCGGGAATGGTCGCGAGGAGGGTCGGTCCGTTCTCCCAACCCCTTACGCGTTTCCCGTCTTCTTCGTCTGGGATGGGCAATTCCAGCTGGAATGCCCACTGCCACAGTACCGGCAGTTAATCTGGCGAGGCTCTTCCTTCTTCGCCGGCGTGTCCTTCGCCGGAGGCTTCGATGCTGGCATATCCCTTATGATAGCATCGATCTCCTCGATTGCGTCGAGCAACTCCTCGAAAGTTGCAAACGACCTCCCGGAAAGTGCCAAACGGCGCTCGGGAGTCAACTGCCCCAATGTCAGGCGCACCTGCGTCTTGGAGGGGATACCGTCTCGATGACGGCGCCAAAGGGCTATCTTCCGGGCGACGAAATCTCTTCCCGATTCCGACTTAGTTTGCCGGACGGAGAAGAGCTCGTGCGTGAGATCTTCCGTGATGGTCTCGCCATCGAAGCGCACCAGGAGGCGCTTCTTAAATTGTGCCCAGGTGAGTCGGGCGTCTACGAGTGGTGCAAACCATTTTGCAGCCTCACCGCTCAGCTGCTGCCTCGCGATTTCCACGTAGTCTTCGTCTTCGAATTTGTCCTTTTCGAGGGCCTTCTCGAGCTTCTCCAGGAAGCGGATCGGGTCCTCGTTGATGGCCCCCGAGTACGTCGGGGGTTTAACTGTTGGGCGCCAGCGGGAGTTTTTCACGAGACAATCCCGCATTGTCTCTAAAAGCTGCTGGAACCTTTCATCCGGGTCACCTTCAGGAGGTGACGGCGGCGACGGAGGTCCCTGGGACCTTCTGGTTCGTCTCGACATCGTTGTCGAAGGGGTCGTGGGTTGTTGGCGTTGCCGAACGCTAGGCCACACGCTTTTGGGCGCCAAATTGTTGTAGGCGCGGATGCGCACCAGGTGCTCCGGCTGCGAGCGTGACGAACCGACGACGATGCGGTCGAATCAGGGCACCTGCAGGTACGACAGAGCCCCCCTGCAGGATGCGCAGCGTTGGTTGGTTGAACTTGGTTTCTCCGGGATCAGGGACCCGGAGCACGTAGGTAGACGTAGTGGAGTCCTACGATGACGCTGTCTGGCAGGCTACCTGCAGGTACGACTAGGCCCCCCTGCAGGATGCGCAGCGTTGGATGTTGGAACTGGTGGAACCGGTGGAATTCTTCGTCTGGAATGACCCGGTGCACGTTGGGTAACGTGATGGTAGACCAGGCTACCTGCAGGTACGACTAGGCCCCCCTGCAGGGTACTGGTGGCTGGCTCGTTAGCCGGGCTACCACTCAAGGATTACCACGGGTGGAGTCCGTGAGGGAATTACCGGCTGTAGAGAGCTTGCTGGTTGCAGCTGGTGGAGAGTCTAGGGAGAAGTTCTGGAAGCCTTGGGGGTGTCGTAATAAAACAAGTTGTTCACTAGGCGAGGATCTCGGAGCGAATGCCGTTTGGGGAGAGAGGCGCGCTATATAAAGGAAGTTCGGTGTCGCCCCCCACTCCTAAGGGTGAGAGCGGGTGACGTCACAGAACTACCCCTTAACAATCCGTGGACCGGTTCTCGACTCGGTCCGCAGACCATTGCGCGGTCTGTAGAAGACCGGCTGTCAGTGCCAACAGCGCAGGTTAGCGGCGTGATGCGGGGGAGGGGGTAAGGACATCGTCGGTTCCCTCCAGGAGGCGGCGCATCAACCGCCGCAAGGCCTCGGCACAGGGTACGTGTGTGGACGGCGACGATAACGGCGTCGAAGGCGAACCAGGAGTCGATTTAGTGGCAGCAGACAAACCGGACTACCTGCAGGCACGGCTGTGCCCTCCTGCAGGATACCGGCTGGTGGCTGGTTGGCCAATCATCTTCATCGCCGCGGATGAACCAGGCTACCTGCAGGCACGGCCGTGCCCTCCTGCAAGGTACTGATCGGTGGCTCATTGGCCGGGCTACCGCCCAGGGATACCGCCGGTGGGGTCCCTGGGGGGATTTACCGTCCGAAGAGAGCTTAGGAGTGAGAAGAAAGGAGTTGAAATAAAACTCGCAGTTCTATTCTAGCAGTTAGCGGTGCTCCGCTCGGGGAGCGAGTGCCGCTTGGGAAGAAATGGTGCCGCTTATATGCGAAGTTCGGTGTCGCCCCCACTCCAAGACGAGAGCGGGTGACGTCACGAACCACGCCCACAACAGGCGGTCTGTTGGCTGATTTGCGGCTCTCAGAGGAGCAGCTTGTTATTGCGCGGTCTGTAGAAGACCGGCTGTCAGTGCCAACAGCGCAGGTTAGCGGCTGGCTGTTGGCTGAGTTGCGGCTCTCAGAGGCGCGGCTTGTTTTTGTGCGGTCTATAGAAGACCGGCTGTCAGTGCCAACAGCGCAGGTTAGCGGCTGGCTGTTGGCTGTATTGCGGCTCAGAGGAGCGGCTGTCTTTGCCGACGGCGCAGGTTAGCGGCTGTCTTTGCCGACGGCGCAGGTTAGCGGCTGTCTTTGCCGACGGCGCAGGTTAGCGGCTGTCTTTGCCGACGGCGCAGGTTAGCGGCTGGCCGTCGGAAGCAGTAGCGGAGGCTGTAATAGCTCGGCTTGCTTTGGCTTTAGAGCCCTTGCCCGTACGACCATACATTGGTCTAACAGACGTGTTGCTGGGTGTGAGTGTCGGATTCTTTAGATAGTAGCTCTTAGAAGAGCTGAGTGTTGTTGCAACAGCCCCTGATCCGGAGATCTGGCAGCTGTTGATCGGTGCGTCTTTCGCCCGGCAACGGGAGATAGACGGTTGGTGGAGCAGTGCCGGACTAGAATCTATGGTTACCGTGGGTCGGGCCATAGAGAAATTACCGGGCGTGGAGCCCAAGCTCTGAAAAGAGCTGATTTTAGTTGCAACAACCTCAGATCCTAGGATCTGGCAGCTGCCGATCGATGCGACTTTCTCCCGGCAACAGGAGAAAGACGATTGTTGGAGCAATGCCGGACTAAGCTCAGTGGTTACCGTGGGTCGGGCCACAGAGTTATTACCGGACGAAGAGCTCTGGATCGCAGTGGTAGTAGTTCGCTCAATGATGAGGGAAGTATGTCTGAACTGTACCGAGGTAGAGTTCAGAATGATATATATATTGGTATCGGAGCGTGCTAACGCACCGATATTTATAGGTGAAACTGGTGGAAAGTGGAGATGGTAAGGCTCTGGCCAATGAGAGGATTAGGCCACGCCCAATCTTGCGTAAATGAACCTTATTCTCGCGGAATTCCAGGATTTATGTCTAAATGGAATAATGACGATTGACTTGATTTACGGGTCACGATCGATAGATAATGCCTCGGTAATTAAAACGATGTGCGATAGATCGCGGTGTGACATGTCAATCACGAGCTATCGGCAATAACACCCTCACATTCTGAGCATTCAGATTGTGGAGTAGCAACCGGATCTTTAGTACAAGAGGATGCACTGAATCTGGATCTTGGATTCTGTTCAGAGCGCTCAGCGAGTCCGTCAAGATAACACATGACCGACTTTGCTCTGACGAAACAAAACACAAGGCCTTGAAAATATCGTACAGCTCAGCAGTGTACACACTCGTTATGGAGTGCAGACGGTACTGAAACTGTTGACGTGGGTTCTGGACAACGAACGCACACCCAACCCTGGATCCGTGTTCTTTGTAACTCATGTTGGTATTCGATAGGCAACGTAGTATAAAGATACTATCAAACATAGTTAATGTGAGATTCACAAGCGAACGTGGCAGCGTCCATGGTGGAACAGCACACAAAACGAAACTTGCTATTTCGTGTATATTAAAATCAATATCGTCCAAAATGTCGAAAGTCCTCAGACCAAAAGACCTATTGGCTCTTGGTTTTGTTTCATAGGTCTCTGTATGCCTATTTTGTAGAATAGGATCATACGCAGGATGATTTGGCTTGGCACTCAGTGCAGCCATATATCGCAAAGATAGAATTTTACGACGAATGAACAGTGACGGTTCGCCTGCTTCACACAGCATCTAACCCCAGTGTGATGTACAGTGTCAAGAATTCGTATCTCTTGGTGTTTAGCTGACCCATAAGCTAGACATCCATAGTCCAGCTTAGAGCGCACTAAAGAACGATATAAACCCAAGATGACAGTGCGGTCGGCACCCCATGTCTTGTGACTGAGAACCCGCAACAAATTGAGCAACTCATTTTTTGTCATTTTTTTTTTTTTTTGACAGAAAAAATGAAGCCATTTTGGTTACCCATTTATCGAGACGATTGATGGTCAGCTGGAGCTGACGTTTGATTGTACTAGTCTTTTGCCCGACGACAAAGATACCAATGTCGTCGACAAATATCGAACTCAGTACAGGTAATCGAATACATGGAGCTGCACCGTTAATGGCAATCAAAAATAGCGTAACGCTCAGTATGGAGCCAGGCGGGTCCCCATTGTACAGTGCGAACATTTGTGACAGGTTATTTCCGATACATACCCTGAAGCGCTTGTTCGACATGAAGTCTTTTATAAAGAACATCAAGCGTCCCCGGAGACCCCAGGAATGCAGAGTAGGGAGAATACCATAAATCCATGCAGTATCATAGGCTTTCTCAATATCGAAAAACACAGCTACCAGGTGTTTGTTTTCAACGAAAGTATTCCTGATAGCTGTCTCTAGTCTGACCAGATGATCTGTTGTTGAGCGGTGACGGCGAAAGCCGCACTGTGTCTTGGCCCGCAAGTCGTTTGTTTCTAAAAACCAAATCAGACGCTTGCTGATCATTCGCTCCATGAGTTTGCAGACTACTGGTCAGCGATATAGGTCTATAGCTAGAAGGCAAGTGTTTATCTTTCCCGACCTTGGGGATAGGAATTATATGAGATTCCGTCCACTTGGTCGGGCACTTGCCCTCAGTCCATATCCTATTATAGACATTCAAAAGCCTAGACTTAGATGATTTCGGATCATACGATAATGTATCGCATCTCGACCAGGAGAGCTATCCTTACACTTTGACATCGCGTTCGACTACGTGGCTGATGTGGCCAGCAATGGCTGTAGCTGTATTTCGACCGGAGATTTTCCGGACCATTTCCCAAACTTTGGCCACTGGAGTGGCGGTGTAACGGTGGCTACGTATTTGCGCCATGATTCGCGCTTGCTTTCTTTCACAATCCTCTTAGCACGAGCTTTCGCTCGCTGAAATGTCAGTGTTGGTCTGATTATTGCTGTGTATAAGAGTTCTTTGTTCTATAATGTGCGTGTACTGTTCCTGTTAAGCATTGGATATAAGAGTTTAATTATTGCGTGTGCTTTTTATATCGTATGTGCGATGTGTTGCTTAAATGTAAGTGATTTGTCTAGTATGACTCCAAGGTACTTAACTTTGTTTTCGGGTGTTATTTTAAACAAGTGTATTTTAAGTTTACTGTGTAATTGTATGTTTGTGAATTTCCGAGTGAAGGTTATGGTTTCGGTTTTATTGGGATTAATTTTGATTTTTGATTGTCTAGTTTTAAATGTGGTATTGTAGTTGTTTGTTAGCTACCTCAGCGCTGAACGAATGCGCATAAATGGCCATATCGTCAGCGAAGAGGACCATGTTTGTGTTGAGATATGTAGGAATGTCGTTGATGAAAAGTTTAAAAAGCTTTGGTCCGAGCACGCTGCCTTGCGGAATGCCGGCTGATATGGGATGAGGAGGTGAGAATGTGTTATTAACCTTAACTCGGAATGTACGATTTGTTAAGTAAGAGTAAAGGAGTTTGATTAGAGAAGTGGAGGGAATCTGTATGTAATTAATTTGTGTATGAGCCCTACTAGCCATACCTTGTTGAAGGCACGTTCAACGTCTATTAGGGTCATCGTTGTTACTTTGTCCATGTTGAATTGCTCTGTTGCATCAGTTACAATTCTAACAATTTGTTGTACTGTGTTGTGTTGTGGTCGAAAGCCGAACTGTTGTGGTTTTGTTATTTTGTGTTTAGTGTCATGTTTCAGTATTCTCTCATGTATGATTTTTTCTGTTACTTTGGATAGTGTATTTAAGAGACTTATTGGTCGGAAGTTGGAGGGATTTTTATTATCTTTTTTCGGTTTAGGAATGGGAATTACTATGGCACATTTCCATAGTGGGGGTAAATACTGAAGTTTAATTATTGAATTGATAATATACATGAGCTGTACTACAGCCTTTTGGGAGAGATTTTTCTTAGGATTTTACTTAGGATTTCATTCTGTATCTTATCGGGACCTGGTGCTTTACGGGAGGGGAGTGTTTTAATAATTCTTGCAAGTTCTTTAGGTGTCGTCAGGAACTTCATAAGTTTCTTATGTGTTAGTGTATGAGGAGTGTTAATGAAATTTATTGTTTGTGTTATAATGTGCTGTGTTGTTTGTGTCTATGTTGTGTGAGCTCTCGAAGACTTCAGCTAGGGCTTCAGCCTTCTGCTCGTTAGTTTCGTTTTGTGTTGTATTACGTGTTAACGTAGGTATGTTTTTGCTCGGCTTTCTGTTAAGGCGGAAAAGGTTCCAGAGTGAGTTATCTTGTGTATTAAGTGTTGAAAGTTTTTGTTGAAATGTGTCATTCCTGTATTTTGAAATTTGTGTTCTGATGATTTTGATGAGTGTGTTTATTTGTTTTGTATTGTGGGTCGTGTGTGCGTTGCCAGTGCTTCCTGGCCGTGTTGCGTTGTGTGGTATTGTGCAAGATGTAGTGCGGAAGGTGTTCTGATTGTGTTTTAACTGTAATTTTTTGCGTATGTTTTCTTTTGGCTTTTTGTAATATTTTCGTGAATTTAAGTACCTCTTCGTCTACTTGTTCTGTTGTGTTGATGTGTGCATTTATGCTTACGCTTCGATCTAGTGTCTCTCTGAACATTTTCCAGTTCGTGTGTTTGTAAGATGTGATGTGTTTAGTCATGTTATCTTTGTGTCTGTCATTTAGTATTATGATAATTGGGTCGTGATCAGATGAAAGTTCAGGCAGTGTAATCGGGTCTGTTATTTTTGTGACGTTTTTGTTAAGTACTATGTCCACTGTACTCGGAGTTGATCCATTCGGTGGAAAGTGTGTGAGTGTATTAGGTGCTTGTACAATGATGTTGTTGCTCCTCGCGTACGCATAGAGTGTTGTGTCATTTGTGTTGTATGTAGGGTTGTATCCCCAGGTGGTATGTCTCGCATTAATGTCACCAATAATTACAATTTTATTGCGTTGATTTAGTGCGTCCAGGTCTTGTACTGTAAGTTTATGTCTTGGATTGTTATAAGCAGCCGTTATGTATGTATTATCTGTGAGTCTGATCGTAAGTGTCTCTAGTATATTGTGTAAAATATCTGTTAGTGTGTGTGTTACGTCATTTTTTACAATGAGTGCCACTTCCCTGTCTGCCGTGACGTCATCGTCGTTGGCGACTAGCGGTCTGTCTCGTCTGTATGTTATGTAATTCTTAATGTCAAATGTATCGTCTGGTTTAAGTCTTGTCTCGTTTAGTGCTAATATGTCAATTTTGTTTCTGCCTAAAATGTACGTCAGTTCATTTATCTTACCTCTTATACTATTTGCGTTCCACGAGCATAATTTCAATTTATATGCCATATTGGTTAGCTGATAGTGCAAATCTCTGGAACACCACCATTTTCTGTATCGGATCAGTTACGTATTGTAGCTGGGCGTTTAGGTCTCTGACCGCTTCCAGCATTCCCTCCATATTGATCATTTCGTTTAGTTTTCGAAACTCTGAAACCAATTCATTAAAGTTATCTGTGTCAAGGTAAGGATTTTGTTTATTATGGATGGGTTGTGTGTGTGAGTGTGAAACCTGCTTGTATTGTTGTTGTGGTGGGGGTGCTGAGTCATACGTACGCTGGTTAGTCGTCTGTCTGAGCGGCAGCCATTGCTCTGTTGATGCGCTCGGTGCAGTAGGGAGCAGGACACGGTTGCTTGTTTTGTTTTCCCACGGGTTGACAGCTGGCGGTGGGGCAGGAATGTATTATGGCTAGTGTTGTTAAACTCTTCTGTTGTTTAATCTATTTACAGCTGATTTATATTTTTTATTTCACTGAGTTTGCAGGGTGGGGGCCGTCACAATTAACGCATTTTATTGTCGGATTTGTAAGACAATCTTTTGTTAAATGCTGATAAGCACATTTTAAGTATCTTGGTTTGTGGTTCAGTTTGTGGTAGCGTGGCCCTACACCTGAGTGCGGTGACAATGTATTATTTTTTTTTTATTTGTGTCGTTCCCATGTGACTAGTATATGCAATATATTTAGTTTTATCATTTAGCATTTCCAGTGTCACTTCTGGTTTAGTTATGACTAAGTATAACGGTCTGAAACTGGTCGTCATTTTAATAGCATTGATTACGTCTATTTGTTTAGCTTTTATTTCATCCGTTAGTTCTTGGAGGGTAATTTCTAAGCCGAGACCTCTCAGGACATGGCCTCGGGTCTTGTCTCTTTTGTCCGTGTATGTGTGATATTCTTCGTCATCATTCTGTATTTGAGTTAAAAAATATTTCCTTGCCTCGTACTTATGGATGTGTATTCTCGTCTCATCGTATGTGTATTGTACATGAAACTTGGGGCCTGCATGCTGTTCTACAAGTTTGTTTAATGTTCTTCCATCTTTAGGCTTTCCTGTTAGTACAATCGGTGGCGGTTTTGCTTCTTATTTGACTTCAAATCGGTGTATCTTGTGTTTGTTGTACTACCTCCACTTCTAGCGGTTCATCCCTTTTATTTTCCATGTTGCAACTTTTTGATATTGATTCAATGTTCATAGTTTTATCTTTATTTTCGGTTATAATATTGTTTATTTTATTTATATTAGTCTTGTTAATAGTCCTGGGAGGCCTATCAGCCCTCTTACAGGTCTTTCCGTTTAACTTAATTGCATTGTAAATTGTTCTAATGATTGCACAGTTTTTTTACAGTATTATAAGATTGGTAACCCTGTTTCCGCGCTCGTCATGTGCTCCTCTCACAATTAGAGGTTATGTCTTATTGTTTTAATTTGAAAGTAGTTATTTATCATTATAACACTTTTTTTAACTCCACCTTCACTATCGTTAACACTTTAGGTTGTAGGGAACGTGTTCCCACACTTTTTAGGTTTGATTTTGAGATATACTCCGTTTTATTTGAAAAAGTTCTACGAGCGATATGAAAGTCGACATTCTCATCAGACGAGAAATATATTTCCTGGCTTTAACGCTGCTGGCTAAAAATTAGGGTCCTCTAATTTTTCACGATGTTCAAAACTGACACCAACTTTAAAAAAGTTGTTTTCACTCTTGGTATCCTTTTTGTGCAGCTTACAAAATATTTACATCATTTTTTGGTCCAATTATGGTTTCAATCTCTTTCGGGGTATCTTCCTTTCCACAGTTACAAAATTATCTTTGTTACTGGACGCTTTTTCATTATTTTCTTTATTTGCGATGTTTAAATTCTCTGTTGCTGCCATCTGTGTATTGGAGGTATTTTTATTAACGTTTTTGTACAATTTACAAGTAATCTCTGCAATCTCTGCATAGGTTGGTTCTTGTCTCTGCTTGGGTCGTTGACCTTTCGGCTTAGTTGTTTTTATTTGGCGAGTGACATGTTCGTTATCAACGCATACGTCACATTTAGCTGATTTTGACTTATAACAAATATTTTTTTTTAAAGATTGTTGTTTTCCTCCATTTCAATTAAAAGTTTCTCAAGTAATTTATTTTCTAATGTAATAAATTATATTTCCAACTTACTTGGTTTATTTTCTGCAAACGCTGCATTTTATATCATTATTTAAACGCTTTTTTTTATATATGACTAGCTGAGCACCCGTGCTTCGCTACGGTATATTGACGACCGGGTTGCCAGATTATTATTTTACCAAATCGGGATTTTTACCAAATAAATATAAAAAATTCGGGATTAAGACTCAAAAAGCGGGAGAACCTAATAAAATGTACATCAAAATTTTTCAAAATGTTTATAAACAAACTCTCTCCCAAAATAGTAGTGAGGAGCAAAAAAAAGGTCCTCACTTCCAAAATAGAAGTGATGAGCAAAAAAAAAAGTCTTCACTCTCAAAATAGAACTGATGAGCAAAAAAAGGTCCTCAGTCCTCAACCCCAAAATAGAAAGTGAGGAGACAAATATTTTTTTTTAGATTAATTCGAGATTTTAGCTGTCCCGCGCAACCCTGATTGACGATCTCATTTTAGTGTAAAATACTGAGTTTGTTATTAAACATGTGTATGGGTAACCTTTGTAAGCCAAAACCTAGTCGATATCTCATGTTTCCTAAGAGATATTGAGGAATCCGCGAAATCACATTTCAGCCCTTTCCACCCCCTTAGGGATCGAATTTTGAAAAGTTCCGTATTAGTGGATGCTTACGTCATGGAGGGAATATATTTCCAGAATTTCATGTCTCTATGTCAAGGGACGTTCTATCGAATAAAAAATATCAATTAACCCCGTTAGAGATGAAATTTTAAAAAACTGTCAAAACTCTTACTAAACATTTTAAATAGAAAGCTATGTAGGTTTCTATTCAATAGAAACCTATGTAAGTTTTCTATAATTCACCCCGAATATAGATTCATCCCTTTAGGGGTTGATTAGGGCAAAATCCTGAATTTTTTTTTGCAAACATTTGTATGGGTAACCTTTGTAAGCAAAAACCAAGTCGATATCTGATTGGTTCTAGGAGATATTGAAGAATTCCTGAAATCATATTTCACCCCGTTTTTACCCCCTTAGAAGTCGACTTTCGAAAAATATCTTCTTAGTGGAATATATTTTGCGAATTTCATGTATCTATGTCCAAAAAACGTTCTATCGAATAAAAAATACCCATTTACCTCTTTAAGGGTGAAATTATAAAAAATTGTCTAAATTATTTTGAGGTATTTTAAAAAGACATCTATGTGCCAAAAAGGAACGTTAACAAACACAGGAAATACGACGGGATGTATAATTCACCCCGAATGTAGATTCACCCCTTTAGGGGTTGATTAGGATAAAATACTAAAATAAGTTTTTGGCATTTGTATGGGTAATCTTTATAAGCAAAAATCAAATCGCTCATAACTTATTGGTCTTAAGAAATATTAAGGAATCCTTGAAATCACATTTCACCCTTTAGGAATTCAATTTTAAAAAATTGTCAAAACCATTTCGAGATTTTTTAAAAAGAGAACCATCAGCCGAAAATATATCTTATGACTCAACAAATACAGGAATACGACGGGATGTATAGCTAAGTCCGAATGTAGATTCACCCTTTTAGGGGTTGATTAGGCAAAATCCTGAAATAGATTTTTTAGCCTTTGTATTGGTTATCTTTATAAGCGAAAACCAAATCGATATTTTCTTGGTCCTCAGAGATATTAGAGTATCATTGAAATCACATTTCACCCCTTTTAACCCTTCAAGGGGAAATTAAAAGAACTATCAAAAATATTTCGAGATATTTAAAAAAGAAACCTATGTGCCAAAAAGGTATGTTACATCTCAGAAAACACAGACACACAAACACAGAAAATACGACTGCATGTATAATTCACCCCGATTGTAGATTCACCCCTTTAGGGGTTGATTAGGACAAAATCCTGAAATAGGTTTTTCGGCATTTGTATTAGTAAGTAATCTGTGTAAGAAAAATCCAAGTCGATATTTTATTGGTCCTAAGAGATATTAAGATATCCTTGAATTCACATTTCATCCCTTTTCACCCTTTAGGGACGTAATTTTTAAAAAACTATCAATATTATTTCAAGTTATTTTAAAAAGACACTTTTGTGCCAAAAAGAAATTGTATAACTCAACAAACACAGGAAATACGACGGGATGTATAATTCACCCCGTTTGTAGGTTCACTCCTTTAGGGGTTTATTAGGCAAAATCCTGAAATAAGTTTTTCGGCATTTGTTGAGTAATTATTGTAAGAAAAAACCAAGTCGATATCTTATTGGTCCTAAGAAATATTAAGAAATCCTTGAATTCACATTTCATCCCTTTTCACCTCTAAGGGCTGCAATTTTAAAACACTATCAATATTATTTCGAGATATTTTAAAAAGACACTTACGTGCCAAAAAGATATTTTTCAACTCAACAATCTCAGGAAATACGACGGCATGTATAATTCACCCCAATTTTATACTCACCGCTTTAGGGGTTGATTAGGATAAAAACCTGAAATAAGTTTTTCGGTATTTGTATGAATTATCTTTGTAAGCAAAAAGCAAGCCGATATCTTATTGGTCCTAAGAAATATTAAGGAATCCTTGAAATCACATGTCACCCCTTTTCACCCTTTGAGGCTGAAATTTAAAAAAACTGTCAAAACCATTTCGAAATATTTTAAAAAGACACCTATGTGCCAAAAAGTAATGTTACATCTCAACAATCACAGGAAATACAACGGGATGTATAATTCACCCCAATTGTATACTCACCCCTTTAGGGGTTGATTAGGATAAAAAACTGAAATAAGTTTTTTGGTATTTGTATGAATAATCTTTGTAAGCAAAAAGCAAGTTGATATCTTATTGGTCCTAAGAAATATTAAGAAATCCTTGAAATCACATGTCACCCCTTTTCACCCTTAGGGGCTGAAATTTAAAAAACTGTCAAAACCATTTCGAAATATTTTAAAAAGACACCTATGTGCCAAAAAGTAATGTTACATCTCAACAATCACAGGAAATACAACGGGATGTATAATTCACCCCAATTGTAGATTCACCCCTTTAGGGGTTGATAAGGACAAAATCTTGAAATTAGTTTTTCGGTATTTGTATGGGTAATTTTTGTAAGCAAAAAGCAAGTCGACATCTTATTGGTCCTAAGAGATATTAAAGAATCCTTGAAATCACATATCACCCCTTTTCAACCTTTAGGGGTGAAATTTTAAAAAACTGTCAAAACCATTTCGAGATATTATAAAAAGACACGTATGTGCCAAAAAGAAACCTTATAACTCAACAAACACAGGAAATACGACGGGATGTAAAATTCACCCCGATTGTAGATTCACCCCTTTAGGGGTTGATTAGGACAAAATCCTGAAATAAGTTTTTCGGCATTTGTATGGGTAATCTTTGTAAGCAAAAACTAAGTTGATATCTTATTGGTCCTAAAAAATATTAAGGAATCCTTGAAATCACATGTCACCCCTTTTCACCCTTTGGGGCTGAAATTTTCAAAAACTGTCAAAACCATTTCGAAATATTTTAATAATACACCTATGTGCCAAAAAGTAATGTCACATCTCAACAATCACAGGAAATACGGCGGGATGTATAATTCGCCCCAATTGTAGATTCACCCCTTTAGGGGTTGATAAGGACAAAATGCTGGAATTAGTTTTTTGGTTTTGTATGGGTATTTTTTGTAAGCAAAAAGCAAATGGATATCTTATTGGTCCTAAGAGATATTAAAGAATCCTTGAAATCACATATTACCCCTTTCCACCCTTTAGGGGTGAAATTTTAAAAAACTGTCAAAACCATTTCGAGATATTATAAAAAGACACCTATGTGCCAAAAAGAAACCTTATAACTCAACAAACACAGGAAATACGACGAGATGTAAAATTCACCCCGATTGTAGATTCACCCCTTTAGGGGTTGATTAGGACAAAATCCTGAAATAAGTTTTTCGGCATATGTATGGGTAATCTTTGTAAGCAAAAACTAAGTCGATATCCCATCGACCCGAAGAGATATTAAAGAATCCGTGAAATCACATTTCACCCCTTTTCGCCCCTTAGGGGTTGAATTTCGAAAAATCCCTTCTTAGTGGGTGCTTACGTCATGGAGGGAATATACTCTCCAAATTTCAAGTTTCTAGGCCCAAGGGTTCGGGCTGGGCGGTGATGAGTCAGTCAGTCAGGACACTTGCTTTTATATATATAGATAAGTAATAGTTAATACCTTCCGGGGCTAATATATAACCGGTGGTATATGTCTATCAATATTTACAATATTTATTTTAATTGGTTTAATGTCAACACAACCTATACCTTGAAAAATGTTGGAATAATCTTTTAAAAAATGTATATCTTTATTTATTGTAAAAATACGTTTAATCAAATTTAACGTCTCAATAGGAATTGCATTTTTCAAATCTATTGCGTGGAAATCAATTAAATAATAATAATAACTTTATTTACATTTTTTACATTGACCTATGTTACAAATGTAAATAAGAAAATATATTTCTAAAACCTGTTATAATTTCTTAGACCTAATTTTTATACTTATTGACAATTTTATTTATATATACTATTTTTTTATCATTCTGTCCAGAATCACTAAGCTAAAGCTTGTCGCAATGTCTGGAAAGAATAATGAACAAATTAACAGACTCAATGATAATAATTACATGTTATTATATAGTAATGTACATATATTGAATAAATAATGCAATGGTTTCACTAGGGCATGTGTCTTCCCCTATAAAGGATCTTGGTTTTGTTGAAATGAACACACAATAATTTAAATTATTGTGTGTTTATTTTAAATAACATTTCCCTATCAAGTTAATATCATTATTGGAGCATGAATTTAAATTATCTCTTGTTTTGCGGAGCAAATTTTTGTCAAAACCTAATAATTTTAATTTTTCTAGTGTATACAATTTACTTGAGCTCCTGTATCAATTTTAAATTTAATAATTTTGTTATTTATCTCTAGATCACATGATCATTTTTCCTTATTAACATTATTGTTATTAATGCAACCATAAATAAATTATTTTTAATGCAATCTGATAGTTAAAATTTTTGGTACACAGCAACAAAGGCTATATGCGCCTAACGCAGCTCATGTAAATGACTACGCTGCATAATAAGAACAATAAATTAGACAATAAATAAATAAATAAAACCATTAAAATTACGCATACTCAATAAAAGAAATCTTGCACGGACAAAAAATACAAATAAATAAGTCTCTTCGAAAAAATGAAGAAACGCAGGGTGGCGGTATGGGGCTGTAAAGGTGCCAATTACCATCGAATATCACAGTCTATAAATAGTACACATTAAAATTAGGTGCACGACTTCACAACTAAAACAGTAAGTTCAATTCTCGAACACACTCAGTTAAAAAGTGTAACACAGACAAATGTGTGTTACACGTCTCTCAGATAGGGGACTCTTCTCCTCGAAGGAGGTGTCCATGGGACCACCAACAGCAGCCTATACGGAGGCGTGTGATGGCGGTTTCCTCCCTGCGGTTAATACTGCACGAAGAACCCCATGGTTTAACGTCTCCCTTAATCTGTCTCAACTTTACGTTCCGTATACTGCTCCACTCATGCTGCCACCTGGCTAAAACCAGATGTTTCAGATGACTCTTTGCGTCATCTGGACAAATGAAACTCACAAATCAATCATAGGTCTATGAGAGGCGGCTTTTGCAGCTGCATCTGCCGCTTCGTTGACTTTAATACCAACATGTCCCGGTATCCAAAAAGCCTCTACCCTCACATTCTGAGCATTCAGATTGTGGAGTAGCAACCGGATATTTAGTACAAAATGATGCACGGGATCTTAGATTCTGTTCACAGCGCTCAGCGAATCCGTAAAGATAACACTTGACCGACTTTGCTTTGACGAAACAAAACACAGGGCCTGGAAAATAGCGTACAGCTCAGCAGTGTTCACACTCGTTATGGAGTGCAGACGGTATTGAAGATGTTGGCGTGGATTCAAAACAACGAACGCACACCCAACCCTGGTTCCGGATTTTGATCCGTCAGTAAAAATAACAGTATCCTCGAACCTAGGGACCAGTGTTCTTTGTAACTCATGTTGGTATTCGATAGGCAGCGTAGTATCTTTATCAAACCTAGTTAATGTGAGATTTCCAAGCGGACGCGGTAGCGTCCATTGGTGTGCTTCCATATTTTTTATTTTGGCAAGGAATACAAGTTTTTGCCCAGAATCGACAGTCTATTGATTGATAGCCATTCATAATATTTTTTTCATAATATTCATAATATTCATCATATTTATTGAACCTTTAATTCCTGGATGGGAGAGATTGTGTATTGCATTAAAAATTGTTCTTCCGAGTGGTTTAGGTACATATGGGCGTCAATTTTGAAGAGAAGTATCACAAACTAATTCATTTCCATCTTGTAAAGTGATTGTCTGAAACTTAAGTGACCATGATGTTGAATTTTTGAGTTGATTTAATTCTTCATCTTTAGTTTGTAATTCTGTATCCAGATCAAAAAAAAATTTAAAAGGGATTTGTATGGCAGGTATTCTCGAACATGTAACAGCAGCAATGTTTTCTTTTCCTGAAACATATTTTATGTTAGTAGTAAATTGTCCAATAAAATCGAAATATCTAAATTGTCTAAGTGATGCTTCATCGGACCGTTGTTGAAATGCAAAAGTCAAAGGTTTGTGATCCGTATAAGTACTGTAGCCTTCACCATATATGGTAGAAGGTTTTTATGTATATACGAAAGAAAGTTCTTGGCGAAATTAATATAGGTTATTGAGTAAAATTCTTGTTTAATAATCGTCAGTAATTTATTGTAAAATATTACAGAGACGTTTCGATTGGATATCCAATCATCATCAGTCTAAAAATAAGGTACACATTGAAATATAACAAAATCGAAATTGTTAATCTTGTATAAAAGAATATTTGTAATCAAGAAAATGTAAAAATAAAATAAAGTAACTAGAAAACTAACAATGAAAACAAAATATGAAAAACAAAACCAAAATGGCGCGAACTCCATTTTGTACTACGTACGGTTAAATAAAATATGTGCTAAACACGTAAACTGAAAAACATTTAAATGTAAAACAAAATAATAGAAAGAAAACGGTAGAATAGCTTTTATGGATGTTTTAATGATAAGGTCTGAGGATAACCAGATATTTACGGATTGGTATTTATTTATTTACTTATTTATTTATTCTGGAGAGTTGTAAACGGGACGAGCCCAACACAACAACTACATTATAATACAATATACAATATTTAAAGTGTTAAACAAAGTATAAGTAAAACAAGAAGAGAAAAGTGATTGACTAACAGTCAATAAAATGAAAAAATTTGAAAAATTACAAAAAAAAAAAGAAAATAAATAAAAATAATTAAAACATGTTTTACAATTTGATAAATTAAGATTAAAATTAAAATGAAATGCTTTAGATGAAAAATTAAGATAAACTAGGTATACAATTATGCAGGTAGAAGTAAACTATAAATATCTGTTTGTATAAATCACACGAAGGCGACGCTTCAATGTATTTAAATTTGTTAAAAAAGGGTCTATTATCATCGGTGCATTATTAAAAGAGCTAGCTAGACGAAAAAGTGGTGAATTTAGACCAAGGTTACTCCGAGCAAATGGTTGGTGAATTAAATATTTAATTCGCAAGGTACGAATTGGCGCGTTTAGACTGATATTAGACAACAGCTCCATACAGTCAATTTTATTCACTAGTATTTTTAAAATTAAGCAGACATCAGTGCTTACTCGTCTGTCATAGAGACTCATCATGTTGAAGTAGGCGCATTGCGTTAGATACGATGTGCTGCAAATTGGATGGCGTCTTACTAAATGCGAAATGAATTTCCTTTGTAAAGATTCAAACCTGTTAATAAATATGTGATACTGAGGATTCCATATCACGCTACAGTAACTCAGGTGACTAAGCACATAGGCATTATATAATTTAATACAAGTTAAAGAGTTTTTAAATTTACTGCTAGTTCTCAACACAAAGCCTAAATTTTTATATGATTTTTTGTTTATATAATTTATATGTGTGTTAGAAATTTATTTATTGTCTATATTTAGACAATCCCAGATCTTTAGTAGTTGATACAATTTGGACTGGGTTGGCATCTAGTACATAGTTATATTTAAATACTTTGCGATTTTTTGTGAAAGTTATTTGATACCATTTCGAGTAATTTAATTCTAATTTACTTAATATGCAGTAGTAGTGAAGTCTATCAAGTTCTGATTGCATTAAAATTGAGTCCTGCAATGAAGTTATTTTTCTGAAAATTTTTAAATCGTCGGCATATAGCAATATCTTTGAGTGTATGAAGCATTGTCTAATATCATTTATAAAAAAATAGAAAAAATAAAGGACCTGAATGGGAGCCTTGGGGCACACCGGAAGTGGAGAAAAAGTCTTTCGAACAGTAGCCATTAAGTGCTACCACCTGTGACCGATTACGAATATAGGAGTCTATCCAACGAATGAGGTCACCATGCACACCGATTTCAGCAAGTTTGCGAATAAGTGTATTGTGATTTAATTTATCGAAGGCTTTGCTGAAATCGGTGTAGACTGAATCGACTTGGAGACGTGAGTCGATAGCCTGGCTAATGAAGTTGGTATAGCACAGTAGATTGGATTCAACAGATCTATTTTGAAAAAAGCCATGTTGCTCAACAATAATTTCATTTTTAAATATTTGAAAAAGGTGATCATAAATTACTGTTTCAAAAATTTTGGGAATAACCGATAGTATAGAGATTGGTCTGTTATTAATAATCTGGCTTTTATCATCAGATTTAAAAATTGGATGTATAAAAGAGTTTTTCCAGATGGCGGGGAAACTGCCGCTCAGCAGGGATTGCTTGATTAACATAGAGAGAGGAGTCACCAAGCCTGCCCAACAATTTTTTATTAAAATTGGGGGAATACCGTCAGGGCCTGCACCTTTTTTAACATTAACTGAAAGAAGTCGATTAAACAAGTCGGAGTTATCAACCAGGTCTGATACAAATGTATTATTATATATATTGTTAGTGATCAAGTCGTTATAATTAGATTTGTCGGGTACATATACTGATTGAAAATAGTCTGCAAACAAGTCAACTATATCCTGACCAGTTGTAGCAGTGGTATTATTAAATTTCATTAAAGAAGGAATTTTATTAGACTCTCCTCTTTTGCGTTTGCAAAAATTCCAGATATTTCTAGTATCATTTTGAATACGAGATTCTACAAGTGTTAAATAATTTTTATAATCTTGTTCAATTAATTCTTTACATCTTGCTCTCAGTAAACTGAAAGATAGATAGTCAAGTTTATTTTTGTATATTTTCCATTTTTTATGTTGCTTGCGTTTCTCATTATAAGCTTTAATTGTAGAGATCGAATACCAAGAAGGAAATTTGTTATGTTTCTTTGGCTTTAAGGGCACATGCATTTTAATCGACTCATTCAGTATGTTATAAAACACCGCAGTCATGTGATTTTGTCCGTCAAGAAAAAATGCCAAAAGTCGCTCAATTTGTTGCGGGTCCTCAGTCACAAAACATGGGGTGCAGACCGCACTGTCATGTTGCGTTTATATCGTTCTCTAGTGCGCTCTAAGCTGGACTATGGATGTCTAGCTTATGGGTCAGCTAAACACCAAGAGATAAGAATTCTTGACACTGTACATCACACTGGGGTTAGATTGGCCACAGGTGCATTTCGCACCAGTCCAATACTAAGCCTGCTGTGTGAAGCAGGCGAACCGTCACTGTACAATCGTCGTAAAATTCTATCCTTGCGGTATATGGCTGCACTCAGTGCCAAGCCAGATCATCCCGCGTATGACCCTATTCTACAAAATAGGCATACAGAAATATATGACAGAAAACCAAGAGCCAATAGGCCTTTTGGTCTGAGGACTTTTGACATTTTGGGCGATATTGATTTTAATATGCCTGAAATGGCAAGTTTCGTTTTGTGTGCTGTTCCACCATGGACGCTACCGCGTCCACTTGTGAACCTCACATTAACTAGGTTTGATAAAGATACTACGTTGCCTATCGAATACCAACATGAGTTACAAAGAACACTGGTTCCTAGGTTCGAGGATACTGTCATTTTTACTGACGGATCAAAATCCGGAACCAGGGTTGGGTGTGCGTTCGTTGTTTTGAATCCACGCCAACAGTTTCAGTACCGTCTGCACTCCATAACGAGTGTGTACACTGCTGAGCTGTACGCTATTTTCAAGGCCCTGTGTTTTGTTTCGTCAGAGCAAAGTCGGTCAAGTGTTATCTTGACGGACTCGCTGAGCGCTCTGAACAGTATCCAAGATCCAGATCCAGTGCATCCTCTTGTACTAAAGATCCGGTTGCTACTCCACAACCTGAATGCTCAGAATGTGAGGGTAGAGCTGTTTTGGATACCGGGACATGTTGGTATTAAAGGCAACGAAGCGGCAGATGCAGCTGCAAAAGCCGCCTCTCACAGACCTATGATTGATGTGAGTTTCGTTTTTCCAGATGACGCAAAGAGTCATCTGACACATCTGGTTTTAGACATGTGGCAACATGAGTGGAGCCGCACACAGAACGTTAAGTTACGACAGATTAAGGGAGACGTTAAACCATGGGGTTCTTCCTGCAGGATTAACCGCAGGGAGGAAACCGCCATCACACGCCTTCGTATAGGTCACTGTTGGTGGACCCATGGACACCTCCTTCGAGGTGATGAGTCCCCTGTCTGTGAGACGTGTAACACAGATTTGTCTGTGTTACACATTTTAACCGAATGTGTACAGTTCGAGGATGTCAGGGAGAGGTTAGGCCTGTGCTATGACCTGTCAGTTGCCTTAGGTGACGACAGAGTACTCATGGACAGGCTGATACTCTTCGTGAGAGAATCGAACTTACTGTTTTATGTGTGAAGTCTTGCACCTTATTTTAATGTGTTTCTATTTATTGACTGTGATATTCGATGGTAATTGGCCCCTTTACAGCCTCTTACCATCACCCTGAGTCTGTTCAAATTTTCGAACAGACTTTTTATATTATTTATTTGTGTTTGTCAGTGCAAGATTTCTTTTATTGAGTATGCGTATTTTTAATGATTTTATTTATTTATTTATTTATTTATTGTCTAAATTTTTATTTTTAATATATAGTCTAGTCATTTAGATGGGCTGCGTTAGGCGCAAATAGCCTTTGTTGCTGTGCGCCAAAAATTTCAACTAACTAACTAACTAACAGTCATGTGATTTTACTTAAATTTAAGAAATGACTTTCCCAGTCGGAGGATAGCAGATCTAAATTTATTGCATCAAAATTAGCATTTTTAAAATCCAAATATTTAAGAGAATTATTAGATTTTAATGATTTATAAAAATGTACCGATTCGATTGAAATTTCAATAGGGGGATGATGCTTATCAGAAGGGACAAAGGAAAAGTCACTTCTATCCACATGTATACTGCATGAATTATGAAATACTAAATCTAAAATTTTGTTATTAAAATTTTTGTGTGCATTATACTGTGAGAAATTACAGAATGAAACAACATCAATCAGTTTATTGGAACGCGCATCGGTATAATTTCTTGGATATAAAATATTTTTATTAGTGGCTAGCTCCCAAGTGATGTCCGGTGCATTAAAGTCACCACATATTACAATTGGTTCATCTATGATTTGACACGATATATCACACAATGAATTTAAAAAATGTTGAAAACAATCATCAACAACAGGAGGTAGGTAAACACAACATAAATGTAGTTTTTGACCTGGGAGGTCAATAGTGACCCAGACATCTTCAGCTGGAGTGCAACGCCAAGTAATTTTTTCGTGAGATGTTAATTTATTTGATACAGCAATTATAACGCCACCACCATCAGACTTAGCAGATGTCTTAGAGTCCCTATCCCTCCTATATACAGAATATTTATTGGAGAATAATTCATTATTGTTCACGCTAGCATTGAGCCAGGTTCCAGTAAAACATAATATATCAAAGTTATTGTTTAAGCAGCTAAGATAGAAATCATGAGTTTTGGATCTCAAACCATTAACGTTCTGATAAAATACAGAGACAGACATTGATTACCGGTAGGAAGATTTGGTTTTGTAAACAATTTAAATTTGACAAATTTTATAAATTTGCCACATCTCTATCGCAAGTAATAACACGAACTGGCGCTCTGTCAGTCTTGCGAACATAAATGTTACAATTGTTAATCCAAACAGATTTATTACTTTTGTTCTTTGCCGCTTTGCGAATTATTTGTATTCTCCAGTTAAATGTTCATTAATAAATAAATTATTATTAATACAAAAAATATTTATGCCAGGTTTGTTGTTGGATGGATTTGGTTTAATATGTGTTTTAGCTGCTGCTAGCACCTCATCTTTGCAACGTCGGGATTTAAATTTGACAATAATATTTCTGGGTGTTTTATTCGTACTGTCAAAGTGTTGCACCCGATGAGCTACACTGATATCTTCAACAACATTCTGACCACATTTGAGTCCCGCAAAGATGGTAGATAAAGTACCGTAAATATTTTCATTGCGGTCTTCCGGTACGCCTTGAATTTCTAAATTGTCCAGTCTTGATCGTTGTTCAAGTTGGCCCAAACGAAGATTTTGTTTATTTAATTCGGATTTTAAGTGAATATTTTCTTGCTCAAGTAATACGATTTTTTTGCAATCTTTTTTGATGCTATCAACTGACGATTCAAGTACGGTGACCCTCTCAGCGAAAAAATTCATCGAATCTTCAATGTTAGACACTTTTTCAGTTAACAATTTAACATCCGACTGTATAACAGACATCATGGACATTAGTTTGTTGAGCTGACTGGATGTAGTATCCATGTTGGCCAGGTCCTGGGATGTAGGTAAGCTACAGGGTTCAGTGGAGCGACAGGACGGGCACACCCACTGAACATCTTCGCTGAATAACGCTCTGATATCGACTGCCGAAAGTCCTGAGCAAGACTCGTGGAAATAAGCTTTGCAGGTTCCTTGACACTGAATACCAGATCTGGTTGTCACCCTATTACTGCATATATTGCAGAAATTTGATGTTGGTGCCATCTTGATAACAATAATATTTAATATAGTCTAATAACTTTATAACCATATGTAATTAAAAAAGTATTAAAATGTTAAATTAAAAAATATAAATATAACTCGAACACTGTTTTATTGACGTTATATATATATATATATATATATATATATAAAAGGCGGTATCCTGATTAACTCACTCATTCACATTCTCATCACCGCCCAGCCCAAACCCCTGGGCCTAGAAACTTGAAATTCGGAATTCGGACAGTTTATTCCCTGCATGACGTAAGCACCCACTAAGAAGGGATTTTTCGAAATTCCACTCCTAAGGGATGAAAAGGGGTGAAATGTGATTTCACTAATTCCTTAATATCTCTTAGGGCCGATGGGATATCGAATTAGTTTTAGCTCACAAGTATTACCCATACAAATGCCGAAAAAGTTATTTCGGGATTTTGCCCTAATCAACCCCTAAAGGGGTGAACCTACATTCGGGGTGGATTATACATCCAGTTGTGTTTCCTGTGTTCGTTTAGTTGCAAGATTACTTTTTGCACATAGGTGTCTTTTTAAAATACCTCGAAATGATATTGACAGTTTAGAAGGGTTGCAGGGCCGCTGGGAACCTCACTTGGTTCAGTTGCCGCACTTGGATCGCGGGCCGCAATTGATTAACCCCTTAATGCGCATTTGTTTTATTAATTTAGGTACAAAAAAAAGCATTTATTTTTTTTGCAAATAATTAATATTTATGCTTATTTTAACTCATATAAAAATAAAAATAATATAAAAATAGAATAAAAATAATATTTTCTTAATATTTTAATTGTGTATGAAAAATTTTAAAACAAGGTACTACGCAGAGTCCCACATTACAATCACTGCACCAATATCTTGTTTCTTTTCTAAATTTTTTACCCGTACTGTCTTTTTTTGAACAACATACTGCACAATTTCTATAAGGCACAGCCTTTTTTTCAGTCGGAGGAATAAAATCTGGGAAATGTCGTTCCGTTAGACGTAAGGGTCCCACAAGTATTTGTCGTCCTGCCTTTTTCATATTTGCACTGGTGTGATATTTTTCAATCATTTCTTCAATTAATTTTGTTCTGAATTCCAAATTGTCCATCGCTCCTCCGTTCTTTTTGTACAGAACAAATGAATTGAAAATAACGAAATCGAGTAAATGCATGAATATTTTTTTATAATATTTTTTCCCCCGTTTTTTAGGTACTTGGTAGTCGTGTAAATGTTGATCTAATTTATCGACACCTCCCATGGTATTATTATAGTCCATAACTAATTTAGGTTTCATTACGGGATTTCCTTCTTTATCTTTCTTCGCAGTTGGCACTATTTCGGGATTGTGAACTGTCGACAAGAGGCAAATTTCTTTCTTGTCATGCCACTTCATTGCCATAACTTTTTTTCTTTGGAATGCTACGCATTCTCCCTTTTTAATTTTCTTAGTCACAAATTCCCGTGGTAAATCTTTTCTGTTCGCCCGCAAAGTACCATATATATCTGTCTTTTTAGATACAAGGAAATCTGCTAGTTGTGGGGACGTGTAATAATTGTCAGTAGTTATACAATATCCCATATCTAGTAGAGAATCCGCTAGCGATAATACGACCTGAGAAGTCATAGGCATGTCTTCATATTTTTGGGATATTATAGTTCCTTTTCCAGTATAAATAATGAAGGAATACAAATAGCCTGTTTTAGATTCGCAGAGCATGTACATTTTTATCCCAAAACGAGATCGTTTTAGAGGAATGTACTGGACCCAACCCAATCGTCCTTTGTACAATAGTAAACTTTCATCTACACTTATGTCTCGTTCAGGTATATATAATGTACTAAATTTTGTATTCAGAGCTTCATAAACAGGCCAAATTTTGTTCAGTTTAGGATTCGGATGAGTATGACAGTCATATGTTTGATTATCAGCAAAATGTAAATTTTTTTTTATGTATAAAAATCGACGTGAGGTCATTAGTTTAGGAAATATTGGAGTAGCAAAAATTTCTTTAGTGGTCCAGTACATTCTTTCTTCTGGCTTTCTAATTATTGCTTGAATAATATTTATACATAAAAAAATTTGCATTTCTTCTGTTTTTATTGGCGATAAAACATCAGATGATCTTCTTGGTTGTTGTTCTGCATAGCGATTAGATTCGGTGACTAATAACTTTATCAAGTCATTATCAAAAAATAATTGGAAATAATCTAAGACTGCAAAATTATTTGCATCGAATGTGCAACCTGGGACACCAATAAACTGGAATCGTGGTGGTGCTGAATTCAAGATATCTGTACTTATTTGTTGCCAGGTATGTGTTTGGGCATCATCCTCACTTTCTTCTGAATCCGATTCTACATCGCTATCGTCACTTCCGCTCTCAGATAAAATGGCATACTCAAATTCAGAATCTTCCAGGTCAGACATATTGGCTATAAACATTTTTATAAATAAATTTCTAAATAAATAAAATAAAAAAAACTTACCCGTGACTAAATATCCAACTTTTATTTGTATTTTTTCTTTAGAGCGTAAAAACTTATTACAATAAAAAGTAAATAACGTGAAACTTAAATTTTCAAATATCACTGCATATAACTAACTAATACATCCACACATGAAAAGAATAACGTTTAGACTGGTCAGTTGAGTCATAAACGTCTGTTCAAGGTTGAGTCTACCATCCTACGTGACAGGTACGGACTTGAAATATTTGGATAATAATATTTCAGTATTAACCGTGACCGATACGGAGCTTTAAATTTTTAATATATATAAAATTACGGTGACCGTGACGTTCACGGAGCTGCACAATTCTGCAAGTAAACGTTGCCCGTATATGTCACGGAGCAGCGCATTAAGCGGTTAAGGGGCCGCACGTGCATCGCAGGCCGTAATTGATCGAGGCCTCTTTTTGGTACGCGAGCCGCACTTGGCACTCGCGTTGCACTTGGCACTCGCGCCGCACTTGTCACTCGCGCCGCACTTGGCACTCGCGCCGCACTTGGCACTCGCGCCGCACTTGGCACTCGCGCCGCACTTGGCACTCGCGCCGCACTTGGCACTCGCGCCGCACTTGGCACTCGCGCCGCACTTGGCACTCGCGCCGCACTTGGCACTCGCGCCGCACTTGGCACTCGCGCCGCACTTGGCACTCGGGACGCACTTGGCACTCGGGACGCACTTGGCACTCGGGACGCACTTGGCACTCGGGACGCACTTGGCACTCGGGACGTACTTGGCACTCGGGACGCACTTGGCACTCGGAACGCACTTGGCACTCGGGACGCACTTGGCACTCGGGACGCACTTGGCACTCGGGACGCACTTGGCACTCGGGACGCACTTGGCACTCGCGCCGCACTTGGCACTCGCGCCGCACTTGGCACTCGCGCCGCACTTGGCACTCGCGCCGCACTTGGCACTCTGGCCGCACTTGGCACTAGGGTCACACTTTTCTCGGGGGCCACGCATAATCACTAATTGATTATAGCTAGGCACTATTGTGTCTCCAGTTATTTATCATTAAGTATTTAAAATGTTTATTAAACTCATACACTCACTGGACTTCATCAGTTAACTAACAATTGCACATTTTAAATTTTTTAATATTCAATATATTTACCACTGAGAGAACACGTCTGTACTAAGGTGTTACGGGGAGGGGCCCCTGAAGAGGTCCTCAGGTCCCTAGCGGCGTGAGATTTGGGAGAACCGCTCCCTCGTCCCACCCGTCAACAATCTACCTGCTTAGCTCAGATGAGTAGAGTTCACAGTGTGCCGACTTGGCTTGAAGAGCCTAACACTTTACTAAGGTCTCTCTGAAAATATAAAAAGGGGGTGTCTACAAATAAGACCAACGGATACAAGTTAGGCATTTATTGAAAAGTACAGGTTGACAATACAAGCAAAAGGTATATCAAAGAACATAAAGTGAAACAGGTATATGATGTGAACGAATATCATAAAAGCTAACAACAGAATTACAATATTTCAGGGGTGGCTGAGTCTAACACTCCAAACACATCCTCGTATAGTGAGAAGGGGTTGGGGGTGATAGGCGGGGTATAAAAGGTAGAGGAGGTTATGGTAGGGGACGGTGTTCGGGTCGTCTACGGTGTTCCGTCATCCCTGGTCGGCGAGGCGTCTGGTGTGTCCGGTGGCGATGGTATCACGAGTCCAAACAGCCTTTCGCACTTCTCTTCCAAACGGCGCTGGAGCTTGGTCTTGGTCCCGGGTGCTTCTAGGAAGGGGAGCTTCTGTGAGAAGACCAGCGGAGTGCTTGGGGACTCAAGAAGAGCTGAAGGCTTTCGTAGTGGTGTAGATGGCGGAGTGTCAGGTCCGAACTTCTGGGGACGTCTTGCCTCGGGCGCAACCAAAGAATTTTTCGGAGAATGTTTTTCCTCGGGCGCAGCCAAGCTATGGTGTGTCTTTCTGGAGGCAACTGGGCTCGAGCCCGACCAAAATATGGGGCGCCAATTCTGTTGACGTTGAATGCCGAGTGCTGTACATAGCGTTTGTGAGACGCTTTTCCCCGTCGTTGGTGCGGGCCGCGTTATGCGAACCGTTGGTGCGAGCCGCGTTAAGCGAACCGTGGTACGGCCCGCGTTAAGCGAACCGTGGTGCGGGCCGCGTTAAGCAAACCGTGGTGGGGTCCGCGTTAAGCGAACTGTTGTTGCGAGTCGCGTCAAGCGATTCGAGCTCAGCTTCAAGCGAGCTATAATGACCAGGATGAGCTGGTAGCTGTCCAGAGTTTGGAGCTAATATTTATACAAAATATTGACGTCATTTGGGAATTTTGGGAATTCCCGGATTTCAGCCAATGAGAATTTAACTCCGCCCATTGATAGGGTCATTTTTGGTAATACCTGCTAAAAATGCGCGGGTTAAGGCAATTAGCGGTTTCAGGTGTCGGCACGAATCATGCGGTCATAATAATGTGAAAAAGCGCGCGGTGCGACCATTGGCACGCGTGCAATCCGCGGTAACAGGTTCCTCCCCCAGCCGGATTCGAGCCTTAACCTGAAGACCGGTAAATATTAAATATTTTTCTAAACATTCTACTTCCCTGAAAGGTTTGTAACATACAAAAACAGATGTTTTGGAATGCCAGATGTTCATACTGCGCAATCCATCATCGCAGAAGTCGTAACAACTAAAGGTCGGTTTTCAAGACACGATGTTTTATTTTATTTCACTTTTTCACAAGTGATTTTCCGCACTACACTCACGAGGGGTACGGCACTGGTGTGTCCTGGTGAGTGATGTTGGTGGGGGGGGGGGGGTTACGCTTGGTGAGAGGGCCCTGGAACTGGTGACGGGGCATCTAGCTCTTCGTCCGGGGGTTCTTCTTCTTCGATTGTCCCAATTGGAGAATACGGTGGATCCTCGGGCGTTGGTGGACGTGGGGCAGGCTTTACGTCGTAGGCCGGAACACGGACGAGGATCCCGTTCCTATCGACGGTATACACTCTGCCAGAATGAAGTTCCCTGATGGCGCAGGGGCCAAGCCACTTGGGGTGAAAGCCCGCGTGAAACTGTCACTTGGCATCTGACAATGGGTGTGCTCTGATCATCACCTCATCGCCTACATCATGGGGTTCATTTACTTCACCTCCGGTATATCTAGTTTGGTACCGGAGTGTGTGCTGGCAGATATTCTCGATCCGCTCGTCCCGATCTTCCTTTTTTTTTTTTAGAGGAGAAATCTTCGCAAAGACACTTGCATGCCCGTGCGTGCATGTAGTGCAGGATTTGTATCTGCTAAAACTCTGCTTCTTCGCCACGCTTGAGGCAGCTGGAACCATCCGTTAGGATAACAGCGTCAGATGCCCCCTGGCAGTCTTTTCAGGCTCCCCTCTATTCGACTCCTGCAGTCTGCTCCTTTCTTCGGTCTCTTTCCTTTCCATGATGGCTTTAATCATCCCGTGGGTGGCTTCCCACTTCCTCCTGGATTGCATCATTTCTGCAACCAGGGCGTCAGGTGTTAATGTCGCTGGGCATAGGGATCCACCTCCACCCTCGCCGCGTCCCAACGCATGTACTGAAAGATGGTGTGCTCCACAGAGTCCACCATTCCAGGTCCTTACCGATTCTCTTCGTATAAATTAAATAAATTGCAAAGATTTATTTGTTTTTAAAAAACTTTATTTCAAATAAGAAGATTAAATATTCTGAACTACACAGGTTCATTTACAAAATAGAACTCCGTGAAACTCTATTGCATAGGGTTTTTATACAGGTTTTATGCTGATTTAACAATATAATACAATAAGCATCTTTGTTATATCAATGATGTCATGTTTACAGTAAAAACTCCTTAATTAGCAATTTTGTTATAGATAAGGTTCTAATATTAAATTATCATATTTTGTATTACAATGTATGAATGAATGGACCTTTGTTAGTGTGACCATTGCCGCTATATAAACATAGAATAAGAGCATCTATTCATTAGTTAAATATTAGGATATACATAACTCTTCCCTTCTTTAAAAGATGATCTTATTCTTTCAAAAAGGAATTCTATTCTGAGTTTCCAAATTTTCTAATTCTAAAGATTCTGTTTTTTGATTTGATGTAGAGTCCCTTTTACATTTTAATCTATCCTTATTTCTATAAATTATATATAATAATATAATAATGGTTAATACAATTATTACAAAAGAGTTAATATGACCATGATAATCATTTTTTACTGTTGTTTCATCTATTCTTGGAATTTCTTTAATAATAACATTTTCCTTATCTATTTGCTTTAATTCTAAAGTACTGTTACTAATTTGATTTTCCTCAATGTTAAAAGCTATTTTTTCAAAAATTATTTCTTTCGCTTTTGTCAATTTACTTTCTAAATCATAATTATCTATTTTACAATTTTCATTAGTTCTGAATTTATAGACACCTTTAATCTGTTGATGTTTGATTTTATCTTTACATTTTACTTCGACAACTCTGTTTATGGTGCTAGCTATTATTGCTAGATTTTCATTTTCTATTTTTATAATTAAAAAGGCATCATTAATTGTGTGATATTCACATCCCTCGTTATTACGATTTATAACAACATTTTTAATACAATCATTGGTTTCTATATAATTGGTTTTACAAAAATGATTATCATTTATTTCATTACAATCATGTGTATTAAATAATTTATCTTGGCTTAAAATTAACAACTTCTTTTCTTCATTTATGGCAAACATTTGATTTTTGTTGATATTGGGTATTGGAGTTATTTGCAATAGTTTACTGTTTTCGTTATTATAATATACAGGTATATCTAGTAAATATTCAATCTGATCTTTATCAACTTTACAATGACTGGTAATTAGTGTAGTTAATTCCCAAAAATTTGAATTCTGATTTGCTTCTTTAACTATTTTATTCAATTCTTCCTTTGTAATTATTGAGCTATGGATTTTATTCAAGTTACAGAAAGTTAAGCTTGTTTCGATTTCATCTAGAATTTCAATTAAATTTATACTTAATAAAATCAGTTGGTTAAAAATATCTTTAAGTCTAGAGATATTTTCCCAGTTCATGACTTTTTCAATTATGGTATCTGTTTGCATTATTCGTGATTTTAATATCATTTCATTATGCTTAATATTTTCAATTTGTTTATTAAATTTTGAAATCATTTCTTTATTAACTCGTATATTCTCTAAATTTTGATCTTGTAAAATATGTTGATTTTGTTGTATTTTTTCAAATAATTTCTCATATTTTTCAGCGTCTTCTGAATCTAAATTTCCGGTAATACTTTTAATAATCGTTCCTAATCCGTTTACTAGTCCTCGTTTATTGCGTTTAATTTGAAACAAATTGTTAATTTTACTTTTTAGTCTTGACATATTTAAATTTAAAATGTTTATATATGTCTCTATTTCTCTTTTGTAATTATATTTCGCGGCTTTATCGCTATTTAATTTTAATAAAATTTCATTTTTATAAGTTTTTATTTTATTATATTCTAATTCCAAATTACTTATTTTATAATTATAATAAGAGTAATATGAGTTTTTATATATATTTACTTGTCCTAAATCTATTATATTTAAGCCGGGATTGTCCGTTAATTCGGTTAATTCTTCTCCTTTGCAGGAGCATCTGCAACAAAGAGACGTTTTCATTTTATTTTGTCAATTTTATGTCTTTTATTTGGATTTATTTTTATAGTTCCAAGTTTGGGGTTATAGTTTTCAACTTTGTGAATTTTAAATAGTGGTTTTTTGATTTTTTGTATTCTTCTTTTACCTTCTTTAATTAGTACAGTGTCTAATTTTAGATTATCTAAATTTTTGTTAGACGGTTTTTGTTTTGAGAATCTTTTATTCTTTTCGGTTTCAATATTTTTATACACTTTTTCTTTTAATAATCTGAGTTTATATTGCCATTCTTGCAAATAGTCTTCGCTACAATCTTTAAATTTCAAAATTTCGTTATCCTTTTCTGAACCAAAAAGTATCTCATTAGGAGTGTATTTAGTAACTGAGTTTATTGAATTATTGTAAGCTATTAAGGACAGTTGTATTTTTTTAAAATTATTCTGTTCTTTAAAATGCTGTCGTTGGTTTAAAATTCTCAAATGTTCGATTATTGTGGAATGGAATCTTTCAATAAGTCCGTTTGATTTAGGGTTATCAACGCATGTCATATGGATTTTGATATTATATGATTTTAGTAAATCTTTTACCAAATTATTATTAAATTCAGTTCCACTGTCAAAAGTTATTTCGTTAGGGATTTGGTATTGTGAAAAGTATTTTATAAGTCCGTTAGTAATGTCTATTGCAGAAAGTGTTTTAACGTATAATAACTGAGCGAATTTAGAAAAAGCATCTATTACCGTTAAATATTTCTGGTTCTCTAGGGTTAATGTGTCAATATGTAGAATATCAAAGGGGAATTTAGGATTTTGCGTAAGATTATCAGGGATTTGGTAAGGATTTCGTTCATATTTATTTTGTTGACATATGTCACAATTGTTAATATATTTTTGTATATCCATGAACATACTGGGCCAATAAAATTTTCGTTTTAATTTTTGATATGTTTCCAAAATTCCTCTGTAGTTAGTTTTTCCTAGATGGTAAGTTTGAATAGTTTCTATTTGATCTTCAGTTATTAATTTGTCTTCTAAAACCTCTTCGCATTGAATTAATCTGTACGTTTCTTTATGGAAATTATTTTGTAAAACATTATTTATTGGGATTATCAGATCCCTGTCAATTAAACAATAATAATTTATGCGTGGTACTACATAATCTTTTAAGAATTTAAAAATTTCGTTTTCTAGGTGATTTTCATTTAATTGAATAGTTAATCTTTGTTTATTGCCAAAAGGTTTTGTCAACTGACACTCTGTTTCTCGGTTGTGTTTTTGAATTATAATTTGATTTTTACCTACATTGATACAAGAGTCTTTGTAAGTTATTCCATTCAATTCATTTTCGTCTGCGGAATGTACTGTATCTAAATCTTCTACATCTACATTACCAATCATGCTTTCGGTTTCATCATTCATGTTTATTTCTTCTTGTGTTAATTCATGAATTACTATTTTAATATGGGTTTCTTTAAAAATATCATTTAATAAATTTTCAACCTTTTGAAACGGAATTTTATCTAAACCTGAACAAATTTTGGGCATATGGATTTCGAAAATATCATTTTGGATTAGGAAATTTTTCAACTGAATTAAACAATTTTGTATATTTTCTAATGTGGGTTTATTAAAAAATTCTTGTTTAGTTATTAAGTGAAATATCTTATATTTATTCTCATAAATGGGTTGGATTAATAAATCTTGAGTTTTATTACCATTATTCATAAAATAGTTTTTGCTATTAAATTTTTCATCTATTTGTTTAGCAAATCCTTTTCCTAGTTTTAGATCCCGTGAAATGGAATGTACTAAATTTTGTGGTTTACTAAAAATATCATCATTGGTTTTAAAGATTTGAAATTTAGGTCTTATTCTTGAGAGTGCATCGGCATCAGAGTTTAGTGTTCCCTTTTTATATTCTATTTCATAGCTATATTCGTCTAATTTTATACGCCATCTCATTAGTTTTGAATTTGGGTCTTTTAGGCTCATTAACCACGTTAAGGGTCGGTGATCGGTTCGTATTATGAATTTGGTACCGTAAAGGTAGGGTCTAAAGTATTTTACTGACCAAACTATACCAAGTAATTCTTTTTCTGTAGTGCTATAATTAATTTCGTGATCATTTAATGTACGAGACGCATAGGCTATGGGCATGTCTTTCCCATTAATGTTTTGGCTTAAAACTGCACCAATGGCAAAATTACTTGCATCAGTTGTAACAATAAATTGTTTTTCAAAATCAGGATACTGTAATATTGGTGCGTTAATTAATAATTTTTTACTATCCTCAAAGCTTTGTTTATATTCTTTATTTTCTATATTTACTATATGTCCTTTCTTCAAGCATGTAGTCATTGGTTTAGTTAATTTAGCAAAATTTGGAACAAATTTTCTGTAATAACCTAAAAATTGTTTTATTTCTTTTTGGGTTTTTGGGATAGGAAAATTTTTAACGGCTTCAATTTTTGCAGGGTTTGGTTTTACACCGTCTTTCGACACTATATGGCCTAGATAAGCTATCTCTTTACGCATGAACTCTGACTTGTCCAATTGAATTTTTAAGTTATATTTTTGTAATTTAGAAAATACTTTCCGTATGTTTTCACAATGTTCTTTCAAAGACGTTCCTAATATTATGATATCATCTAAATATACTAGACATATTTTATTTATGTAATCTTTTAATATATAATTCATTAATCTTTGGAAGGTAGATGGGGCATTTTTGAGACCAAATGGCATTCTTGTAAATTCAAAATGGCCTTTGTCAGTACTAAAAGCTGTTTTAGGAATGGAGTCAGGATGCATTTGAATCTGATGGAAACCTGAGGTTAAATCTAGTGCAGTGTAATATATATTCTTTCCTAATTTATCTAAAACGTCGGTAATATTTGGGATTGGGAATTTATCGTCTATAGTTTTTGCATTAAGTTTCCGATAGTCAATAACCATTCTAAATTTTCGTTTGCCTGAGGCATCTAATTTTTTAGGAACCATCCAAACAGGTGATGACCAAGGTGAATGACTTTCTTGGATAATTTTACTATCTAGCATGTCTTCAACTTGTTTTTTAATTTCATTTTTATATATTTCAGGATATCGGTATGGCTTAGTGTATATGGGGGTGTCATCTTTAGTAATTATTTTATGTTGAATAACGTCTGTATATGTTAACGCATCTTTTTCATTGGGAAAAATACTTTGATATTCTTTTATTAATTTATGAAGTTCTTTCTTTTCTTCCGAATTTAAATGTTCTGCTCTAACTTTAATTTGTTCTGTGTTGTTAACTGTGTTATCAACTACTTGATTTTTAAAATATTGTATCTTATAATTTTTATTTTGGATCGTAATTAAATTTTTACTAAGATCTATTTTAGCTTGCATTTCAGTCATTGTTGGTAAACTCAACAACAAATTAAAATCTTTATGAAAATCATGTAAATAAAATTTTAAATCTCTATTTTCAAACTGTAAAATTATATATTCGTCACCAGTATGTTCACCTATTGGTGTTTTAAAATTAAATTTTTCTTTGTAAATTTTGAATTTTTGTAAATTATTATAAACATATGTTTTACTTATTAAATTTATCGTGGAACCTGTGTCAATCAACATATAATAATCTTTAAATTTTAGAAACGGTAGTCGGGAACTCTGAAACATACTCAAGAGCTCTCCTGAATATCTGGGGGAATCTCTAAAAAAGAATTTTGTTCCGTAACATTTTCGTCTTTTTCGATCCCGATTTCTAAATCTTCTTCCGGATAGTAATTATATTCTTCATTACTAAAATTTTGATCTTCCGAATACCGATTTTCATCGAAAGTTTCCGTGTTATTAATTTCTTCTGCTATGTAATTTGGTTTGTGTGTCCCAAATTGTTTATTTTGTTGTGTAAAATAGTTATTAGGTCCCGAGAAATTTTGTTTAGGTTGAAATGTTTGTTTAGTCTGTATGGTCATGGGCGTAGGTTTAATATATTGGGCATTTTTAACTCGTTGTCTAGGAACAAAATTTTGATTAGTATTATTTTTCTGCTGGAAATTTATTGGTCCAGTAGGAAAACTTGTTCCTGGAAATTTTTGGGGTGGAATGTGTGGTAATTGTTTGGTAATAGAAGGTTTTATATTAAGATTAGTGTTGAATTTTAAATATTGGAAATCATTTTCCATTAATATTTCTATCTCATCTATTGTTTGTGGATTTCTGGTAGCTAGATTATTTCTGTATGGGTCATTGATGGTTGAAATGAAATTGTTTACCACTAAGTTTTCAGCAAACTTGATCATTATTAATTTTACGTTTGGATCCATTTCTTCAATACCAATTCTCGATTTAAAACTAAGGAATTTTTCTTTAGTTATTTCTAATAGTTTATATGAACTTTTGATGTTTTGTATTTTTAATAATTCATTTCTTATGGTCACTGAATTTGTTTTATCTTTAAAAGTGTTTATTAGATGCGAACGTAATCCGTCCCAGCTATTTAATTCTAGATCTTTAATACTGTCTAAAGCGCATCCAGTTACTTTATTTTTAATATTTAAAAATGTTATTGCTTTATCAAAATCATCCAAAGGTGGAGTGATAGTGCAGAAGAGAGACTGAACTGAGTTTACAGTATTAATAAAATTACTTAATTTATTTGGGTCTCCATTATATTCCGGAATTGATTTTAATGCAAAGTTAATTTTCTGAATTATTTCAGCCATTGTGACGTTGAGATTATTTTCTATTTCTGATACTATTTCTAATAATTCTGAATTATTCTCCAGATTGAATATTTATTACAAAAAATATTAATAATTACTTACAGTAAAATTATGCTTGCCAATAGCGTGGTGAAATACATTTGTAACACTTGAACACTTGATTCTGGCAGGCTAGGTGATGCTGATACGGCTCTTGACGTTCAGGCTCACCGGGTTGACTGGCACTCGCACTGCGGGCTCTGTGTCGTGGAGTTCTTGAATTTGATGATGTGAAGACCTGGGCACTGCGTTTAGCGGCTCTGTAGGATCTTCCCCTGGGCACTGCGTTTAGCGGCTCTGTAGTTTCTTTCCCTTGGTACTGCGTTTAGCGACTCTGTAGGTTGCTTCCCTTGGCACTGCGTTTAGCGGCTCTGTAGGTACTTTTCCTTGGCACTGCGTATAGCGGCTCTGTAGGTTTCTTCTTATAACGTTTATGGACCGTAATAAACCGTAGAAACGGAACAGTGATGACTTTAACGAATTAAACTCAAACTTTTAATTTTTGAGTTTTCGGTCTAAAACACTGTTTACGTATCCTACCGACTGCGCCAATTAAATAAATTGCAAAGATTTATTTGTTTTTAAAAAACTTTATTTCAAATAAGAAGATTAAATATTCTGAACTACACAGGTTCATTTACAAAATAGAACTCCGTGAAACTCTATTGCATAGGGTTTTTATACAGGTTTTATGCTGATTTAACAATATAATACAATAAGCATCTTTGTTATATCAATGATGTCATGTTTACAGTAAAAACTCCTTAATTAGCAATTTTGTTATAGATAAGGTTCTAATATTAAATTATCATATTTTGTATTACAATGTATGAATGAATGGACCTTTGTTAGTGTGACCATTGCCGCTATATAAACATAGAATAAGAGCATCTATTCATTAGTTAAATATTAGGATATACATAACTTATACGTACGAAAAGAGCCGTGACCTGTCAACGCTTGGGTCAGCCAGTAGTGTAGCTTACGGTGAGGGCATTCAAGCCAGGTCCTTACGTCTGGTTTCAGACGTTTCGTCCACTGGTCTTTGGTGGTGTTCCTATTCCATTCGTCCTGCCATTGAGCGATGCTCTGCTCTCTGGCATTCCATCTGGTGGTCTCGCCGTGACTGGCACTATCGGTCACCGTCCTCCTTTCCTCGACCAGGAGGAAAATCGGAACGGTTCCCGTGATCACCTGCAGGGCAGCGCTCGACACGGTACGGTAGGCCGACTCGCACCTGAGCAGTACCTTCCGCTGTGCACCTATAAGGAGATCGCTATATTTTGCATATTTGCACACCTCGCCAAATAGAGGCTCCGTACAGGAGTATCGAGTGCACCACCCCGGAAAGCACCGCCCTTTTTCCACTCGAGGGGCTTCCAACGTTCGGCATCAGTCTGCCGAGCATGGATGTCCTCACTTCGGCTTTCCTGACGGAAGCGAGCACGTGTTTCGTGAAGAACATCCTCTCGTCTAACGTGACAGCGAGGTATTACAGCGTTTTGGAGGTAGGGATTACGGTGTTCCCCATCGAGAAGCTGATACCGTTCCTATCCCTCTTCCCCTTCAGGATTATAGCCTCCGTTTTTCCCGGCGCCAGCTCTAGCTTGTGGGATGTCATCCAATCGTTAACCAGCTCGAGACACCAATTGACGGTCCTTTTTAGCGATCGCTGGTCCTCCGCCTCCACTAGCATGGCCAGGTCGTCCGCAAAGCCGATCAGGGTGGCGTACTCGTGCGTGTGCAGCACCTCGACACGTGTCATACAGGATTTTCCACAGGGTTGGTCCTAGAACCGAACCCTGGGGAACTCCTGCGTCGGTCCTCAAAGACACGCCTTTGTCTACCTGAATAGATCTGCCCTCCAGAAAGCTGGAGACCAGTGCCACTAAGTATTCGGAGATGTTGCGTCTCCGTAGCTCCTGTAAGATCAGGTTGTGGCAGGCAGAGTTAAAGGCGTTCTTTACATCCAGCGTTACAAGCACACACCAGGTGCTCTTGTTGCGCCTGACCCAATTCTTTACGGCTTGTAGGGCTTGTATGGCGGATCTGCCCCTGCGGAAGCCATACTGGTGCTCGTGCAGTCCTCCACTACTCTCGATTTCGCTCTCGAGCCTTGCCTTCACCATCGCCTCGTAGAGCTTACTGGCTGAGCTCAGCAAGCAGAGCGGCCGGTGCGATGACGGCAGTTCCGGAGGCTTTCCCCCTTTCGGGATGAGGACCAGTCTTGTCGTTTTCCACTCTTTCGGGAAACACTGTGTGCTCAGGAGCTGGTTAAGCACCTTCAACAACCAAGATGGTTGGTTCGCTACCACCTCCTTGATGGCTTCGACGGGGATTCCATCCAGGCCTGGAGCTCTTCCGCTTTTCAGTGCTTTTGTAGCACTTTTAAGCTCCTCCAGGCTGAAAGGCTCCACCGTTTCCGCCACCGTCCATCTGACGAGGGCTTCGTTCGCAGCCGGGAACAGGGCCCTCGCTATTTGCGTCTTCCTGCTTGTGGAGATGTCGTATGGAGTCAGCCCTCCGAGGTGCCTCGTTGCGATACAGTAACCGTCGCCCCAGACATCCTCGTTCACCTTCTCACACACCTCTCTCGACAGGTCTCTTTTTGACCGGTGTATTAGGTGTTGCAGGAGTTTCCTTCCTGCTTTAAAGCTTACCCGTGCTGCTTCCCTCTCCTCGTCCGTGGCAGTTCTCCTGCGGTTGAGGCTTGTAGTGGCCCTTCGCAGCTTAGGTCCTGGCTCGCTCTATTTCAGAGTTCCACCAGTACGGCATGCCTGTGCCCTGCGCGTTTCCCCTGGTGATGCTGTCCCTGTAGATTTCCCTGATGATTCTGGCACATGTATGAAATGTGCCATCATCAGATTCGAGGTCGACTCTTGTGTTTAAGATGTCCCTAAACACAGCGGAGTCGAGCCACGGCTTACCATCGGCCCTTGCGTGTTGCCGTGATGTCCGATATCTCAAAGTAGTTGTGTGTGTGGTAGCTGAGGTTTTTAGATAGTAGAACTTGGCAGTTCGCTATTGATCTGGAAACCCTGCTAGTGGAGCACGTAACATCTATATGAGACTCGGAAGCACCTCTGACAAAGATGAGCTCGTTGCCGGTGTTGATCACCACCAGGTTCATAGCAGCCAGCCACTCGGTGAAGTACTTCCCGAAGTCTATACATAGGTAGCCATCACCGCATTGAACCCCGCTTACTCCGATCTTCCTGTTCAGGAACAGCACTACCACGTCGCACCGCGTGTCCCTGAGCCATCTACATGCCTTTGTGAGCGTCTTGTTCGGCTCACTCACCTTCAAGAGGTCGATTCCCGCCTGCATAGCGGCCACATAGGTGACGTCATGCGCCGCCCGTGCTCTTCCAAGGTTGCACCTTAATCCCTATTATTGGTTTTGGATGAGGTCCTCGCTGCTCTACGGCTTACGCTTGCGCGCTTGCCGTAGATTAACGTTCTGAAAACGGGGCACTTCGTCTGGTCAGACCAGTGCCCTATTTCGTCGCACGTTATGCAGCGAAAAGGGTACTTGCAGTCCTTGGCCTTGTGGTCTTTGTCGCCGCAGTTGAAGCAGTGAATGGACCTGTTCTGTCCCTTACACTCACTTGTCCGGTGCCCGAACTGTAGGCACCGGTAGCACCTGTGCACCTCGATCCTCTTCCTCACCCGGCAAGTGACCCAACCTATTCTAATGCGGCCCTTCGCATCAAGGTCGGTCGCCACGTCTTTTCTCACTGCTACCGTGGCAGCCTGGTTTCCACTCGCCATCGGTCTCAGTGAGATGACCTTGACCTCGTCCTTCCCCAGGTCTTCTCTGCTCTTCATTATCTGAAGCTTTAACACCTCAGCACTGATGTCCGCATCTATATCTGCGATATGGCTTACGTCCATCCTGTCCTTTACTAAGACTCGCGTGCTGGCGTGTTCAGCTGCCTTTTTGAAGGCGTTGGCATTCGCGCGCCCTCCTGAGATCTCCAGAAGCAGATGGGCTGTCTTCCTCATGGACCTGACCTGGACACCGATTTCCTCAATCTTGACATCGTTCTTCACCTTGCGCAGAATATCTGCGTAGGTGGAGCCTTCTGCCCTAACGATGACCTTTTCGGTGTCCGGCGCCTTTTTTAACGCTCCTCCGACGGTGCCGACTCTTTTTTCAGGGGGTTTCTTCCTTCCCCTTGCTCCTGCGGTCATTATTATGGCCCTGCAGGCCGTGCAATGGAAGGCGAACTCCGCGCACTTCCTCAAGTAGCCCGCGTCGATGGCGCCGAGGGTGAACACTCTCACTCTCTCCAGCTGCTGCTTCACCGCTTCTTCCCTCAGGTTCTGGCAGAGCCGGTACAGAGTCTCAGTGTCATTAACACCCCACTCGTCAATCTTGTAAGGGAGGACGAATAATAATAATAATAATAATAAACAACTTTATTTCGGCGAAGTTACAGCTAATGCTGGTCTTCCAACTTAACCTTTAAAAATTATAAATACAAAATACATTTTTTTACAAAAAATATTCATACAATGTACACAGCAGACATAAAGATATTATACATACATTTACAAAAAAAAATAATAATGAAAATATTTTGAAAATATTTTCAGGTGAGAATCATAGATGAATCGAAATAACGAACTTGTTTCACTATGTATCTATAAAATGAACACTATTAAATTAAAGTATATGAAAGTTAGATGTGATGTTCTGTTAATGTTTCTTTATTGAAAAACAACTGAAGACTATTACAAAGAAATTACATAAAAATACTTGCATTCTGTTATCAAGATCCCCACCTTGATGACGACATGCGCAAGTTATTACAATAATATGTATAATATATCACACTCTTCCCCCATTAATTACAAAATTAACTATTTTGCCCTGAGCCGGTACGGCTCTTACAAACTCTGTCCAACTTTTTATTTATAGGAGAAGTAATATCTCTGTAGCGTTTTTTATTAACTCTACGGGTCTGTACGGTATTTTCTGTACTATTATTTAATTCTAAATTATTTCCATTATCATTTTTATTTTCTAAGTTATTTTCATTACCATTATTTAATTCCATTTCTTTCTCCCCCTTAGGATTTTCTATATTTTGATAAACATTTTTATCCCGATTATTTAAATTTACCAAATTATTATCTAAATTAACACCCATTAAATCATCATTTATTTTACATTCCCTAAGTTGAGACAAATGTCTTTTCCAAACTATTTCTGATTCAAAAACTCTAATTAAATAATATCGTGGACCTAATATTTTTAAAATGACACCTATTGTCCAAAGAGGTTTTCCTTTTCGGTAATCTTTTGCAAAAACATTTTGTCCGGTACGAAATGTACATGAACGATTTCCTTTATAGTATCGTTTTTGACTATACTGTACAGATTTAACCTTCTCTCTAACTTTTGAGTTATCAAATTTTTCTATTTCAAATTTTGGTTTAACTAAATCTAATCTAGTTCTAATATTTCTATTAAACAACAATTGAGCTGGAGATACGCCTGTTGTACAATGTGGAGTGGTACGATAATGCAATAAAAATTTACATAAAGAGGTATTTATATTATTTAATTTATTTACGTCATATTCTTTGATTAAAAATTGCTTTACCGTACCAACTGAATTTTCGGCGGCTCCATTTGTTGCTGGAAAATACGGTGCTGAGGTAATATGTGCAATTCCATTGATTTTACAAAATTGGTTAAACATTTCTGAATCAAACTGAGTACCGTTGTCACTTACGATTTTCTGGGGTAACCCAAAACGTGAAAAACATTCTCGTAAAGTGTCTACTACTGCACTGGAAGTTGTTGACTTCATCGGCCAAACCTCCAACCATTTGCTGTGCGCATCAGTTAAAATCAAATAAGATTTTCCGTATAACGGACCTAAAAAATCTATGTGGACTCGCTCCCATGGCTGTTCAGGCCATGGCCAAGGCATTAATTCACTGGAATTCGGCGATTTTTTTATTTTGTTACAAATTGTACATGATTGTGCTAGATTTTCAATGTGTTTATTCATGGTGGGCCACCATATGTACGAACGTGCGAGAGATTTCATTTTGACTATGCCAAAATGTGCCGTATGTAACTCTTTTAACATTTTGTTTTGTAAAACTTCGGGTATAATTACCCTATGACCCCACATTAGAATGTTACTTTCTATTGTGATTTCATTTTTCCGCCTAAAATAAGGTTGAATTTTAATATTTTTTTCAGTCTCTGGCCACCCTTTGGCCGTATAATTGAAAATTGTGTTTAACTCCGGATCTTTTTTACTCTCTCGTCTTATTACGTCAACATCAACTGATACGTTGGAATTATCTAAAAAATTTAAATATGATACAGTATTATACTGATCATGAGCTGTATCATTCATCGGCAATCGCGATAATGCGTCCGCTTTATTTTTATTACTTCTTACATACTGTATTTTAAATTGATATCTTGACAAAAAAAATAGCGTATCGTTGCAATCTACTTGCACATAGTGTCGGCAAACCCTTTTTACAACCAAATATCGCCAGTAATGGTTTATTATCGGTTTCTAAAATAAATTCGTTTCCGTATAAATATTGGTGGAACTTTTGGACTCCAAAAACTACCGCTAACGCTTCTTTGTCAATATGTGCATAGTTTTCTTGCGTTTTCGTCAGAACACGCGATGCATATGCGATAGGCCTCTCAATGCCCGACGCGTAAACATGAGATAAGACCGCCCCCAAACCATAAGGGCTAGCATCCACGGTCAATTTTAATTGCATATTTGGGTCAAAATGCGCTAACACTCTATTTGATACCAATTCTTCTTTAATTTTAAGAAATGCTTTCTCGCAATCACCTGTCCATCCCCACACTGAATCTTTATGTAATAAATTATACAAAGGTTTCAAAATTGTTGCCATATTCGGAATGAATTTTTGATAATATGTAACTAAACCTAAGAAAGATTTTAATTTTGAAACGTCACTTGGTACCGAAATTTTCTTTATGGCTTCTATTTTGTCCGGTGTCGTATGTAATCCATCTTTGTCGATTACATGTCCGAGATACGTAACGGATTTCTGTAAAAAATAACATTTTTCGCGCCTAACTCTAAGCCCTGCATTTCTTAACCGTTTTAATACTTCAGCGATTCTAGCTAAGTGTATTTCACGGGTTTCTCCGGTTATTAAAATATCGTCCAGAAATACAAAAACGCCATCTATTCCTAAAAGTAACCCTTCCATTATCTTTTGGAATTTAGATGGGGCGGACGCTAATCCGAAACATAATCTTTTGTACCTAAACAATCCGCGATGCGTACTAATTGTTGTGAGTTCTCGTGAACTCTCATCTAATAATACCTGTAAATAAGCATTGGATAGGTCAATTTTTTGTAAACTCTTTGCCTCCTTTTAATCCTGCAAATAATTCCTCAATCCTAGGTAAGGGGTATTTATCTACTTCTAAATAAGGGTTTACTGTGACTTTAAAGTCACCGCAGATACGAACATCTCCGTTATCTTTTAAAACTGGGACTATTGGACTGGCCCAATTACTATAAGTTACACTCTCGATTATATTTTCAGCCACCAATCTGTTCAATTCTTCTTCTACTTTTCCTTTAAGTGAAAAAGGCAATGTTCTAGGTTTAAAATATTTAGGTGTATATCCCTCTTTTAATTTTAAAGTAGCTGAACCTTCGTTAAAAGTACCTAACCCTTCTTTAAATACTTCCGCATTGTCCTTAATTACTTTTTCAAGGCTATTTTTATCGTTTTGTACAAAATTTAATTCTCTTAGCCCTAAATTACATTATCTTAGCCAATCACGACCTAATAATGGTGGTCCGCCCCCAGAAATGACAAAAAGTTCAATCATGCACAATTTATTTTCATACGAAACTTCCAGTTTTAAAAAACCTAAGGGTTTTTCCGGCCTTCCAGTGTAGTTTCTGATCAAAATACGAGTAGGATATAAATTATAATTTGAAAAATACTCACGCCAGATTACCTCAGAAATTGCACTTATTGAAGCACCCGTATCTACCTGCATTTTTAGAGAAATACTATCAACTTTGACATCTACCCATAGGGGTTCATGGGGATTTATAATGCAAATCCAATTTTTCTACTAATACCTTATAGTTCTTGCCTTCGGGTTCGGATGGTAGAAATAAACTTGCCAGCAGCGTGAAAGAACTTTCATTTAATAAATTTAACAATATAGCACTTTTCTTCTTTTCACATTCTACCGCGTTCGCGAGGAAAAATTGGTCCAATTTTCTTTTATAAATGTTCCAATCTTGATTATCGGGGTTAAACTCCGTAAGTTGCCCAATAAAACTCGCCATTTTCTCGTTTTAACTCGTCGCCACTGTGATGTTCTGTTAATGTTTCTTTATTGAAAAACAACTTAAGACTATTACAAAGAAATTACATAAAAATACTTGCATTCTGTTATCAAGATCCCCACCTTGATGACGACATGCGCAAGTTATTACAATAATATGTATAATATATCACAAATCAATTACTAGATAATTTATGATAAAAATAACTGATGCTTATATCTCTGTTTAAATTTATTGTGTGAGTAGGATTTCATATGAACGGGAACATTGTTGTAAACTGTCGGAGCACTGTATGAGTAGGATCGTTTAAAAAATTCAGATTTGTGCGGCGGTATATTAAGGATAGAAGTGTGACGTAAAGGAAGATTGTGGCACCTAGTTCTGGTAACTAATTTTTTAACTAAATATCTGGGGAACTGATCATTAAGCAACTTATGTACAAAGGTAGCATAATGTAATTTCCTACGTTTTTCCATATTCAACCATTGAAGAGTTTTCAGCCCTTCAGAAGTCGGAGATCTCCTTCGCAAAGATAAGACGAATCTAACACAACAGTTTTGGGTTTTTTGAATGCGCTGTTTGTCTATAGCGGAAAAACAAGGGCCATACAAAATATCACCGTAGTTGAATATGGAAAGCACCAGACTGTTAGCTAAAGATTTCCTCAGACTTTTTGATAAACAGAATCGATTCATATACAAGTTTTTCAAAGCAAGGAAAGCTCTTTTCAACAGAGAACTTATATATGACTTGAACCTCAGTTGAGTATCCATAATGATTCCCAGATTTTTATGTTCCTCGACTACTGGGAGTGTGGACCCATTTAGTACAATATTAAAATTTTGCGCTACTAGATCGCGTTTTGATTTATTGCCAAAGAGCATTATAGCTGATTTAGATGCATTTAGACTGAGACAGTGGTTTGTAGAGAAATCTAAAAGCGAAGACAAGTCTGTTTCAAAATTGTGAACTGCAGTTTCCAACATTTCAGGTTTAAAAGATAAATGAAGCTGAGCATCGTCAGCAAAGAGTCGCAATTTACAATGACTTAAGGCTTTCTTCATATCAAAAATGTACACAGAGTACAATATAGGTCCTAAACAAGAACCTTGAGGTACCCCTTTAGAGATAGATAGAGGTGAAGAGAGCATGTTGTTAAAATACACACTTTGCTTACGGTTGGTCAGATATTGTTGGAAAAATGAGATACTAACTGCATCAAAACCTATATAGGATAGTTTATTTAAGAGAATACAGTGATTAATACTGTCAAATGCTTTGGAGTAGTCTAATAGGGTTAAGCAGGTAAGATAATTTTGATCGGTAGCTGTTACAATTTGATCTGTAACATCAAGTAGAGCTGTAGTGGTACTGTGTCCAGAACGAAACCCTGACTGTGATTCAGGTATTATATTGTTAGAAAATAAATAGTGACAGATTTGCTTGTAAACAATTTTTTCTAAGATCTTACTTAAGAAGTTCAAAATACTTATGGGACGCAAATCAGATACAGATTCTGGATTTTTTATTTTGGCTAAAGGGGTAACAATTGCATGCTTCCATAGTTCTGGAAAAACTCCATTATTCAAACAATAATTTATAATATAAGTAAGTTGAGGCAAAATCATTGGTATTGCAAGTTGAATGAGTTTAAGATTAATGCCATCTATCCCAGTACTCATGGAATTAAAGGAACCAATTATTAATTCCACTTGGTCTTCATTGACGGTAGAAAAATTGAAGGAAATGTTGCTATTAAATTTATGTGTTTTGTAGAACTCAACAGTATTTGGGTTGGGGTCAGAATTAGGAACTGCATTAGTGAAATATGTATTTATGGAGGATGCATCGAAAAGTTCAGTGGGAATATCATTTTTCGGCCTGTTGTAGATACCACATTGTCTTAGTACGCGCCAGTGATTTTTAGGGGGTTCATTTTTTAATTTGTACTGAATGTAAGCTTTTTTCTCTTTCTTAATTGCATCAGCCGTAAAATTTCTTAGTACTTTATAGTAGTCCCAATGTGACGCTGAGCGTTTTTTTCTGAATCTCCGAAAAGCATTATTACGTAGTTTAATTAATAATTTTATATTGTCAGTTATCCAAGGTTTGCGCATCTTTCTAGAATTGACATATTTAATTGGACAAAATTTATCGTACGCGGTAATTAAAACTTTGTTGAAAAATGATATTTTTTCATTTATATTTTTCAGGCAATATAATTCTTGCCAATTAATACCTAACATATATTGTTTAAATTCCACGTAGTTAAAGTTGCTAAATGAACGAAACTCCAATATTGATGCTTTTTTAGCAGGTTTATTCAATGACAGCTCGCAAAATGTAAGCCTGTGATCGGAAATATGATGCATATTGATAGTTCCTACCGCGTCACAAATAGAAATATCAGAGGTAATTATAAAATCTACTAGGGATTCAGAGGTAGGTGTGATGCGTGTAGTTTCATTGATTACCTGTGTCAGATCGTAACACTTTAACATATCCAAAAAACGAAGAACCTTGGAATCATCCTGATCAAACAAATTTATATTAAAATCGCCCAAACATATTAAAGAGTCACACGCAGGAAGACAAGAAATTACTGCATTCTCGAAAGAGCACAAAAAATCGCTAAAATTTCCTTTAGGAGGTCTATAAACTACCCCGCAACAAATTTTTTTGTTTAATAATTTAAACGTAATCCATAGCTGTTCAATGCTATTAATTGATATATTAGTTTCAGTTAATATTTTGAAATTTATGTTCCTATGAATATAAAATCCAACTCCACCGCCACTCTTATCAGCACGCGGACAGTTTATAAAAGTGTATTCTGGCATAGAGTACGGTGTTACCTCATTGCTGCTGTAAATCCAAGATTCGCTAATTCCTAAAATATCATAACTCTCACCTGAACATTTATCCTTAAAGTCACTAAAGTGACTAGCCAATGAGCGCACATTACAATGCGCTATTTTATATTTCATATTCTATCTTAAACGGTTGTCAGCTGGCAGCTTTTCTTTGAACATAATTGAAAAAAAAAAAAAAAACAAAAACAGGGCAAAGATTGTTTACCGAACATAGTTGAAAATACAATATAAATCTAATTATATACGTATACATTAAATAATACAGAAAAAAAAAATAGGGAGAATATAGAGTAGCATAATTATTATCAATATTATTTCCTTTTTCTCTTCATTTTAATTATATAGAATACATTTAATATGAACACCATTATACATGTGGAAAAAGGTATAAAATTTAATAGAGAAATTCAATAATTTAATTTAATATATTAATCATTTAAAGTAAAGAAGCAAAAATAAAAATCAAAGAGAAAAAAAAAAACAAAAAAAGAATAATAATAATATTACAAATACATATACACTTGCATGCATACATATTTAGTTCACAGATACACCGACTCACACCTGCAAATCATAAGATGGTGACGTAGGAGTGGTCAAACTTAAACCTGCAGATTAATAGATAACATGTTAACATACGATTAACAGGCGTGGTCAGAGATCAATGAACTCTATTAAATTAACAAATTTACAATAAATTAAATTAATAATATTAATAATTTTCATGCTAAATACACTAACTATAAATATTCATTATCAATTAAATGGACCAATAAGATTGTTTAATTGCATTTCACTAATAATTTTCACTTTCTGATCTTTGATTTTAACATAAACAAGGCCATCCCGTGTCCATACATTTTTCTGAGTGAATGATTCTGCTGCCTTGTTAAACAATTTAATATTGTTTATTGTTAAATCCTCGCGCACCACTACACCTGTACCTTTTAAAAGACGCTTCTTCCGGAAAACACTTTCACGATCATTGTATCGGGTGAATTTTACGATAATAGCCCTGGACTTACCCTCTTTTGTCCTACCGAGTCGATGAGAGCGATCGATGGCTTCTTTTGGAAGAGAGATCTTCAACTTATCATGGAACAGCTTGTTCACAACCTCATCCGTGTTTTCGTTTAAAGCCTCAGGTACGCCAAAGATTCGAAGACAGTTCCTTCGCGAGTACTGCTCAAGATACTGTAGTCGGCCATCAAGTGTTAATAGCTGATGGGCTCTAGCTGCGAGCTCCTTTTCCAAAATAGGGTGTTCTCCCTCTTGGTTTTCTTTCCCTTCCGGACCACGGCTTCCGTGACGCTCCTCAGGAACTCCACTCTACCTTCCTGAAGTCCGTCCTTGGCCATGCAGACCAGGTCGGGAAATCTATCTGCCAAGCCCTTCATGACACTGCCTTCAGGGTCTAGGCCCGGGTACACGATAACGGCTAGGTCTTCTTTTACGTCGGCCTTTGTCATGTTACCGGGCTCCATAGTGGTAGTAACATGCTTCCGTCCAAACGCTGTCTAGTATCGGCGCTAGATCTGCGAAGGTTCCCCCACCAGCCAGCATTACGGTGAGCCTATTGTTCCGTTCCGCCCGGGTTGCCTCTTCAGATCCAGCTTCCGATACCGGGTCCGTCTGCGTTTCAATACTTGCCGTATTACACGCCTCCTTGCTGACCCTTTTCAGCCGCTTCTCCGTCGACGATTCCCGGAGCTTCTGCAGCTTAGGGGTTGTGACCGCCACATGCCATTTGAGCTCCTTTACCGCCTCCTTGAGGCGGATTTTCGTGTTCGGTGTCCCGTCCACTATACCAGCTAGTATGTTCGTCGCCATGGTTAGAAATTTCATGGCTTCGGCAAACTCCTCCTCTCTCTCGCCCTCGGACTCCTCTCGTTCCCTCCCTCTTTTAATCGAGGTCGGGTTCGAGATAACGTTCGTCTTGTCCTTCGCTGTGGCGAAGAGTGCGGCTATGCTATTGCGTCTCGTAGCTCTCACCGTGCCAGCTCCAGCCTGGGCTTTACTCTGGCTCTTCCTCAGATCGTCCTCTTCGGCCACAACGAGGACCTCCGCCTCCTTCTCCGCTGCAGTTGGAGTGCAGCCCTTGTCTTTCCGTGGTGGCGACGTTCGCCGCGTGGCACCACTCTTCTTAAAAACTTCCTCTACGCTTACGTCGTTTTGGTCCCCCCTATTCTTACTTTCCATGATTGTTGTCTTGCCATCGCATCGTGTGTGATAGAGCAGGCCAGAAGGTTAGGAACGGGTGTACCCTCGGACTCTTGTCCTACCCCAGTTCCCTGAAACCTAACCTTGTTCTGTTTATCCGGCCCCGGAATACACGGATGGGCCGGGCCCGCTCGGCGCAGTAGGAGATCCGACACCACCTACTCATTGCACACTTCCCGATCAAAGTCCGAAGCGGCTGGTTCCTGACTCACAGAAGCTCCTCAACCCCGTGGCCCGAGGAACCCCACCCTCAATTCACCAACTTTTGGCCACGGAGCCTCTGAGCACGACCCACGCGAGTATTGTGAGAGCCGATCATTTGGCTCTTCCGCCCCCTCGGCCATTGTGACGTAAAGTCATCCTCTGCCCTCGGGGCTGTTGGCCGGTTATCTTGAAAATGAAAATTAGAAGATAACCCCTAGCTCTAGTTACCTAATAGCGTTGGGCGGTGACAAGGGTTGGTCAAGCGCGGCCGATAGTGAGGATTAAAGGTCGATCTCACCCCAGACAAGTTGAAGCAATATGAGATCTTGAGAGATAGGCCCCTAGGTGGGGTGGACACAGTGAAAATTAAACAGTCTCTGGCCTCGAGTAAACTAGATGCATCAGGCACAGAAGAAATCAAGTGAGTCGGGCAGGAGAGCCCGAATAGAGCGAACGACAGAGGTGAGTTTGACCCAGAGCTGAGTAAGGGGAGTCAACACGCAGCTAGAGTGCGTCGGGCTCCGACCCCGGAGCGTGCTTGCGCAAGCCCCCGAGGGAAACCCGTAGCACCCGGCCTGGTATAGGGCTGCTTCCTAATGTCCCTCAACAGGCTGTTGGGGAGTTAGGAGGGAGGAGAAATATGAAATACGTGTGGGCCTGGCTCGCATTCAACGAATCAGGTCCTGAAGTACAAGAGTTGGGTCAATGAGTGGGAGATGGGAGAAAGGAGTGTGACATAAGTAAGTAGAAGAAGTGTCACGCTCGATCAGTGTCTCTGTACAAGGTGTGTGACACAAGTAAGTAGAAGAAGTGTCACGCTCGATCAGTGTCTCTGTACAAGGTGTATAGTGGCACGATTTATTATCGAGGTTCTCCCCTCTAGATCCGATGGTTTTAGTCACCTGGCCACTTCCGGCTTGGGTCAGGAGTGGGCGGGCTATCAGGTGCACCACGAGAAGGACGCATTTATGTTGCGTGGCCTAATACCCAGGGAGTTGCATATACCGCAGTATGTACTTTCCGTGCAATGGTATTTCGGCTCTTCCATTCGGTCTTGGGCTTGGCCCCTGTTTTACGAGGCTAGCCAGTCCATATGCAAGGCGAACTCGTCTAATGCCCGCGTGGTTAGACGCACGGTTCTCCGAGGCTTCACCAAGTGTCAATCAGTTACCCGCTCTCTCCGGATGCGAGTGTCTATAACTCGACCTTTGAGTTGCCATGATGTCTACGCAAGATGGTTCCATTAGAGAGTTGGTGACAGTATGTGCAGTAGAGAACTTGCTCAGTTCCCCCCTGTCCACCCCGTCCCGATCTTCCTGATAATCAGGCGGGGGCTCAGGTGGTTGTAGGGCGCGGTCTCCTGGCAGTGGTAAATCGTACCCCAGGAGCGCCCTGCTCGGCGTGCAGCCCGTGGCTGCGTTGAGACGTGTTCTCAAGTCTCTCAGGATAGCGGGCAGGTGCAGTGGTATGGGGTACACTCATTTAGTATGAGGCTGGCCCTGAATCCGCATACGTAGTCCTTTTTTTATTTCTTGGTTTCGTCTTTCGACAGGGTTCGCTCGTGGGTGATAAATTCCCGTATAGTGAGCCTCGGCACCCCACCTTCTACATGCTCGCGTCCAGCGACGGCTCGTAAACTGGGGACCGTTATCTGACAGAACCACTTGCGGATAGCCGAACCTGTCGAAGACATTTTCTTCTAGTAGTTTTATTATTACTTGGGCTCGCGGTTCTCCCGTTGGGAACGCTTCTACCCATTTCGTAAATGTGTCCGTGGCCACCAGTATGTGGGTTCTCCCTGATGCGGACTTTTCCACGGAGCGATCGAGGCTCTTGTTTTGAGCGGGGCGGCAGTTTGTGCTGCGCCCGGTTTGTTAACTGCACATGTGAGACATCGTTGCACGTAGCTCCATACGTCTTGTTTAATGTCCGGCCATAGATAGCGCTGCGCTATGGCTCGGTGTGTTTCCTCTCGTCCCGGATGACCTGACTCGTCATGGTGGACAGAGAGTACTTTGGCTCTCATGGCCTCAGGCACATAGAGCTGGTTTTGTATCCCCGGCGGGGCGATGAACCAGAGAAACCCATCTCTTTCTACGGCTCTCGTAGTTTCTCCAAGCATTCTTGAGTCCGGCCATCCTAGCCTTGACTCACTTTGACCTGCTCCGGCAGAGGTGTCTCCTTTAGCAAATCATTTATTTGACCGCGCACGGGCGGCAACATTCGAGCCGTGTCATCTTCTGTGGTGACTTCACCACTGTCAGGCTGCCGTGAAAGAGCGTCTGCGAGCTCGTTTTCACTTCCTGGACAACGTTGCGTGGTGCAATCAAATTCCTGCGACCATATTAAGAGTTTGGCCTGATCGTTCTTAAAGCGGTGCAGCCAAGTTAGCGCTCGGGAGTCCGTCATCGCGGTAAAGCTGTGTCCTTCCAGGAGAGGCCTATACCACTTAACCGCCCATACTAGCGCTAAGCACTTCTGCTCATTTATATGATATCGGCGCTTGGTTTCTGTTAACCGTGCGCTCGCATAGCTTATTATTCGGCGCTTGTCTCCGTCCTGTTGATAGAGAACAGAAGCCGAGGCCATGCCCACTTGCGTCTGTCTGTAGGACATACGGCAGATCCGCTCGGGGTCGATGTAATTGTAATGGCTTCTGGAATGCGGCCTTTATCTCGCGCACCGTATCCTCTGCTTCAAGAGTCCGCTTGAATTTCTTCTTGATTGAAAGGTCTGTGAGAGGAGCGCTGAGGCTGGCAAAGTTTGCCACGTAGTCCCGCACCAAGTTGCATAAGCCTAATAGCTGCCGTAGTTCTTTTCGCGTTTTCGGAGTCTTGAACTTGGAAACCTGCGCTAGATGTTTTTCCATGGGCTGCGTCGCGTCGTTGGAAATGGTGTACCCGAGATATGTAAAGCGGTTCTTCCCGAACTCGCATTTCTCGGGTGCCAACCGTAACCCATGTTCTTGTAGTCGTTCGAACACCATAGTTAGGTGTCGCAGGTGTTCCTCATGATCTCTCGAAAATATTATTATGTCGTCGAGGTAGACCTTACTAAATTTATGTAGGCTACCTGCCAGTACTTCCTGAGACATCAGTCTCTGAAACGTACTTGGACTGTTTCTTAACCCGTACGGCATTACGTTGAACTGGTATTGTCCGCTGTCGGGTGTTGAGAACGCCGTTATTTCTTTTGATTCCGGGGACATGGGTATTTGCCAGTACCCGGATTTCAAATCTAGCGATGTAAACACACGCGCCTCCCCTAGAGCGCGCAGTGTGTCTTGAATAATGGGCATTGGCGAGGGTTCACTCACGGTAGCCTCATTAATCTTTCTATAGTCTACAAAAAACCGCGGCGCGCCGTCTTTCTTGCGGACTATCGCTACCGGGCTTGTGTAGGGACACGTTGATGGGGAGATTATCCCTGACTCCAGCATTTCTTCCCCCTGTTCTTGGATTGTTTGCTTTTTTTGGTCGCTCACTCGGTATGGTGGCGTGCGGATCGGTTCACCGTGCTTCAGAGTAATACGATGTTGGACCGTTCGCGTGCCAGAGTGACGTCTGCGACTGTCTGTGACCTCCGGAAACCTTCGAAAAATCTCGTTGAAACGTGGTACGAGTTTCTCCGGAAATCCGTGGTCCAATTTTGCCATACATGCCGCTGGGATCGGATCTCCTGCGGTGTCGGCCGCATCCGTGGTTACCCAGAAGGCCGTACGTCTTTCGTCTTTGCCGAAGTGCATACAGCGGCGGCTAATATCGAGGGTTGCTTGATGTTCATCGAGCCATGGGTACCCTAATATGCACTCGACTCGCAGATTTTCGCAGACTAGAAAAGTAGTTAGACTAATCTGCCCTTCTATTTCAATCTCCGCTACATCTTTGCCCGTGACGCGCATCACGTGTCCTTCGGCATCTAGCGGGATTAGTTGGTGTTGCTCGTGGTTTACTTCCACGAGGTCGTCGCGCACGCAGTTTTATGCTGCTGCGGTGTCGAGGAGCGAATTTATTTCGCGTCCATTCATCTTCATGTTGATCGTCGGTAGCATCTCGCCAGTGACGGCGAGCAGGGCTAGGCCATCCCCTGAGCCCTCTACGCGTTTTTTTGTGATTTCACCGCTGCGGATGTCGAGGGTTTCGGCGCACCGTCCCTAGTAGGACGGGTAGGACTTCGCCCAGGTTGGGATTCGCGTCTAGCGACTGGGCAATGGGCCCGCCAATGAGCTCCACTGCAAACCGGACAGGGGCCCGGTGACTTAACCGGCCCTGTCGTGGGGTAGTAACTTCTCCCCTGAGAAGTTTGTTTCGTTGGAATTGAAGATGCGCGTGCCGGTTGAGGCACATTGGGGGGGGGGGGGATTTTGCGCGTTGATAATACGCGGTTTGGGGAGGTGGTGTACGTGCGAATGGTGGCACGTATGGACCATTTTGCGCACGCATGGATAGCGGCGCGTAATATGCGGGCGCGCGCTGTGATGATGAGCGTTCGGCGGGGGGTACGCTCTCGATGACTGAGCGACCGGTCGATGATCCTGCTGTGACTCGTCCAAAATAGTGACAAGGTCCAACAGTTCGTCGAATATATTAATCGTGCGTTGCGCTAACGCAAACCGGTAATCCGGTCTCATGAGGCTAATGGTGGCCTGAAGAAGGTCAGCCTCCGTTGATGCGCAACGGTGCGCAAGAGGCGTTTTGCGCGCCACGAAGTCCCTGCCTGGTTCACGGGGACCTTGCAGATCCGTGAGCAGGGTTATATTGATACGTGACCTAACATCGGGGCAGTTAAAACGATCCATGAAGCGTCTCCTGAAGAGATCCTACTCCATGGTCAGGTTTGAGAGAGGCTCAAACCATCGTTTTGCCTCCCCCATTAGGCAATCTGACATACCATCCAGGAAGTCCTCTTTGGCCGTTCCGGATTCGCGAAGGTATGTCTTAATCTTCGTAAAGAAGCGTACAGGGTCTTCATGGAGTTTCCCTGAACATTGGGGGAGGCTTAGTAGTAGTTGGACGCCAACGAGACTCAAGAGAGCCGGCCAGTCCGTCTCGTAGGAGTCTGGCAAGCTACTGTACCGCATCGCGGTCTGGGGAACTGTCGCGAACAGTTGAATGTGTACTGCAAAGACGCTCGGCGTTTTCCAGCCTAGAAAGGCACTTAGTATGGCGTTTAGCCGGCATCTTGTGCGTAAGTGATTCCCAGTATTGAACTGGAATGTTAGAGGACGAGGGCCCCACGCAAGGGCGCCAAAATGGCGCATCGAATCGTGGAACACAAAGCCCCACGTTACGAAGCTAAAATCTTACGGGTAGGGGCCTCTGGAGAGGTTCTCAGGTCCCTAACGGCGTGATATTTGGGAGAACTGCTCCCTTGTCCCACCCGTCAACAATCTACCTGCTTAGCTCAGACGAGTAGAGTTCACATTCCCGACTTGGCTTGGAGAGCCCAACACTTTACTAAGGTCTCTCTGAAAATATAAAAAGGGGGTGTCTACAAATAATACCAACGGATACAAGTTAGGCATTTATTGAGTACAGGTTGACAATACAAGCAAAAGGTATATCAAAGAACATAAAGTGAAACAGGCGGTGTATAAAGGGTAGAGGAGGTTTTGGTAGTGCTTGGGGGCTCCGCTTGGGGACTCCTTGCGGTGGTGGCGGTTGGTGACAAGTTGTCGGTGACAACGCTCTGATGCTTTAGAGTACCCACACGGCCCTTTATGTCCGGTGTGGCGTAACTCTGTCCTAGGGTCCGCGCGGGAGCTGCGGTTGGTAGTGCCGGATTCCAGGCGGCGATACGATGTTTCCGAGCGTCCGCTCGGTTTCGCGCGCCGGGAAGGGCGTATCTCGACCTTGGGAGCCGCGCGAGAGCTGCGGTTGGTTTCGCTAGCTTCCGGACGATGTCCCGAGTCCGTGGAGCGGTCTGTTGCGATTTTGCCATAGTAAATGTCTAACTTGTATCCATTGGTATTATTTGTAGACAGTCCCCCTTTTATATTTTCAGAGAGAACTTAGTAAAGTGTTAGGCTCTTCAAGCCAAGGCGGTGCACTGTGAACTCTACTCGTCTGAGCCTGTAAGCAGGTAGATTATTGACGGGTGGGACGAGGGAGCGGTTCTCCCGAATCTCACGCCGTTAGGGACCTGAGGACCTCTTCAGAGGCCCCTCCTCGTAACATTTTGGCTTCGTAACGTGGGGCTTGTGTTCCATGTTTCGGTGCGCCATTTTGGCGCCCTTGCGTGGGGCTTTCGACTTCTAATATTTCAGTTCGATACTGGGAATCACTTACGCACAAGATGCCGGCTGAACGCCGCACTAAGCGTCTGTCCAGTACGCAATCAACTGTTCGCGACAGTTCCCCAGACCGCGATTGCCAGACTCCTACGAGACGGACTGGCCGGCTCTCTTGAGTCTCGTTGGCGTCCAACTACTACTAAGCCCCCCCCCCAATTTTCAGGGAAACTCTACGAAGACCCTGTACTCTTCTTTACGAAGATTGAGACACACCTTCACGAATCCGGAACGGCCAAAGAGGACTTCCTGGATGGTATGTCAGATTGCCTAACGGGGGAGGCAAAACGATGGTTTGAGCCTCTCTCAAACCTGACCATGGAGTGGGATCTCTTCAGAAGACGCTTCATGGATCGTTTTAACGGCCCCGATGCTAGGACACGTATCAATATAACCCTGCTCACGGATCCACAAGGTCCCCGTGAACCAGGCAGGGACTTCGTGGCGCGCAAGATGTCTCTTGCGCGCACCGTTGCGCAACAACGGAGGCTGACCTTCAGGCCACCATAAGCCTCATTAGGCCGGATTACCGGTTTGCGCTAGCGCAACGGACGATTAATATATTCGGTGAACTGTTGGTTCTCGTCACTATTTTGGACGAGTCACAGCAGGATCATCGACCGGTCGCTCAGTCATCGAGAGCGTACCCCCCGCCGAACGCGCATCATCGCAGCGCGCGCCCGCCAATTACGCGCCGCAACCCATGCGTGCGCAAAATGGTCCATACGTGCCACCATTCGCACGTACACCACCTCCTCCAGCCGCGTATCAACAACGCGCAAAATCCCCTCCTAATGTGCCTCGACCGGCACGCGCAGTTTCAACTCCAACAAACCCAACTTCTCAGGGGAGAAGTTACTACCCCACGACAGGGCCGGTTAAGTCACCGGGCCCCTGTCCAGTCTGCAGTGGAGCTCACTGGCGGGCCCATTGCCCAGTCGCTAGACGCGAATCCCAACCTGCGCGAAGTCCTACCCCTCCTACTAGGGACGGTTCGCCGAAACCCTCGACGTCCGCAGCAGTGAAATCACCAAAAAAACGCGTAGAGGGCTCGGGGGACGGCCTGGCCCTGCTCGCCGTCACTGGCGTGATGCTGCCAACGATCAACATGAAGATGAACGGACGCGAAGTAATTTCGCCCCTCGACAACGCAGCAGCATACAACTACGTGCGCGAAGACCTCGTGGAAGTAAACCACGAGCAACACCAACTGATCCCGCTAGCTGCCGAAGGACACGTGATGCGCGTCATTGGCAAAGAAGTAGCGGAGATTGAAATAGAAGGGCAGACTAGTCTCACTACTTTTCTAGTCTGCGACAATCTGCGAGTCGAGTGCATATTAGGGTACCCATGGCTCGATGAACATCAAGTCACCCTCGATATTAGCCGCCGCTGTATGCACTTCGGCAAGGACGAAAGACGTACGGCCTTCTGGGTAACCACGGATGCGGCAGACACCACAGAAGATCCGATCCCAGCGGCATGTGTGGCAAAATTGGACCACGGATTTCCGGAGGAACTCGTACCACGATTCAACGAGATTTTCCGAAGTTTTCCGGAGGTCACAGACAGTCGCAGACATCACTCTGGCACGCGAAAGGTCCAACATCGTATTACTCTGAAACACGATGAACCGATCCGCACGCCACCATACTGAGTGAGCGACCAAAAAAAGCAAACCGTCCAAAAACAGGTGGAAGAAATGTTGGAGACAGGGATAATTTCCCCATCAACGTCTCCCTACACAAGCCCGGTAGTGATAGTCCGCGAGAAAGACGGCACACCGCGGTTTTTTGTAGACTATAGAAAGATTAATGAGGCTACTGTGAGCGAACCCTCGCCAATGCCTATCATTCAAGACACACTGCTCGACCGGTGGGAGGCGCGTGTGTTTTCATCGCTAGATTTGAAATCCGGGTACTGGCAAATACCCATGTCCCCGGAATCAAAAGAAATTACGGCGTTCTCAACACCCGACGGTGGACATTACCAGTTCAACGTAATGCCGTTCGGGTTAAGGAACAGTCCAAGTACGTTTCAGAGACTGATGTCTCAGGAAGTAGTGGCAGGTAGCCTACATAAGTTTAGTAAGTTCTACCTCGACGACATAATAATATTTTCGAGAAATCATGAGGAACACCTGCGACACCTAACTATGGTGTTCGAGCGACTACAAGAACATGGGTTACGGTTGGCACCCGAGAAATGCTAGTTCAGGAAGAACCGCATTACATATCTCGGGCAGACCATTTCCAACGATGTAACGCAGCCCATGGGAAAACATCTAGCGCAGGTTTCCAAATTCAAGACTCCGAAAACGCGAAAAGAACTAAGGCAGCTATTAGGCTTATGCAACTGGGTGCGGAACTACGTGGCAAACTTTGCCAGCCTCAGCGCTCCTCTCACTGACCTTCTTTCGAGCAAGAAGAAATTCAAGTGGACTCTTGAAGCAGAGAATGCGTTGCGCGAGATAAAGGCCGCATTCCAGAAGCCATTACAAGTACATCGACCCCGAGTGGATCTGCCGTATGTCCTACAGACAGACGCAAGTGGGCATGGCCTCGGCGCCGTTCTCTATCAACAGGACGAAGACCAGCGCCGAATAATAAGCTATGCGAGCGCACGGTTAACAGAAACCGAGCGCCGATATCATATAAATGAGCAGGAGTGCTTAGCGCTAGTATGGGCGGTTAAGCGGTATAGGCGTCTCCTGGAAGGACAGCACTTTACCGCGACAGACTCCCGAGCGCTAACCTGGCAGCACCGCTTTAAGAATGATAAGGCCAAACTCTTAAGATGGCTGCTCTTATTGCAGGAATTTGATTTCACCACGCAACATTGTCCAGGAAATGAAAAGGAGCTCGCAGACGCTCTTTTACGGCAGCCTGACAATGGTGAAGTCATCACAGAAGATGACACGGCTCGAATGTTGCCGCCCGTGCGCGGTCTCATAAATACATTGCTATGGGAGACACCTCTGCCGTAGCAGGTCCAAGTGAGTCAAGGCTAAGACGGCCGGACTCAAGAATGCTTGGAGAAACTACGAGAGCCGCCAACCGCAGAAAACGCCATCTACCAAGAAGCTTTGGTAGAAAAAGATGGGTTTCTCTGGTTCATCGCCCCGCCGGGGATACAAAACCAGCTGTAAAAGCTGGCAAATTACTCTCTGTCCACCATGACGAGTCAGGTCATCCGGGACGAGAGGAAACACACCGAGCCATAGCGCAGCGCTATCTATGGCCGGACATTAAACAACACGTGGAGCTACGTGCAACGATGTCTCACATGTGCAGCTAACAAACCAGGCGCAGCACAAACTGCCGCCCCGCTCAAACCAAGAGCCCCGATCGCTCCGTGGAAAAGTCCGCATCAGGGAGAACCCACATTCTGGTGGCCACGGACACCTTTACGAAATGGGTAAAAGCGTTCCCAACGGGAGAACCGCGAGCCCAAGTAATAATAAAACTACTAGAAGAAAATGTCTTCGACAGGTTCGGCTATCCGCAAGTGGTGCTATCAGATAACGGTCCCCAGTTTACGAGTCGTCGCTGGACGCGAGCATGCAGAAGGTGGGGTGCCGAGGCCCACTATACGGGAATTTATCACCCACGAGCGAACCTTGTCGAAAGACGAAATCAAGAAATAAAAAAAGGACTACGTATGCGGATGCAGGGCCAGCTCCATACCAAATGGGTACTGCACCTGCCCGCTATCCTTAGAGACTCTAGAACACGTCTCAACGCAGCCACGGGCTGCACGCCAAGCAGGGCGCTCCTGGGGTACGATTTACCACTGCCAGGAGACCGCGCCCTACAACTACCTGATCCCCCGCCTGATTATCACGAAGATCGGGTCGAGCGGAACGAGGATATCCGCCAGCATACACTCCGGTACCAAACTAGATATACCGGAGGTGAAGTAAATGAACCCCATGACGTAGGCGATGAGGTGATGATCAGAGCACACCCATTGTCAGATGCCAAGCGACAGTTTCACGCGGGCTTCCACCCCAAGTGGCTTGGCCCCTACGCCATCCGGGAACTTTCCGGCAGATTGTACACCGTCGATAGGAACGGGATTCCCGTCCGTGTTCCGGCCTACGACGTAAAGCCTGCCCCACGTCCACCAACGCCCGAGGATCCACCGTATTCGGCAATCGAGACAATCGAAGAAGAGGAACCCCCGGACGACGAGCTAGGTGCCCCGTCACCAGTTCCAGGGCCCTCTCACCAAGCGTAACCTAGAAAATATTTTAAATTTATCGGTCCCCAGGTTTAGGCTCGAATCCTGCCGGGGGAGGAACTTATTACCGCGGATTGGACGCGTGCCGGTGGTCGCACCACGCGCTTTTTCACATCATCGTGATCATCATGATTCGTGCCGACACCTGAAACCGCTAATTGCCTTAACCCGCGAATTTTTAGCAGGTATTGCCTAAAATAACACTATCAATGGGCGGAGTTAAACTCTTATTGGCTGAAATCCAGGAATTCTCCAAATGACGTCAATAATTTGTATAAATAGTAGCTCCAAACTCTGGACAGCTACAAGTTCATCCTGGTCAGTCGCTTTACGCTTGAGCTGCAACAAACGCGCTTTACGCTGCGTTGGCCGACTCGCTTTACGCGCGTTCTGCGATAACGCGCTTTACGCTGTGTTCTGCGATAACGCGCTTTACGCTGTGTTCTGCGATAACGCGCTTTACGCTGAGTTCGACGCGACGACTCGCTTTACGCGCAGTTTGCTATAACGCGCTTTACGCTGTGTTCGACGCGACGACTCGCTTTACGCGCAGTCGCTAACCCACCTCTCCCGTTCGTTCACACTACGTGGCACCCATCGCAGCCCTGGCACGACGACGAGGAAGGCCGTCTCACCGACGCTACATCTAACGCTCGACATTCCACCGCCAACTAGTGCCGTGCGAAACGTCGAAGCCCTACAAGAACGTCAAGAGGGAAGACCAGCTCTACCTCATCCAGAAGGAAGACCCTAAAGCCCAGTACTTCGTGCCTCCAACACCATCAGAAGCGGCACGCCATATTTTGGCTGCGCCCGAAGCAAGTCACCTCTTGAAATCGGTGCCCAATAGTTTGGCAGCGCCTAAGGAAAAACATCCTCCGAAAAAGGCGCCCCATTCTTTGGTAGCACCCGAGGCAAGGCGCCCCCAGAAAGTTGCGCCCCATGATCTGGCCGCACACGGGGGAAAGCGCCCAAGCAAAATTTGCGCCCCATATTTTGCCGCGCCCGTGGCAAAATCGCAACAGGCAGCTCTACGGACTCAGTACATCGTCCGGTAGCCAGCGACACCAACCGCAGCTCCTGCACGGCTCCCAGGGTCGAGATACTCCCTTCCCGGCGCGCAAAACCGAGTGGACACTCGGAAACATAGCATCGCCGCCTGAAATCTTGCACCACCAACCGCCGCTCCTGCGCGGACCCTAGGACAGAGTTACGCCACACCAGACATAAAGGGCTGTGTGAGTACTCTAAGACATCAGGGCGTTGTCACCGATAACTTGCCACCAACCGCCGCCGCCGCACGGCCTCCAGGACAAGTGCCGGCCTCCGCAACGAAGAAGCGCTCAGTGCAGGCCCGTCTTAACGAACTATTCGGACCTGACACTCCGCCATCTGCACCACTATGAAAGCCTTCAGCTCTTCTTGAGTCCCCAAGCTCTCCGCTGGCTTTCTCACAGAAGCTTCCTCTCCTAGAAGCACCCGGGACCCAGACCAAGCTCCAGCGCCGTTTGGAAGAGGAGTGCGAAAGGCTGTTTGGACCCGTGACACCATCGCTACCGGACACACCAGACGCCTCGCCGACCAGGCACGACGGAACACCGTAGACGACCCGGACACCGTCCCCTACCATAACCTCCTCTACCCTTTATACCCCGCCTATCACCCCCAACCCCTTCTCGCCTCACGAGGAAGTGTTTGGAGTATTAGACTCAGCCACCCCTTTAATATTATAATTCTGTTGTTAGCTTTCATCATGTTTGTTCACATTATATACCTGTTTCACTTTATGTTCTTAGATATACCTTTTGCTTGTATTGTCAACCTGTACTTCTCAATAAATGTCTAACTTGTATCCGTTGGTATTATTTGTGGACACCCCCTTTTTATATTTTCAGAGAGACCTTAGTAAAGTGTTAGGCTCTTCAAGCCAAGTCGGCACACTTTGAACTCTACTCATCTGAGCTAAGCAGGTAGATTGTTGACGGGTGGGACGAGGGAGCGGTCCTCCCGAATCTCGCGCCGTTAGGGACCTGAGGACCTCTTCAGAGGCCCCTCCCCGTAACAAAATGTTGCAGGAGGTAATGCCTCTCGGAAGAGGTCCTCAGGCCACTATTCCTGAACACAGTTAACTGGCTAGCTCAAGCGCGGGTCCGTAGAATTTCCTCTCGGACTTGAAGAGCCACGACCACTAATTGCCTGAATTAGAACGTGGATCCCCAATGTGTTAGAAGAGATAACAATTAGAGACAAACAATTCAAGTTAATTATTTATTTCAAAAATTAAATTAAATAGACATCTATAATATCGTTTAAATAATTTGAAATGGTGTAAGTTGTAATGAACTGTCTTTTTAGGTTATCATAATTAAAATCGATGGTCTTTTACTACTTCTTTATTTTACACTAAGTCTTCGTTACATCCAACCTCAACGCTATCTTACTTACTACTATTACTTATATCTAATGTCTTAATTACAAAACACAATTAATGTATGTTACTGCAATATGTAAACAATTAATATACGCAATATTCTAACTCAGCTAAATATTAGCAAAGGTAGCGTATTACGCATAACCTACATTTATACATTACAATTAGCAATACATTACACCTTCCCAGCGGGCTAAAATAAAAAGAAACTTAAGTTTTTCTTTTTATTTTATTCACTGTCCAAATACACTATTTATTACTAATGTTTTTTACTGCTAATTTTCTTAAAACTACATCTCTTATATTTACACTGATTAAACTGTCATTCACTATTATTATCACTGTTAAAAAGTTTCACTCTATTTTTATGTACTTCTATTGTCTTATTGTCCTTTTTTATCACTATATTAGAATTATTGTCTTTTAACACATCGTATGGTCCTTTAAAAATACAAGTTGCCTTATTACCTAACATATTCCTTAGTAATACCTTATCTCCTATTTTATAATGAACATCTTTACTTGATGTATCGTATCTTTCTTTCCTTTTATGTTTAGATGTTATTAAATTATTTCTAGCGTCTTCCCACGCTACTTGTAGTCTATATTTTAATTCTGACGGATAACTGTCGAAATTGTACAGTGGTTCAGTGTAACTAGTCACATTGGATGACAATTTACACGTTTTTCCAAAAACTAATTCATAGGGTGTATATTTAGTTTCCGAATGAACTGTATTGTTGTAAGCAAAACACCAATATTGCACCCATGAGCTCCAATTTTGCTGCTGACTGCCTATAGTCAGCAGCTCAAATTCTCAAATATGCTCCTAAATTTTTGTGTGAATTTTCTAATGCCCCCAACGTTTCATGATGGTATGCTGTTGAATTTAACTGATTTATTTTTAACAGTTTACAAATTTCACTTAAAGTTGAATTTAAAAATTCAGTTCCTTGATCTGTTACAATTTCGTCAGGTATACCAAATCTTAAAATAAAATTTTCTACAAAAGCCTTAGCTATTGTGCTGGCTTCTTTATTGGGTAATTGATAACCCTCAACATATTTTGTCAGTTCGCACTGCAATGTTAAAATATAACGATTTTCGTTACAATCTATCTCAAGTGGGCCTACCAAATCTAGAAAAATCTTTTGAAATGCTGATGTAGCTGTTGTTGTTATGGCCATTGGTTGTTTGTTTAAAATTGAATACTTGTTTTTCTGACAGTCTACACAACGTTTCACAAAATTTTCCACGTCTTTTTTAAGACCCGACCAAAAATAATATCGTCGAATATTATTAAACATTCGATTAATCCCTGAATGTCCTCCAGTTGGGAGTATATGAAAATCATTTAGTATCAATTGTTGCGTTTCCTTATTTGTTATATTCTGTGCATTTTTTATAACGCATATTTTTATACCGGTATTTTTTACTAAGTTCGGCGCCGATTTCAATAATTCTATTATTTTGTGATTATTATTTTTCATTAAGACCAATTGCGCAGTATCATACTTTTCACAAATTTCTTTCAGGTCTCTCAAAGGTGTACCTAAATCAGTCTCTGATAAAGGATCCTGTTTAATATATACTATATTCAAAACTTTATCATAAATTACGTAATTTCTTATATCATTTTTATTATCATTTCTCCTATCCATATCTATATTTGTTTTTCTGTCGCGACATTTATTAAATTCGTCTAATTTGAGAGGTATTAACTCAACACATTCTAAGGGTGGCTTTAATAGTTCTACGATACCAGGATGATCAGGCCTGTTACCGGTTAATGAACCACTAGAACCACTCTTGTCATTAGTTGCTTTTTCTCTCGATTGTGCCCTAGTTGTTACATACACTGATTACACAACTCTTTTAATTCATCCGATTCAAATTTGATACGTGACAACGCGTCCGCAGTCACATTATCTTTACCTTTTACATAATTTACTGTGAAATCATATTCTTCTAAATTCAGTCTAAATTTTTTCAATCTACTAGACGGATTTTTCATACCAAATAAATAAACTAATGGTCTGTGGTCTGTGTATATTTCAAATTTCCTACCAAATAAATACGGTCGAAATTTTTGAACACCCCACACAATTGCTAGAAATTCTTTTTCAATTGTACAATAATTTCTTTCCGCCTTATTTAAAGCTCTGCTAGCATATGCTACCGGTTTATCATCCGAATTTGACAAAACGACACCAACATATCCTGATGCATCTGTTCATAAAATGAATTTATTATTATCTGAGAAATCAGGATACTGTAAGACTGGTGGATTACTTAACGCATATTTTAATTTTTCAAAAGCTTGTTGGCATTCCTTTGTCCAACTAAACTCTACGCCTCTCCTTGTTAACTTATTAAGTGGTGAGGCAATTTCAGCAAAATTCGCGATAAATTTCCTATAGTAATTTGCAAATGCTACGAATTTGTTTCGGCTCCAGTTGTTGGTACCGGATATGTTTCTAAAGTATTAATTTTTTCCGGATCTGGAGAAATACCCTTTGAGGAAATGACGTGTCCTAAATACAAAATTTCTTTTTTCAAAAATTCACATTTTTCTGGATTTAATTTTAAATTAACCTGTCTTATTCTTTGTAGAACTTTGATTAAATTTTTGTTATGATTTATTAAATTATTTCCAAAAAGCTATGAGATCATCTAGGTACACAAAACAATTTTCATAATTTAGACCAGACATAGCAAGGGTCATTGCTCTTGAAAAGGAATTTGGACTAATTTTTAACCCCATTGGTAACCTTGTCATTTGGAATTGACCACGATCCGTAGTAAAAGCTGTATAGGGTCTGATAGCTGTATCTAGCTCTACCTGATAATATCCTTGGTACAAATCTAAATGTGAAAAATATACGGCTCTCGATAAAGCATCCAGTATTTCTTCAATACAAGGAAGTGGAAATTTGTCATTTTCAATTTTCGTGTTCAATTGCCTGTAATCTATAACTACTCTCCATTTTTTATTACCTTCACTATCCGATTTCTTAGGAACTATCAATAAAGGCGCTGACCATTCTGATTTTGCAGGTTCAATAATCTTATCAGCTTGCATTTTACTAATTTGTTTATGAATTTCGTCTTTTTGTGCCTGCGGCAGTCTGTAAGGTTTAATGTATATCGGGTTATTGTCTTGCAAGCGAATTTTTTGTTTGTATACGTTAGTTCCTGAAAGTGGGTCGTCTTTTAAATAAAATACATCAGCATATTTCGCGCATATTTTTTCAATAGAAGTTTTTTCTTCCGTTGTTAATTTTTTAATATTTATTTGATCTAATACATTATCTACCCGATCTACCGATATTTCATTTTCGTTAAACTTACAAAAATGAAAATTAGATAATTTGTCCATTTTTGGTTTAAAGTTTTTTAATACAACCTCTCTATCATTTATATTTAAAATTTTTATAGGAATTTTCCCCTCAGATGGTTTCACAACAGAACTTGCTATAAACACTCCTTCACACACTTCTTCCATGCATACCACACATTCGTCAACATCATCACATTCATAATACTTGATAATTTCACATCTCGCAGGAATACTTGTAAATACATTAAATTTTGATTCTAGAGGTACTGAAAATTTATATTGGTTATTCCAAAATGAAAATAAATATTTTTCGTAATTTATATTAACTGAATATTTTTCAAAGAAATCAGAACCTAATACGCCATTAAATTCTCCGTCAAAGTCACGTACTGCGTGGAATTTGTGGATAAGCAATTCTTGACCTAAGCCAATTGAAATATTACTGCTACCTAATGATAAAACTGTTCCTGCTATACCCTTTATTTTAATTTTTTCACTACTATCAATGTAGTTATCTGTGTCAAGACAAGATGCGAAAATTAGGCTAACACTAGCTCATGTATCTATCAAAAATTTTAATTCATTCATCTTATACCTCAATCGTACAAAATTTAACCCATTCATATTAAAAACTACCATTCTATTGCATTCATTCCGATGCTCGAAAAAACCTTTGATTTTCCGGGGGTTCTCTTGAATTGGGAAATTCGCGAGTTCCGCTAAATGTGTACGTTCTTGGCTGATTTATATTATGCCTACCCCGATTATTTCTGTTAAAATTTGACCTAAACGATTATTCGAATTTTGAAATCTATTTTGAAATCTATTATTGACATTTCTGGTTGGTTGTTGATTATAATTAATTTGTTTATGCATATTTCTACTTGCATTATTTCTGTAGGGAGTAACATAATTTCCCCTAAATTTACTGTTACTGTAAAAAACCTGAGAGTTGGACCTTTTTGAATTTTCCTCATCTTGGGCTGCTCTTATGGCATCCTTGAGAGAACTGAAATCCCGTGCTTTTACGATTGTTTTGATGTCGTTATCTTTTAACCCATTGCTGAACGAACTTATTGCAATTTTTTCATTTGTCTCCGCTAAATATTTAACAGCTTCATCATTTCCGTCAGCCTGTGAAATTGTCATATTAACCATCAGTTCTTCAATTGACTTGCCAAATTGTTCCACTGACCTGTTATATTGTTTGGCATTATGTAGTTCTGAAGACAAAGCTGCAGCTGATTTTCTAGTTACTAAATGGTGTTTCATATCTTTAATTAAATCAATATTTGACGCATAATCTGATTTTAAGCGCATTTTTGCAGTCTGCGTTAACTTTGTTTTCAAAACATACTTAGTTATTAGTTTTTTGCCGTCATTATCAAGTAGACTATCATATAACTCAATAGCATCTATCAATTGCTTAACAGAATCTTCAGTCTTGTCCATCACTGGAAGCAAGGAAGAAGCTGTTCTTAAATCGAATTTATCCATTTCTAATTTTAATTTACTACCTAAATTATCAATATTATTTTCTACCGCTTTAACCCTTTCCAATCTATCTTCTAACGTATTTCTAATTTCTTTTATTTATTTATTTATTTATTTATTTATTTATTTATTCAGGAGGGTTAACCAACAGAAACGTCCTAATAGACGTTCCCAATTACAGGTTAACACAAATAAAGTAGATAATACACAGTATAAAAAATAAATGTGTTACATTAAATGTATTACAGAAGAAAAAAAAAAATATATATATATATATACATGTACATATAAATTAAATATAATCAGTTGCCTAGACAGTGTTTTTTAAAATATTGTAGTGAACAGGAAAAAATGTCCAGATCAGTGTTGACTCTGTTAAAAGAAGAAGATATTCTAGCAATTGGTGAATTTATTCCCAGATTACTGTTGTAGCGGTGATTGTGTAACAACATACGATTTCTCAAAATATATGAGTTACAATTAAATCCAAAGTAAGGAATTAAGTTGATAGAATCTATTTCATTATTTAATATTCTATATAAGAAAACTAGATCATGGACAGTTCTTCTATCACGCAGACTTTGCATCTTGTAAAATTTTAAATTTACTCGTATGAGCGAAAATGCAGGTGTCTATTAAACTTATAGTTTAATCTGTCGATAAATTTCTCTTGAACTTTTTCTATTCTGTCAATATATGTACTATATCGAGGATTCCAAGTCGGACTAGCATATTCGAGTGTGCTTCTAACTAAACTGTTAAATAGCTAGATAAGCGCTCGATGATTTGAAAACTCGCTCGTGACTCTGAAGATAAATCCTAAGTTTCTGAGTGATTTTTTGACAATAAGGTCGATGTGTTGATCAAAAATTAATTTAGAGTCCAAGATGATTCCAAGGTCCTTAATTTCTGATACTGGTTGCAGTGGCAAATTATTTAAATTGTAATTATATTTTAAAAGATTTAAGTTTTTCGTGAATGTTATAACCTTGCACTTTGTTGGATTTAGTGTTAGTTTATTAATAGTACAGAAATCAACAAGTCTGTTCAAGTCATCCTGAAGTTCTACACAATGTACGTTCTTAGTGATGCATTTAAATAACTTTAAGTCGTCAGCATACATTAGATGTTTAGAATATTTGAAGCATGTGCCGATGTCACTAATAAATATGGAAAATAACAGTGGCCCCAAGTGGGAACCCTGTGGCACGCCTGATGTGACATGAACTGTAGGAGACTTAAAGTTATTTACCACAACAAATTGAGTACGTTTGAAAATGTATGATGCAATCCACCGCAACAGATCACCACTTATTCCAAACTTCTCTAGTTTAAATAATAATGTAGGATGATGTACTTTATCGAATGCTTTAGAGAAATCGGTGTATACTGCAGTGACCTGTTGCCGAAGAGCAACACACTCACTTAAATATTGCACAAAAGGCACCATATTAGTCAAAACCAATCTACCTTTGTAAAAACCATGCTGTTCACAGGGAATAAATTGTTTTATCATAAAAAATAATTTTTCAACAACACAGGCTTCAAGGATTTTTGCAAATATTGGCAACAAAGAAATCGGTCTGTAGTTTTCAACATTAGATTTTGAACCATTTTTAAAGACGGGTGTTATCTGAGCAACTTTCCATACGTTACGAAAGACACCTTTTTTGAGCGACAAGTTAAATATAATAAATAGAGGGTTAAAAATGGTACTTATACAATTTTTTATAAACAAGGAGGGTATTCCATCTGGGCCAGCACTCTTTTTAACATCCAATTTAGATATTTGATTGATAATATCTTGTTCAAATATGTGATCGATTGAGAATGAGCTATTATTTTGAGAATCGTTTAAATTAGTATTAATGACAGGTGTGATAGGTTCAAACACTGAACTAAAATAATCTGAAAAAAGATTGCATATTGACTGAGTATCTGAAACCTCGTTAGTATTTAATTTCATGGTTGCTGGAATTTTACCTGTTTTTTTTTACAATTTACGAAGTTCCAAAAGGGTTTAATATCAATATTAAGAGAATTTTCAGTACGGTGTATATAGTTTTTGTAGTCGGCTTTTAAAAGGGTTTTGGTGCGCTTCCGCAAAATAGAAAAGGATACATAGTCATGATCTAATTTATATTTTTTCCACTTTCTATGGTATTTTTCTTTTTCGTTCAGAATCCTTCTAGTATCAGAGGAAATCCATACAGGAAGCGTACCCTTCTTAATAACTCGGGTTTTAACATGTGTATCTATGATTTTCGTTAATTTGTTATAGAAAATGCTTACATTTGTATTCACATCAAAACGCAGTTCTTGTTTCCAATCAATTTCATCGATCAGACTGTTAATCAGATCATAGTCGGCTGCGTGATACATTTTTTTATTATAAAGAGTTATTGAGACGGGCACAGTCTCCTTTGTGATTAAAGAAATGTCAATAGCTGGGTGATGCCTGTCCTCTAATACTAGAGGAGCAGAACATTTTTTAACAGTTATTATAGAATCATTATTGCACAATACTAGATCTAAAACTTTGTGGTTACTATTAACAATGTAGTTGAATTGATACAAATCGAGCAAGGCTGATATTTCAGCAAATTGTCTGCTCAGGTTATCGACAGAACTTGTATTAATAAGATATGGTGCGAAAGGTACGGGGTCCCAGGCAATATTAGGGAGATTAAAGTCTCCTACAATCAAAAAGGTTTCGCGGGAATGATTTTGGATAACGGCAGACAATTTGTTGTAATACGCAAGTCTATTACTAATACTAGCGTATGGAGGTATATACACACAGCAAATATTGAAATTATTGTTACCGACTTCGACAGTTACCCAAAGGTCCTCGCAGATTCCATCACACCGCCAGGGGCGTAAATAAGATCGCACAGCACTAGACACAGCTATAAGCACACCTCCCCCATCACTTTTACACAGAACAGTATCACGATCACGACGATAAACAGAATAAATGTTGCTGTCAAAAAGTTCACTATCGGAAATTGAGTCATTTAAATATGTTTCAGTCAAACAAATAATATCAGCTGGAAGTCCTGTAGTAGCTATATAAAACTGATTTGATTTGGTTCGCAGACCATTAACGTTTTGGTAAAGAATTTGCAGAGACATCTTAATTGTGATGGAGTAGAACAGTAATAAATTAAGTAGCTGTTTTGATTAGCTATTCAATTTATTCTATTGACATCTTGATATGAATCAATTTGTAAAACACGCGAAGAGTCAGATTTGCGTACCAAAATACGACAGTCTCTACCCCAAACGTATTTGTAACCCTTTTCCCTACAAATACCCCGTACTTTTCTTAGAAGGCCTTTATTGAAAGGTGTCAGGTGATCATTGACATATATAGGATTATGAGAGGTGTTGAGTTTTAAGTTAGTACCAGAAAAGCCTTTACGACGTCTGAAAGCTCCAATGAATGCATCTTTCTTCGTTCTTAGTGCAAACTTGGCAATAATTGTCCTTGGGTTCTTGTTAGTTGAGGATTGGTGAGCGACACGGTGGTATGCTACTAAATCCGATGGACCAACTGGCAGCTACGTGAGAACCAATAGTTTCCAGAATAGTGGGAATACATTCATTGTTGGATTCGTCTATGCCAGTTATTTCGACGTTCTCCCGGCGTGAATATTGATGTAATTTCTCCATCTCCTCTTTCAGAGCGTTGTTATCTCTTTTTAAGATTTCAAGATCTTCTTTTATTACATCAACGCACTTTACTGTTGTCTTGAAGTTGGCCATTTCTGCTCCAAAATCGTCAATTTTGTCGCTAAAGTGCTGCACGGATTTTGCGAATGTAGTTTGCTGATTTTTTATGGACGAAATATCTGCCTGAATGACGCTAAGCTTCAACAGGACATCATTTAATAAATCGTTGTTTCCCGAAACAGTTGTAGTTGACTGCGTTTTTTTAGAACATTTGGAGCATAAAATAGAAACATTATTATGATCCCTAAACTCCAGTAGTGCGTCCGGGACTCCTCCACATTTAGGGTGAAATTTACGTTTACAGTGGCCACTGCACGTAAACCCCGCATTGGTACGGGAAACGGCGGCTGAGCAAAAACTACATATACTATCTTCCTTTCCCATATTAAATGAATGAACAAGTTCTAAGGGATTAGAATGTCAGTGACCTGATGCATACGGTGTTTAACAAGTGTCTTTAAATGTGACGTCACTGCGATCACCTGTGTTTCGACAGGTACTCCGAAGAGAAATAACACTTGAAGTTTATATTAGGTGTACACAGATTTCAATTATTTTATTTAAAATACGTATTAAAAAACTGACCTGGTTTATAACACTGTAACGGTTCTGTAGAAGAAAATCTAGCGGTTCCGACTATACCAAATTTACGGTAGAACTCGCGAAATGAACCACCAAAATTTCACTATGACAGAGAGACAATATAAACACATGGGTACTATTTAACAGTAGATGAAATTTTCTATAGCGAGTACATATTCTTGAATTAATTGAACATCTTTCTCACCTAGTTCGTTTACCCTAACTTTTTGTCTTACCTCACTAAATTCATTATTAATTCTATCTAACTTTAACAATTTTTTATTTATTATCCTCAAATCTAATCTACGTTCGTTATTATCTTTTTTTAAATTCCTATAAAATACTTAACTCTTCAAAAACATATTTTAATGACTCTACATTATTTGACATTTCCAATAAAAAAATTAAACTTTAAAGGACCATACTATTTTTAATAATAACTTTTTTTTTTTACCATTTCACTGTTTCTCACACAATCTCCTGGCTTCTGGATATCTCTCTTCTTATTTTCTTGTTTAAGAGTTGATTTAGCTTAATCCCAATTAGAATTAACAGTCCAATGACACCAGCACCAAATGCCACCAAACCCAGGATATCTGGCACGTTAAGTTCACTAGCACTCACACCGCCACTATTACCCGCCTGTGCGATGATAATGTTTTCTTTTGATTCTGTTGAACCCATTTTTAAAAATATATATTTTTCTTCTTATTTTCTTGTTGTACTTAACTTTTTTTTTCTAGTTCTTAGCATCTTCTGATGCGAACTGGCAGGATAGCCATGTAATGAACTGTCTTTTTAGGTCATCATAATTAAAATCGATGGTCTTTTACTACTTCTTTATTTTACACTAAGTCTTCGTTACATCCAACCTCAACGCTATCTTACTTACTACTATTACTTATATCTAATGTCTTAATTACAAAACACAATTAATGTATGTTACTGCAATATGTAAACAATTAATATACGCAATATTCTAACTCAGCTAAATATTAGCAAAGGTAGCGTATTACGCATAACCTACATTTATACATTACACTTAGCATTACATTACAAAGTATACAATTTGTACAAACATTGGTAAAATATAATATAAAAGAAACTAGGGAAGTGTTGGTTCAGAAGTCCAGACTCTTCTTTGTGATGCAATTCCGCGTCTTGGGAATTGGACTTCTGACCGGGTGGATGTCAATGGTAACAGGGAAAGAGGGTGAGGATCGGGGAGAGTTATAAAGAAGTCGTCGGCGTCGCGGTCCGGGCAACTAGTGACCTATGTCGGGATGGCGGTGATGGCGTGATTGGCCCAAAAAGTGCCAACAATTGTTTTTCTCGATCAGGTGTAGTATTGTTGATTTTAGGCTGGGGAAGACTAGATGGCTTCCGTTTAGTGGCCGGCGGCGTTTCCGGGCCGAAAATCTCGATATAAAGAGCCCTCACAAAACTCGCGACGTCGGGGGCAGCTGGGCGGTTCTTAGGAGGCGGCGGCGGCGCTCGTTTCGTCGTAGAAGCTGAGCCAAGACTAATAAGTGGGCCTTGGACAGGCCAGATACGTGTTTTGGGCTTCCTTTTAGCCGCGGGAGCGGCAGAAGTCTTCGCCGGAGACAGCGGCAGCGAAATTAGGATCGCCTTCCTAACCGGGCCAGCGAGCCGATGAATTTGAGCCACAGATTGTCTTTTCTGTCCGGGGGCGGCAGATGTCGGACCTGGAGGCGGCAGTGCAATTCGAGCAGCTACGGCTGCCCGAACATTCTCTTCAAGCAACTTTATTATTACTGGTGCTCGCGGTTCTCCCGTTGGGAACGCTTCTACCCATTTTGTAAATGTGTCCGTGGCCACCAGTATGTGGATTCTTCCTGATGCGGACTTTGGGTATGGTCCCATCAAGTCCACGGACACGGGGTGCCACGGAGCGATAGGGGCTCTTGGTTGATCGGGACGGCAGTCCGTGCTGTGCCCGGTTTGTTGGCCGCACATGTGAGGCAGCGTTGCACGTATCGCCGTACGTGATGTTTTATGTCCGGCCATAGATAATGCTATGGCTCGGTGCGTTTCCTCTCGTCCCGGATGACCCGACTCGTCATGGTAGACGAAGAGTACTTTAGCTCTCAAGGCTTCGGGCACATAGAGCTGGTTTTGTATCCCCGGCGGCGCGATTAACCACAGAGTTAGTTAGTTAGTTAGTTAAAATTTTTGGCGCACAGCAACAAAGGCTATTTGCGCCTAACGCAGCCCATTTAAATGACTAGACTATATATTAAAAACGATATATTAGACAATAAATAAATAGATAAAATCATTAAAAAATACGTATACTCAATAAAAGAAATCTTGCACTGACAAACACAAATAAATAATATAAAAAGTCTGTTCGAAAATTTGAACAGACTCAGGGTGATGGTAAGAGGCTGTAAAGGGGCCAATTACCATCGAATATCACAATCAATAACTAGAAACACATTAAAATACGGTGCAAGACTTCACACATAAAACAATAAGTTCGATTCTCTCAGGAAGGGTATCAGCCTGTCCATGAATACCCTGTCGTCACCTAAAGCAACTGACAGGTCATAGCACAGGCCTAACCTCTCCCTGACATCCTCGAACTGTATACACTCAGTTAAAAAGTGTAACACAGACAAATCTGTGTTACACGTCTCATAGATAGGGGACTCTTCTCCTCTAAGGAGGTGTCCATGGGTCCACCAACAGTGATCTATACGGAGGCGTGTGATGGCGGTTTCCTCCCTGCAGTTAATCCTGCAGGAAGAACCCCATGGTTTAACGTCTCCCTTAATCTGTCGTAACTTAACGTTCTGTGTGCGGCTCCACTCATGTTGCCACATGTCTAAAACAGATGACTCTTTGCGTCATCTGGAAAAACGAAACTCACATCAATCATAGGTCTGTGAGAGGCGGCTTTTGCAGCTGCATCTGCCGCTTCGTTGCCCTTAATACCAACATGTCCCGGTATCCAAAACAGCTCTACCCTCACATTCTGAGCATTCAGATTGTAGAGTAGCAACCGGATCTTTAGTACAAGAGGATGCACTGGATCTGGATCTTGGATACTGTTCAGAGCGCTCAGCGAGTCCGTCAAGATAACACTTGACCGACTTTGCTCTGACGAAACAAAACACAGGGCCTTGAAAATAGCGTACAGCTCAGCAGTGTACACACTCGTTATGGAGTGCAGACGGTACTGAAACTGTTGGCGTGGATTCAAAACAACGAACGCACACCCAACCCTGGTTCCGGATTTTGATCCGTCAGTAAAAATGACTGTATCCTCGAACCTAGGGACCAGTGTTCTTTGTAACTCATGTTGGTATTCGATAGGCAACGTAGTATCTTTATCTAACCTAGTTAATGTGAGGTTCACAAGTGGACGCGGTAGCGTCCATGGTGGAACAGCACACAAAACGAAACTTGCCATTTCAGGCATATTAAAATCAATATCGCCCAAAATGTCGAAAGTCCTCAGACCAAAGGGCCTATTGGCTCTTGGAATTCTGCCATAAATCTCTGTATGCCTATTTTGTAGAATAGGGTCATACGCGGGATGATCTGGCTTGGCACTGAGTGCAGCCATATACCGCAAGGATAGAATTTTACGACGATTGTACAGTGACGGTTCGCCTGCTTTACACAGCAGGCTTAGTATTGGACTGGTGCGAAATGCACCTGTGGCCAATCTAACCCCAGTGTGATGTACAGTGTCAAGAATTCTTATCTCTTGGTGTTTAGCTGACCCATAAGCTAGACATCCATAATCCAGCTTAGAGCGCACTAGAGAACGATATAAACGCAACATGACAGTGCGGTCTGCACCCCATGTTTTGTGACTGAGGACCCGCAACAAATTGAGCGACTTTTGACATTTTTTCTTGACGGACAAAAAATGTGACCGCCAAGTAAGACGAGTGTCAAACACGAGACCCAGAAATCTGGCAGTATCGGTAAATGGTAACTGTGCTCCATTTAGTGTGAGTGTAGGATTGGGATGTACACCCCTTTTCCTACTAAAATGGACACATACAGTTTTGCTGGTCGAGAATTTAAAGCTATTTTCGGTTGCCCATGTATCGAGATGATTGATAGTCAGCTGAAGCTGACTTCGATTGTACTAGTCTTTTGTCCGGCGACAAAGATACCAATGTCGTCGACAAATATCGAACTCTGTACAGGTAATCGAATACATGAAGCTGCACCGTTAATGGTAATTAAAAATAGCGTAACGCTCAGTATGGAGCCCTGTGGGACCCCATTGTCCAGTGCGAACATTTGTGACAGGGTATTTCCGATCCGCACCATGAAGCGCCGGTTCGACATGAAGTCTTTTATAAAGAACATCAAGCGTCCCCGGAGACCCCAGGAATGCAGAGTACGAAGAATATCATAAATCCATGCAGTGTCATAGGCTTTCTCAATATCGAAAAACACAGCTACCAGGTGTTTGTTTTCAACCAAAGCATTCCTGATAGCTGTCTCTAGTCTGACCAGATGATCTGCTGTTGAGCGGTGACGGCGAAAGCCGCACTGTGTGTTGGCCAGCAAGACATTTGATTCTAAAAACCAAATCAGACGCTTGCTGATCATTCGCTCCATGAGCTTGCAGAGACAACTGGTCAGTGATATTGGTCTATAGCTAGAGGGCAAGTGTTTATCTTTACCGGCTTTTGGGATAGGAATTATATGAGATGCCTTCCACTTGGTCGGGCACTTGCCCTCAGTCCATATCCTATTATAGACATTCAAAAGCCTAGACTTAGATGATTCCGGAAGATTTCGGATCATACGATAATGTGTCGCATCTGGACCAGGAGAGCTATCCTTACACTTTGACATCGCGCTATCTAGCTCTTCACGAGAGAAAAGCAGGTTGTACACCTCGTCTTTCCTGGAGAAGAAATGAAGAGGTATAGATTCTAGACCTACTTTACGAGTTAGAAACTCAGGTGGATAATGTTCAGAGCTAGAATTAAACGCAAAATCAGATGCAAAAGTGTTAGCAATTTTGACCGGTGATGTGACTACGTTACCATTTACTATCTGTAAATGGACCAGCAATGGTTGGAGCTGTGTTTAGACCGGATATTTTCCGGACCTTCTCCTAAACTTTGGCTACTGGAGTGGCAACTGTGACGGTGGACACGTATTTGTGCCATAATTCGCGCTTGCATTCTTTCACAATCCTCTTAGCACGAGCTTTCGCTCGTTGGAAAGCTATCATGTGTTCCTCTATTGAACAACGACGGAATGTATTGAAGAGGTGTCTCCTTTCACGTAGCGCCAAGTCCCATTCCTCGTTCCACCAGGGAACGGGAACTCTACGGGGCTGAGTGGATGACAGCGGTATGCTGTTTTTTGCCGCGCTTGTGATGGAGTCCGTGAAATGATTCACCTCTTCGTCTACGGTCAAGCTCGGAATATCCTCATGCGAGAATGATTCCGCAAACTTCGTCCAATCTGCTTTCCGAAGAACGCACTGTGGCCAGCGGGATTCGGTAACAGTATTAAACAGAGGCTTTAAGAGGATTGGAAAGTGATCACTACCGCACAGGTCGTGTTGCACATCCCATTCGAACAACGGAGCGATGGCTCCTGAAACAACGCTAAAATCTATAGCACTAAATGTACCCGTTGCTGCACAAAAATGCGTGGGTCTGCCGTCGTTCAGAAAGCACAAATTCAATTCGTTCAACATATTTTCCAGGTGACGTCCCCGTCGATCGTTCCGCACCGATCCCCAACACACATTGTAGGTGTTAAAATCGCCTAGTAGTATGAAGGGTGGTGGGACTTGATCGATGATGTTCACGACATCTCGGATGTCAGTTCGAACACCAGGGGGAAGGTAGATAGAACAAATCGTCACCTGGAGGGGAAGTGCAACACGAACTGCTACGACCTGCAACTCAGTGTCAATGTCTACAGGATCGTGGTACAATGTGTCTCTAACGAGAATTGCCACGCCGTCATATGCTCTTAACCCTGTAAGGAAATCCGTACGAAACACGGAGTATCCCCGAGGAGAGAATGTGTCGGTTTCGTTGAAGTTTGTTGCCTGCAGACAAATACACGAAGGCGCAAAATCTGACAATAAAAGTCGCAGTTCTTCGTAGCGCTGATATACACCGTTACAGTTCCACTGGATTAGTGGACCATTCATTTTTGTTTAGAGGAGTTACCCCGCAACCTAATGATTTTTGGTTTACCCTTATGCTGCGTTCAGAACCTCTCAATTATAAATTAGAATTAACGTAAAATTAGTACTTAACATAAAATTAAGAATTAGAAATTAAGTTGCATTCACAATATAAATTAAGAAATTAAGATTAAGACACTGACATCTAGTATTTTAGCGACAAACTTTTATCGATTTCTACTTTCCCGATCGATCTGTTAATATTTGTAATAAGGTTTTGTGTGTTTAGAAGCATTTTAGAACTCTGTGTGATAGGTCTGCGTTATTATTGTTATTTATTAGTGAAAATTCAAAATGGAGGAGAAGTTTATAGCGTTAGTAGTAGACAACAAATGATTATACGACAAAACAAATAAAGATTTTAAAAATAAAATAAAAAAAGCAGCACAGTCGGATGAAATAGGGAAGTGCTTTAATATAAGTGGTAAGTTTACTGCCTTTTTAGCTTGCATATAGCCAATTAATTTATATTTTACAATTATAGGTGAACATGCTGAAAAATATTTTAAGCAGTTGAGGGAAATATATGTTAGAATAAAAAAAGAGAAGGAAACATCAACCAGAAGCGGAGCTTCAGGAAAGCAGAAGCCTGAATGGCATTTGATGGAGACGATGAAGTTCTTGGATGAGATTGTAAAACCAAGAAAGTAAGGTAAATGTACATATAAACAATATGCTATTCTAACAATTCTGTTTCATTTTATAGAACTACCGGAAGTATTAATTTGGGTGCCAGTACATCGGCAGTCAACATACCCATTGAAATTATAGAAAATGTAGAATATTGTGGAACTGGGGAATATCTGGAACTGGCGAATTGGGATGATACATCCACTTCTGGCCCACTAATGAGCCCTACATCTTTGCTGCTAAGTCCAACCTCTGAATCGCTGCTGAGCCCTACGTCTGATCCGCTGCGTAGCCCCACATTCAGCGAAGTGGAAAGGCAGCCAGAGAGTAGACCTTACGTTAGTTCAGAGCGTGAACAATCTACGTCGCAACCATTTGCAAAAAAATTAAAAAAAAAAATGTTGAGTATGGTATTTCGTCATCGTTGGCAGCAATTGCACAACATATTGCTGCTAAACCAGAGAAGAATCCTAAAGAAATATACGTGAAGAGCTTCTGCAACCAAATAGAGCAGGAGATGCTGCAGATGCCCGAGGAAAGTATGGAAGAATTTAAAGATGGGGTCATGGAACTCCTAATCAAAACAAGGAGGGAGATTAGAAATAAAAAAAATTAATTAGGATAGGTTAGGTAATAATTTTTCCATTCTTTTTTTTTACTTTACTTTTACTTTTTTCTGTTTTAGTTTTAATACTTAGTTTGTTACTAAGGATTGTATATATTGTATAAACTGGACATTAGTTATTAGGATTTTAGAAATAAAAAATAATTTAATTTTAGATTTATTTAAAAATGTATTTAGTTTAAAATATACATATATTATAAAAAACAAAATTATATGATATTGTTTTGCCACGGTACACTTCCAGTGGTATTGAGATATTCCTTTATATATTCCCTGTATGCGGAAGCATTTGCAGTAGGATTTCTGGAACCTAGTCTACGTTTTAATTGACTTACGGGTACTAGTGATGGATTTGGAGGAATGTCATTACGCCATTGTCCTGGTATCGAAAGACCATTTACTTCTGTATCACAATAATTTCTTGATACGTATTGTCTGTTTGTTGATAATATTGTTTGTTCTTCTTTCTTTATATAATTGTGTAGGCAGACAGCAGCCTTAACTACTTTGTCCACATTATCAGGCTCTTTAAAAATGACAGAATGAAATATTCTAAACCGAGCAACCATAATACCGAAAGCATTCTCTATGCACCTTCTAGCTCTGGAAAGTCGATAGTTAAATATTCTTTCTTCGTGTGCTAACCGTGTTCCTCCATAGGGTCGCATTAAATTCAACTGAAGGGGGAACGCTGCATCACCGACAAAAAAATATGATGTTGGTGTTGTTGTGCCAGGAAAACTTTTGTTTGGGGGAACATTTAATAGATTATTGTTTAATTTGTGTCCAAATGAAGAAGCCCTCAAAACACCACCATCGCTCTGTGAACCATATCCTCCGATATCGACATATGTAAAGTTGTAGTCATGATCACAGATAGCAAATAACACAATACTAAATGTTTTTTTATAATTAAAATATTGTGAGCCGCTGTGACGAGGTGCTCTAATTACAACATGCTTTCCATCTATGGCACCAAGTGTGTTGGGCATATTCCACCTTTGTTCATAACCTAAACTAATATTTTTCCACTCTTGTTCAGTTGACACTGATAATACTAACTCATGTAGAGCTGCCCATATTGCTTCACAAGTTTCATTAATTATACAACATACAGTCGATTTTCCAATTCGGTAACTAAATGATAATGTGGAAAGACTGACTCCATCAGCCAAATGCCTAAGAAATAAAAAAAATTAATAGGTACTTATATAATATGCAATGGTTGAAGACCATGATTATATTTATGACGGTAGTTACCTTAGAGTCAATACTAATCTGGCACCAGCAGGAATAAATTCTGTGTAACTTTTTTTTTGAATAAGAGGTCCGACCAAACTTAAAAGTTTGTCAAATTGCTCGACATTCATTCGAGTGTAATTGAAAAACATTTCTTTGTCACCCAACCTCATCTCTTGAACTAAATTATTATAATCTCCTTGATCACACCGTTTCTGGAATAAAGGTCTCACCCACCATCTCCGACTTTTCTTTTTTTTTAATTCTAAATAATATTGACCTAAAATTAACGCCAATGGAATGAGAAATTCTTCATCCATTTCTAACAATTTAATAACTTAGAATTCCAATACAATTTAGACGTTTACTTTATAATAATATTTTTGGTTAGACAGATTGACAGCTGCTTACTGCGCACGCGTCAATTAGGAATTAACGTAAGAGTTTGGCGTCCCCTAACTTTAATTTTAAGTATAATTTTGAAGGTTGTGAACGATAACGTACAGTTACGTATAACAAACATTTACGTTAATTCTAACTACTAATTCTAATTCCTAATTGAAAGGTTCTGAACGCAGCATTAGATTGCGGGTCTACAGCCATTTTCTGGGCTACACCTTCATTTGGTAGTCCAGGTGTTTTGATGGACACACTAGACTCCTTTTTTGATTGTTTGGCTCTCACCGGTATCCAGTGAGAACCAACGGATCCCTTATCGGACACTAGAATGTCTTCTCTATATTAAATCCAACATAAGGAGATTCTGCTCTCACCAAGAACTTCATGAACATTTAGCCCGACATAGGAACAATTTAGTTCTCCCTACGTGCCGTTTACATCGAACACAATCTAACCATATTTATGTGGGTCTTAAAATGTTTAATTCCCTGAAGGAAGAAGTACGTGGCCTACCCACTCTTCGTTTCAAGGGATTGATTAAAAATCATTTATTGGCTGTTCCTTTCTATACCATCAATAAGGCTATGTCAAATTTGTATAATATAAGAGTTCCTTGAGACAATAGGAGATATATGCAATATTTAGGTATCACTGTATATTTTGTTGTTTATTTGATCACTGTATTTTTTACACATCATTGTACTTTTTTTGACCTGGTTTAACAATTTTTATGTTGTAATTACCATGGAATAAATTATTATTATTATTATTATCAGTTTCTTTTTCAGGAGTATCTGATGAGGGTTAGTAGAAGCGACCATTCTCTGGTATCTTCTCGTTTGTGGAGAAGACTGTGGGGTCTTCTCCTTAGGTGGTTGGGAGAACTGAGGTTGAGTGCGTTTTCCTTTAGGGGAGGGGGATTTATTCAGACCCGATCCCCCAGGTTGTGGGGTCTGAATTTTGGTCTCTGGGGAAGAAAAGGTGGTATTGACCTTTTCTTTCGCAGTATTTGTCGCGACTGTTACTGCTGCTGCAGTTGTCGGACGAGGCATTAACTCTGTCTGAGTTTGGACACTTGCAGTTCGCTTTGCAGCTACTTGCGCGAAAGATTTCGCAAAAGTAGCCGGCGCGCTCTCTTTGTTTTTCCTCTTAGCGTCGAAATACGGTATCCTGTCCTGCGTTCTAATGACCTGTATTGCCTTCTCCTCCAAGTACGTTGGTCAGTGGCGTGAAGTAGAGGCATGCGCCCTTTGCAGTTCACGCAGTGTGCCGCGTTTGGACAAGTTTCAACTTCATGTTGATCCTGTCCGCAGTTGGCACAGATGGTGTGCTTACCACAACGACTTGAGGTGTGCCCATAACGCTGACACTTGTAGCATCGCATCGGGTTGGGATAGTAAGGGCGAACGCTACAAACGTTACACTCCACCCTTACCGATGTTGGACACCTGGTACCAGCTAAGGACACCACCATGGATATCGAAGGCTTGCCGTTGCGAGGGTTGAGCTTCCTGCATTCAATGACACCTTGCGATGCCATTTCCTGCACGAACTCTTTCTCCGTAACATACGACAGGTCACGATCCGTTACGAAGCCTTTCGAACAGTTCAGTGCCTTATGCGGCTGTACTGAAATGCCAAACACAGAAAACTTCACTAATTTTTGCAGCGTTGACGACGCTTCAGTCTCTGCTTCTACTAGCAGTGTACCATCCGACAACTTACGCACCGACTTTATACCAGCAGAGCACGTATTTCTCAACGTTCGGGCAACGAAGAAAGGGGACATCTCCTTAAAAGAATTACCCTCTTCTTGTACCTTCACGACGAGAAATCGTGGTACTGGCGCACAAAACTCAATATTTCTCAGCCTTCTTGGCAGCTGGCCTAACACATCCTTCGTCGGATGAATGAGCATCACGACGAGGTCTCTAGTTTGATTTTTTACGGAGTTTACTCTCAACTTTGGCGGAACTTAAAAAGTTTGTATCCTTCCGGGTAGTCGCCATACCCGTATAAAAAGTTTCATCACCCTGCCATGCCCACCCACCAGGGAGCTCCACACCGGGGACGTTGGCCGCAAACCGGCTCATTGCGCCAGACATATCAGAATGAGATAGCATCGGAGGAAGTAGTCACGGATACAGTGACTGTATAAAGACAGTGTGGCCATATGAACTGTAGCCGCCATGTTTATTCCAGATTTGTATTGGGTTATATAGAATAAATGTTAATATATCCTAATATATTAAAATATTTCTTAAATTTTTAATAGTTTTACGTGTTTATGTTTATGTATATGTGAATATCAATTTATTGTTAAGAAAAAACATGTATATGATTCAACATTTATTAAGATAAATATTAAAATTGCCTACCGATGAAGGTATTTTTTTGAAATGTTTGCAACATAAAAGAAAACATGTGAAAAAAATTCTTAAAAAAGGACATGAAAGGAAATATAAGAGATATGTTTTTATTATTTTATAAATTTATTTGAGGACCTATAAAAACTAAAACATTTTTTTTTTATAAAAACGGGAATTTCAAACATTTTAATTTGAATATTTTAAATTTAAGAACACAAGTTCAAACAGGACATTAGAATTAGAATAAAAAGATAGGGAAAAAATGATGATAAGGTTCTATAAAAATTAGAGAACCCAACATTTCTCTAATTTTTTGGAAAACGCATGTTTATATAAAAAAAAAAGGATATTTTCATATTAAAAAAGAATAAGCAGAACATGTTATATACCCTGAGTTCAAAAAGAAATTACATAAGAGTTGGCTATGGAAAAATAAAATAATGTATACCAGTGTTTCTCAACAGGTGGTCCGCAGAAAAATTTTAGTGGTCCGCGAAAGTTTTCGTATGTTTTTTTGCAGTTTTTTTGTTTTTTTTTTTTAGACACATTTTTTATGTAAATAATTTATATTTTGTTTATTTTCTGTAAACTTTCTGTGATTTTCTACCAATAAAATTTATTTAGTAGCACATTAAATATATTTGTTTTCTTGCAAAAAATTAACCAACAATTATTATTAGTGGTCCGCGTTAGAAAATTATATATTTTACTGGTCCGCGGTGCGTTTTTGGTTGAGAAACACTGATGTATACTACAAGCTTTATGTAACAATAAATAACTTATGACAACAAGAGTGATTTAATTAATTCATACAGTAAATTAATTCTAAAGCTTTCTGTTGGCATTACTTTTATTTTCCATAGCCAACCCTTATGCAATTTCTTTTTGAACTCATGGTATAAATGATATATTAATAAAGAAAACTGATGTATATATTATCAATTATGCATTTATTCTACTAAAATTATGGTCAGGTGAAAAATAAAATGAAATCAGCATGGAATAACATTAAAATTAATGAAAGTAAATACTTCTTATAATTGTGAAGCCATCCATTGATTTACTGGCATAATGTTTTTTATGTTCATTTAGCCTTTTTTCCCAGCAATTTTAAACCTAAACATAACAAATCGTTTCATTATTTTTAATTTTAATTTGTGACAATTTAAAATATGTGCACAGTTTACATTATCTACATTACTCATTACTCATCACAAACACAACAATATTCACTATTAAACGTCTAAATATACGTATATTATTTAAAAATATCACTTAAATCTGTTGAAACACAAGCTAAACACATGTAAACCATATATAATCTGTAACAAATTTGGTAGAAACATGGCGGACTTCAGCTCGACCAATAGAAAATGAGACCATCGTATGGCCACACTGTCTTTATACAGTCACTGTAGTCACGGACTGCTCGACCCGCTCGAGAACCAACAGTAGCCAACTCTGGAACCTTGCGAGCTGCATCCGCTCCCACAGTCCCCCGAATACTTGTATAGTGGCACGGCATTACCCCGGCATCCACGATACAGTAGTGGAGCCACTCTATTCATGAACCGTGACACCAGCCGATTGACTGAGCTGACCAGACTCAGCCTCCCGTTTTACCGAATCCGAGGCCAAAGAAGGCGTGTTGGGATCGTACTGTCCGCGGGCAGCAGTCTCCGTCAACCGACCAGGATCCTCTTCTCCGGCGTTACGGGTCTCCACGCACGGCAAACACGTGGGTAGGAATTTAAATGGGAGATAAAAGAGACAACAGATAAGCCTATTCCTACCTTCGGCTTCTCTGAACTGTCTCCTCCCAAATGATATGTGTTTCAGGGTACGTGGGATCATCAGGCCCAAAAGCTCTATATGTTCAGGTGATGCGATCATTATGAACTTCCCTTGCGTGATTGAGAGTACGCGGGATCATCAGGCCCGAAAGCTCGACAAATGACCAGGTGTTATGGCCATTATGAACTTCCCCTGCGGGAGCAATATACTGACCCGGATTAAATAATGATATTGAAAATGTGGCAAATAATTGCATAACTTGTTTGAAATTTGCAAAAACTAATATAAAACAACCTTTGTTAATTCGAGATCAACCTGATCGTCCATGGTCAATTTTAGTTTCGGATACTTTTTATAGTAGTAGACTACTTTTCTAAATTTGTAGAAATTTCAAAATTGAGTGATAAGAACGCTAATACCTGACATATACCTGAGATAATGGGACAAACTATAGCAATTTTAAATTCAGAGAATTTATTACAGATTGGGGTTTTAAGCATAAAACAAGTAGTCCTAATTACCAGCAGTCAAATGGCCTTGCGGAACGAAATGTTCAAACCATAAGAAACTTGTTAACGAAAGCTTTAGACGATAATAAAGATCCTTATACGGCAATTTTAGAATTTCGGAGAACGCCAATAGATAATAAAATGCCGTCACCCGCTGAATTGCTATATAATAGGAAAATAAAAGGATTAATACCGAACTTCAGTCTGAAAACGGTAAATAATATACAAAAAACACTTAAAGATAAATCTATCAAGCAAAAATATTACTACGCTAGAGGAACAAAAGATAGACCAAAACCAGAAATTGGTACAAATGTATACATAAATAATAAAACAGGTACTTTAGTTCCTGCTAAAGTAATGAATGAATTTGCTAAACCAAGATCTTATGAAGTACTGATGGAAAACAAAAGAGTACTTGAAAGAAATCAAAAACATATACATAAAAATACTGAAGGCAATTTTAGAGAATCACAGACAATTAATCTAGATGCAGATACGGACTTAAACACGATCCCTAGGAAACCTCCCCAGACAGTTTCTTACAAACCACAAATCAATTGGAAATAAAAACTAATTCACCTCCCAAACACACTGTAGAACCTACACCTAATACCTACCTCGAGCAAAGGCAGAACTATGAAAACCGAGTTACTTAAAAGATTATCTTGTGTAGCAATAACAATTACTATGGTATTGAATTGTAACATGAAATTTATACTGTGAATTTTGTATTGATTTGTAACTTAGAATAGTACTATGAATTTTGTATCATTTGTAAATTAAATTGTATTTGAATCAACTATTTGTAAAAAAAAGTAGATGTCATGATTGTAAAATACAGTTGGCAACACTGTCTTCAGGACACTCATTCAAGATGTCGATGTGCGTAAACATCATGTTGTGCTTGTGTAATTAATTATAAATAAATATCATACCCATCATAAAGAGTTTTATTAATATAAATACACCAAACAGATAAAAATATAACACATGGATACAACTATTAAAGGTTTATAGGGTACAAGTTGTTATTTAGACGTGATTTTGATAGCAGACAAGACATTATAATGGTGTAATCAAAAAGTAGTTTTGAAATCTTTTCGAAATATTAAAAAAGTGTAATATTAACGAAAAGATATGTAAATTTTTTGAAAAAAGTTCTCAATTCCTAGGTCATATAATAGATGCAAGCGGTATTCATCCGACACAAAAGAAACTAGAATGTATTCAAAATACTTTAATTCCTAAAAACATAACCCAATTTAAGTCCTATTTGGGATTGTTAAATTATTATGGTAAATCCATACCAATGTTGTCCTCAAAATTAAAACCTCTCTATAATCTCTGTAAAAATAACGTAGATTTCGAAAAGAAATGGACATTGTAATGTCAGAATTGTTGAAATAATCAAAGTAATGCAAACGCCAATTTGTTTAATTTTATGTAAGCGCCGGTTAGTCGGCAAGACAGTTAGTTAGTTAAAATTTTTGGCGCACAGCAACAAAGGCTATTTGCGCCTAACGCAGCCCATCTAAATGACTAGACTATATTAAAAATAATATATTAGACAATAAATAAATATATAAAATCATTAAAAATACGCATACTCAATAAAGGAAATCTTGCAGTGACAAACACAAATAAATAATATAAAAAGTCTGTTCGAAAATTTGAACAGACTCAGGGTGATCGTAAGAGGCTGTAAAGGGGCCAATTACCATCGAATATCACAGTCAGTAACTAGAAACACATTAAAATTAGGTGCAAGACTTCACACATAAAACAATAAGTTCGATTCTCTCAGGAAGAGTATCAGCCTGTCCATGAGTACCCTGCCGTCACCTAGAGCAACTAACAGGTCATAGCACAGGCCTAACCTCTCCCTGACATCCTCGAACTGTATACACTCAGTTAAAAAGTGTAACACAGACAAATCTGTGTTACACGTCTCACAGATAGGGGACTCTTCACCTTGAAGGAGGTGTCCATGGGTCCACCAACAGTGATCTATACAGAGCCGTGTGATTGCGGTTTCCTCCCTGCGGTTAATCCTGCAGGAAGAACCCCATGGTTTAACGTCTCCCTTAATCTGTCGTAACTTAACGTTCTGTGTGCGACTCCACTCATGTTGCCACATGTCTAAAACCAGATATTTCAGATGTTAGTCGGCAAGACAGAAATCTGTAATAAGTAGTTGTTGTTTATGCTAATGTTTTTGGTGTATGTTGACATTCATATTAGCATAAATATCCTTAATTATTTTGATAATCCATGTATTTATTTATCCTTAAAGACCACTCTGCAACAGGTGATGGGTCCAGATAACCGTAAAAGAGAAAATAAATAAAAAATAGTGATAATTAAAAGTTTTCAAGACAAAAAGTGAGGTTAGAACGTTAGAAAAATATATGAAACGGTGGTGACTGTGATCGAGAACTTGGACGAAACAAAAGTGACCCTAGAATTCGTAAAAACAAAACTTAAGGCTGAAGCAGAGAAACACGAAACCAAAGAACAGGAAGCAGAACAACAGGTAACACAGGCAACGTTCAACGCAGAGAACAAGAAGAAAAATAAGAAAGCAGGAACATGCTTCAGATGCGGGAAACGCGGACACTTCAAGAGGGATTGCTGGCTCAACAAAAAGAACATGGTAAAAAGTGGACAACATGTGGAAAGTGAGTTAAGCAGTGCAGTGGAAATGTGGGAGTGGTAATTTCAGAAATAAAATGTCATTATTATTTAAAATAAAATTATCCAATTAGTTAAAAAAAAAAAATATGCAAATTATTCAAATATAACAACTAATGTATTTTAAGACAAACATCTTCAAAGATTAGTTGAGCTATCACATATTTTTCTAGTTAAGTGTTAAAAGATACGGAGTGAATTACGGTCGTGTATTATATGATTAGTTTGAAAGAACGTTATTATTTAGATCTAATAGCATGGTCAAATGTTTATATAAATGGTGATAGGTGACCATATATTTTCAGTGATGTGGACCTCGTAGTAATTAGAATCAAAATTAATTATTTGGGTTTATAAATTATTGGTAATAGAAATATGAGTCTTCAAGATAAATTAAAAAGGTTTTGTTGTTAATTGGAGAGCTGATTATTTTTACAACGACAAATAATGGGGTTCAGAGATCAGATTATTAGTACAAGAAAAGAGCTGGAAAAATCTTGTGAGAGACAAATGGGAGTCATGAGTAAACCGTCACCGTGTACGGACGAACCTCCCAAGCATTTTTGGTAGAGAAATCCGGTAGCATGTAGTGGGTAAACCAGAAGTAATCTGGAAATGTTGAGGACAGTTCAATGAAATAAACAGACCTCGTTAACGGGTTAAACACCGTGAGTGTTGTGAAGTGTTTAGCGGCTTGTGAGGTGAATACGGTGATTGTGAGGTTTTGTGCATGAGTGTATCTCATGGGATTTTACAGCCAGCATTAAATTGTAAGTTCTAATGTAATTAATAACCTTCGATTCTAACTAAACATTAAACGTAGATTAAGTAAAATGCAGAGTTTAATTCAAATACCCTTATTCCTCTCTAATTCTCTATTCTAAGAATGTAAGCAACTGACCGGCGGATCTTTTAGGTTTTCAGACTTGTTACCGCTCGCAAGTCTTTGAATCCACTATGTGGAGGGCCTTTCAAATAAGTACCATGTAGTACAATGAAATTATTTAAATTCATTCAGCCAACCTTGACGTTTCGACCGATCCTAGAAATGCCCCCACATTATGTGTGTGTTTTGTGGCAGATAAGGAAAACCTAGAGACATTAAGCTCTTGTAGTAATCTAAGGTTTTATATAGATTCAGATTGTAGAGACTATCTTGTGAAAGAAAAGGAATATTTTTCACAATTAAAAATGTTAGATAATCCCATAAAAATAGCTATTGCCAAGGAGGATAATTATTTGCAAGCAACAGCTATTGGTACTATTAAAGCATTAAGCTATGTTAAAGACAAGGTAATACACATAACACTCAAAGATGTTCTGTACGTACCTAATCTAAGAAGGAATTTATTATCTGTAAGAAAACTTGAAATAGGTAATATAAAAACAATATTTAGTCAAGGGAAAGTAGAATTGTTAAAAGGGGATAATTTGATTGGTATAGGTCAGAGAAAAAGCCTATATGAAATATCATTTGCAGTTTTACTGAAGGAAAATTTGAATACCGAGACTAAGTATTGTGAAAATGTACTGTGGCATAAAAGGTATGGGCACATTGGTTATTCAAGCCTAAAATTATTATCTGAAGGACGATTAGTTGAAGGTCTGGGGAATTTAAATGTAACCGATTCAATGATGTACATATATGACTGTATAGGGAAAACTATATATTTAATTCTAAGAATACATAGAAATTTTTTTGATATATGTATGCATTCTAATTTGTAAAAAATGTTTTATTGTAATACTTTGCAAAGCAATCTATATATATAAAAGGCAGTGTCCTGACTGACTGACTCACTCATCACCGCCCAGCCCGAACCCCTGGGCCTAGAAACTTGAAATTCGGAGAGTATATTCCCTTCATGACGTAAGCACCCACTAAGAAGGGATTTTTCGAAATTCCACTCCTAAGGGATGAAAAGGGGTGAAATGTGATTTCACGAATTCCTTAATATCTCTTAGGGCCGATGGGATATCGACTTAGTTTTTGCTTACAAGTATTACCCATACAAATGCCGAAAAACCAATTTCGGGATTTTGCCCTAACCAACCCCTAAAGGGGTGAACCTACAATCGGGGTGGATTATACATCTCATTGTATATCCTGCGTTCGTTTAGTTGCAAGATTACTTTTTGGCACATAGGTGTCTTTTTAAAATATCTCGAAATGGTATTGACAGTTTTTTGAAATTTCACCCCTAAAGGGTGAAACGGGGTGAATTGTGATTTTAAGGATTCTTTAATATCTCTTAGGACCAATAAGATATCGACTTCCTTTTTGCTTACAAAGATTACCCATACAAATACCGAATCAACAATTTCAGGATTTTGTTCTAATCAACCCCTAAAGGGGTGGATCTAGAATCGTGGTGAATTATATATCCCGCCGTAATTCCTGTGTTCGTTTAGTTGCAACATTACTTTTTGGCACATAGGTGTCTTTTTAAAATATCTCGAAATGGGTTTGACAGTTTTTTAAAATTCCATCCCTAAGGGTTGAAAAGGGGTGAATTGTGATTTCAAGGATTCCTTAATATCTTTTAGGATCAATAAGATATCGACTTATTGTTTGCTTGCAAAGATTATCCATACAATTACCGAAAAACTTATTTCAGCAGTTTGTCCTAATCAACCCCTAAAGGGGTGGATCTACAATCGGGGTGAGTTATACATTCCGTCGTATTTCCTGTGTTCGTTTAGTTGCAACATTACTTTTTAGCCCATAGGAGTATTTTTAGAATATCTCGGAAAGGTATTGGTAGTTTTTTTAAATTTCACCCCTATAGGGTGAAAAGGGGTGAATTATGATTTCAAGTATTCCTTAATATCTTTTAGAACAAATAAGATATCGACTTGCTTTTTGCTTACAAAGATTACCCATACAAATACCGAAAAACATATTTCAGGTTTTTGTCGTAATCAACCCCTAAAGGGGTGGATCTACAATCGGGGTGAATTATACATCCCGTCGTATTTCCTGTGTTCATTAGTTGCAGCATTACTTTTTGGCACATAGGTGTCTTTTTAAAATATCTCGAAATGAGTTTGGTAGTTTTTTAAAATTTCACCCCTAAGGGTGAAAAGGGGTGAATTGTGATTTCAAGGATTCCTTAATATCTCTTAGGACCAATAAGATATGGACTTGCTTTTTACTTACAAAGATTACCCATGCAAATACCGAAAAACATGTTTCAGGTTTTTGTCCTAATCAACCCCTAAAGGGGTGGATCTACAATCGGGGTGAATTATACATCCCGTCGTAATTCCTGTGTTCGTTTAGTTGAAACATTACTTTTCGGCACATAAGAGTCTTTTTAAAATATCTCAAAATGGATATTGACAGTTTTTTGAAATTTCACCCCTAAAGGGTGAAAAGGGTTAAATTGTGATTTTAAGGATTCTTTAATATCTCTTAGGATCAATAAGATATCGACTTGCTTCTTGCTTACAAAGATTACCCATACAAATACCGAATCATCAATTTCAGGATTTTGTCCTAATGAACCCCTAAAGGGGTGGATCTACAATCGGGGTGAATTATACATCCCGTCGTAATTCCTGTGTTCCTTTAGTTGCAACATTACTTTTTGGCACATAAGAGTCTTTGTAAAATATCTCAAAATGGTATTGACAGTTTTTTTAAATTTCACCCCTAAAGGGTGAAAAGGGTTAAATTGTGATTTTAAGGATTCTTTAATATCTCTTAGGATCAATAAGATATCGACTTGCTTCTTGCTTACAAAGATTACCCATACAAATACCGAATCATCAATTTCAGGATTTTGTCCTAATCAACCCCTAAAGGGGTGGATCTACAATCGGGGTGAATTATACATCCCGTCGTAATTCCTGTGTTCCTTTAGTTGAAACATTACTTTTTGGCACATAAGTGTCTTTTTAAAATATCTCGAAATGGGTTTGACAGTTTTTTTAAAATTCCACCCCTAAGGGTTGAAAAGGGGTGAATTGTGATTTCAAGGATTCCTTAATATCTCTTAGGATCAATAAGATATCGACTTACTGTTTGCTTGCAAAGATTATCCATACAATTACCGAAAAACTTATTTCAGGAATTTGTCCTAATCAACCCCTAAAGGGGTGGATCTACAATCGGGGTGAGTTATACATTCCGTCGTATTTCCTGTGTTCGTTTAGTTGCAACATTACTTTTTAGCACATAGGAGTCTTTTTAAAATATCTCGAAAAGGTTTTGGTAGTTTTTTAAAATTTCACCCCTATAGGGTGAAAAGGGGTGAATTATGATTTCAAGTATTCCTTAATATCTCTTAGAACCAATAAGATATCGACTTGCTTTTTGCTTACAAAGATTACCCATGCAAATACCGAAAAACATATTTCAGGTTTTTGTCCCAATCAACCCCTAAAGGGGTGGATCTACAATCGGGGTGAGTTATACATTCCATCGTATTTCCTGTGTTCGTTTAGTTACAACATTACTTTTTACGCACATAGGTGTCTTTTTAAAATATCTCGAAAAGGTTTTGGTAGTTTTTTAAAATTTCACCCCTAACGGGTGAAAAGGGGTGAATTGTGATTTCAAGGAATCCTTAAATCTCTTAGGGCCAATAAGATATTGACTCGCTTTTTGCTTACAAAGATTACCCATACAAATACCGAAAAATATATTTCAGGATTTTGTCCTAATCAACCCCTAAAGGATGGATCTACAATCGGGGTGAATTATACATCCCGTCGTATTTCCTCTGTTCGTTTAGTTGCAACATTAATTTTTGGCACATAGGTATCTTTTTAAAATATCTCGAAATAGTTTTGACAGTTTTTTAAAATTACTCCCTAAAGGGTGAAAAGAGGTGAATTGTGATTTCAAGGAGTCCTTAATATATCTTAGGACCAATAAGATATCGACTTGCTTTTTGCTTACGAAGATTACCCATACAAATACCGAAAAACTTATTTCAGAATTTTATCCTAATCAACCTCTAAACGGGTGAACCTACACCCATTGTATTTCCTGTGTTCGTTTAGTTGCAACATTAATTTTTGGCACATAGGTGTCCTTTTAAAATATCTCGAAATGGTATTGACAGTTTTTTTAAATTTCACCCCTAAAGGGTGAAAAGGGGTGAATTGTAATATCAAGGATTCCTTAATATCTCTTAGGACCAATAAGATAACGACTTGCTTTTTGCTTACAAAGATTACCAATACAAATACGGAAAAATATATTTTTGTCCTAATCAACCCCTAAAGGGTGAATCTACAATTGGGGTGAATTATACATCCCGTCGTATTCCCTGTGTTTGTTGAGTTATAAGGTTTCTTTTTGGCACATAGGCGTATTTTTAAAATAGAAATGGTTTTGACAATTTTTTAAAATTTAACCCCTAAAGGGTGAAAAGAAAATGTGATTTCAAGGATTGTTAAACATTTTTAAGGACCAATAAGATATTGACTTGGTTTTTGCTTACAAAAACTACCCATGCAAATACCGAAAAACTAAATTTTTGATTTTGTCCTAATCAACCCCTTAAGGGGTGGATCTACAATCGGGATGAATTATACATCCCGTCGTATTTCCTGTGTTCGTTTAGTTGCAACATTACTTTTTGGCACATAGGTATTTTTTTTTAAATATCTCGAAATGATTTTGCTATTTTTTTTAATTTCACCCCTTAAGGTTAAAAAGGGGTGAAATGTGATTTCAATAATACCTTAATTCTTTTAGGACCAATAAGATATCGACTTGGTGTTTGCTTATAAAAATTATCCATACAAATGTCGAAAAACTTATTTCAGGATTTCGTCATAATCAACCCTTAAAGGGGTGATTCTACAAACGGGGTAGATTATAAATCGCGTCGTATTTCCTGTGTTTGTTGAGTTATAACGTTTCTTTTTGGCACATAGGTGTCTTTTTAAAATATCTCGAAATGGTTTAAACAGTTTTTTACCTTTAACAAATATCACCCCTAAAGGGTGAAAAGAGGGAATTGTGATTTCAAGGACTCCTTAATATCTTCTAGGATCAATAAGATATAGACTTGGTTTTTGCTTATAAAGATTACCCATAGAAATGCCGAAAAATGTATTTCAGGATTTTATCTTAATCAACCCCTAAAGGGGTGAATCTACATTCGGGGTGAATTATAGAACCCTTTGTATATCCAGCGGTTGTTGAGTTATAACATTCCATTTTGGCATATATGTGTTTTGACAGTTTTCTTTCACTCCTAAAGGGTAAATTAGTATTTTTTTGTTAGAAATAAAAAAATACGGGAGTACATTTTTAAAATAAAAATATATAAAAATAAAATTAAAATAAAAAATTATAGGAGAGTACATTTTTCAGTATGACGTAAGAACCCACTAAGAAAGGATTTTTTCAAGTTCGACCCCTATCTGGTGAAAAGGAGTAAACTGTTTTTTCACGGATTCCTCAATATCTCTTAGGACAGATGAGATATCGACTAGATTTTTTGTTACAAAGGTTACCCATACACAAGTTTAAAAACAAACTGCGGATTTTATGCCAATGAGACCATCAATATACCGTAGCGAAGCACGGGTTTTCAGCTAGTCTATCTATATATATAAAAGGCAGTGTCCTGACTGACTGACTGACTGACTCACTCATCACCGCCCAGCTCGAACCCCTGAGCCTAGAAACTTGAAATTCGGAGAGTATATTCCCTTCATGACGTAAGCACCCACTAAGAAGGGATTTTTCGAAATTCCACTCCTAAGGGATGAAAAGGGGTGAAATGTGATTTCACGAATTACTTAATATCTCTTAGGGCCGATGGGATATCGACTTAGTTTTTGCTTACAAGTATTACCCATACAAATGCCGAAAAACCAATTTCGGGATTTTGCCCTAATCAACCCCTAAAGGGGTGAACCTACAATCGGGGTGGATTATACATCCCGTTGTATTTCCTGTGTTCGTTTAGTTGAAAGATTACTTTTTGGCACATAGGTTTCTTTTTATAATATCTCGAAATGGTATTGACAGTTTTTTGAAATTTCACCCCTAAAGGGTGAAAAGGGGTGAATTGTTATTTTAAAGATTCTTTAATATCTCTTAGGATCAATAAGATATCGACTTGCTGTTTGCTTACAAAGATTACCCATACAAATACCGAATCACCAATTTCAGGATTTTGTCCTAATCAACCCCTAAAGGGGTTGGATCTACAATCTTGGTGAATTATACATCCCGTCGTAATTCCTGTGTTCGTTTCGTTGCAACATTACTTTTTGGCACATAGGTGTCTTTTTAAAATATCTAGAAATGGGTTTGACAGTTTTTTAAAATTCCACCCCTAAGGGTTGAAAAGGGGTGAATTGTGATTTCAAGGATTCCTTAATATCTCTTAGGATCAATAAGATATCGATTTACTGTTTGCTTGCAAAGATTATCCATACAATTACCGAAAAACTTATTTCAGGAATTTGTCCTAATCAACCCCTAAAGGGGTGGATCTACAATCGGGGTGAGTTATATATTCCGTCGTATTTCCTGTGTTCGTTTAGTTGCAATATTACTTTTTAGCACATAGGAGTCTTTTTAAAATATCTCGAAAAGGTTTTGGTAGTGTTTTAAAATTTCACCCCTATAGGGTGAAAAGGGGTGAATTATGATTTCAAGTATTCCTTAATATCTCTTAGAACCAATAAGATATCGACTTGCATTTTGCTTACAAAGATTACCTATACAAATACCGAAAAACATATTTCAGGTTTTTGTCCTAATCAACCCCTAAAGAGGTGGATCTACAATCAGGGTGAATTATACATCCCGTCGTATTTCCTGTGTTCATTAATTGCAGCATTACTTTTTGGCACATAGGTGTCTTTTTAAAATATCTCGAAATGGTATTGACAGTTTTTTGAAATTTCACCCCTAAAGGGTGAAAAGGGGTGAATTGTTATTTTAAGGATTCTTTAATATCTCTTAGGATCAATAAGATATCGACTTGCTTTTTGCTTACAAAGATTACCCATACAAATACCGAATCACCAATTTCAGGATTTTGCACTAATCAACCCCTAAAGGGGTGGATCTACAATCGGGGTGAATTATACATCCCGTCGTAATTCCTGTGTTCGTTTCGTTGCAACATTACTTTTTGGCACAAAGGTGTCTTTTTAAAATATCTCGAAATGGGTTTGACAGTTTTTTAAAATTCCACCCCTAAGGGTTGAAAAGGGGTGAATTGTGATTTCAAGGATTCCTTAATATCTCTTAGGATCAATAAGATATCGATTTACTGTTTGCTTGCAAAGATTATCCATACAATTACCGAAAAACTTATTTCAGGAATTTGTCCTAATCAACCCCTAAAGGGATGGATCTACAATCGGGGTGAGTTATATGTTCCATCGTATTTCCTGTGTTCGTTTAGTTGCAATATTACTTTTTAGCACATAGGAGTCTTTTTAAAATATCTCGAAAAGGTTTTGGTAGTGTTTTAAAATTTCACCCCTATAGGGTGAAAAGGGGTGAATTATGATTTCAAGTATTCCTTAATATCTCTTAGAACCAATAAGATATCGACTTGCATTTTGCTTACAAAGATTACCTATACAAATACCGAAAAACATATTTCAGGTTTTTGTCCTAATCAACCCCTAAAGAGGTGGATCTACAATCAGGGTGAATTATATATCCCGTCGTATTTCCTGTGTTCATTAGTTGCAGCATTACTTTTTGGCACATAGGTATCTTTTTAAAATATCTCGAAACGGGTTTGACAGTTTTTTAAAATTTCACCCCTAAGGGTTGAAAAGGGGTGAATTGTGATTTCAAGGATTCCTTAATATCTCTTAGGACCAATAAGATATGGACTTACTGTTTGCTTGCAAAGTTTATCCATACAATTACCGAAAAACTTATTTCAGGAATTTGTCCTAATCAACCCCTAAAGGGGGGGGGGATCTACAATCAGGGTGAGTTATATATTCCGTTGTATTTCCTGTGTTCGTTTAGTTGCAACATTACTTTTTAGCACATAGGTGTCTTTTTAAAATATCTCGAAAAGGTTTTGATAGTTTTTTAAAATTTCATCCCTAAAGGGTGAAAAGGGGTGAATTGTGATTTCAAGGTTTCCTTAAATCTCTTAGGGCCAATAAGATATTGACTTGCTTTTTGATTACAAAGATTACCCATACAAATACCGAAAAATATATTTCAGGATTTTGTCCTAATCAACCCCTAAAGGATGGATCTACAATCGGGGTGAATTATACATCCCGTCGTATTCCCTGTGTTTATTGAGATATAAGGTGTCTTTTTGGCATATAGGCGTCTTTTTAAAATATCTCGAAATGGTTTTGACAACTTTTTTAAATTTAACCCCTAAAGGGCGAAAAGGGGTGAAATGTGATTTCAAGGATTCCTTAATATCTCTTAGGACCAATAAGATATCGACTTGCTTTTTGCTTACAAAGATTAGCCATACAAATACGGAAAAATATATTTCAGGTTTTTTGTCCTAATCAACCCCTAAACGGTGGATCTACAATTGGGGTGAATTATACATCCCGTCGTATTCCCTGTGTTTGTTGAGTTATAAGGTTTCTTTTTGGCACATGGGCGTATTTTTAAAATATCTCGAAATGTTTTAACAATTTTTATAAATTTAACCCCTAAAGGGTAAAAAGGGGTAAAATGTGATTTCAAGGATTGTTTAACATTTTTTAGGACCAATAAGATATCTACTTGGTTTTTGCTTACAAAAACTACCCATGCAAATACCGAAAAACCAATTTTTGGATTTTGTCCTAATCAACCCCTTAAGGGGTGGATCTACAATCGGGATGAATTATACATCCCGTCGCATTTCCTGTGTTCGTTTAGTTGCAACATTAATTTTTGACACATTTTTTTTTTTAATATCTCGAAATGATTTTGACATTTTTTTTTTAATTTCACCCCTTAAGGGTGAAAAGGGGTGAAATATGATTTCAGTAATTCCTTAATTTATTTAGGACCAATAAGATATCGACTTGGTGTTTGCTTACAAAAATTATCCATACAAATGCCGAAAAACTTATTTCAGGATTACGTCCTAATCAACCCCTAAAGAAGTGATTCTACAAACGGGGTAGATTATACATCGCATCGTAATTCCTGTGTCTTTTTAAAATGTCTCGAAATGGTTTTAACAGTTTTTTACCTTTAACAAATATCACCCCTAAAGGGTGAAAAGAGGGAATTGTGATTTCAAGGACGCCTTAATATCTTCTAGGATCAATAAGATATAGATTTGGTTTTTGCTTATAAAGATTACCCATACAAATGCCGAAAAACGTATTTCAGGATTTTATCTTAATCAACCCCTAAAGGGGCGAATCTACATTCGGGGTGAATTATAGAACTCTTTGTATTTCCAGCGGTTGTTGAGTTATAACATTTCATTTTGGCATATATGTTTGCACAGTTTGACAGTTTTCTTTCACTCCTAAAGGGTAAATTAGTATTTTTTTGTTAAAAATAAAAAATTTGGAGAGTACATTTTTCAGTATGAAGTAAGATCCCACTAAGAAAAGATTTTTTCAAGTTCGACCCCTATCTGGTGCAAAGGAGTAAAATGTTTTTTCACGGGTTCCTCAATATCTCTTAGGACAGATGAGATACCGACTAGATTTTTTGTTACAAAGGTTACCCATACACAAGTTTAAAAACAAACTGCGGATTTTATGCCAATGAGACCATCAATATACCGTAGCGAAGCACGGGTTTTCAGCTAGTATTTTATATAATAATAATAATAATAATAATAATATTTATTAGTGTTTTCAAATTTATATTTTTACACACGTCTTTACAAAATGGTTACATAAATACTTATTTCTAAAAACTTATATTATTGAAATCGTTTGTAAGGAACTCATCATAATTGTAAAACGCATTTTCCTTAAAAAATGACTTTAAAATATTTCTAAATGAGTGGAGAGGCAAACCTTTAATATTCTCAGGTAAGATATTATAAAATTTAGTGCAATAATAATTAATTGAGTATCTTGCACAACCTACTCTAATGTATGCTGGTCTTATCAAGTGCTTCCCTCTCGTCTCATATTTATGAATTTGTTCCTGCGTTTTGAAATTATCTTTGGTTTGATGCATGTAAATAAGGCAGTAGAATATATATAAGGACGGTAGTGTCATCAGGCCTAGTTCAACAAAATGTTGTCTACAGTCTTGTCTGTAACTCAGACCACAAATCACTCTAACAACTCGCCGTTGTAATCGAAAAATTCTTTGGGTATGTGTGGAGTGTCCCCAAGCTAGCAAAGCATATGTGATGTGTGACTCAACCAGGGCATGATATGCAGTCACCAGGACATTTCTGTGTACCTTAGATTTAAGATTTCTTATACAGTAGATTGCCTTGCATAATTTTTCCGCTGTTGTTTCCGCGTGTTTTTCCCAACTTAGATTTATACCAATAGTTACTCCTAGGCACTTAACAGGATCTTGCCTAATATTCTCTGTTATTGGTCTTAGGGAAAACAATAGGTGTTGGGTCTTGGATTCGTTTCTGCTTAATTTGTTCGCCACAAACCAATCTTGCGCAGCATATTTTATTAAGGCGTTATTGGATTTCATTTCTTGGTAGGTTTCGGACTGATTAAGCAGCGTGGTATCGTCTGCATATAAAACAGACTTTGCCTCCTCTATAAAAGTTGGTAAATCATTAATGTAAATCAGAAACAACAGCGGGGCCAATATTGAACCTTGCGGTACTCCAAAATTGATTTTTTGCTCATCAGATTGAGTATCATTTGCCCAAACATATTGTTTCCGGTTTGTTATAAAGGAATTTAGAAGTTGGCAACTCTCTGGACTAATGTTGTAGCACGACATTTTCTTTATTAACAAATCATGTGGCACACAGTCAAAAGCCTTTGTTAAGTCATAGAAAGTGGCCATAGTGTATGTACCAGTTTCAAATCCTGTTGTCACAAAATCTATGAAATCCAAGATAGCTGTTGTTGTAGATTTGCCACTTCTAAAACCAAACTGACTCTTGCTTAATAAATTATTATTTTCAAAATGTTCGGCTAGCTGCTTCAGCAAAATTTTCTCAAAAATTTTTGAGAATATTGGGGTGAGGGATACAGGCCTATAATTATTTAACTCCTCCTTGCTTCCTTTTCCCTTATAAATTGGGATAACTTTATTTAATTTTAATACTGATGGAAAAATATTAGATCTTATTGCACTATTGTATAATACGCAAAGTGGAGAAATAATTATATCTTTGATTGTTTTTATGATGTAGGCACTAAGATTGTAGGCATCCCTGCTTTTGTTATTTTTTAATGCCTGTATGGCGTCCCTAACCTGGTTGTGTGTCACCTCTTTAAAAGAAAATACAGGGATATTCAAATTATTAGTTGCTGCTTCTACTATTGAAATGGGATTCGTATTACTGAACGGGAGACTCTGATTTAGGTTTACCGAGATACTTGTAAAATAATTATTAATCACATTGCATGGTTTAGGACACTCCACGTGTGGCTTCCGGGGTCTCTGACTGTTTACCACAGCCCAAAGAGCTTTTGGCTTGTTGTCAGAGCCATCTATGTACCGACAGTTTGCTGTTTTTTTACTTGCCATATGTTTTCGGTACATATTCCTGTACTTATTTCTAATAGCCTTATTTGCAGGAGTGGAGTTTTGTAAATAATATTGATGAGCAAGTTGTGCAACATTTCTCCAGAACTTTACTTCATCATTGAACCAAAAAAAAGTGTTATTTGAATGTTTCTTCAAACCTATTCGTTTCTCCGGGAAAACGCTGTTCAGTATTGTAACTACTTGATTTAGAAAGTATTCAAAATCCTGCTCACAATCATATATTCCATTATTTCCAAACTTCCACTCAATCAAAGATAATTCCTGGTAAAAATTTATGAGACCTTCCTGTGTTATAGGGCGATGATATTTTGGAGTGTCATCTAAAGGGACATGAACTGTTTGACTAACCCTCCTGTACATTCCCGCACCGCTATGATCTGAGAAGGAGTTCTGTACTTTAAAAATGGTGTCATTATCATTATTTGTGTTGGAGAATATGTTATCCAAACAGTTTTTGCCCCTTGTACTAAATGTCACCAATTTTTGCAAGTTAAAAGCCCGTAAGGTGTCATATACTAGTAGTGTATCTGATTCATTTTTATTGAATTTAACATTAAAATCCCCTCCTACGATAATATCGTAACAAGGGTTTATAGTGCGTAAAGCACAGTCCATGATTTCTAAAAACTTTTTTAAATCTCCATATGGTGATCTGTATATATTAATTATTACTGTTTTTAGTGAATAGATCTGAATACCTACTATTTCACAATCTTTTTCCACAGATAAGCTGTTAATATTTTCCAAGATTTTATAATTAAACTTGGATAAAAGGGATGTTTTAATATAAATTATAACTCCACCGTTTTTATACTTTTCCCTGCAAAAATGAGTGACATTAGTAAAATTTTCAATGACATACTCGCTGATTTCAGTTGTCTTTAACCAATGTTCTGATAAACAGAGGAAATTAAAATATTTATCTATAATTAGTGACTCCACGTAATCGACCCTATTCCTCAAGCCCTGTAGATTTAGATATAATAGATTTAATTTGAACTCAGTATGCGTTTCATTAATTTTTGAGACTACATTTTTTCTAAAAAAATATTTTCTGTTGCATTATTTTTTTCATTTAAAATATTCCTCTTCCTTGGATTATTGACATTACGCACATTGTCATTATTAATAAAATTGTCTTTTTTTGCCATGTTCTCATTATTTAAAAAATTATCATTACTTAAAATATTGTCATCATTTAAAACATTGTCACTATTTAAAATATTGTCCTTATATAAAATATTGTCACTGTTTAAAATATTTTTATCATTGAAAGTACTATTTACAAGAATCTTATTGTTGTCATTATTTAAAACGTTGATGCTAGATGTTTCCAAATTTATAACAGATTTACTTAAATTTAGGTTCACATTAGCAATTAGTTTTTTCCCTGTTGATTTATTATTCTTACTCTTAAAAACATCTATATTAATATGTTGTGCAAGCCGAGACATTATTATCAGTTTACCTCTTTTATTCATATGCAGCCCGTAACTTGTCATATCACAGTAATTGATTAAAATATTCGGATCGAGGAACAGTACATTTTTGTAGCTTGAGGAAGCATGGTCTATCAGTGAATTCTGTAAAAATACATTATAGTTATAAATTTCTTTGTGTTGCCAGAAAAAAGTGCCAAGGATTATAACATGTGTGTGTTTTAGTTTATTTAAGGTGTTCAATATAATTTGTTGATTTATAAGTGACTTTTTTAAAATATCGTTAGTTCCAGCCATTAATATAACATGATCATCAAATGTAAAATCCTTGGTAAGTTTTTCAATATTACTAGTCACATTACAGAAAGAGGCATTGGGATAAAAAAATACATTTATGTCATATTTGTCACTAGGAAGAATTTTGTTCAGAATGTCCGCACAGTGACGTCCGTGACTGTCAGCAAGCAACAAAATTTTTCCTTTATTTTTGGATGTACAATTACTTTTATGGGTTATGTTTTTATTGCAAAGTTCGGTTCTTTTTGGATGACAGGTGGAGGTGTCGCTAGTAGTCCTGTTTTCACTTTGGTGACAGCCGGGGGTGTCGCTAGTGGTCTTTTTCTCACTTCGTGGAGGTCCTGATTTCTTCTTATTATTTTCGGATTTCGTAAATTTATTTAGTCTGAGTTCAAGATAATTAATTTTGCTTTCTAGTTCCTTTATGTAATTTAACAGTTTGAAATAACCATTCCGTTTATTGGTTTTCTTAACTTTGTTACTATTATTATTTTTAGTAGCACAGTTATTTTCAATTACGGTTTCCGTACTACTTGTAGAATCGTTTAAATTTGCTGGGTCGTCCGAAGATTTATTTAGATTTATTAAATCACTATTTGCATTTAAGTTATCACTGCTATCATTTTCTATATTTATTATAATTTCGTCCTCGTTGTAATCAGTAGAGATATAACTAGAGTTTAACTCTTTTTTAAGTTTAGCCACAAGTTCGCACTTTCGTCCGTTAAATTTTATACCCCGTTTTGACAATTCCTTTTTTATTTGGCACACTTTTAAATCATTTATATTAATAGACATTTTTCTTATTTATCACTGCTAATAATATAACACTCGAAAAAATTAATATATAATTATTTAAAATATTACTACACAATGTTAATTTGTTAATTCACGAGAAAATGACACGTCTTCACTCTACTCTGGATGTGCCAAAAAAAAAAAAGATATATAATTGATCCAATATCACATGATGGAAAAAAATATTTTGTTACTTTTATAGATGACTTTTCTAACTTCGTATGTGTATACTTAATAACAAATAAGAGTGAAGTTTTCGAAAAATTTAAAGAGTTTGTAAACATGGTTCAATCAAAATTAAATTCGAAATTTTCAGTCTTGAGATGTGAGAGTCAATGGGTGCGTTTTGTTGTGCCAATTCTGGTTTCGGTTTAATCAGAATACGCGTTTTGTTGCGACTGTATTCTCATTCTATTCATTCTACTCATTCGGTGACTCGAGGTCGAACGACTGGAATGAATAAGTGTGGTGGGGATGAAAAGTAATACATATTTGAATGCAGTTGTTTTCATTTCGTATTTAAATGTATTAGAATTAAATTTTGGTATTACTGCTTCAAAATATTTTTTTCTTTTAGGTATTTTCTCATATTGTGTCCTAAAATTAATATATACCTATATGATTTAAATATAGTATTGTTAAATTTAAACTTAAAATGTATGTATGTTCAATTCAATTACTCGTTCTAAAACATTATGTTCTAGAATATTTGCTTCAAATATAAAGTTTTCTATTCTGCATTTATTATTTAGATTATCTATTTAGGTGAAATATGTTCGTTATTTGTTCTACAACCATATGACTTAACCTCCATGCAAATGTCATTCCATGTTTACTTCACGATCAAAATTGTCGTTTTCTTGCGCATCAATTCTAGTGTTTCTAACCATCCACCAACAAAACGCAGCCAATGGAGAAGAATACGTTTCACGCGAGTTCAAGGTCTTCTGTAAAAGGAATGGTACAGTTATAGATTTCACGGTGCCCTATACACCGCAACAAAATGGAAAGGCGGAAAGATTCAATAGATCGCTTGTAGAAAAAGCCAGGTCATTAATACTGGACTCAAATTTATCAAACTGGTTTTGGGGTGAAGCTATATTAACATCGGCATATCTCATAAATAGGAGCTATAATACAAATTTAAAATCCAAAACACCTGCTGAATTATGGTATGGTAGGAAACCCAATGTTCAAAATCTCAGAATCTTTGGATCAGTTTCTTATGCTCTAATTCCAAAGCAATTGCGTGGAAATTTTGACGCAACGTCAAAAAAATGCATAATGGTAGAGTATGCTGCGAATGGATACCGTTTATGGGATATTGAGGGTAATGGCATTATAGGGATGTAAAATTTGATGAAGGTAAATTTTACAAAAATTCAAATTCCTCCCAAAATCCTAAGGAAGTTGTAGATTCAAATGAAAATTAACCTCTGACAGATATCACTAACAATAACTTTGAGTGGGATAATGAAATTGGGGAAGATGAGTCTGTAAGGCGAAATGACAACGGTATTGAGTTACGCAATGAGTCAGGGGGAACAAACACTAGGGCTAGGCGTAATATAGCAGCACCAAAACGTTTTGAAGAATATGAGATGTACTTAGCGTTTGATGCAGTTTCTTACGTAGAAAATGTCCCAAAAGATTTTGATTAAATTGCTGACAGGGATAAAAAGCATTGGGAAAGGGCAATGGATAGGGAAATAGATTCCATTGAAAGGAATAATACTTGGGAAATTGCAAGTAAACCTTCAAATGGGGAGATCTTAGATACAAAATGGGTATTTTCCTTCAAACCTTTCGAAAACAATGAAGATCGCTACAAAGCGAGACTAGTCGTTAGGGGCTTTGCTCAGAAAACATCTTTTTATTATGATAGTATATATTCTCCAGTTGCAAAAATGTCAACAATTAGACTGTTATTAATAATGGGAAACCAATTAAACTATCGTTTTCAGCAATTAGATGTGAAGACAGCCTTTTTGAACAGTTACCTAAAGTACAATATATACATTCGTGTACCTAAGGGTGTGAAATATAATAAAAAGAGTGTACTCAAGTTGAATAAGTCTTTATATATGATATTTCTTTAAATAAATTCATATCAGTGATCACTTCCGAAATTAAGAACTGTTCCTTTAAAAAGACCATTAACTCAAAACAAAAAAAAACCCTGGATCACATATAGTCTAATCAAATCAATAAATACAAGAAACCTTTTATATAAACAGTGCAAGCTTTTTCCTACTGACACTCGAATTGCAGCTCAATATTTAAAATACAGAAAAATGATTCCATCTTTGATTAAAACTTTAAAAATACAGTATTTCAAAAAATCAATTGATCAAGCTCAAAACAACCCTAAAAAAATTTGGCAAATAGCAAATGAATCTATTAACAAATCAATTTCAAATAATGATCCAAATGAAATTTTAGTAAATAACTCTAAAATAACTGACAAACAGAATATTGTTAATAATTTCAATAGCTACTTTGCAAATGTTGGTAATATACTTGCAGCTGAAATTAAATATGATGTCAATAAACAATTAACTTTTTTGAACAATATTAGCACTAATCAGTTTACATTTTTCTTAAATCCCGTTACAGCAATGGAAATTGAATCTGTTATACTCTCATTAAAAAATAACTTAATTTGTGTTAACGATAATTTAAATTCAAAAATAATAAAAAATATTCATAAAGAAATTTCTACTCCATTGTGTAATATTTTTGAGAAATGTTTCTTAACAGGTTATTTTCCGGATTTGCTTAAAGTTTCACAGGTTCGTCCCATCTTTAAACAAGGTCAGAAAAATTTGTTACACAATTACAGGCCTATCTCTATAACCTCTTGCATTTCAAAAATTTTAGAAAAACTATTAAATAATAGGCTGTTATCATTTTTTGAGAAGTACGACATTATTGCCAATAATCAGTATGGATTTACTAAAAATAGAAGTACGGAAGATGCAATCTCAGTATTAACTGAAAAAATTTACAGATCTCTTGATCTATCTAAACCGTGTATAGCTGTTTTTCTAGATTTAACAAAAGCATTTGACACTGTAAACCATGACATACTTCTACAAAAACTTGAAAAAAATGGTATTAGAGGGACTGGTCAAAAATTTATCAAAAGTTATCTATCAAACAGAACCCAAACTGTGAAGATAAAAAGTCATTCAAACACTCCATCTACTGTTACTTGTGGGGTACCAAGAGGAACAATATTGGGTCCATTGCTGTTTTTAATATATATAAATGATTTGTTAAAGATAACTGAACTTAAGGACAACATTTTATCTTATGCAGATGATACTGTAATCCTAACAGAAGCAGAAACATGGAATGATGCGAGATTAATAGCTGAAGATTACCTAGTACTCATAAAGAACTGGATGAACTCTAATTTTCTATCACTTAATTATATAAAATCTAACTTTGTCACTTTCTCGACAAATATTACCACTCAACCTCTATTTGATTGTATTAAAATCCATACTGATTGCTGTACAAAAATAAATTGTATGTGTCTACTTATAAAAAGAGTTAACTCTGTGAAATATCTGGGTGTAATCATTGACCATAACCTTAAGTGGGACTTACAAATTCAAACAATTAATATTTGACTGCGAAAAACCATCTATGTTTTTAGAAAATTAAAAGACTTCATGCCTATCAACTTATTGCTTAATTTTTACTATTGCTTGGTACAATCCATACTTACATATGGTATAGTTGCATGGGGAGGTGCAGCTAATAGTCATATCAAGAGATTATCTGTTATACAAAATATAATCCTAAAAACTATTTTTCGGAAGCCACTTTATTACTGTTCTGAAAAATTATATTCAGAAACCAAAATAATGACCATTAGGCAATTATATATTTTAAGTATAATCAAATACATGTATAGAATGCAACTACGCATTCAACGAACATCCCATGAATATAATACCAGAAATGTTGGTCAAGCATTATTGTTTAAAACTAAAAAAACCATTGGTCAAAGATGTTTCACCTATTTTATACCTAAAATTTATAATAATTTTAATAACTATTTAAATGAAAATAATGTAATGTTTTTGGGGAAACAAACAGTTAAAATTGCTAAAACCTGGATTTTACAACTAGATCAAAATAAAATAGATGAAATTCTTGTTACTAAAATTTGATTATCTTTTTTCATATAAAAATAAAATCTAAATTGTATTGTATTCCATTTCATTCTTTTCATTAATTGCACAGTCCGATATACATTAGAATAATTATATAGAATTAATTAATATATAGATACCACACGCATACCTTACGGTATTAGTGGTGTACACTCCCCAAATATTAAACCATTTAGGGGGGTGATTTACTCTTGTTTGTTTTTATACTTATTTTATCTTGTCTATTTATATATATGTGTATATATTTTGTGCAAATAAAGAGATATATTATATTATATTATATGGACTCAAGCAGGCATCAAAATGCTGGAACACTAAAATAAATGATCATTTGATGACACTAAGTTTTAATAGATCTGAAACAGATTACTGTCTGTATACTAAGAGAAATGAAAATAATAATGGGTGTTTTTTTTTAGAGGTATAGAACTTTAAATTGCAATAAAACAACGATGGATTATTCGATTGACATGAATTTTTTTTTATTCGAAAGATAATCTTGTGGCATTACATTTTAAATATGATTTCTGGCATATGACCGCCACGGCTGGCTCGGATGTAGTCCAATCTGGACGTCCAATTTTCGATGACTTTTTCCAACATTTGTGGCCGTATATCGGCAATAACACGGCGAATGTTGTCTTCCAAATGGTCAAGCGTTTGTGGCTTATCCGCATAGACCAATGACTTTACATAGCCCCACAGAAAGTAGTCCAGCGGTGTTAAATCACAAGATCTTGGAGGCCAATTCACAGGTCCAAAACGTGAAATTAGGCGGTCACCAAACGTGTCTTTCAATAAATCGATTGTGGCACGAGCTGTGTGACATGTTGCGCCGTCTTGTTGGTATGATTTAATGTAATGCCACAAGATTATCTTTCGAATAAAAAAAAAAAATCATGTCAATCGAATAATCCATCGTTGTTTTATTGCAATTTAAAGTTCTATACCTCTAAAAAAAACACCCGTTATAATATTTCTGTTGTTATATGTAGATGACATTATATTGTCAGGTCCTGATTTGGGTGAATTAAACTATGTAAAAATTAAACTCAAGGAACATTTTGAAATAAAAGACAAAGGTGATCTAAGGTATTTTCTAGGATTAGAAATTTATTATGACAAAAATCAGGGACTAATGAGAATAAGTCAAAGTAAATATGTTACAAAAATACTTAAGAAATTTAATATTGAGGAATGTAAAGCATGTGATACACCGATTGATCCAAAATTAAAGCTAAACGTTTCAGAAAATATTGATATCAAATATGTTAAATATGTAAGAGAATTAGTTGTTTGTCTTATGTTTTTACTGTTAAGTACCAAAGCGGATTTAAGTTTTTCCATTAATTATTTTAGCAGATATCAAGATAAAGCTACATTAGAAATGTGGGACCACCTTAAAAAGGTGCTGAGATACCTAAAGGGTACTATGAATCTAAGTTTAAATTATTATAGAAATAATTGCAAACCAATTGTTACATATGTGGATGCAGATTGGGCTACCGATGTCCATGACAGGAAATCTGTAACTGGATGTGTAATAAAGTTTTTTGGAAAGTGCAGATATCTTGACAAAATGATTACCATCAGTGCCTTTATATAATTTCAGAAAATTGTTAAACCTATCATAAAATGTTTAAATTTGGAAATGCTCATAATTTGTTTAATTATTATAATAATAATAAGGATGTAAAGATGTTTGCATTAAGGGGGAATGTTGAAATAAACAAAGTAATGCAAACGCCAATTTATTTAATTTTATGTAAGCACCGGTTAGTCGGCAAGACAGAAATCTGTAATAAGTAGTTGTTGTTTGTGCTAATGTTTTTGGTGTGTGTTGACATTCATATTTGAATAAATATCCTTAATTATTTTGATAATCCATGTATTTATTTATTCTTAAAGACCACTCTGCAACAAGAATGCATTTGACACAAGTAAAAAAAAAATACTTTAGGCAGGTACTGACTTGCTAACATCCAAAACAGCCAATTGTTATAACATGTGATGCTAGTAATTATTGTGCGGGTACAGTACTTAGTCATGTAATTGAAGGTGAAGAAAGACCTGTCATGTACGCGTCAAGTACTTTGTCAATAACGGAACAGAAATACTCAAACTTAGAAAGAGAAGTATTAGCGATCATTTTTGCATTAAAAAAATTCTATTAATACATTTTTGGTAGAGAGTTTATACTGATTACAGATCACCAACCACTTGAATATATTTTTGAAAAAAACAAAGGTCTACCTTTAATTGCGTCTGCAAAAATTACACGGTGGGCAATTACGCTATCGGGTTATAAATATAAAATAATGTATAGGAAACGAAAAATTATAGGAAACGCGGATGGTTTGTCACGTCTACCTCATGGTAAAGAAACTGGAAAAGCTGATTATCTGTTTTCATTTAATCTAATAAACCGTGAACCATTAAATGCATCGGACATTATAAAGGCTGAAGTAAAGATATATTACTATCCAAAGTCATAGATTACACTAGATCAGGTTGACCAAACCAAAGTTATCTGTTGAAAATTTAAAAAATTATTATAAAAGGCGAAATGAGTTGTCGACTGAAAGAAATTGTTTATTAATCGGGTCAAGAGTAGTTATACCGAAAATTTTAGAACTCGAAGTTTTTTCATGAGGACCACATGGGAGTAGTTCGTACGAGAACTTTAATAAGGTCATACTGCTGGTGGCCAAAGATGAATGAGTCTATCGAAAAGTTCATTAGTCAATGTAATGTATGCCAACAAAACCAAAATTTAACAAAAGCTAATCCATTAGTCGAATGCCCAAAAGTCTCAAAAAACTTTTTTAGAGTGCATATAGATTTTTTTTTATAAAAACGCATATATATTTTTAATATTAATAGATAGCAAATTTACATGGATTGATGTAAAACTAATGGAAAATGGTACAAGTGCAAAAGAAACAATTTTAAAACTTTTTTTATAATAATAAAATATATTTTCTATCTTTGGTATTCCAAATGAAATAGTATCTGATAGTGGTCCGCCATTCAGTTCCACAGAATTTATAGCATTTTGCCAAGCGAATGGTATCAAACCAGTTAAATCACCACCATATCATAAAAATAAAAATATATAAGTGCGTACGATCTACAGCTGACTGCAAGTCTATTAAAAAATCCTTAGATTATATCTGCGAGCACAGCTCCACACTCGGACTTGAGCTTAATCCGACCAAATGCAAAATTATGTCATACTCTAGAACTCGGTATAAAATCATTTTCCCATATTCTATAAAAGAAGGGGATTTACTTTGATTCTGGGTTGACATTTCAGTATCACATTCAAAGTACTGTTACGCAATGCTCAAAGAATCTTGGGTTTGTATTAAGAACAGCTTCGGAATTTAAAAATGCTAAAACATATATAACTCTTTTTCATACAATTATAAGGCCAAAATTAGAATATGCCGCCATAATATGGTCACCTTACGAAAATAAGTACATAAAATTATTAGAAAGAGTACAAAATAAATTCCTACGGGCTGTGACATATAAATTGACAGGAACCTATCCGAAGTACATGCCATCTAGCATATTATTAAATAAGTATGAAGTACTGTCACTCGAAAAACGTCGATTTAGCAGTCTTGTTATGTTATTTAAAATATGGCATGGAGGTGTAGACTGTGTAGATATCTTGGAAAAAATTGGCATCAAAGTACCAGTACCTGGTATGAGAAAAAGATATGTTTTATTTGCAGAAAAAAATGTAAACACTGTCCACGGTAAAATGTGTCCTTTACCGAGGATGGTGGCCTCATATAATAATATTCTTAGAGAAAACTCTGACATTGATTTATTCAATATAAGTTTTCCAGCATTTAGGTCGATGATTACTAGATTATTATAGATCATAGAATCCTTTAATTAATTAAGGATATGTATAAATATTATGTTTTTCTTATTATGGCTCTATTTACATATATATGGTTATTTTCTTATGTTAAATTTTCACATATTTTTATAAAAATATTGTAAATTTTGTTATATTTTATTGTATTATATTGTATTACATTGTATTGTATTGTATTGTATTACTCTAGATTATATATGGGCATATAAAGGACGTTTTACCGTCTGTTCTGCCCCTGTAATTAAATAAATAAATATCACCCACAAAGTAATGTTGCAGCTGAGAGATCAGTACAAACAATAAAGAAGTCATTAAATAAATCTTTGTTTCTCGAAAAACCCGAGAATGTTTCTAAATATTTGAGTCCAGAATGTATAATTTTTTATTTATATATCGTAACACGCCATCATCAGTAACAGACAGTGGTGATATTCAGCGGGTTCGTACAGGTTCGGCCGAACCCGTTGTTAAAATTTTCAAAGTTTTCCGAACCTTGTTAAACACACGTAACATTTCTCAGTGGTTTTGTTTCTTTTAAAAAATATATTAAAATATATTATACTCTGTAACACTATTAAATAAAAGCCTTAGACCGCTCATAGTTTCCGAGAAAACTACTCGGAGCATGAGCCGGTTCCCGGGGGCAGCCAATTAGTTCTTAGAAGTGTGCAAGTCATGACGCAACATTGCCGGGCATTGCCAAAGACAAATAACCAACACGTTAAAAGTTTTCATTTATTTTTTTCCAAGCATTAGTGTCATATTTACGATTGTCAATCCGTCCAAATTTATGTAGTTAAATTTGAATCATATAGCATAGTCCTTTTTGCGCCCGGGGAATTTATTTATAAAGTTAATGGTTAATGTATTGGTAATCAGGAGTCATAAGTGTGCAGTAAAAAGACATTCAAAAGTGTCGCGACAGTTTTGACGCTCAAGTAATATATTTTTAAACTGGAGAGTGTATAAAATTTTTAATAAAATAATTATTTGTCGTTTTTAGAATGAAAAGACAAAGGTTTTTGGATGATTTTATAACCAAATCTAAAAAAGCAAATATTGACAATGAAGAGCAACTACAAACAACAATATCTAGTGAAAACAGCAATAAAGAAAAACTGGAAACGTCTAGTGAAGATAAACAGAAACCGACATCAATTGAAAATAATAGTAGTAATCGTTTATTACACTGCTGGAATGCTTCGCAACAGGAATATTTTTAAAATAAATACGAATGGCTTCATATTGCTAGCAGTGAAAATGTTGACAAGTAGGATCATTAAATGTTGAAAGTGCTTAACATTTACACATTTCATTGGAATGGAAATCATATTGTTAAACATCACGGAACAAAAAAGGAAATTTTACAAGCATCAATCAGAAAAAAATTGAAACAGCATCATGAATCAGCATCACACAAGAAAGCTGGGGAAATAATCAAACAGGTGAAAAAAACGTTATTTCCAAAAATATCGATGTGGCTAATGAAAAGTTTTTAAAAAGCACCATCAATTTTTTAATACTGCTTATTTTATAATTAAGAACAATAAACCATTTACTGATTTTCCAAAATAAAAATAATGTAGATTTGGGAATTTCCTCGCACTCAAGATTTATGGTTCCACTTATCGCGAAGCATATCTCTACAGAAATAAGAAGAAATATTTTTGGAAAACTTATAACTGCAAGATCTAAAATTTCAATTATTATTGATGAAGCCTCAACTGTTTCACATAAAAGTGTGTTAATTGTTTATTTGAAATCTGAAGTGATGGATTTCGAGGACAGCATAACAATTTTTATTGATCTGATCGAATTAGAAGAAACAACATCAGAAAAAGTTTTTAAGACTTTAATGACAGTTCTTGAAAAGCATGGTTTTGACGAACAATATTTAAATGAAAATATTATTGGATTTTGCTCAGACGGTGCTGTGCAATGTTAGGAAAAAAGTCCGGAGTGGCAACAAGAATTGAACAAAAATTTCCAGGTATTTGCATTTGGCACTGTCTAGCACATCGCATTCAGTTGTCCCTAGATGATGCAATAAAAGATGTCAAAGAAGTAAATTATTTTAAACATTTTCTCGATAAACTTTATGTTTATTATCATACTTCAAATAAACATCAGAGAGAATGAAATGCCGTCGCTAAAGAACTTGGAACAGAAGTACTTAAAATAGGGAGAATATTTGGACCTCGATGGGCAGCCTGCAGTGCTAGGATCGTCAAAGCAGTTTGGAAATCGTATCAAGCCTTGTACAATCATTTTAATAATAATCATGAAGCAGGATTGTGCTCATATTTTAAAAATGAAAACTTTTTGAAAGATTTAGCTTTAATGAATGACATATTACAAGAAATTGCTTTACTTTCTACAGCTTTACAGGAAATAAATGTATCACTTATTAGAGCTGAGAGGTTAATAAGACTAACTATAACTGTAATTAAAAATTTAAACAACAATAAGGGCACACATGAAATAGAAGCAGAAAATATTAGTAGTACTAAAAAATACAATATTCCGTTTGACGTTAGTAGGAAAAAAACATCAATTGTATTTTCTAGAGAATTTTTTTTTGATTCTTTAGTAAAACACATGACAACTCCTTTATTGTTCGACGAAAAAAATTAAAAGTATAATGATCTTTTGAATTCTTTCAATGTATTAAATCATGTAACTTGGCCGGATGATGTTTGTGAAGCACCGTGGATGAAGGTGAAAGTAGATTAAAACAGTTAAACAAAATAATAAAATTCATTGTTCCTGTAAACGATTTTCGAGATTTTGTGGATGACAGAGATGTAAAACAGAAAAATATTCCGAATACTATTTTGAGAGCTAGAAGAATTTTAAATGTAATTGCTGTTAATTCGGCTGAAGCTGAAAGAGGGTTCAGTACCATGAATAATATTATGGATGTTAAAAGAAATTCTTTACTAATCGATACAACCAGCCATTTAATGACAATTAATTTAATGGGAAAAAGTTTGGGAGATTTCGACGCTACTCCACATGTTAAATCCTGGCTAAGACAAGGTCATCATCTGGCTAGTGATAAACGTGTGAAAGAAAAGGTTCCCAATACAACCTGCAAAAACCAAAGTATGATATGGAAATTATTGGACTAAAATTATGACCCGAAGAATGTTTGTTTTGGCTTCGATAATAATTATTGCTGTCTTTATTATAATATCTCTGGTTCTAACCTAACGATAAATTAAATAATTTAAAAAGGTTTTTTCTTGTTTAACTGTATTCCCTATAACTTTTTCTGATAAAGAAGCTAATTTTTATAAGTTTATAAAATGTTTTGAATAAAAAATATTCAAATATGTACAAAATAAACCATTTTGAACACTTTTTTTTATTATTTATCAAAAAAATATAGTTCTGGCATAAACAATGTTAAATTTTAACTGAGTTAATTTTGCGAACACATCTTTTTTCTTATATGGGTATCCTAAGGTCTGTTTTTGCACTGATGTTGCTAATGCACCGTATGAGCGAAAAAAATTGTTAAGGAAAATTTTTCTGTTAGGGAACCTTTTGTTAAATATTTTGAATATCACCACTGGTAACAGATATATCACCAGCTGAGAGTATATTAAAAAACAGACCTAGAACTAGGTTTGATCTATTAAAACCATCTAATATTAATGTGCAAACTAAAAACAACCATACCGATGTCAAATTTACACTCTTTAAAATTAACGATGTAGTATATGTAAAAAATCCAAAAAAAATTGGGAAGAAGGAAAAGTTGTAAAAATTATGAGTTTTTGTACTTTATTTAGTTCAGGTGCAGAACGAAATTAAATTTGTACATTCAGATAATTTACGTTTAAAACCTACAATTATAGATACTGTTGTAACCAGTGAACCTGTTCAACAGCATTGTAGTTCAGAACAGTTTGTAACAAATCAACCTGAACTTCATTCTTACCCGTCTATAGACGATAAAAATGTTACTGAAAATTGTAATGACAATGTAATCATACAGCCAGAGCCAACAATTTCGCCTAAGACAGTACTTAGTAGAAATTGTTCAACAACCATTTTAACCAGTCCTCAGAAAACAAACAGAAAACTAGATCAGGCGGAATTGTTAAACCTCCTAGCCGTATGAATCTTTAAAATATGAGGAAGAAAAATGTAGTGTCCCACCTAAATTTGTTAATGTGTGTTTCCGTCGAAACGTACAATAGTCAACATAGCGTTACCATGATCACTGAGTGTGTAAACAGTAAGACATAATAAATAAAATTATCAAAAAACCTTGTCCCGTTTATTTACTTATATTGTAAATACATAACAATATCTGTCTCATTTTGTAATACGAAACTAAGAGGGAAATTTCATTTTTTATGTTGTATATTTTAAAAATCATCGTAGGGTGGTAATTCTGAAATGGCACCTTTCAAAATATTTGACAATTCATAACTGACATTAAATTATATGTCAATTTACTAACACAAATTGTATAAAACATAAACTGACAAGTATATGAAATATATTTTATACAACCAGAACAGAAAATATGAATAAGCGAAAACAATTGGATATATATATATATATATATATATATATATATATATATACAAAATAATAAATAATAGCAGGGTGTTAGCTCTGATTTGAAAAACTTGAGTTGTTAAGATTCAATACAACATTTATTTCTTTAATATCCTATATTTCGGCAGTTTTATTCCATGCCTTCATTCAGGGATTTAGAGATATTTAAGTTGCACATGGCATTATAAAACATCAGTAGAAAATAACGGTCTTTTCACAAAACATCTTATAAGAATAAGTTGTAAAACATCTTAACATCCCAACTTCACTCCGTTGTACCGTTGGAGCCATTGCACCTGCTGCGTCCATTATGGATGCTATTTCTTTTCTTTTGTTTGTTTTCTTAATACATCCATAAAAGAACATGTATAAAACCTGTTTTGTGAGTTTCCATATATATATATAGTTGGATTGTTGTTCTTGACGAAAAATGTAGGAGGAAATAAAAATTCTTGATTACTCGTCAAAAGTTTATTATAAAATATTAAGAGACGTTTCGACTGGTAAATCCAGTCATCCTCAGTCTAGAGTACGTTGTCATATTTTAAAAAAGTATATTCTTATAAAAAAATATACGGCAATGAAATTGAAAAATCCATCCCAAACACATACAGAGTAGACAGGCAGTGTCTGCTATTGGACTGACAATCTCGAGACGTCCTGTTCTACACTGCCTGTCTACTCTGTATGTGTTTGGGATGGATTTTTCAATTTCATTGCCGTATATTTTTTTTATAAGAATATACTTTTTTTTAAATATTGACAACGTACTCTAGACTGAGGATGACTGGATTTACCAGTCGAAACGTCTCTTAATATTTTATAATAAACTTTTGACGAGTAATCAAGAATTTTTATTTCCTCCTTATATATATATATATATATATGTTAGCGAAAATATAATTATGCAACATTTATCCTTATTAACGATCGTGGGGTGCTATATCGTTGCTAAGGCATATTGTTTTATGTAAATAGAATAGTATAAAATATATCATATGATGTGCGAGACGTATTAGTTGATCAATAAAATCATGTCTTATTATTCATAAAATACCTTTTTTATTAATATCAGAAGTGGGATCGGATTGGCAGAATAAACTGATAAATGTAATTGCTAATGAGTTGAGAGAAAAGGTTGTCGAGTACCGCAAGACATGCCGCTGCCAGTGGCATCAGTCCGGTAATAGCTCTGTAACCATGGTGGCAGATGGTGAGCTATGGCGACGGGCTGATGATGTTGATGATAAAGCACTGTGTGTGCAGAAACAAATAAACGGTCTCTGAGCTTGTTGTGCTGTAGACAATCTGTAATGAAGGAAACTAATAGATAGTTACTGAGTATCTGAGCTTGTTGATCTAGTCACTGAGCTCGTGATAGAGAAATGAAATGATACCAAAAGTCTCTAAACTTTCAGATCACGATTTATACTCTGCTATTGGAAGGTTTTGTTGTAAGCAAATATTTATTTTAACTAATTGATATTGGTGCATGGTTGATTTTGTGAAAGATCAATTCTGCGCCCAAATTGCTCTATTTACAGATTATGAATTAGGTGAAAACTTTCAAGATGCAGTAGAAGATAAATGGTGGACCAGCTCAAGAATGGAGATCCTGGTATGCAGGATGCTGTCACTGGTATGCAAGATGCAGAATGCTGTTGTTGGTATGGAGCAGACCACTGGTGATATGCAGGCTGCTGTTGCTGATAACAACAATGCTGTTAATGGTGTGAAAAATGCAGTTGCGTCCCGAGAACGTTCCGCATGTCAGTCTGGCCGTGTTAGCGAAAATATAATTATGCAACATTTATCCTTATTAACGATCGTGGGGTGCTATATCGTTGCTAAGGCATATTGTTTTATGTAAATAGAATAGTATAAAATATATCATATGATGTGCGAGACGTATTAGTTGATCAATAAAATCATGTCTTATTATTCATAAAATACCTTTTTTATTAATATATATATATATTAGCACATAACGCTTAAGGAAAACTTTTGGAGAAAAATGGAACAAAATTAAAAAGAAGCGAAAAGGTCTAAATATATGGGAAATTGTGGGGTTGATAATGTATCACCTTTTATTATTTCTTTGGCAGAATTTTGGAGGATGAAAACAAGGAGTAAATATGGAATAGGGATTGGGCTAATCTAAATTTCGCTTGAGAGATGAGAGTCTAAATTTTTTTTCTTATTATTTCCTCTTCACATGAAGGACATGTATGATATTATACCAATTATATTATTATGATTAATATTATACAAAATAAAATGCTAAATTATTATTATCCGTCTCATTTTGTAATACGAAACTAAGAGAAAAACTTCTGGAATGACACCTTTCAAAATATTTGACAATTCATAATTGATATTAAATTATATATCAACTTACTAACACAAATTGTATAAAACACAAATTGACAAGTATTTGAAATATATTTTATACAACCAGAACAGAAAATATGAATAGGCGAAATAAGATGAAATAAATACTTGCATATAATTCAAAATATTAGACATGTCAATCACAATTTTGACATGTCAGTTTGGTATCTGACATATAGTTTTTGAGTGAATATAACCTCAGTATAAACTGTTCACTTTTGTAAGAACAAACTAACAGGAAATTTTGTTTTCAATAGTTTGCACCTTTGAAGTTGTATGTCATGTTGGTATTAAAAAATGTTACTTTTTTAAAATGTCGATCCATTTGACATATGTCATAATGAAAAATGATATCTTAATTATAATGATCATAACCTTATCAACCTAAAGTCGGTTTTACATTGTAAGGAATATTTTTAATTGACATTTAAAGTCAGTAACACACTATAAAAATAACCAAAATAACCAGATTTAGTTTGTTCTTACAAAAGTGAACAGCTTATATAATGAAACTTCACTAAAAATTTAAAAGCCAGATTTACAAGTTCACATGGTTCCACAAAAGTCTATTTACACCACAATAGTCACCAAAGTAACCAGATCTATGGTCTATTTCAAAGTAGAAAAAAGTAGATAGCGCTGCGAACCGAGTACGATTTACACTGATCAAATACAGTATAGCGGGGAAATTTAAATAAGTTACAACTAGGGCATGGGCGTAGCAACTGGGTTAGCAAATGATTTTTTTTTTTTTTTTAATATAAAAAAGGTTTATAAGATATTGAAATAAACAAGGCAGATAATACACTTACGTTATTTATACAACATAAATTCAGTTTAATGGCAAATTTGAAAAAGTTAAAAAAATATTAATTTTAAAAATTATTTACTACAGTCTGTTTCAAACGCTTAGGCGGAACTAGATTTTGCAATTTAGTTACTTTCATCGCTTAAATCGTGCTTTTCGGCCGTTTTGTTTAAGCTTTGTAAATCATACTTACAATACACATTTTTTTGTTAAGGTTAATATCATTTTAAAATATCATTTTCTTTATATTTTGATTTTTTGTGTAATTCTTAATACAAATTTCCCATTTATTTATTTTTTTGTCATTAAAATTTATAAAAAAAAATAATTTAATTTTGACATGTCATTCGTTTCTATGGTTTCATTGTTGGAATTTTAAATTTTGACATTCCAACCTGAAAAATGAAATAACCCAAGAAAGGTCCCTTGTCGTGACAACCTAAAAGAACGAAATTCCCATTTAGTTCCGCCTAAGCGTTTGAAACAGACTGTATATATGTATAAAATGAGAGATTTGGCTAAAACAGTTTAAATAAAGCAATAAAACAAACAATATATCTTCAGAGCTAAAGTTTCTTATTTAAATAATTATTGTAAATAAAAATTAAAAATATATGTATATATGAAGGTCTAAAAATTATATCAATAACTTCTTCTTTGGGCACAATCAGCTGGGCTGTCTTTTGGCCTCACATTAGTCCTCTCTCTTGATCTGTTAATTATCAAGTGTCAAAAAATATTTATATGTCAGATAACCTAAAAAATATATAACTGCGTAAAAACAAATTACATGGAGAATTTTCTCCATAAAATCTACGCCAAGAATATAAATAAAAGTCTAAATATGTAAATAATAACAAAATATATGAGAAAAATTAAATAATATAAATAATATATATTTCCAATGTACGACACTGAACATCTGTCAACTTGGACTAAAAACAATTTTTTACAGTGTAATAAGGATGACGATCTAAACCAATCCGAAGCAAGGACAAACAGCTCCTATCTTCTTACACACATTTTTCTACTTTGAAATAGACCATAGTATATGGCGCCTAGCCTATCTCTCAATGTAACTTAAGATGTTCCAACATAGAGAGTAAGATATACATATGTCTGTCTCTTTTGGTGACCGTAAAACACAATGCGCATGCTCGGGTAGTGTCAATTCATTTTGAAAAAGCAGGATAAAATCAGATGAAATGACATTTAGGGCTTGGGTCACCGGTCCGACACAAAAAAAGAAATTAAGTTGGGAACACTGAAATTTTTGCCAACTATAATGAGAAGTTACTAGTTACTAGAAGTTATCCCTATTACACGATAACAATGATAAAATTATTGATTTTATTATAATTTTTGTTCCATAAAATTCCAATATAGTACTCTTATAACACATATAACATCATTCTATTTCCTACAGTAGTACTACTATATTTTTAACGATTGCCTTCAAATAATAAATTTTAGTTTAGTTTAGTTACAGATTTTGCCTCTACAATGTTACCACTAGATAAAAGTGAAATGTTTTTCCACTTTTTTTTTGTAATATTGTCGTAATGCACCCAAAATAGCGCGCACTACAAATTAAAATCTGTTTTTATTTTACACTAATTTATAATTAAATACTTTAATTGAACATATAAGTAAGAACATATTGATCTATGAAATACGTTTCTATTATTGTAAAGCGAATATTACTTAGAATTTGAGAGAAAACAAATATATAGATTATTAATATAGTTTAAGAAAAACATTAAACTGAAGGAGATCAAAAGTATTAGAGGCCACGAATAAATACGCCAATAATAATTCGAAATAAATATCTCGAATATTAAAGACATTTAATTAAAAAAACGCCTTACATAATAACTGATATTTTTATATCTGATATATCAGTAGAATATAATTTTACCTACGATAACCTGGTCTACAAGATATGCATGGAAATTTAGAACATTTAACTCTTTAACTGATTTATTTTTATACATTTTTGCAATGAATTTGTAATCAGTGATTCTTAAACTCTGGTCCGCGGGTAAAAGGCCTTTAAGTGATTAAATTTGTTTTATATTGGAACTAGAAACTGTACAACTGCGGATTGGATGTACCTGAATGATATTAATTATAAAAAGGAAATTAGGAAATATGTAAATCCATTATATTTAAAATAACATACATACAGCGACTTGAAAAAGAGGATAGTGAGACAACTATAGTCTCCATATAAATTATATTTAACCAGAACTGTAAAATAATGATTATTTTTGTAATCAACTATTTGTGGAAAACCATTACTCATATAACCGCAATCAGAAATTTGATTGAAATTACCTAAATAAACAGAATACAAAATTCTTGATACGATTAGAAATATTCAAAAAGTAATCAAATCTTTACAAAACTATGTTAAAATTTGGAATTTTTCATATTCTCAAAATATTTAGGTCTACGGTCAACATCGCTCTTAATTTTCGCTTCCCTTGAAATAAAACATTCATAAATAATAATCAATACACTTTATTATTCTAAAAAAACATCAACTTTTTCTTACATTAATCTTCACAAAATATTACAATGTAAATAAAAATATATTTTACATACATGTTTATTATTTGAAAACATTTATCGTACGTATATGCAGGGCATATATTCAAAATAATAAACCAGTTAGATAAAAAAAATAAATAAAACACTAAAAAATCTGACACGAAAAAAAAAATTAACTGTAGTTGTAGCCCTAATTATTTTAATAATTATCATACAATTTGTTGATTTTTAAAAATTGTTGATGTGGTCATTTGCCAAAAGTAGAAACTAAGTGAAATCTTTTTCTGTACCTGTTATCCTACTATTCATTTTAACAACCAGTATGGAAGTATTTCAATATTTTAAGAACTGATATGCTCGTACCGGTTGAATATCGTCACTGCATAAATTTAAGTATTTATTACAATATAGATAGTTTAATACATTGGTATGCGAATTTTTGTGACGGAAGGTCATGACAATGTTTATTTAATAATTTAAAATAAAAATTCGCCGTTAACCTGCCAAAATTAAGGTAAGCTTAGAATTGCAATAAGGCGTTTACGAAAACTCTACCGGTAGATACCGGGAACATCAACTGCGTTCGAAAACAAGTTCGGTGAACGTGTGTATAAGCATGTAGCTGTTTACCGACCGGTAAGTTTACTGGGGAAGATTTACTATACCCCACTCAATATAACCTTATTCTAGCTAAACTATTCTAACATAACTAGTATTCTAGCTAAAGCCTAGCCTATCCTAACCTTTTTAAGGATTATTTAAGCCTTCTGTATAGGAGGCAGCACATAAGGTTATGTTCAGTGGGGTATAGTAAAGATTGGCCGATGTACCATATTCACCGGTAAAGTTTTCGTAAACGCCTAGTGATTTGGCCAAGATACACTTTAGGTATGCATATTTATATATAAAAAGAATGCTGTTTGGATAGCAGGATCACCAGACCTGTATCTTTTTCACTAGTTTATTGCACTGTCATTTATTATTTAATTATTAAAATTAATTTAGTTAACTACAACTTTTCTTATGTCTTTCCATTTGAATCCGGTCGCAGTAGCACTACAAATATTGTAAGTCGCAGCAAGAAAACCTTTTTCACTGTGCCCAGCACGTATTTTCTCATTCTGATATTATAGTCCAGGCCTTATAGTGTTACATCGGACAGTGTTTCTTTGTTCCTCATTTTTTATCACATTTGACCATCTTATATCAAGATTCATAGTAGGCAACGGTTTTGAAAAACTTCGCAAAAATAATCTGGAATACAGAAAAATATTTAAAAAGTTTCCCTCAGTAGTCAAAACCAATATTTTTTAATAATAAATAGTTTAAATGTCATTTATAACATTATAATATCTACTTACATTAATTATTTAAAATATGTACATATGTTTATTAAATGTTAAACAATAAATGACATATGTATCAAAATTTACTAGTAGTTCTAAGTTTATAATAATAAGGTCTAAATTAATATTATATATGAATAAACCATATGTATTGATGTAATTTACTTTCTAATTAATGTTCTTTATTAAATTGTTTACAAAATACTTCAAAATGAATTAAATATTACATGAATAAGTTAAATTAATTTACGGATTTTAGAAATGTTATCCAATAAACACGGCTTTTATTTTTCACATATTTTTTTATTTTTTCGAAGTTGGGAACACTTACCTTATCAGTTTTAGTACATTTCACACAGACTCGTTTCAAAGGCGCAAACTATTGAAAACAAAATTCCCTCTTAGTTTGTCCTTCCATTTCCTTCGCACGTTTGAAGCTACAGTCTGTTCCAAACGGTTAAGCGGAACTAGATTTTGCAATCTAGTTACTTTCATCGTTTAAATCGTGCCTTTCGGCCGTTTTGTTTAAGCTTTGTTAATCATACTTACAATAAACATTTTTTGGTTAAGGTTAATATCATTTTAAAATGTAATTTTCTTTATATTTTGATTTTTTGTGTCATTCTTAATACAATTTTCCCATTTATTTATTTTTTTGTCATTAAAATATCTAAAAAAATATTTAATTTTGACGTCATTCGTTTCCATGGTTTCATTGTTGGAATTTTAAATTTTGACATCCCAACGTGAAAAATGAAATAACCCAAGCAAGGTCCCTTCTCGTGACAACCTAAACGAACTAAATTCCCATTTAGTTCCGCTTAACCGTTTGGAACAGACTGTATGTCATGTTGGTATTAAAAAACGTTTTTTTTTTAATGTAATCCATTTGAAATATGTCAAAATGAAAACTGATATCTCAATTATAATGACTATTACCTTGTCACGGGGGGGAACCCTCGGAGACGATCCGCAGGTACACCCGCAGGAGGACGAGGCAGTGGTGGTGCAAAACCACCTCGGTGATGTCCTCACTCGTGCGCACTTTACCCTAGCTAGCTCAGTCGCAGGGTTCCGTCAACGCCGCTCGGTGTGAAGCACCGGTCAAGACTCAAGCGCTCTGAAAAGTAAGGGTGACGAAAGGTATTCGTTGAAAAACAATACAGAATAAAGTTTAAAGATATTTATTGTAAAGAGAATTTAACAGATTGAAACATGAAAATAAAAGAGCCAGGTAAACGGATTACCGGCGAGCAGGTAGTAAATGGTGACAAACATGAATACAGAAAAACAATTAGTACAAAATAGATATTTAGATATGAAACGAAACAGAAATAATATAAACAAAAACAAACATGAAAAAACAATATATATAGAGAATGTGAATCAGAACTCCAGACGTTTGCGAGGCGTCTGGGGTAATGATTGAAGAGAAGGATGGATGGGAGAGAAGGGGAAGTTGGAGGCCGGCGAGGCGACGGGCGTCGCCGAGTATGTCCTCGTCCTCTTCTGTTTGGGCGTCTCGGCGCCGAACAACTCCACGAAGAGCTGTGCGATGCGTTGCTTCGTGGGCGTCGCGGCGCTAGGCGTCGATGTCGGTGCGGCCCGTAAGGCGGCCGATGAAAATACGGGGTCGACGGCGTGAGTCGGTATATTGTCCGACAAAATGTAGGCGGTGTCCTGGGCGGCGAGTTTATCGACGGCGGCCGGACGGTGGCCTTCGGCGGCGGGTATTGGTCGGTGGTTATACGGTCCCACGGAATCCTGACCAGAAGCCGTGGAATTGAAGGTGCGGGATTTTTTGATATTTTGGGCGTCGCGACGGTAGGCGTCGCTTTGGATGGACGGTGGACGTCGCTTTGGATGGACGGCGGGCGTCACTTTGGTTGGACGGCAGGCGTCGATGTGGATGGACGGCGAGCGTCGATGTGGTAGGCGTCGTTAGTAAGCGTCGGGACGGCGGTCGTCGGAGTGGTAAGCGCCGGCTTTGTGAAGATGAAAAGCCGAGCTCTGGGGTCCGCACGCTTGTGGAGATACTCCTGTACCTCTTTACTAACAGACGCTTACGGCTTGGCAACGTCTATTACACGCAAGCGTCGTCGGAAGGCGCATCGCGCTATGTATCGGCGGTGGGCGGCCTTGTCTCGATGACGGGGTGGTGCCAGCGTGGGTGACGGTGGTAGACGTCGCTGATGATGGACGGCAGGCGTCGTGGCGCTGAGCGTCGGTCGTCTGTGAGCGTCGCGACGGCGGGCGTCGAATATCGTGGAAGTGGGAACAGAATCAGGTGGTGGAAATGATTCGAAGTCGTGAAGTGAAACAATGATTCTAAGTCGTGAAGTGAAAAAATGATTCTAAGTTTAAAAATAAAAATGTAAAAATGATTCTAAGTTTTAAAAACACTGAATTTGCACTTAGTCTCTGCAGATAGCGAGAACTCTGAGACTCGAAGTATTTCGGCAGATAGCCTGAGGCAGATATAGCCTTTGAAGTTTTGTTTGCGCAGATGGTTTTGTGCGCATTCCGCGAGCTAACTCGCTTGAGAACCATAATCGCAGACAACATATGAAAAAATATATACTTAAAATTACGCGTACTACGCAGAGTACTGAAAAGACATGAAGAGAAATGAAAAGACGAGAAAAGAATACAAAGAATGAAAATGAGTACAAACTAGACAGGTTAGAAAATGTTTTGAAAATCGCACTGAAAGTGTCGTAGGACAAGTATTGTCTGCACTGCACAAAACGTTTTGCAGTGTTTTGTTCACTACACTCAGTGGGGGTAGCACTGTTGTGTCTATGGGTGAGCGTGATGAGGGGGTTAGACACTGGTGGAAGGTCCTGGTGTTGGTGACGGGGCATCCAGCTCGTCGTCGGGGGGGGGGGTCTTCTTCTATGGTGTCTAACGGAGAGCGTGGTTCGTCTTCGGGCGAGACGGGACGTGGAGCGGGCTTCACGTCGTAAGCCGGAACTCGGACGGGTGTTCCGTCCTTATCGACGGTGTAGACGCGTCCGGAGTGCAGCTCTCTGATGGTGTATGGCCCCAGCCATCTCGGGTGGAAGCCGGCATGGAACTGCCGCTTGGCATCGGATTGCGGATGTGAACGGATCATCACTTTTCCGCCGATGTCGTGTGGTTCTGGGGCTTCGCCCCCGGCATAACGGGTTTGATACCGGAGCGTGTGTTGGCGGATGTCTTCCAGAGGTTCCGCGCGTTCCTCCTGGAAGTCCGGAGGTTGGTCAGGCCGCTGCAGGCTACGATCTCCTGGCAGTGGAAGCTCATATCCTAGCAGAGCCTGACTCGGTGAGCAGCCGGTTGCTGCGTTACATCGCGTTCTGAGATCCCGCAGTACGGCGGGGAGATGTAATGCCCACTTGGTGTGTGGCTGTCCCTGCATCCGCACTCGGAGTCCCTTCTTGGTTTCTTGGTTACGTCTCTCGACCGGGTTCGCTCGTGGAGGATATATCCCGGTGAAGTGGGCCTCTGCGCCCCATTTGCGACAAGCTCTCTCCCAGCGGTAGCTTTTAAACTGCGGGCCGTTGTCGGATAGTACCACCTTAGGATAGCTGAACCGGTCGAAGACGTTTTCCTCGAGAAGTTTGATGTGGGCGCGAGGCTCGCCGGTTGGAAACGCCTCTACCCATTTTGTGAATGTGTCCGTGGCCACGAGTATGTAAGACCTTCCCGATGCGGTCTTAGGATAAGCAGCCATCAAGTCAACGGAAACTGTGTGCCACGGAGCGATTGGTGCTCGCGGTTTGAGCGGTACTGCAGGCCTTGCAGCGCCTGGCTTGTGAGCTGCGCACGTTAGGCAGCGTTGAACGTAGCGTCGTACGTTATTTTTAATATCTGGCCATAGGTATCGTTGCGCTATCTTGTATCTTGTCGTGGTGTGCTTCCAGCACCTTCCTTCGCATATCGAACGGCACGTATAGCGGGTTTTGCTGTCCCGGTGGAGCGATAAACCAAAGAAGGCCGTCCCTTTCTATAAGAGCTTCGTGGTAGGCCGCGTTCTCCTGATTTCACGGTTCGCGAAGCTTCTCCATGCATTCGCGTGTCCGGTCATCCTGACCCTGACACTCCTGGATCTGATCGGGGAGAGGTATCTCGCCGAACAGCGCATTGATGTGCCCGCGCTCGGGCGGCAACAAGCGTTCCGTTTCCTCGTCGGGTGTTTTCCCGTTGTCTGGTTGTCTCGACAGTGCGTCTGCGAGTTCGTTCTCTCGCCCTTGGCAGTGTTGCAGTGTGAAATCAAACTCTTGCAGTATGAGAGACCACCGCAATAGTTTGGCTTTGTCATCTTTGAAGCGATGAAGCCATGTCAGCGCCGTGGAGTCAGTGATGACCGTGAAGTGGCTTCCTTCCAGGAGAGGCCGGTATCTTTTTACTGCCCAGACGAGCGCTAGACACTCTTGTTCGTTTATATGGTAGCGTCTTTCAGTGTCTGTGAGACGGACACTACCATAGCTGATGATGCGGCGCTTCTCGCCGTCTTGTTGAAATAGTACGGCGCCTAAGCCGTGTCCACTCGCGTCTGTTTAGAGTGTATATGGTAAGTCCGCTGAGGGTCTGTGCAACTGAAGCGGCTTCTGGAATGCGGTCTTGATGTTCTTGAGCGCGGTCTCGGCTTCAAGTGTCCACTTGAAGACCTTCTTTATTGAAAGAAGTGCGGTGAGCGGCGCGCTGATGCTCGCGAAACCTTCTATATAGTCCCGCACCTAGTTACACAGCCCTAAGAACTGTCGTAGCTCCTTGCGTGTTTTAGGCGTCTTAGCCTCTGTCACTTGAGTTAGATGTTTCTCAAGCGGTTGCGTGGCATCTTCGGAGATGGTATGTCCGAGATACGTTATCCGGCTCTTTCCGAACTCGCACTTCTCTGGTGCGAGGCGTAGCCCGTGTTGTTGTAGGCGCTCAAATACCATCGCCAAGTGTCGCACGTGCTCTTCGTGCGTTTTTGAGAACACGATTATGTCGTCCAGGTACACTTTCGTGAATTTGTGCAGACTTCCTGCCAGCACTTCCTGCGACATAAGGCGTTGAAACGTAGAGAGGCTATTACGGAGACCAAATGGCATGACACTGAACTCATAATCCCCTCCGTCCGGTGTTGAGAAGGCGGTGGCCGCCTTGGAGCCTGAGTGCATCGGAATCTGCCAGTATTCCGACTTCTGGTCTAATGAAGAGAACACGCGCGCCTACCCGAGGTCGCGCAGTGTGTCTTGTATGATAGGCATCGGCGAAGGTTGCTGACGGTTGCCTCGTTGAGCTTCCGATAATCAATACAGAAGCGCGGCGATCCATCCTTCTTCTGTACGATGACGACCGGGCTTGAGCATGGAGACGTGGACGGGGATATAATGCCCGTCTCGAGCATCTCTTCTACCTGCTTGCTCTTGAATGACTTGACGCTTGGCGTCGCTGACTCGATACGGCGGTGTGCGGATGGGGTTGGCGTGCTTCAACACGATGCGGTGCTGAATGGTCCTGGTGCCGGCGTAATGTCTACGGCTGTCGGTCACTTCAGGGAATTTTTGAAAAATGTTGTGGAACTGTTCTGTAAGTTCTTGCGGGAAGCCGTTATCGAGGTCATCTGAGTTGAGCGGTAGTGGTTTATCCGCGTCGGTAGCCTGGTCCGCGGCTAGCCAAAACGCGGTGTGTCGCTGGCCGGTGCCGAAGTGCATACAGCGGCGAACGATGTCGAGTGTGGCTTGCTGTTCTGCGAGCCATGGGTAACCCAGGATGCTGTCCACTCGTAGGTTTTCGCACACGAGGAAGGTTCCGTGGGTTGTGAGGCCATCTATCTCCACTGGTACAGTTTCCTCTCCAGAGGTCTTCATACTGTGTCCATCCGCGGCCAGTGGTATAGAATGCTGAGTCGGTCCGTGCGTGCTAGCGATGCTAGAACGTATGCAGTTATACGCGGCTGCTGTATCTAGCAGTGCGTGTGTTTCGCGACCGTTAATTTTCGCATGAATTAACGGAAGCGTTGCGCCTGTTATGGCATGAAGGGCTAGTCCGTCCACTATGCCCTCTATGCGTTTTTTGGCGGTTGTTGTTTCGATGTTGATGGTTGTGGAGCGCTGTCGCCGGCGGGCGAGACAGGAGCTCGTGGAGAGGTATTCCGTTTAGGAAGTAAGCAGTCGGCTTGCCAGTGATCGCCCTGACAAAAACGACAAGGGTACGGCGGTTTTGCCGACCCCGAAGCGGGATAGTTTGGTCTAGCCTGAGAAGGCGGAGAATAGGTTTCAGAGCGCACAGGCGGTAGCGCATAAGGATAGGATTGTGCGCGCGAGGGCGCAGGAGCTTGCGGTGGTGCGCGCGAGATATGCGGCACGTAAGGTCTAGATGGTGCGCGCGTGGATTGCGGCACATAGGCGGGCGCGCGCGGTGAAGACGCCGCGGTCGGAGGGGTATACGCTCGCGAAGACTGAGCGGCAGGTCTATGATCTTGTTGCGACTCGTCGAGGATGGTGACGAGGTCGAGTAAGTCATCGAACGAGGACAGAGTGCGTTGAGCGAGCGCGAACCTGTAGTCCGGTCGCATGAGACTTATTGTCGCTAACAACAATTCAGCCTCTGTGGACGCGCAGCGATGTGCTAACGTCATTTTCCTCGCAACAAAATCCCTGCCTGGTTCACGTGGGCCCTGAGGATCCGTCAACATGGTAATGTTGAGGCGGGCCTTAGCATCGGGGCCGTTGAAACGGTCTAAGAAACGTGTCCCACTCCATGGAGATGTTGGCGAGAGGCTCATACCAGCGTCTCGCCTCCCCAGTGAGGTTGTCCGCCACATCCTCAAGAAAGTCCTCCTTCACGGTACCTACGTCGCGAAAATTCTTTTCAATTTTCGCGAGAAAACGCGCAGGATCCTCATTCAACTTCCCTGAAAATTTCGGAGCTTTTAATGATGAAGATGGGCGCCAACGAGACTCTAAATGATTAGCCAGTCCGTCTCGTAGGAGCATGGCTAATTGTTGGACCGATCGTGGTCGGGGGCATTGTTAGTTGAATACGTATTGATAGATAGACGCTCGGCGTCTTCCATCCTAGAGAGACGCTTGGTTTGACGCTTAGTCGGCATAGTTAGTGGAAAAATATCCAAGCGTCGAACTTGGATCGTGGGCAACCTTGACAAAGGCTAGCGAGCCCCACGTGCGGGACGCCAAAATGTCACGGGGGGAAGCCTCGGAGACGATCCGCAGGTACACCCGCAGGAGGACGAGGCAGTGGTGGTGCAAAACCGCCTCGGTGATGTCCTCACTCGTGCGCACTTTACCCTAGCTAGCTCAGTCGCAGGGTTCCGTCAACGCCGCTCGGTGTGAAGCACCGGTCAAGACTCAAGCGCTCTGAAAAGTAAGGGTGACGAAAGGTATTCGTTGAAAAACAATACAGAATAAAGTTTAAAGATATTTATTGTAAAGAGAATTTAACAGATTGAAACATGAAAATAAAAGAGCCAGGTAAACGGATTACCGGCGAGCAGGTAGTAAATGGTGACAAACATGAATACAGAAAAACAATTAGTACAAAATAGATATTTAGATATGAAACGAAATAGAAATAATATAAACAAAAACAAACATGAAAAAACAATACATATAGAGAATGTGAATCAGAACTCCAGACGTTTGCGAGGCGTCTGGGGTAATGATTGAAGAGAAGGATGGATGGGAGAGAAGGGGAAGTTGGAGGCCGGCGAGGCGACGGGCGTCGCCGAGTATGTCCTCGTCCTCTTCTGTTTGGGCGTCTCGGCGCCGAACAACTCCACGAAGAGCTGTGCGATGCGTTGCTTCGTGGGCGTCGCGGCGCTAGGCGTCGATGTCGGTGCGGCCCGTAAGGCGGCCGATGAAAATGTGAGGTCGAACGGGGTCGACGGCGTGAGTCGGTATATTGTCCGACAAAATGTAGGCGGTGTCCTGGGCGGCGAGAATATCGACGGCGGCCGGACGGTGGCCTTCGGCGGCGGGTATTGGTCGGTGGTTATACGGTCCCACGGAATCCTGACCAGAAGCCGTGGAATTGAAGGTGCGGGATGTTTTGATATTTTGGGCGTCGGGACGGCGGGCGTCACTGTGGTTGGACGGCGAGCGTCGATGTGGTAGGCGTCTTGTTAGTAAGCGTCGGGACGGCGGTCGTCGGAGTGGTAAGCGCCGGCTTTGTGAATGTGAAAAGCCGAGCTCTGGGGTCCGCACGCTGGTGGAGATACTCCTGTACCTCTTTACTAACAGACGCGTACGGCTTGGCAACGTCTATTACACGCAGGCATCGTCGGAAGGCGCGTCGCGCTATGTATCGGCGGTGGGCGGCCTTGTCTCGATGACGGGGTGGTGCCAGCGTGGGTGACGGTAGTAGACGTCGCTGATGATGGACGGCAGGCGTCGTGGCGCTGAGCGTCGGTCGTCTGTGAGCGTCGCGACGGCGGGCGTCGTATATCGTGGAAGTGGGAACAGAATCAGGTGGTGGAAATGATTCGTTATTTCATTTTTCACGTTGGAATGTCAAAATTTAATATCCAACAAAGATACCATGGTACAACCACCTTAGAACCATCAAAGAAGAGGCCAAATTGTGGGAATTTAGACAAAACAGAAAGGACCAAACAATATTGACAAGACTGCGACATGGACACACCTTGCTGACCCATAAGTATATTTTTGAGAAATCTGACCCCAGCACTTGTACTGACTGCCAAGTACGATTAACAGTGGATCACATCATAATCTCCTGTCCAAAATATAATGCTGAGAGAATTAAAAACAATATACCGACAACAATAAAACAAGCACTGGCTCCAACCAAGAATTCAGAAGATCAGACGCTTCAATTCCTTAGAGACATCAACATCTCCCACCTAATATAAAATCTGTTCACCTATCTCTTTACTTACACAATGTTTAAATACCCCCATTTTTGTTCTAATACTTACTACCTATAATTGTAACCAATATATGTACATGTATATAATAGTATTACCTTAAAAATGTAATTATACTCAAGTGCTAATAGCCTCGTAGCTGAAGCACTTAAATTAATAATAAAAATATAAAAAGATACCATGGAAACGAATGACATATGTCAAAATTAAATTATTTTTTTTACATATTATAATGACAAAAATAAATAATAAATGGGAATTTTGTATTAAGAATGACACAAAAAATCAAAATATAAAGAAAATGACATTTTAAAATGATATTAACCTTAACCAAAAAATGTTTATTGTAAGTAGGATTTACAAAGCTTAAACAAAACGGCCGAAAAGCACTGTTTAAACGATGAAAGTAACTAGATTCCAAAATCTAGTTCCGCCTAACCGTTTGGAACAGACTTTATATGTATTTAAATATATGACTTTATAAAACATATTAATTTTAAAAATTATGTACTACAGTCTGTTCCAAACGGTTAGGCGGAACTAATTGGAATGTCAAAATTCAAAATTCCAACAAAGATACCATGGAAACGAATGACATATGTCAAAATTAAATTATTTTTTTTACATATTATAATGACAAAAAAAAATAATAAATGGGAATTTTGTATTAAGAATGACACAAAAAATCAAAATATAAAGAAACTGACATTTTAAAATGATATTAACCTTAACCAAAAAATGTTTATTGTAAGTAGGATTTACAAAGCTTAAACAAAACGGCCGAAAAGCACTGTTTAAACGATGAAAGTAACTAGATTCCAAAATCTAGTTCCGCCTAACCGTTTGGAACAGACTTTATATGTATTTAAATATATGACTTTATAAAACATATTAATTTTAAAAATTATGTACTACAGTCTGTTCCAAACGGTTAGGCGGAACTAATTGGAATGTCAAAATTCAAAATTCCAACAATGAAACCATGGAAACGAATAACATATGTCAACATTAAATTATTTTTTTTTACATATTTTAATGACAAAAAAATAAATTAATGGGAAATTTGTATTAAGAATGACACAAAAAATCTAAATATAAAGAAAATGACATTTTAAAATGATATTAAACTTAAACAAAAAATGTTTATTGTAAGTATGATTTACAAAGCTTAAACAAAACGACCGAAAAGAACGATTTAAACTATGAAAGTAACTAGATTGCAAAATCTAGTTCCACCTAACCGTTTGGAACAGACTTTATATATAAAAAGAGAGATTTGGCTCAAAGAGTTTAAACAAAGCAATAAAACAAACAATATATCTTCAGAGCTAAAGTTTCTTATTTAAATAATTATTGTAAATAAAAATTTAAAATATACAGTCTGTTCCAAACGGTTAAGCGGAACTAAATGGAAATTTCGTTCTTTTAGGTTGTCACGAGAAGGGACCTTGCTTGGGTTATTTCATTTTTCACGTTGGGATGTCAAAATTTAAAATTCCAACAATGAAACCATGGAAACGAATGACATATGTCAAAATAAAATATTTTTTTTAGATATTTTAATTACAAAAAATAAATTAATGGGAAATTTGTATTAAGAATGACACAAAAAATCTAAATATAAAGAAAATGACATTTTAAAATGATATTAACCTTAACCAAAAAATGTTTATTGTAAGTATGATTTACAAAGCTTAAACAAAACGACCGAAAAGAACGATTTAAACTATGAAAGTAACTAGATTGCAAAATCTAGTTCCACCTAACCGTTTGGAACAGACTTTATATATAAAAAGAGAGATTTGGCTCAAAGAGTTTAAACAAAGCAATAAAACAAACAATATATCTTCAGAGCTAAAGTTTCTTATTTAAATAATTAATTGTAAATAAAAATTAAAAATATACAGTCTGTTCCAAACGGTTAAGCGGAACTAAATGGAAATTTCGTTCTTTTAGGTTGTCACGAGAAGGGACCTTGCTTGGGTTATTTCATTTTTCACGTTGGGATGTCAAAATTTAAAATTCCAACAATGAAACCATGGAAACGAATGACATATGTCAAAATAAAATATTTTTTTTAGATATTTTAATGACAAAAAATAAATAAATGGGAAATTTGTATTAAGAATGACACAAAAAATCAAAATATAAAGAAAATGACATTTTAAAATGATATTAACCTTAACCAAAAAATGTTTATTGTAAGTATGATTTACAAAGCTTAAACAAAACTGCCGAAAGGCACGATTTAAACGATGAAAGTAACTAGATTGCAAAATCTAGTTCCGCTTAACCGTTTGGAACAGACTGTATGTATATGTTAGCGAAAATATCATTATACAACATTTAACCTTATTAACAATCGTGGGGTGCTATATCGTTGCTAAGGCATATTGGGTAAGTGTTTACAACATCCCACTTCACACTTGCGCATACGTCAAACACATGTCATTTGTTTAATATACAGAGATTCTAAACTAGTGGGACTGTGCAGAACTTTTATTTATGTCATTAAACTAGAAGATGGGTAGCTCGCTTCGCTCGGCTTCTTCTAATCAAACACTTACTAACCTAACCTAACATAAGATAGTGTTTTGTCATTAAACTAGAAGATAGTTAGCTCGCTTCTAGAAATTATTGTTTTAGAGCCACTGACAATTCTTGAATTATTTAGTGTAGTCGTTATGTGCTGCCATCAGTATAAAGTTTGAAGGGGGATATTGTAAACATTGGCCAAAATATAAAATAACTGCTATATTAAAAATATTTTTTTAATGCAACCATTATATTGGTGTAAAGAAATTGTCGTATAAAATTGCAAAGGCTTATGTAAAGAAAATCCTATAAAGGTAGTATGGATAATTATGAGCTAGATAATAAATTGGCAAATTTCAAGTTATTTTGTCAAAAAAATACTTCAAGTGGTTTCTAAGGAAATGACACTTATTGGAATAAATGAAATGTGACATTTGTTTGAAAAATGTAGGATCTTAACACTGAGAACGTCAGGATTAATTATCCAAAGTAGATCCTTAAAAATTGTCAGGATGAACGAGCGTTGCTTTGTTATTAACAAACGCAGTTTACGAAGGTAACTGGTTAGATTGTTGACAACTAAAATGGTAAGAGGCATTTTATTGTTTTGGTTAAATCATATGGCACGTGTTAGCCATAATGTGTAAAAATTAGATTTGAGATTTTGTTTTTGATATTTGTGATTTAATATCTGAGTTATGATAATTAAGATCTGAGTTTCGAGATTTGAGTTTTAAAGTTGAACGTTTATTGAAAAAGACAAATGATAGATCACTGGGATCGGAATGGCAAAATAAACTGAGAAATATAATAGATAATGAGTTGAGAGTTGAAAGCTTTTTGAGTACCGCAAGACATGCCGCTGCCAGTGGCATCAGTCCGGTAATAGCTCTGTAACCATGGTGGCAGATGGTGAGCAATGGCGGCGGGCTGATGATGATGATAAAGCACTGTGTGTGCAGAAACGAATAGACGCTCTGTGAGCTTAGCACTGTGTGTGCAGAAATGAATAAACGGTCTCTGAGCTTGTTGTACTGTAGACAATCTGTAATGAAGGAAACTAATAGATAGTTACTGAGTATCTGAGCTTGTTGATCTAGTCACTGAGTTCGTGGTAGAGAAATGAAATGATAACAAAAAGTCTCTAAACTTTCAGATCACGATTTATACTATGCTATTGGAAAGTTTTGTTGTAAGCAAATATTTATTTTAACTAATTGATATTGGTGCATGGTTGATTTTGTGAAAGATTTCGCCCAAATTGCTGCGCCCAAATTGCTTTATTTACAGATTATGAATTAAGTGAAGACTTTTAAGATGCAGTAGAAGATGAATGGTGGACCAGCTCAAGAATGGAGTTCCTGGTATGCAGGATGCTGTTACTGGTACGCAAGATGCAGCATGCTGTTGTTGGTATGGAGCAGACCACTGGTGATATGCAGGTTGCTGTTGCTGATAACAACAATGCTGTTAATGGTGTGAAGAATACAGTTGCGTCCCGAGAACGTTCCGCATGTCAGTCTGGCCGTGTTAGCGAAAATATCATTATACAACATTTAACCATATTAACAATCGTGGGGTGCTATATCGTTGCTAAGGCATATTGTTTTATGTAAATAAAATAGTATAAAATATATCATATGATGTGTGAGACGTATTAGTTGATCAATAAAATCATGTCTTATTATTCATAAAATACCTTTTTTATTGAGAATGTAGTGCTAGTTCGATGTTTGTAAATAGTAACGTAAGAACAGCTGATTGTGTATTGAGAGAGAGAACATTTTCCCTCCGAACTAATCTATGGCGAGTAAATAACATTGTAATACAAAGCTGTGTGAATAGTGACCAGTTTTTCAATCCCATATGGTGTATGCGTTTGCGCGCCCCACTCACCATAAATTGGTAGCGGAAGGGGAAACTATCACTGTAGTACGATCGTCAGACTGTATACTGCTTTCGAATGCTGCAGGGATCGCTGACGTTGAAAGTGTATGTCTCTCTTGCTTTACTTACACTTTTCCCCATTTTGTATATGTTTATTTATTTACTATTGTCATTATTATTATTATTATTATTTTCTTTTGTTTTTCTTATTTTTGTAAATTTGTATCATTTTTTTCTCTTGTATTATGATATGTTTTGGCAAATGTATACATGTACTGTTTATTCTATATTTCTAGATATATATGTTACAGTCTGTTCCAAACGGTTAAGCGGAACTAAATGGGAATTTCGTTCTTTTAGGTTGTTTTGTTTCTTTAGGTTGCTGGGGTTATTTCATTTTTCACGTTGGAATGTCAAAATTTAAAATTCCAACAATGAAACCATAGAAACGAATGACATGTCAAAATTAAATTATTTTTTTTTACTAATTTTAATGACAAAAAAATAAATAAATGGGAAATCTGTATTAAGAATGCACAAAATATCAAAATATAAAGAAAATGATATTTTAAAATGATATTAACCTTAACCAAAAAATATTAATTGTAAGTATGATTTACAAAGCTTAAACAAAACGACCGAAAAGCACGATTTAAGCGATGAAAGTAACTAGATTGCAAAATCTAGTTCCGCTTAACCGTTTGGAACAAACTGTACGTATAATCTGTCTCAATTTGTAATACGAAACTAAATCTGGTTACTTTGGTGACTGTTGTGGTGTAAATAGACTTTTTAGAAACCATGTAAACTTGTAAATCTGGCTTTTACATTTTTAGTGAAGTTTCATTATACTGAGGTTATGTTCACTCAAAATCTACATGTCAGATACCAAATTGACATGTCAAATTTGTGATTGACATGTCAAATATTTTGAATTATATACAAATATTTATTTCATTTTATTTCGCTTATTCATATTTTCTGTTCTGGTTGTATAAAATATATTTCAAATACTTGTCAATTTGTGTTTTATACAATTTGTGTTAGTAAGTTGACATATACGTAATTAAATGTCAATTATGCATTGTCAAATATTTTGAAAGGTGTTACTTCAGAATTACCACCCTAAGATGATATTTTAAATATACAACATAAAAAATGAAGTTTCCCTGTTAGTTTCGTATTACAAAATGAGACAGATAATAAAAACAAATTACATCGAGAATTTTCTCCATAAAATCTACGCCAAGAATATAAATAAAAGTCTAAATATGTAAATAATAACAAAATATATGAGAAAAATTAAATAATATACAATAAATAATATATATTTCCAATGTACGACACTGTACATCTGTCAACTTGGACTAAAAACAATATTTTTACAGTGTAATAGGGATGACGATCTAAACCAATCCGAAGCAAGGACAAACAGCTCCTATCTTCTTACACACATTTTTCTACTTTGAAATAGACCATAGTGTGTTCTTACAAAAGTGATCAGCTTATATTAAAAATATTAGACATGTCAATCACAATTTTAACATGTCAATTTGGTATCCGACATGTAGTTTTTCAGTGAATATAACCTCAGTATAATGAAACTTAACCAAAAATTTAAAAGCCTAATTTACAAGTTCACATGGTTCCACAAAAGTTTATTTACACCACAACAGTCACCAAAGTAATCAGATCTAGTTTCGTATTACAAAATGAGACAGATTATATATTTTATTTAGTATTAAAATATAATCATATATATCATATATTTAAGTAATACACTCTGTTTCAACCGGTTAGGCGGAACTAAATGGGAATTTCGTTCTTTTAGGTTGTCACGAGAAGGGACCTTGCTTGGTTTACTTCATTTTTCACGTTAGAATGTAAAATTTTAAAATTCCAACAATGACACCATGGAAACGAATGACATATGTCAAAATTATTATTATTTTTTTTTTCATATTTTAATGACAAAAAAATAAATAAATGGAAAATTTGACATAAAAAATCAAAATATAAAGAAAATGACATTTTAAAATGATATTAACCTTAACCAAAAAATGTTTATTGTAAGTATGATTTACAAAGCTTAAACAAAACAGCCGAAAAGCACGATTTAAACGATGAAAGTAACTAGATTGCAAAATTTAGTTCCACCTAACCGTTTGGAACAGACATTTTGTAGTCAAATATGTAGCTAGTTGTCCTATTTAATAAATATTATTATTATGTATTATTATCTTGCAAAAATATTGTACTACTGATCACATTTGACGTGTTTATCTTTGAAATGTGTTCCTTTGTGTTTAGTTAGAGTTGATGAATTTGCAAATGCTTTAACACATTGATCACATTTGTATGGCTTCTTCACAGAGTGTGTTCGTTTGTGACTAGCGAGAGATTTTAAGACTGAAAATGCTTCATCACACTGATCACACTTATATGGCTTCTTACGAGAATGTCGTAGTTTGTGTCTCACGAAAGTTGATTGCAATCTAAATGCTTTACTACACTGATCACATTTGTATGGTTTCTCGCCAGTATGAACTCGTATGTGATTAATAAGCTGAATCTTTTGAGAAAAGCTTGTAATGCACTGTTCACATTTGTATGGCCTCTCTCCAGAATGCACTCGTTTGTGGACAGTGAGATTTCCTGATTGTGTAAATGCCTTATCACACTCATCACATTTGAATGGTTTGTCGCCAGTATGAACTCTTTTGTGTACAGCAAGATCTCGAGCTCGTGTTAATATTTCCTCACATATGTCACATTTATAACATGTCTTCATTGTTTCTGTTTTATTGATCTGTTTGAACTTCTTAACGGGCACAGTCTCGCAGCTCTCATATGAATGACTTGAAAATGCTTCGGTAGCTGCAAATAAATAATTTATTAAAATATTAAGCATGTATTGTTTCTGGACGTGGAAATAAAAGGCTTACAGAAGTCTTGATTAATCGTGCTACGGAATTCAATGAAAATAGTTAGTTAGTTAAAATTTTTGGCGCACAGCAACAAAGGCTATTTGCGCCTCAATGAAAAGAGATTTCATAAACATTATTGATGTGAAAGGTGAATTTTCATACATTTCAGGGTTCAGTAGATATCTAGAAAGTGACAACATTTGGTCTAATTTTATTATAATCACGTCAAAATTAGATTTTTTAGAAATCATTTTAGGTCGGTTAATTTAGACTTCAATGAAACAAGGGAGCGGGGTGATCGCGGGCCGCATGCGCCCCGCAACTTGTTTTTGTGACCCGTCAAGCAAAGGCGGATCAAGTTTACATGGAGTTCCTGGCTGAAAATTTTGCCGTGACCCTTGTATCAATCTATTTTTTTTTTATTTTATTAGTAAAAATTGATGTGAAGTGTGAATTTTCACACATTTCAGGGTTTTGTAGGTATTTAATAAGTGTAAGAAGCCAACATAATACTGGATGTCTAGGAATATTTGTTCTATAAACACATCAAAATCAACAGTTTTTGGATAATCACTTTTATTCATTATTTGAGTACTAAGAGCTTTAATTTATTTATTTTTTTAATCAAAATTTAAATAATTTGCCAAATATCCCAGAGATTTTCTCTGCATTTGCTTCGTATTCAAGTGTTTATTAGATTATTAAGAAATATATTAATAAATGGCTTCATTTTTAGGGCTTTGTATGTATGACCAAAAAACTCTTATACTGTCATTTTGCTACCAAACGGCTAAACCTAAAGAATTGAAATTTGGCATGCTTATACAACTCTTTGACCCGAACATAGGAAAAATACTAAAACATCTAAAAAACATATCCCTCTAAAAATATAAAGAAATATGGGCTCAACGAAAAAAAAAAAAAATTTTTTTTTAAATTCTGAGTAGGGTATCAAATGACACAATTAGTACGTAGATTAACGATCAAAATTTTATTTTTGCAAAAAAAATTATTTTGACGCGATTTTTGCCAAATATGCAAAAAAAAGCCCAGATAGTTTAAACTAAAAATGTGACAAATTCTTAGTAATGTACATTGTTGTGAACCGGAATAGTACAACAGGAATTTTTGATCAGATTATGTTTTCTGAAAATAATGCATTTTTTGTGTTTTTAACTAAAATATTTAATTCGCTATGTTACACAGTAAATTAGTAGTCCGTAGTCTAATGGTTATCGTTCTTGCTTCCTAAGTTGCAAACTACTGTTCGCTTCCTGTCAAATTTATTTATTTTTTACATTTTTTTTTTTTTTGCAGTGTTGAAATTATATTTTAATTCTATGTTTGAATGTATACGAAATCAGAGGGGCGGAGCTTATGACTTTAACAACCAATGAAAGCCATAGGCGCAATTTTCAAAATCTTAATAAACCATGCTACATAAAAAAAATACTGCACATATTTAGAAACCTAAATAATGGTATTAAGCATTCGAATTAAAATTCACAAAAAAATATTTTAACATAAAATTTGTTTTGGCATCCCAAATAATCATCATTCACTTACTAAATACCTGCGAAATCCTGAAATGTGTGAAAATTCACACGTCACATCAATTATCTCAATTTCAGAAACGTATTTCTCACTATTAACTATGCGTTATTTGATTTATAATTATTTCATTACCATATATGATTTATTTCTATTTGATACCTTCTAAACAAGCATCTAAAGTAATTTAAACAATAGGTTGAATCACAATGTATAATATTATAATAAAAATAACTGAACACTACACACTACATTCTACAGCGTAGAGTGTAGTGTGGTGTTCAAAACTCGAGCCTCAGCTGTTAATTTTTTTTTTTTATTATTATATTTTTAATTTAAAAACACACTATATTGTCCATGAATACAAAAAATCCATAACATTATTAGCCATAATTTAGCTATGAATTAAAAAAACAATTAATTTTATCAAAAACCCTTAAACTGCAAAATTTTTCAAAAACGCCATCAAAAATTCCTCTAGTACGTTTCCGGCTCAGATCAATGTACATTACCTATAATTTTTTCAGATTTTTATTTTAACCCGTTTAGGTAAGGGGGGAAAATCGTATTAAAAAATAAATAATTTAAGAGCTTTCTTTTAATATCGCACAATAATTTTTTTTAACTATTTATTTTTTTATCCTCGACACAAAAATTTCGAGTTTTTTGAAAAAATTGATCAAAATCTGATCAAAAATTCCTGTTGAACTATTCCGGTTCCAATCAATGTACATTATGGAATTTTTTTCAGATTTTTAATAATTAAATTATAATTTCAGCACTTCCCACTGGTTACTAAATTTACGCTTTTAAAAATTAAATGCAACATTTGCCAAAATATAACTAGAATTTTGACAAAATAATGCAAAGTAAAAAGAAAAAATAAATTTAACAGGAGCGAACAGTAGTTTGCAACTTAGAAAGCGAGAACGATAATCATTAGACTACGGACGTTTACTCATTTACTGTGTTACATAGCGAATTAAATATTTTACATATTTTAGTTAGAAACACAAAAAATGCATTATTTTCAGAAAACATAATCTGATCGAAAATTCCTGTTGAACTATTCCGGTTCCAATCAATGTACATTATGGATTTTTTTTTGCAGATTTTCAACCTCTCTGGGAGATATGGTGGGGGACAAAAGTTTTGTCACATTTTTGGCAAAAATCCTATAAAAAAATATATATATATTTTTCAAAAATAAAAATTTGCTTGTTGGTCCACGCATTAAGAGGTTTCATTTGATATGCCACCCCAAATATTAAAAAAATATTATTATTATTTTTTATTAATTACATATTTATCTCAGGATGTGTTTTTTGAACTCTCAGTATTTGTCCTATATGTGGGTTAAAGAGTTATATAAACATGCCAAATTTCAACTTTTTATGTTAAGCCATTTAGCTACAATTTCTACCGTATATACAAACAGACAGACTGACACATGAGTGACGTTATAAGGGCTTCTTGGTGGTCATACCTAGAAAACTCTAAAAAGGACCATATTCTAGTCATAAGTACGTAGTTGGTACGCGAATATAATAAACGAAATACAATTTGATGATATAGATCAGTGTTTCGCAATATTTTTGGCATCATGGATCTCCTGTAATGTTTTCTGAAGATGGCAGACCCTATCGAGGCGATCCATACATATATATATATATATATATATAAGGCAATGTCCTGACTGAGTGACTCATCACCGCCCAGCCCGAATCCCTCGGCCTAGAAACTTAAAACTTGGAGAGTACATTCCCTTCATGACGGAAGCAGCCACTATGAAGGGATTTTTCGAAATTCAACTCCTAAGGGGTGAAATGTGATTTCACGGATTCCTTAATATCTCTCTTAGGGGCGATGGGATATCGATTTAGTTTTTGCTTATAAGAATTACCCATACAAATGCCGAAAAACTTATTTCAGGATTTTATCCTAATCAACCCCTAAAGGGGTAAATCTACAATCAGCGTGGATTATACATCCCGTCGTACTTCCTGTGCTTATTAAGTTATATGTTTCATTTTGGCACATAGGTAGGTGTATTTTAAAATATATGGAAATGGTTTTGCAGGTTTTTAAAATTTAACCCCTAAAGGGTGAAAAGGGGTGACATGTGATTTCAAGGATTCCATAATATCTCTTAGGACCCATAAAATATCGACATGCTTTTTGCTCACAAAGATTTACCCATACAAATATCGAAAAAAGGATTTTGTCCTAATCAACCCCTAAACGGGTGAATCTACGATCGGGGTGAATTATACATCCCGTTGTATCTCCTGTGATTGTTTAGTTGTGTGGCCGCATATGGTAACCAGGTAACAAAAGATAATCAACTGAATGTCAAACAAGGGTAAATAACTGTCAACTGCTTGTAACATAAAAATTGTATAATTTATTAAAGACTAAATTTATAAATATATTTCCGACACTAACAGTGAGTTTTATTTAGGAGTTATTCATCCCACAGTTGCAATATTCCTTTTAGACACATTGTTGTCTTTTTAAAATATCTCGAAATAGTTTTGACAGTATTTTTAAATTTTACCCCTACTGATGAAAAGGGGCGAAATGTGATTTCAAGGATTCCTTAATATCTCTTACGACTAATAAGACCTCGATTTGGTTTTAGCTTACAAAGACTACCCATGCAAATGCCGAAAAACTTATTTCAGGATTTTATCCTAATCAACCCCTGAATGGTTGAATCTACAATCTGGGTGAATTATACATCCCGTCATATTTTCTGTGTTCGTTTAGTTGTAACATTACTTTTTGGCACATAGGTGTCTTTTAAAAACACAGTCAGCGCTCGCTTAAAGTACATCCGCTTAACGTACGTTCGATGATACGTACATGATTAATTACGGATCCTATGTTCGTACGAACGTACACGTTGTTCGTACGAACGTACATCGCGTAACATGAAAATGTCGCTTTTGTACGAACGTACACATTGTCCGCGCGAAATGCCCCTAATATTTTCGTAAATCCGAATATATCCGAATATATATATATATATAAAATATGTTAAGCACTAGGGCTTAAGCTTTTTTAAAAAGTATTTAATCAATCTCAACCACACGACTACATAAGATATGACTTTAATTAATTACAATAGTTTATTACAATTTGATTACATCGTGACGATGGAAATATTAAGAATGATTTACAGGCTAACATTAGTACTTATATATTATTGTGTTATCTTCAAATGATTCAAGTTTTTCATTAGATCATGTTGAGGTTGTGCTGACTTGGCATGCTGTCATCATATGTCAGATGGTGTAATATTATGTGACTCATAAGGGTCCATATAGGACTGGTCCTATAACTCCTCCCTTCTTAGAAAGAAGCCCCCTCTGGAAGAGTGATGTCGATTTCTTCACCTTGGAATTGATCATCTTGTCTTTGGACTCGAATTATTGGTGGATTCCGAAATCGTAGGTAATTTCTCGATTTACAGAATTGGAGCCATTTTACTATCATAAATATTCCGAGGATGGTTGCCGCCAGTATCAGGAATGTTGTCCAGATGTTTGGATCGCGAATGTTGAATGATGGATGCTTGATTGGCGTAATTGGATTAATTGAAATATCTTCAAACTTCAGTGGATTAAGATTTATTGAAAAATTTGTTATTTTTGAGGCTTCCATCATAAAGTCTAGTTTGGGTAATATTAATTGTTTTCCTTGGCTTCCTTTTATTGTTGCCAAGTTTTGTTTCCTAAATATGACTTCGCAATTATCATCATTTTTTATTAAATGAATCCCAATTAGGGATTTAATGCTGGTACTATCGGAGCACTTTAATGTAATTTTTTCTAATTTTGGAAATATTGCCAAATATTTATTAGTCTCCGGGATGATTTCAATGTGGTTCTGTTTTATGTCTAGTCTTGTATAATGACAACTATTTGAAGTCTGTTGCTTCAATATTTCTTCTTCGCATGTAGCTTGGAAGTGAGCTTGAAATCTAGCTGGACATTGAAATATTCTGTTTCGCACGCACATGTCGGTTAGAGGTATAATTTGATTATTTGATTTTAATAAATTCCTTGCATTTGGAATTATTGTGTAATATTTTGAATCATGTTTCGTAGGTATTGAATGTAAATAGTAAAGTTCAAAGTTTGTTTTTAAGTTAATAGGTATTGATAAGAAATAAATAATTCTTGTATATTCAATTTTACAATTTACTTTTAGTAATGATTCTATTTCTAATATATTTTCTCGTTTTGGCTGAAACGATAATTGGGATTTATAAAATTTTGAAATTCCTTGTAATTCTTGTAATAATTCGTCCGGTTGCATAATACTAGGATGTAAGGTCCTTAATTTACAAAAGCTAATTGAATTCTCAATATCCTGAAGTATGTTCAGAATTGAGTTATAAAGTATAATTAATTGATCATATAAATTTTTAGTATAAAATAAGTTTTGAAGATGAAATTCATTTATAGTTTCACTAAGTTGAATAATTTTGGACCTAAGAATTTCTTCATTATGTTGAATATCTAAACCAGTGTTATTAAATTTTTCTATAATTTTATTGTTAACAGAGTAGGCTTGTTTTAATTGGCTTTGCAAGTTATCTTGATTATCTTGTAAATGTTCTAAAATTTGGTTATATCTTCTGCCATCTTCGGCATCTAAATTTCCAGTAATAAATTTAAAAGCTGAACCTAGTCCGTCAATAAGGCCTCTCTTAATTCTGTGCGTTTTTCCTGATTCTGCATATACTTTAATGTTATTAATTTTTGATTTAATGTTATTTTGAATAAATTCTATAATTTTATTATAGTTCTCCAATTCTTTGTGATATTTAGTAGCATTGGATGTTGTTGATTTCAAATTCATATATTGTTTATTCAAGTTTCCGTTTTGATTGAATAATTTTTCGAGATTGTAATAATGAATGAACGTATGAGTTGTTTTTTCCAATTTTGCAGGACCCAATTTGATTGGTAATATGCCCAAATTTTCAGTAAGGTCTCGTATTTCTACTGCTCTTCCGAGTGTGAACAACCTGGAAGTATGTTAATATCATTAGATTTTTGTCTAGGGCGTTTTATATTGGAAAAGTGTATTTTTTCTTTAGTATTACCGTGCTTGGTTTTGATTTTACCTACTTTGAGTTCTTTATTAATGTCGACAAGGGATTCTGACTTGAATATATTTTTTTGTTTTTCTTTGTTTTTGTTTATTCTTTACGAACACGTGTTTAGGAATTTGTGGTAAATTTTCTCTTGACTCGTTATTCTTGTTAATAATTTTTTCTTTATTTCCTTGAATTTTATCCCGTACTTTATCATATAATAATTTTGTTTTATTTTTATGATTATCTACGTAATCATTAATTATTTGTTTATTAATATCAATATTGAAAGGGGATTTGGTTTCTAAATGGCCAGAAATAATTTCCATTGGTTTTAATTTTGTTACTGAGTGAATTGTGTTATTATAGGCTATAAGCGCATAATTTACTTTTACTTCTATTGGTTCTTTTTTGAATTCTATTTGGTTATTAAATAATCTAATATGTTCAATTAGGGTTGAATGGAATCGTTCTACGATACCGTTCGATTCTGGGTGTTGTGAGCTAATGAAATGTATATCAATTTTATGTAAACTTAATAATTCTTTAACTACAGAATTGTTAAACTCTAGGCCATTATCCGAGATAATTTGATCTGGTATGCCATGGTGTGAGAAATATTTTATTAAATTATTTACTATTTCAATTCCTTGTCCTGAATTTAATTTATATGCTTGAGCGTATTTAGAAAATGAGTCGACTATAGTGAGAAATTTTAAATGGTCTAATGTTAAGGTGTCAACATGTAGTATTTCAAATGGTTTTGTACCTGTAGGGGTTATATTAAATTTTAACTTTAGTGGGTTCCTATCATATTTTGAGATTTGGCAAATTTCACAGTTGTTAATGAAAGTTTGAATTGATTGTTTTAATTTAGGCCAATAAAAATCCTTTTTTATTCGTGTTTCAGTTTCTTCGATCCCTCTATGGTTTGTTTTACCTTCATGATCACTTTTGATTATTTGGAAGATTTCGTCTTCATCTATGACATCGGTTAAATATTGAGTGCATTTAATTAAATTAATTTGGGAGTTTTTGAAAAATGTTTGTAATACTAAACTTAGCTTTTCATATAATTCATTTTCAAAATAGAGGTGATATTTAATTTTTGGAACTAAATATTCTTTGATAAATGCTATCATTTCTGTTTCATAATTAAATTTGGAAAATTCGACTAATATTCTTTGTTTAGTATTGTTGAATAATTTGAAAATTTTTACAGGTTTAGGATTATATTCAACTTCAGAAATGATTATTTGATTTTTACCGTGATTAACAGGTATATCTACTATTGGGATACCGATTGTGGGATTTTCATAATTAGAATGAATCGTGATGTCACTACTGGTGTCTGAATTATTTATATCGTTTTGTTCTTCTGGTTGATGAACATCACTAGTTTCTACTATTACTGATTGATTATCAGTTTGATTACCTGTATTATTTTTATCATTTTCTAATTGTGTATAAAAATCTGCCATGAATTTATAAAAGGGGTCTAAACTATCTGTATCATTTGTATTAATTTCGTAACTTTGAATTTCGTCATTTTTATAAACTGTTATTAATATATCTGTATCATTAAAAATGTGTTGTAACATTAAATAAATTTCGTCCCACTTTATTTTTTCAGGATTATTATGATTATCTAAGCCGCATGCAATTTTGGGGATACTGAGGTCTTTAATTTCATGTTTTAAACAGAAATATTTTAAGTTGAGCAATGTATAAAAAATATCTTGTTTTGATGGTTTATGGAAATATTTCTCTTTAGTTATTAGGTAAATTATATAACGTGTTTTGTCTTTTAAGTAAACTAAATTATGAATTTTGGGTTTTTGCAATTTTAATTTTTCAACATTATTAAACTTTTCTCTAAATTTTCTAGCAATTCCTGCTGACATTTCTAAATCTTTACTAACACAGTGTGCTAGATTACTATTTAATGGAGCTTGAAATAAATCTCCTTGTACTTCTAAAATATTATTATTGTTAAAATTCATTTTTTGTTTTTGATTTAAATAATTTTGATATAAAGCTAATGGACTTAGGGAAATGTTATTATCTGAGTTTTCGTTAAAATTTTGTATTTTATCGTCTAAATTTTGTGGAATTCGACTTAAGGCGTCAGCATTGGTATTCGATTTACCCTTTTTGTATATAATTTCATATTGGAACTCTTCGAGTTTCAAACGCCAGCGAATTAGTTTTTGACTACATTGTTTAAGAGAAAAGAGCCAATGTAGTGGTTTATGATCCGTGAAAATTTTAAATTTACGTCCATATAGGTAAGGTCTAAAATATTGTGTTGCCCATACGATTGCTAAAAGTTCCTTTTCAATGGTTGAATAATTTGTCTCTGAATCATTTAGCGTACGGCTTGCGTATGCTATTGGTAGGTCATTGCCGGGACTTCCTTGCGATAAAATTGCGCCGATAGCAATGTTGCTTGCGTCAGTAGTTAGATTAAATTCTTTATCGAAGTCTGGGTACTGTAAGATCGGTTCATTAATTAACAAATTTTTGCATGTTTCAAAACAAGTTTTATATTCGGGATCATTGATATTTATTGTGGCATTCTTTTTTAGACATTTTGTTAAAGGTTTAGTAATTTGAGCAAAGTTTTTAATAAATTTTCTATAATAGCCTAAAAGTCCTAAAAAGCCTTTAATTTGCTTTTGAGTTTTTGGAATTGGATAGTTTTTAATAGCTGATATTTTATCAGGGTTCGGTTTGACTCCGGTGGGTGTTACTATGTGTCCTAAGTATGCTACTTCCTTTTTTAGAAATTCTGATTTATCTAATTCAATTTTGAAATTTGATTTTCTTAGTCGATCGAGAACTAATTTGAGATTATTAATATGTTCTTGTAAGCTGGTAGAAAAAATAATTATATCGTCGAGATATACGAGGCATATTTTATTAGTTAATCCGCGTAAAATATTGTCCATGACCCGCTGAAACGTCGCAGGTGCATTTTTTAAACCAAAAGGCATTCGTAAAAACTCATAATGACCGTCTTCCGTTGAAAAAGCGGTTTTCGGGATGTCTTTGCTATCTAATTCTATCTGGTGGAATCCAGAAGCTAAATCTAACGTTGTGAAATATTGACATCGTCCGAGTTTGTCTAATAAATCGGTAATATTTGGTAATGGGTATTTATCTCCAATTGTTTTTTCATTGAGTTTACGAAAGTCAATAGCAATTCTCCATTTTCGTTTTCCAGATGCGTCGAGTTTCTTTGGTACGATCCAAATAGGAGAGGACCAAGGGGAATTTGAATGTCTAATTATATTTTGATCCAACATTTTATTAATTTGGTCTCTAACTTCTTGCCTATGTATGTGGGGATATCTGTATGATTTAGTATAAATTGGAACATCATCTTTAGTATTTATTGAATGTTTAATTTGATTCGTAAAGGTTAATTTTTTATTTTGCGAATGGAATATGTCTGAATAGTCTTTAACTAATTTTAAGATTTCGGATTTTTCTTCACTATTTAAGTGATCTGTTCGAACTTTGGACAAATCGAAAAGTGATTTTTCAACACTTACAAAATTTAAATTTGGACTAGAGAATGTTTTGTAATTATTTAATTTTTCGACAGTAACAGGCGTATCAAATATTTTGCATTTTACTACAAAATTTGATTTATTAATTATTGTACATAAGGCATAATAATTTTTTGCTGTTGAAGTACATTCTGGAATAAGTAAATATTTAGTTTCGATTTTTGGAATTAATATATTACCTTTTTTTTTATTTACTTGTATTTTAATTACCTTTTCCATTTTTGGTTCGAGTAAGAAGGCGTTATTAGTAGTAATATTATTTAAATTAGGTTTTCTTTGTGCATTACGGTATTGCATTTTAATTTTTGCACGTGGAGTTATTATTAAATTATTAGCTGTATCAATAATTATTTTTAATTTCTTTAAATTATCCATACCTAAAAGAATGTCAAACTGATCATGAAATTTAAATAAATGACATTTTATTGTTGGGTTATTTTCAAGATTAAAAATTGTTGAAACTGGTACTTGAGTACTATATTGCTCTTTGGTTGTACCATGGGCCGTTGTAATTTGGAATGGATCTTTAACGATTGAATCTTTATAATATTTTCGTGCTATATCAGGGTTTATGAAAGATGTTGTACTTCCGGTATCGATTAAAATTTTCAAGTTATTTTCCGGGAATAGAACAAATGGAAGTTTACTGAGTGCGGTTGTTAAACCCATTAATTCGAAATGTTGTAACCATTTTGTTCCAAGGCTACGTCTTCTAAAAAAGAATTTTGATCAGGGGAAGAATAATTTTGATCGAAATCGCAAGAATCTTCGTAAGAATTTTCAGTTTGTTCAAAATCTTCGATTTAATTATTTTCGAAGTTTTCATCAGGATATTACATATTAAACAATTCTTCAGCTACGTATTTAGGAAGATTTGAGAAATTTGGTCGTGATTGGGGTTGAGTATATTGTCTAGGTCGAACTGGAGTGGTATTTCTCGTGGAAATACTCATTGGTGTAGGCTTATAATTTTGTCTATTTGTAGGAACATTTTTATTAAATGGTTGGTTGTTCCTAAATGATGTTACTTGCTGATTATTAAATGTGTGTGCCTTGGCTGTGTTACCGCGGATTGCTCGCGTGCCGGTGGCCGCACCGCGCGCTTTTTCATCTCATCGTGATCGCGTGATTCGTGCCGACACCTGAAACCGCTAATTAACTTAACCCGCGCATTTTTAGCAGGTATTTGCTAAAAACGACCCTATCAATGGGCGGAGTTAAGCACCCATTGGCTGAAATCCGGGAATTCACCGAATGACGTCAATATTTAGTATAAATATCGGCTCCAAACCCAGGACCGATACCAGTTCGCTGGTCAGTAGCAGATAGCTCGCTTAATGCTGGGCTCGGGTCGCTTGACGCGCCCCGCACCACAGCTCGCGTAAAGCTGGGCTCGGATCGCTTGACGCGCCCCGCAACAACGGTTCGCTTGACGCGGCCCGCAACGATTCATTCGCTTAACGCGGAGACATTCGCTTGACGCGGAGACGTTCGCTTAACGCGGAAACATATTCGCTTAACGCGGAGACGTTCGCTTGACGCGAACAGCAACGTACCTACCCCTCCCGTTCGTTCCCAATACGTGGCAGTGACCGCCACCGGTAGACGATGGGAAAGGTGGTCTCTAAGGAAGAAGAACGTCCCTAGAGAAGGAAGACCCGAGAGCCCGGTACACCGCGCCACTAACATCGTCGGAAGCGGCGCCCCATAGTATGGTCGCGCCCGGGGCCGATCACCCTCCCGAAAGTGGCGCCCCATATTTTCCCGCGCTCGTGGAAAAACAGACCGGCGGCTCAAATGAATCGGGGAAACAACACCAATCCAGTGCCGCTAACCGCTGCCCCCGCACGGCTCCCAAGGCCGAGATCGTGTCTCCGCCAGGGCACAAAACCGTGCGGATATTCGGTTGAATAGCAGCGCCGCCTGGATACCAGGACTACGAAAGCCTTCAGCTCTTCTGAGTCCCTAGTAAACCATTGGCCTTCTCGATTGAAGCGCCACCCGCCTAAAATCCTACAAGTACAGTCACCCATCGCTCTGGATGAGTAATGGGAGAACGGTCTGTAAAGGATAACAGCACAACGCCATCCGTCACCGTCACCTCAGTGAGATGTTCGGCGCAACGCCCGCTGGCGCTGCCACCAAAGGACACTAGTTCGTCCACAGACGTCCACCACGGACAATACCATGACGCTCGCCGTCCGACGAAGATTAACGCCGCGACGTCCATCGCGATGCTGGACGCTCGCCGCGCACAACGACGCTCGCCGTCCTACCACACAATCCCTAACCCTCAATCCTAGTTTCAACTTTGTATTGTCGCGTTTCTGTATTGTTAGAATAAGTTTAGTTTAAATACAGTCTGTACGTTTATTTATGCTTGTGCTAAATAAAGATGTAAACTGAATTCTGTTTTTCATTTGGAACACCCCACAAGGGTCACCCATTCTCAGTTTCAGACTCTTCAGCAAGACAAGGCTCTTCAAGCCTAGGCGACATACTCGACACCCAGCTCGTGAGCTTAGCCTGGGTACACTGTTCCGGATAGTCATCTCGGGAACTTCTCCTGAGTTGCACTACCTCCTGGTAACAGCTGACTGATTAGGCACCGAGTGATTATTCGTATAAGTATTCTTATTTTGCATAGGTTTTTGATAACCTTTAAAATTTTGTGAAGAATACTTTGGATTTATTTTATTTTGAGAATTACTCAATTTATTTGGCTTACTATGATTTGGCTCTCATTAACTGACCAATAGGTTCCTTTAGACCTCGTAATAAAACTCGTAAGGCATAACTTCTAAAATAGCCAATCAAAACTGAACCTTCATCAGGATTTACATGATTGCTAATATAAGATACTTGCAGATTTAAGACATTCTGCAATTTATTATAAAAATCAAATACTGTTTCATTGGGACCTTGTTTGAGTTCTGTCATTTCGACATTTAATGTAAACCAATCGCGTTTATCCGCGTACGTATTTAATAAAGCTGATTTTAAATCAAGCCAATTTTTTATTGTACAACTAGAGATGTTTATAGCAGCTTCGCCTTTAATTTTAGCGCGAATACTACTCATTAAATATTCATTTTTAAAGTCGTCAATGTCTCTAGTATTATAAAATTTGCGAACAAGTTTTTCACAAATATCAATGAAATGTGATAATAATCCTTGTTCTCCGTTAAATTCGGGAACCATTTCAAGATATTCTCTCTTCAAAATGGGTACGGCTTGCGCCGAGGCATTACTCCCGTTAGAATTCATTATAATTGTTTAATTTTAAAAATTTTACTTTCAAAATGTTTTATATGATTCAAAATATTTTCACTTCAACGTGTATCTTAATTTTCAATTATTAAGCAACCTCTAAACAACATGAAAGTACTCACAGGAATATTGTCGTCAGCTTCATATCCATTGAAGTAGACTGGATCTCTGGATACCCGTTGTAGGTTGTAGAATTGGCAGCAAGGCTGGTGTCAGCTCGACCAGGATGAATCTTGTTGTTGCGTTATATTCTTTAACGATCAACTTCTTCTTGGGTAAGTGTAATATGCGTTTACACTTGTTGAAACTTGGTATTGACAATTTAATCACATAAAGTGAACAAATTATATTCGTTAATTTGTTTGTCAATATCCTACCGACTGCGCCAAATATGTTAAGCACTAGGGCTTAAGCTTTTTTAAAAAGTATTTAATCAATCTCAACCACACGACTACATAAGATATGACTTTAATTAATTACAATAGTTTATTACAATTTGATTACATCGTGACGATGGAAATATTAAGAATGATTTACAGGCTAACATTAGTACTTATATATTATTGTGTTATCTTCAAATGATTCAAGTTTTTCATTAGATCATGTTGAGGTTGTGCTGACTTGGCATGCTGTCATCATATGTCAGATGGTGTAATATTATGTGACTCATAAGGGTCCATATAGGACTGGTCCTATAACTTATATATATACATTATTTTTTACATTGTGTACCTATATTGTAACAGAGTAATTAATGCTGATGTGTATAAAATGTGCGAGATTAATTTAAACTGACCTGAATTGAATTGAATGTATCCTCGCAACGGATTGTACTCCTGTGAATGCACTCAATAAATGTAAACTTGGCACAACAGTATTAAAAGCTTGCAACTAATTCAATGATATTAAATAGTAGACTGACCTGTATCTCGTTCATCTTTCCATTCAGAATTGCTGTCAATATCCTCGGCGATGGTTGAGAGAAAATCAGTGATTAAGTTATATTGGGACATACAATCAGCAGGTATTACACAATGTGACTCTACAGAATCGCAGCTCGCTGAAATAAAAATAATAATAATTACTATTACTCTACCTATGTTTTCAATTTTAAAAAGATTTTCAACCCACACGCGACAAAGACATTTTTAAATTCTATTTATACTAACATCAAACATCGTATTGCGTAAAATATTATTTATTTTGTTATAGTATCCCCTACCGGGGAGTTCATAATAGGGGATAGGCATGATTTTTATTTTCTTTTTTATTATATTCCTTTTGTTGCATATAAACATAAAAAATAGTTTTGCGTTTTTTTTTTTTTTATTTTATTTAATGACTTAAAAAAAACAATTCAGCAGCGCGCGAAAAACACTCCGATTGTTTACAAACTTGGCTGTAACGTCACACCCTGCCCAGTCTACAACCTACAGCCTACAGAGTCTGTTGTGAACTTATTTGCTTGTATAACTTTTATAGGTTGTGGAAGTTTGAGTGATTTTTTATTAAAATAAAGTTATTTTACATGTTTACCGAATTAAATTTTATATATATTTTCATATAAGATATGGAAGATCCAGTCCCCAGTACTTCGGAACATCGAAAATATTGTTTAGTACCGATGTGCACAAATACTTTATTTAGAAATCCACAAAAACAATTTATTTCATTACCTAATTAGTCTAGTGCCTACGCACCATATTTTACGTTGATACTGCACTTGATGATAATGGAATGCCATTTGGCACACGTGTTCCTTATAAAAATTAAATCATTTTGACCCGCAGCACCTATTTTTGAATCGAGGCAGATTCAAGATGGCGGCGGAACTAGCGCGCCATTTACGATAACGATAACTAATTTTTATGATAGAGCGAAATAGCTAAATACATATTTGTACAATGGACCTTTAGCTACAATTTGCCGCATCGTACGCGAATTTTCGTCACTTAGTTTGCAAGATACCGTCCATAATTCATTCTCAGACGCAAAAAAGTGATTTCCGAAATGGCTAACTAATTTCGTATGATATGGCTCGTTTTCAATTAATTTAATGTCGTAGATTACGAATCTGTTATCAAAATCACAAAAATTTTAAATTTTGATAGATTTATTTCCCAAATTTGAGACATTATGATATACTCTATCACTGCAAATCTGCGTATATTAACATTGTGTTTCAATTCTTCCTAAATCTGTAGGGCATGTAATTTACAGGTCCGATTTGGTCGAAAATGATATAAAGAGTGTCAAAAAAATACGAATTTGAGACATAACATATTTCGGCCGCTACAAGAATATCTGCGGAATTTTTCTCTGAGGGGCGCCGAAATTAAGATAGCGGCCGAAATATGTTATGTCTCAAATTCGTATTTTTTTGACACTCTTTATATCATTTTCGACCAAATCGGACCTGTAAATTACAAAAATGAAATAAAAAATGGCATATGACTTGTTATTATTCGGGTTTTGCCCGAATTCAAATAAAAAAAATTACATATCCGACCGGAACAGTTGTAAATTATGACATTTAAGTAAGATACTCCATGCATATACGGAATGCATCAATTTGGTTAGGTTTGTTCGCAGCACTTGGTCTCAAATGCAGTCTCTTTCGAAATATCGCTCGAAAATCGAATTTTGCTATTTACATCAAATTTGTTGAGTTATATATAACAATTTCGGGTATATTGAAGTCGTAGACTTCGAAAATGGAGTTAATTTAAAGATTTACTACACATAAGATTGTATTTTGCCCGAAAAAAATAATTACATGTATTCTTTACATAGCAGTGAGATTCATTACACGACAGTGTAGTGTCTCTCCATCCAAAAGAGTAGTGTATAGCAGTTCTGACAAAATAATATAGATTACTACACACTTAATACGACTGTAATGCTGGCCGAAAACTATTCTTTCGAAAATGGTTAAAATATTCTCTGATATTTTTACTAGTTATCAGGAGAACATTCTAATGTGTTGATTAATCCTGTATATGTGCCAATAATACTGACTTCCTCTACTACCTAATTGTATACAAAATGAAGAGATTCGATGAATTCTTATTCAACACTAGTCTGAATCGAAGTCGTGTGAAACATTATTTTGCATAATTAATTGAAGAAAAATTTTAAATAAACTTTAATTTAAGAAATAATAAGTAATTAATAATTACTAGGGAAAGGACGTAATTAGCCCTTGAACTTGACTTAATACGTTTTCATAGGCGTAGTTTTTAAAGATATAATTTTGAGATATTATACCCTTTTAAAAATTTAAAATAAACCTAAATTAAAATTAATAACGGCAATAATCAGTACAATTTATGGCATGAATGGAAAATTCTATCTCACTTGAATTTTATCTTTACATAGGCCTACCCAATTAGTTAGGCTTTCAACTTTGATTTGTAAACAAATATAAATTATTTTGTAGGGTAGCACTGCAAGTCAGTATTATGAGCAAACATAGAGGAACTATCAACACATTAAAATGTTGTCCTTATAACTGGTAAATAAATCAGAATATTTTAACCATTTTCGAAAGAATAGTTTTCTGCCAGCATTATAATCGTAATAAGTGTGTAGTAATCTATATTATTCTGTCAGAACTGCTATATACTACTCTTTTGGATGGAGAGACACTTCACTGTCGTGTAATGAATCTCACTGCTATATAAAGAATACATGTAATTATTTTTTTCGGGCAAAATACAATTTTATGTGTAGTAAATCTTTAAATTAATCACATTTTCGAAATCTACGACTTCAATATACCCGAAATTGATATATAACTCAACAAATTTGATGTAAATAGTAAAATTCGATTTTCGGGCGTTATTTCGAAAGCGGCTTCATTTGAGACCAGATGCTGCGGACAAACCTAAGCAAATTGATGCATTCCGTATATGCATGGAGTATCTTACTTAAATGTCATAATTCACAGCCGTTCCGGTCGGATATGTATTTTTTTAAATTTCATTTTTGTAATCTACAGGTCCGATTTGGTCGAAAACGATATAAAGAGTGTCAAAATAATACGAATTTGAGACTTTACATATTTCGGCCGCTATCTTAATTTCGGCGCCCCTCAGAAAAAAATTCCGCACATATTCTTGTAGCTAAGGTTATGCCCTACAGATTTAGGAAGAATTGAAACACAATGTTAATATACGCAGATTTGCAGTGATAGAGTATATCATCACAAATACGATACGATACGATACAAATTTATAGTACATCCTATAGTACATCTCTAGTGCAACAATGACAGAAATAGATATAAATAATGATTTAGTGCTCAATAAATTAAAAAAAAGTGAACTAATATCTGTAATAAAAGAACTATCATCTAAAAGTGATAAAAATGATTCTATTATATTGAAATGTGGCATAGAAAATGAAAATAGTGATGATCCAACGGAAAATGAGGTTAGACCTTCAGTACTCCAAGAAGAATTAAAAAAGCAAAATGAAGTTTTGAAAATAGAAAATGTGTATTTAAAAAAAATGATTAATCAAATGGAAATACAAGTTGAAAACCAGCAAATATTGATAAATATAATAAAAAAGCATGAAGAAAAGCCATCTGTTGGCAAAAATTTAAATTTACATAAAAAACAAGTTCAGCCAACTGTGAAAGATGTTTGTATTGATAGTAATGTCAAAAATACAGATAACGATATTATCGCATCAAGAGCGGAACCAACAAGTTACGCCAGTGTCGCACGTTCAGCACAATCACAGATGTCAACTGCTGCATCCAACATACGTGAAACACGGAAAACTATAGTCGGAACGGACAAGAAAGCTCATCAATCCTTCAAGGGAGCAGAAAAGAAGTTATGGCTGTATGTTGGCCGTGTTAATAAGGAAACAACACCAACCGCAATTGTAGAATATTTACAAGAAAGATGCCCAGGGAAAAGTTTTTTTTTTTCCCTTGACAATAAAGGAATCAATGCTAGTTTTAAAGTTAGCGCTGATTATGATTTAATAGATAAGTTACAAGACAGTAATTTTTGGCCTTGCAATGTAATAGTAAAAAGATATCTTTTTCGTTCCCCAAGAAAAGAATCAGCAAAATTCATATAAAGAGAAAACTGAATTTAAATTAATCCATCTAAATGTACAGTGTTTACGAAACAAAATCAGTGCAATTGAATACTCTTTAAATGAATATAATGTTGATGTTTTATGTATTACTGAGCATTGGCTTAATGAACATGAATTGCAATTAAATAATATCACAGGTTATGAAATAGCAAATGCATTTTGTAGATCACAACACGGAAATGGCGGTGTAATCATCTTCATAAAGCCATGTCTCAAATATAAAATTATAAATAATGTAGTAGATTTAAGCCTGGAAAAACAATGTGAATTTTCCGCAGTTGAAATAACCGATATTAATATTATAGTTTTAGCCGTATATAGAGTTCCATCAGGGGATTTTGATGTATTCTATGAAGTATTTAACATGGCACTGAATGTTTTATTTAAACGGCGGAAAAAAATCATAATTTGTGGTGATTTTAATATAGATTTTCTAGTTGATAGTGCGAATAATACAACATTCTGTAATTTAATAAATAGTTATGGGCTTGCCTTAACTATCCATGAACCAACTAGAGTTACAAAAAGCAGTTCCACTTGTATAGATAATATAATTATAAATTTGAGTGAAAATGAATTTAATGCAAAAGTGTTGAAATTGCATATATCTGACCATTTTGGTCAACTTATTTCAATTAATAACACTATATATAATATGTCTAAACCGAGTTTTAAATATTACAGGAATTTTAATAATACAAGTAATTTGTCAGAATTTTACAATAGAATTCAAAGTGAAAACTGGAGTGATATGTACAGTTGTGCACATTTGCAGGATAAATTTAATACTTTTATACATACTATTCATTACCATATTCAATGTTCTTTTGCGCTACAAAAAAATAATGTAAACCCTAAATTTAGTAAGAATTGTAACAATTGGTTTACAAATGAATTGAGTCAGATAAAGGAAACATTACTTCTGATATATGATTCATTCAAATTAACAGAAAATCCACAGCTCTACGACGTTTACAAAAACTATAAATCATTTTATAGAAAACAAATCGCCAAAACAAAACAAAAAGCCATTTTAAATAATATTAGTAAATCTGAAAATAAAAGCAAAAGTCTATGGGCCACCATTAACAAAGTAACTGGTCGGAATAAAAACAAAAAGACTTCCCTGGACCAGCCAAGTGCAGAGGTTTTTAACACATTTTTTGCTAATTATACAAATGAATTAATAAATAGTCTAGATTCCCCTATAAAAAATTCCAGATTTTATTTAGGTAATTTCAAAGTAAATCCAACTTCATCATTATTCCTAGCGCCAGTCCCCTTTGAAGAAACGTACGAAACAATAATGGGCTTAAAAAATAAATTTTCTTTAGATATATACGGTATCAATATGCATGTTATAAAATTTGTAGCTTACTTAATTACGGAACCTCTAACTTATCTTTTAAATAATATATTAGAAGAGGGTATATTCCCCGATTGCATGAAAATGGCTAAAATTATTCCTATCTATAAGAGTGGAGAGGCTCACAATCCATCAAATTACCGCCCCATAGCAATACTGCCTATATTATCTAAAATAATTGAAACTATTATTTTAAAACGCTTGATAAACTTTACCGAAAAAGAAAAAATCTTAACTAAGGAACAATTTGGTTTCCGGAAGAACCTTTCTACCATAGATGCAATAACAAAGCTAACAACTTGTATCATAAATGCTATGGAAAATAAATCTGAGGCATTGTGTGCCTTTTTAGACTTATCTAAAGCATTTGACTGCGTATCTCACAAAATTTTAATTAACAAACTAGAGTATTATGGTGTAAGAGGTAATTGCTTAAATCTTTTAAGATCATATTTAAATAATAGAAGTCAACAAGTGTATCACAATTCACTAAGTACGAAGGTAATGCTATATCGTGGTATACCACAGGGTTCCATATTAGGTCCATTTTTATTCTTGCTTTTTATTAACGATTTACCAGCTAATATTAATGCAAGTACAGTTCTCTTTGCAGACGATACATCATTCAAAAATTAGCCGAAATTATTATGATGATGCTCTTGCCGACATTAAAACCATAATGAAGGCAGCAAAATATTGGTTTACAGCGAATGAACTTACTTTGAATGAGGACAAAACTATGCAAATGAGATTTTCTTCCCGTCCAATTACAGATTGTGAGGCTAATAACCCCCAAATAAAATTTTTAGGCATTTACCTTGACCAACAACTACACTGGAAAAATCATGTTAACGCAGTCAGTGCTAAGTTGAGTACTGCAATATACGGAATACGCAAGATCCAGCAAAATGTTAATGAAGAAGCTGCTCGCATTGCATATTTTGCTTTATTCCATTCAATAATGACCTACGGCATTACTATATGGGGTAACTCTACTCTATCAATAAAAATTTTTCTTTTACAAAAAAAAGCAGTAAGGGCAATAACTAATATTAATCGTAGAGATTCCTGTAGATCAAAATTTAAATTATTAAAAATATTAACCCTATACGGTGCATATATATACGGTAATGTAGTAGAAATTCACAAACATGCTCAAAATTTATTATTAAAAAAACAAATGCACAGTTACAGCACCCGTAACAATCATTTTGTAAATATTCCTAGTCATCGCTTAACCGTCACAAAAAAAGTTCTTGCTACAAAATATGAGATGTATAACAAAATTCATCCCACAATACAAAAGTTACCCCACAATAAATTTAAAAATGTAATGCGAGAGTTCTTAATTAACTTATGCCCATATAGTATTCTCGAATTTATGAGTTCAGAAATACTAATGTACAACTGAGAATGTGTAAACCCTATATTATTTGTTTATTTATTTATTTATTTTTTTAATTACTATTTATGTTTTGATTTTAATTTATAAATTTTGAAATATTTTGTAACACTAAAGTGTAATTATTAATGAAGTGTATTTTTTTTTTGTATCTGACGACCCTCTAAAACTGTACTGTTTTCTATAAGGCAATAAACATTATTATTATTATTATTATTATCATGTCTCAAATTTGGGAAAAAAATCTATCAAAATTTAAAATTGTTGTGATTTTGATAACAGATTCGTAATCTACGACATTAAATTAATAGAAAACGAGCCATATCATTCGAAATTAGTTAGCCATTTCGGAAATCACTTTTTTGCGTCTGAGAATGAATTATGGACGGTATCTTGCAAACTAAGTGACTAAAATTCGCGTACGATGCGGCATTTGTAGCTAAAGGTCCATTGTACAAATATGTATTTAGCTATTTCGCTCTATCATAAAAATTAGTTACCGTTATCGTAATTGGTGCGCTAGTTTCGCCGCCATCTTGAATCTGTCTCGATTCAAAAATAGGTGCTGCGGGTCAAAATGATTTAATTTTTATAAGGAACACGTGTGCCAAATGGCATTCCATTATCATCAAGTGCAGTATCTTTCGACGTAGGCACTAGACTAAATGGTGAAAAACAAAAGAAAAGGAGGAATAGCATCAATGTTGCACACAATACACGCTAGAGATGGTAATAAAAATTAATTAATCGATTAATGGATCATTTGATTAATTGAAATGTTGGTAAAAAATAAATTGGTAAAAAATAATCGATTATGAAATAAAAAAAGAAACATATACACTCGCCGACAAAAAAATGGAGGTCTTAATGTTGTATTTTAAAGGCTGATGTAAAATCATTTAACCGTTTTATTAGGAAAATATAAGTAATGGAAGGTAATAATACAATGTCTGCATAAACATATATTTTTATTTACAAACAAGCTGTAACAATAAATAATGCCCATTTGAACGAAGACTTATAATATTGCATATTAAGTATGTAAATATTAATACAAATAATTCGTTGTTAAAAAAAATTGCCATTAGTTAACCATCTTAGAGATTTCTAAATTTCAACAAGTCTTTTTTGTCCAATAAAATTAAATTGTGGCCAGAAAACGTTGTACGAACTGCGCCATTATATGAAGCTGACAGTAGTATTAGAATATCGCTGGTGTTTTGGATGTAACCAAAAACTCTATTAATTACACTATAAAGCGTCATCAGCGAACAGCATCCACGAGCCACAAGACATTTGGCAATTTCATACGAACTGTCCAAAGACGACTAAGGAAACAAGGGCTTGTATCCAGAAGACCTGTAGCTTGCCAGGCTTTTCTCGCAAATTATCGAGTTGGAAGATTGCGTTTCGCTCGTGAGTATTTCAACTGACTGGACGCAAACTATAGCAGTATATTGGGCAGAAATGAATAGCGGATCAGTTTAATTCTCCAGATGGGCGAGAACGAATGTTCTGAAGGCCTAGTAATCTAGGGACTTTATTGAAAAGAAGAGAGCAAAGTCATCTTACCGACCAGCGTTTCAACAATACAACTAAGTAATTTTTTGAAAATAAAATAAAATTATCGATTAATAATAAATTAATCGATTAATTATTAATTAATCGAAATCAAAAATATTGTATGATTCAGGGCTTCGAACCGTTATTTTTTTCGTTTAGGTTTTCGTTCCGGTTCAATTAAAAAAAAATATATCGGTTCGGTTCCGGTTTTCGTTCCGGAAAAAATAACGGTTTTTTTCGATTCAGTTCCGAGTGATAAATTTGTAAATGCTTGTATTTGTAATAGAAATTTAGTAGAACATTTTATTCCTTATTTTGTAATAATCATACCAAAGCCGATGCCAGGGGGGGATTTTTTGGCGTTCACCCCCACCCCCCTACCGAAATAATAGAAGCGCATTTTTTTACTTATCAGTTAAAAAAATTACGATTTTTTTTCTGCTCATCAGTTTAAAAAATAATCTTAAATAAAATGTATTTTATATTCACTCACATAAACATTATCTGAACCGAAATAAACCGATATTTTTTTTTCGGTTCAGTTCCGGTTTTCGTTCCGACAAAAATAACGGTTTTTTTCGGTTTTCGGTTCAATTCCGGTTCGAAGCCCTGGTATGATTAATCGATTAATTGAAACAAAATAATCGATTATTTCAATATTCGATTAATCGTTGCCATCTTTAATACACACCAGAGATGGGCGTCTACGCGTAAACTTGAATTTTTTACGTCTACGTGTAAATTTACCGTAGACAGCGTAGAGAAGTGTAGACTGTGTAGACACGTAGAATCTAGCGTAGAATAATGAAAAATGAGGTTATGTAACGTGTAAAAAAATAAAATACCGCCAGTTTTAAGCAGAAGAGCCAGTAAAGAACTCAAATTTAATATTTTTGACAACTTCCTGATTAAAACAACTACTAACTTTTAATTTTAATTTTACTTTAGTAATTCATACAGACAGAAACCAAGTAGTAATTTATATTGTCCATAACAACATACGATTTGTGAGATAATATTTTTGGAAACAATATATGTAATTAGAACTACATAAAATTGAAATAAACATAAACATTAAAGTAAACTATTTAAACTTTTACCATTCTATTATTTCAAATATTACATTTAAACGTACTGCGCATGTACAGTTTACATTCTACATTCGACACGTAAACAAAAGCATATTCTACTTGACATGTTTACGCGTAAAATCTACATTAGTCTACATTATGTATTCTACGCGCCCATCACTGATACACACGTAAAGACTTGCCTTGGAGTAGGTAGTCTGGGCCGTGTAGGTTATGACGTCATGTTCAGTCGTATTTACTCGGCAATCTTCGCGCTGTGGTCGGCTTATAATATTTTAATTTAAAACAAATGCTGAAATATTAATTAAAATGTGATTTTTGTTTTGTTAGGTGACATAACTAATATTAACATATCAAAAAAATGTACAATACTTGATAATGTCGACCATTCGCATCTAATAGACCCGTGTAGCCAAAATCGCACTGGGTAAGACAGTCCAAACCGTATAAGTATGCGTCTGGTTAGCTCAGTCAATCGGCTGATGGCACAATTCATGGGAAGAATGGCTCTATTATTGTATGGTGGATGTCGGGTAATGTTGTACCACTAAACAAGTACTCGGGGTTTTTGAGTGAGGATGAAAGATATGTATAGTCTGTTGCCAAGAAGGCAGATGCGATTGTCGAATGTTCTATACCCGTGACACGATTTCTCGTCGTGAAGGTTTTAGAAGAGGTTAATTCTTTTAAGAAGATGTCACCCTTGTTTCTTGCCCGAACGATGAGAAAGACTTGCCCAAGTAAGATAAAGTATGTACGAAAAAATGTCGGTCGGTACACTCCTTATCGAGACAGAGACTAAAGTAGGCGTCGGCACCTATGACCCGCGAGTCACCAAGTGAGCCATTCGATAATTTCAAGTGACCCACTTGAGTTCCGCAAATAAAGCTCCGCAAATAAGGGAATAAAAATAAATTATAAAACATAAACATGAAACTTTTATAATAAGGCCTGACGAAATAGAAGAAAATATTTTAGATTTGCAGTATTTTGAATTTCTTAAAATTGCCAGTTTAAGTTTAGAAAAGATTGATTTTAAAAGTTCAACGTTGTGGACGGATAAATTCAAGACATAGCGGAAAGATTTGAAAAAAACGGAAGATAATCATCTTCTCATGATATCAACATGCTGGGCATCATTATTACGAAGTTTTCATCTTTGCAAAAAATTGGCTTTGCCATTTTGTCCGCATTCGGTTCTACATATAAATGCCAACGCAGTGGCCGAGCGCAATAAGTCGTGCGGTTTTAGACTGTTAGAATCAGTCTGATTGTCCGGTCGATGGTTCGAGCCTGCTTCGTTGGTGATATTATTCGGGCGAGAATAATATGTTTACATTACTTTCATTTTCACAATCATTCACCCCTCATCCAGGTGTAGGAGCTCGCCCCCTGGCATCGGCGATTAGCCTCGTTGCAGAAATAAAGGCCGATGTAAAATAAATAATATAATAATAATAAATTCTACATATAAATGGGAGCAAATATTTTCACACATGAAATTTATTTTAAATAAGAACAGGAGCAGCTTAACTACCGAAAATTCAGACGCTTAACCAGACTTGACTAAATTGACGTCACAAATTCAGCATCAGGGGAGCCATTGATAACGACGAGAATGTTTTATAAATAAAGTTCATAAATTAATGAACTAAAACTTGACAATTACATTTGTTTTTATAATAATTAGTTTTTTTTTATGTTTGCGGTTTAAAAGCATATTTTTATTATTTTCTCAGTAAAATTTATCTTATAATTCACTAGAAGACTGTTTTATAATGAAAATATCCACTGACCCGAAACGTCTTCTTAATAGTAATATTTTGGTTGATTTTGATCCGAAGCCAAAAAAGGTTGCCGACCCATGGACTAAAGCTTCATTACGTTGCAGAAATACGAAGTAGTTGGCGGGTATTAATAGCCAATCCTCCTAGGGTTGGATTAAAGATTTTATGTGGCATAGGCGGTATAGATAGAATATATGGAAAAAGGTTGTACGGGTTGCGGACATAAATAAAGAAACTAGATCTAGCTGACCAGTTTCGAAATAGTTTGTTTCTTCAATCGAGCTACACAAAATATAAAATATGAAGTACAAGAAAAACAAAAAGTCAGTAATGTTTTTACAATATGATTTTCTTTTCATTTTTTATTATCTTACAATGACCGTGCATTTTTAGAATAGGTATGTTTCTTAACACTGTTAACTATCTCTCGTACTTCATATTTTATATTATGTGTAGCTCTGATGAAGAAGTAAACTATTTCAAAACTTGTCAGCTAGATCTAGTAGCATTATTTATATCCGCAACCCGTACAAACGTTTTCCACGTATACTCATTTACGAATACGACCAAATCCACAATAGATAGAATGAGACCATAAAGGAAGTGATGACCAGAAAACAAAAGAAAAATGGAATTCAGGGGGCACCCTAAAGCTAAATTATTCCTTTGTTCAATGCAGTTTTTTAATAAGATATATATTTAGGGAGCTATGGGGAGGTGTACCTATAAACGAAGTATCTCACTTATTATTTACATGACATAAAAAATATATACAAAAGAGTGGTTTATAATAAAGAAACGATTATTTTCTGTTCCACTTGGAATTGAAATCTCACTAATAATTTATTTTAAAGCAAAAATGTACAACAGTTACTCTAACTAATCCGTAATACCTGTTAAATTAACGACAAAATAAATATTTCGAAAAATCTAAATAGCAAAAAAAAAGATGATGTAACACATGACTAAAAAAATTGATGAGAAGTGTGAATTTTCACACATTTCAGGCTTTCGCAGGTATTTAGTAAGTAAATGATGATTATTTGGGATGCCAAAACAAATTTTATGTTAAAATATTTTTTTGTTAATTTTAATTCGAGTGTTTAATACCATCATTTAGGTCAGAGTTGGGCAAATTGCAATCAAACTAATGATTGACGATTGAGATTAAAAATTTAATTTCAAGACTTGATTAATGAGTAAGGTACATCACTCATAATGCAGTTATTCACACTGTTAACTAAATTAAATATTTACTCATTATTATGATTAAATTTTTAGTTATGATTGAAAATAAATTCAGGATTGAGATTTGATTTTTTCACGAGTTTTCTAATAGACAAGTGCAGCAAAAGGCCTTATGAAACGATTATTTAATAAATAACTATTTTTATTAGATAAACACTATTTTTTCTACTTTGCCATTTATTCTTTAATTTGATAAATTTGTATTAATAGCAAACAGTATCATTTTATGCAATATTTGTTATATGTTGGTATCACTGATTTGTTGTTTTGAAATGTGCTGTCAGCTGTCAGTACCCCACCATATTGCAGTAAATACCTTGCAAAATTTACTTCCCCGGAAGTCAAAAGACGCATACGACAGAGAATATAACTTATTTAGGGAAAGTTCATTGAACACCACTATAATATTGGGGGGAGGGGAAGTTACCTCATATACCAAAAAAGGAAAAGAAGGGATGTCCTCCTGGCGTTGAAGGATCTACAACCCAATTTCAGAAGGAATTTCCGCAAGAGAGATAGTTAAAAAAAATTATGTGAAGTGTGAATCTTCACACATTTCTGGGTTTTGCAGGTATTTAGTAACTGAATGATGATTATTTGGGATGCCAAAACAAATTTTATGTCAAAATATTTTTTTATGAATTTTAATTCGAATGCCTAATACTATTATTTAAGTTTCTAAATATGTGCAGTATTTTATTTATACAGCAAGGTTCAGTAATATTTTTAAAATTGCGCCTATGGCTTCCATTGGTTGCTTATATCATAAGTCCCGCCCTCTGATTTCGTCAAACAGAATTAAATTATAATTTCAACACTTCCCACTGGTTATTAAATTTACGCTTTTAAAAAATAAATGCAACATTTACTAAAATATAACTAGAATTTTGACAAAATAATTTAAACAAAATAAAAATGCAAAAAAAAAACAGAAAAAAAATAAAATTAACAGGATTCGAACTCGCAACTCTGCAACGTTCGCACTGCAAATTACAAAGTGCATCCCAAAACCAACTGAGCTACCAAAGTTACTGATCTGGAGTGTTACATAGTGAATTAAATATTTAACATATTTTAGTTAAAAACACAAAAAAATGCGTTATTTTCCGAAAACATAATCTGATCAAAAATTCCTGTTGTACTATTCCGGTTCACACCAATGTACATTACTTAGAATTTTGTTCAGATTTTTTGTTTAAACCATCTGGGCTACAGGTGTGGGACAAAATTTTTTTTGCACAATTTTGGCAAAAATCGCATTAAAATAAATTATTTTGCAAAAATAAAATTTTGATCGTTAATCCACGTACTAAGGGCTTTCATTTGATACCCTACTCAGGTTTTAATTTTTTTTTTTTTTTGATGAGCACATATTTGTTTATATTTTTAGTGGGATAATTTTTTTTAGATGTTTTAGAATTTTTCCTATGTGCGGGTCAAAGAGTTGTATAAGCATGCCAAATTTCAAATCTCTAGGTTTAGCCGTTTGGCTACAATTTTTACCGGACAGACAGACAGACGACAAAATGACGGTATAAGGGTTTTTTGGCCATACCTACAAAACCCTAAAAACGAATCATAAATATGAGTGGGGGGGGGGTTACACACCGAAAAATATGCGGACTCTTGAATTGAAGAGGAGTTTTATAAAGGGGGATAAAAAAACACGTTAAAAACCTCAAATTCTGAAGCCCTGATGCGCTAGAGGCGAAAAACTACAATTTTTCAATCTTTTCAAGAAAAACTTAGCAAAAAAATTTAACAAAAAATCATAAGTCCACGAATATATTAGGTTAACTTGACAGCATCAGAATTTGACATTACATTCAGTGTTACCAACCTCCAATAACTAAAATTCGGGTGTTGGAATGGACCTTCTTATATAAGCTGTTCACTTTTGTAAGAACACACTAGATCTGGTTATTTTGATTACTTTTATAGTGTATTACTGACTTTAAATGTCAATTAAAAATATTCCTTACGCTGTAAAACCGACTTTAGGTTGATAAGGTTATAATCATTATAATTAAGATATCATTTTTCAATATGACATATGTCAAATGGATCGACATTTTAAAAAAGTGACATTTTTTAATACCAACATGACATACAGCTTCAAAGGTGCAAATTATTGAAAACAAAATTCCCTTTTAGTTTGTTCTTACAAAAGTGAACAGCTTATAGCACTCAAATGAATTTGGAAATGAGCGTCGCAAAGTAGAAAAAAATTGTTTATCGAATTTTATATCTCATCTTAAAAAACGACACGGAAACGATGCATTTATTGCATTTAAAAAAACATGGTAGACAAACAGTTGTTTCTCAAAAATCAAGAACTATTAGAGCCGGAACATTGTCACAACAAAAATTTGAAGACATTACCAAATATGTTATTCCTCTAAGGCCGGTAGCAGTGGCGCACCCAGGAATTTTTGTTGGGGGGTGCCCGAAAGACAAAATTATTTAAATTATGTAAATATAAAGTGATGACCTAAAAAAAAAAGGTCCTCACTTCTAAAATACAAGTGACGACCTAAAAAAAAAAGCTCCTCATCTCTATTTTTAAATTTTTCTAGTGTGTTTGTGTCTTTTTATTTTCATATCCTTCCTTCTTAGGGGGGGGCCGGGCCCCCTCTCTGGGTGCGCCACTGGTCGGTAGAGTGACAAAATGTAATGATCTTTCGAAAGCTGCAAGAAGACCGAAAATTATTGAGAATTTGGGTATAGGGATATTATATATGTAATATATAAATTGATCCAAGCGATTCAAATTTTTCTGACAAAATATCACAATATGATTGAAAACTAATGATTTGACACTAATGATTATCATTTAGTTAAGGATTTATGATTACATCCATTATTGATTGAATAAAGAATGATTAATTTAGTTTGATTACATTTTCATTAAAATTTTTAGATGATTGAAAGTTTAGTTAAATAATGCCCAACTCTGATTTAGGTTTCAACGTTTTTTTTTTTTTTTTATATAGCTAGGTTCATTAATATTTTGAAAATTGCACCTATGGCTTCCATTGTTTGTTTTAAGTCATAAGCTACGCCCCTCTGATTTCGTATAAATTGAAACATAGAATTAAATTATAATGTCAACAATTGCCACGGGTTATTAAATTTACGCTTTTAAAAATTAAATGCAACATTTGCCAAAATATAACTAGAATTTTGACAAAATAATTTTTTAAAAAAAATGCAAAAAAAAAAGAAAAATAAATTTGACAGGAGCAAACAGTAGTTTGCCAAAATATAACTAGAATTTAGAAAAAATAATTTAAACAAAATATAAATGCAAGAAAAAATAAAATTGTCTCTAGACCGAAAGCGAACCTTGGTTTGCAACTTGATTTGAAAGCAAGAAGGCTAACCATTACACCAGTAAAACGTACTGGTTTATTGTGTTACATAAGGTATTAAATATTTACATCGTCAACAAAAAAAAAAAAAAAACACAAAAAATGCGTTATTTTCCGAAAACATAATCTGATCAAAAATTCCTGTTGTACTATTCTGGTTCACACCAATGTACATTACTTAGAATTTTTTCAGATTTTTAGTTTAAACCATCTGGGCTACAGGATGTGAGAAAAAAATTTTGTTGCACAATTTTGGCAAAAATCGCTTCAAAATAATTTTGCAAAAATAAAATTTAGATCTTTAATTTGATTCCCTACCCAGAATTTAAAAAATATATATTTTTCGATGAGCACATATTTGTTTATATTTTTAGGGGGATATGTTTTTTAGATGTTTTAGTATTTTTTCTATGTGCGGGTCAAAGAGTTGTATAAGCATGCCAAATTTCAACTCTCTAGGCTTAGCCGTTTGGTTACAATTTTTACCGAACAGACAGACAGACAAACCACAAAATGACGGTATAAGGGTTTTTTGGTCATACCTACAAAACCCTAAAAAGGGAAGAATATCGAGAAACCTGATAAGCAAAAATGGATTCCGAGAAACCTAGATTAGCAAAAAAATAGAATTTCGAGAAACCTGAGAAAAAGAAGGATTGAGATAAACCAGTAAACAAAAACAAGGTGTCAAGAAACCAGATAAGGAAAAAAAAGTATGTGAAGTGTGAATATTCACACATTTCAGAGTTTTGTAGGTATTTAATAAGTGCAAGAAGCCAATAGAATGCTATATGTCTAGGACAATATTTTTTCTATAATCACATCAAAATCAACAGCTTTTTGATACTCATTTTTATTCGTTATTTGAGTACTAAGAGTTTTCATTTAATTTTTTTAAACTTAATAAAACACACAACAAAATTTTAATTAAAAAATCTCAGATATTTTTCCTGCATTTACTTCTTATCTAAGTCTTCATTAAATTAATAAGCAATATATTGATAAATGGATTCATTTTTTTTTTCAGTTTCAGAAGCGTATTTTTCACTATAAACAATGTATTACTTAATTTATAAGTATTTCACTATTATAAATGATTTATTCTAAAAAGTATTTCGAGAAACCTAATGTGCAATAAAAAGGATTTCAAAACATACCTGTTAAACAAAAAATAAATCTGCAAATATAAGTGAGTCCGCGATCTGTCGACATTCTTTGGCAACTTAACCTTGGAGTGCGTTTGAAAACCACTATTCTAAAAGCACGGAAGTAGAATTTTCGGTACTATTCTACTTGCAAACCCACCAGGCAGTGTTGGCAACTATAGTAAAATTAAAGCAAGTTAATTTAAATTAAAATCACAGCAGAATTATTGGGTATTCCAAACGTTTAGACGGAACTAGATTTTGAAATCTAGAAATTTTTATCTATTAATTCGGCCTTTTGGTCATTTTGTTTAAGCTTTGTAAGTCATACTCACAATGCAAATTCTATATTAGATTGATGGTCATTATAAAATGTTCTTTTATTGCATTTTAATTGTTTGTCATTCTTAATAAAAAATTCCCATTTATTTATATTTTTTGTAAAATTTTTAATAAATGTCATTCATTTCTATGGTTTCACTGTTGGAATTTTAAATTTTCACATACCAACGTCAAACATAAAATAACCCAAGCCAAGTCCCTTCTCGTGACCACCTAAAAGAAAGAAATTCCCATTTAGTTCCGCCTAAACGTTTGAAATAGCCTGTAAAATTATTTATATAATAATGCTTAACTTTCAGTTAGATAAATCTAATTAAATAAATATGGCGGTATTTAATAATAATATTACTTTCACGGCTGATCCTACACCACTTCTTTATTATAAATGCATGAACAATGATTTTAATTGGACTAATATGGGGGAAAATACAGTACTGTGCACCTAAAAAGTGGGTAATTAGGTTAGGTTTAGCTAGTAAAAGTCTAGGTCAGCAGAGGCCGAAAAGCTCGAAGTAAGCTTAAAGGAGTTTGTGAAAATGGTGGTGTAGGACGTAATTCTGTAGTTTTACCTTTATATCTTTGTTGTTTTATTTTGTAAAGTAAGCTTACTTTGAGCCTTTCGGCTTCTGCTGTCCTAGATTTTTACTAACTAAACGTAACCTAATTACCTTGTTTTTAGGTCCACAGTACTTTATTTTCCTTCACGTTAGTCCAATTGAAATTGTGTATCATTGTGCATGCATTTATAACATGGTGGTGTAGGGTGCCAATTAATTGTCCACTTGAATTAAAATTTATAATAATATCCATGCAATGGATGATAACTACAACAAAAAAAAGTGAAAATAAATAATATTATATTAAATTTAAACTACATTTATATATTAAAACTATAATCACAGTAGAAATTAAATGAATATTACTTATTTCTATATTGGTTATAAATAAACTCATTTAATAAATTGATGTTAAATTAAAATTATTAAAATTGATATATTATATTACATTTTACTATTGCCAACATTGCACGTATGCGCAATAAGGTAGGTTTTCTGACCAATAACTTCTGACTAATCAGAACGTGAGAGGGAATACGTCACATGTCTGCTTAGTTCAAACTAACATACAAAATTAATATAGATGTTGCATGTTTTTAAATATTTTTATTGACTATATTCATAATAGATATTTATTTCAAGACAGTTCTACTGAATAAATTATAAATAAATCCTTAAGTAATCGAGTACAAATATAATTTTAGGTATATTTAAATAAAAATAGAAAAACAAATTGCTATAATAATATAGTAATTAATAAAATTGGAGGTTATATCTGTTTATAAGAACGGCTGGACGTATTTTAAAGAAATTTGGTACAATAGACTAGAACAGGATTCAAGTATAGGCATGGTATCTCAAAATTTTCTTTCTTAAGGGGTGTTTCTGGGTTAAAACTGGTACTAAATTTTTTTAAATATTTCCTTTATAAACAGAATTATCTTCACAGAAAAAAACTATACAATAAATGTTGTTTATAAGAAAACAAATCTTAGTTGTTCTCTGCATTTTTTCAATTTGATGAATATTAAGGTAGTTACGGGGGGACACCCTAAAACTAAGATATTAAAATATTTCACTTATTATTCTCTTCATATCAAAAATGAATGTAAGAAAATTTATTCAGAACGAAGAAACATTCCTTTCGAAGAAAAAATTAAAAAGTAGAAAATCAAAAAATGAAACGATATTTTTATATTTACAGACAAAATTCAAACTTCACATGTATATAACATATACGATAAACAAAGGCTGACGTCCCGCTAGCAGACAGATGACGTGTAGCTTCGCTATTTACCCCCAGCACTACAAGTTAGGAGACAACCTTTACTTTAATAATCTTGGGTTTGCTAAAGTAGAATAGTACCGAATTTTCGCTTAGTGTGGAATAAAAATATATTATTTAAGATTATAGCTAATTAAGAATTAATGAAATTCGCCTTAACTATGACAACAAAGTATAAATAACAGTATTTAGTATGAGATAATTATAAATATGCTCGTTACTGACCATTCTCCAATCTAGCTGCCTCTACATATTCTTCATAATCTGTCTTAACGTCAATCTCCGTTGTAATATCATTCTCTCTAGTATCAGCAGTAAGCATATCACAGCCAGTCTCATCATTAATATTGACTCCTGAAACAAAATTGTCCTACCATGTAAAAAAAAAATTGAATTCCTCATATTCTACGCATCACGGAATAAAAAACAATCAGCTGTGACCACCACAGTACCGACCGCCATCACAAAGTACTTGTATAAAATACATTCTAGCAGCAGAGTAGAAATAACTTGGCCCAATATTTTCTAACAGAAATTAATCTAATTTTTTTTAACATTACCATGGAAACGTTACATATAAGTACGAAAAAAAAAATTCGTTTTATCAAAAAATGTCTGAAACAAAAGTTATTAGTTATTGCTTTTATAGCAACTGTTGTTAAATAATTTTTTTCGAAATATTTTTCTATTCGCAAAAATATTAAAATCGACACGATTTCTAGTCAATCACAGGCCGCGGGTTAGACAAGCCTGCTATAGTGCGTTCGAAGGTGAGTTTGCAGTATAGCTCTTATGGATAATGGGAGCGGTGTTGCCAAATGTTGTAAAAGTGTCAAATGTGTCAATTATAATAATATGAAAAACTCGTATTATTTACAAAAATCAACTCTTATAAAACTCAAAATAACACTCAACAAAAACAAATGGCCATTTGTAGAATACTGCGTCTTCACAGATCAGCGCGTTTTAGAGCTAGCAACGTCGACAAGCAAGAAAAGGATAGTGTCATTGTGTAAACCCATTAGAGAGTATGAAAAAGAACTACTCCATATGCCCTGTACTGCAAACTCACCTTTGAACGAAGTTAAAGGTTTCTTGGTTATACTTACGGACCGCAAAAGTTATTGTTTTTTGTCAGTTATATAATAGCACGATATCATTGACAGGGAATGTAAAGAGAGATGTTACGGGATAAATAAATGGATAATTACAGTAATTCTTATTCTGCAGCACAAGCAAAATTATACAATACCTGAGTAATCATCATTTCCTCCCTTTTCTAAGTTCAGTGTATACATTTTATGGTAATTCTTTTTCAATGCCTTCAAGGACTGCTTCTGTTCTTCTTTCAAATCAGTCAGATAAACACACAGCTCTGTGTTAGATTCAGAGGAAGAACTCAGTTTTGATGTGTAATTTACATATTTTTGACTGTTTTGCAAGCATTGCTCGTGAAATTTGTAAAAATCATCCACTTTACTGCAGCATTCCACACATATTGATCCCTGATTGTATAGTACTGTAGAGATCTGAAAATAATTGTTATTCTGGTTCAGAAACTCGCCAGGAGAGTACAAATAACCATGATGTATTTCGTCGGATTACTGCAAAAACAAGATAACTCCCAAAATGTAGTTTCGAGTAATTAAGATTTTGAGATTTAAAAAAGACTGAATAAATCAAGTTGGAAAATAAAACTTGTGTTGATTTGCGCACGTTCTTGTTTGTTTAACAAGATACAAGATAACAAGATTATATGTATGAAAGTGTACTTAACTCAAAAATGAGTTATCTTGTTTTGCAGTAGCTCGATGATATGTATAATTTAAAATAAAATTGAAGACATATTAATTAGAATAATAAAAGACTTTTTTCTTTTCTTCAAATTATGTTTATAAAATAAATGTATATTTCATCTTCAATGCAGGCATCTTCATTAGTATTAATTTTACAAACCCATAAATTATTATCTTTCTAAATAAAAATTTAAGTGAAGTGCAAAATTTTCACACATTTCAGGGTTTTGCAGGTATTAAATAGGTGTAAAAAACCAACATAAAACTGGATGTCTAGGTATATATATCACATCAAAATCAACAGTCTTTTTGATAATCACTTTTATTCGTTATTTGAGAACTAAGAGCCATTTAATTTTTTTAAACAAAATTTACCAAATATCCCAGCGTTTTTTTCTGCATTTGCTTCGTATTCAAATCTTCATTAGATTAATAAGAAATATTTTACAGCGTAAAGTGTAGTGTGGTGTGAGTAACTCAATTCGCAACTATTAAAAATATATATTATTTTTTTAATATTTTTAATTTCAAGAAAATACAAGCACATAGCTATAAATTCCATATCCATAATTTAACCATGAATTAAAAAAAATAATAAATTTTTTCAAAAACACAAAAACTGCTATATTTTTCAAAAACACAATCTGATCAAAAATTCCTCTCGAACGTTTTTGGTTTATTAGCTAAATTCGTGTTAAAAGAAACGAATTTCAAAAAACTATATATCGTTCCGTAATCTACGTCTTAAGAGCTTTCTTTTGATACCACACAATCAATTTTAAAAAAGTAATTTTTTTTATGATCGACACAAAAAAATCGACTTTTTGGAAAATTTACCTGATCAAAAATTCCTATTGAACTATTTCGGTTCCCATCAATGTTCATTAGGGAGATTTTTTTTAGATCTTTAGATCAATCCCTTTGAGAGATAAGGTGGGGGACAAAAGTTTTTTGACACATTTTTGACAAAAATCCAATAAAAAAAAAAATATATATTTTTCAAAAATAAAAATGTGTTTGTTGATCCACGCATTAAGAGGTTTCATTTGGTATGCCACTCAAAATTTTAAAATTATATTTTTTTTTTATGAAATACATATTTGTTTATATATATTCCGCGCTGTATTTTTTTGAACTCTGTATACTTTTTCTATATGTGGGTCAAAAAGTTGTACAAGTATGCCAAATTTCAACTTTCTATGTTCAGCCTTTTAGCTACAATTTCTACCATACAGACAGACAGACAGACACATGACTGACGTTATAAGGATTTTTTGGTGGTCATATACAATTTTAACTGACCCTGTACCCTGAAGGATTTACCTAAAAATTGCTGCAACTTGCACTTCGAAATTAAGTATTTTAATTCGACATTCGTGATACCCCATAATACAGAAAACAATAATTATTATATAAGCTGTTCACTTTTGTAAGAACACACTAGATCTGGTTATTTTGGTTACTTTTATGGTGTGGTACTGACTTTAAATGTCAATTAAAAATATTCCTTGCGCTGTAAAACCGACTTTAAGTTGATAAGGTTATGATCATTACAATTAAGATATAATTTTTCATTATGACATATGTCAAATGGATCGACATTTAAAAAAAGACATTTTTTAATACCAACATGACATACAGCTTCAAAGGTGGAAACTATTGAAAACAAAATTCCCTCTTAGTTTGTTCTTACAAAAGTGAACTGCTTATACCTAGTTCATTTTTTAGGATCATGTGGAACTAGATTTTGAAATCTATGTTCTATTTCAAAGTAAAAAAATGTGTGTAAGAAGATAGGAGCTATTTGTCCTTGCTTCGGATTGGTTTAGATCGTCAACCCTATTACACTGTTAAAATATTGTTTGTAGTCCAAGTTGACAGATGTTCAGTGTCGTACATTGGAAATATATATATATATATATATATATATATATATATATATATATATATATATATATATATATATATATATATATATATATAATCCGTCTCAATTTGTAATACGGAACTAGATCTGGTTACTTTGGTGACTGTTGTGGTGTGAACAGACTTTGGCGTATCCGTGTGAACCAATACTATGACAATATTATAAATGTATTGTCAATATACAACATAAGAAATGAACTTTCACTGTTAGTTCCGTGTTACAAAATGAGACAGATAATATTATTTATATTGTTTAATTTGTTTCATATATTTTGTTATTATTTACATATTTAGACTTCTATTTATATTCTTGGCGTAGATTTTATGGAGAAAATTCTCCATGTAATTTGTTTTTACGCAGTTATATATTTTTTAGGTTATCTGACATATACATAAATATTTTTTGACACTTGACAATTAACAGATCAAGAGAGAGGACTAATGTGAGGCCAAAAGACAACCCAGCTGATTGTGCCCAAAGAAGAAGATATTGATAGAATTTTTAGACCTTCATATATACATATATTTTTACATTTTATTTACAATAATTATTTAAATAAGATACTTTAGCTCTGAAGATATAATGTTTGTTTTATTGCTTTATTTAAACTCTTTTAGCCAAATATCTCTTTTTATATATTGTACATAATTTTTAAAATTAATATTTTTTTAACTTTTTCAAATTTCCCATTAAACTGAATTTATGTCGTATAAATAACGTAAGTGTATTATCTGCTTAGTTTATTTCAATATCTTATTAAACTTTTTTAAATTTAAAAAAAAAATCACTTGCTAACCCAGTTACTACGCCCATGCCCTAGTTGTAACTTATTTTAAATTTTCCGCTATACTGTATTTGTCCACTGTAAATCATACTCTGTTCGCAGCGCTATCTACTTTTTTTTAATTTGAAATAGACCATAGTGAATTTTAATAATCGATCCAGTGAGACCGATTACTTTTAACATAGTAAATCTTCTTAACACTACATATAAGGTATTGTCAAACCTATTGTTATGGAGGCTACAGCCATATGCAGAAAAAGGTATGGGTCAGTACCAAGCGGGTTTTCAACCACCGATCAAATCTTCTGTCTTCAACAGTTGATGGAAAAGGCAGTATCAGACACCCCTCGGTGTGGCAAGCGATGATTAACTAACTTTAAGGTCCCAGAAAAACTAAGAATCCTGATCATGGAAACAATAATTGGCACCTTCTACAAAATAACAATAGGGTCATGCAAAACTGATGCCATTTCCAGTAATATTGGCCTAAGACAAGGAGACACATTTTCACCCACGCTCTTCAACATGGTGCTAGACACCATCATGAGGAAAAATCCGATCCAACATGACCACTACCTATTCAGAAACCGAAGCCAAGTGCTGGGCTAAACTGAACTCTACTGAAACAGCAGAAGCAGAAGGGCTTGTGATAAACACAGAAAAGACGAAGTACCTCAGGGCATTAAGAACACCTCAAAACGGATGTCCACCAGCAATCGCAGAACTGCAAATAGAATCCGTAACACGCTTTAAATATCTCGGAAGCACTGTGAACAGCAACAGCAACATCACGGAAGAAATAACTTTAAGAATCCTTTCTGCGAACAAAGCCTACTATGCCCTTAACAGTTTGCTCAGATCACGCTTGCTATCCCGCACACAAAAATAAGATTATACAAGACTCTTCTCCGACCCATCCTCTCATATGGAAGTGAATCTTGGACACTTACACAATAATAAGAACGCCAGCTGAAAATATTTGAACGTAAAATTTTACGGAAAATTTTTGGTCCTGTCCAAGAGGATGGAATATGGAGAATCCAAAGAAATGATAAGCTGCGTGACCTTTATAATGAATCGAATGTGATTGGCTTCATAAAAAGCTCCAGAATACGTTGGATCGGACACGTCATCAGAATGCCACAAACAGTTTCAGGCACAAACAGACCAAGAGGAAGACCTCGAATAAGATGGGTGGACAATGTGCACAAAGACCTGCAAATAATCGATGCCCATAATTGGAGAAGATTAGCGCGTGACCACGGAAGATTAAAGAAGTTTGTGGCGGCGACAAAAACCCTCTAGGGTTTGGAAAAGCCAATTGATTGATTGATATTTTGGGCTGATTAGCCAACATTAAAAAAATCACTTAATATTTTAGATGCAGGGAGGTAACATAAAATTACTATAAGCTATTCCAAACGTTTAAGTGGAACAAACTAAAATTTTCATTTTTATAATTTGTCATAAGCTCTCCTTTTAAGGTTTGAAGTGGGCTTTTGCTAAACAAAATGATCGCCTCACTTAATCGGTAAAAGTTACTAGTTTCCAATATCGAGTTCAGCTTAAACAAAAGATAGGCTTCAGTCTTTTTCTTTGATTTAAAGCAGAACTAGATTTTAAAAACTACTAACATTTTTTGTTAACTTTTAATTTAAAATTACATTTAGTTCCGCTTAAAAGTTTGGAATTGCACGATCCTAAGAAATGAACTGTAACATGTCTTCTTGCAATCATTTGTATAATCTTTAGGATGATCAAACATATGAATTGATTTAAATGAATATTTAACTATTTTTATTACAAAAGTTTTATCAGAACTAAACGGAATTTTTATTTTCTTAAGTCGTCACTAGCAGAGAGTCGAACCGGAACCGAACCAAAATTAAACGGAATTTTTAACAGAACCGAAACCGGAACGTAAACTTGCTCAATTTAATAACCGAAACCGAAAACCGGAACGAAATGTTAACGGTTATAAGCAGTTCACTTTTGTAAGAACGAACTAAAAGGAAATTTTGTCTTCAACAGTTTGCACCTTTGAAACTGTATGTCATGTTGGTATTACAGAAAAATAATTTGAAAAGTCAGATTATAATTATGTCATTTAAAAAAATATCATTTGTCATATTTCATTTTGAATAGTGTCATGTTAAATATTTTGTAAATATAATACTAATATAATAAAGCCTTTTTTACAATATAACCAAGTTTCTAAAAGTCAGTAATACGCTATAAAAATCACCAAAACAACCAGATCTAGTTTGTTCTTACAAAAGTGAACTGCTTATAATTTCGGTTAGAACGAAGAGAAAAAAATAACAGTTAATTTCGGTTCATTATTTTTTTTTTTCCATTAAATTAATTCATTAATCGCTTTCTTTAATTTATTTTCCATAGAAAAACGCTAATTAATTCATCAGATCTTGAAATATATCTTTAAAAAAAAGAAAAAGAACTAGGAATGATCATAAAGAGAAAGAAGGGAATCCACAAAGACTTTACAATAATTCGGTTCATTTGTCTTTGAGAAAAGTATTGTTTTTCCTGAATTAGCAAATCCTGCAAAAATAAGACATTTTTGGGTACTAAAACTTCTATTGACTGATATAAGAATAAATCTATCAGAGGCAAATTAAGAAACGTGTCGATTAAACATGGATTATTAATATATAATAACAGTTCGTAGAATCGCTATTATAAAGGTGAAAACGGAAAATCATAAACGTTTTTCTTAATATATATATATATATATATATATATATTTGGTTTGGTCGAAGTTACGAGTGACTTGTTGATATATATATATATATATATATATATATATATATATATATATAACCACTGTGAAGAAGAAAGGCGACAAACTAAATTGGAGTCGATAAACATTGCAGAAAACCAACAGAAAAAAATATGGGCCATTATAAATCAAGAAACATGTCGCCAGAAACGGAATAAGCCCACAGATATGCCGGATTGTGAAGAATTCAGTGACTTTTTTCCAAACATAATTGAACAGCTACTGGCAAATATACCTGCTACTAATACTGACCCTATGGAAAATATGGAGATCAATACTGAGTTTACATCCATGTTCATGGAACCTACCACAGAAGAAGAAGTAATTCTGCACATCAATCGATTAAAAAGCAAAAAAACAACAGACATCTACGGTCTCAGTACCATCACAATTAAATTGGTAGCAGATATTATAGCTTTGCCCCTTACAGATATAATAAACTCATGTATTGAGATGGGAGTCTTTCCAGAAAAATTGAAAGCAGGAAAAATAGTTCCAATATATAAAAAAGGAGACTCTAAAAATCCAACGAATTACAGGCCAATAACGCTACTTCCTGTCTTTTCAAAGGTTATTGAATCTATAATTGCAGACAGAATATGTAACTATATTGAGAAAAAAGACATTTTCTACGAACATCAATATGGATTCCGTAAAAACAAAGGTACGAAGGATGCAATATTCAACTTAGTACAATATATATCAAGCGCATTTGAAAATCATGGAGACTGTAGTTTATTATTATGCGATTTGAGTAAAGCATTCGACTGTATGTCACACGCCTTACTTTTAGAGAAGTTAAATCACTATGGTCTTCGAGGACAACCAAGTCAATTGATCACTTCATATCTACAGAACAGGCAACAAACTGTGGAATGTGGTGGACAATGTAGTGCAATAAAGATATCAAATAGAGGTATTCCACAAGGCTCAATACTGGGACCATTATTCTTTATATTGTACATGAATGACTTTTCTAATAACTTGCATAACTGCCATGTGATACAATACGCAGATGATACTTCAATAGCAACAAGATACGATACCGAAGATCTTATGACAACATCCAAAGAGTGGTTCAATGCAAATGAATTATGTTTAAATGAAGATAAAACAATGCTACTGCGTTTCTTCACTTCTAGAAGGATAGAAGCCGAATCTGAAAGAGCACGGTTCCTAGGAGTTACACTTGACTCGCGCCTTACTTGGCTACCACATATAGAACAGCTATCTCAGCGACTATCAACAGCAATCTTTGCCATTAGGCGCATATCAAAATGCGTAAGTGCAGAAGCTGGGAGAGTAGCTTATTTTGCTCTGTTTCATTCACTCATCTCATATGCACTGATTGCGTGGGGAAATTCGGCTCACACACCCAAGATATTTATATTGCAAAAAAAAGCCATACGAGCGATAGAAGGAGTTAACAGTCATACACACTGCAAGCCTCTATTCATAAAAAATAGAATTCTCACCCTACCCAGTATCTACATTCTACAACATGTGCTGCAAGTTCATGAACATTTTGGTGATACTCGTAAGGTCTCGCAGGTGCACAACTATGGAACCAGGACCAGAGAGCAAATACGGATACCATTTACAAGACTGAAAACAACAGCTACACTACATACAGGGTATAGACTGTATAATAAAATACCAGTACAACTAAGAAAATTATCAAGAAATCAATTAAGAACCAGATTGAAATCATTCTTAGTAGAAAAGGCACTATACACCATTGAAGAATTTACTAATTGTAATTTAACAGTTATTCCCTGTATTTAGTATATACATACATATGTATGTATATATATATATATATATATAGATATATATTTTTTTTCTTGTATGACATGAATGTAAGGCTAATGCTAAATTCCAATAAACATTATTATTATTATTATTATTATTATTATTATTATATATATATCGTAACTTCCACCAAACCAAGTTTGGTGGAAGTTACGATTGACTTGTTGAAATTTAAAAAATATATATATATTAAGAAAATTAACGAAATGTACATCTAGTATAAAAATAAAAAATTTGAAGGAAAGATCTACTTTTTTCTTAATTCAAACCCTTCAATTTCAACATTCATATTTGTATTAAGAAAAACGTTTATGATTTTCCGTTTTCACCTTTATAATATTGCGATTCTACGAACTGTTATTTATCATTTTTGTAAGAGAGTTCATATTGTTTATTAACGTTTTTCTTTTCTAATTGTTATTATATGAACTGTGTGATCAGTGTCGGACTAAAGTATTTCCGGGTAGAATCTTTATATATCACCCCCAGATATGCATAATTACGCAAAAATTAGGTTGAAGTTACTAGCCACCTGAACCCAAATTTTTATAGGAGGCTCTGAAAATTAAGTTGAAAACCCTTTGGTTCATTGCTATCAAAAATATTTGTTGAGCAAAAAATAAGTCTTCAACCAAAATTTTCAGCACCTCTTGCATGTGACGCCCCAGACAACTGACTTTCTTGACGCCCCCTTAATCCAGCCTCTTGTCTTATTATTTATTTTATTTTTTTGTAATTTCCTCCTAATTTGTTAGAATTTTATTTTATTTATGTGCAATATGTTATTGTATTTTTATTTTTATGTTCCTAAATTGTATTTTGTTTTCGTTTTTGACAATAATATAATCAATTTTTAGTTAAGTTCTATTTCTTTTGTATTTTCAATTTTATAATTGAAAAACCTGAATAAGAAGGGAATTTGGTAGATAAAATTAAACCAAAATTTATACTGGTAGGCATTTGATATTCAGCTCGATTTAAATTTGTTATTCGAACTGGAACCGAACCGGAACTGAACCGGAATTTTTAGACGAACTGAAACCGAAACTGCAACGAAATACTTTTACTTGGAACGTAACTGTAAACCGGAACGAAAAAAATTACGGTTCGACTCTCTGGTCACTAGCTCACTTTTTATTGATTGAATGAGGCTTTTGTTAATTGAAAAGGTCCAAAGCCTCACTCAATAGTTAAAATTTACTAGATTTCAAAATCGACTTCTGCTTAAACCAAAGAAACAGACTACAGAAATAAATTTGGTTAGATATATTTTTAACTTAAAGCATCTTTTTCATGTTATTATTTATAATGGCAATGCTTTGTTTAAATAATTATACCTAAGCAATAAAAACTATACTTATAAAATGACACAAGTGACAAGTTATATTTTAAGGGCCCAAATTAGTGTTTGATTAATGAACTTCAGATTGTTGGCATAATTGAAAGCAGCTTATTGTATTACAATGAATAGGGTAATAAATTTAAGATCCCTGCGCTATGGTGGTCAATTTTTATCTAGGCTAGAGGATATTTTTTTGGAATTAAATATTTCTGGACACGTATTTGTTGATAAAACGGCAAAACAGATTCATAAAATATTGTAAAAAATATTTATTCCTACAATTTTAGCTTGACAGCTGTGTAAACACAACACAACCAAATTTTAAATATCCTCTAGCCAAGTTAAAAATTGACCACCATAGCGCTGGGTTCTTAAATTTATTCCCCTATTACTATTTTAAAAATAAAGAACAGCAATTCATAGGAAAAAATTGGTATAGCCTGTTTTATTTGGTTTAAGCAGAGTTAGATTTTGAAAACTAGTAATTGTTATCGATTAAATTAGGCTTTTGTCATTTTGTTTAGCAAAAGCCCACTTCAATCATTAAAAAGTGAACTTGATACAACTGTAATGAACACACGCTATAATTTAATGTTCTCATTTAACTCCGGATATTCATATTTCATTTTAAGATATTCGTATTTCAATTTCAAGCATTTTTGTCTGTCTTTTTAATGCTCAAGTGGACTTTTCCATGATGACCAAGCAAATCATATTTTATATTCATAGAAAATTTAGCATCATTAAATACATTCGATTTCAACCTTTAGTCAAGTCAAGTCAATTCTATTTCCATCCTTCGTATTCAAAAGTTCATCACATCTCGTATTTTCGATAAATGTTAACTAAATCTAAATAAATATAAATTAAAACTTTTAAGAACCTGCTTTAAGTCTAACGAAAATAAAACTTCTCATAAATGACTTAACTTTTTATACTATAAACCCATTTGGGAATCTTTACAGATACATAGAAACACACAAAAATTAAATATTGTGTCACACAACTTACAAAAATAAAAGTTCCATTTACATCCGCTAAAAAGTTTGGAGTAGCCTATACCTACTCTTAAACGATTATCATCCATACTATAACCCAATCGCTAATAATTTTTTAATATAACACTAATATTATAACTAAATACTCTCTTACCATTCCCGGAAATAATTCTATCAGCTTGGAACTATAGCTTAAATTTTCACAACTATTGAAAAGTCGTTGTAACTGTTTTTCATGTTTGAGACAAATACAACACATACTTGTTAAGAAATGCATTATAATTGCAGATTGATTTAATTTCTTTCTAATTTTCAAATAAGCAGTTACTCTTGTTATTATAACCACATTAAATTCAGCATGTACCTGCTATCTACAAATAATAACTTGTGCAGATTAACAAGTCCGTTGAAAATGTGTGACGTCATTGCGCAGAAAGCGCATTTTAGACCCGGCGACTTTTGTTGCCTAGCAACGGAACAGCTGTGACCTGTTGCTCCTTCAGTGGCGTACGCTTTCCGTTTTGTTTTGTTCACGTGGTTTTCGTTGGTTATTTATTTTATTTTAAATGTTTATAACAAACGTTTTGGTATTATGTTAAGGGTAAAACTTTAATATAAGCAAATGATCATTTAAGCGACCCTATTTGGAGGTATTCTGTTGAACTAATGTAATAGGTATAATCAGTGGCATACAGTCCATATGTGCAGCGTTTGCACTGTACACCCTGTTTAAATTTATTTGTGTACATGTATATAATAGAGTAAAGTGGGGAACAGAATGCAACGAGTTCTACGGCGCGTTGGCGGCGTTCGTACGGCGCTATCTGTCAGAAGAAAATTAAAACCAAGCTGTCGTACGCTAGTGCACAGAATGTGGATCGTCTTAGCGGCGTCGAACGCCGTTGATACTGAATGTTCGTCAACTTCCAACTTTTGACGCCGTTGAACGTTGACGCAGAACACCTAACCTCAGTTTTTACTGAATGGTAAAGTGTTTGTATGTATAAATAACTTGCATACAACATAAATAACATCACACACAAGTCTTCATCATCCACTATACTTTTAATAAAAGAAAGCGCACGTATAAACACAGATATAGGTTGCCACATGACACTTGACGGCGTTAAAAAATATTGCACTGTGTGCAGGCGAAAATCTCAACGGCGTCGCAATTGACGGCGCGCTGTGCATTCTGTTCCAGGCTTTAGGAATTGTTAATTTTGTTGTATTTTTAGGGTTTTGTAGGTATGACCACCAAAAAACCCTTATAACGTTACTCATGTGTCTGTCTGTACGGCAAAAATTGTGGCCAAAACGGCCGAACACAGAAATTTGAAATTTGGCATGCTTATACAACTCTTTGATCCACATAAGAAAAATACTGAGAGTTCAAAAATACATTTTACGAGATAAATATACATAAATATGTATTTAATGAAAAAATAAATATTAAGATTTGAGTGGGATATCAAATGAAATCTCTTAATGCGGGGAAAAATAAACAAATTTTTGTGTATGACATTATTTTTTATGGGATTTTCGCCAAAAGTAGGTATGTCAAAAAAACTTTTCTCCCCCACCGTATTTTCTAGGCGGGTTGATCAAATCTCTATAAAGTACAATGATGGAAACCGGAATAGTTCAAGAAGAATTTATGATCAAACAGTTTTTCGAAAAAATTGGTTTTTATGTTAATAAAAAAATCATTGTATTTTTAAAATTTACTGTGTGGTATCAAAAGAAAGCTCTTAAAACGTAGATTAAGGAACGAAAAGTAGTTATTTAAAATTTGTTTCTTATAACACGATTTTTGAGAAAAATGTGTTAAAAAAGTTCCTGTCTCGCACCTACAGGGGACGAAATTAAAAATCTGAAAAAATTATAGATAATGTGACATTGATATGATCTGGAATCGTACGAGAGGAATTTTCGATCAGATTGCGTTTTTGGAAAATATTGCAGTTTTTATGTTTTCAACAAAATTAATTATTTTTTAATTAATGGCTGAACTATGGCTAATAATGTTATGGATTTTTTGTATTTATGGCTAGGGTAGTGCATGTCATCTTATGAAATTAAAAATATTAAAAAAATATATATCTGAGAATCGAGTTGATGTGTGTATATTGAATCATTTTTTTTTTTTTTAATGTATCAAACAAGATTGAATCATTTATAGTAGTGAAATATTTATAAAGAAAATAGTGAGAAATACGTTTTTGAAATTGAAAAAAAAAAAAATAAGCCATTTATCAATATACAGTGGAACTCCAATATTCGTCTACGCCAATGTTCGTATTTTTGGATATTCGTTCGGTTTTTTTGTTAAATTTTTTGTTTGGTATCCATCCGAAAAGCCCGTCCGAAATGATTCGTCTGAGTCAGCTGTTCATCTGTTGACTGGCTCAGTCGCGAGCAGTGATTTAAGTGTGCGCATTAACTGTCGTTTAATACTTTATTTTGTTTTTAATATTTAAAAGTTTTTACAGTTAATTTTATAATAAATACAGTACTGTAAGTCACCATGGGTCGTAAAAAGTCAGATGAGGGACAAGCAGATGAAAGATGATGGACCGGTTCAAAGTGCTGAAATTAAGGAATGGCTGTCCACTTGAGCAAAAATGTAGGTTTTCATCGAGAAATGGCACCCAAACATCGCTGTAGTTAATGAGCTTATCAATTCATTTGATGACGATGCATTTGGACACTTTCGGAAAATTTTAAAAACAGAGCAAAGCAAGCAACATTGGATAACTTCTTAAAAAAAAAAAAGAGTGCAGGTGAATCGTCTGGAAATGCTATTGAATCATCAGGACATCAATCACCAGAAGGGACATTACCTGATGTCATAATGGAAAGTGACTCCTCTTCTAAACAATAGCCTAATCCCTCTAAAATATTATAAACTCTTAACAACAATCATTGTTTTTTTCATCCAAAACGTAACATTTAATTATATTCATTATTTAAAGTATAGATAAAATATACAATTAGGATATTTAATGGATATTCATGGATTTTTGATTTGATCTTTTCTCTTATAAGCCGTGCTTGGTATAGAATATAATAGGTATATGTCCGAGAGGTTGAGGGCCCCTTGCGGATCTGGCGCCCAGGGCTTAAGCCCTATTAGCCCGTATGTAGAACCGCCACTGCTTGTGGATATCCATATAAGAGCCACGGACATCAGAATCATAAATGGATTTAAAACGGATGTCCTCATGATATCATGTGTTATCTGGGACAGTGTTTCTCAACCGAAAACATACCACGGACCAGTAAAATATTTAATTTTTTACCGCGGACCACAAAAAATAAATGTACTATTAAACAAATAGACCATATTAGTAACTACGTCACAAAATGGGATTCAGTGCTGCCACTTCGCGGTTGGATTCCTTTTATTTGATTTTAGCATGTTGTTATTTTGTTAAATTGTATTTTGGAAATATAAATTTAGTTTTCAAAGTAAGAGAATGCTTCACATCAAAACTACAAGTCAATATTTATTTATTAAAATTCATATTTTATACATTATAATTTAATATATCATTATTTTTGCAGAACAATATTATTTTGCAAGTTAATGTTGAAAATTTTACCTTAATAATCGTTATTATGGCAAGTAACATAGCAATTGAGAAGTGAAATTACCGTTGGCGGCGCTGTAATTCATGGCAAAATGGCTGAATTGTCTAGTATTCAGCTGTCAATATGCTAACAGGGAACAGGTTAATTCAAGCACAGTACATTTTTATTTTATGAAAATGTATCTATCGACGTTCTAACAAAAAATCAACACCAGAACATATGTAATAATTTCAAACAGTACTACAGTCGCGTAGTACAATATTTGACCACCATACTGCGTATCCGAGCGTGTCAGTTCTCAATAAGTGTGTACGCCATATCTAATGGTTTGAAGGATCAATATGTTGTTGTTATTTTATCCATTAGTGTTTATCATTTTCATGTCAAAAAACAAAAAAAAATGTAATTAAGAATGTAGCTGTAATGGTTACAATTTGGAGCAAAACAATACACCATTATGCATTTTAAAACAAAATATTAATGATTACTTAGTGTTAATTAAATAAATACTAAAGATATTTCAATTTTCATATTATTTAAAAACGTAACCTATAAAATATATCTTCGAATCCGAATTTATATATTTATGATGACTGGATAACTGAATATATTAGTATATAATTATCAAAAATACATATTTTTTTGCTCCTAAATTGAAGATATTCATAAAATTAAGGTAACAAAAGTAATGCCATATGTATTTTTAACCAGTCAAAAGCTTCCAAAGGACTCAGTTCTCAGATGGCAGCACATGTATGTGACGACACACTAGATTTTGAAATCTAGTTACTTTCCTCGTTTGAATCTTGCTTTTTGGCCGTTTTTAGGGTTTTGTAGGTATGACCAAAAAACCCTTATACCGTCATTTTGTCGTCTGTCTGTCTGTCTGTCTGTCTGTCTGTCTGTTCGGTAAAAATTGTAGCCAAACTGCTAAACCTAGAGAGTTGAAAATTGGCATGCTTGTACAACTTTTTGACCCGCACATAGGAAAAATACTAAAACATCTAAAAAACATATCCCCCTAAAAATATAAACAAATATGTGCTCATCGAAAAAAAAAATATTTTTTTAAAATTCTGAGTAGGGTATCAAATGAAAGCCCTTAGTACGTGGATTAACGATCAAAATTTAATTTTTGCAAAATAAATTATTTTGAGGCGATTTTTGCCAAATTGTGCAAAAAAATTTTTGTCCCACACCCTGTAGCCCAGATGGTTTAAACTAAAAATGTGAAAAAATTCTAAGTAATGTATAATGGTGTGAACCGGAATAGTACAACAGGAATTTTTGATCAGATTATGTTTTCGGAAACTAACGCATTTTTTGTGTTTTTTGGTTGACGATGCATACATGTTATACTCTTATCACACTAAGTTGATAAGCGTTTGGTGGTCTAATGGCTCAGTTGCTCGACAACCACACAGGATCGTTATTCACTACACAGGTTCGTTCCTGGCTTGTGGAGTCAATTTTATTATTTTTTTTTTTCATATTTATTATGTTTAAATTAATTTGTTAAAATTCTAGTTATATTTTAGCACATTTTGAATTTAATTTTCAAGAGCGTAAATTTAATAACCAATTGGAATTATATTTTCATTCTGTGTCATTTATACGAAGCCAGAGGGGCGGAGCGTATGATTTAAGACAACCAATGAAAGCCATAGGCCCAATTTTCAAAATCTTAATGAACCTTGTTATATAAAAAAAATACTGCACTTATTTAGAAACCTAAATAATGATATTAGGTATTCGAATTAAAATTAACAAAAAAATATTTTAACATAAAATTTGTTTTTAAAGCTCTGAGATTAACAGACGATAAATTATTTTAAAAAGATCGTTCATTTTGCCGTGGTTACTACAAAGCAAAATTTGTCCTACACACTCAGCATGCCGCCTTCACTTATTATATACCTGCGAAACCCTGCAATGTGTGAAAATTCACACTTCACATCAATTTTTTGGTTAAGGGTAATATCATTTTCAATTTTTTTTTTATAGTTTCATTTTTAGGGTTTTGTAGGTATGACCAAAAAACCCTTATACCGTCATTTTGTCGCCTGTCTGTCTGTCTGTCTGTCTGTCTGTCTCTCTGTCTGTCTGCCTGTCTGTCTGTCTGTCTGTCTGTCTGTCTGTCTGTCTGTCTGTCTGTCTGTCTGTCTGTCTGTTCGGTAAAAATTGTAGCCAAACGGCTAAACCTAGAGAGTTGAAATTGGGCATGCTTATACAACTCTTTGACCCGCACATAGAAAAAATACTAAAACATCTAAAAAACATATCCCCCTAAAAATAAAAACAAATATGAGCTCATCGAAAAAAAAAAATATTTTTTTAAAATTCTGAGTAGGGTATCAAATGAAAGCCCTTGGTACGTGGATTAACGATCAAATTTTTATTTTTGCAAAATAAATTATTTTGAAGCGATTTTTGCCAAAATTGTGCAAAAAAATGTTTGTCCCACACCCTGTAGCCAGGATGGTTTAAACCAAAAATCTGAAAAAATTCTAAGTAATGTACATTGGTGTGAACCGGAATAGTACAATAGGAATTTTTGATCAGATTATGTTTTTGGAAAAAGAAGCATTTTTTGTGTTTTTTTGCTAATAATGTTGAAAACTTATAGTTATATAACACGCTAAACAGTAACGTGTATCTTGGTGCACTGGCTAAGATACTGGCATTCTGCCCAAGAAAATGAGTTCGAATCCTACGAGAGGAGACAATATTATTTTTTATTTATTTTTTTTTTTGCATTTTTATATTGCTTAAATTATTTTTTCAAAATTCTAGTTATATTTTGGCAATTGTTGCATTTAATTTTTAAAAGCGTAATTTTTTTTTTTTTTTTTTTTAATTTAATGGCCTTTGCTCTGTGGCAATTAGCCAGGACAATTTTTATTTAAGCACAGTACATCGAGAAAATTTCCATGCCTGAACGGGATTCGAACCCAAGACCTTCGCAACGCAGAGGAAATTGTTGAAATTATAATCTAATTCTATATTTGAATGTACACGAAATCAAAAGGGAGGAGCTATGACTAAAAACAACCAATGGAAGCCATAGGCGCAATTTTCAAAATCTTAATGAACCTTGATATATAAAAAAAATACTGCACATCTTTAGAAACTTAAATAATGTTAATAGGCATTCGAATTAAAATTCATAAAAAAATATTTTGACATAAAATTTGTTTTGGCATCCCAAATAATCATCATTCACTTACTAAATACCTGCGAAACCCTGAAATGTGTGAAAATTCACACTTCACATCAATTTTTTTGTGTCATTCTTAATACAAATATCCCATTTATTTATTGTTTTGTCATTAAAATATGTAAAAAGTATTTAATTTTTTATATATGTCATTCGTTTTCATGGTTTCACTGTTGGGATTACAGTTAAATTTTCACATGCTAACGTTAAAAATGAAATAAACTAACCAAGGTCCCTTCTTGTGACAACCTAGAAGAACGATATTCCCATTTAGTTCCGTCTAAACGTTTGGAATAGCCTGTATATGTAGAATCTATATCTATATAATATGTCAGTAATAAGAAATTACTGAAAAATGAACAAAAATCACTGAAAATTAAACAAAGATGATAAAAAAATTAGCAAAAATCTCAAAAATAATCATGTAAGCCTTTCACGGACCACTAAAATTTTGCTGAAGACCACCAGTGGTCCGCACTACTGCTTGAGAAACACTGATCTGGGAGACGTACTATCACTTGTGATAAATATTTTGCTACTTACGATATTTTCTTTTTAAATTTCTCTCAGTTCAAAGCTGTAATTAAAACTTTGTTCTAAAACATTTATTTTTCTCTTTTGATGTAATTGTATTCATAATATGAGTTTTTGTGATATTTTTATTATTAAATATTATATACTACATTTTATCTTACAACAATTAACTTATACTTAATAATAAATCTACTCTCCTTCTCCTCTAGTTAATATCTTCGTTGACTCCTTTCCTTAATTTCCTCCCTTCTGTTTTTCACTTCTTTCATCCATTCATACCCCTTTCCTGTTTCATCCAAAATTTCCTTTCTCGTTTCCGTTCTGTGTCGTATTTCTTCACATTCTTCCAACAAATGTTCCATTGTCTCCTTACCTTCCCTGCACATTCTACATGTTCTTTCTTCCTCTTTCATCCAAAAATTATTGTCCCTCTCCTCATTTCCACATCTAAATCTCGCTATCACTTTTTTCTTCTCTTTACTGCCTTTTTCTGTCAGATACTGTGGTTTTCTCACCGTCCAGGTCTTTTCATATTTGTTATTATACCTTGACTCTCTTATTTTTGTATCTTGCTCCGTTTGTTGTATGTCGGTCATTCGCTCTGTTACTTCGTGCACCAATTCTTCTCCATTCATTCTTTTTAGTCTTACTGCTGTTGTTGAGTAGCCACAATATTCGTACATTTCCTTCCTTGCCTTTTCCCATCTTGATAGTGGCTTTCCTTGTTGATTCCGTTTTACCATTTCCCTCCAGCATTCATAAAGAATTTCTTTTTCCGGGTGTTTAATTATATACTCTTCATATTTTATGGCTTTTTTGACTGCCTCTATTTTCATTTTCTTCATTTTCGTCTCTTCCAGTATAATGTATGTTGGTGTATTCGTGTCCACTCCCAACATCCATTTTAAGTATTTTATTTGTACTTTTTCTATATGTTCTCGTTTCGCCCATCCCCATACTTCTGCTCCATACATTATTATATTTTTTAACAACGCCTCGTACATGAGCATACGAGTTCTATAATCCCCTTTGAATTTCCGTTCCCCAATACTCCATACTTTTTCTATTTTCTCTTCTCCCCATGTCCATTTTTCTACTTTCTCCCTTCCTCCTCCCTTTCGAAACAACATGATTTTAGATTTAGCTGCATTTAGTTTAAGTTTTTTCTTGGTTAGGTACTTTTCAAACCTTTTCAGCATTCCCTGCATTTCTTCTTCTTTTGTTGCCAACAAAACCATATCATCCGCATAGGATAGGGACATAACTTTTATCCTGCCTACCACCACTCCCCCTTCTTGTCCCTTTTTCAAGTGGCTTTCCAGGTCTGCTAAATACAGCGTGAACAGTATGGGGCTTAATGGGCATCCTTGCCGAAGTCCTTGAACTGTCCAAAACTCTTCGGTTTCCTTCTGTCCCACTCTTACCACATTGCTGGTTAAGTTGTATATTTCCTGTACTCTGTTGACAATTCTGTTTTTTATTCCCAATTCCTTTAGGGTTTTAATCAACTCTGCTCTATCAACAGAATCGAACGCCGCCTTCAAATCTGCGAAAAAGGCGTACACTTTCCCTTTCTCCTTCAGGATTTCCCTTCCTACTATATAATTAACAATATAAATATTGTCCATAGTGCCTCTTTCTTTTCTAAATCCTGCTTGCGTATCTGGTATAATTCCTTTCTCTTCCGCTTCCTTTTTAATTTTTTCTTCCAGGATCATTGCACATAATTTGTATGCAGTATCTAGTAACGTAATCCCTAATTTATGTATCGGGTGTATTATTCCTTTTCTCCATCTGTCTGGTAGTTGTTCCCCTTTCCATATCCTGTTTAACACATCCGTTAACTTCGTTATTACATTCTCAGTTCCATATATCCATGCCTCATTTTTTATACCATCTTCCCCTGCGGCTTTCTTCTTTTTCAATTTATTAATCTGTCTCTTTACGTCTTCTACAGTTATATCTTCGATGTGTTCTTCGTTTTCCCGATTTTCCTTGATTTTCTTTTTTGGCTTTTCATCTCGGCCCTTTAATATTTCCATAAAATGTTCCTTCCATTCGTTTGTCGTTATGTTTTCGTATGTATCTTTATATTTTCTTCTTTCTTTATTAATGTATTTCCATGCTTCATTATCATTTTTTATATTCTTAATTTCATCTTCTTCTTCTTTCTTCTTTTTATCTTTTTTCATTCTGCATAAATTTTTGTACTCTTTCTGGTGTCTCTCATATTCCTCTTTGCGTGTCATCCCGTTTTTCCATTTCTTTAATTCCATCTTCACTCTGTTTTTCTTTTTTCTGCAGCTTGCATCCCACCAATTGTTTCTTCCGGGTTTGTCAATTCTGTTGCATCTTCTCCGCTTCGTTGCGTTGTGAATTTTGTTTACCAGATTACTTATTTCTAGTTCAATTTCATTTTTTTCGAATCTTTCCTTCACGATTAGTGTTTTATACTTGTTTATTCCTTCCTTCGACCAGTCTGTAACTGTAAACTCGTTTTTCGTTTCTGCTTTTACTGTCTTCTCTTGTAATATTGTTTTGATAGGTTGGTGATCTGATTCCACTCTTTCCTCTACCTTAAATGTCTCTATTTTCTGAAACGCGTCTTCATTCAGAATTGTGTAGTCTATAACTGTAGCTTCACCTCTTGGTCCTATATAAGTATATTCCCCTTCTTCATCTCCTTCGACATTTCCGTTCAGAAAACTCCATCCTCTCTCTACTACCATTTCTAGCAATATTTTCCCCTCTTTGTTGACTTTTTTATCTTTTGACTTTCTTTTTCTACTGTCTATAATTTCCGAAATGTGAGTTTCTCTGCCTCCCATTTCTCCTATTCTTGCATTAAAATCTCCCCCTATTACTAAATTTTGCTCTTGGGTTGGGTCTATTTTCTGTTCTAATTCGCTTTTTATTTCCTTCATTCTCCCTTCGCTGTAAATTGTGACTATTTTCCATTTTTCTTTATTGACTTTTATTGTTCTCTCCATAATAGCTTCATCATATGTTACGTTCGTTTCTATTTCCGCTAGTCCATGTCTGATTCCAATTGTTATTCCTCCTTTTGCCCTTCCTTTCTTATGTTCTCTCTGCGCATGTTTGCTTTTCCAACAGAATTGTTTGGGCATACTCTTTTCACAGGTTTTCCAGTCTTTTTCCTCTATCCATGTTTCCGTTAGTCCTATTATATCATAATTTTTAACATATTCCCAAAATTCTTCATCTTTTCCTTTCAATCCATGTACATTCCAAAATCCTATTGTTATTTTATGTTCATTGTCCTTTTCTTTGCCGATTTGTGTATTGCTTATGTTTCCCTGTTTTCTCGTACTTATAAGTTTTTTGGCGTTGCTATTGGCATATCATTTAATTTTTCTTCTTTCTCGTTCCATTTATACCATTTTCCGCCGATATTAATTTTTTTGTATCCTACGGCCATGTGGTTACCTTTTTCTCTTTCTACTTTTGCCATGTTCCTCAGCTTTCCCTGGATCGTCCTTTCTCTTGGGGTCAGATCATGATCTATATATATCTTTTTCCCCTTTAATTTGTATTTACTTGACATGACCTTTTGCTTTTCTTCCCAATTTTCCATCGCCACTACCGTTAAATCAGTCTCATTTTTCGTGGTTATTTTGTAAGTTTCTTTAATGTCAACATCCACCCCCAGCTCTGTTTTTATGAATTCCTTCAAGTTCGTGTCCAGGTTGTTTCTTCCTAAATCTACTCCTTTTATAATGATATTATTTTTCCTTCTTCTTTTTTCTTGTTCTTCCTCTTTATTTTCCAGTCTTTCGATTCTCTGTATCATACTTTCTTTTTCTATTTTCCACACTTCTTCTTTCTTTTTAAGTTCTCTTATCTCTTCTTTTAGTTCATTAATCGTCTTTCTGGTTTCACGGTTATCCTCCTTAATTTCTTTCATCATATTTTGATTTTCTCTCTTCATATCCGTTATTTCTGAACACAGTTGTTTAAGTATTCCTGATACTGATTCTATTTCTTGCTCTGGTTCAAATTTCCTTTTTGGTATAGGTGATCTCATCGTTTTTCTGCTTTTGTTGAATGTAAAATTTTCCAACGCTTCCGCAGATGGTACACTGTTGCTTCTCTCTCTGTTTTCTGCCATATTCTGCTCTCGGCTTGTATATATATATAGGATTCCGTGTCGCCGTAGCAGTTATTGCTGGGACGCAGGCCTACTCGATTCAGTCTTGTCCTGCAACGGCGCTGACTAATCCTACTATATAGGCAACCAAGTTTGCTTAGATGTTATGCAGGCCGCCCCGTTTTATCAACTATTCTACTCTACAGTAGATGGCGTGAATCCAGAAGGTTTGTGTCTCAGTATCGCTCAAGAAAATTCTTGTGTATTTGGACCGTTCAAATTTGATGGGTTCAATGAACTTTGCTGATAAGAAATCGTGTTACAGACTGCAAGCAAGGGAATATAGCCCTTGTTAACTTACAATCTGCCAGGGTTTTTTCTAATTTTAAAGTAATTTTAGCGACTTAGCTATATAAAATAATTTGTAAGAAATGATAATACACTTACATACCTTTCCTAATTACTTATAAATTTTAATTTTTAGATTTTCACTCAATAAACGAATAATATTTGCAGCACCTATTTCACACGTCACACCCCATACGTCAACCCATATAAGATCATACTTCACAGGATCATTTCTGTAGTATATCTTCACAATCTCTCTACTCAACTAGAGAGTTGTTGTATTCATAATATATATAATCTAGTTCTCTTGTGATTTAAAAACTGTTTTGTGAATTTTATGTATATTTTGTATTATTTCTTTTGTTTTGTATGAATGTATGTGAAAATCGCTAGGATGAGCTCTCTGTTGATTTTCCTATTTAAATAAAAATTAAAAATAAAATAAATATAATTTGGCCACCAGTTAGCGTATTCGAGCGAGTCATTTCTCAATACACGTAAATTAAATAGGTAAATGTGTTTTTTTTGTGGAATAAGGTGTTTTATTTTTAGTTTTTGTTTATGTACAACATTATTTTAATCCTATTTCTCCCTTAGTTAAAAAAATAAGAACAAAAACAAAACATAATGCACATATTACGTGGATATAAGCCATAATCCACGTTTTCATAATAATGTTTTGACCAAGTCAAATATAGCGGCTGCCTGTTACTTCCGCCTCACTCTACTACCCTTGTCTATGCTACTACCCTTACCCGATTCCCCCGCCCCATTCTGCTACATTTATCTTGTCTATAAACTAATTTAACGTTCTCTCTATTGAGAAGTGACATTACCGTTGGCGGCGCTGTATTCCAAGGCAATATGGCTGTCGTGCCTAGTATTCAGCTGTCAATATGCTAACAGCGAACAGGTTAATTTAAGCACAGTACATTTTTATTTTATGAAAATGCGAGTAAATATTTGCGAATTTTTTTAAATTTTTGCGCGCTACACTTGTATTGAGGTGTGTAACAGAAGGTGGGAATCAAATTACAGTATTTAAAGTTTAATTTCAATAGATTTAAAAGTGTAATTTGTAGTTGAGCAGTTTTTAAATGCCGGGCATTTAATTTTATGTGGTACATCTGAGTGTCGGTCATCTGAATTTACAATATATGGATTATATTTGTAAACAAGTGCATTATGTTCATTGCCTCATGAAATAAAATTAGTTTTAGTTGGACAGAAGCAGCTAATATTATTAGCTATTATCTTTATATATAAAAATGGATATTTGTGGCTATGGCCGGAAATTCTAACCCACTTCCAGATACGCTACCGAGTTGAAATTTTGCATACAGGTAGCAAATGGCTTCATCATAACTAGAAAAATCGAAAATCTCAAAAAAGTCCCATCAGAAACGAGAAATTAATAATTTTGTTTTTAATTACATTCGACCATTGGTATATCTATCACATATGCAGTGACCGGATAGGAATTTTCATTCAATAGTTGACTGTCTAACTGTATGAACATCGTGAGTGTTCGCTAAATATCGGAAGTGTTCGGCCCGAGAATAACCTTTATCAGCAGGTAAACATTGTAGAAAATAAAACCGGTGTTTGGTTACAGCTGATAATAAATTGTTATTGTTATTTAGCAAAACTTATGGTTCGTGTATGTAGAGCGAGACATAAGCTGAATATCTGTTTTCTGGATAATTATTTTTAACGGAGTTTTCTTAACTTATTTTTAGTATAATTATGTTTTTTTTTTCTATCTTTTTTTTTCCGAATATTGATTTAAATGCAATTGATAGCCATATTTTTTCAGTGTGGGCTACTTGCTCATTCTTCTATTTTTGTTTAAAAACATCTATTTTCTGTATCTATAAAATAGAAAATATTCGGAAATTGTAACCCACATATGGTACTGAGTTTTTATGCAAATTTGATGAGTGTGGAAATTTGGTTTACAGGTAGAAAATGCCGTCTGTATAACAATAAAAAAAATCGCATTAGAAACGATATTCATGAATTTTGTTTTTATTTATATTTGGGCATTAACATAGTTTTGAGAAATATTTAGTTGGATGGCTTTAGTGCAGCTTCGGACATCGTGCATTTTCGTGCGTAATTGTTATAACCCGAAGCCTGAGGTTGCATTTAGTTTACAGTCAGTCTAACCTAAACAACTGTTGCGAACGGATGTATGTTTATTATCTATCTATCTATCTATATATATAAAAGGCAGTGTCCTGACTGACTGACTGACTGACTGACTCACTCATCACCGCCCAGCCCGAACCCCTGGGCCTAGAAACTTGAAATTCGGAGAGTATATTCCCTTCATGACGTAAGCACCCACTAAGAAGGGATTTTTCGAAATTCCACTCCTAAGGGGTGAAATGTTATTTCACGAATTCCGTAATATCTCTTAGGGCCGATGGGATATCGACTTAGTTTTTGCCTACAAGTATTACCCATACAAATGCAGAAAAACCAATTTCGGGATTTTGCCCTAATCAACCCCTAAAGGGGTGAACCTACAATCGGGGTGGATTATATATCCCGTTGTATTTCCTGTGTTCGTTTAGTTGCAAGATTACTTTTTAGCACATAGGTGTCTTTTTAAAATATCTCGAAATGGTATTGACTGTTTTTTGAAATTTCACCCCTAAAGGGTGAAAAGGGGTGAATTGTGATATTAAGGATTCTTTAATATCTCTTAGGACCAATAAGATACCAACTTGCTTTTTGCTTACAAAGATTACCCATACAAATATCGAATCACCAATTTCAGGATTTTGTCCTAATCAACCCCTAAAGGGGTGGATCTACAATCGGGGGGAATTATACATCCCGTCGTAATTCCTGTGTTCGTTTCGTTGCAACATTACTTTTTGGCACATAGGTGCCTTTTTAAAATATCTCGAAATGGGTTTGACAGTTTTTTAAAATTACACCCCTAAGGGTTGAAAAGGGGTGAATTGTGATTTCAAGGATGCCTTAATATCTTTTAGGATCAATAAGATATTGACTTACTATTTGCTTGCAAAGATTATCCATACAATTACCGAAAAACTTATTTCTGGAATTTGTCCTAATCAACCCCTAAAGGGGTGGATCTACAATCGGGGTGAGTTATACATTCCGTCGTATTTCCTGTGTTCGTTTAGTTGCAACATTACTTTTTAGCACATAGCTGTCTTTTTAAAATATCTCGAAAAGGTTTTGATAGTTTTTAAAATTTCATCCCTAAAGGGTGAAAAGGGGTGAATTGTGATTTCAAGGATTCCTTAATATATCTTAGGGCCAATAAGATATTGCCTTACTTTTTGCTGACAAAGATTACAAATACAAATACCGAAAAATATATTTCAGGATTTTGTCCTAATCAACCCCTAAAGGATGGATCTACAATTGGGGTGAATTATACATCCCGTCGTATTCCCTGTTTGAGATATAAGGTTTCTTTTTGGCACATAGGCGTCTTTTTAAAATATCTCGAAATGGTTTTGACAACATTTTTAAATTTAACCCCTCAAGGGTGAAAAGGGGTGAAATGTGATTTCAAGGATTGTTTAATATTTTTTAACACCAATAAGATATCGACTTGGATTTTGCGTACAAAAACTACCCTTGCAAATTCCGAAAAAACAATTTTTTTATTTTGTCCTAATCAACCCCTTAAGGGGTGGATCTACAATCGGGGTGAATTATACATCCCGCCATATTTCTTGTGTTCGTTTAGTTGCAACATTACTTTTTTGCACATAGGTATCTTTTTAAAATATCTCTAAATAGTTTTGACATTTTTTTTTTTTTAATTACCCCCTAAAGGGTGAAAAGGGATGAATTGTGATTTCAAGGATTCCTTAATATCTCTTAGGATCAATAAGATATCGACTTGCTTTTTGCTTACGAAGATTACCCATACAAATACCGAAAAACTTATTTCAGGATTTGGTCCTAATCAACCCTTAAAGGGATGGATCTACAATCAAGGTGAATTATACATCCCGTCGTATTTCCTCTGTTCGTTTAGTTACAAAATTAATTTTTGGTCTTTTTAAAATATCTCGAAATGGTATTGACTGTTTTTTTAAATTTCACCCCTAAAGGGTGAAAAGGGGTGAATTGTGATTTTAAAGATTCCTTAATATCTCTTAGGACCAATAAGATATCGACTTGCTTTTTGCTTACAAATATTACCCATACAAATACGGAAAAATATGTTTCAGGATTTGGTCCTAATCAACCCCTAAACGGTGGATCTACAATTGGGGTGAATTTTGCATCCCGTCGTATTCCCTGTGTTTGTTGGGTTATAAGGTTTCATTTTGGCACATAGGCGTATTTTTAAAATATCTCGAAATGGTTTTGACAATTTTTTTAAATTTAACCCCTAAAGGGTAAAAAGGGGTAAAATGTGATTTCAAGGATTGTTTAACATTTTTTAGGACCAATAAGATATTGATGCAAATACCGAAAAACCAATTTTTGTATTTTGTTCTAATCAAGCCCTTAAAGGGTGGATCAACAATCGGGATGAATTATACATCCCGTCGTATTTCCTGTGTTCGTTTAGTTGCAACATTACTTTTTGGCACATAGGTTTTTTTTTTAATATCTCGAAATGATTTTGACATTTTTTTTAAAATTCACCCCTTAAGTGTGAAAAGGGGTGAAATGTGATTTCAGTAATTCCTTAATTCTTTTAGGACCAACAAGATATCGACTTGGTGTTTACTTTTAAAAATTATCCATACAAATGCCGAAAAACTTATTTCAGGATTTCGTCCTAATCAACCCCTAAAGGGGTGATTCTACAAACGGGGTAGATTATACATCACGTCGTATTTCCTGTGTTTGTTGAGTTATAACGTTTCTTTTTGGCACATAAGTGTCTTTTTAAAATGTCTCGAAATGGTTTTAACAGTTTTTTACCTTTAACAAATATCACCCCTAAAGGGTGAAAAGAGGGAATTGTGATTTCAAGGACGCCTTAATATCTTCTAGGATCAATAAGATATAGACTTGGTTTTTGCTTATAAAGATTACCCATACAAATGCCGAAAAATGTATTTCAGGATTTTATCTTAATCAATCCTAAAGGGGTGAATCTACATTCGGGGTGAATTATAGAACCCTTTGTATTTCCAGCGGTTGTTTAGTTATAACATTCCATTTTGGCATATATGTTTTCACAGTTTGACAGTTTCCTTTCACTCCTAAAGGGTAAATTAGTATTTTTTTGTTAAAAATAAAATATTCGGAGAATACATATTTCAGTATGAAGTAAGAACCCACTAATAAAGGATTTTTTCAAGTTCGACCCCTATCTGGTGAAAAGGAGTAAAATGTTTTTTCACGGGTTCCTCAATATCTCTTAGGATAGATGAGATATCGACTAGATTTTTTGTTACAAAGGTTACCCATACACAAGTTTAAAAACAAACTGCGGATTTTATGCCAATGAGACCATCAATATACCGTAGCGAAGCACGGGTTTTCAGCTAGTTATTAATATATTAGAGCAGTTTAGTTTTTCTGCGACAAATGTAATGAACAAACTCGTATAGTATCAGTTACTTTTTAACTCAAAAATATTGCCATGCCTTCCTCCATGCATAACCAAATCTTTTCCAATCTGGATTTAATATTAACTTTCCCTCCATTTTTCTTAAGAAAAGAAAAAAACTAAGATGCCTATCTTTGTCCTGTCTTGAATGACAGCCAAAAACACTATAATTTGTTCTACTTTTACAGTTTTTCACAACTTCTATCGACATTCTAACAAAAAATCAACACTAGAACATAAGTAATAAGTTCAAACTAGTGTTGGGCGCGTGAATAAAATGTTGTCACGATCACGCAGGCTCACGAAGTCAGATTCAAAATAACACGCGCGCACACGAAATCATAAATTTAAAATTTCACGGTCATGGACGCGTGCTTCGTCGCTCACGCGTGAATAGTATCATTTTTTCAGTCTAGCCATAATCACAATATAAATGCCAGCGATACATTTTTGGGGTTCTAAACGCATCTTCCGTGGGAAGAGACGTCCAACCAGTGACGGATCAAGCCTTCGCCGGGCCCAAGACATTTTTGATTTACGGGCCCTCAACCTAGAAGCGTTCAAAGTGAAGAGCAAAAAAAAGGTCCTCACCTCCCAAATCCAAGTGAAGAGCAAAAAAAAAGGTTCTCACTTCCCAAATCCGGGCCCTTGAAAATTACGGGCCCAAGACAAATGTCTTTTTTGTCTCTGCGAAAGTCCGCCACTGCGTTCAACCGAAGATTTTATGTTCAGGCTTATATTTCAGATAAGCGGATATGATATTTTATTCGCATCCGCACGATTTCAATGATAATTTATCTGCATCCGCAGAAAAATCCACGCATTTGCAGGGCTCAATTTATTTTAAGAAAAGGATACTTAAAGGAAAAAATAACTTATGAAGACAATTTTCTAAGAAATGAAGAATATTAGTTAATGTTCCGTATGATCCCACCAAATCCAACTGGTTAGAGAAAAAGCGCAAACTAGTTAGAATAAATTGTTGAGTTATCCATATCCAGTCAGATTCACTCAAAATTAAACAAAAAATAATTCCAACACCTGTATACAACCGAGACATGTTGCTTCGTCGTAGAAAGAGATACAAAACCCAGCATAAATAATTATATAAAATAGAAAATTCTTTCTACTTATTATTTCTATTTACTAAAATTTAAAATTCGTGAGTCGTGACTCGCCGTGACTGCACGCAAGACGTGTCAAGAAAAATTTTAAATCACGCACAATTACGCACGAAAGAAAAATATTAATCACGTTCACTCACGATTTTACCGTGAACGGCCGTGTCACGAAGTGACACGGAAATTTCACGGCACGCGCCCATCACTAGTTCAAACAGTACTACAGGCGCCTAGTACAATACATATTTGACCACCAGACTGCGTATCCGAGCGTGTCAGTTCTCAATATTTCTATGACCCCATAAGAATACAAAATGTGTTCAGCACGGACAGCTACATATGAAATTTAGTACAACCAGGTATGTACTTGTAAAAGTGATGTATTATTGGGGTATTTATAAAAAGGTATGTGCAGGTATAATTTACTTTCACTAATCCTGCAGAATAGTTCTTATGGGTTCGAGTGAATTCTAAACAATGATTCACCTTAAAGCACCGTCTTAGGTTATTGTGAAAAACCTGTTTTTTTTTTTTTTGTAAACCACCTAAAGATAAATTGTATGTAGGTATATACAGAGCGATCAAGAAATCTTGTCCGTTATGCAATATTTGACAGAAACATTTAGTTATCAAACTTATTTCCAAGGACATGTACACATAGGCGTACATTCTATTTTTATTACCTCATACGAACTGATTATTAAATAAACACTAGTTTTCTCAACACGCCAATTAGTTGACAACAGGTATTAAGTTAGGAACACATATTTTCGTTGTTTCTCTGGTGAGTTCCGGCAAACGAAGTAATTTGATTGGTTCTTTGTTAAATTGGGATTTTCAGCTGTGAATTAGAACACAGTTTTGATATTTTTAAACTCATTGTTTACTGTTATGCGACTGACAAGAAATTATGATCACACGGTATATTTCATTTTGTTATACGTTACTAGATCTGATAATTTTGGTTACTTTTGTTGTGTAAATGGACTTGATGTATCCATGTGAACCAATATTATAAATCAGGGCCGTGCTGAACAATTTTGGCGCCTGAGGCAGATCATATTAAAGCGTCCCCTATAAACATGAGCAAATAAAAAGAAGCTCCATTCAAAATTCAAGTGATGAGACAAAAAATGGCGCCACTTTTTTCAGATCTGGTGCTCTTTTTTCCAGTTTGGCACCTCTTTTTGCATAGTAAAGGTGAAGCGTCTACCTCATTCGCCTCATCCTATGTACTGTAAATATACAACATAAAAAAATGGAGTTATCTTTTGAAGTACACGTACACTGGGATGCACCGCGTACCACGAAGATATCGCAGTCAACGCCGCATGAAATTATTCTTTATTGTCTTTTAAATGAGAGTGCGTCTACCGATCTGCACTAGATATATACAGTCATGTGCGTAAAAATAGCAGTGGTTTAATGCAAATGGTATAATTGTATTTATTCTATTTAAAGTTATTTATTTCTGTATTTGCATTACATTTATAGTATATATAACAAGTCTATAACATATTTAAGCTGGTAACATTGAATCTTTTAAATAAGTATGTAAGTTGCCCCTTAAACAAACCAAAAACATCATTTTTCTAGTGTTCGTAAAAATAACAGTGTTCACAAGTTTTCTGTTTTACTAAACTAGCTAACCTAACAGTTTTATTCTTGAATACATTTTTGTGTATATTGAAAAGTAAGTTGGATTTATATTTAAAATCACGGAAAATATTAAATATATTTCTTATTTTTTAGTAAAGATGGGTAGGGCTAAACATTGCACACAGGAGAAACGTCAGTTATTCAGAAGGTGCTAGGATGCTCCGCTAAAATGGTATCTAATGCCAAAAAGTGGACTCTAGAACCTGAAAATCGGGGTCGGACATCTAAAATTTCGCCGACAACAGATAGAAAAATTGTAAGGTGTGGAAAGTTAAACCCTTTTATTACTTCTACACAAATAAATAACGAATTAGACCTACCTATATCTACATCAACTGTAAGAAAACACCTTATAAAAGCAAATCTGAAAGCTAGAAGCCAAAGAAAAACTCCGCTGTTAAACAAGAGACAACAGGAAAATATAATTCAATTTGCCAAAGAACACCAACTTTGGCCACAGTCAAAACAGCGTCAAATCAGGTCAAATATTCTTTGATCTGATGAAACAAAAATTGTTTTATTTAATCCTGGTATCTACCAAAAGCAAGTACGCAGGCCTTCATGTACGAGGTACACTACAAAGACAATAAAACACGGCGGCTATAGTGTTATGCAGTGGCGGACTTTCGCAAAGACAAAAAAGACAATTGTCTTGGGCCCGTAATTTTCAAAGGCCCAATGAACCCTTCCCCTTTCCCCTTCCCCTTTGAACGCCTCTAGGTTGAGGGCCCGTAAGTCAAAAATGTCTTTGGCTCGGCGAAGCCTTAATCCGCCACTGGTGTTGTGGCATGGGGATATTTTTCTTAGAACGGAGTGGGCCTTATTTTCTGGATTAAAGATATAATGGACGCGAATGTTTATGTCAGTATCTTGCAGTATGTCATGCTTCCCTTTGCAGAGGAGGAAATGCCTTTAAAATAGATATTTATGCAAGATAATGACCCAAAGCAAACCTCGCGCAAAGCAAAAAATTGGTTTAATGAAAATAGAGTTACTGTTATGGGTTGGCCAGCTCATTCTCAGGATTTAAACCCGATAGTGAACTTGTGGGCTGATGTAAAAAATAAAATATCTTCTTCGAAACCTGCTAACAAAGAAGAATTATGGAGAGAAATTGAAACAGCTTGGAAATCTATTCCCTTGGAAAATGCCGGTAGCTAATTGATTCTATACCGTGAAAATGTGTAGAAGTAATACGAAAAAATGGTCATAAAGAAAATTTAATATTAAAATTAATTTTATTTATTTTATGAAGTGTACTGCTATATTTATGAACAGAGTAATGAGCACATACAATAATACTTTCTTTTTCATCGAAATAATGAAGTTGTTATTAAAATATAATAATCAGTAAAATTTTGGCTTTGTTATTACTTAAACCAACTTTTTTTGAATCAATTCTAATATTTTTCTGATACTGCTATTTTTACGCACATGACTGTATAACAATATTTTGCGTGTACTGCGTTCAGTTTCTGACGTCACAATCACATTTCTGTATTAACGCACGCATAGTAGTATCGTCCAACGGATGTAATTTACATTCGTTTTTAGTTTACATTATGCAAACTAAAAACTTGTTCAGTTCTTATTCGCATCGGAAGTTATTTATTTTTTAATTATTTTGTAATCTATCTATGTATATAAAAGGCAGTGTCCTGACTGACTGACTGACTAACTGACTCAACACCGCCCAGTCCGAACCCCTAGGCCTAGAAACTTGAAATTTGGAGAGTATATTCCCTTCATGACGGAAGCACCCACTAAGAAGGGATTTTTCGAAATTACACTCCTAAGGGATGAAAAGGGGTGAAATGTGATTTCACGAATTCCTTAATATCTCTTAGGTCCGAAGGGATATCGATTTAGTTTTTGCTTACAAATATAACCCATACAAATGCCAAAAAACTAATTTCGGGATTTTGCCCTAATCAACCTCTAAAGGGGTGAACCTACAATCGGGGTGGATTATACATCCCGTTGTATTTCCAGTGTTCGTTTAGTTACAACATTAATTTTTGGCACATATGTGTCTTTTTAAAATATCTCGAAATAGTATTGACAGTTTTTTAAAATTTCACCCCTAAAGGGTGAAAAGGGGTGAATTGTGATTTCAAGGATTCCTTAATATCTCTTAGGACCAATAAGATTTCGTCTTGCTTTTTGTTTACAAAGATTACCCATACAAATACCGAAAAATATATTTCAGGATTTTGTCCTAACCAACCCCTAAAGGGTGAATCTACACTTGGGGTGAATTATACATCGCCGGTCGCTATGGCGTAGTGGTCAGCTCATTTGACTACCAACCATGGGGGCTCGGGTTCGAATCCCGGTTATGGCATGGAAATTTTCTCAAACAAAAATTGTCCTGGCTAATTGCCACAGTAGCAAAGGCCATGAAAAATTAATAATAATGAATTATACATCCCGTCGTATTTCCTGTGTTTGTTGAGTTATAAGGTTTCTTTTTGGCACATTGGCGTCCTTTTAAAATATCTCGAAATGGTTTTGACAACTTTTTTAAATTTAACTCCTAAAAGGTGAAAAGGGATAAAATGGGATTTCAAGGATTGTTTAATATCTTTTAGGACCAATAAGATATCGACTTGGTTTTTGCTTACTAAAACTACCCATGCAAATGCCAAAAAACTATTTTCGGATTTTGTCCTAATCAATCCCTTAAAGGGTGGATCTACAATCGGGGTGAATTATACATCCCGTCGTATTTCCTGTGTTCGTTTAGTTGCAACAGCACTTTTTGGCACTTAGGTGTCTTTTTAAAATATCTAAAGGGTGAAAAGGGGTGAACAATAAGATATCGACTTGGTTATTGCTTACAAAGACCACCCATGCAAATTCCGAAAAAAAAATTCTGAATTTTATTTTAATCAACCCCTAAAGGGGTGATTCTACAATCGGGGTGAATTATGCATCCCGTCGTATTTCCTGTGTTTGTTTAATTGCAACATTCGATTTTGGCACATTGGTGTTTTTTTTAAATATCTCGAAATGGTTTTGACAGTTTTTTTTTTGACATGCAAATGTCGAAAAACCTATTTCAGGATTATGTCCTAATCAACCCCTAAACGTTCCTTTGACATAGATATATGAAATTCGCAAAGTTGACTCCTTCCACGACCCACTTCGACTTCTAAGGCGCTAAAAAGGGGGTCAAATATGATTACACCCATACAATCATTTAAAAAACAAATCATGATTTCGTACCAATCCACTCCAAACGGGTTGAATTATAGTACCCGTAGTTTTTCCTGTTTGTTGAGTTATAATATTCATTTTTGGTATATACGTGCCTTTTTTAAAACACCTTTTTCAAAATCTTTTTTTAAGTTTCATCCTCAAGGGGGTAAACTGATAGTTTTTACTCGATATAAAATCCAATGGATATTAAGACATGAAAATCAGAGCTTACATTCCCGCCATGACGTAAGAACCTAATAAGAAGAAATTTTTCTAAATTCGATTTTTAAGGGGTGAAATTTGATTTAGGGATGCCTCAATATCTCAGAGATATCGACATGATTTTTGCTTACAAAGTTTACCCATACAAATGTTTAATACAGAAATTGACGATTTCGTCTAAATCAACCCCTAAATGGGTGAATATGCATTCGGGGTTAATTATAAAAACCTTTGTATTTCCTCAGTTATAACACTTCATTTTAGTATATTTTTTTAATTATATTGTTTTATTGGCCATTCTGTTTTACAATCATATTAGCCAGTTAAATACTAAATATAAATTCATACAATATTTACAATGAAAATACAATAAAACGTATACAATAATTTTATAAAATTTTTCTTCATAGCAAAAATTTGGTTTTTTCAGGTATCTTTCTTTAATTTCATTAATTTCAGCGACTAATTGTAGGTATATTATTTTCTTCTTGCATAATGGTTTTCTTTTTCTGATTATTATTATTATTATTATTATTATTATTATTATTTAATGTAAAGAACCTGGTTTTTGCTATTTTGAGCCATTTTTTTTTAATTGTCCGTGAGACCGTCAATATACCGTAGCGAAGCACGGGTTTTCAGCTAGTAGTTTATAGGTGTTAAAATAATGAATGACGAAGTACTAATTAATTTAGTACAAAAATACGAAGACTTGTACAATTTAAAACATACTAACTATTCCAATCAAGAAAGACGGAATAATATTTGGGACGAAATAGTAAAATATATGAAAATAACAAGTAGTTATTTAAACTGTTTTATTCATGTAATATATGAAGTTAGATCTCTCTATAAGTGACGTAGTTATCACCAAGTGCAGCGGGGAAAATTAATGTTTTGGGACTACTATAATGGCGGCCAGCTCGTGATTTATATGAAAAAAATGAGTAACAGCTTCGCACCAAATAAGATAAAATATGCGTCAATTATGAAATTAATAAGTCAGTATATAGTATTTCCTGAATACTACCTGTAGACTATTGTCGATTTATTTGTGAAGACAGTAAAAATATTTACTACCATTTGCTACCATTTTTCTTTGCAAACAATTTGAAACACCGTAAACTACTGCTACATTTTTACATGGAACGGACAAACTAGTTGAAAGGAATAATAAAAAAAACATTATTTTCTAAAAAATGTTCATTTGTAAACCAATAAATTAATGTGAAGTGTGTATTTTCACACATTTCAGGGTGTTTAGACTGATTTTTTTAAAATTTACTTTGTAAACAAGTATTTCACTACTATAAATAATTCAAAAATACAAGCAGTAATTTAAAACATTTATTTTCAAAAACACAAAAAATGCGATTTTTTTGTAAAGACCTAATCTGATCAAAAATTCCTGTTGTTTTTCGGTTCATATCAATATGCATTACTTGCATTTTTTTCAGATTATTGATCAAATTCTTGGTTACAATCCATTTTATTATTATTATTTTTTTTAAAATTTGATTTGTGGTGTTAAAACAAAGTTCTTAAGACTTAGATTAAGGAACAAACAGTTTTTTTATATTTCTTTATTTACACAATTTTTGCCAAAAAATGTGCTGATAAACTCTTATCCCACATCCTATAACCCAGGAGGTTAATCTATAAATCTGAAAAAATTCTGAGTAAGACTCTAATGTAAACCAGTACAGTACAACAGACATTTTTGATCTGATAATTATTTCGAAAATTACAGATTTTTTTACACCGTGCTTACAGTATTTATCGGTAAATGGTTATGGTTTAGGTTTAGGTTTATGGTAATCTAATCGTTTTACTTGGCGGGTACATTTTCTGTCCGTCAAGAAAAAATGCCAAATGTCGCTCAATTTGTTGCGGGTTCTCAGTCACAAGACATAGGGTGCAGACCGCACTGTCATGTTGCGTTTATATCGTTCTTTAGTGCGCTCTAAGCTGGACTATGGATGTCTAGCTTATGGGTCAGCTAAACACCAAGAGATACGAATTCTTGACACTGTACATCACACTGGGGTTAGATTGGCTACAGGTGCATTTCGCACCAGCCCAATACCAAGCCTGCTGTGTGAAACAGGCGAACCGTCACTGTACAAAAGTCGTAAAATTCTATCCCTGCGTAAAATTCTATCCCGCATATGATCCTATTCTCCAAAATAAGCATCAGAGACTTATGCCACAGAAAACGAAGTGTCTGAGGACTTTCGACATTTTGGGTGACATTGATTTTAATATGCCCGAAATGGCAAGTTTCGTTTTGTGTGCTGTTCCACCATAAACGCTACCGCGCCCGCTTGTAAGTCTCACATTAACTAGGTTTGATAAAGATACTACGTTGCCTATCGAATACCAACATGAGTTACAAAGAACACTGGTCCGTAGGTTCGAGGATACTGTCATTTTTACTGACGGATCCAAATCCGGAACCAGAGTTGGGTATGCGTTCGTAGTCTTGAACCCACGTCAACACTTTTAGTATCGTGTGCAGTCTATAACGAGTGTGTACACTGCCGAGCTGTACGCCATTTTCAAAGCCTTGTGTTTTGTTTCGTCAGAGCAAAGTCGGTCAAGTGTTATCTTGACGGACTCGCTGAGCGCTCTGAACAGTATCCAAGATCCAGATCTAAGGCATTCTCTTGTACTAAAGATCCGGTTGCTATTCCACAATCTGAATGCTCAAAATGTGAGGGTAGAGCTGTTTTGGACACCGGGCCATGTTGGTATTAAAAGTAATGAAACGGCAGATGAAGCTGCAAAAGCCGCCTCCTACAAACCTATGATTAATGTGAATTTCATATTTCCAGATGACGAAAAGAGTTATCTAAAACATCTCGTTTTAGCAATGCGGCAACATGAGTGGAGCAGTATACAGAACGTTAAGTTGAGACAGATTAAGGGAAACATTAAACCATGGGGTTCTTTCTGCAGGATTAAATGCAGGGAGGAAACCGCCATCACACGCCTCCATATAGGCCACTGTTGGTGGACCAATGGACACCTTCTTCGAGGTGAAGACTCCCCTCTTTGTGCGAAGTGTAACACAAATTTGTCTGCGTTACACTTTTTAACTGAATATGTACAGTTCGAGGATGTCAGGGAGAGATTAGGCCTGTGCTATGACCTGTCAGTTGCTTTAGGTGACGACAGAGTACTCATGACAGGCTGATACTCTTCCTGAGAGAATCGAACTTACTGATTTATTTGTGGTGTCTTGCACCTTATTTTAATGTGTTTTATTATCAACCTGTGATATTCGATAATTCGGTAATTGCACCTTTACAGCCTCTTACCATTCCCTGCGTCTGTTTCGAACAGACTTTTTTATTATTTATTTGTATTTGTCCGTGAAAAATTTCTTTTATTGATTATGCGTATTTTTAATGGTTTTATTTATTTATTTATTTATTGACTAATTTATAGTTTTTGATATGTAGTGTAGTCATTTAGAGGCTGCGTTAGGCGCAAATAGCCTTTGTAGCTGTGCGCAAAAAAAATAACTAACTAACTTGTCTACTATTAACAGTATTTATCTGACTGACTGGAGAGTTAGCTATAGCTGGGTCTCGATGCGGGCGCATTTCGTTATCGAAATTTATGATTTTTAATATACCCACAATTTGTGATCCCTTAAAAATACATACTTCACATCAATTTTGTATCTTATAGTAAAATTTATAGTGGTTATTTCTACTCTTTTTACACATCAGTACATTTTTATTTCAGGAATGGATATGAATGATGAGACAGGTTGTGAATTATATTCTGATGATACCAGAGATAACGATATTTTTAAAAAAGAGATTTCCATTAAGACAGAACATGATTTTACTGACGAATATGAAGTAAAGACTGGAAGAGAGGACACGGCTGGATGGGGAAATGGTCAGTAAAAACACTTGTATAACTGAGTCATACTTAATTTATAGGGTTATCATACGCCCCGATCTCGAGTCCTTGTCCCAGTGTTCTGGTCAGTTTACTATTTTGTTTCTCTTTTCTGAAAATTTACTCAAATAAAACAAAGGTTTTTTCATTGATGAATAATATCTGGACAAAAGAGAAAAATTGTTTGCTAGTAAGCAATGTGAAGACTATATTATTTTTCAAAACGAATACAGAGTTTTTTTTTTTTTATTAACGGCCTTTGTTAACTAGAACAATGAGCCAGACATGGTATTTGTTCAATATTTCCTAACTCAGGATAACACAAATACACAAGAAGGAAAGTATAGTGCAGAGGGGTCCGTCTCTGCGGGATTTATACAAACTGGAATCAGACCATCGGAAGGGAAGACAGTAGAGATGTACATTTAATTCTAAGAACAGTTTTAAATGTCTAGCTTTATGTTGTTGAGAAATTTTATTACGTATTTGTAAATTTTTTCGTTTCTGCATAACTCCGTCATTGTTGTAGGAACGTTAATTCTGTTTATTGATAATTCCTGTATGTAGTCGCGTCTTTCGTCCGTGAAGTGTAGGCAGAAAAATATGATGTGTTCCATAGTTGCATCAGACTCATAGTCACAGTCGCATACTGGCGACTCAATTATGCCCATCTTGTATAGGTGTGCTGGGCAACACCCATGATTATTTCTTAGTCGTACGATTTTAACTATATCACCTCTTTGCAGTTGTAATAAAAGAACCAAGGTTTTCTTATCACCGGCTGAATCTCGGCATACTTTTTCCTACAGTCAAACTCATTGCAGTGTATTCTCTTTGCCATATGTTTTCTGTTCTTTTTTTGAGAATTGTTTTTATATCGCTTGGGGGGAGAGAGATATCCAGTGGAGTACCCTTGCTGGTGGCTTCTTTCGCTAATTTATCCGCTTTTTCATTGCCTAGAGTACCACTATGTCTTTTTGTCTAATGGAATATGATTTGTTGTTTTCCCGCAAATTCGTATACAGTTTGGAGTATGTCATAGTGAAATTTGTTATTCTTATCCATAGGCATATGTATCCCTTTAATAGCACTTTGGGAGTCAGATATTATAGATATGTTTTTTTGTTGTATTTCACGGCAGAACTACACGGCTTTCTGTATGGCTATCACCTCGGCTGTAAAAATGGACGTTTGGTTTGGAAGTTTAAACAAAGCTGAATGATCTGACTGCGGATCATAGAATGCGCAGCCTACACTTGTTTCATTCTTCGATGCATCTGTGTATATTTTGTATTCCGACGTAGGTTTTTTCTTCAGATGATGTGCAAATTCATGTTTGTCACTAAAGTGGAACGGATACAAGAAGCATACTGGTTTATTTGTACTCATAATAAGATTCTTTTGCATTTGGACCGATTTATTGGCCTCAACCAGAGCAGGTGTAGGTTTCTTTGCCCAATACCTATTTGTTTCACAGAGATGGGATAATTCATACAGATTATTTAATAGATCGCATATAGGAAGGGAATTTCTTTTCAACATGTATGTATCTGCGAGTTTCCTTCTTCTAATCCATAGCGGACATTCTCCCGATTCTGCTAGAAGGGCAGGTATAGGTGTTGTACGTAGTGCTCCAATACAGGCCCGAAGAGCTCTGTATTGTACTCGGTCAATATTAGTTAATCTTGTCTGGTTGGCACCTCCATAAAATTTATTTCCTGCTATAGCTTTGATAATATTAGTAAGCTTATCGCATGCTGTAATTAACTGTTGGATGTGGGCGCTCCATGTTAATTTCCTGTCCAAGTACATTCCCAACAATTTGGACACCGGCTTTACAGGGTAAGAAAAATTATTTAATGTTATTTCCGATGGTAGATGTGTTGGATGATGTCTTGTGAATATTGTAATCTGACATTTCTCATTTGATAATTCTAGTCCTTGTGAAGTGAATAACCAATTTGTTAGTTTTTAGGGTTTTGTAGGTATGACCAAAAAACCCTTATACCGTCATTTTGTCGTCTGTCTGTCTGTCTGTCTGTCTGTCTGTCTGTCTGTCTGTCTGTCTGTCTGTCTGTCTGTTCGGTAAAAATTGTAGCCAAACGGCTAAACCTAGAGAGTTGAAATTTGGCATGCTTATACAACTCTTTGACCCGCACATAGGAAAAATACTAAAACATCTAAAAAGCATACCCCCCTAAAAATATAAACAAATATGTGCTCATCGAAAACAAAAATATTTTTTTTAAATTCTGAGTAGGGTATCAATTGAAAGCCCTTAGTACGTGGATTAACGATCAAATTTTTATTTTTGCAAAATAAATTATTTTGATGCGATTTTTGCCAAAAATGTGCAAAAAAAATTTTGTCCCACACCCTGTAGCCCAGATGGTTTAAACTAAAAATCTAAAAAAATTCTAAGTAATGTATATTGGTGTGAACCGAAATAGTACAACAGGAATTTTTGATCAGATTATGTTTTTGGAAAATAACGCATTTTTTGTGGTTTTTGGTTCACAAAGTACAAAAGTTATACCAATGTAAGACACTCACATGCATAGCGTTCGATGGCTACATGCGTTAGAGCGCTCTTAAACTGGCTGGAAGACGAAGGGTTTCGAGTTCGAGTACGGAGTGAATTTTATTTTTTCTGTTTTTTTTTGCATTTTTATTATGTTGAAATTATTTTGTCAAAATTCTAGTTATATTTTGACAAATGTTGTATTTAATTTTTATGAGCGTAAATTTAATAACCAGTCTTATTATATGATTAACAGACGATAAATTATTTTAAAAATATCGTTCATTTTGCCGTGATTACTACAAAGTAAAATTTGTCCTACACACTCAGCATATCGCCTTCACTTATTATATACCTGCGAAACCCTGAAATGTGTGAATATTCACACTTCACATAAATTTTTTCATAGATGCATTTAGTGCTTCCGTGCAACGTAATAAATGTTTATGGTCTGTGTACAAAACAACATCGTCTGCAAATTGCAATATTTTTGTGGAAGGCGAAATGTAGTGCTCTATAGCGGATGTGTATATGTTGAATAGAATTGGACTTAGAATAGTCCCTTGCGGAAGGCCTATATTGGCATTTCTAGGACCTTGAATTTGGTTTTTCCATTTTACATACAATGGTCTGTCAGAAAGAAGACTCAAAGTAGACTGTGTGAAGCTGCTAGGTATACCAAGTTTCAGGAGAATATTATTTAGAACTGGAAGTTGGACGTTGTCATAAGCTTCTTTTATGTCCAAGAATATTGCCGAAAGATAATTGTTTTTGCTAAACGCAAGGTTTATATTTATTGTAAATATTGTTGGAAAGATTATCCATAGTGCTTCTGCTTTTCCGAAATCCAAATTGCGATTCTGGGAGTAAGTCTTCATGTTCTAGCCACCACTTTAATCTTCTTTTGACAATTCTTTCTAGAGTTTTTGTAATGCAAGAATTAATTGAAATAGGACGATACGATGAAGCTATATTAGGATCTTTTCCGGATTTGAGAATTGGAATAACTAATTGGGTTTTCCAGATTTTATCAAAGTTATGGGATGTCCAAGACTGATTTAAGATATTTATTAGAACTTGTTTTGCCAGGGGGGGCAGGTTTTTTATCATGCAGTAAGTAATGTTGTCCATCCCAGGGGAGGTATTTGTGGTTTTTGTAGCTATTTCTAACTCTTCTATTGTGAAATTGGAGGTCAAAACTTGGTTGTCGCTATGCGAATCATGTAAGAAGTTAAGTTTATTATCGACGTAAGGTGGTGCTAATTTATGAAGAAAATCTTCAATCCAAGTGTCATTGGATTTTGAGGGATGTGTTCTCTCGTTAATGACATAACCTTTTACATTTTTAACAGTGCGCCAAATATCACTTACTGACTGATTCACATTAAATGCTTCGCATCGTTCATGCCAAGATGTTGTTCTTTTTTTCCTGAGTAGTTTTTTGCTGCTTGCGTCGGATCGTTTATAATCCAAAAAAAATTTCCAACGATGGACTGGCTAAATATTTTTGATATGCTGCTTTTCTTTTTCTAATTATTCTGGCGCAATCCTCATCCCACCACAAGACTGGGCGTTTCTTTCTGACATAAGGTTTTCTTATGGGAATTGATGAATCTGCTGCTTCTGTTATTATTTTTATGAAAGATTTTAAATTTTTTTCTGATGGCTTAATGTCCTTTAATTTAGTATTACTGATCTGCTGGTATACATCCCAATTTGCATCTTTAGTCTTCCATCTTTGGGACGGAATATATTTTGGAATATCTTCTGCCTCTGCTCCTGTAGAAATAATAATAGGTGCATGGTTTGATCCCATTGTGTCTTTCAATGTTGACCATTCGCAATTTAGTGCCATATCTGCCGAACAGAGTGTGATATCAGGTGCTGAGGGTCCGTGGACAGTGTTTGCAACTAAGGTAGGTGATCCGTCATTTAATATGAATAAATTATGGTCGTCTGCATATTGCTGGAGAGTCTCGTCTGCCTTATCTGAGGATAAGCAGCCCCACTCAACACTGTGTGCGTTAAAATCACCACCGATTATGAAAGTGTTTCCCAGTTTTTTACACATATCAGTCCAGCTACTTTTGGAGATTTTCGATCCTGGGGCACAATAAATGGATGCTAATCCAATTTGTTTATTCCCAATGAGAGTGAGCAGAATACCACTTATTTGAATGTTATTATCTTGACTGTTAAATTTTAGTACATTGAAATTTAGATGATTCTGAATGAGTATTGCAGATCCCCCGTAGCCATCCGAACGATCTGCTCTGATAATTTTGTAACCGTCTAGAGAAATTTGCTTTTCGGGATGAAACCAAGTTTCTGATAAAAGAGCGATCGAGATATTTTTGTCGTGAAGAGTGTATAGTAGACTTTCTTTATTTGCACGTACAGACCGTGCGTTCCACTGCAATATTTTAATTTTGATTGGCTCCATTGTTACTTAAGAGATTTGAGACTGATTCAATTTTTTTTGAGCGACAATGTGATAGATGATTCTTCCGTCTGCGAGAGTAAGGTTTGAATTATTTCCAATCGTATGGATACAATAAGTTGATTGTTTTCGTTTCGTGGTTCGGTTAATTGATGTGGTTGTGGCGGGTATGGGTTTTGGATGGGAGCCGATGGTTTCCCCGAAGTGTAGTTCCTAGATATTGTTGGAAATACATTTTGCGGGATTTGCTCTCTTATACTACTTTTTTTAGGACTAGAAAAGTTAATATGTTTTCTATTGTTATTGTTTATTGATAATGGTGGGGGTATGCGGTGATGGTTAAAATTTTTGTCAACAGATATTGGTTGATTATTTAGTAGAGGAAATTCATTAAAATTTTGTATTTGTGTTACCTGGGAGTACGCTTTACCGTTTATAAATTGGAAGGCTTCTTGGTATGATAGATTTTCAGTTGCCATCAGTTTTTTAATTTTGTGCTGCTTTTCGAATTCCTCGCATTGCTTATTTATAGAAGAGTGATCTTTTTTACAATGAATACATCGAAACTGGACAGATGAACTCTCAGAAGAGCGATGCTGTTCTCCGCATTTATGACAGGCGGTTGCACTCCGGCACTGCTTGCTGGTATGACCGTATTTTAAACAATTAAAGCATTGCAAAACTCTTTGAATATACGGCTCAACTGGACAACATACATGGTGGATATAAATATGAGACGGAAAAAAATGGCATTTAAAACTTATCACTGTAGAATAAGTAGGCTTGTATTCTATTTTATCGTTCATTACAATTTTCTTAGCAATTCTCCTAACGTTTGTGACTTTCTTGTCCGATTTAATGTTCTTTAATAAATATTGTTCCGTTAAGGAGGGGTGAATTACTATGGGTTTTTACTATGCCTTGTCTAAATAATGTAAATGCAGGTATGTAAGCAATTAAATTTTTAGATTCAAAAGGGTCATTCCATATCAAGTGGTCTAGTGGTCCTTGCTCGACCATCACGGATTTTGATGAAATTTTGTATGGACATTCACACATGTCCTCAACGAACATTGGTAAAGTTTTACGTTCATCCATGCAATACTTGCTGAGATTTAGTAATTTGTTTGACCCCATACCGCAGCCTTCTATAGTATGACTGCGAGATTTCGGCAAATTTGAGACACAGTATCTCTGGCAATATTTTGTTGAGAGAAAGAAAACTTTGCCAACTTATACAACTTTTTGTGCTTTATTAAACAAAATAATAAAAAAATCTTCATGAGCGATTCCCGTGAAGAAAATTTGGATCAAACTTGGCCTAAAAAATTTGCAACTCGAAAAAATTTTAAAGTTTGACTTTTTATACCTCTGAAAGTAAAGGTACGATAAACGTGAAATTTTGCACATAACAACTTATCAATACAAGGTTAACGAATATAAAATTTCACACTCCTAATATTTTTCATTAGTTCAGGAATTGAGTGTAAAGTTGATGATTTTTGTGAAAATGCTAAAAACAGGGTAAATTTAGCCCACTTTTACAAAAATATGCCTTCTGGAAACTGTTTTAAATTATTTTCATTAGAAAGAGCATGTTTTAACCCCCCTAAAAAAGTAGGATTGGTTTTTCATCCCTGGTATATAAGGCCTTAGAAATAGGGACAAAGTTGAGAACGTTTCTATCACATGCTGCTATCGCAATATCGCATGCATTCCATTATTTTTCATCTTGTTTGTTTTATACATGCATTATAAGTACCTAAATTGCGTTGATCCATGGTGACATTGTCACTACCAGTTCAGAAACTTGAACCAGTAACCCCATCGCCATAGGGTTCACGCTCGATAGCCGTGCAATACCAGCCACGGGTGGGTTTCTTGGTTGAGGATCCCAAGCCTCTAGTTTGGTTTCATCGTTAAGGTTCCAAAGCCTTGTATGGGTATCTGTCCGGTTCCCAAGCCAATGATTGGGCAGCTTATTCTAGGTTCCTAAGCCTGAAGTGGGTATCTTTCATGGTTCCCAAGCCGAAGTCCATGATGTTTGTATGAATTGTCAAATTCCAACTATTGCTTACTTATTATTGAATTTAGTAGCCACTTTCTTCAGTGTCACTTCTTGGAATTCATACTGTCGGCCTGGTGACATAACTGATGGTGCTAGAAGGTCACAAATAAGGTGTTGTGCTGGAACCCAACAAATATCTTTGAGTGTTATGTTGATGATTTTTTGAAAATGCTAAAAACAGGGTATATTTAGCCCACTTTTACAAAAATATACCTTCTGGAAACTGTATTACATTATTTTCATTAGAAAGAGCATGTTTTAAACCCCCTAAAAATGTAGGATTGGTTTTTCATCCCTGGTATATAAGGATTTAAAAATAGGGACAAAGTTGAGGATATTGCTATCGAAACGTCATATACTTCAATATGCATTTTTTTACATTGTGTCACTTTCCTTTCATTCCTGCTGAAGTTTAAAGTGTACAATTAATTTTTGTACGCTATATGAATCTGTTAGTCTGCTAGCGGTGGTTCTACACTGATGACATTTTTTAAATATTTTGTTAGTGCTGTCACGCGTCAGCATGTTTTGGGTATGGAATTCTGTACTGTTAGCAGCGGCGGTCGGTGACTAAATGTCCCGAATTGGCCGGGAAAGTCCCGAATTGACCGGCCTCCAGCGACCATTAACCGATCAAATACTGACGCCAATAGATCTGTTCAACTTTTGTGACAAAAACATTCACGGAAATAAATATATATATGTTCCGACTGAAGAAATTCAAGAAAACAGGATGTTGCAAGAAGAAAGATGAAAAGCTAGCACCACAATAGCTGGCACAAGAGATCATCACCAGTTTGTGCCAGTTGATTTGAATTCGATTTCTATCAGCAAAGTTTCAAATGACACAGTTAACTTTGTGGCCAAACTTTCCAATTCTGTCGATCCTAATTTAAAATTAACCGAACTATTTCCCGGTTGTTATGTTGCCTGCATTTATGACAATAAGTGGTGGGTAGGCAATGTTGTAAAAATTTCTCTGGAACAAAATGATGCTTTGGTAAAATTTATGTATCCGCGAGGCCCGGCTCATTCATTTTATTGGCCCGAAAGAAAAGATATTTGTTGGGTTCCAGCACAACACCTTATTTGTGACCTTCCAGCACCATCAGTTATGTCATCAGGCCGACAGTATCAATTCCAAGAAGTGACACTGAAGAAAGTGGCTACTAAATTCAATAATAAATAAGCAATAGTTGGAATTTGGCAATTCATACAAACATCATGGACTTTGGCTTGGGAACCATGAAAGATACCCACTTCAGGCTTAGGAACCTAGAATAAGCTGCCCAATCATTGGCTTGGGAACCGGACAGATACCCACACAAGGCTTTGGAACCTTAACGATGAAACCAAACTAGAGGCTTGGGATCCTCAACCAAGAAACCCACCCGTGGCTGGTATTGCACGGCTATCGAGCGTGAACCCTATGGCGATGGGGTTACTGGTTCAAGTTTCTGAACTGGTAGTTAGAATGTCACCATGGATCAACGCAATTTAGGTACTTACAATGCCTGTATAAAACAAACAAGATGAAAAATAATGGAATGCATGCGATATTGCGATAGCAGCATGTGATAGAAACGTTCTCAACTTTGTCCCTATTTCTAAGGCCTTATATACCAGGGATGAAAAACCAATCCTACTTTTTAGGGGGATTAAAACATGCTCTTTCTAATGAAAATAATTTAAAACAGTTTCCAGAAGGCATATTTTTGTAATAGTGGGCAAAATATACCCTGTTTTTAGCATTTTCACAAAAATCATCAACTTTACACTCAATTCCTGAACTAATGAAAAATATTAGGAGTGTGAAATTTTATATTCGTTAATCTTGAATTGATAAGTTATTATGTGCAAAATTTCACGTTTATCGTACCTTTACTTTCAGAGGTATAAAAAGTCAAACTTTAAAATTTTTTCGAGTTGCAAATTTTTTAGGCCAAGTTTGATCCAAATTTTCTTCACGGGAATCGCTCATGAAGATTTGTTTATTATTTTGTTTAATAGAGCGCAAAAAGTTGTATAAGTTGGCAAAGTTTTGTTTCTCTCAACAAAATATTGCCAGAGATACTGTGTCTCAAAGTTGCCGAAATCTCGGAGTCATACCATAGAAGGCTGCGGTATGGGGTCAAACAAATTACTAAATCTCAGCAAGTATTGCATGGATGAACGTAGAACTTTACCATTGTTCGTTGGGGACATGTGTGAATGTCCATACAAAATTTCATCGAAATCCGTGATGGTCGAGCATGGCACTTCTCTGAAATCAGACCACTTGACATGGAATGACCCAAAATGTTATTATCCAGTAAGGAATTTGCGAAATTGGGATTTTTAAGACATAGTTTAATCCGGTTACGACCCATTTTTTTGATTTCTGTAATGTTATTATAAATGTCTTTGTCTAAATTTTGTAATAACTGCCCTAAAGTGATTGGGTGTAAATTACCTAGATTTTTGTCTTTACTTTCAACATATAAAGTGTATGGACTAGAGCAGTGATTCTTAACCGGGGCGCCAGCGCCCCTTTGTGGGCGTTTTGGAGGTCTGGCGGGGCGTTTTTAAATTTTTAGCATTTAGGGGGCGCTGCAAAAGTTCAAGTGGGCATTGTATCAATATAGAAAAATAAGGTATGTTCATTTGCTCAATTGTTGCGTACACTGCATACATAACCATTGTAAATAATTGTGTAGACGATCGCGAATAACATATCGCGATCGGGTTACCACGTTGCGTCTGACTGTTTGGCTTTTGACAATTAGTGCCGGATATATTTGAAAAGATGAATGAAAATCTCCTGAATCTTCAAGGAAACAATATCAGCCTTATTAAAGCCAAAGGAGTTTTATTGAGGTTTATCAATAAACTCAAATTATATAAAAATAATCTTTGTCGGCGAGAATATCATCAGTTTCCTTTTTTACAACAATTAAAAGAAGATATGCTCAAGATTTGGAATCAAGATTGTAAATCAAGATTTGGAATATGTCAAGATACGCTCAAAAGGATTCTGATTTGGAAACATACTGTACCCACATGGACGCCCTTGTCGAAGATATGATAATACGATTCAAAGACTTGCAGAAACTTGTGATACCAGCTTGGTTAATTAATCCATTTTTATCAGACGTAGAAAGTGTCAGTCGTCAGTCAAAATTTAAAAGATCAGTTTATTGACCTACAAAATGACTATGTAGCCAAAATAATATTCAATCAATGTGATTATAATGCTTTTTGGGTTCGTTTTCGTCCTCAATACCCTCTTAGTGGAAAGAAGTAAAATTACCCATCATAGCATTTCCATCTTCCTATTTAGCAGAAAAAGTTTTTAGCGCAGTAATGCATATATTGAAAAAATCACGAAATCGGTTACAAATAAGCCAAAGAGGAGATTTGAGATTATGTTTGACTAAACTTGTTCCTAATATTACGAAATTGGTGCAATCACATGAGGCTCAAGGATCTCATTAACTTTTTTTTTTAAATTTTTTTAATACTTTTTTTTATTGAATTATTTTCTTATTCTATTTAAATATTATTATAATGTTGTATGTGATATTAATATGACATAAAAGGCAATAAATACATAATGTTTATAAAAATAATAACGTGTTTTATTTATATTTCTCATCATTTTTTATTTGTAGTAGGAACTGCATTGCATAAAATACATACCTACGTAAAGAAAAGTGTAAATTTTAAATTTTGTTTTTTGTGTGGAGGGGGGCGGTGGATAATTTTACTGTGGTAAAGGGGGCGATTCTTTCAACACGGTTAAGAAACACTGGACTAGAGTCTGTTTCATCAAATCTTAATTTTGTTTTTTCAGTTAAATTTGTTTTGTTTATATTAATATTTATTGACTCGGGCATGTCGCCTTCTGTAGAGGTGAGTTGAACGGAACTTGCCGGTACACTTTGCTTGTTCGCCTGGTGAACGACATTACTTGGCTCGCTAGATTCGGCTACAACTTGTCTATAGGGGAAAAATTTTAAGATCGTAGCGCCACGCGGATTTTTTTGAAACCATTCTAAATCAGATACCACTTGACATTTACTACGAAATAATAGCGAAAAGTGTATCAAAAAACGACAAAAAATAAATAATTGTTTGGGATTTTCTGATTTTGTGAAGTGACATTACTTGTAAACATCTAAAATACTACATTTTGTGATCTGGTTTTAAGTTATGACGGTTTTCCATTGTCGATTATTTTAACTATATTGGGGGAAATAATAATTCCCGTGTTGTTTACCAAGGGGTAGAAATCTACAATGCTGGGCATATAATATTGTGTGGAGTCACTGAAAAAAACAGAGAGTTCATAAAGATTTATGCATTATGCCTACAAACTTGTGCATTACAAACCCACACACAATAACAGGAATTTTCAAGATATGCGATAATAAATACAAAATTGAAAATATTTTTTGTAGTCACTATCATTAAAATGTAATGAGCAAACTTTGATATAAGGGCTCACTTTTTTTTCAATTTTTAAATTGTTTATCTAAACATCGCGTCGATTCCTAACCTCTTGCTTTCCCAATTTTGTTTCGAACCGTACGGTGTCTGATATTAGTGGAAACAAATGAAACGATATTTCCGGGTTTCTTCTTTTCAATGAATTGCACATAGGCACACAACAATATGTATTATACATTTTTCAATGATTATAATAAAACTTTAAAAACAAACTTCATACAAAACCAATACACAAAACGAAATGTTATCTGATGTACACAAGTTCATGAAACGCTCACCAGATGGTAGGGTGCTTAGCTGCAAATCCCTATACTCAGTTGAAGGCATAGAGCCCGCCTATGCCTTCAACTTACGGGAGATTTTGCTTTATTTAACATATCTAATAGTTGATTTTGTACAGATTTGTTAATTTTAATGTTAGTATCGGAAGTTGGTTTATTACATTTGGTCTTATAGGTCAATTTCTTAGCTTTAGGCCTACCTCGCGATCGCTTGGTTACCGTTTTGTAGCCTGATGTTTGATTGTCCGAAGTAGCGGACTCCTCTCCAGCATATTGCTCTATGGGACGACCTTCGTCCTCGTCCATCCCCTTCGAAAGGCCACCGATCCTGGTCGGTGGTTAGAATGAATTTGTCCCCACTTTTTATATTTTAGGAACACACTTTAAAGGCCGAACCCCACATGACCGCACCGAGCCCGTACCGTGTGACGGCCGAATGTTGAGCGTCGCACGGCGAGAGACTAACACAATGGAAACATACCGGTTAGTCCTCACCTAACCGCACCGAAACCGCACCAACATCACCGCATCGTGCTCGCACCGTGCCCGACTAGTTTAGTTTACTTTTTGACGGGCACGGTGCGGTTACGAACTTGATTGAACATTTATTTTTTGCTAACAATTTTTTGAATATTAAATAAATATAATACTCGTACATTTATTATTATAAATAATGAACGTAGAAAAATGAATTGAAGATTTTAGAAAGATTCCTGTGTTGTACGTTCAGTTTTTCTTGGAGTTTCAGTTCCAGTTGTTTGAATGTGTACATCGAAATTCTAAAATATTCGTAAAACTTCGTCACATCGCACTTTAGATGAGGCAGCAGCCAGCAAAACTCCTCTTCAACTCATCTTTTCTTCCATGCGTTGTGAACCCACATTCTTCTCCGATTTCTTCACCAATTAACATCTTCTTCTTTTAAAGGAAGTGTTACCATCCCTATTTGTAAAACTTCTTAATATTTTGTCTCCATGAAATAGCTCTGTGAGCTTCGAAAAGAATACTGAACTCCAATTGTGAGACAGACCGCACGGCCGACACACGGATCACGTGCGGGCAAGTGGGGTCTCCTATCACCGTCACCGACAGTCGGCCGACTTGCGGTGCAGGCACGGTGCGGGCGCGGTGCGGTCATGTGGGGTCCGACCTTAACTGAATTTAATAGTATATAACTTCTCACTGACGTACCGCTATGATTGCAGTTATAGGCACTGATTTAGAATCGTCTGCTTTGTTCGATGTCTAAACTAGTAATGAATACAGAGTTAAAATTTACTAAACATTATTACTACATATAAAATAATATAATTTTTTTTGAAGAAAGTAAACAGGAACAGAAAAATTTAAGTCTAGTGAAAATAAATATAAAACTAAATAATACTTAGTTTATTTGGTACGATACTGGATTTTTTTCTAAATTTTGTCTGTGCCCGCTAACTTCAAACAACTGTCTCCACATCCATCCTAAATTGGACATATGTTTCTATGGACTTTTTTACTCGGAATAGTTCATACTAACACTTCCTAAAATATTTACTATTCTTCCTAAAACTACCTGTATGTTTAGAATAGGCAAATTATTTTTAATTTATATTTTACATCCATATGTTTATTACAGAAACCAGAGATGACTCTGCAGATGTCGTATTTCATGGTAACAGTAACATAGAGGAGATTTACATCAAGTCTGAACCTGTACATTTCAGTGAATGTAAAGGAGATGTATTGGAGAGTGCATCTGTCGCAAATACTGGTCAGTAGAGCAGGTTATATTGATGTTTATTTTACCATTGAACTGAAAAGTTGGCAAAAATAAAAACGGTGAAAGTGTGTGTCTGACTGTTGGACAGAAAAACACATTATCATTATAGCTAGCGTAACCTACTCTTCGGGCTGATAAAAATAAATTAATAATAGACGTTGGATGCCAGAATTGTAACATAATTTTCCGCCTGATGGGCGTCAAAATTATTAGAAAATAAAACAAACTATATATATAAAAGGCAGTCCTGACTGACTGAATGACTGACTGACTGACTGACTGACTGACTGACTGACTGACTGACTGACTCTTAACCCCCAGCCCGAACCCCTGGGCCTAGAAACTTGAAATTTGGAGAGTATATTCCCTCAATGACGTTAGCACCCACTAAGAAGGGATTTTTCGAAATTCGACCCCTAAGGGGCGAAAAGGGGTGAAATGCGATTTCACGGATCCTTTAATATCTCTTCGGGTCGATGGGATATCGACTTAGTTTTTGCTTACAAAGATTATCCATACAAATGCCGAAAAACTTATTTCAGGATTTTGTCCTAATCAACCCCTAAAGGGGTGAATCTACAATCGGGGTGAATTTTACATCCCGACGTATTTCCTGTGTTTGTTGAGTTATAAGGTTTCTTTTTGGCACATATGTGTCTTTTTATTATATCTCGAAATGGTTTTGACAGTTTTTTAAAATTTTACCCCTAAAGGGTGGAAAGGGGTCATATGTGATTTCAAGGATTCTTTAATATTTCTTAGGACCAATAAGATATCGACTTGCTTTTTGCTTACAAAAATTACCCATACAAATACCGAAAAACTAATTTTAGGATTTTGTCCTTATCAACCCCAAAAGGGGTGAATCTACAATTGGGGTGAATTATACATCCCGTCGTATTTCCTGTGATTGTTGAGATGTAACATTACTTTTTAGCACATAGGTGTCTTTTTAAAATATTTCGAAATGGTTTTGACAGTTTTAAAATTTCGGCCCCAAAGGGTGAAAAATGGTGACATGTGATTTCAAGGATTCCTTAATATTTCTTAAGACCAATAAGTTATGAGCGATTTGATTTTTGCTTATAAAGATTACCCATACAAATACCAAAAACTTATTTTAGTATTTTATCCTAATCAACCCCTAAAGGGGAGAATCTACATTTGGGGTGAATTATACATCCCGTCGTATTTCCTGTATTTGTTGAGTCATAACATTCCTTTTTGACACATAGATGTCTTTTTAAAGTACTATGGCGACTACTTGATATTTGAATTTTATGAAATGGACATTTTTGCCTAGCAACGGCACAGAAAAATTGGAAATTAATTAACTGTCAAATGTCAATTTATATTTTGGTTTTTTATATTTAGTGAAACATAAATTGTATAATATATATTATAAATAAACTTATATATACAAATATACGACATTTCACTAAAGTGGTGACCCCGATAAAAGAAAACACTCAGTAAGTGCAATTTTAAACTGTAATGTCTCTCAATGAAGAATCGGGCAGTGTTAACCGCGTCGCATTACGCGTACCCCCGTTTTGGCCCACTGATCCAGCACTCTGGTTTGCTCAACTAGAGGGCCAGTTCCTCATCTATGGAATAACAAGCGACATAACACGATACGGCTACGTTATTGGACATCTAGAGGCTAAGTATGCAGCCGAAGTGAAAGATATCATCATCTCACCACCCACAAATAAAAAATACGACAAAAAACATGACAGTTGCTCGAAAGTGAGGAGTTGGGAGATCGTAAGCCGTCCCAATACCTTCGACGCTTGAAAGACCTTGGCGGCAACACTATTACAGATAACCTGTTACGCACGTTGTCGATTGGTCGTTTGCCGAGCCATTTACAGGCCAATTTCTGGCAACACAATCAAAATTGTCTCTGGATGACATCGCTAGACTGGCTGACAAGATTATGGAAGTCTCGACTCGAACGGACGTAGCAACAGTAGCAACATCGAGTGCTTCGAATATGGTAACCGAGCTGATGCAGCGTATGGAAGCACTGCAAAATCAAGTTGCCGAACTTCAGCGTTCTTCTAGGCGACGTTCACCAGCACCCTCACGATCACGATCACGATATCATTCCCGTGATCGTTCTAATGGGCGAATATGCTGGTACCATCACACATTCGGTGACAAGGCACAAAAATGTACAGCTCCTTGCTTATATACATCGGGAAACGCCCCGGCCAGTCATTGAACGCGGCGGACAATGACAACGGCCCACCTATTTCACGCCGACTTCTTGTAACCGATCGACTGACGAATCGTAGATTCCTGATTGACACCGGCGCTGATTTATGCGTTTTTCCACGGTTTGCGACTAGTGGCCGCCGAATGAAAACAACATACGAATTGGCAGCAGCAAATGGGACCAAAATCGCCACGTATAGATTTATTTTACTCCGGCTTAATATTGGCCTACGTCGTGATTTCTCATGGCACTTCATCGTTGCTGACGTGTCAAAACCCATCATTGGTGCTAATTTTTTGACACACTACGGGCTACTGGTTGATATGAAAAATAAGCGACTTATCGACAGCGAGACAACGTTATCTGCACCCGGTCAACTTTCCAAAATGGAGCCGAACCAGGTCAAGACGGTTACTGCAGCAGGAAAATTTGGATGTTTACTCGACAAATTTCCCAACATCACAAAGCCCAATGGAATTTGTCAACCACAGCCGAAGCATTCCACATTGCATCACATCCGAACGACTCCTGGACCTCCAGTATCTGCAAAACCCCGGAGACTTGCACCAGACCGACTTATAGCAGCTCGTCTTGAGTTCGAGACCATGGTAAATATGGGGATTGCACGACCATCCGACAGCCCATGGGCCTCACCCCTACACATGGTACCCAAAAAAGGTAAGGACCAGTGGCGTCCGTGCGGCGATTACAGAGCCTTGAACGCTCGCACAGATTGCTACCCGGTACCACATATTGAGGATTTCTCCCACGGATTGTCCGGCAAAAAGATTTTCTCAACTATCGATCTAGTGCGAGCGTATCACCAGATTCCAGTACACTCAGGTGACATTCCAAAGACAGCTATAACGACCCCATTTGGTTTATTTGAGTTTCCGTTTATGTTGTTTGGACTAAGAAACGCAGCTCAAACGTTCCAAAGATTCATCGACCAAGCTCTTAGGGACTTAGATTTCACATACGCGTATATTGATGACATCCTAGTTGCGTCTACGTCGGAGGAAGAACACCAACAGCACCTCCATCGACTTTTCACTCGCCTTGACGAGTATGGTATTTTGATCAACCCATCAAAGTGTGTACTCGGTGCACCAGAGGTGACATTCCTTGGGTACACCGTCACATCTGCCGGAATTACACCGCGAAAAGAAAAAGTTCAGGATATTATCGATTATCCGCAACCCGAGACAATACAACAGCTTCGTCGTTTTCTCGGCATGGTGAATTTTTATCGACGTTTTATTCCGAAAGCAGCAACGTCACAAGCTCCACTGAATAAGTTTTTAGAAGGCCGAAACCGCAGAGGAAAGCAAGTTCTGGAATGGACGCCAGCTGCTACTCAAGCATTCACAGCCTGTAAGCAAGGACTTGCACAAGCCACCCTACTTGCACATCCTAATCCAATTTTATCATTGGCAATATTTTCTGATGCGTCCGAAACTACCGTAGGTGCTACTCTACAACAGAAAGCACCGCAAGGCTGGCAACCGTTAGCTTTTTACTCGAAAAAGTTCAATCCAGCACAAAAGAAATACAGTGCATTCGATCGAGAATTACTGGCAATATACCAGTCAATAAAGCACTTTCGACATATGGTTGAGGGCCGCCAGTTTTTGGTATACACGGATCACAAGCCTCTGACATTTGCCTTTCGTCAAAAGCTAGACAAGTACTCACCCAGACAGTTCCGCCACCTGGATTTCATAGCTCAGTTTACTACTGACATCAGGCACATATCCGGCCAGGATAACGTCGTAGCCGATGCTCTATCCAGGATCTGTTCGCTTTCGCAGACGATAGATTACAACGCGCTGGCCCAGGCTCAAAAAGACGACGCTGATCTCCGAAACTGTTTAAAATCTTCTACATCCGGACTGCAGTTAAGGAAGATTAAGGTGCCTGGTTCTACAGAAGAATTGTACTGTGACATCACAACAACAAATGCACGGCCTTTCGTGACACAGCAATTCCAGCGTCAGGCTTTTAAATCCATTCATGACCTCGCTCATCCTGGTGTTAACACAACTGTCAAAATGGTAGCGGAAAGATTTGTATGGCCTTCCATGAGGAAGGATTCTCGAGATTGGGCTCGCAGTTGCATCGAATGCCAACGCAACAAAGTCACTAGGCACACCCGTGCCCCACTTGGTACGTTCCAGCTACCTAGCTCGAGATTTGAACATATACACATTGATCTCGTCGGTCCGCTTCCACTTTCTTCAGGTTTCCGTTATTGTTTTACCATAGTGGACCGTTTCACCAGGTGGCCCGAAGCCATCCCACTTGAAAATATGAAAGCAACTACGGTAGCAACCGCTCTAGTGACACATTGGGTAACCAGGTTTGGTGTTCCTGCTCGTATCACCTCAGACCAAGGACGACAGTTCACGTCTCAACTTTTTAAAGAGTTGAACTTGTTGCTCGGGACACAACATTACAAGACCACGGCATATCATCCCGAAGCAAACTCCATGGTGGAGCGTTTTCATAGGCAGTTCAAGGCCGCTCTACGTTGCCACGCTAGCAACGACTGGGCGAAGAATTTGCCTAATGTCCTTTTGGGAATACGCGCAGCCTGGAAAGACGATCTCCAAGCGACATCGGCTGAACTTGTTTACGGAGAAAATATTCGACTTCCTGGCGAGTTCCTTGTTCGTCAACTACATGCAGAAGCAGCGCCCAACAGCGATTTTATCTCACAATTACGCCAGCATCTCCGTGAAATTCGACCGAAGCCAGCAAGCCGACATGGAGAAAAATCAATTTTTGTTTTTAAAAATTTGGCTACTACATCACACGTTTTTGTGCGAATTGATGCAGTCAGAACTCCACTGCAACCTTATTACAACGGTCCTTACAAAGTTATAAAACGGAAAGAAAGGACTTTCATTATAAATTTGCATGGAAAAGAAGTCGCAGTTTCAATCGACCGTCTGAAACCCGCATATGTTCTTGCTGAAAACTTCTTAAGCGACACATCAGAAGTCAGAAGCCAGCCATCAAAGACAGTCGACGTTAAAAATGACGAAGACATCTCGAAAAAACGTTCTAGTTGCAGGATACGTTTTATTTCGTGATATATTTTCGAATAACGTTTATCACTGGCAAGGGGGTGCTATGACGACTACTTGATATTTGAGTTTTATGAACTGGACATTTTTGCCTAGCAACGGCACAGAAAAATTGGAAATTAATTAACTGTCAAATGTCAATTTATATTTTGGTTTTTTATATTTAGTGAAACATAAATTATATAATATACATTATAAATAAACTTATATATACAAATATACGACATTTCACTAAAGTACCTCGAAATGATTTTGACAGTTTTTTAAAATTTCACCCTTAAAGGGGTAAATGGGTATTTTTTATTCGATAGAACGTTTTTTGGACATAGATACATGAAATTCGCAAAATATATTCCACTAAGAAGAGATTTTTCGAAAATCGATCTCTAAGGGGTTGAAATATGATTTCAGGAATTCCTCAATATTTCTTAGAATCAATCAGATATCGACTTGGTTTTTGCTTACAAATGTTACCCATACAAATGTTTGCAAAAGAAATTCAGGATTTTGCCCTAATCAACCCCTAAAGGAATGAATCTATATTCGGGGTGAGTTATAGAAACTTACATAGGTTTCTATTAAATAGAAACCTACATAGCTTTCTATTTAAAATATTTAGTAAGCGTTTTGACAGTTTTTTAAAATTTCATCTTTAACGGGGTTAATTGGTATTTTTTATTCGATAGAACGTCCCTTGACATAGAGACATGAAATTCTGGAAATATATTCCCTCCATGACGTAAGTTCCCACTAATACGGAACTTTTCAAAATTCGATAATAAGGGGGTGAAAAGGGCTGAAATGTGATTTCACGGATTCCTCAATATCTCTTAGGACTATTGAGATATTGACTTGGTTTTTGCTTACAAAAGTTACCCATACTTAGTTAAACTTAAACTTATTTTAAAATTTTACCCTAACCAACCCCTAAAAGAGTGGATATGCATTCAGGGTTTAGAACTGTTGTATATCAGTATAAATAAATTAACATATTTATTTAACTGTAATATTTATTAATAATTGATAATTACAGATTCTATTTTTTAATGTTTTATAATTAAGCTTGTCATTTATAATGCCTACTTGTATTACATTGTTAGCAACATGTATATAACATCCTCCTCATTAAAACAAATACAAAATAATTCAGTACAATTCTTATTTACTCTGGGAATCGTTTTGGTTTAACGATAACTCTTCCACTTCTAGTTCTCACTTCAGTTTTAGATGTATCATTATTATTTAAAGATATATCATTATTAAGTGATATATTTTCTTTATCGTCTCTAAGATTATTAGTAGAGTTATCGTTAATTACATCTTTATCATTTAATTCATCTCCAACAAATCGTTTATAAAAATGAGGTTCGTTATAAGATTTTCTGAGATGAACAGAGTTTCGTCTAAGTAATTGTTCATTTTCATCTTTAACAATATAAGACCTAGGTTCATCTAATTGTTTAATTATATGACCAGGTACCCATGTCTTATTTTTCTGAATAACAACATTTTCATTAGGTTTAAACTGTTTTCTAGCTTTTGCATTTCTATCATACTGTTGTTTATATTTAATCTGATTGTCCGTTAGTTTGTTTTGGGTGTTTACGCTAATTTTAGGTTTTAAATGTTTTTTCTATATAGGTACAACAGTTCTTAATAGTCTCGACATAAGTATCTCTGAAGGAGATTTTCCTAACGTAGGAATTGGTGTGCACCGATACTCTAATAGGAATTCATTAATATCTTTTCCTTCCTCTGTTGATTTTTTGATTATGGTTTTTGCAATGTGTACACCTTTTTCTGCCATTCCATTTGACCTTGGGTAATTTGGGCTCGAATTAACTACTTTAATATTCCAATTATAAGCAATTTTTTTAAATTCATAGGACCCGAAAGGCATGTTATCTGCTACTATTGATTGAGGTACCCCGTGTGTACTAAATATAATTTTTAGTATTTCGATAATTTCTTTAGCGTTTTTAAATTTTAATTTTTTTATTTCAAGCCATTTAGAGTAATAATCTATTAGAGCCAAATAATCAAAGCCTTTGCAAGTTAAAATGTCTATTGCAATTTTTTCAAATGGTAATTTTGGTACTGAGTGTGGTATTAGTGGTTCTTTTGTATTTGAAGATCTATATTTTTCACAAATTCTGCATCTTAGAATTTGATTTTCTATTTCATTATTTAATCCAGGCCAGTAAAATAATTTTTTGGCACGTAATTTTGATTTTGTTATTCCGTTATGACTTTTATGTAATAATTTTAAAAAATCTGTTCGGAGTTCTGTAGGAACTATGATTCTATCATTATAGTATGCTATATTATCATTAACTGTAATATCATCTTTGATTTTCCAGAAATGTCTTAAATTTTCTGGTACTAATTTTTTATTTACTGGCCAACCAGTATTATAGTAATTTATGATTTGACTTAAAATAGGATCAATTTTGTTCGCTTTAGCTATGGTTTCATCTGTAATAATTTTCGAATTTAATTTTTGGATACAATGTACAACACCAGGTATATTAATTTCATCTTTAAATTTTTCATCTAAATAATCTCTCGACAATAAATCAGCAATCAGCATTTTCTTACCAGGTAAATATTCAATTATGAGATCATAAATCATTAATTTTAGTTTAATTTTTTGCATTCTGTTGGAAGCAACTTTGGATAGTTCTTTAGTGTGTATTTTTACGAGGGGCATATGATCTGTTAAAATTTTTACTTTGTGACCATAAATATAATCATGGAATTTGCGACAAGCAAATAATATACTTAGATATTCTTTCTCTATTTGTGGGTAATTCTGTTCTGTTTCTGTTAATGTCCTCGACGCAAAAGCAACAGGTTTTCTATTTTGTAATAATGAGCAGCCTAATCCACTCTTAGATGCATCACACTGAATTACTATGGGATGTTTTGAATTAAAATTAGTTAAAATAGGTGGTTTTACTATAAAATCTTTCAAATTATTAAGCGTTTTGGTGTGCATTTCGGTCCAGAGCCATGGGGTATCTTTTTTAAGTAATTGTCTTAATGGCTCTGTTAGTGAAGACATGTTTGGAATGAAATCTCTTAAATAATTTATCATCCCCAATACTCGTTGAAGTTCTGTTTTGTTAGTTGGATTTTTAAGGTTATTTATAGCACTTATACGGTTAGGATCTGGTTGCATGCCTTTTTCATTAAATATTTGTCCTATAAATTTTATTTCTTTTTGTTTATATTGCAGCTTATCTGCATTAAATTTGATATTATATTTTAAGGCACGTTTGATTACTTCATTCAAAGCTACATCGTGTTCACATTCATCGTTAGTTGCTATTAATATATCATCAAAATATATTACTACATTATTGATGTCTCCAAAATATTTAATAGTCATCTTTTGGAAGACATCTGGTGCACAAGCTAGACCAAATGGTAGCCGTTTAAATTTATAATATCCAAAAGGCGTACTAAAGGTACAAATTTCTGAGGATTCTGTGTCAATGGGTATTTGCCAAAATCCATCCTTAAGATCTATAACAGTAAAAAGTTTTTTATTACTTAGTTGCGCTCTTATTTCATCAGCCTTAGGTATTAAATAATATTCGCGTTGTATGACTTGGTTTAAATCAACCGGATCTAAACACAACCTCAATTTTTTATTAGGTTTCTCGACAATAACTAAATTGCTAGCCCACTGTTTCGGACAATCTACTGGTTCTATTATATCTTTCTTTACTAAGCTATTTAGTGTATTCTTAAGTTCTTTCTTAATTGAGTGAGGTACTCTTCGAGGGGGTTTTATAGTACCTTTTACATTACTATTAATTTTAATTTGATACTTTTCTGGAAATGTACCTATACCTTTAAAACATTCTTTATTTTGTTGTAAGAACATTTCTTTATCCTTAAAAACACTAATACTCTCTGTTCGGCTTATCAGATTAAATATTATACAACCCGGTAAGCCTAATATGGGTTTCGATTCCTTACTATTAATAACTATAAAAGTTAGATTTTTAATTAAATTTTTAAATTCACACTCTACAGTAATTTTTCCTATAGTTTTTATTTTGAACCCGCCATAAGCTTGTAGTACTGTTGAGCTTTTACTTATTTTATTACTCAGCCCTAACATTTCTACAGTTTTTATATTAATAATATTAACTTCGGCACCTGTGTCTAATTTGAATTTAATATTAATATTATTAATTTTAATCTTCACATTCCAACTCAGTTCATTAACTGATTTTATTTTATTTTTACTATTAGACACAGTCCCTAAAGTTTTTACAGTACTTACAGTTGTTACTGTGAAACAATCAGACTCATCAGTCTCGGTACTACTACTATTTCTTTCATGTAGTACTTCTTTTACCATTTTTTTAAACTTACAACCTACAGTGAAATGGTTCATTTTTTTACAGTTATTGCACCTCTTCCCGAAGGCTGGACACTGAAACATTTTATGTTTATTGTTACACTTTTTACATAAATACGTTTCAGTTTCTTGAGGCTTTTTATCCTTTTTTCTCATGGAGTACTTCTTTTCTTTTTTTTCTCGTTCAACCGAACTTGCGTTGACAGCCTCTTGATTACCTATGGCTTTCACCTGAATCTTGCTCACTTCAGCAGCTCTGCAGATTTTTATTGCATTGTCCAAAGTCAACTCACTTATTCTTAGCAGTCTTTCTTGTACTTCTGTTTTCGTTATTCCTAACACTATTCGATCTCTTATAGCTTCAGATTCATCTTGAAAATTACATGTTTTACTTAACTTTGTGATTGTTGTTAAATAATGTTCAAATGATTCATTTTCTTCTTGTGAACGATTATAAAATATGAATCGTTCATATATGACATTTCTTCTGGGTTTGACATATTCATTAAAAGCTTCGATAATTTTTTTATCATCATTCGCATCTTCTTCAGATAAATTGAAGGTTTCAAATAATTCTACGGCTTCTTCTCCCATTAAATTTAAAAGCATTGCTGCTTTATTTTCTTTTGGACTATTGTTTTTGTTTGTAGCCAAAAGGTATCTTTCAAAAGATTTCTTAAATTTAGTCCAGTTATTGTTTATATTACCCTCTAGCTCTAGAGGCTTTGGAGGTCTAAAAATAGCTTCTATTTTATGTTATTTTACGGTTTTTTTTTTTTTTTTATTTATTTTATTTGTTCACCACGTGCTTTTTTGTAATGTTAGGTTTTATACTTCTTACTTGTCTATTTAATTAATTATTAATTCTGTTCTTTCGTCCGCAGCGCCATGTTGTATATCAGTATAAATAAATTAACATATTTATTTAACTGTAATATTTATTAATAATTGATAATTACAGATTCTATTTTTTAATGTTTTATAATTAAGCTTGTCATTTACAATGCCTACTTGTATTACATTGTTAGCAACATGTATATAACAAGAACCCTTCGTATTTCCTTCGTTTGTTGAGTTATTACATTCTTTTTTGGCATATATGTCTTTTTAAAATATTTAAAAAGTTTGACAGTTTTTGTTTACTCAGTTTGACGTAAGAACCCACTAAGAGAGGATTTTTTTAAGTTCGACCTCTGTGAAAAAGAGTAAAATGTTTTTTCGTATTAAACGGATTCCTCAATATCTCTTAGGACACATGAGATATCGACTAGGTTTTTGCTTACAAAGGTTACCCATACACATGTTTAAAAACAAACTGACAATTTTACACTAATGACACTAATGAGATCGTCAATATACCGTAGCGAAGCACGGGTGCTCAGCTAGTATTAAATACAATATTTTAGTATTGCGTGAAAATAAACTGGCTGTGTTACTAAATTCAAATCTAGTGAATACAACATATGTGCGATTCTGGGAACAAAATGACTAGCTGTTGAGTATGAGATCTAATATCTAGGGGCTGGGAAGCATCTGCAAAAAAAAAAAAAAAAAAACACACACAGCCTAGGGGAAAAAGATAGGAAGGGCGCCACAGACTTAATGGTGCACCAGAATGATCGGTAGTAGGCCTGAACGCAAAGATGTCGGCTCGCATACAGGTTCCTGAGGAAAAGAATAAAGGAATTTTGACTCATTAATAATACAATAAAACACATCAATTATTATAATTAATGAATTTTATATTAGACAAATATCTCAATACAGAGAGCAACGGAACTGATTTCAGCTCGACAAATATATATTTTCTAACAACTGAGGTTATTTACAATTACCTATGAATCCGACAAATTATTATGCTTTCTAACGACTAAAGTTACATCTATCAAACGTATACTTAAACATACTACGCGTAACATGAATTAAATACCAATGGTTATGTATCCATACATAGTGACGTGGTTGGGCGCACGTGAACAACAGGTTCAACAATATGGAGAAAAGCCCTCCCACTGAAAAAAAAGAAGAAGAAAAAGAATAGGCCTCTACCCGACTCTGGGTGGACTTAACTAGACAGCGAGGTTACTGACTAGTGAAACTAAATTTGACCTCTCTCCTTCTCTTCATATCATTCCGAGTTAAAAAACTCGGAATGATATGGTCAGCGACATGGCTTGGCGTGGAGGTTAAGTTTCTCGGCTACCAATGAACTGGATCGTAGTGCAGGAGTCCTAGTAGCAGGTGCGAAAGTGCATCCCATTTGAATACTTCAGTTTTCAATATTCCAAGAAGACGAATTAGGTTAAGATCGACCTCGAAATTTAAAATTTTCCAAAAAATGTGTACTTTCGATGAAACTATGCTAGTAATAGCGGTATTTTATAGTAAAGATGAATATAAAACGTTCTCAGCCCGACGCAAAGAAAAAAGGCTATAAATGTGCCTGTCCACTTGAGATTACTCGCGAGAGTAACGCTCCATAGTAAATAGTAAATCTTACGGGCTGGTCCACTGGAGAGCTGATTTCGACCGAATGTACTCTCGAGAGCACCTGGCGAACTGCTCGCCGAGAGCACTTTCGCGAGAACTCTCAAGTCTGTGTCCGCTAGATCAGTTGTGGAGAGTAGTCAAGAGGGCGTAGTACTATAGAAAGGTCGCAGCAGCGTAATAATTCTAACTATTTCTGAAAAAAGTTAAATAAAAAAAGCTGCTGGATTAAGCCGTGGATTGATAGAAGAAGTGTTTTTGGCGCCGGCCATACACTAACACGGGAACTACAAATCGAAGACGCTCAGCAGTTTCGAATATAGTTCTGCTACAAGATGTCAAATAATTGGTCACCAGACGAATTAAAAAGATTAATTGACTTGTACGAAGTACGGGAAATTTTGTGGAACGTGAAATATGCCGATTAACGTGACAGAATGAAAAAACATAATGTTTTGAAGGAAATTTTATGCCCCCAAATTTAGAAAATTACCAACCTATAATCTATATTTTGTTAATTTTCTTAAAATTATTAATTAATTTATATTTAATTCAATTTAAAAATACAAATATATATATATATATATACATTTACATTTAATAGAATTGTTTCTTAAAGAATCAAAAACCTTTTTACAGCATATACTAAAATGTACTACTAATTAATAAAAAGATTCATACCCCAAATATAAAGGTAATATCCCTTTTTTAAAATTTTTAATATCTATATATTAATTTTTTTATCAACTTTGATTTTTATCAAATCCTTTATTTACAGGAACAATAATCATTTTTTGAGATCTTGTAGCTATTAACTAACTATTACTAAGCAGCTTATAACTTGAACTAGCAGACAGCTCTCGATAACACTCTCAGGAATTCGAACACAGTTCGTATTTGGCGAGCTACTATCGGAGAGGGTAGGGAGCACGTGTTCACTAGCGAGTACGTTGAAAGTAGTTAGCTCTCGGAGAGTAATTCGCCACTTTCCACGAGTTACTCTCAGAGGTGTGTCCATTGGCGAGTAACTGCTATCGAGAGGTTCCCGCCACTATTTACTCTCAAGTGGACAGGCACCTTTATAGATAATACAAGTATTTTAAAACATGTGCTTATAATCAGGTTATTTTTTTCACTTACATTTTTCTTCAAAAAATCCTTTCATTACTACAAGTAATGCATCAGAACCCTACACGACTGGTCTATCCACCAATTAGGCTTGGATTTTTAATAAAATCAGCATATTTCTACTGGATGTCAATGGATAACAATTTAAGATGTTCATCCTTTCCCAAAGTTCACACGAAAGAGAACGCAGAGAATAGTATATTCTGTAACAAGGTTGGAATGAGAAAATTCGATGCGAGTGGAACATTCCGAGCGCGAGCCGCAGGCGAGCGTGAGGAACCACGAGCATCAAATTTTCTCTTCCAACCGAGTCACAGACCCTACTTTCTCCACGACCACCAGAAAGAAAGAAAAATAACAAATAATTATTTTAACAAACATTTTATCTTAACAAATAATTTATATTACATAACAAATTAATCAATTAATTAAACTATTTTTTTAATTTATTATTTGTTTAATTTTAATTTAATTTGCCGCACATCGGCTACTATTTTAGGTTAGGAACTTATGTTGCATTTATTTAATGTAAACGTTGCATATATCTTAATGTAACCCTACAAAAACAAAAGACAACAAGCATGGAATAGTTATTCCATAACAAGTGATGGAATGAAATACACGCAAAATGCATAAGAAGATAAGTGCTTTAGAATAACATTCCAACTCTTGTGTTAGAATATTAACTATTTGTAGTCAAAATTGGTTTTAGAATTAGTAAATTCTATAGTGGTCGTCGAGAAAATGCTTTCTGGCCTTATCACCACCAAACGGCGTAGCAATATCTTGCGCGCTGACAAATAGTCCCGAAACAAAAGAAGAGACTTCGTTCCAGCGTGGCCAGGTTGGGCGATAAAACGCCGTTTGGGCTAATTTTTTTTCAGTTTTGCGACCTAAAATATAAGGAAGTCGCCGGGCGATTGTTTGGGCTCCTGTAAAATTTGTTTGGGCTTGTTTGGGCTCCTGAACTGATTTGGGTTTGAGTGAAATTGGAAATTTTCTGGCATTCTAGCAGTAAATATCGAGCTAAGAAAAATAGCAATAGACCCTATTATTATAGAATACTCGTAGAATATCTATTTAAAATTTGAAAATTGTAAAGAGCGTAGCGTATTTCACGGGCCTGGACCCCTGACAGGCGCCAGGTCCGACACCCGTTAAGTCCGCCACTGATTGGTATTTTGTATGTTGTACTGTGGTTGTACGGTATAGAATAAAAAAATAAAATCTAGTAAAAAGTAGACGTTCAATGTGATATTAGGTCGTCAAGGATGAAATTTATAGAAAAAAAAAGGCAAAGTTGGTTGATAACTTACAAATATAAGGAATTATTTTATTCATCAAAGTATGCACCCATATTGTCTATACCCTTTGGCTATTTAAGCGGCGGATTGTTCAGGCCGATGGTATAAAACCCTGGCGGACGAGGGTCAATGAATTCCTGGAAGGCCAGTTTTACAGCATTGCCGGAATTAAACTGTTTTCCTATTAAAAATTTGTCCAAATTGCGGAAGTAGTGGTAGTCAGTCGGGGCTAGGTCTAATGAGTATAGAGGATGATGAAGCATGAAGTTCCAACTCCAGTTCTTGTAGTTTTGCCACAGTCATTTGTGCAGTGTGTGGTCTAGCGTTATCATGCAATAAGATAGGAGTCGATCTGTTGACTAATCTAGGCTGTTTTTCTTTAAGTTTTTGCATTATTTCGTCCAGTTGGTTACAGTATATTTCTGCTGTGATCGATGAGCCAGGTATTTTTACCTGTACGAAATTTGGCGAACCAGTTTGATATTGTCTGCTGTGTAGTAACACTAGAGCCAAATACACTATTAATGTTCTACGATGCCGTAGTTCCACGTAAGAACTCATACTTCATAATGATTGCGAATTTCTGACCGTTCCATTTTCAAAAAAATTAATTTTTTAAATAAGTTTTTCATATTTTTATAGCATACAATGATTTCTTTAAACAGGCGAGATGTGTAATTTTCAAAAAAAAAAAATAAATAAAACAGAACAGTAAAATATTAAGCCAATGTCAAATAATAAGCTGTTAAAGTTGGCAATATTATTAACTACAAATTTCATCCTTGACGCCTGATATAAATACCCCATTTTGTATATTATACACTATCAGATGAATGAAGATTCATTCAGATTTTTGGGATTAACTGTTTATTATTTCCAAAAACGCACATCAGTTTTTGGCAAAACGTGCGTTTCTGCGAATAAAAAACACTTGTGCAGAAAAGCAGAATGAATCTTTATTAATCTAATAATCAGGGCCGCCGCTATGTTTTGCGAGGCCCAGTGCAAAATTAACAAATGGGACCCCTCTAAAATAATTTTTTTTTAGGTATTTACAAAATTGACCACCGCTCGCACACCACCGCTTGCACACCCACTCCGCCGGTCCTGCTAATAATGTATAATATACAAAATGGGTAAATGGGGTAAATATGGGAAAAATATAGATTTATTTTCAAGCTCTAATGAAATTGTCATTTTAAAATGATAAATTATCTTATCCTACAAATGTTATAAAATATTGATTTACAATGTAAAACGAAATGGTCAAAAGCCCCATTCCATCATTAAAAGTCACCAGATTTCAAAATGTAGTCCGCACCGCGTAAAGAAATGGACTATACCTACTAATTATATTTATTATTAGAAAATTGTTAAATTATTATACTATTATAAATCTGTTTTATTATTATTGTTTGTAACAAAAATAAAATTATTTTTATGTACCATTTATTTTATTACTTCTTTTTTGACTTTCTATTTCACATTTGGCTACTTTTGGGCTACCACTGGTTTACAAATCACTACTTAGCATGTTTGAATACTGGCAACCCTGCTTCGTTCCAAAATATGCCACTAGATGGCTTCTACAGACGTTAAACTCAAATTTTTGATGTACAGTCTGTTTCAAACGCTTAGGCGGAACTAAATGGGAATTTCGTTCTTTTAGGTTGTCACGACAAGGGACCTTTCTTGGGTTATTTCATTTTTCATGTTGGAATGTCAAAATTTAAAATTACAACAATGAAACCATGGAAACGAATGACCTATGTCAAAATTAATTATTTTTTTATATATTTTAATGACAAAAAAATAAATAAATGGGAAATTTGTATTAAGAATTACACAAAAAATCAAAATATAAAGAAAATGACATTTTAAAATGACATTTTAAAATGATATTAACCTTTACCAAAAAATGTTTATTAAAAGTATGATTTACAAAGCTTAAACAAAACGGCCGAAAAGCACGATTTAAGCGATGAAAGTAACTAAATTGCAAAATCTAGTTCCGCCTAAGCGTTTGAAACAGACTGTATACAATTTCAAACTGGATATTAACAAAAAAGTATTAAACGTTTATTTATGAAAATAAATTAACGTAACACTAGGTGTATTATGTTTCAGAGAGCCGCGTTGCCCGAAACACCTATTGCGTATCACCTACTGAGGACATGTTCCAATATAACTACAGCACTACTATTATTATCACTGAGGAGATTGACATTAAGTCTGAATGTGCAGATGACAGTGAATATGATAAGATTGCAGCTGGACAAGGTAAAGGTTAGTTATTAATTCAGTATTATTGCATTAGTTATAAGCTTTCATTAGTGTTATGCACAAATTCCATTTACTCAGTATATGGACAGAAGTACAATAGTTAAAAGTTTCGTGAGTTATTGCAAGTCCATAATCTGTTATTAATCTGTTATCTGTTATCCTTCAAATAAATTTAATTCGCATTCACAAAATAGACGACAAACTCAAATTTCGTAATATAAAAAAATACAGTGCGAGCGATAATTCTTAAGTCACGTGACCAGCAAAATTTTTTTTATCGGAATATATTGTTTTCTAATGTTGGAAGCTCTGAGCTCCTGTCAATAGATCAGTCTAAGCTGACGTCACTGGTATGGCGATTCACGGCCTGGAGGAATATCAAAAGTGTTTTCCTATATTGTATTATGTTATTTTCCCTAATTTTACAGTGGATTTATGTGCTTATAGATATTTCTTTTAAACTTTATTTGTGATTCTAATAATCTTTTCTCAAAGAACTACAAGAGTATAGATTTGATAAAACATTTAATTGTGGGTGATAAATAGTGCTTTTATATTAGACTGTTTTTAGGGTTTTGTAGGTATGACCAAAAAACCTGTATACCGTCATTTTGTCGTCTGTTTGTCTGTCTGTTCGGTAAAAATTGTAGCCAAACGGCTAAACCTAGAGAGTTGATATTTTGCATGTTTATACAACTCTTTGACCCGCACATAAAATACTAAAACATCTTAAAAACATACAACCCTAAAAATATAAACAAAAACCTGCTCATCGAAAAAAAAAAAAAAATTTTTTAACTTCTGATTAGGGTATCAAATGAAATCCTTTCGTACGTAGACTAACGATTGAAATTTTATTTTTGCAAAATTAGTCCCACACCTGTAGCCCAGATGGATCAGATTTTTTTTTTTTTTTTCGGAAAATAACGCATTTTTTTTGTTTTTTGCTTGACTGTAAAATATTTAATAACTTATGTAATACAGTTTTATTTTATTTTTTCTGTTTTTTTTGCATTTTTATTTTGTTTCTTGCATTTAATTTTTAAAAGCGTAAATTTATTAACCAGTGGAAATTGTTGAAATTGAATACACGAAATCAGAGGCGCGGAGTTATGACTTAAAACAACCAATGGAAGCCATAGGCGCAATTTTCAAAATCTTAATAAACCTTACTATATAAAAAAATACTACACATATTTAGAAACCTAAATAATGGTATTAGGCATTCGAATTAAAATTAACAAAAAAAAAAAAAAAATTAACATAAAATTTGTTTTGGCATCCCAAATAATCATCATTCACTTACTAAATACCTGCGAAACTCTGAAATGTGTGAAAATTCACATTGCACATCAATTTTTTTATAGGTTAAATGCATTTTTTTATATATATAAATTTTAATGATATTTACGTAATTTTGATGTTTGAAATACCTTTCTAATAGTGTACTATATACACAATTATGGATAACAATATAAATGTGAGTGATTATTTTGCTCAACTCGTCAAAAAAACAGTGATTTAGCAGACCAATACATGAAAAAGATTTTCCAAGTGGACCCCTTTTCAATAAAAACTGAAAATTCTAAATTTGAAGGGGATGAGTTACCTGTTATTACCCAAACAATTTTAATTATTTTATAGTGATTATTGTGCGGACTCTGCACTGACCCCAATTATGAATATAAATAAAGGTCATTGTAATGAGTCGGCAGTACTCATTATAGAGGTAACTATGTATGGAAGAAGGAGGTTGTACGGGTTGCAGACAGCAATGAAAACTAATCAAATCAGTTGACAAGTTTCGAATAAGTTTTATTCTTCATCGGAGCTACAATAGGATAATTAATATAAGTGTATATAACAATAGAATGTAGTGTAACAATAAGCGAAATTAGTGTTTTGGAGTATGTGTTTAGGTGTTATTTTGTATTGTCTGCATTTAAGTAGAAATGTTTTGCTAATTTCGCTTATTGTTACACTACATTCTATTTTTATATACACTTATATTAATTATCCTATTGTAGCTCCGATGAAGAATAAAACTTATTCAAAACTTGTCAGCTGATTTGATTTGTTTTCATTGCTGTCCGCAACCCGTACAACCTTCTTCTTCCATTAGTATCTACGGATACGACTACTCCACATTCAGTAACTATGTATGTACAAATACAGTAAATCAGTAAACGAATAATCAAGTATAACGTATCGTATTCATATACACGTATCCATTCCTCTTACATGGCGACCGTGACAAATATAAAATAGTGAAGTGAAAAATAAAATCTGTGCAATGGGATTATCCCCAAGCAAGGAGGTGAGCCAAGAACTCACAGAAAATGGTGCAGTTAATGCAAATTTCTTGGTACAGGAGACAAGAATACAGGTTGACGTAGACTTAAAAAGAATGTTCTACATTATATTTGTTACTAGCAGACCCGTTGCCAACAACGTTGGCTAACTGATATCCAGAGTTGGACAAATTGCAATCAAACTAATGATTGAGGATTGAGATTAAAAATTTAATTTTAAGACTTGATTAATGAGTAAAGTACATCACTCATAATGTAGTTATTCACACTGGTAACTAAATTAAATATTTACTCATTATCATGGTTAAATTTTTAGTTATGATTGAAACTAAAATCAGGATTGAGGTTTGATTTTTTCACTCTAACTGGTCATTGGAATTTAGTATTTATACATTTTAGACGTCTGACGCAGATTTAATTTGAGAAAAATTTGAGTGATATATTTTATAATTAATTATATACCTATTTGTATTTTTCGCCAACATGAGTGACAGCGATACTCGTGAAAGTTTTGGTGCATCGACTCGTTTAATATCTGAAGCATTCAGGAGCTTCAAACACTTTTCAGTAAGCCAATGATGGTAAAAAAAGAAATCTTTTATTTAAATCGAAAACGGTAGATGATACGTTTTTTCAAAATTCAATATATTTTAATATTTAGTTGAAAAAAAAACTATTTTGAGCAAAATAAGTTCATTGCTCAATGCATTCAATGCCAGCCTAAAGTTGAAATTAAAGAATATAAAAATAGTTCCTCGAATTTTATATCTCATCATAAAGACGATACGGAAACGATGTGCATTTAAAAAACATTGATTTTAAAGGTAGATAAACCGTTGTTCCTCAAAAATCAAGAACATTTACAGCCGGAACATTGTCACACCCAAAAATTTGAAGAACACATCATCAAATATTTTATTCCTCTAAGGTCGGTAGAGTGGTAAAATGTAATGGTCTTTCGAAAGCTGCAAGACGGCCGAAAATTATTGAGAATTTGGGTAAAAGGATATTATATGTAATATATAAAATGATCCAAGCGATTCAAATTTTTCTGACAAAATATCACAATATGATTAAAAACTATTGATTTGAAACTAATGATCAGAGAGCGGCATTTATATGCAACGGTACTTTTGCAATAGGCGTGCTATTTTAAACGTTATTTTAACAAAAAACCTACAAAAAACAAAAGAATAAAACACTTGTACCGCAATGAATTCTTATCTTAATAACGACACTTCATTATTTTGGGATTATATCCGAGATAGGTAATTCCGTTTACTCCTTTGCCATTGGTCAGATTTTGATAAGATATTACATTTTTATACGCTACACTATTTGTCAGCAGGGCACATTACAAATATATATAATTATATTTTATTTCTACAGATAACACATGTGCGCCTTTTATCGAAAAAAACCTAACTAAAGTACCGTTGCATATAAATACCGCTCTCTGCTAATGATTATCATTTAGTTAAGGATTTATGATTACATCCATTATTGATTGAATAAGGAATGATTAATTTAGTTTGATTACATTTTCATTAAAATTTTTAGTTGATTGAAAGTTTAGTTATATAATGCCCAACTCTGCTGATATCGAATAAAAATCAATACTAGCAGGAATCAATTATTAAAATTAATATCGTGTCGGGTATGGCCCGCGAGCCATATGCTGGACATCAATGATATAGCTGTTTCTGATTATACCTAGGAAATCCTAAAAAGCCGTTAAATGCGCGTCGTTTAAAAATTAGTATCGGACCGGATACGGCTCGAAGACCATATGCTGGACATCAATGGTATAGCTATTTCTGATTATACCTAGGAAATCCTAAAAAGCCGCTCAATGTGTGTCATTTAAAAATTAATATCGGACCGGATACGGACCTGCGGGCATAACATTAATTGTCACAAAATTCTTTGATCAAACCAAGCTACATACTGACTGGAGAGCTAAGAGCTATATTCTCGCTAAGTGAGCTGCTTGGTGGAGGTGCGTCATTCTCTCCTTCCACCACTCAGTTCGTGACCGACCGCATACCTCAAGACTTGCTAGCACCCAGGAACTTAGCGTTACGGTCTGACACACAGGAATTAGGGCATATATATATATATATATATATATATATATAGGAGACCCAAAAACTCGTAGTCTGTTTTTACTGTGCATTTTGGAATCCCTATGTATCAGCACAAAATTAACCAGCGAAAACTGTAAAGTATCTCGCCTTTTTCGGTTAGCATTTTCAAAGCCACGATTATCTGTCATTGTTCTCTCAACTCTTTCGCGATCAAGTTGTCGATTCCGTAATGGTGTTAAATCCTGCGACAAATCGCGCAAAAGAGCTTGAATTAAAGGGCTGGAATTATCTACTCCCAAGAGCCATTTCAAAGGTGTCGTACCAGTGTTTGTTTTTTTGTATTATGATATTCAAGACCAACTGAATTTTCTATATACCGCTCGACCATACTGACATTTTTTTTATTTCTCTACAGATCATTTCATTTTCTAGTTCAGGTAAACTACGACTTTATCTGTTATCAAGCGCATTGTCAAAACAAGTAAAATTAAGTAGAATGCTACGGTTCCCACTATTTTAGTACTTGTTGGAGTTCTCCAAGGAATGAAGAACAAATTTAATTAATTTATCTCCTGGCACTAAAACCTGCAATAACTGTATCAAAAGATCTGCACAAGCAATGTGCATTAATTTTAAATTCTCTCTCTCTCTCTCTCTCTTTATATTGGCATTTTCATCAAATGTTTACCAATAATTCAGACTTAAGGCCAAGACATATTTGACATCTTACAAGACATCTTTGACACCTTTCGCCTGCCTATATTTGTCTGTGTATCCACAAACACCACATCAGTTACAGACTCAACTTAGTACTCCTGTATTATTGAACCTGGAAGAACTAAAAAATTTACATTCATTAGATTTAAAACGTTTTTTTTTTTAATTTGTAACTCTGTAAAAGCTAGTTCTCTGAAATTTCAAAACCTTTTCTTTTTAGCATACTCACTACAATAATAACACTCTTTGAATTACCTTGTTAAGTCTTTATGCAAAATTCTAAATTACCAAGAACGAATTAGAAATAGCATACCTCATTATTCTCTTATTATTTGGTGCCAAATTGCCATACCATCTTTCGTTTATCCTTTATTTTAGCCTTGCAATGCTATCGGAAAATTTATTTGCGTCTTGTAGTGTAGTTCAGCCCTTACTATTAGTTTGAACGTACTTTATCCAAATTCATGCTAGAACATTTCAACTTCTACGCATCACTGTCAACAAACTACTTGGTCAATTTATAAGCTGCCACCGATTTCACAATAACAAATGTCAAGTTTTACGACTATAGCAATGACACATTTCAATCTTGCCGTCTAGTGGTCGTATGTAAAAACATAAAAGGTAACTCTCGTATTTCGCATTTCTAATATCAGTGATCCGCCGTTTGTCATTCTGAATACAAATTTCTAATTCTTATCTAAGTTTAAACTCAATCATCAGAACTTAGATCTCTAAACTCAAAACTCACATATCAAAATAGGATATCTTAAGTTTTAAAACTCTAATACAAATTTCAAATAATTGATCTCTTAACTCAAATCGTATTACTCTTAATTTTAAATAATTTTAATTGATCTCTAATTTCAATTATCAATTTCAACTATCAAATTTCAATCCTCATGACTAATTTTTATCGTTCGTCTCGTTTGTTGTTTAACCTTTTCAGTAAGCATCGACTAATACGTGCCACATAATCAAACTAATAAAACTTCTCTTACCATTTTACTCATGTTCTAACCATTACCTTCATACAATTTGTCCATAAATAGAATACCGCTCGTCCCCTCTGAATTTTTTTTTGTATTTCTTCTTCATTACAGGAACCATTTTATTCATTATCTAAAGATTTTCCTGCATGTAAGTTGTTTGTCCCTAAATAAAACCACGCTTGTCAATTTTGATAATTTTCATCAATACATTTGCTATTTCGTCTTAACTGCACCTCAATCTGTTGTCAATCACTAAGTATAAATTCTATTAGGAAATAGCTTTACCAGACGTAACTAGTTTGATAGCACGAATAATACCTGAAAAATTATAGCCTGAAAAGTGTTTCATCTAAAAACGTCGGAAATCGTTTTCAAACGTTTCGTTTTCCTTCCACGGTGGAAGTTTCACCAATGTGTTCCACCATAATCACTTATTATTTGCAATAATTGAAACGTATCACTTGCGTTTTTCACTTTCAAACTACTATCTTAGACAAACATTATTTTCATACCCATTTGTTCCATTTGTTCGAACGTTCGCCTTCGCAAATTGATTAAATAAGTTTTTCATGAACAAAATTGCATAATTAACTTTTGTAACTGTTCAAGCACACAAACTTAAATTCAATAATATCCGAAACAACGCAGACATGTAATAATTTATCACATCACTATTTGTCACTTAATCATCAAATTACTAATTTAAACAAAACACTACAAAAATGCAACAAAGCAAGATCCCAATAAAATAACAAAATATTATTAAGACGTGCATGATTCCCATTCACAAGCAGAAACGTTGACTCGATCCCACTTCTGATGTAAACAAATAAGGGATTTATTGTTTAAATAAAACTCAAGTTGTTCATAGACTATTTTATTCTAGGTATTCACTCTTACAACGTATGAAAACATCTGATCTCTCTATCAAACTCTACGTGTGTTTTATAAAAACCAATTAGTGTAATGAGCCGTCATCATTATCGTTAATGAGTCGTTATCATTAGTGGGTCCAGATTACGGATTGCATCTTGATAACATTTTATGGTGACGTAATAGGGCTTCGTGGAAGGCTAGATGCTAACATATATATAAAAATAGTGGTCTGAAGCTTTGTATTAAAAGTTATAAAAGCGCATGCCAAATATATATAAAGGAAAATCATAAGAAGATCAGCATCGAAGGCGGAGATATAAGTTCCGGTCCATTTAATTGTGCAAGACTTAGTGAAGAATGTGCGGTAGTGCTAATTGTGAACCTGTGTTAGTATAGTGCCACTCAGCAAAAAAAAAATGATTAGTAATGATAAATAAGTAGACGATTTATATTACAACATATAAACATTTTGATTATGAAATTTTAATTATTCGGTAAATTTTCTTTTTTTACATTTTTTTAAATTTTTCAAATTAATTATTACGATTTATTTTTTAAAAATTTTATTCAGTCATTAATGAAGTGGGACGAAATAGAGAGTTTATTATTGAACATAAAAGAGGATCTTTATAAGAAATCAAACGAGGTCATTAAAACTACTCGACCAAAAAGAAAAGTCTTAAGACAGGAAATCATCAATAATTTGGTAACAAAATTTAACGAATTCACTAATGTAACAAATACTTATTGGGGCAGGCTTAGTAAATATCATAAAACATCGGTTTTAAGGATATTTAATGAACTTATAGACAGAACCCACAGAGACTTATTAACGCACAGTGCCTGCACTGTGCGTTGATAAGCGAGGGAAAGCAGAGAGGCAGAGGAAGTGGTATAACGGGCACGCCACGTATAAGGAACAGGCTGAAATTTAAGCTGAAACCACAAGAAACTTGACTTTTAGAAAGAGAATTTAAAGGGGGTTGGGGAAAAAAAAAATTGAGAATACCAGTTTACTAATTTAATATTTTGAGCTATTTTTATAAGTGCGTCTATACTTTTATGTGTGCAATTATTGCACCATTTTGGATTAATTATAATATTTTGTATAATTTAATAATTACAGAATTATTGGAGTAAAAATATTTACATTTTGAAATAAAAATGTCCATGCGTTTTGGTTATATATACTTGTAAAATAGTTATGTAATAAAATTTGCATTATATAATAATTAAATTGTAATTATAAAGTTGCGTATACGCACCGTTGGTTATTAATGCTGTTTTGTTTTGCAGATAATGAAACATCTTCGAACACTCCAGATGAAAGTTATGCCTTAGTGACCACTACCAAACTTAAGGAGCCCATGAGAACAGCATCAAATAAATGTAATATATGTAACAAGACTTTTAAACGAGCAAGTTTCCTTCTTAAACATAAACAAGTACATTCTCAGCAGAAGATATTCACATGTGACCAGTGTGACAAAACATTTTCACGGATGGCAAATTTCATGAGACACAAACGAATACATTCTGGGGAGAGGCCTTTTAAATGTGATCATTGTAATAAAGCATTTTCACATTCATCAGATTTAATTAAACATAAACGAATACATTCTGGAGAGAAACCATATGAATGTAATCAGTGTAAAAAAACATTTTCACATTCATCACATCTCATTGCACACAATCGTATACATTCTGGAGAGAGACCATACAAATGTGAACAGTGTAACAAAACATTTGCACAATTGGGTTCTTTTATTAGGCACAAAAAAATACATTCTGGAGATAGGCCATACAAATGTGAACAATGTAATAAAACATTTACTGAAGCGGGAAATCTTATTAGACACACACGCGTTCATACTGGTGAAAAACCATTCACATGTGATCAGTGTGATAAAGCTTTTTCACAGTCTACAGATCTCAATAGACACAAAGGAATTCATTCTGGAGATATGCCATTCAAATGTATTCATTGTGATAAAGCATTTTCAGGATCATCACTCCTCAATAGACACAAAAGAATACACTCTGGAGAGAAGCCATTCAAATGTGAACAGTGTAGTAAAGAGTTCAATCAAAATGGGAGCCTCGTATTACACAAACTATTTCATACTGACGAGAAACCATTTAAATGTGATCAGTGTAATAAAGCATTTTCACAGTTGACTGATCTCACTAGACACAAAGGAATACATTCTGTAGAGATGCCATTTAAATGTGATCAGTGTGATAAAGCATTTTCGGGGTCATCACTTCTCAATAGACACAAACGAATACATTCTGGAGAGAAGCCGTTCAAATGTGATCAGTGTAATAAAGCATTTAGTCAAAAAGGGAGCCTCGTTATACATAAACGAGTTCATACTGGCGAGAAACCGTTTAGGTGTGATCAGTGTAATAAAGCATTTTCAGTTTCAACACATCTCATTAGACACAAGCGAATACATTCTGGAAAGAAGTAATTGAAATTTGAACTCCGTCGTAAAGCATTTTGTTTGACTGAATAATCTTGTAGTTACTTGATTTACTGATTGTAGCTTATTTATTTATTTATTGTGTTTGGGTGGCCAACAGAACTATTTCATTCCTAGAGACCCCCACTAATTACATGTATTATTGTAACGTGTTACATATTACAATATAAAATACTGAAATATTTTTACAAGTTTGTTTTATTTTTTACAATTTTATAAATTTATAAATTTCAGTACAAAAAAGAAAAGAAACAATGATTTATAAAAATGAGTAAATTACTCTATTCCTGTTAGTGTATCATTAACTATGATTTTAAAATTTGAGAACGACAAGAAATAAATATCACAATTGTTAAATAATGTATTGAACGCATGCATTGTTCTGTTTAAAGGAGAATTTTGACCTAAGTTTGAAGAAATTTTATAATTATAAAAAGTATTAGTTTTTCTTGTTTGAACGATTGGCATATTGAAATTAATTAGACTCTGAATGACAGTTGAGTCTATCATATTTATTACTATTTTATATATAAAATTCATATCCAGTTTGATCCTACAATTCTCTAGGGTGCAAAGGTTAAATTTGGCCAGGCAATTTTTATGAGAGGGCAACGGATCACATCTATAAAATTTATCCACATGATGATCGAATTTTAACTTGTTGTCGAAATAAATCCCTAGATCTTTAACAACACTGATTTTAAGCAGTGACGTGCCCCCTATTTCATATACATATTTTATAGGGAAATGTTTACGTGTGAATGTAATACTATTGCATTTGTTTATATTTAAAAAAGTTTATTAACCCTACAATAATTATTTAAAGTTTGAAATCATTATTCAAGTTAATGCAATCTAGTAAGCAAGTAATGACTTTGTAAATTTTTAAATCGTCTGCTTATAACAAAAATTTTGATTTTAAATACTTACAAATATCTTTAATGAAAACTATGAAAAGAATAGGGCTCAGATGGGCACCCTGGGGAACACCTGAGGTCACTTGAACATAATTTGAAATACAACCATTTATTGCCACTGCTTGTAGTCTGTTTGTTACATAACTTGCAATCCGTCGCAATAGATTTCCATGAATTCCAGCTTGTGACAGTTTAAAAATCAATAAATCGTGATTATCTTTGTCAAAAGCTTTTTTGAAATCTGTGTATACAACATCAACTTCACTAGAATTATCTAAAGAATTATTTACATGCTCAGTGAATAAAAGTAATTTTGTCAGTGTAGATTGTCTGATTTTAGATTTTGTGATAAAAAATCTGTAACAACACTTTCAAATACTTGTAAATATGTTTAACTTGGATATTGGGCGATAATCAGTGACGTCATTCAAAGGGCCGTTTTTGTGTATTGGAGTGATAATTGCCATTTTCCGTTGATCAGGAAAGATTCCACATTTCAAAGATGTATTAAAGATAATAAACAACGGCTCACTTAACGCCGCAGCACAGTTTTTAATAAATATTGCAGGAATGGTATCAGGGCCACATCCTTTAGTGACGTCGAGATTATTTAAACGTTTTAAAATTGAAATTTTACTAATGTTTCTAATGTTAATGTGATCTGACGTGTTAAGTGTGCTACTGGTGTAGTTTAATTTGTTGGAGGTGGCTTTTGGCACAAATGCTGAATGAAAATATTGATTAAAAATTTGGCAAACATCATTTTTGTTTTTTGCTTGGATGTTACCATAAACATATGTTTACTGTAAGTCTAAACATTTTTGTCTGTAATTTAAATTTATTGATTTAATAAATTTTCCAGTCCTTGAAAAAGGTCTAAAAAATTAGACCGAAATATCGGGTACTAGTAAAATTTGAGTTTACTTTTCTCCACCGCTATTCCCAAAAACATGCATAATTATATATATATATATATATATATATATATATATATATATATATATATACTAGCTGAGTACCCGTGCTTCACTACGGTATATTGACGGTTTGCCATCATCGTGTAATTATTATAAGTAATGGTTCTTTATAGATCACACTGCTGACTCTCTTCTCTCATTAAACATGTGCACGGGTAACTTTTATAAGCAAAAACCTAGTCGATATCTCATCTGTCCTAAGAGATATTGAGGAATCAGTGAAAAAACATTTTACTCCTTTTCACCCCACAGGGGTCGAAAAATCCTTTCTTAGTGAGTTCTTACGTCATATCGAGAAATGTACTCTTGGAATTTCTTAAAAAATTCTATAGGAATGAAATTTAAAAAACACAGAACACTATCGAAAGATTTTAAAAAGTCACCTATATGCCATAAAGGAATGTTGTAACTCAAGAAGCACAGGAGATATAAAGGGTTCGATGCTTACATTATGGAAGGAATATGTTCCCGGAATTCCATGTATCCAATCAAAAATATACCTATTTACCCCTTTATAGATAAAAAAAAAACGTTTGAAAGACTTTCTAAAGAATAGAAAATAAAAATTATATACCAAAAAGGAATGTTATAACTCAACAAACAAATAATTTACGAAACATTATATAAGTCGCCCTGATTTAATGTAGATTCGCCCCGTTAAGTGTTGATTGAAGCAAAATCCTAAATTACATTTTTATACATGCGTACTGGTAACCATAGTAAGTAAAAAGCAAGTCGTTATTTCATCAAGAGATATTAAGAAATCTGTTTTTACTCCCTATGGGTCGAATTTAAAAAAATCTGTTCTTAGTGGTTGCTTACGTCATGGAAGAAATTTACCAATGAAATTTAGGGAAATATAAAAAATGCAATTTAGGGGTCAAAATGAAAAAAACGGTCAAAATGAAATGATCTTGAAAGTAATGATATTAAAATGACACCTAAATGCGAAAAAGTACAACACAGTTATAGTACAACAAAGCAGACAACAAAACAGAAGCTACAAAGGGTTCTATAATTCACGAGAGCAAAATCCTGAATTTAATTTTTAAATACATATACGGATAACATAGTAAGCAAAATCCAAATTAATATACCATTGGACCTAAGAGATAATGAAGAATCCGAGGAAAAACAATTTATCATTTTTCATCCCCTAGGGGTCGATTTTCGAAAAATTCCATATAAGCGGGTGCTTGCGGCATGTGGGGAATATATTTCCTGAATTTCATATCTCTATGTCAAGGGACGTTCTTTCGAATAAAAAATACCAATTTACCCCTTTAGGGATGAAATTTAAAAAACTTTCAAAACGCTTTCTAAATATTTTAAATAGAAAATTATGTACCGAAATGGAATGTTATAACTCAGGAAATACAAAGGTTTCTATAATTCACCCCAAATGTAGATTCACCACTTTGATTAGGGCAAAATCCTGAATTACTATTTCAATTTTTTTTATGGGTAACCTTTGTAATCAAAAACCAAGTCAATATCTCATTGGTCCTAAGGTATATTGAGAAATCCTTCAAATCACATTTCACCCCTTAGGGCTCGAATTTCGAAAAATCTCTTCTTAGTGGGTGCTTACATCACGGAAGGAATATACATCCCGAATTTCATGTCTCTATGTCCAAGGAAAGTTCTATCGAATATAAATACACATTTACATTTAGAGGTTAAATTTTAAAAGACTGTCAAAACTATCTAGAGATATTTGAAAAAGACACCGGTGTGCCAAAAATGAATGTTATAACTTAATAAACACAGGAAATACGACGGGTTGTTTAATTCATCCCGATTATAGATTTCCTCTTTAGGGGTTGATTAGAAAACAATCCAGAAATAATATTTTCGACATTTGTATGGTTAATCTTTATAAGCAAAAGCCAAGTTGATATCTTATTTGTAGTAAGAGATATTACGGAATCCTTGATATCACATTTCAGACCTTAGGGGTTGAATTTCGAAAAATACCGTCTTAGTGGGTACTTACGTCATACAGGGAATATACTTTACGAATTTCATGTATCTTGTCCAGAGGACGTTCTATCGAGTAAAAAATACCCATTTACCCCTTTAGGGGTGAAAATTTTAAAAACTGTCAAAATTATTTAGAGATATTTTAAAAAGATACCGATATGCCAAAAAGGAATGTTATAACTCAATAAACACAGGAAATACGACGGGTTGTATAATTCAACCCGATTATAGATTTACCTCTTTAGGGGTTGATTAGGAAACAATATAGAAATAAAATTTTCGGTACTTGTATGGTTAATCTTTATAAGCAAAAGCCAAGTCGATATCTTATTGGTACTAAGAGATATTAAGGAATCCTTAAAATCACATTTCAGCCCTTTTCTCTTCTTAGGGGTGGAATTTCGAAAAATCCCGTCTTAGTGGGTGCTTACGTCATGGAGGGAATATACTTCACGAATTTTATTTATCTATGTCCAAGGGATGTTCAATCGAATATAAAATTCCCATTTACCCCTTAAGGGTGAAATTTTAAAAACTACCAATACCATTTAGAAATATTTTGAAGACACCCATTTGCCAAAAGTAATTTTATAACTCAACAAACACAGGGAATATGATGGGTTGTATAATTAACCCTGTTAGGAAATTCACCACTAGGGGTTTATTAGAACAAAATCCTGAAATAAGTTTTTCAACATTTATACGGGTAATCTTTGGGAGTAAAAACCAAGACGATATCTTATTGTTCCGTAGAGATATTTAGGAATCCTTGAAATTACATTTCACCCCTTAGGGGTTGATTTTCGAAAAATCCCGTCTTAGTGTATGCTGACCTCATGGAGAGAATATACTTTGCGAAAATCAAGTATTTATGTCCAAGGGATGTTCTATCAAATAAAAAATATTCTTTTACCCTTTTATGGGTGAAATTTTGAAAAACTGTCAAAAACATTTCGAGATATTTTAAAAAGACATCTATATGCCAAGTAGGAATTTGATAACTCAACAAACACTGGAAATACGTCGGGTTCTATCATTCTCCCTGATTGTAGATTCACCCTTTTAGGGGATGAATGAGACGAAATCCTGAAATAAGTTTTTCAACATTTATACGGATAATATTTATAAGCAAAAATGAAGGGGTTATATTATTGGACCTGTGAGATATTGAGGAATCTGTGAAAACACATTTTACCCCATTTCCCCCCTTAGGGGTTGAATTTCCAAAAATCATTTATTAGGGGGTTGTTAAGTCATAAAAGGGATATACTCCGTGAATTTAATGTTTCTCTGTCTAGACGACATTCTATCGAATATAAAATACCAAGTTACCCCTTTAGGGGTGAAATTTTTAAAAAAAGGTCAAAACACTTTTTAAATATTTTAAAAAGACACCTATATGCCTAGAAGAAATGTTATAACACAACAAACACAGAAGATGCGAAGGGTTCTATAATTTACCCAGACTATAGATTTACCCCTTTAGGGGTTGATTAGTACAAAATCCTGAAAAATAAGTTTTTCAACATTTATGTGGGTAGTCTTTGTAAATAAAAGCAAGGCGATATATTCTTGACTGTTAAAATAAAAGAAAAATAAGTGAATAGTTTTTTATAAATGTATTATTGATATATGTGTCTATATTATGCTTTGTAATTAAACTCTGTGATTGATTATTGAGCTAAATAAATAAAATTAGAACAGGTTACAGGCCCAGGCAACGTGAAAATAGAAATTTGCTCATTTTCATATAAGTAAATTAAAATTGATTGTGCCTGTGAAAATATTTATAGTTGTTTTAACTTGTGCAAGAAGATGTCTACAGATTACAAAATAAATGTGGATAAACTGGAAGGTCCTGAAGATTGGGCTGAGTGGAAATTGCATATCTGTATGGTTTTACGTTCGTATGGACTGGAGACAATAATTAATGGTGTACGTGAAATATACAGTTGCTTTGCCGACAGAACCAGAACCAACGCTTAAACAAAAGGTATCGTTTGTTGAGTGGCAAAAGGACGATGCTAAAGCAGCAAGTATTATAGCAAGTGCGCTAAGTAATTCTGTGGCTGAACTTGTATTGACATGTGTGAACTCTAAGCAAATATGGGATAAATTACATGCAAGATTTGAACGTAGCAGTACACAAAGACTAAACATGTTAATCGAATCGTTTTTTAAAGTGAAAAGGGACGAAAAAGTAGACATCAGTATGCATGTTGCCAAGCTGCAGAAGTTGTTTGTAGAACTAAATGAAGAATTGCAAAAGCATAATGAAAATACATTATCCGAACGGATGTTAAATGGTAGAATATTATCAACATTAGGAAAAGAGTATGATAATTTCAAAGATTTATGGGATACAATACCCTCAGAGAATCAGAATTTAAATTTACTAATAGAAAAATTGTGTACAATTGAATTGCTCGAACCAAATGTAGTGGAAGAAACGTCTGCCTTCGTAGTACACGACTCGAAGAAGAAGTTCCAGCAATATAGAAAAGAAAACACTATAAAGTCAAAGAAATTAACAGAATGTGCGAAACAGAAGTATCCACGTAATAAGTGTAAAAGATTAGGTCACTGGGCAGCGGAATGTCCACAGAAAAAAGGAAGTGACAATTTTAAAAGTCAAACAGACAATAATGCAACATTTTTTACACATGTTTTGGGTGCGTCAAATGATACATATGTCAGTACAAATAATTGGTATTGTGACAGTGGAGCATCTAAACACATTACACCAAATAAACAGTTTTTTGTATCATATACAAAATTTATTACTCCTGAAATAATTTCACTGGGAAAACAGGGAGTTATTATGTATGCTCATGGTCAAGGAACAATTATGATTCAAGCTTACCGAAACAAGGTCTGGCATAAGGCTGAAATACAAAATGTTTTGTGTGTACCTGATGCAAGTGCTCACTTATTTTCTGTAAAAGCAGCTGCTGGGAACGGCTACATCACTACAATTGACAGTAGAAGCGTAACAATTAAAAATAAAGTTAATGGTGACGTAGTGATGACTGGGTCATTACAAAATGCTCTATATGTATTAAATATGAAAGTAGTAAAACCTAAACAAGCAGTTCAGGTGAATTTAGTAACAGCATTCGAAACTCTACAGTTGTATCATGAAAGAATGGGACATCAAAATAAACAACATGTCAAACAAATACTGAAGAAAATGTACATAAATGTAGAATCCAAAGAAGAATTCTGCGATGGATGTGCATTAGGCAAAATGCACAGGATACCATTCAAAGAAAGAACAAATAGACCTACGGTCACTGGAGAATTAATACACGCAGATGTAAATGGACCAATGTCTACTGAATCGTTTGGTAAAGCAAAATATTTTGTTTGTTTCAAAGATGATTACAGCAAATTCCGAAGAATCTTCTTTTTGAAGCATAAGAGCGAAGTAAGTAATGTATTAGAACAATTTTTAAATGAAGCAAAAATAAATGGCCATACCATTAAGCAATTTAGATGTGATGGAGGAAAAGAATTTGATAATAAAATAGTTGCAAAACTACTACGCAGTAGAGGAATAGAGTATTTTATTACACCTCCTTACACACCACAACAAAATGGTGCAGCGGAACGAGAAAACCATACTATTGTCGAAGCAGCTCGTTCAATGCTAAATCCTAGTAAGCTACCAAGAGCGTTGTGGGCAGAAGCCTGTAATACAGCAGTATATCTGCTAAATCGTACTGGTAAGTCCTCAGTACTGGATACAACACCATATGAATTATGGTACAAGCGACCAGTTGGTAAAATTGATCATTTACGAATTTTTTGCACGAAATGTTATGTTCATGTGAACAAGAACTTTCGAACAAAATTCGATAATTAAGCTGTTTTTGGACACCTCGTTGGATATGTTAATGACATAGATGGATTTAGAATATGGGTTCCATCTCAAAAGAAAGTAGTTCTTAGTCATGATGTTAGATTCAAGCCAGAAGTCATCTGTACATTGCCGAATGATACAGTTGAATTTGAAATTGCTCATAAAAGGAATGAAAAGTATGATAAAGTCAGTAACCATGACAATGAAAAGCAAGATGAAGTCAGTAACCATGACAATGAAGAGCAACATTTATTTAAAAATGAAGAAATGAAAACGTCTAATTATGGAGGAAGTAAAGACAAAGAACATGAAGAGCAGAATATTGAATGCAGTGATAGCTTAAGAAGACAAGACAATGATGTTGAAGAAATAAGAAGAAGTAAACGTCAACGTAAAAAGCCATGCTGGATGAAAAACAATGAATGTACATATGTTCCAGAAGTTTTGAGTAATGAATATACAGATCCGAATTCATTCTCAGCAGCTATGGACTTAAATGAACGAGAATTGTGGATGAAAGCTGTTCAAGAGGAATTGAATTCACTGAAACAAAATGAAACATGGATTATGGTCGAAAGTCCAAAAGATGAACAAGTAGTGAAAAATCGTTGGGTTTTGCGTCGTAAAATAGCAAGTGATGGCAATATTTGTTTTAAAGCTAGATTAGTGGCTAAAGAGTATGTACAAAAACAAGGTATTGATTACAAAGAAACGTTTAGCCCTGTCACACGTTACGACACAATTCGAACTCTACTAGCTGTAGCTGCTACTTATGGTATGAAGCTGGGACAGTTTGACATAAAGACTGCATTTTTAAATGGTATATTGGAAGAAAAGGTGTACCTAGAACAACCTGAAGGATTTGAAGATGGAAGTGGAAGAGTATGTTTGCTGAAGAAAAGCTTATATGGTCTTAAACAAGCTCCACGATGTTGGAACAAGCGCTTTATTAAATTTATGAAGAATTTGGTTTCCAAAATAGTTTTGCTGATCCTCGTCTTTTCTATCGCAAGCGAAACAAAAATCGGTTGTACGTTGCAATTTATGTGGATGATGGTCTAATTGTAGGCAGTAATAAAGAAGAAATTGATAATTTCTTTAGAGATTTAAAGCTGGAATTCCAAATAACGAAGAGTTCTCTTCAAAATTTTCTTGGAATGAATATAAACTGTTACAAAAATGGTTCAATTTCTATAACTCAAGAAAATTATATTAGAAAAATATTAGAAAAGTTTCGAATGGATGAAGCAAATGCAATTTCTACACCAGTAGGACGTGAAGAAATTGACGTTAAAGAAACGATTTCAAAGATTCCTTACCGTGAAGCAGTAGGTAGTCTCATGTACCTAGCAATGGTATGGCGTCCAGACATCGCTTTTGCCGTAAATAAAGTCGCCAGAAGTATGGAAAAACCAACAATTCAAGACTGGCATCAAGTAAAACGTATTTTTCGATATTTACGAGGTACCATGTCTTATGGTATAGTTTACAAGAACGAAGAACAATTGAAAGTCTACTCTGATGCAGACTTTGCTGGAGATAAAGAAACACGAAGGTCAACTACAGGCGTTGTCACGAAATTTGCAAATGGTGCTATATCTTGGACAAGCCAATTACAGAAGGTAATTGGCATTAATAATCGCAGCCAGCGAAGGAGCAAAATAATTAATTTGGTTAAAGAGATTATTTTCAGAAATAATGCCTGAAACGAATATTAAATCGACATTGTATGTAGATAATGCTCGTGCAGTAAAATTAGCAAAGAACCCAGAATTCCATAAGAGATCGAAACATATTGAAGTACGAAATTTCTATGTACGAGAAAAATACTTAAATGGTGAAGTCAATTTAGAACATATTAATGGAAAGAAACAATTGGCGGATCTACTAACGAAGCCTTTGGAACGTGTTCGTTTTGCACTACTACGTAATACAATTGGCATACAACGAAAAGTCGATCTGTGTTAGATTTAAGAATATTTTTCGTTTGGAGGAAGTGTTAAAATAAAAGAAAAATATTATAACAAGTAGGCTGTTGTTGTCATGTACTGTTTTATGTTTGACAAGTGAATAGTTTTTTATAAATGTATTATTGATATATGTGTCTATATTATGCTTTGTAATTAAACTCTGTGATTGAATATTGAGCTAAATAAATAAAATTACAACATTGACCTAAAAGATACTGAGGAATCCGTGAATACATTTCACCCCGACAGGTCAATTTTCGAAAAATCGTTTCTTGGGGGGTTCTTAAGTCATAAAAGGGATATACTCCCCGAATTTTATGTTTCTTTATCTAGACGACATCCTATCGAATCAAAAATTCCAATTTACCCCTTTGGGGTGAAATTAAAAAAAACGGTCAAAACACTTTCTAAATATTTTAAGAAGACACCTTTCTGTCAAAAAAGAAGGTTATAACACAATAAACACAGAAGATGCGAAGGGTTCTATAATTCATCCTGATTGTAGATTCACCCCTTTAGGAGTTGATTAGGACAAAATCCTGAAATAAGTTTTTTTATATTTACATGCGTAATCTTTGTAATCAAAAACCAAGTCGATATCTTATTGGACCTAAGAGATATAAGGAAATCGTGAAGCCACATTTTACCCTTTTTAACCCCCTTTTCACCCACTTAGAAGATGAATTTCGAAAAATCCGCTCTTAGTGGTTGCTTACGTCATGGAGGGAATATACTCGCCGAATTTCATGATTATAGGTCCAGTGGTTTGGGCTGGGCGTTGATTATGAGTAGGTAGCTAAGCTACGATTTAATATATATAGATTATATTCGTTATTTTTTTATTATTATTATTATTTCGTATGACATAATGCCTTGGTTTTCAGGCCGCAGCTAGAGCTATTCTGGCATAACCTAATGACTACTTTTTACGGTGACCGAGCCCATCGGCTTTACATGCCCTCTGAAGCACGCCCCATATGCCCGAATATTAATTCGTTTAAATATTAAGAAATACAGGTATTCATTTAATGTAAAGCTAATTGGGACTATGGTTGCAATGGACAAGAATTTTTTTGAAAAATCTTTTGCCCGTACTGTATATTAAACTCACGATTTCACACTTATAAAGCGACTAAGTTAATCACTACGCTACTGGAACCGCAATTTAAATTTAAATGTTTGACAATTACCTAAGTTCTATTCTATTTTATTTTATTATGGCCTAGGCACACAGCCTTTCCGCCAGTTTTAATAAATACATTTAGTTACAATATATATTTTTTTTTTCATACAATAAATAATTAAATAATAAATATAAACAATATATATATATATATATATATATATATATATATATATATATATATATATATATATATATATATATAAATATAAATATAAATAAAATAAATTGAATCTAAATTTGAATATTGGAAGAAGTTAAAAATTCATACACAAGCGTAGAAGTTTCAGAAGAAGGGTTAAGTAAGATATTAGAAAGGGATATGGGACCGTTATATTTAATAGACTTAGATAGGTTGGTGTAGAGAAGATTGCAGTTGTATATGTTGTTGGGACAATTAAATAATACGTGAGTGGGATTGCCAGGTTGTCCACATGCACAAAGATCCGAGTCGATGACATTGATCCTGAAGAGATGGCTTGGTGCTGAGCTGTGGTTGAATCTTAGCCGACAGATAGAAGAGATGGCACCTTTGCTAAGATTCATATTATGGAACCAGGGGTGTTTCATAATAGTAGGCTGGAACTGGTAGTAATACTGTCCTTTAACAGATGACGATAATGTCCAATCTTCTTGCCACTTCTGCTTTATAGAGGGATTTATGATTGAAAGAAAGTGATTAAAATTTGGAGTTTTGATGGAAGATTCATGTGGAAGGTTTGCTCCTTCTTTAGCTAGTTGATCAGCTATTATGTTCCCATGGATATTGACATGGCTAGGGATCCAGGATAGAGTAATTTTGTAATTTTGATTTTGAAGGTCATGCATTCTTTTCTTAATCGTAAGCGACAGTAAATTAGATTTGGTATTAATACCTGTGGATTTTATAGTTTGAAGGGCGCTGAGTGAATCAGTTAATATAAGAGCCTTACTAATCCGAAGTCTACCTACTAAAGATATTGCATGATTAATAGCAAGCATTTCTGTTGTAGTAATATTCATAAATATAGGTGCCTTTTGTATAATTTTGAGATTGACATCTGATATGTATATTCCATAACCCGAACTTTCTGAACTTATAACTTTGGATGCGTCAGTATATATAATTTTGAAACCCGGAAACTGAGTGTGTAAAATTTCATTTAGACGCAAGTTAATGGTGTTGCTATCTGCATTCTTATTTATTCCCAGATTTAGTATGATTGGTTTTGATGATATTTGTGGTTCAAACGGCGAAGAATAGCAAGGAAGTAGATAAGAAGTTTGTATGTGTTGTCGCTTGGTTTCAAGGCTTGAATATTGTTGAACTAACAATGGTTTCCTTTTTTACGCCAGTAATTTGTATTATTGCACATATGCACAAGCTGAGAAATACCAGTTATAACAAAGTTATTGTCGACCATCATTTGTTTCGATATAAATTTAGAAACAATATATTGTGCTCTAAGATGTAATGGAGTCTCAACTGCTTCAACTAGCAGTGCATTGGTAGGCGTAGATTAAATGGCACCCAGTGCTAGCCGAATGGCCTGGTTCTGTACTCGATCTAATAGCAGTTGATTGGATTTAGTTAGTGGAGACATTACAATAAGTGAATAATCTATAGAAGAACGGATAAGTGAGCGGTATAATAAAAGAAGAGTTTGCGGGTGTCCACCCCACCATGTTTTGGTTAGCGATCTTAAAATATTCAAAGTGATTCGTGCCTTATTAGTGACGTGTTTAATGTTTTTAAGCCAACTAAGTTTCGAATCCATGATTATTCCCAAGTATTGAGTGTCTTTTCTATAGGTTTTGGAATGGTCATCAAATACGATTTCTGGGATTATAGTTGGAGTTTGACGTCTAGTGAAAATAACTGCAGTGCTTTTGCTTGGTGATAACGTGAAGTTGTGATCAAACAACCATTTTTTTAAGGTTACCATTGCCTGATTTAGCTGCGAAACTGCATGATTTAAATTTTTGTGCGAAGAGTATATTATGATGTCGTCTGCAAACTGTAAGGTTTTTGCATAGGGCATCAAGCAACTATGTAAAGATTTTGTGTAGATGTTAAATAGAATTGGTGCCAGTACTGATCCCTGGGGTACACCTTTGTTGCTAGTTTGAGGACCATATAAATTATTTTTGTCACGAATGTAAATAATTCGTTCACTAATTAATTGATGAACTAAAATGACATAATTGCTTGGAACCCCAATTTCTTCTAACACCGAGGATAGAATGCTAAGCGAACCGTTATCAAAAGCTGAGCTTATATCTAGAAAAACGGCAACTAGGTACTCTTGTTTGCTGTACGTGATGTTTATATCCGTTGTGAATTTGACCAAGCAAGTTGTGGTAGATCTGCCCTTACGAAAGCCGCATTGTTGCGAAGGCAATATCTGCTTATTTTCTAGCCACCAATCTAACCTTTGTTTTACAAGATGTTTTAGAGATTTCAAAAGACAAGATAATAATGCTATTGGTCTGTATGATAGATGGTTGGCAGGGTCTTTACCTTGCTTAAGGATGGGAATTATATGTGTAATTTTCCATTCTGAGGGAATCGGTTCTCCATTCAATATATTATTGTAAATTTTTAAAATAAGTTCTTTAAGTCGGAGCGGAGAGTGTAGAATGTGAAGATATGATATATTATCCTGGCCAGGTGACGATATTTTAACCAATTTAAGGATAGTATTCAATTCGTCCATAGTGAAGGGCGATGAAAGAAATGCATCGTCATGTTCTGTATTTAATACTATAGGTTTGGGGTCAACAAAACATGGAGCAAGATGATTTAATAGCTCTTCAGAACACGTAATACTTTTTTGCTGAAGTTTGAGAGAATAATATTTTCTGTATATTTTAATTGTTCTCCAGATTGTGGATATTGGAGTATCTGGACAAAGTGTATTACAGTATTTAACAAAAGATTATTTTTTCTTTTTTTTGAAGATAAGTTTGGCCCGGGCTATTGTATTTTTGGCTAAGATAAAATTTTGAAGAGAAGGACATTGTTTATAGTTTTTTATTGCTATAATTCTATTATGTTTTAAGGAATTGCACTCATCATCTCATCATGGAGTAGGACAACGAGTGGATTTAGTTTTGATTAACGGGATAGAGTTAATTGACGCTTCTTGAATAGTTCGGTACACAAAGGAAGAGATTGAGTTGTTGTCTATCAGATCTTGGGATTCGGGCATTTTTTCTGAGGCTGAATCAAAGAATAAAGTCCAGTTTGCCTTTTTTAGGTTGTATTTAGGAATGCTGTTTTGTACAGTGCTAGATCTTGCAGTGTTAATAGGATAAGCAAATTGTAAAATGATTGGGAAATGATCACTTCCACAAGTATCATCAGCAGTTTCGCAGCTAAGGAATGACATGAGACATGGTGAACATATAGAAAGATCAACAACACTTGGGGGAGATCCTGGGGGAGTTAATCTAGTTGGTTTACGATCGTTCAATAAACATAAGTTAAGATCGTCAACAATATCTTCGATGATTTTTCCTTTGTTAGAGGTGTCTTTGATTTCGCTTCCCCAAAGATCACTGTGTGCGTTGAAGTCACCACAGAGAACAAATGGGGTATGAAACTGGTTTACAATAAATTTAATTTCTGGTATAGTTATGTTTACATCCGGAGGAATATAAATCGAAGCGAATATTATATTGTGCGTTTCTATTGCTGTTATTTGAATCAATGGATTGACTGTTCGAACTGGAAATTCTTTAAAATTAACGTTATATTTGACAAGTATAGCTACGCCACCATAACCGTCGGGGCGATCCTGCCGTAGTATGTTATATCCAGAAACTCTACAGTGTTCTGCTGGTTTCAACCAAGTTTCAGACAATGCGGCTAATTCTATCTGGTGTAGGTTTAAAAGCTGAAGTAGGTCAGTTTTGTTACTGTGGAGGCTTCTCAGATTCCACTGCAATATCTTAGCCATTACGGTAAGTAATCTTAGCACTAGAGACTGCTTGATCAAGGATTCTATAGAAGAGGTTTAACAACTGTTCGCTATTAGGTATGGGTTTAACTAAGTTATGGAAAGATTCTATGTCTCTATCGGAGATGCTAAAAGAAGATGGAGTTGACTGTTGTTTATTTAGATGGAAATGTGAGGAAGCAATGTCATTGCTTATAACGTTAGGATTCAAATTATAAATTGGAGATGAGTTAAAACTCCGGGGTAACTGTCCATTGGGAGATATCAATAGATCTTGATGTGCTGATACGTCATATCCGTTAGGAGAAACAGGGATGTCCCGTTTTCGTCTCTTAGGTGTAGATACTATCCTAGAATAACTCTTAGCTATTGGATTGGAGCTATTGGAGATTTGAGATAAAATATCTTGATTGGGAAGACGTGGAAATATTTGTGGGGAATTAATATAAGAGGATGAACTACTAATGTTATTTTTAAGACTTGGAGCAGTGCGTCTTATTATTTGAGATGCTTCTGAGAAAGTTATACTTTCGTTTGACATAAGACGTTTTAACGCCTGTTGCCTTTTCAGTTCAGGACAATCAGGATCAAACGTCATATGGGGTTGTTGACAGTATCCACATAATGGAGTGTTGGTGCAACTATCTTTCTCGTGTGGACCTGTACATATGGAACACCTAGTCCCACTTTTACAATGCTTACTAACGTGGCCATGGCGAATACATCTGTAACACCTCAATACTGGTAATACATATGCTTCAACATTGAGTATGGTGTAGAATAGTGATATAGTCTTGGGAAGATAGCGTCCCTTAAAAGTTATCACAATAGTTTTGGTTGGAGAGTATGAAGGAGGCAATTGATCGGGAGGGCTAGATTTGCGGTTGATTCTACGAACTGAAATAATAGGTATATTTGACATTGACTGTTCCTTAATTTCTTCCACAGTTAATGAATCATCTACGCCTCTTATAACTCCCTGACAGGAAACTAAATGCGATGGGATATAAATATCAAATGTATCTTTAAGACTATTATTGGACACGAAATCATTAGCATCATGATAAGAATGGAACTCTACACCTAACCTATCCTTGCCTTTCTTTGAAATTGTCTTTATTCCCTTTACTTTTTGATTAGTCAAAAGTTTTCCCAACGTGATTGGATGGATGTTGCTCAGAGGTGCATTGTTGGCTGTGTCTGCAATCCTTTGTATAAACACTATGTATGGAGACGGATCAGATTTGGAAAAAAAGTTTATTTTCTTTGCCATATCAATTTGGTTATTTGTTGTCGGAGTTGTAGTCATTATAATCTCCATCTGAGGGGGACCAGGGTTATTAACACTCATATTTACTTACACTTCACAACACTACACTTTAGAAGTTTTTATTATAAATTGTTTATAAATAAGTATTTTTTAAGTAAATAGTTGCAAATATTACTAAGTACAACTAATCAGAGGCACTTTTATTAACTTCGATGTGACTATTGAGGATATTTATTTTCTAAATAATTAAGATGTCACTTTATGACATGACATATGTCATCCATGTCCTAATTTTCATTACCTAAGTTAACTCATTTATATTTTTATTTATTTCGTGGTTGCCATGATACTCTTGTCGTTCTGTTATACCCTTTTCACACTAGATCTTTAAGATCGGATGTTAAAGTGAATGTATCTTTAAACGCTAATGTGAAACCGTACGGCCTCGTCTAAACAAGACCGATGTTTAAGACAGAGATCTGCGTCTTAAACTTCGTACGCATTGCCAACTTAATTTCTATTATAAAAAAATACTCCTTGAATTTGTGCTGTCAACATTTTATATTATCATAAACGAGAATACTGTATTATATCGACGTTATAAGAAGTTTATACTTATTGTTATAATAAAATTATTTATTTTAATAATGTGTTTAATAAAATACAGAGCTACAATAATTGAGATAAAATGTATCGACTTACATGTTAATACAGGTGTAATATATTCTTTATTGTAGTGTCTTTATTGTAGAATGAAATGAAATATCCTTATTTGTTTATAATAATTTAAAATGTGCGTCTGCGCAGACAGTTCAAAACTGGTAATTTCATGACGGTAACTTAAGGACAAAATTACTGTAGCTGATGACAGCACCAGAGATTTAAACATCAAGTGTGAAAGCATACCGATCTTAAACATCGGTGAAGTTTAAGTTCACTCGTCTTAAAGATCTAGTGTGAAAAGGGTATTACATTACAGTCACAATATCCCCCTTCCAGAGAAAGCAAGCATGTTGGATGCTCTTGGCCTTCTAATTCCTTGAATACTGGTTTTAATTGGTCCATTGATACGTTTACGTTTATTTTCCTTTCATTTTTATTTATTTTATTCTTTTTTTGTTTAAACAATGGCACCATTTAAGTTACTGAGAAACTGTTCATTTCACTGATTAATCAAATAAATATGTTTTATTTAAATTAAAATATGCACATAAAAATATATGACAACTAACACCCCCACAAGTACCATTCCCAACGTGAATATCTTAAAGGAGAAAAATAGATCTTGAGAAAAGAGCTACACGTGATCTTCATAGATTTGGAGAAAGCGTTTGATAGCATTCTCAGAGAACTGATATGGCCGCCGTTCCGCTCTCAGCTGGTCCCAAGATATTATATTGACCTGTTAAAATGCATGTATGGCAGCATAAAACCTCCGAAAATCTCCAGCGAGAATAAGTAGACTCTTTGAAGTAAAAGTGGAAGTCCACCAGAGCTCTGCCTTGAGGCCACTACTGGCGCCTCTGTTATGTAAGTTTTGTAACTGAGAAAATTTGATAAATTGCCAAAATTGGCAAAATTATTTTTTTTTATGGCCATATCCCAAAATCTAAAAGAGATACCGAGCTGCGGTTGAGTTTTCTTTTCAATTCTGAGGTTTTAAATGAGGATCAAGTTCTATCTTTTTTTGTATATCGAAAATAATACCCCAAGTGATTTTGCTACGATACTTACAAACTTAGTGGCGAAAAAATAACTAAATCGATTTTTTTTTAAATGTGAATTATAGACTAATATTGCTCTTGGTTCTTTTATTTTACTAAAACATACCCTTTGAAGTCATATTTACTTTGTGTTCGATAGTCATTTTAAAGATTTACAAATTTTAAAAGTGTTTGTTTAATATAGGGCAGTGGCGCAGCCAGGATTTTGTCTTGGGGAGGGCCGAATCAAATTTCGAGGACACGCGGGCCGCATACGGCCCTGAACCTTATTTTTTATGGCCCCTGAAGCGGTAATCAAAATCACTTGAGCTTATTTAGGGGAAAAATATATTTAAAAATGTAAAATATACTCTCTTCCCCTTTTCTGTTTATAAAAAATGTCAAGAAACCCTTCGGGATATTTAAAGTTCCGTCACTGCTTATCATTTTGTATGTAAAATAGACTGCGACCCAAATCAGTTCGACACCCCTGCTGTTGGATATTGATGTTTATATCAAATAATAATTCCATTATTTGTTGATAAAAAAAATGTAATTGTTAATGCATGTATCAAAAACTTTCACTTGATTTTTTCGTCGATAATGGCTTGGCCACAATTTGTACAGAACGAACAGACTCATTTGACGGAATAAGGATTTCTTGATTATATCTACGAAAACCTAAAAATAACATGTAAATGTACATTTTCTCTTAGTTTCAACACTAATCATAATAAAATATAGCTTATTATTATTGTAAAATACATAAGTTATTTTGCTGTACGATTATGATAAAATTGTTAAATTTTCATTTCATTGGACCTTCAGAGGGGGCTTGTCCCCCCCCCCCATCTGAATACGCCATTGTTGTTCAGTACAACTTATATTAGTCCTTTTTGTGTGTAAAACATTATAATTTCCTAAAAATACCTAAGAAGATATTTATATTCACATTTATCTACAAAATAAAACCAAATACCGATTTTAAGAGCGCTATTGTCTCCAAAACTACTCTCTTTATTATATTTCTACTATTTTTACTCTATTTCACGTTTGAGGTGTCATTTTAAAATTACATTCTGAAGGTTATACCGAAGTCAGATTTCCACTTTATCTTATCTGAATCGAGTAATTAGTTGTTTAAAACAGTTTTATCATTTGACTGGGCGAATATTTTAGTCGATGTGTCAGGGGGAAAAAAGGATCAACGCTCCCCTTCATATAATTCGTTGGAGCATATTTGGAAAGTGATGTATTTTCACTTGAACAATAATTATGTCACTTTATCAAGAGTAGGCAATCTTAAAAAAATGTTTATTTATACGAAAAAAAAAAAGTAATAAAAAGTAATTGAAAAATTAACTACTGTTGTGGTTAAATTTTAGATTCAACTCCCCGGGCAGCGCCGTGTAATCTGCTGGTCCTGGGAGGGGCCCAGGCCTGTCGCCCCCCCCCCTAAGCTGCACCACTGGTTGTGTTTAACAAATTCTATCTTCAACTATCCGGAAAGCGCCGAGTAATCTGTTGGTCCTGGGATGAGCCCAGGCCAGTCGCCCCCCCCCCCTTGGCTGCGTCACTGGTTGTGTTTAACAAATTCTATCTTCAACTATCCGGAGAGCGCCGAGTAATTTGTTGGTCCTGGGAGGGGCCCAGGCCCGTCGCCCCCCCCCTTGGCTGCGCCACTGGTTGTGTTTAACAAATTCTATCTTCAACCATCCGGAGAGCGTCGAGTAATCTGTTGGTCCTGGGAGGGCCCAGGCCCGTTGGCCCCCCCTTGGCTGCGCCACTGGTTGTGTTTAACAAATTCTATCTTCAACTATCCGGAGAGCGCCGAGTAATCTGTTGGTCCTGGGAGGGCCCAGGCCCGTCGGCCCCCCCTTGGCTGCGCCACTGGTTGTGTTTAACAAATTCTATCTTCAACTATCCGGAGAGCGCCGAGTAATCTGTTGGTCCTGGGAGGGCCCAGGCCCGTCAGCCCCCCCTTGGCTGCGCCACTGATATAGGGACATTTGTATTGGTATCGCTAAATAAAACGATGTTTACATTTGACATTTTATAATACGCTCTGATATGTTTTGATACTTGTGTTCACATATCTAACTAATAGTAATTTCTAAAAACCTTTTTTATTTAGTTTGTTGTGTATTTAGCAGTATTGTATGTAAGTTGTTTTATATATTTTTTTATAGATATCTTATAGTGTGTAGTGCATAGCTTTTTAGGTTAAATTCAACGTATATCTATTTTCTTTTCTTTGATCATATCTTTGGATCACATCAACCCTTTTTAGGACTACGTAGCCTATTAGAATAGTTTATTTGTTTCTATTCCGTTCTTATTCTTATATTTTCATTTCATTACGATACAAGTGACAACGTACAAATATAAAATTCGTTAAATGGTTGCTTTGTAGACGTACTAAACATGACGTCACAAAAACATGTAACGTTTCCAGTGACGCAACTGCACTGATTCGCCGACAACACTATAGTCGTTAAGTAAATTGACAAACTGAAAGTTATGATAAATTCATTAATAACCCAAATGGAAAAACGATCTCATAATTTAAATGATAATAAACATTGCGAATTTCCTGGATCCGAAGTCTACGAAGCGGTATGGTGGATACTGATTAGTCGGATCGAAACCCCTTAAAAAAATTCAAATTAGATACATATTTTCAGCAAGGGGAGATTCTATAGGTAAACCTTTTTTAAAGTCCTTAAATTCTATAGTCTGTTTAAACGTTATAATGCAGTATTACTCTTATGGCATAGGGGAGCGATGTTGCCAAATGTTGTAAGAATCTAATTTTAGGTTTTTTTGTTGTTAATTCATTGAAACTAAATGGAAAAAGTATCGGAGACTCGATTAACTTACAAAAATCAGTATACTATACTAAAAATATATACTAAAAACTAGTATTACTATATCTTCACAGATCAACGCGTTTTACAGCCGGTAACATCGCTAAGAAAGGAATGGACCGAGTAATTCGGAGAACCCATTAGAGTGTATGAAAAAAAAAAAAAATCTATTCAATTTGCCCTGTACTGTATTGTAACGTTAGAACGGAGTATAGATTATAGTATTTCCAAAATGAAATGGCCGATCTACTTAAGCAGCTTAAAAATGTGGTAACGGGTTTATGGCAGTAATCCTGAGACTGAATGCTGTAAAAAGAATATGAGAAGTATTAAGGGAATTTTTTTAAATAGAATAAATGTATAATTGAACTATAACAGTTTAAAAACCATTAAGGATATTTTCCAAATTTATAATCCTATTGTTTCTAAATTTTAGGGGTTGTTATACTTGTTTGTCAGTTTATTTTCAACGATCATAGCGTGCATGCATTAAAAACATGACTCTTTAGCGACCATTTCATTTTAAAGAAATTCCTAATTTCTGTAGTGAAAATAGTAAATCTGTGCAAGGTGATTTGGAGTGCGAAAATGTGGACGTTGACGTGGAATGTGAAAATGTGGACGTGGCTACTAAAGAAAAATATCATTTGTCAGAAGATTGCAAAAAGTTGTGATACTGAACGTTTATAAAAAATTAGTTTCGGAAGGTAATGACAAACCTATACTTAGAACTGCAGAATTAACTAGGGTTCCATACAGAACAATTCAACGTATCATTGTTCGTGGCAAAAATCAGCAGCGTAAACAACCCGATTTACAAGTTTTCAAGAAAATAGATAGTTTTATGTCTAAAGCAATAATAAATAAAATATACGACTTTTATTCGTAAAATATAGTGCTGACTGTGCATCATTTAATAAAAACGGTGGAAGAAGACGGAATAGAATTTTCATACAAAGTTAGCCATATGTACAATTATTTGAAGTTGCCAGGATTTATTTTTGTTGCAAAAAAAAAGAATAATTCTTGTTTATGCAAATTTGAAGTATTTAATATAGTATATGAGGTTTTTAAAACGAACCGATTTTTAAACATGCCTATATTTATAATTCGAATCTAGCCAGTTCTAAGCCTGATAAAAATGTGAAGGAATGTCATGTGAGTATATACAGTTCATTCTAAATAGCATATAAGAAAACACGATTATTTTAAATAATTATTACGGTCCTATCAACTACTATTACTATTCAACTACAGAACAATAAACTTAGCAGGTATAATGGTTATACTGTCAGCCATTATTGGAATCAATAAGTTAGGGTGGCCATTTCATTTTGGAAATACTGTCACATAGGTAATCCTAGGTCAGGATTACGACATCTAGACATTTTGACGGTCAGCTGTCTGATTAAAAACTATTCGTCAGCGTCTGCCGTATGTGGCCTGATTACGAAAATGCAGACATCGCATTTTCATAATGAGGAAATATTCGTCATGACGAATGAATATTGGAACTGGGTTAATTTTCGTTACAAAAAGACTGGAAGTCACAAAATATGGAAGCAGTGGAACATAGCCAACTCCGCTGCACGTATGTAACGAGGGTGAAGCCAAGCAAGCAGTCAACATGTGAGTGGAAGAAGACTTCTTCAGGCTCCTCGACTCCCGGATGGGTAGCCCCCACCTCGGAGATAGGTCCAAGCCGATCCTGGCCAACACGGGGTGGACCGAAGACTTCCCCAACTCCATGGACCAATTCAACCATTATAATGTAATTTTGATAAATGTGTAATAAATTTGTTATGTTGAAACCAGGTGTTGTGTCTCAATCAAACCACCCACGTGACAACTAATAATCTAATAACTAAAACCCTTTTAAGATTCCAGCATGAAAGTGGCAAAGTTCGAATTTACCTAATAAACAGTAACTTTTTGAAGTACTCAGGCGCACACCCAGAAAATTGTTGTGACGGGGTTAGTTAAAAAAAATCCGTAATATAATACAAATTTAATATTGTTCTTTTACGGAGAGGGTGGACTTATATGTTAATTAAATTTTTATTAATATATGATGTTTATTTTAAAGGTGATTTTTATTTTCAGTTGCTTAGGTTTTATTAAATATTAAATAACTAGGTTATTACCCGTTATTGTTTATAATATAAAAATTTCAACCACGGGAGAGGGTGTCACCTGTCAGCCAATCAAGAGACAGGGTGTCCCCAGTTAGCCAATCATGAGAACCTTAGGAAAAATTGACGTCATAATGTTACCGACACTACATACAGACACTTGCTAATTATATAGTTAGATTATTCATTCATGAACTTTCTAAGATGGGAAAACGATTCATTTTTACTTAGTACATTACATTTATATTGTTAAAACTAAAAATAATTTGAGACGTTAATTTATGCCTACGAAACCCTAGACATGTATGTATGTAATTATATTCGTAAATTCTAGGAGAATAAATCTGCAAAATATTGTTTATATCGGTCAAAGGATATAAGAGTGTCTAAAGTTTCTTTTTATGCCTACGAAATCCTAGATATTTCTATATATAATTATATTCGTAGATTCTTAGAGAATAAATCTGCAAAATATTGTTCATATCGGTTAAAGGATATAGGCGTGTCCAGAGTTTCTCTTTTATGCCTACGAAACCCTAAACATTTCTATATATAATTATATTCGTAGATTCTTAGAGAATAAATCTACAAAATATTGTTCATATACCAGTTAAAGGATATAGGCGTGTCTCTTTTATGCCTACAAAACCCTAAACGTATCTATATGTAATTTTATCCGCAGTTTCTTAGAAAATAAATCTGCAAAATATTTTTTATATCGATCATAGGATATAGGAGTGTTTAGAGTTTCTTGTTTATGCCTACGAAAGCCTAGACATTTCTGTAAATAATTATATTTGTAGATTCCTAGAAAATAAATCTGCAAAATATTGTTCATGTCGGTCAAAGAATGTAGGAGTGTCTAGAATTTCTTGTTTATGCCTACGAAATCCTAGATATTTCTATACGTTATTTTATCCGTAGATTTTTAGGAAATAAATCTGCAAAATATTTTTCATATTGATCATAGGATATAGGAGTGTCTAGAGTTTCTTGTTAATGCTCACGAAACCCTAGACATTTCTATATGTTATTTTATCCGCAGATTCTTAGAAAATAAATCTGCAAAATATTTTTCTTATCGATTATAGGATATAGGAGTGTCTAGAGTTTCTTGTTTATGCCTACGAAATCCTACACATTTCTATATGTTATTCTTAGAGAATAAATTTGCAATATACCTGTCAATCAAAAAATCTCAAGAGTCCCCAGTTAGCCAATCACGAGAACCTTAGGAAAAATGACGTCACAGTGTTACCCAGATCACAAACACACACTAGCTAATTATATATGTACGATTATATGATTGAACAACTGGGGCGGATCGAGGAATTGAATCGGTCCGGGCTATTTGGATGATTCGGCCCGGGCTCACGTGACTTGTTAACCATTTATTGGGAATGTTTTAAGAGTTCGGGGACTCGGTGTATAAACTCGACGAATAAATAAAGACCAAAGTATATTTAATAAACTTATCTAATTTATATTTTTTATATTAATATCAAAAATAAATATCATCATCATCATCATCATTAATCAGCCTTTCTTGTCCACTGCTGAACGTTGGCCTACCCAAGCTTTTTCCATTCGGAATGATCTTGTGCTTTTGATTTCCAATTCCCCGCAACTCTCTTTACGTCATCCGTCCACCTGGTTGGGAGTCTTCTTCTGCTTCTGTTGGTATCTCTGGGTCTCCAATCTAGGATCTTCTTTGTCCACCTGTCATCTTGAAGTCTAGCCACATGTCCAGCTCAGTTCCATTTAAGACGAGCAATTCTTTCGATGACGTCACATACTTTTGTTTGCTCTCGAATCCATTGATTTGTTTTTCGATCAGCTAGACTAATTCCTAGTATTGCTCTCTGCATCGATCTTTGGGCAACTCTTAATTTTTCAGCTGACTTGGCTGTTAATGTCAGAGTTATGCTTGGTTTATATACGGAACAAGAATAAGGAATAGGAAATAAGAATAGTACACAAGAATAAAAAATATTAAACCGTTTATATAGGACATAACATTTCGTCGCTGCGCCTGCGCAATTGCCTTGGCCTGTGTTTAACGTTTGTCACTTGACAGGTTCTGATTCATAAAATTTTTAAAAAAATTCGTTTATTACCGTTAAAAACATTTTATTGTTGTTTACAACCCTCTGATCACAACTGAAAAACATCTGTTGACCAAACTTTATTACCGCAGACATTTTGATTGCTGTGCGCAGGCTTATCGTGTCTTATTCTTGAAATAAGAATATAATATTGAATGTTACCAACTATTCTTATGTTTAAGTTAAATTTCATTCCTACATAAACCGATATACGGCGCAGCCATGTTTTAACATCTTGTGTACTATTCTTATTTCCTATTCCTTATTCTTGTTCCGTATATAAACCAACCATTAACGATCCATATGTTAGAACAGGTAGTACACTTGCAAACAATTTGGCAAGTTGCTAGTGAAAACATCTCTCAACTTGCCAAAAGCTGCCCACCCTAGACCGATGCGGAGTTTCATTTCACGGGTTTGATTGTCCTGGCCAATGCTAATGTCATGCCCTAGATATTTGTAGCTGACTACCTGTTCTATCTGTTTGCCACCGAGGTATAGATGGTTACTCAATACTAGGTTCGTCATCAATTGCGTCTTAGAGATATTTACCTTCAATCCAATTTTTCCAGTTTCCCTTTTTAGTTCTTCCAGCATGTACACCATGTCTGCAACATTGCCTGATAGTAAAATAATATCGTCGGCGAATCTAAGATAGTTAAGTCTCACTCCGTCAATGTCTAGACCACGATTCGCCCAGTTACAGTTTTTAAACGCCAACTCCAGAGCTGCGTTGAATAATTTGGGAGAAATCGAATCGCCTTGTTGAACACCGCGATCTATCCCAAATTTCTCCGTTATCGTATGGAGTTTTACGTATGCTGTGGCATTAATATAAATGCTATCTATCAGTCTAGTATACCGATAATCTATTCTGCTTTGTTACATTGCTTTTATGACTGCCCACTTTTCCACCGAATCGAACGCTTTTTCGAAGTCTATAAACGTTAGTACTAATGGCCTATTGTACTCTACAGCTATAGTCGGATTGCTGATAGTGACTGTTACATGTATGTATCAAGTACTGCATTCATATAATAATATAGTTACCATTTTTCAGCGATTTTAAAAATGTTTTTTGTTTTTTGTCTTAACTGTTAGTTTCTGGTAATAAATATTAATTAAAATATGGCTTGCGGCCAATTATTAAATTCGCAAACTTTAATTTTAAATCTGCTGGAATAAACAACAAATTATAATCCAAAATTTACGTATGAGTATAAATTTTCCCTTATTTATAATTATTACCTTAAAATTAATAATTTTGTTTATTTGAGTACTGCTGTAAATTTATTTTCGCGCTCTAATTAGTAAAGATATCTGCGAATCATGCCGTTTCTTTCTAATGCTTTGTTTTTTATTCAAATAATTTTGAAGGTTAGTTGTCAACTTGAGTCACTATACGTTACTATGGGTATGCAAATAATTATAATGATATAGACAGAGAAAGCATATAGTTTTGAATATCGATACTTGTAGCAACGAACAGTCACTTATCAGCAATCCGACTATATTTCTATAAGAATTTTTGTGACTAAAAGGTGGTCATTGGTATTATAACCAATCCGAAAACAAGCCTGTTCTACGGGTTGGTAGAAATCAAGCTTGTTAGAAAGGCGTCTTGTCAAAATTCTTGTGAAAAGTTTATAGATGTGGGGCAGTAAGCTTATAGGTCGATAGTTTTCAAAGTTTGTTGTGTCACCTTTTTTGTGGAGCAGAATAGTTTTAGCATTGTTCCACTGACGGGGTGTTATTCCTTCCTCCTTATCAAACAGAAGCTTTAGTGCATTTAACAGTGCTGGGCCTCCAGCTTTTATTGCTTCTATAATAATACCGTCTTCGCCAGGAGCTCTATTGTTATTCATAACTTTAATGGTCGCTTCGATTTCATCTATCGTCACTTCAGGCATTTCTTCAGATCCCTGATTTACAAGGGTACGTTCCTGTTGATTGAAGTTGGATTTTAGGTCGCGATTCTAAGTTCGATATAGCTCTTGGTAGAAGTTATGTACAATATCCAAAAGTTCTTCCCTGTTTGTGTGAATGGTCCCGTCGCTATTTTGCAATTTGTTTATTTGCGGCTTCATGTTTAATAGTTTGGATCTTAAGACCTTTAAACTTTTGTTATTTTCTATGGTATTCTTGATTTGTGCTGTATTGAAGTTTCTAATGTCTGTTCTTATTATTTTCGTAATGGTTTTACAGAGTTCTCTATAAATTCCGCTGTTGGTGCTGCGATCTTGGGTCATTTGTCTTCTCTCTTTCATTAGTTGTTTCGTGTCTTTGGAAATTTTCTTGTTGTCTGGAAATTGTCAACTGCATGAAGTTTTGCAAGCATCGGTTATTGAATTCACTACTTGTTGTTTAATAGCTTCAATGCTTTTAGCTCTTAAATCATTCTTATCAAGGAAAAATTTACTTTTTTCTTGTTAAGTGAGTATTTTTTCCTCCAACAATGTGTTCTTAAATTTCCTTGGTTTGTTAAGTAGTTTTGCACGTTCTCTTCCCAAGTTGAGTGTTATAGAGTCTCTTACCATACGGTGGTCACTACCAGTTGAAAAGCGGTTTAGGACTGATACATCTTGTACAATGTGCTTTTTATTAGTGATGATATAGTCGATTTCGTTCTTGTAAAGACCATTTGGACTTATCCAAGTCCATTTCCTTTGTGGTTGTTTTTTGAAGAAGGTGTTCATTGCAAACAAGGACTGGGGTACGTTCAGATTTAGAAGATTTGAAGCTCTGGGCGCGTCAGGGCGTTTAGTTTTCGTTCGTTAATCAAGGAAGTTCTTCCTAAAAAGTACATCCAAACCGTTCAAAAATTAAGACAAAATACGTCAGGGTAAAATATTCTTACCCGTCTCGGAGAGTAGAGTAAAATTTACCTGACACGAATTCGCGGTAAAATCGAAATATTTGAGGTTAAGACTCTTAAGACAAGTACAATCAACTGGTATTCTGCGAGTACAATTTCCAGAGTGTTCTCACTTATAGAAACAAATTCTCGGCGGTTCATTTTTAAGAGGGAAAAGATGAACTTCCCTACAGTTTTGTTCGGACGTTCATCCAAAATACACTCTATATATCTGAATGCTGAATGTACCCCTGTTGTTGAAGGTAGTTTACTAACATATCACCGCGTGGGTTTCTGTCACCTAGCCTATACGCTCCTATCACTGACTCTTCTTCGTCAGCTTTTCTGCCCAATTTAGCATTGAAGTCTCCAGCGAGTATCATAAAGTGAGTGGTAGGTTGGCGTATTGCTTTGGTAAAATCTTAAAATTCGTTCACTTCATCATCGCTGTGACCTGTGGTTGGGGCATATGCTTGAATTATTTTTATTGCATACCTTTTTGTTAATTTCAAGACAAGGTAGCATACTCTTGATGATATATAGGTAACTTCTAGTATGCTTTCAGCGTGTTTCTTGTTCACAAGAAAGCCTACCCCTCCTTCAGAACGGTTCTCATCTCCCTTAAAATAGAACATATGACCAGACTTCAGTGACATCAGTTGTTCTCCTCTTCTCCTGACCTCACCTAGACCTACTACATCCCAATTGATTTTTGAGAGTTCTTCTTCTATTTCAATGAGTTTATCTTCAGAAAGTAGTGTTTTGCAGTTATATGTGGCTATCTTTAGATTTCTAAGGTTAGCTGTATTCTTTTTATTTGAATGTGTTGAATTTTTGCCTCCCCCAGATCCTTTGAGGCTGACTGACACATGATCAGTGTGGGATTCTGATCTCGAAGTTCTATCCACCTGGGGAACATTATTTTGTAAATTCAACTTTTCCATGGTTAATAAAATTTTGGGGGGTGTATTGGCATTAAAACACCACGCTTGCCCTGCGGCTTGGTGAGTATAGGTATCATCCGCCCAATATGGGTACAGACGCTGAAATTTGAAGAAGATTTAGTTGCTTTGGGTTTTCACTGCACCCCCGAATATAACCAATTAAATAAAAATAAAAATACAGTTTCCAAAATAATGAAAAAATGTTCGAAAAACGAACAAAAAAATGTGAGTAGTTTCTAAAATAATATCATAGAATTGATCATAGGTTTTTGAGTGAATAGCGGCCGTCGCATCGGCTCAAAAATCTGGCCATATCGGGCGATGCCCGATCGCCCGATAGGTCGATCTGCCCCTGATTAACAACAACAAAGCTACTGTTCAAGTTGCCTAAAATAACCGCCATGGCTTTGGGATTTTAAATTTATTTCTTCAGCTAATAAAAAAAATCCACATTACAACAATTTAAAACTTTTGTTTTAATTAACTGAATTTTTGAACTTATATGTCATAGTTATTTTTATATAGTGCAGAATTTTGCAAATACCCTCAAAAATTAATTTTAAATTTATTGTCCACCTATAGGGATTTGCAGCTAAGCACCCTACCATCTGGTGAGCGTTTCATGAACTTGTGTACATCAGATAACATTTCGTTTTGTGTATTGGTTTTGTATGAAGTTTGTTTTTAAAGTTTTATTATAATCATTGAAAAATGTATAATACATATTGTTGTGTGCGTATGTGCAATTCATTGAAAAGAAGAAACCCGGAAATATCGTTTCATTTGTTTCCACTAATATCAGACACCGTATGGTTCGAAACAAAATTGGGAAAGCAAGAGGTTAGGAATCGACGCGATGTTTAGATAAACAATTTAAAAATTGGAAAAAAAGTGAGCCCTTATATCAAAGTTTGCTCATTACATTTTAATGATAGTGACTACAAAAAATATTTTCAATTTTGTATTTATTATCGCATATCTTGAAAATTCCTGTTATTGTGTGTGGGTTTGTAATGCACAAGTTTGTAGGCATAATGCATAAATCTTTATGAACTCTCTGTTTTTTTCAGTGACTCCACACAATATTATATGCCCAGCATTGTAGATATCTACCCCTTGGTAAACAACACGGGAATTATTATTTCCCCCAATATAGTTAAAATAATCGACAATGGAAAACCGCCATAACTTAAAACCAGATCACAAAATGTAGTATTTTAGATGTTTACAAGTAATGTCACTTCACAAAATCAGAAAATCCCAAACAATTATTTATTTTTTGTCGTTTTTTGATACACTTTTCGCTATTATTTACTAGTAAATGTCAAATGGTATCTGATTTAGAATGGTTTCAAAAAAATCCGCGTGGCGCTACGATCTTAAAATTTTTCCCCTATACATTCAAATCGCCCTTGTTAAGTACTACTGGTTTATAGGGTAGTACTGTGATCCGCACGGTCTGTTACATACTGAATTTAAAAAAAACACCTGGTTGTTGCAAGAATATCTTTGGTTATTCGTAAATTTAAAAATCTGCTGGAAGGAAGTTTAAGTCATAATGAATATTTTAGCAGGTATTTGTTGCATCTGCCTCAAACATGAAAAAGATTTACGACGACTTTTCAACAGTTGTGAAAACTTAAACTATTATTCCAGGCTTATATTATTAATTCCGGAAATGGTAAGTCATTTTTTCTTTTTTTAATTCATTAATTATGATACTTGAAAGTTATTAGGCTGATGCATAAATTTTTAGCGTAAGCAAGAGTGATTTGGAAAGCATTCTTATCTTCCAAAGCACTTTTTTCGGCGCTATAAAGTTTTGCATCAACCTAATATTTGGTAACGCGCAAGAGGGCCTTAAAAACTTGATGTAATTCCAATTTCATTAACACCAGTTACTAAGGTGGAAAAACGTACTCCTTTTGGGAGTTTTGTATTTCTTTTAGAGTTACTGTACTCCTTTTAAACCTATGCTCCTTTATAATTGCTTGTACTTCTGTGTGATCCTTTTGGGCTCAATGCCAGTCTTAATTCTAGTCTCAAATGAAGTGTATAAAATGACATTAGATTATTCTACTGCATGCTAGTGGCCTCTAATGACAAAATCTGTTGCTCTAATATTTCTTGTATGATTTTCCAGACACTAATTATCAATAAGTTTACAATTCAGGTATTCCTTGTCTTTTATTATTTTTGTTTTAACCACAAATGTGTGCTAATTAGGGTACCTTGCTTATTTTAGGTCTCATTTAATTATTAAATTTATTATTATACTACCTGATGTACCTACCTGGAGTTCGTACAGTTTTTGTTAAATTCATTTTTGACTATAAGTGATATTTATATGAGGGTTACCTTTTATGTTTTTACAAACCACCACTAGATGGCAATTTTGAAATGTTTCATTACTATATTCTTAAAATTTGACATTTGTTATTGTGAAATCAGTGGCAGCTTATAAACTGACCAAGTCAAAATTGAACACTCAAAATTTAGATGTGACAAATAGTTACAAGTTATTAAATGTGTAGGTTTTAATGAATTTCACCAGAAATATGCTAGAGTTTGTAGTAAGCATTTCTTATTCGGTAGGTAAAATATGTTAAATACACTGGACCCTCAGTTCTCGAACTACTTGGATTTCAAACAATTCGATTCTCTGTCAAATTTTTAGTGAAAATAAAGACTCTGTTATCGAAAATAAACTTAGTTGTCAACACGTTTTTACTTGGTTGTCGAACATTTGTAAGTTTCAGTTCTCAAACACCCTTCTGGTTCGGATTAAGTTCGAGGACTAAGGATCCAACTTGTACTATTTTGTCACTGACGCGTTTTTTTCGATCCAGTTGATAAATCCAGCTTTGTAATATTTATATGACAAAGCCTTTTATTGTTCATGTGTAAAATAACCGTGTTAATACGCAGGTAACTATTTTTATGTAGGATTTTTCTTTATTTAAATATCGCTTAACAATATCCAGTAAATTAGATTCTTCATCATGTTCATCTTCTGATTCACTTTCATAAATATTTTGTAGTGTTATAGTAGAATTTAAGTTAATTACATATATTATTTGCCTTAAATTATTTGCCATTTTAATAAAATGATAGATACTGACAGTTAATAAAACTGTTTAGGTTATGTAAAACTTCTATATATAATCGTTTATTTCACCTCGACCTTTCGGTGTTTAGGGTATTCACTACAATTACAAAACATATATCACATCCCAACGTCATATTAATCATATATTACATTACATATTACTATTTTATTTTATACCATTCTCTTCCCTTCCAACCATTTCTTCACCCCTCCTCATATGTCCATACCTTCCTCCCCATTCCCAGGTAACCTCAGCCCTCTTCCTTCCTTCCTTTTCCCCCTTCTGCTTCCCACCGGGCCTCTTCCTTCCTTCCTTTACACCTTCCTGTTATCCTTCCCAATCTCAATCCTTCTTGTCTCTAATTCCCTCGCCCACCTCTCCCCCTTCCATCTTCCTGCAACAGGTCTAATGTGTTCCCCGACCACACTGTCATCTCCCTACACCTCTTCGCGAGGTGTTCTATATCTTCTTCCTCCTCCCCGCACATCCTGCACATCTTATCCTCCTGCTTCCTCCAATACAGGGATGGGCAAATACTTCTAAGCGCGGGCCAAAATTCTACTTTCAGCAAATCCTTCGGGCCGGAGGAGACCTTCAACTAAAAAAAAAACACCATTTTTAAGTACATTCAACTTTATTGAAAAAAATATTTATACTATTATTATAATATGCTATAATAATTACACTAATTGTAAGAGTATTTTTTTAAAGAATGAAAATGTGTCTGCTTCTTAATGTGAGACGTGAAATCTGGAATGTTCATTTGCAATTATTTCTTCGAGATTCGGTTCCAATTCACTTGTAGCAATCCTTAATACCGAGTGAAGATTTTCATCAGTAATTTGTGATCGATATTTATTTTTCGTGAATAACATTAACGAAAAAGTTCTTTCACATAAATATATCGATCCGAAAAAAACTAAATATTTTTGGACATGGTCAAAAAAAAAAAAAAAAAAAACTGAAATTCTCTGTATTCAAGGAACCGTAGTCAATTCGCTTGAGTCAAAATTTTCTTTCAGCAAATCTTTTGACTGCAAATCAATCAGTTCTAATTGAATTTCAACCGGAGCTTCCTGCACATTAAAATTGAAAGGTGTACTCACTAATGACAAAGGGTTTTCAATACTTTTGAAATCTTGAAATATTCTTTGGAACTCAGTATGCAGGTAGCATATTTAAGATTGTAGCATTTGCTGCTCTTAACATTGTAGCATATTTAAGAAAATCATTATTTTTCAATATTCCTTGTCGCGATTGTAGTGAAGGAAAATGATTTAACAATTTCTTATTAAAGTTGTCAGCAAATAAATTGAGTTTTGTCATAAATGCTTTGCCGTTTGAGTAAATATGGAAAGCGAATTTGTTTTTCCTTTGTAAAGCAATATTTAGTTTACTCAAATATTTCAGGATATCGACGGAAATCAAGAAATCATTTAACCATGCTTCATCTTGCAATTCAGGAAAGTCATGTATTTTTTCTTTAATCGACAAGAAGGTAACAATTTCATCAAACAAAATCTTAAACCTTTCCAAAACTTTACCGATGCTAAACCATCTCACTTCAGTATAATATGGTATTTCGTAAAATTCACTTGCAATCTCTTTTAAAAATTCAACAAACTGTCGATGGTTTAAGGCGTGTCCCCGATTAAAATTCACGACTTTTGTTCAAACATTAATTACGTGATTCAGTTTTAAGACTTTTTTACAAAGCGCTTCTTGATGTATAATGAAGTGCAGAAATAATATTTCTTGTTGTGGCTGCAGCTCTTTTACTTTATCACTGATTTTTTTTTAGTAAGCCCACATTTTCCTGTTAAACTAGGACAGCCATTCGTAGTGATACTAACTACTTTGTTTCAAGTTAAATTTACTTTAATTAAACACTCCTCCACAGCCATAAAGATATCTTCGCCAGTAGTTGTATCTTTCATTGGATGCACACTAAGAAGTACCTCGCTAATTTCGAATTTTGTGTTTATGCCCCGAATAAATATTAATAATTAACTTGTGTCACTAATATCGCAGGACTCATCTAAATCCAGAGTTCGTAGTTGATCAACTAAATTTTGTGAAATATTGTCAATCCGCCGTACCACCGTTCTTCTAGAAAGGCTTAAATTTTGAAAAATGTCCTTTTCAGGGCAACGTATTTCAGACATTTGTATCATGCATTGTTTAACAAAGTCTGCGTCAGCAAAGGGTTTGCAAGACTTAGCAATGTTATGTGCAAAAATGTAACTTGCTTTTGTGATTGATTTCTCGATATTACTTTGTTTTGTAAAAATATTCTGTTGCCTATGCAAAGTTTTTTTTAAGTGTTCTGCAGTACTTTGCAGTTCGTCTAACGAAAGTGAGGCATATTTTAATGCTTTGTCGTAAAATGCCTATTTAAATTATATTCTTTGAATACAGCAATTGTATCTTGGCAGACTAAACAAACTGCTTTATTATTAATATTTATAAATAGATATTTTACTATTCATGCTTCATTAAAATATCGGCACTCCAAATCAACTTTTCTTTTTTTATTTTGACTCATTTGAAGCCTTATATGGCCTACAAATAATTCAATTAAAACAATAAAATAAAACCACACAACTTTTTAACCTACCTACAAAAAGCCCAATATTTTTAGTTTGAAGTTTTCCACAAATATAACAAAAAAACTAATGCGTTATACTGGTACGACCACTGCTACAATACCTAATAATGCCCTGACGTGATATTTGTAACCTAAATTAAAATAAACAGCATGCATGTTCTGATGCAACTTCTAGTACTTACCGTCTAACTGTTAGACGGTTTGTTAGACTCTAACAAACATTCGGCACTTACTGAGCTCTATTTGTTTGTTTAATAAAAATTTGTTTATGCTACATTTTTCTGTTTTCATTTGACTTACATGTTTTTGTATATATGCCACGCGTACTGCGAAGGGATAGTAAAATTCTTACATAGGATTTTCCAACGGGCCGGATTGAACAATCACGCGGGCCGGCTTTTGCCCACCCCTGCTCCAATATCTGTTTCCACTCTCTTCATTCCCGCACCTTCGCAATCCTCCTAACTCTCCCTCCTGACTAACGGAAATTCTTTCTCCCTTCAAGTAGCTTGGTACCCCTATAGTTCTGACCTCCTTATATCTCCCTGTGCTCCTTGATTTGTCTATTCTTACTGTCCTTTCTTGTTCCCCCACTGCCTTATCCCTCCTCCACATCTCCTGAATCACGCTTATCACTTCATGTCTTCTCCTTTCCATCTCTGTCGCATCAACTCCGCAGCTCCGGGGTAGTCCGGTTGCTTCTCGGGACAAGGTGTGGCAGAACTATAACTCAGCCTAACTATGTAAAACTTCTAGAGTTCGAAAACCTTCGATGCTCACCGAACTAACGATCGTGAACATTAGTCACTATAGTTAGGGTTTCCGAACGTACCCCAGTTGTATAGGCCGGTATCCACCCCGTTTTCATTTTTTTGTTGTTTTTTTCATGCCGCTTGTGATATCTTTACCAACACACCACTGCATGTACGTAATAATATCAGAAAGAATATAATGTGGCAACTATATTTACCAAAAATTTATTCCCCTTTGCTTATATGCTTTACCATATGCTCTTCAAAATTTATTCCTCCAAAATTTATTCCCCTTTGCTTATATGCTTTACCATATGATCTTCAAAATTTATAGTAAAGATGTATTAGTAACATTTTTGTAATTCGTTAAGTTAGGACTGAATAGTAATGTAATTTACTACCTTGGCTAGCGCAGGTTAGTTTAAATTGTTTCACAAGAATAATAATTATTTTCAGGTCTCTTCAATGTTGTACAATCAGGGAACAATATGTGCAGAATGCTGCAGTAAAGTAGATGGATTTTACAAATTTCGTGAACAATGCTTGCAGAATAATCAAACATATATAAATTTCACATCGCATCTAATATCTGACCCCGAGCCAAGTAAGTTGTGTATTGATTTGCCAGATTCCAAAGAACAAATACAGTCCTTAAAGAGTTATGAAGGCACCCAAGGAAATTGCAGCAGTATCGACATGAAGCATGAAGCATCAGTAAAATCATACAGTAACAGTTGCACAGTGAAATCAGATAGGGAAGAAAATCGTGATTACATAGGTATTGTACCATTTTATTTATATAACAATGTAATAAATATCGACTGTGTCGTTTTGATACCTCGTAACCCACAAACTAATGAAAATATGGTTTTGATTGATGATTGTGACGTAAGTTACATCTCAAAAATTGAAAAAACAACTTGTAAGCTACAAAGCAGTTTGAATTAAATTACATTAGAACAAAAATTTGAAAATTGAATGTTTTATTATAACAAACAGCACAGTTTTTGTCGTCTCTTAAAAAAATCAAGATTTTGTTTACTAGCTGGTAAGTTAGTTAAAATTATGGGCGAACATTTGTCGGCCTTGGTAGCGTAGAGGTAGCGCTCCTGCTTCACGAGCCAAACGTCCCGGGTTCGAATCCCGGTCAGGGCATGGATGTTTGTAAGACACAGTATAATTGGGACATTTAATCCTGTTCTGTGCTTTTTTTTTTTAATAAAAAATAAAAACAGCATATGGGGCTATTAGAGCCTTTCAAAGCCTATTTACTTTTCTATTCTAAAATAAAAACAATATAAATGAGCAGTTGCGTGGACGAACACATAGTCGATATGATTTGTTGAACAGGCGAACATACATACAGTGAATTTCTTTTATCCTGCAATATAGGTACTATGGTAATTGAAATCTGACAGAAATGTAAAATTGCGTTTCGTTTAATTTGCAACATAGGCGATTTAAGTGTATCCTTCTCATTCAAAAAAATGTTCACAAGTGAAAAAAAAAAATCATGCTTGTAACTTGGTACAATTCTCAGATGAGTTTGAGAGAAGTTTCTGCTATGTTCAGTACGAATCGTCCTATACCGAATCCCTCTACAATATCGAGGCTTGTTACCAAATTTAAACGCCATGGATGCCTCAATTTGAATCATACAAGAAGGAAACGAACATCAACTATACTGACTGAAAAAAATAAATTAGAAATTGCTTTAGAAGTTGAAAGTAATAATTGTACATATACTAAATTAATCGCTCAAACCGTATCTGTGAGTAAGTAATCTGTATATAGAGCTCTTAAAAGTGAAAAATACCGGTCTTACAAATTTCAAAATCATCAAGAACTTTAAGAGAGAGATGCGGCAGTACGAATGGACTTTTGCTTTACTATTTTCGAAAAAATTAATATCAACCCTATTATGCTCCAAAGAATTTTATTTATCGACGAAGCAACTTTTAATTTAAATTGTGAGGTGCACCGCCAAAATTTTAGGTATTGGAGTCGAGAAAATTTACATTTATTTAATGCTTCACGTACGCAAAAGCCGCAAAAATTAAATGTGTAGGCAGGCATAAGGAACACACATAATAGGACCCTTTTTCATTGATGGTAACCTCAATGCGGATAAATACTTGGCCTTATTACAAAATCACATAGAAATTTAAATTTTGCTTGTCAAATATGGTACCAGCAAAATGGAGCTCAAGTGCATTATTCCAAACGAGTAAGGGACTACTTGGACAGGGGATTTCCCAACAGTTGGATTGAGAGAGAAGGGACGATAAATTGGGCAGCACGATCTCCGGATTTATCACCAAACGATTTTTTTTTTCTTGGGGATATCTTAAAGCAAAAGTATATGATGGAGAAGTAAGGAGCATCACGGATTTACAAAATAGATTCATGCAAGCATCAAACAATATCCCACAAGGGCAAATAATAAATGTTTTAAATCATTTTTATGATCGCCTTACGTTTTGTTTACAAGTTAATGGTGGTATTTTTGAACATTTAATTAAGGTGTTATTTTGTAATTTTTGTGTTTTCAATAAAAAATGTTTAGCCTTTTCAATGAATGTATATACCTATGTTGCAAAATAAATGGAACGCAACTTTACATTGCTGTCAAAATAATTTGTCGTTACTAGGGAAACCATGCATAATAATAATTTAAATGTTGCACGATAAAAGAAATTTACTGCATATACATTCGCCCTTATGATATGTATTGTTAGCGTTATGAATGGAATTATTTTTGTTAACACTATGTTGGGAATGTTAGCCTGAAATGGTTTACGCATATATAAAACTGTGGAAAATATACTTACATTTTTAAAAATATATGTTAATTTCGTATGTATTGCATCTGTGCAAGTATAAAAATTATGTATGAAAATTTATGTATGTATAATGTGTGTATACCTATGGGCACCAAAAGGTCAAATGTCTAGGGTCCATTATTATTAAATAAATAAATAATATATTTATAGCACTGCCCATATCAACAAGGAATCAAAATTCAAAATATGGTAGAGTCCTGATTATCCAGCTTACGATTATTCGATATTCTGAATTATTTTACCGTAGTCAAAATGTAAAATAATAATATATAATGCTGATTTTAAAACCATTTTTCATTTCCAAAATTGAAAACTTTAAACATAAATTTAAAGTCATGCAAAAAATTTATGTAAGGTGCATACTGTGTGAAAATATACTTCTGTTTAGTAGGTACATGTTTTAAAGCAATGAAACGCTATGTTATTGTCTCTTTTTTAATGATCAGAACTTTTTTTCGAGCTACCATATTGGACACCCAGCCCACGTCTCGAGTGAAATTCATACTCGATCAAAAAATCTCCTTTACATATTAACTTTATAAATTACTCGTAATTATTAAGAGTAAAGCTGCATTCACAGTTACCAAATTATACTTACAATTTAGAACTATAATCAAGTATTATATTTATACTTAGGAGAGCATTCATACATACCAAATTATAATTATGATTAGTAAGTGCTACCATCTGTTGTTACAAACAAACATTACTATTGCATGGACCCACCATCTACGTTTTTAACCTTATTTCATTTTTAAATATTCTAAAATGGTCACAGTTTTTCATCTATGAATTATTTAGGCAGTTGTATGTACCATAATTATAGGTTTTTGCATGTCGTATCTATTTTAACATATCAAATTTACTTATAGGTTAGTTTCTGTCTCTTTCTCGTTAAGTGTAAATGATAAGTATAAGTATAAGCATGAAGTTTGCAAACTTTTAAATTATACTTATAATTAAGACACTTAAGTACGTTAGTGTAAATGGTTACGTAGGAGGCAGTATGACAAACTTCTAAGTATAAATCTAAATCATAAGTATAATTATAATTAGGGAAGTGTGAATGCAGCTTAAATAATTAGTTTATATCTTACTAAAATGTTTTATTTCAGGAATCGGAGGTAAAACTACAGACCACGTGTATCATGATAACGTCAACATAGAGGAGATTTATATCAAGTCTGAACCTGTAGACATTGTTGAATGTGAACTGGAGAATGCAGTTGTCACAAACACTGGTCAGTTTTATATACGCGGTTTATTTAAAAAGTTTGTGTAATTTAGTCATAACATTTTTATTTTTAATCATCCGAGTTTAGAAATGTTATCCCTCAAAATACCCTCCCCCTTCGTCGTTATGCAATTGTGCCAACGCGATTTCTATTGCTGAAAGCAGTGCTGCAGGTTCTCATTAGACAGGCTCTTCAGATCGACCAATAACTCGCGCATAATGAGCGCTGTTTACGAAGGCGCGTTATCCTAGTGCAAGTGATCTAGTAAAATTGCATGCACGCAGAACCATACTGATACCCAGATTATTGACGATCATTTCCACAGTTGTGCGATCATCTGACATCACCAGTTCATACACGCATTGAATCTTTGTGTTGTTGTACGCCGTCCTATATTGCCCTTTTCTCTAATAGTTCTCGACATCATCACGGTTATTCCTAAAATGTTGACCCACTTGAACACCACTCGTCGCTTTATAGCAGATTGTTGATATACTATACACAACATATCGTTAATTTCTGTCTGCTCTTTACAAGTCAAACGAGGAATTCCACGTCCTATCGTTGATTCTTTGCTTTTTCAACTCAATGAGCTTCTTTCGAACTATGTTTAAGAAAACTGTCACAGTAAACCACTTGTGAATGTTTCAAAATTTTATTTTTATTCTAGATGTACATTTCGTTCACCGTGTGAACATTATCAATAGACTAAATTATACAAATCTATTACAATATTTATACATAGTTAGGTAAGATCAGTGGTGTGAATGGGGATGAATTAGGAAATTTGAATATTTACGATTATTGTAGGTAATGGTTATGAATTGGGGAATTTTTACAATTAGGTTGTGCGGATTATATCTAAGAGCGAGTTTTGTAAAGTCTGTGTTAAGTAAAATTTCGGAATTTTTCTTCATCTGTATCGCCTCTAACATATTTAAGTTGTATGAATTACTTTCTTTAAGTAAGGAAATTGTGTCTATGTCATGCCCCGTTTTCATTTTATGGAATGCTAAAGATGATCGGTTAATATCTAAATTTTTAACGTAATTTTTATGTTCTTTAAATCTAGTTTCCAAATTTCTTTATGTTTGCCCTATATATATATATTTTATTACATTTTTTGCAGTTAATTTTGTATATACCTGATTTATGAGGATTTTTAATTTTGTCTAAACAACTTCTTAGTAAGACTTAAAGTTTTTGTAGGGTTGTAGAATGCTGCAATTATGTTGTGTTTGGAAAAAATATTTTTGATTTTGTGATATATGGAGAGATGATATAGTATTCTTACATGTTTAACTGAGTTTTTTTGGGTGGGCATATTACATAAGGAGGTGGATTGTTTTATTTTATTTTTTAGGTTGTGTTTATAATGTAGTTTATTAATAAGACTCTTATTGTATCCGTTAATTTCTGCAATGTGGATTATTTTCTTATATTCAATATTATATTTTTCTTTTGACAAAGGTACATTTAAAAGCCTGTGTATTAAACTATGGAAAATGCGTGTTTATGGTTGTTAGGACACATGGAGGTATTTTTTATGTAAATATCTGAATGTGTTGTTTTCCTGTAAATATCAAATTCTGTTTTGTGTCCGTTTTTAATTATTAAAAAGTCTAAAAATTGTAGTTTATTGTCTGATTTTAATGAAGGGTAAATATTGTTAGTATAATTGATGAAAGAATCTAAATTAAAGGTATCATTTATTATAGCAAAAATATAATCTACGTAACGCCACCATACCGTAGGGAACGTCCTTTATTGTTAAGTTTTTTATTTTATTTTCTACGTGATTTAAGAAGATGTTGGCTTGGAATGGAGACAGTGGATTTCCCATAACAGTTCCAAATGTTTGCGTATAGAATTTACCATTGAAAATGGAAGTGCTTTGATCCATGCATTATTTTGTTAATTTTATGTATTGTTCAGTTTTTTTAATAGAAACGTTATTACGTAGTAAAACATTTTTTAAAATCTGTTTCAGGGATAGGGACGCTTGGAAACAGAGACGTTACATCAAAAGATATTAATTTCGAGTTTTCTTTTAGTTTTAAATCTTTAACTTGTTCAATTAATTGTAATTTAAATTAATTTTTAATGCAAAAATCATTTTCTAGTTTTATAAAATTAAATGGACTTGGACTAGCCATTTAGGTAATTTATAGGTTGAAGAGTTAATATTAGACACAATAGGTCTATATATGTTTCTAGGTTTATGTATTTTTGATAAACAATATAGTCTGGAGATGTGTGGATTTTTTGGTATTAATCGCAATCTTTGTTTCTTGTCTATTTATGAATTACATTTTGTTAGGGTTTCGTTAAATTATTTTTTATATTTATTTAAGGGGGATTCTTCTACTAGTTGATAAGGATCATTCTTTAACATTTCTTCTACATCATTGAAATGATCGGGTTTATTTGCTATAACTATAGAATTTTCTTTGTCTGCTTTTAAGTAAAAGACATTTTTATTTTTTAACTTACGTGCTATTTGGGTTTCATTTTTTGAAATTGATTTTTATGTTTTTTCTATCTATATGCGAACACATGCACTTTTGCAACAACCTAATAATATGATTTACAAAAATTTAAAAAACGCCATAAAGTTACATACTAAAAGATACCTTAATAATTTTGTCAGAAGAATACTGGTTTTAGATATGGTCGTGAATACTGATGATATTGTATAATATTAAACAAACAATTTATTTTTCAAAATTGTAGACTAATAGTATCTATGAATATGTATATTTCAGAGAGCCCCGATACTCAGGAGCCATATAGCACATTACCTTCTGAAGACATGTCCCAGTATAACTCTAATATCGACACTGGGGAGATTATTATTAAATCCGAATGGGAAGATATCCCATCATCTCCTCAATATGAGGAGAATCTAGCTCAAGAATATACAGGTCAGTTTTTAATAAATTATAATTTATTCATGGAACACTGCAGATAATAATAATAATAATTTATTTTCGTCAATTAAATACAAATAGAATATAAAACCATCCATTTTTTTCTTTTTTAATTTTAAAAGTTTACACCACTTAGTCCTTGGACTGTAATAAATATTATTTTATATTTATTTTTTACATATAAATTAATCGAGGTCTCAAAATTTACAAAATATATCCTTTGAGTTAATACGAAAGATGTGTGTATAACAGATAAAAATATTAATAATGCAATAAACATATAATCTATATATATATATATATATATAATAAAAGTGAATGTTCTGACTGACTGACTGACTCACTCACTCATTCACTCATCACCGCCCAGCCCAAATTTGGAGAGTATATTCCCTCAATGCACCCACTAAAAATGGATTTTGCAAAATTCAACTCCTAAGGGGTGAAATGTGATTTCAAGGATTCCTTAATATCTCTTATGGCCTATGGGATATCGACTTGGTTTTTGCTTACTAAGATTACCCATAAAAATACCGAAAAACTTATTTCAGGATTTTGTCCTAATTAACCTCTAAATGGGTGAATGTACAATCGGGGTGAATTATACATCCCGTCGTATTTCCTACGTTTCTTGAGTTATAACATTCTTTTTTGGTACATAGGTGTCTTTTTTGAAATATCTCGAAATAGTTTTGACAGTTCTTAAAATTTCACCCTAAAATGGGCTAATGGGTATTTTTTATTCGATGAAATTCGCAAAGTATATTCCTTCCCTGACGTAAGCACCCGCTAAGAAGAGATTTTTCGAAAGTCGACTTCTAAGGGGTTAAAAAGAGGTTGAAATATGATTTCAGGGATTCATCAAAATCTCTTAGGACCAATCAGATATCATTCTGTCTTTTGCTTACAGATTTTATCCATACAAATGCTTAAATAACATACAAATTCAGGATTTTGCCCTAATTAACCCTTAAAAGGACGAATCTACATCTGAATTATGAGTTATAACATTCCTTTTTGGCATATATGTATGTGTTTTCAAATCTTTATAAAGCGTTTTGAGTTTTTTTTTTTTTTTTAATATCATCCTTAAAGGAAGGGGTTAATTGGTATTTTTTATTCGATAGAACATCCATAGGACATAGAGTCATGCAAATTGATATGTATATTCCTTCCTTGATGTAAGCACCCACTAAGAAGGGATTTTTAGAAATTCCAGCCCTGAGGGGTGAAAAGAGGTGCAATTTCAGCGATTCTTTTACAGAAGTTACCCAGACAAATGTTTTTAAAAAAATTCAGGATTTCGTCCCAATCACCCTAAAGGAGTGAATTATAGTACCCGTAGTTTTTCCTATATTTATTGAGTTATAACATTAATACACGTAGCTTTTTCAAAACTTTAGAAAGTGTTTTGACAGTTTTTTTAAGTTTCACCCCTAAAGATGTAAAGTGTTTTTTTTTTATTCGATAAAACACCCCATGGACATAGAGACATGAAATTCGGAGCTTATATTCCCTCCATGACGTAAGCAACCACTAAAACATGAATTTTCTTAATTCGACCCCTAAGGGCTGAAATGAAGTGAAATGTGATTTAGGGATTCCTCAATATCTCTTAGGAACAATGAGATATCGACTTGGTTTTTGCTTACAAAGGTTACCCATACAAATTTTTAAAAGAGAAATTCAGGATATTGCCCTAATTAACCCCTGAAGGGGCGAATCTACATTTGGGTTGAATTATAGAAACTTTTGCATTTGCTGAGTTATAACATTCCATTTTGGTACATAGGTTTCTATTTAAAATATTTAGAAAGCGTTTTGACAGTGTTTTAAATTTCATCCCTAAAGGGGTTAGTTATAACATCGGGAAATATATTCCCTTCATGACTTAAGCACCCACTAATATGGAATTTTTCAAATCTCGACCCTTTTTATAGAAGTTTATTTCCAAACCAGCTTTTTCGTATTCTTATTTCAGTTTTCGAACCATATAGTTCAAATCTTCTTCAATATCTTGTGCAATATCAACCTGTTCATCTGCAAAACTAAGAGTGTACAGGGATTCGTTCCTGATTAAGATGCACATTCCTTAGTATTTTGTTCTTCATATTTTAAAAAGCGTGGTATGTAGGGCAGCCTTTTAAGCCTTTAGATGTTACGATATGACAATTTACGTTTTAACCTGTTCTTATGTAGGATGTATTATTCCTGTATAGGGATTGCATTGTTGCATTAAGTTTATGGTGGACGCCTATCCCTCCCATTAATTTCCATAGTTCACTTCTAGGCATGGAATCGTATGCGATTTTTTAATCAATAAAGGCCAGATGTACTTCCATGTTTTTAATTTTTCTCTTTTTGATAAGTTACTGTAAACTATAAATATGATCAACGCAAGATTTACCTACAGTGAATCCTGCCAGGTCTTCGTTTACCTTTTCTTCTATACACTATATATATCTTATACACTTTTCCATTCTGTACTTCAGAACTATGCCATATATTCTGCCTATAGAACATATAATACTTATGCCTCGATATTCCTCGCATAAATGTCGATCTCTTTTATTAGAAATGGATGTGATGTAACATTCTGACCCTTCGGTACCTTTTTGTCGTTTTATTAGTATCATATTTCGTGTCATTCTAAATAGTTTTTCTGAGCCATATTTAAACAATTCAGGCGCAGTTTCCCTCCGGCCCTGCTGGTTTATGGTGCTTCATAGACCTGATCACTTTTATTACCTCTTCCTGTATAAGTTCTATTTCTTCTCTCTACTTGTCTTCTTTCAGATTTCCCTTAAAGAGACATGTAATACCTAAAAATAATAATATATTAGTCACCCTTTGATCACCCTCTGATAGAACTTTGGCTTAATAATTATTACAAATTTGTTTGCAGCTACAGGAACACCTTCCAGTATTCCAGATGGCAGTTGTTCATCAGTGGCCATCATCAAAGAATCCAATACAACATCAGACTGTAATATAAGTAAGAAAACATTTGCAGGAACTGGTACTCATATTGAAAATAAACGAATACAACCTGGAGAGAAACTATTCAGATGTAAACATTGTAACAAAGCATTTGCACGGTTAGCAGATCTCCTTAGACACGAAAGAACACATTCTGGATTGAAACCATTCAAATGTGAGCAATGCAACAAAACATTTACAGTAAAGGATAGTCTTGTTAGACATACACGACTACATTCGGGAGAGACGCCATTCAAATGTGATCAGTGTAATAAAGCATTTTCTAAGCCATCAGATCTAATTAGACACAAACGAGTTCATACCGGTGAAAAACCATTCAAATGTGATCAGTGTAATAAAGCATTTTCAGACTTATCAAATCTCTTTGGTCACAAACGAATACATACTGGAGAGAGGCCATTTAAATGTGAACAGTGTGGTAAAGCATTTTTAAAGTCAGCAGATCTAATTAGACACAAACGAGTTCATACTGGTGAGAAACCATTCAAATGTGATCAGTGTAATAAAGCATTTTCGGAATCTTCAGATCTCATTGGACACAAACGAATACATTTTGGTGTAAGGCCATTTAAATGTGATCAATGTGATAAAGCATTTTCGCTTAATAAGTATCTCACCAGACATAAGCGAGTACATATAGCTGAGGGCGTACCTAAGTCCGAAACATGTAATTAAGAATTCATAAAAAAAAAATGTGAAGTGTTAATTTTCACATATATCAGGGTTTGTAGGTATTTAGTAAGTGAGACCAAATTGTGAGTACATTTTAGAATGTAATCGATGCATATTTTTATTTATTTATTTATTATTATTATTTTTTACTTAGAATACATCTATCGTTTCGTTCCAGTACTGAGTCCCTCGGTAAAAATCCGTGTCTCCCAAAAAAAGTGTATATCAGCTTTTTTTTAATAATTTCAAAACAAATTATAAAAGCTATAGGCCGTACATTTTCGAAACAACACACTGCGCAGAAACGAGTTTTGACTGAGAGCTTACTGCGTCTGCGCGCACGCAGTGGTGTGGTGCATTACTTTACGTATTTTATTAGTCAGTTGTTTGTTTGGTACCTTGTTTGTGTTTCGTTATTTTATTAAAACTCTGTTAAAACAATCAGTTGTTTTCAGAACTATTACATTTCTGTGAGTGAAATTTTGGTAAGTTAGCATTGAAAATAGCAAAGTTATAACAGTGTGGACCGCCACTGGTAAAATAGATGAAGTTCGCGTTGATTTGATGACTCATTGTGTTGTTTCGAAAATGAACGGCCTATAGTAACAATATGCGAAGGCTACCTTTTAAGTTTTTACAAAAATTAAGAAAGAAAACATTTTTTTTTTGAATAAACTGTTTTATTGTTTTTCTAAATACAGTGGTACCTCGGTTTTCGTCGATAATTTGTCCGAAAACAATCGTTGAAATCCGTGCTCAATAAAAAAAAGCACAAAAACACTAACACTGGAAAGCAATGGCATTGTTTGGCTAGACGGGCGGGCTAGATGCTCACACAACGAGAAACAACGCATCACTGCGTAGCGCGTGGGTCGTGGTACGCCGACGAAATCCGAGGCAACCGACGAAAACCGAGAAAAACATGTTTTGCGAAAATCGACACGAACCGAAACCGACGATAACCGAAGTCAACGAAAACAGAGGTACCACTGTATTCGCCTTTAAGATTTATACACTTTTGCATGCGTTCAACCCAATTCACGAAACATTTTTTCCACTCTGAAGTTGGTATCTCAAAAACATGGTTTTCGAAGGCTTCAACACCTTCTTGGGGTGATGAAAATCGTTGTCCACGCATTTTTGGTTTCACATTGGGGAACAAAAAAGTAGTCGTTAGGGGATAAATCAGGTGAATATGGGCAATAACATTAATTCGATGTTTTTCTCCTTCAAATAATCAATTGTTTGACGTGCTGTGTGGAAGCTTGCATTGTCATGATTAAGAATGATGCGACGCTTCTAGTTGTTTTTCCTGATTTTGTCGATGACTTCTAGCAAACAAATTGTTGTATACCGTTCAGCATTAACTGTTTTTAGCATTCCCTTACACCAGTCCACACGAGCCTTTTTTTGAGGTTCGGTCAAATTATGCGGAATCCATCGGGAACAGATCTTTTTCACACCTAAATGTTCATGCAAAAACGAATGTATTACAATCTGCGATATTCCAAAGGATGCCTCTATCTCACGGTAAATCACATGCCGATCTTCAATCATTTTGCGCACAGCATCGATGTTTTTTTGAATCACAACCGATTTTGTTCAACCTTCACAAGATTCATCACTGACGGACGAACGACCACGACGAAATTCTGCAAACCAATTGTAAACAGTTTTTTCTGATGGTGCTTCATTACCAAAAGTTGAACGATTCTAATCTATGTATTGTTGTTGAGTTTGTCCTTTACTAATATCGTAAAAAATCATCCAACGAAAACCTTCACGAGTAATATCAATTTTTTCATCAACTTGTTTTTTTTAAACGCTCACTGTCAACAATTTACTCGGCTAATTTATAAGCTGCTACTGATTTCACAATAACAAATGTTAAATTTTACAAATATAGTAATGGCACATTTTAATGTTTCCATCTAGTGGTCGTTTGTAAAAACATAAAAGGTAACCCTCGTATTAGATTTTCGTGCGCGGAACGACTGTAGTGCATTTGGTTATTGTGACTAGTTGTGCATTAGGCATCATGTTCAATTCCCGGTGTCACCAAATATTTTTCAGATAGTTTCCTAGTCGTTCTCCTTCGGAAATAAGAGGGCTCGCCACCAAGGTAAATTTGCTTATGAATAATTCCCCAAAAACAAATAAAAGTGGTTCAGAATCAACGTTAAAAAAGTAACTCTCATATTCTGTGATACATGCAACACGTACTACGTAGGTGTATGTGAGGAAGTCACCACGCTCAGTAATGCGTAGTAAAAATTCACTATAAAATCTTGTAATTTGAACTAAAAATTTGAAACATATCTTTTCATATTTTTGTCGTACCTACAATTCAGACCGATTAAAATGTGCACGGAACTTTTTATTATTGAATCTGTGACGGAACTGGGGAATCCCCTTTCTTTAAGTGAGTGTAGTCATCTCGCTCGCTCTAGCGACTAGAAACGCCGTCTGTACTAACCAGTTACCTTGCGCTAATTCCCCGTGTTTTGTTTTGTGCTCGGATATTCAGCGAGATTAATTCTTTCATATAAAGAATAGAGTTCAATATTGTCTAATAACACCTGCAACATCAGTCGTTCAATTAACTTTATTAAAAATATATATCGTAACAGTAGCATTCTAGTTCTAATTGGAAGTTGATTTGTGTTTTATATTCTATTCGCTGTTATTCGTTTTGTGTTCTTAATTTTATGTAATAATAACTTAATCTTGTCGACGCATATCATAAATGTTGTGTATATACAGTGAATTTATTTTTTAATGCAACATGTACTATGTCATTACCATGGATACAGTTTTTGACAGCAATATAAATCGTGTTCATTTTCATTTGCAACATAGACAATTAGTGTGTATACTTTTGCTCATTGCTGATTTAAAAATGAATCAACATGTATACGGATGAAGAAAAAATAATGATGGTAACTTGGTATAACTCCCAAATGAGTTTAAGAGAAGTTTCTGCTGTATTTAGTGCAACTTATCCAGATCGGCGAATACCAAATCTCTATACAATTTCAAGACTAGTTAATAAACACCGCGAAGGACGTCTTAAGTCAAAACATAATAAAAAAAAAAAAAATGATGTGAAGTGTGAATTGTCACACATTTCAGGGTTTTGCAGGTATTTTATTAGTGAATGATTATTATTTGGGATGCTAAAACAAATTTTATATTAAAATATTTATTTTATTAATTTTAATTCGAACGCCTAATACCATTATTTAGGTTTTTAAATATGTGCAGTATTTTTTTTATACAGCAAGGTTCATTAAGAATTTAAAAAAAAATGCGCCAAAATATAACTAGAATTTTGAAAAAATAATTTATACAATATAAAAATAAAAAAATAAAAAAAAACAAAAAAAATATTGTGTCTTCTCGCAGGGTTCGATCCCTTTCGGATCGAGTTACTTGGGTGAAAAGCCAGCGTCAAAACCACTACACCAGCATACACGTTCCAGTGTAGCGTGTTACAAAGCTATAACTTGTGTACATTATTAGCCAAAAATCACTAAAAATGCGTTTTTTTTTTCCAAAAACGTAATCTGATCAAAAATTCCTGTTGTATTATTCCGGTTCACACCAATGTACATTACTTAGATTTTTTTCAGATTTTTTGTTTAAACCATCTTGGCTACAGGGTGTGGGACAAAAATTTTTTTACACAATTTTGGCCAAAATCGCTTCAAAATAATTTATTTTGCAAAAATAAAAATTTGATCGTTAATCCACGTACCAAGGAGTTTCATTTGATACCCTACTCAGAATTATAAAAAAAATATTTTTTTTTTTCGATGAGCACGTATTTGTTTATATTTTTAGGGGGATATGTTTTTTAGATGTTTTAGTATTTTTCCTATGTGCGGGCCAAAGAGTTGTATAAGCGTGCCAAATTTCAACTCTCTAGGTTTAGCCGTTTGGCTACAATTTTTACCGAACAGACAGACGACAAAATGACGGTATAAGGGTTTGTTGGTCATACCTACAAATCCCTAAAAAGAACAACATCCCACATGCTTACAGAAGAGAAGCAGTTGGAAATATTATTACAAGTGGAAGAAAACAATCAAAATACTTTAAGATCAATTGCACAAACCGTTGGTGTCAGTATTGGATCTGTTTTTAACTTCTTAAAAAAAGAAAAGTTTCGATCATACAAATTTCAAAATCATCAAGATTTGTTAGAAAGGGACGCAGCAGTACGTATGGATTTTTGTTTTGAAATGTTTGAAACAATTAATTACGTCCCAACAATGCTTCAAAGAATTTTATTTACTAACGAAGCAACGTTTACTCTAAATCAGCGGTTCTCAAAGAGGGGTCCGCGGACCACTAGGGGTCCGCGAAGCGATTTTGGTAGTTCCGTGAAAAACGAACGCATATTTATTTATATTATATAACTGACTGAACTGCACAGTCCTATCCTGATGTTGCAAAGATGGCTCCTCATTCCATTTGCAACCACCTATGAGTGTGAGTCGGCTTTTTCTACACTACTTAGTATCAAGACAAAATCTCGAAATAGATTATGCGCGACAAATGACATGAGAGTTGCACTGGCCAAAACAAAGCCAAACATAGAAGAATTAGTTCAGGCAAAGCGAATGCATCCATCCCATTAAAATTGTTATTTGTTATTTAACGAATACATAGCATGTAATATTGTATGTAATATTCTGAATACATAATTGTTTATAAAATAAATGTTTTATTCACTGTACTTTTCCTTTTTTTTTTTTTTATTAATAGGCGTCCGCGAGCTCTCGAACAATTTTTGAAGGGTCCGCCACGCCGGAACTATTAAAAAATTTGAGAAACGCTGCTCTAAATGCTGAAGTGAACAGACAAAATTTTAGGTACTTGAATCGAGAAAATTTACATTTGTTTCATTCCTCCCGAACTCAAAGGCCGCAAAAATTAAATGTTTGGGCAGGGATAATAGGAACCAATATTATAGGGCCTTTTTTATTGACGGTAACCTTAATGCCGCAAAATATCTACCCCTTTTGCAAAACCAAATATTACCTGTGTTGCGAAACCTGAATATTAATGGACAAGTATGGTTTCAGCATGATGGCGCACAAGTCCATTATTCTAGAATAGTTAAAGAATATTTACATAGAACTTTCCCAAATAGCTGGATTGGAAGAGGAAAGACGATGAATTGGCCAGCGAGATCTCCGGATTTGGCACCCAATGATTTTTTTTTATTGGGGATATTTAAAGGCCAAAGTATATAATGTAGAACTTAGGGATGTTGCTGAACTGCAAGACAAAATTGTTCAAGCATCCAACAATATACCTCAAGAGCAATTGCTGAATGTTTTGAATAATTTTTATGATCGCTTAACATTTTGTCTGCAAGTAAACGGAGAAACGTTTGAACATTTATTATAAGTTTTTATTAGTTATTTATTTATTATTATTATTTTTTTTATTTGTATTTTCAATAAAATATTTAGATTTTGCTAGTAAATATGGTTTTTTCTATGTTGCATATGAAAATGAACACGATTTATATTGCTATCAAAAACTGTATCCATGGTAATGACATAGTACATGTTGCATTAAAAAATAAATTCACTGTATCAATAAGTGGCATCCGTGTAAGAACTTTTGTAACAAATGTGTTTATTATGTATAAAACATACATACAGGACTTCTTAATTTGTACCCTATACAATACACAATAACAAATTTATTCTTTAGAATTTCTGTAAATTTTGGAGTCTCTTGGATTTAAATGCCTAAATAAGGGGGCGGCGAATTTGGCCTACGCCCCGGGCGGCTGTAACCCACGCTACGCCGCTGTACACATTATAAGACACAAAACCGCTAATGCTTCATCTTCCATCAACAACATATTCTGGCAGATGTGTTTGGTGAGAACTGATGATCGACGCAGATATGTCTGTGTCGTGTGGAAGCAATAAGGACCTTTGATTTAACTGTAGGGTAACCATTTTCTCATGAAAGCAATCGGGACTGAATTCGTATATAAGAGAGAAGGGCTACAAAACAACAAAATATATTAAACAATTTAATATAACAATTGTGGCTAATATGGTTTAAATACCCTGACAAAAAATAACAATTGAATAAATTCTTTAAAGAAAAAAAAAAAAAAAAAACTGTTACTATAACGATTCTAGGTCAATTTATCGAAAATCAATTTATTGAATACAAATTTATCAAAAATCAATTTATCGAAAGAAAATTTATCGAAAGCAAGTTTATCGAAAGCAAATTTATCGAAAGCAAATTTATCGAAAATCAATTTATCGAATGCTCAATTTATCGAATGGCACGTTTATCGAAAATGCTTAGTAATATTATGTTATTTCATAAAAACAAATTTTCTTATTTATATAAATTTTCGGTATAACTAAAGAATAAGTCATACCACTAGCGTCATACCACACATGATTTGTTCAATTTACGGTGATTCTAAACAGGAGGCATTATTATGTTAGTGTGGGTTTGTTTTGTCATTAAACTAGAAGATGGGTAGCTCGCTTCGCTCGGCTTCTTCTAACCAAACCCTTACTAACCTAACCTAATCTAAGATATTGTTTTGTCATTAAACTAGAAGATGGGTAGCTCGCTTCGCTCGGCTTCTTCTAACCAAACCCTTACTAACCTAACCTAAGATAGTGTTTTGTCATTAAACTAGAAGATGGGTAACTCGCTTCGCTCGGCTTCTACTAGCCAAACACTTACTAACCTAACCTAACCTAAGATAGTGTTTTGTCATTAAACTAGAAGATGGGTAGCTCGCTTCGCTCGGCTTCTTCTAACCAAACCCTTACCAACCTAACCTTAGATAGTGTTTTGTCATTAAACTAGAAGATAGGTAGCTCGCTTCGCACGGCTTCTTATAACCAAACCCTTACTAACTTAACCTAACCTAAGATAGTGTTTTGTCATTAAACTAGAAGATAGGTAGCTCGCTTTGTTCGGCTTCTTCTATCCAAACCCTTACTAACCTAACCTAACCTAAGATAGTGTTTTTATATTCAAACGCTATGTCACTTTATTTAAATTCACAAAAATAAATTACAATGCAAACTAAAATTTCTTTCATTATTAATTCCTACCGAAATAATTCAACAATCAATTTTCGATAAACGTGCCATTCGATAAATTGAGCATTCGATAAACTAGCTTTCGATAAATTGATTTTTGATAAATTGATTTTCGATAAATTTGCTTTCGATAAATTGATTTTCGATAAATTTGCTTTCGATAAATTGATTTTCTATAAACTCGCCGGTTCCCAACTATAACATTGACATATATAAAGTAAAGACTCCCTCCATTCCAAAATAAGTGTCCAATTTAGGATTTTATATGTTCCAAAAACAGTGTCCAATTTCATAAAAAAAATATGCAAAGGGATATATAACGTATATTTTCATAACTAAACTAAATGTGAGGAAGCTTGTAATCGTTGCCTCCTCTATGAAGCATGGTCAATTCCATACACTTCTGCAGTGTAATGAAACAATTGTCTAGTTTTTCCGCGGTTATTTCATGCCACGGTTTATGCACGGCCGCAATGAGTTCATCAATACTGGACGGGTTAAACTGAATGGCGTTAAAGAAACTCAAATCGAGGACTAATTTAAATAAATAACTACTGATACATTTAATTTCATTATTTCAACAATCTATTAAAAGAACTAAAATCGGACACTTATTTTGGAACGGAGGGAGTATAAACATTTTAATATCAAAATTAAAAATTAAATTTAAATATAACAACACTATACTGGTAATGATGCAGTGGCCCAAAAAATTATTTCACGCTTTAATTTTTCTAGTAATCGGTATACAATAATTAAATCTGTTTTTTTTTTTTTTTCTGGACTGTCCCCTTTTTAGCCTTTTATCATCACCCTGCTTCTGTTCAATTTTTAGATCAGACTTTTTATCTTATTTATTTCTATTTCTCCGTGCAAGATTTCTTTCATTGCGTATACGTATTTTTATTGATTTTATTTATTTATAGTTTAATTTATTGTTTTTAATATGTAGTGTAGTCATTTAGATGTGCTGCGTTAGGCGCAAATAGCCTTTGTTGCTGTGCGCCAAAAATTTTAACTAACTTTTCTAGATTGTAATTTTTAGTTTTTTTTTTTCTGTTTGTTATGTTTTAACACGAATGCTACCGCTCGCTGTACTGCTGCGCCTGCGATCTGCGAATGTAAATGTCGACGACCTTACCGACAATATAACAAATCAAGTCTTCATCAAACTAAAGTAAAATTAGAGCTGTGACAGCTAAATAGATGTAAAGTAAGTTAGAATTAAAAATGCAGGACATGTGATGGGGCGGGACATTGAATCAAAATGCAGGATTGTCCCGCAGAATGCGGGACTAATGGTCACCCTACTTAACTGTCCAGTTTCAGATTGCTACGATTTATCGTTACGTCGGTACCGGTCTTACGTAAATGACAAAACTAAGTGGCACCCAGTAGAGACCGTAACGTAACTATCAAATGGAAATTAAGGTTATGTTGCCTGTTAATTTTACCAAATATATACGAAATGAAAAGTGTATTTGCTCTTGTCCAGCATATATAAAAACTTAATTACGTTCAATGTTCTTGCGTTACTCAAGTGTAAAGAAGCTGCATTCAGAGTTCGTAAATTAAAAAAACAAACTATAGACCAACGTTTCCCAACCGCTGGTCCGTGAGATTTTTTTGCCGGTCCGCGAGATTTTGTTACAAAAACTCCCGGTTTGGAGGGGAGGACCTTTTTTTTTTGCTCATCACTTACATTTTGGAGGTGAAGATCTTTTTTTTTTGCTCATTACTTACATTTTGGAAGTGAAGACTTTTTTTTGCTCATCACTTACATTTTGGAGGTGAAGACCTTTTTTTTGCTCATCACTTAAATTTTGGAAATGAAGACTTTTTTTTTCGCTCATCACTTACATTTTGGAGGTAGACCTTTTTTTTGCTCATCACTTACATTTTAGAGGTGAAGACCTTTTTTTTGCTCATCACTTACATTTTGGAGGTGAAAACCTTTTTTTTTTGCTCAGCACTTACATTTTGGAGGTGAAGACCTTTTTTTTTTGCTCATCACTTTCTAAACTTGCCGGGCCGTCAGGAAAAAAGGTTGGGAAACGCTGATATAGACTATATCTTGTGCCCTGTTGATTGTCACTACAAGTTTGTCATATGGAAACGCGATGACCCATTCAGACCTCTAAATTTAATACGTTGTAGATTGTCGGTTGTTGATAGTTTTGTTAAGTTATAGCTAGTGAGTTGTTTTAATGAGACAGACATATAAACACAAATTGGCTATCTCAGTCTATCTGAGAGACCGTACATATTGTATGCCATTACATAACCTAACAAAATGTTATCGCGCCGATTACAACAAATCTCGGTCAAAATTACAAAAACGAACAATAAATATGATCAATTTTGGTAATTAGGTTAGGTTTAGTTAGTAAAAATCTAGGTTAACAGAATTATAAAAACGATATGCATAACGTATAGTGTAGAGTCTATTAATTTAAAGAGCTCTGAATGCAGCTAACATTGAGTTTCAATTTTTCGTCTATAATTTTACATTTCTGATTATTCAAATTTTCATATTGCAATCAATTGTTTCTATGCTATTTTGTTTGTTATATTACTATTTTGAGTTTAAATTCTATTGTAGAAACGTTATACATGCCACAACTTCCCTCAGTGTACTCTATTAAGTACATTAATTGTAGTTCAAATGTCATCTACTGTTGTGCAAAGAACTTTATTTTGTTGTTCGTTTTAAATATTCTGTATATTTTCCCCTATTTCATTTCCTGAAATAAAAATGTATGTGAATTGTGAATTTTCACACATTTCAGGATTTTGTAACTATAATGATAAGTGTAAGAAGACAACAGGACGCTGGATGTCTAGGAATATTTTTTCTATAATCACATTTAAATCAATAGTTTTTTGATAATCATTTTTATTCTTTATTTGTGTACTAAGAGATTCCACTTAATTTTTTAAAATAAAATTTAAATAATTTGCGAAAATTTCTAGTAAAAATCACATAATAAAATTTTTCAAAAAAAATATTTGCTAGTTTATCCACGCATTACGAGGTTGCATTTGATACCCCACTATTTTATTTTTTTTAATACATATTTGTTTATATTTATCTTACGATGTGTTTAAATGAATTATCTATATTTTTCCTAAATGTGGTCAAATAATTATACAAGCATGCCACTTCAACTATGTTCAGCCGTTTGGCTACAATTTCTACCGTACAGGCAGACACATGAGTGACGTTATAAGGGTTTTTGACAATCATACCTACTAAACCCTAAACATATAACCAATAAGATGCAACAAAATTTTATTATTAGAGAATTGTAAAATACATTATTATTACGTATGGATTAGAAGGCTCTAACTGAATGGGTTGAAAATTAGTGGAGTACTTTGAGTCCAACAAGTTAATAATATCAGATCAATCTGGATTCAGAAAGAATCATTCAAGTGAAATGGCGGTTAATTTTGTCCTCAGTAGATTGAAGCAAACAAGATAATATTAAGAAAAAAGTAGATCTTTCCTTCAAAATTGTATTTTCATTCTAGATGTACATACATTTCTTTCACTACGTGAATATTATCAATAGACTAAATTATTCAAAACTATTACAATATTTATACATATTCTTACCTAACTTATCAATAAAAGACACGTTCCCTACGTTATGGTGGCGTTACGTAGATTATATTTTTGCTATAATATATGATACCTATAATTTAGATTCTTTCATCAATTATATTAACAATATTTACCCTTCATTAAAATATACATTTGAATTAGAAACAGACAATAAACTACCATTTTTAGACCTTTTAATAATTAAAAACGGACACAAAATAAAATTTGATATTTACAGGAAAACAACACATTCAGATATTTACATAAACAATACCTCCATGTGTCGTAACCAGTGTTATAATGTATCTAGGTACATTTTAAAATATGTATCTGTATCTGTATCTAGATATTTAAATCAGTATCTAAGTATCTGTATTTCAGGTACTTTTTTCAAATACTTTCCTATTTTGTCTTTTTCAAGGTCTTTCACGCTGCTCTAAATGCTGAAGTGAACAGACAAAATTTTAGGTACTTGAATCGAGAAAATTTACATTTGTTTCATTCCTCCCGAACTCAAAGGCCGCAAAAATTAAATGTTTGGGCAGGGATAATAGGAACCAATATTATAGGGCCTTTTTTATTGACGGTAACCTTAATGCCGCAAAATATCTACCCCTTTTGCAAAACCAAATATTACCTGTGTTGCGAAACCTGAATATTAATGGACAAGTATGGTTTCAGCATGATGGCGCACAAGTCCATTATTCTAGAATAGTTAAAGAATATTTACATAGAACTTTCCCAAATAGCTGGATTGGAAGAGGAAAGACGATGAATTGGCCAGCGAGATCTCCGGATTTGGCACCCAATGATTTTTTTTTATTGGGGATATTTAAAGGCCAAAGTATATAATGTAGAACTTAGGGATGTTGCTGAACTGCAAGACAAAATTGTTCAAGCATCCAACAATATACCTCAAGAGCAATTGCTGAATGTTTTGAATAATTTTTATGATCGCTTAACATTTTGTCTGCAAGTAAACGGAGAAACGTTTGAACATTTATTATAAGTTTTTATTAGTTATTTATTTATTATTATTATTTTTTTTATTTGTATTTTCAATAAAATATTTAGATTTTGCTAGTAAATATGGTTTTTTCTATGTTGCATATGAAAATGAACACGATTTATATTGCTATCAAAAACTGTATCCATGGTAATGACATAGTACATGTTGCATTAAAAAATAAATTCACTGTATCAATAAGTGGCATCCGTGTAAGAACTTTTGTAACAAATGTGTTTATTATGTATAAAACATACATACAGGACTTCTTAATTTGTACCCTATACAATACACAATAACAAATTTATTCTTTAGAATTTCTGTAAATTTTGGAGTCTCTTGGATTTAAATGCCTAAATAAGGGGGCGGCGAATTTGGCCTACGCCCCGGGCGGCTGTAACCCACGCTACGCCGCTGTACACATTATAAGACACAAAACCGCTAATGCTTCATCTTCCATCAACAACATATTCTGGCAGATGTGTTTGGTGAGAACTGATGATCGACGCAGATATGTCTGTGTCGTGTGGAAGCAATAAGGACCTTTGATTTAACTGTAGGGTGACCATTTTCTCATGAAAGCAATCGGGACTGAATTCGTATATAAGAGAGAAGGGCTACAAAACAACAAAATATATTAAACAATTTAATATAACAATTGTGGCTAATATGGTTTAAATACCCTGACAAAAAATAACAATTGAATAAATTCTTTAAAGAAAAAAAAAAAAAAAAACTGTTACTATAACGATTCTAGGTCAATTTATCGAAAATCAATTTATTGAATACAAATTTATCAAAAATCAATTTATCGAAAGAAAATTTATCGAAAGCAAGTTTATCGAAAGCAAATTTATCGAAAGCAAATTTATCGAAAATCAATTTATCGAATGCTCAATTTATCGAATGGCACGTTTATCGAAAATGCTTAGTAATATTATGTTATTTCATAAAAACAAATTTTCTTATTTATATAAATTTTCGGTATAACTAAAGAATAAGTCATACCACTAGCGTCATACCACACATGATTTGTTCAATTTACGGTGATTCTAAACAGGAGGCATTATTATGTTAGTGTGGGTTTGTTTTGTCATTAAACTAGAAGATGGGTAGCTCGCTTCGCTCGGCTTCTTCTAACCAAACCCTTACTAACCTAACCTAATCTAAGATATTGTTTTGTCATTAAACTAGAAGATGGGTAGCTCGCTTCGCTCGGCTTCTTCTAACCAAACCCTTACTAACCTAACCTAAGATAGTGTTTTGTCATTAAACTAGAAGATGGGTAACTCGCTTCGCTCGGCTTCTACTAGCCAAACACTTACTAACCTAACCTAACCTAAGATAGTGTTTTGTCATTAAACTAGAAGATGGGTAGCTCGCTTCGCTCGGCTTCTTCTAACCAAACCCTTACCAACCTAACCTTAGATAGTGTTTTGTCATTAAACTAGAAGATAGGTAGCTCGCTTCGCACGGCTTCTTATAACCAAACCCTTACTAACTTAACCTAACCTAAGATAGTGTTTTGTCATTAAACTAGAAGATAGGTAGCTCGCTTTGTTCGGCTTCTTCTATCCAAACCCTTACTAACCTAACCTAACCTAAGATAGTGTTTTTATATTCAAACGCTATGTCACTTTATTTAAATTCACAAAAATAAATTACAATGCAAACTAAAATTTCTTTCATTATTAATTCCTACCGAAATAATTCAACAATCAATTTTCGATAAACGTGCCATTCGATAAATTGAGCATTCGATAAACTAGCTTTCGATAAATTGATTTTTGATAAATTGATTTTCGATAAATTTGCTTTCGATAAATTGATTTTCGATAAATTTGCTTTCGATAAATTGATTTTCTATAAACTCGCCGGTTCCCAACTATAACATTGACATATATAAAGTAAAGACTCCCTCCATTCCAAAATAAGTGTCCAATTTAGGATTTTATATGTTCCAAAAACAGTGTCCAATTTCATAAAAAAAATATGCAAAGGGATATATAACGTATATTTTCATAACTAAACTAAATGTGAGGAAGCTTGTAATCGTTGCCTCCTCTATGAAGCATGGTCAATTCCATACACTTCTGCAGTGTAATGAAACAATTGTCTAGTTTTTCCGCGGTTATTTCATGCCACGGTTTATGCACGGCCGCAATGAGTTCATCAATACTGGACGGGTTAAACTGAATGGCGTTAAAGAAACTCAAATCGAGGACTAATTTAAATAAATAACTACTGATACATTTAATTTCATTATTTCAACAATCTATTAAAAGAACTAAAATCGGACACTTATTTTGGAACGGAGGGAGTATAAACATTTTAATATCAAAATTAAAAATTAAATTTAAATATAACAACACTATACTGGTAATGATGCAGTGGCCCAAAAAATTATTTCACGCTTTAATTTTTCTAGTAATCGGTATACAATAATTAAATCTGTTTTTTTTTTTTTTTTCTGGACTGTCCCCTTTTTAGCCTTTTATCATCACCCTGCTTCTGTTCAATTTTTAGATCAGACTTTTTATCTTATTTATTTCTATTTCTCCGTGCAAGATTTCTTTCATTGCGTATACGTATTTTTATTGATTTTATTTATTTATAGTTTAATTTATTGTTTTTAATATGTAGTGTAGTCATTTAGATGTGCTGCGTTAGGCGCAAATAGCCTTTGTTGCTGTGCGCCAAAAATTTTAACTAACTTTTCTAGATTGTAATTTTTAGTTTTTTTTTTTCTGTTTGTTATGTTTTAACACGAATGCTACCGCTCGCTGTACTGCTGCGCCTGCGATCTGCGAATGTAAATGTCGACGACCTTACCGACAATATAACAAATCAAGTCTTCATCAAACTAAAGTAAAATTAGAGCTGTGACAGCTAAATAGATGTAAAGTAAGTTAGAATTAAAAATGCAGGACATGTGATGGGGCGGGACATTGAATCAAAATGCAGGATTGTCCCGCAGAATGCGGGACTAATGGTCACCCTACTTAACTGTCCAGTTTCAGATTGCTACGATTTATCGTTACGTCGGTACCGGTCTTACGTAAATGACAAAACTAAGTGGCACCCAGTAGAGACCGTAACGTAACTATCAAATGGAAATTAAGGTTATGTTGCCTGTTAATTTTACCAAATATATACGAAATGAAAAGTGTATTTGCTCTTGTCCAGCATATATAAAAACTTAATTACGTTCAATGTTCTTGCGTTACTCAAGTGTAAAGAAGCTGCATTCAGAGTTCGTAAATTAAAAAAACAAACTATAGACCAACGTTTCCCAACCGCTGGTCCGTGAGATTTTTTTGCCGGTCCGCGAGATTTTGTTACAAAAACTCCCGGTTTGGAGGGGAGGACCTTTTTTTTTTGCTCATCACTTACATTTTGGAGGTGAAGATCTTTTTTTTTTGCTCATTACTTACATTTTGGAAGTGAAGACTTTTTTTTGCTCATCACTTACATTTTGGAGGTGAAGACCTTTTTTTTGCTCATCACTTAAATTTTGGAAATGAAGACTTTTTTTTTCGCTCATCACTTACATTTTGGAGGTAGACCTTTTTTTTGCTCATCACTTACATTTTAGAGGTGAAGACCTTTTTTTTGCTCATCACTTACATTTTGGAGGTGAAAACCTTTTTTTTTTGCTCAGCACTTACATTTTGGAGGTGAAGACCTTTTTTTTTTGCTCATCACTTTCTAAACTTGCCGGGCCGTCAGGAAAAAAGGTTGGGAAACGCTGATATAGACTATATCTTGTGCCCTGTTGATTGTCACTACAAGTTTGTCATATGGAAACGCGATGACCCATTCAGACCTCTAAATTTAATACGTTGTAGATTGTCGGTTGTTGATAGTTTTGTTAAGTTATAGCTAGTGAGTTGTTTTAATGAGACAGACATATAAACACAAATTGGCTATCTCAGTCTATCTGAGAGACCGTACATATTGTATGCCATTACATAACCTAACAAAATGTTATCGCGCCGATTACAACAAATCTCGGTCAAAATTACAAAAACGAACAATAAATATGATCAATTTTGGTAATTAGGTTAGGTTTAGTTAGTAAAAATCTAGGTTAACAGAATTATAAAAACGATATGCATAACGTATAGTGTAGAGTCTATTAATTTAAAGAGCTCTGAATGCAGCTAACATTGAGTTTCAATTTTTCGTCTATAATTTTACATTTCTGATTATTCAAATTTTCATATTGCAATCAATTGTTTCTATGCTATTTTGTTTGTTATATTACTATTTTGAGTTTAAATTCTATTGTAGAAACGTTATACATGCCACAACTTCCCTCAGTGTACTCTATTAAGTACATTAATTGTAGTTCAAATGTCATCTACTGTTGTGCAAAGAACTTTATTTTGTTGTTCGTTTTAAATATTCTGTATATTTTCCCCTATTTCATTTCCTGAAATAAAAATGTATGTGAATTGTGAATTTTCACAAATTTCAGGATTTTGTAACTATAATGATAAGTGTAAGAAGACAACAGGACGCTGGATGTCTAGGAATATTTTTTCTATAATCACATTTAAATCAATAGTTTTTTGATAATCATTTTTATTCTTTATTTGTGTACTAAGAGATTCCACTTAATTTTTTAAAATAAAATTTAAATAATTTGCGAAAATTTCTAGTAAAAATCACATAATAAAATTTTTCAAAAAAAATATTTGCTAGTTTATCCACGCATTACGAGGTTGCATTTGATACCCCACTATTTTATTTTTTTTAATACATATTTGTTTATATTTATCTTACGATGTGTTTAAATGAATTATCTATATTTTTCCTAAATGTGGTCAAATAATTATACAAGCATGCCACTTCAACTATGTTCAGCCGTTTGGCTACAATTTCTACCGTACAGGCAGACACATGAGTGACGTTATAAGGGTTTTTGACAATCATACCTACTAAACCCTAAACATATAACCAATAAGATGCAACAAAATTTTATTATTAGAGAATTGTAAAATACATTATTATTACGTATGGATTAGAAGGCTCTAACTGAATGGGTTGAAAATTAGTGGAGTACTTTGAGTCCAACAAGTTAATAATATCAGATCAATCTGGATTCAGAAAGAATCATTCAAGTGAAATGGCGGTTAATTTTGTCCTCAGTAGATTGAAGCAAACAAGATAATATTAAGAAAAAAGTAGATCTTTCCTTCAAAATTGTATTTTCATTCTAGATGTACATACATTTCTTTCACTACGTGAATATTATCAATAGACTAAATTATTCAAAACTATTACAATATTTATACATATTCTTACCTAACTTATCAATAAAAGACACGTTCCCTACGTTATGGTGGCGTTACGTAGATTATATTTTTGCTATAATATATGATACCTATAATTTAGATTCTTTCATCAATTATATTAACAATATTTACCCTTCATTAAAATATACATTTGAATTAGAAACAGACAATAAACTACCATTTTTAGACCTTTTAATAATTAAAAACGGACACAAAATAAAATTTGATATTTACAGGAAAACAACACATTCAGATATTTACATAAACAATACCTCCATGTGTCGTAACCAGTGTTATAATGTATCTAGGTACATTTTAAAATATGTATCTGTATCTGTATCTAGATATTTAAATCAGTATCTAAGTATCTGTATTTCAGGTACTTTTTTCAAATACTTTCCTATTTTGTCTTTTTCAAGGTCTTTTTACAAAATATGTCCTTACGATTTTTCAAGTTGGTAATACATTTAGCATCATTCAGATATTTGAATTTTAAGTTTAAATTAACCAATCAGCGAACAGTAAACTCTTTCTTGCTTGGTGAGAGTAAAAACATGCTTCAGCCATTTTCAGAGCTGGAAATACAATTACATTTTATTAAAATTTTATAGATAAAAATATATTAAATAAATAAATTATAAGTTTGAGAATTATGATAAAATACAAGTTCTATATGTAATTAATTAAATTTTGGAAAACATTCTTTTATTTTTTATTTTTTTTTTATTTTTTATTTAAAAAAAAAGGAAAAAAATAAAAGGATGTTTTCCAAAATTTAATTAATTATATATAGAACTTGTATTTTATCATAATTCTCAAACTTATAATTTATTTATTTATTTGATTTATTTTTATCTATAAAATTTTAATAAAGTGTAATTGTTTTTCCAGCACTGAATAAATTTAAAAAAATAATAAATAAAAAAAAAATTAAATAATTTTATTAACAACGGTTAAGTAAAACAACCATTAAGTAATTATCTAATCTAAGAATAAGAATTAATTTTATAAATGTGAATTAAATAAAGAAATATAATAAATAAAATTGTTGTTTTATTTTTGTCATCCTAAATACTCATTTAATAATCAGTAATTTATTAGCGAACAAAAAATGTTCGTGATATCCGCTGAAATTGGAATAAAAAATTGATGTGAAGTGTGAATTTTCACACATTTCAGGGTTTTGCAGGTATTTAGTAAGTGAATGATGATTATTTTGGATGCGAAAACAAATTTTATATTAAAATATTTTTTTTTGCTAATTTTAATTCGAACGCCTAATACCATTATTTAGGTTTCTAAATATGTGCAGTATTTTTTTTTATATAGCAAGGTTCATTAAGAATTTCAAAATTGCGCCTATGGCTTCCATTGGTTGTTATAAGTTCCGCCCCTCTGATTTCGTGTACATTGAAACAGAATTAAATTATAATTTAAACAATTTCCACTGGCTATTAAATTTACGCTTTTAAAAATTAAATGCAACATTTGCTAAAATATAATTAGAATTTTGAAAAAATAATTTAAACAATATAGAAATTAAAAAAAAAAAAAAAAAAATATGGTCTCTTCTCCAGGGTTCGATCCCTATCGGATCGGGTTACATGAGTGAAAAGTCAGCGTCAAATACCACTAGACCAGCACACACGTTAGAGTGTTGCTTGTTACAAAGCTATAACTTGTGTACATTATTAGCAAAAAATCACAAAAAATGCTTTTTTTTCCAAAAACCTAATCTGATCAAAAATTCCTGTTGAACTATTCCGGTTCACACCAATGTACATTACTTAGAATTTTTTCAGATTTTTAGTTTAAACCATCTGGGCTACAGGGTGTGGGACAAAAAATTTTTTGCACAATTTTGGCAAAAATCGCTTCAAAATAATTTATTTTGCAAAAATAAAAATTTGGTCGTTAATCCACGTACCAAGGGCTTTCATTTGATACCCTACTCAGAATCAAAAAAAATATTTTTTTTTTCGATGAGCACATATTTGTTTATATTTTTAGGGGGATATGTTTTTTAGATGTTTTAGTATTTTTCCTATGTGCAGGTCAAAGAGTTGTATAAGCATGCCAAATTTCAACTCTCTAGGTTTAGCCGTTTGGCTACAATTTTTACCGAACAGACAGACAGACAGACGACAAAATGACGGTATAAGGGTTTTTTGGTCATACCTACAAAACCCTAAAAAGTGATTTTTTTAAAGATTACATAGGTATATAGTTAGTTAATATTTCTGACACACAGCTTCAAAGGCTATTTGTGTTTATTTTGAGAGTAATAATAGTGCTTAACTTATTTTTTATTGTGAACAAATATATTCCTTGCTCTAGTTATTTCTTTTTTTTGTGGTGTTTTCATTTTTCCGAAAGTATCTTAAAAGTATCTTGAAGTATCTAGATACATTGTAAAAAAAATGTATCTGTATCTAGATACTTTTTAAAATTTGTATCTGTATCTGCATCTAGATACATTTTTCCTCAAGTATCTGTATCTGTATCTAGATATATTTTCAAATGTATCTATTACAACACTGGTCCTAACAACCATAAACACGAAGTTTTCCATAGTTTAATTCACAGGCTTATAAATGTACCTTTGTCAAATAAAAATATAGTATTGCATACAAGAAAATAATCCACATTGCAGAAATTAACGAATACAATAAGAGTCTTATTAATAAATTATATTACAAACACAACCTAAACCAGTGGCGAAGGGAGGCCTCCGCTAGACTTGCCCTCCCATAAAAAAAAAATAATAATAAAAAAAAAATACATAATTTTTTTTTTTTTTTTAATTTAAAAGAAGATTTCAAAAATAGGTACATCAAATTATGTCCTATACAAATATTTGTCCAAGGCTTGGTTTACTAGTTACGAATTTTTTTAAATTTAAAACTTTAATAACTTCCGTTTCCGGTTCCGGATTTTAATAAAAAACTATTGGGTTCTTCCCAATTATTAGGAGAATTTTTTAGTATCAGAACGAACTCTTTAAGTTAAACCGTTTTTGAGTTATCGTGTATACACACAGACACACACACATACGGACGGCACTTCGAAAATAGGTTTTTTGGATTCCCTGGACCATGAAACGTGGTCATCAGTCAAAATCTCGACATCGAAAATTTTCGCGATTACAATACTTGCCCCTTATATATTAAGGTCCGGCAAGTAAAAACAAAATAAAACCATCCACCTCCTTATGTAATATGCTTACCTAAAAAAACTCAGCTAAATATGTAAGAATACTATATTATCCCTCCATATATCACAAAATCGAAAATACTTTTTCCAAACACAACATAATTGCAGCATTCTACAACTCTACAAAAACTAAAGTCTTACTAGGAAGTAGTTTAGACAAAATTAAAAATCCTCAAAAATCAGATATTTACAAAATTAACTGCAAAAAATGTAATAAAATATATATAGGGCAAACTCAAAGAAATTTGGAAACCAAATTTAAAGAACATAAAAATTGCGTTAAAAATTTAGATATTAACCGATCATCTTTAGCATTCCATAAAATGAAAACGGGGCATGACGTAGACACAATTTCCTTACTTAAAGAAAGTAATTCATATAACCTAAATATGTTAGAGGCGATACAGATGAAGAAAAATTCCGAAATTCTAATTAACACAGACTTAAGTCCTTTACAAAACCCGCTCTTAGAGATAATCCGAACAACCTATAAAAATTTTATAATTGTAAAAATTACCCAATTCATAACCATTACCTACAATAATCGTAAATGTTCAAATATCCTAATTCACCCCTATTCACACCACTGATCTTACCTAACTATGTATAAATATTGTAATAGTTTTGTATAATTTAGTCTATTGATAATGTTCACGTGGTGAACGAAATGTACATCTAGAATAAAAATAAAATTTTGAAGGAAAGATCTACTTTTTTCTTCATTTAAAATCCTTCAATTTCAACAATTTAATATTTTGATTAAGATAATCGTCTATTCTGAGATCTGAGCAGAAAAACTTGGACAAATTGGGATCGGAGGGTAGGTAACTAGTAACAGAAGATAAGTTGTGAAGATGAATGGTGTCCTTTCTGAATTTATGACAAATGGCATAGGCCTTCCATTAAGATCTGTTTTGGCGGTCCTTGTGTGTTATCTACATGAATGATTAGACTAGAGTTGTAAATACACCCATTAAAATGGCTTAGGGATATTTGGTGACGTTGGGAAAAGAAAGTTTGTTTGTTATTTTATAATGATTTTATTAATGGTGTGCAGGCAGGGCAGCCGCGTGTATGTCGGCCGTCTGTGTTTGGACATTCGTGGGACCGTCCTTTTCTAGAGTAGAGTCGAAATGCAGCAGGTGTTGATGTTTGCACACGGGCGGTTGAAGCTCGCTCGGCGGCCCTGTTACAAGCTATTGGTGTTTTTTTCTTTTTTGAATGGGGTAACAATTGAACATTCTTTTCTTGATTTCAATGGGTATTAACTGAATATCCTTGGACTATATTTTGTTGATATATTTGTAATCACGCTAATTTATTTATTTCGATAATATTGAACACATATTTGAAACAAATAACAAAGGAGAAGGTCCTAATATGCCCCACCCCCTTGTTTTTCTCGATAATTTAAAGTTTTTGAAGAAATTACCTTAAAATTAGCATACATCTAGCTCAAATACTTATACACAATATTCAAAATTGCATTGTTTCGAAAAATAGAAAAATAATGTGATTCAAAGCCAACTATGAAAATTTGTAAAATGTTCGAATCAGGATTGAATGTATGAAATATGGGCCCTCATTAAAAATTGGGTAGATCAAAATAAATTTTATTTTTGTTTAAGATACAAACTCAAAGTAACAGTTTAATAATTGATTACTGACAAAAATCACATTCATATAAATCGGTTTCTGTCCCAGAGCATTCATTGTTCATGTGCCCACATATTGCATATTAGGCACCGAACCCAAAGTTCGCCCCTTTGATCCTGTAAAATCAACCGTCACAAAACATGCAAGCAGCATCTTTATCATGCGGACTTTGTTGCCCTACTTCATCAACGTTCACGTCGTCGGCACTAAATTAAGGCAGTAGCTCCTACTAACATAATATACTTCGATCACAATACAACAGCTTCAAGTATAAATCACAAGCAGATCGAATAAAAATCTTGCCCATTCTTATAACAACAACTTACCATTATAAAATATTTAAAATAAAGCAAACACATTTACTGTAATTCGTTTCTAGCGGAACAAGAACTCAACTGCACTAAATTTGTAAAATTGTTGAACAAAAGGTAGCTGTGTTTTAAGCTATTGCCGAAAGATGATGTTAGCTATATTAGTAGGTCAGCGGGTAAAGGCCTTTAAGTGATTAAATTTGTTTTATATTGGAACTAGAAATTGTACAACTGCGGATTGGATGTACCTGAATGATATTAATATATAAAAAGGAAATTAGGAAATATATAAATCCATTATATTTAAAAAACATACATACAGCGACTTAAAAAGAGGATAGTGAGACAACTATAGTCTCCATATAAATTATATTTAACCAGAACTGTAAAATAATGATTATTTTTGTAATCAACTATTTGTGGAAAACCATTACTCATATAACCGCAATCAGAAATTTGATTGAAATTACCTAAATAAACAGAATACAAAATTCTTGGTACGATTAGAAATATTCAAAAAGTAATCAAATCTTTACAAAAGGTCTAAGGCCAACATCGCTCTTAATTTTCGCTTCCCTTGAAATAAAACATTCATAAATAATAATCAATACACTTTATTATTATTATAAAAAAACATTAACTTTTTCTTACATTAAACATCAAAATATTACAATATAAATGAAAATATATTTAACATACAGGTTTATTATTTGAAAACATTTATCGTACGTATATGCAGGGCATATATTGAAAATAATAAACCAGTTAGATAAAAAAAAATAAATAAAACACTAAAAAATCTGACGAGAAAAAAAAATTAACTGTAGTTGTAGCCCTAATTATTTTAATAATTATCATACAATTTGTTGATTTTTAGAAATTATTGATGTGGTCATTTGCCAAAAGTAGAAACTAAGTGAAATCTTTTTCTGTACCTGTTATCCTACTATTAATTTTAACAACCAGTATGGAAGTCTTTCAATATTTTAAGAACTGATATGCTCGTACCGGTTGAATATCGCCACTGCATATATTTAAGTATTTATTACAATATATATAGTTAAACACATTGGTATGCGAATTTTTGTGACGGAATGTCATGACAATGTTTATTTAATAATTTAAAATAAAAATACGCCGTTAACCTGCCAAAATTAAGGTAAGCTTAGAATTGCAATATGGCGTTTACGAAAACTCTACCGGTAGATACCGGTAACATCAACTGCGTTGGAAAACAAGTTCGGTGGACGTTTATAAGCATGTAGCTGTTTACCAACTGGTAGATTTACTGGGGAAGATTTACTATACCCCACTCAACATAACCTTATTCTAGCTAAACTATTCTAACATAACTAGTATTCTAGCTAAAGCCTAGCCTAGCCTAATCTTATGTAACGTAACCTAACCTAACCTAACCTTTTTAAGGATTATTTAAGCCTTGTGTATAGAGGCAGCACATAAGGTTATGTTCAGTGGGATATAGTAAAGATTGGCCAATGTACCATATCCACCGATAGAGTTTTCGTAAACGCCTATAGTGACTTGGCCAAGATACACTTTAGGTATACATATTTATATATAAAAAGAATAACTAGTGTCATATGTTAGTCAGTGTCAGTGAATTTACCGAGAGCCATATATACCAATCTGACATTTAATTTACATTCTTACATTTAGTTTATATTCTTTTGTTAAATTTTATATTATTATATAATTTAATTTTATACAATTAGCATATAATACCACTTCCTTTAGTATATTTATTCATTGACAGAAATCTTTTCAACTTTTTAGATAACTCCACCATACAGTTAATTAGATGTTACTGAACGTACAAAGAAGGCTGTTTGGATAGCAGGATCACCAGACCTGTATCTTTTTCACTAGTTTATTGCACTTTCAAGTAAAACATTCTAACTTCGTTCACTCACTACAGCCAAAAAACATTTATTTGTTCCTCTTTCTACCCCTCCAAACACCCATTGTCCATTCACGAATTTCCCTCTTTCATATTTCCTTTTTCCAAATTTCCAAATTTTCCTATCCAGGTCCACCCAGCATTTCATTTTCACGCACAACCATATCTACACATACTTCTCGACAAAAGTTTTTCCAATCAGCAATTGTAGACTCACATACTTCAAGTTCCATCATTATTAATGCATTCGTTGCATTCATAGTCCATAAATATGTAATACCCAAAATTAAACGCATAGTCAATTTACTTCTCTCAAACCAAGTGCCCTTCCTCAGACTACGATAAACATTATGGCTTTCAATACCTCTCTTTTGACATCTCCAAACATATTTATCAATTTTCTGTTCACACTTAGTTAATCGCACTTCATCTTCACAAACTGGACATTTATATCTATTAGCAATCATACCCAACTCCATTAAACAATCAATCAATTTTTTATTATCTATCAATTCAGTATATAAATACTTTATAGAAAATTTATTTTTACCCGCCATGTTTCAAGAAACTCGCGCTAATATAATAATGCCGCCTGTTTAGAACCATCGTATGTAAAACAAAACATGTGCGATGTACCACGGTGACGCATGCGCAGTTGTGTAGCAATCTATTCCCTAGTTATACCCTATTACCAAAAGAATAACTAGTGTAGGTAATTTACCGAGGGTCATATGTACCAATCTGACATTTAATTACCAGTTGGCATTTAATTTGACAAACATCACTTTTGACAGCGTTTATATTCTTTTGTTAAATTTTGAAAAACCATCTTGGTCTATCCAATTAGCATATAGTACTACTTCTTTTAGTATATTTATTCATTGAAAGAAGTATTTTCAACTTTTTAGATAACTCCACCATACAATTAATTAGATGTTACTGAACGTACAAAGAAGGCTGTTTGGATAGCAGGATCACCAGACCTGTATCTTTTTTACTAGTTTATTGCACTCGTTTATTATTATTTAATTATTAAAATTAATTTAATTAACTACAACTTTTCTTATGTCTTTCCATTTGAATCTGGCCGCAGTAGCACTACAAATATTTTAAGTCGCAGCAAGAAAACCTTTTTCATTGTGCCCAGCACGTATTTTCTCGTTCTGATATTATAGTCCAGGCATTATGTGTTACATGCAGTTACGGACAGTGTTTCTTTGTTTCCTGAGTTCCTCATTTTTTATCACATTTGACCACCTTATATCAAGATTCATTGTAAGCAATGGTTTTGAAAAAGCTCGCAAAAATAATATGGAATACAGAAAAATATTTAAAAAGTTTCCCTCAGTAGTCAAAACCAACATTTTTTAATAATAAATAGTTTAAATGTCATTTATAATACTTACCTTATCATCTTTAGTACATTTGACACAGACTCGACATTTCTACAGTGTTACCAACTGTCATATATTACAAATTTATTGTTTCCCAACACCCACCTTCAATAAAATTGTTCTAAATATTTAAAACCTTTTATTTATGGATCGCATTGACCAAAACCAACTTATCTCTTAGCCGGACAAATTTTTCTTTTACCAAAGGTTTGGTAAACATATCAGCAATTTGATCCTCGCTTTTAATATATTTTTATGACACCTTCCTCTAATTTTTCTTTAATGAAGCGGTATTGGATGTCAATATGCTTAAGTCGTTTGTTATTTTCTGGGTTTTTAGGAACTTTAAGTACGGCTTGGTTGTCTTCGTGAATTATTAAATAATTATTTAATGAAAACACTTGAAAATCATTTATGATATTTATCAACCAAAGCTACTTACTCTGCCTCTGACGATGATAGTGCAACATTTTGTTGCTTTCTTGAACACCAAAAAATAGTACAATTGAACATTTTTATAAGAAATCCTGTAGTAGATTTCCTGTCATTTGGGTCACCTCCCCAGTCTGAGTCTACATAACCATCTAGCAAATTTTCGGATTTATTACTTTTATAAACTAACTTGAAGTCAATAGTTCCTTTAACGTATCGTAAAACTCTTTTTATAGCTGTTAACAATTCTTCACTTGTACAATTTTGAAAACGACTTAAAAAGGTTACGCAAGCACAGAGATCAGGTCTAGTGCCCATTACAGCATACATTTTACTAACATTTTTCTATGAATTCAAAAGTATTTTTAACCGACAAATCATTTTGGAAATGTAGTTTTTTGGCTTGATTTGATAACCATTTTGCTTGTTTATACGTGGTTGAGCTTATGTTGTTCACAATGGGTCTATAATTATTACCTGCTTTGTGGATTTTTGGAAGACAGTATAAACGAGCTAGACAAGGATTTTTTGGTTTTAATTGTAATCTTAATTTTTATCTAATACATTCTGACAGTTTTTTAAGGTTTTATCCAATTCTTTTATGTGGGCTTCAATGGGACTTTCTTCTAGTTTAGAGTATGGGCCTTCTTTTAATAATTGTTCAACATTTGTGAAATAATCTTTTTTATTTACTATGACAGTAGCATTTCCTTTATCTGCTTTTAAGTAGAACACATCTTTACTTTTTAAATTTCTCAAATTAATATTGTCAGCTTTTGATGTATTTCCATTATATGAGTAAATCATCAACGTAAAGTAATACATACACCTTTTCAGTTTTTGTTATTTTTGTATATAAACAGTAATCATTTTTTGACCTGCTAAAACCTTCTTGTTTTATAAATTTATCAAACGTTACATTCCAATATTTAGGTGATTTCTTAAACCATAAATAGCCTTATATAATTCACAAATTTAGTTACCCTGCGTAATGCCCTTTAGTAAACGCATATAAACTTCCTAATCAATCTTGCCATACAAAAAAGCACTGCGCACATCCATATCTAACAACTTAGCCACAACTAACATTTTTCTAACAGTACTTAGTTTTGCGACAGGAGAATAAATATCATACACATCTGCAAAGTCCTTTTGTTGAAAACCTCTTGCAAATAGCATTGCTTTATACTCTACTGGATTTCCAAAACTGTCTTTCTTAACACGAAACACCTATTTGCTGTCAATTACATCTTTATTACTTGGCACATTCACTTCACTCCACATATTACTTTCTTTGAGTACACTTAATTCTTTTTTTATAGCCTGCTTCCACTGTCTTGCACTTTCACTTGTCATCGCTTCTTCATATGTAGTGGGTTCTTCAACAGATCCAATAAAGCAAGTTTCATAATCATTTAACCAAGCAGGTTTGTTTTGAATTCTTCGTTCCGGTTTTCTTTCGTTAAGCATGTTTTTCTCTTTTCCTTCTTCATTATCTAAAGATAGTTCTTCTTCAGTTTCTAAATCTTCAACTTCTTCAACATGATTAATTTCCTCAATTAAAAACTCTTCTTGAATTTGTTTCTTGATATTCAAGTTTCTTCCTTCTTTCTTACCTATATTTTCTAGCGTTTCATCAAAAATTGTTTCACTTCGTATGTTTTTAGTTTCATCATTTGCTTTATCATCTTTTTGCAGGATGGTTTCTTTTTCATCAATCTTCTCTATAAAAACTACATCTCTATGTATTTCAACCTCATTATTATCTGGAAAATATATACGACATCCTTTTGTGTCCTTACCATATCCAACGAATCTTCCGTTTCTACTTTTGGAGTCCCATTTCTTACGCATCTGTTTTGCAACATGTACTTGCACTTTTGATCCAAATACATCTAACCCTTTTATGTCAAATGTTTTGTTGTACCATAACTAATATGGAGTTTATGGAGCTTCTGCCCAAAATTCCTTACCCACTTTTTTTTTCTGCTTCAACCTTCACAATGCTTCACAGCATTGTCCTTGCTGCTTCAACCACAGTTCTCATTTCCCTTTCCGCCTTTCCATTTTGTTCAGGTGTGTACGGTATAGTAGTTTGGTGTTTATGCCATTTTCTTGTAGAATATTTTTAAGTTCACTACTTAAGAATTCTGTTCCATTATCCGTTCTTAATATTTTAATTCCATTAACTACTTCCTTTTCGGCAAACTTAAAAAACAGTTTAAATTTATCTACAGAATCAGATTTTTTTTAAAAAAGTAGACTGTCCTATAGTGTGAATAATCATCTTTAATTAGTAAAAAATAGCTGGAGCCTCCTATTGACCTCTCTTCCACTGAGCCACATAGGTTTGCATGCAGTATTTCAACTGGGTATGTTGATCTTGTTTCGCTTTTTCTAAATGTAACTCTATGCTGCTTCTAGACAGGGAATACACGTTTCTTCTTGAATTTCTTCATAGTCAGTATTTCCTATTCGTAATATTTTTCTTACTTGGTTATGGTTTTGGTGTGCCAGCCTCTCATGCCAGGTTGATAAATTTGTTTTTAAATGTTAGCTTGAATCTTAATTTGATTTTCTCTGAAACACATTATGTACATTTTATTTTCTCTTCTTGCTATAGCTCTTACCTCATTTTCCTTTAAGAAGCCGCAATTTCCTGATTTAATGTCCAATATATACACTCTATCTATTGCATTTATTACGGAAAATAAATTTACTTTTAGATCTTATATTTTATATTATAAAGTTGTCGGAACACATGTCTTACCATTACTAGCCTGTAGTTTTATATTTCCCACTCCAAGTACTTTGAGTGAATTTCCATTGCTTATTATTACACGTTTTTCTTCTGTCATTGCTTTTAAATCTATTCTTTAGTGTGACACATATGTTCACTTGCTCCAGTGTCCATACACCAAAAATTTCTTTTTGTTTCTCCGTAAAGTGCAGATACAACGAAAGCATTATTGTTTTCTTTATTTTGACCTGTTCTCATTTTTGATGCGATCTGATCCTTCTGTTTTCTGCAACGACAGTCACGTATCACATGTCCGGGCTTTTTCCAATAGTACCAAATATCTTCTTTCTTTTTAGTTCTGCAATCATTTTGCACATGCCCTAATTTTCCACAGTTAAAGCATTTTATGTTGCTTTTTGATTTCACGACTAGCGCTGCTGCTGTTTCTGAGGCTTGATTTTCCTTTAGTTGTACTCTTTCTTCTTCTACAAGTAGGCTAGGCATCAGTTCATTTACTTGTTTATCTTTTTCGCTTGCCGAGTCCCATGCTGACACAAAGTGTTTGTATTCTTCAGGCAAAGACATAATAATTTTTGTCATTACCATTTGATCCTAAACATTCTCGCCCAATTGTTTCAACTGGTTTGTCATGCCCTCAATTTTTGATAAATATTCTGCCATTGAACAGCTACATAGTTTATCCCACATGTCTTTTGATGTGTCGCAGCCCATTATGTGTAGAATTACTTTATCAGACATCCTTGAGACTATGACGCCCTGGACTTCATTGTTAAGCCATTGCGTTTTGGCAGTCGCTTCTTCTGGCTTCGGAATTGTACCATCTACAACTCCAAATATTCCTATGTACTTTAGTAATACCTTTAACTGAAATTTCTATGTTGGCCAGTTTTCGCTCCTTTCTAATTTAATCCTTATATTATTAATTGCGAGAGCGTTAAATGTGCTTTCCACGTTGTTTTCACGTGGTCAAAATGGCTGCCTACGCCACTTGTTGCTTTAAACTTTAAAAACACTTGCACGACCCACATTAACCAGCTGATACGTTTATTACTGTTAAACGTTTGGGTGACTGGGCCCATATCCTGTTGTAGTTAACTTTAGTTAGAGCGGTAATTTTATTTAGTTCAGTTTTAATACAAACACTATACAATGATCACACACAGCTTATCCGTTACAAGACATTACTACGACTCTATTTCTACAGTGTTACCAACTGTCATATATTACAAATTTATTGTTTCCCAACATTACTATACAGTTTTTTAAGTAAAAATAATGCCTTAAATTACAATTTTGGGATAATATTGAACACAGATTTTTTTTTTAGAATAAGTTACTAAGTATTTCAGAATATCCAAAAATATGCAGGTGTTTCAATTGAAAAATATTATTTTTGTGAATAACTTATCTATTGTTTCGGTATTTTATCATCGTCAACTGCGTAAAAAAATATTACTTATTTGTTAACAGAGTTTGCAATTGTGTCGAGATAACTCTGTAGACTGTATACATAAAACCGTTAAGAAAACAACAAAAACAATATATTTATTTATGTTGTATTGTGTTTTTCTTGTAGTTACAATAAGATCGAAATTAATAAACTACAAAGTAGAGCAATATGCATCATTTTGCAAGGCTTGCGAAGCTTAAATGTGGAACAGTTTATTATAGAATGATGTTTAGACAAAAACTAGTAAATATATTGAATTAGTGCCATACAGTAGAGATTTAGGAATGCAGCTCCAACGGTACCTCCATACAGTGTGTAAATATTATTTGAAAAAATTAGTTTTTAAATAACGACATAGGTTAAGCAAGTTCTTTTATTCTGTATTTTTATTTTCTAAAGATATGTATTTTTTATTATATTTATATTAGCTGATACTAAATCAATAAAGAATTATTATTATTATACATATATCCATGAGTTTGTGAATTTTCCTAAAATATACTCCCTCCGTTGCAAAATAGCGTCCGATTTTAGTTTTTTTAATGGATTATTGAAATAATGAAATTAAATGTATCAGTAGTTATTTATTTAAATTAGTCCTCGATTTGGGTTTCTTTAACGCCATTCAATCATTACAACACAAAGAGCCCCGTCCAGTATTGATAAACTCATTGCGGCCGTGCATAAAACATGGGATGACATAACCGCGGAAAAACTAGACAATTTTTTCATATCACTGCAGAAGTGTATAGAATTGACCATGCTTCATAGAGGAGGCAACGATTACAAACTTCCTCACATTTAGTTTAGTTGTGAAAATATACGTTATAGGTATATCCCTTTGCTAATTTTTTATGAAATTGGACACTTATTTTGGAACAAATAAAATTCCTAAATCGGACACTTATTTTGGAACGGAGCATAATTTATAACATGTAATTTATATATTGAAAACGGGACTGGATCTAAAACTATCATCTAGGCGTGCTGTTTATAACCTCGGGTCTGATTAAAAATGAAAAATTTGATTAAAATGTTTCTTTTTTCTTAATTACTTTTCATTTCTGAATCTACGTTTTAAGGCTTTCACCTGAGGCCTCACAATAAAATAATTTTTCAACGATCTAGATATCTTTTTAATTCCAGCTCACATCAGTGCATACGAGTATATTACTTAGAATTATTCAGATTTTTATTTTAACTCCTTAGGGTTGCCGTTTTGATTTCTTTTTTTTTTTGCATAATTCACTTCAAAATAAAAACTGTTTCAAAATTATTTTTTTAAGCTTTCATTTGTTTTATTTTTGGATAATATACATATATATTTATATTTTACTTATTTTTATTTTTTTTCTTCTTATTTATATTATTGAGTCTTGGGGTAGGGAACCTTATTACCATGGGATGCCATTCCTCACTGCCGGGATGTGTAACGAGAGCGCACTTTACCACCCTTTATTCGACTTAAGTACACAAATTGAAAAATTTGGAAAATAAATGATAATTTCTTATTTGATAATTTGACAAATGATAATTTGTTTATTGGGCATTTTATTTACATTATTTGTAACATTAAAAGGTTATTATATATATTTCGGTATTATTCGCGATTTCAAGCATTAACTGCAGGGATCTTAGAAGCCTTATAATAGACGTATATATAAAAAATCAAAAGGCGTGAATAGCCATCGATGATGTGCGCTCAAAATTTAATTAACCAACTAAAAATACCATATTAAAGGACAAATTGAGCGGTTAGATAACCAAATGAATGCGACTTTTGTGTTTTTGATTTTTTATATTAAAAATATTGAATATTGCGTACCAATACAGTAACTCGTAACTTGATTTAGTCTTCCGAATGAACATGTTATCTGGGTTCATAAATGAGTCTTAATTTGCGTGAGATATAACAAAGTTGATTCTCAACACTAAGTAGTTCAAAAACAAGGTATTTGTCGTCGAGCATATTTACGTTAACAGTAAACATATTCAATTATATTTTTTATATTCCAATGCAGAGCAGGCTGAGGGCGGTGCAGACGGTACACCCGAACCGGGCCCCGTGCTAACGAGACTGTGTACTAGAGCCCTGCACGGGCCGGGATCAAGACTTCGGGCCGGGTAAGCTTAAATTAATTCGGGTTCGGGCCGGGATTATTTCGGGTTAGATAAAAATAATATTTTTTTATGAAATTTATTTTCATTAATTTTTTATTCAATGTTACCGAAATATGTTACTATATGTATGTATATTTAGCATATTTTTTATCATTATTGATATTCGTAGAATACATATATGACTATTATGTTTATAATAGATATTTTAGCTTTGTTTATGTTTAAATTGACCGTCAATTAGAGTAGGCGGCATATTTTGATAAGAAGATGATGAGGACAATCAAAGTGACCGATTTGAGAGACTCTGCGTCCCTGTAATCATGCTATAAGAACGATATAAGAACGATAGTTAACTTCATTTTAAGTTTGAATGTTGCATAAATAGCGTGAAAATAACCTAAAAACTAAGTTTTGTTTAAAAAATTACTTAATTATCATAAAAGTTACTTAAATTATCAATATATATATATATATATATATATATATATATATATATATATATATATATATATATATATATATATATATATACACATATATATATATATATATAAAATTAAAAATATGGATAAAAATTTGAAAAAATAAGAATATATAAATCAAGAAAAACACATATTAAACACATAAACCTTAGATCAGGGGTGTCAAACTGGCGGCAGGCGGGCCAATTCTTGCATTTTTGCGACCTGCAACGATTTCTTATACTATAATAAGACTTCGGCAAAGAGCGGAAAACCAATAGTCAGGCAGTAACTGATGCAGTTAGCCAAGGGTGCGCTATAATCGGTTGATCGGTGATTCCCCGTGATTACAAATAATATACTCGTAACCAGAGCTTTCAAATAGCGCTTTTCTATAGGAGCAACTGTTGTGTCCAGGACCAGTACGCTGATTTCGACCCATTTCGTTTTTTTGTTCGATAAAGAAAATATTTTGCAAAATTTAATTGTTATTATTTAAATGTTATTTTTTTACTTCCTTCAAATAAATATTGAGAAAAAATGGTGGAAATGCAAAACAAAATGAGTAATAACATAAATACATATCATGCGGCCCGCGTGTATTTTATTTGTTAGAAAAATGGCCCGGGGCTGAAATGAGTTTGACACCCATACCTTAGGTAATATGTCATCTATAACTTAGATAGATGGTAATATGTCATCTATGATAATAACAATATTATTTAATGTTGTTTTTTCTTTTTTCATTCGAGACTCTAAAAGTATTTTTTAAAAAATATGTTTATGCTTTTCGATCTCAAGGTGTGTTATTTTGAGAAAATAAATAAATGCAAATTATATAATTTAAACTATAGCAGAACCTCGATATAACGGACTAGTGCGGGGAGGAGGTGTCCGATATGGCTGAAAGACCGTTATATAAAAATATGTTTTCTGAATAAGAAATATTGTTTTTTATTCTTGCAATTCGTTTCCGTTTGTCCATATTTCGGGAATAGAATTAGGACGCTTGTTAATTTACAATTTAAACAGATTGAATTAACTTAATGCATGCATTCACTTCCAGTAAAGAAATTAAACTGTTGTGCAGCTGTATGAATAAACCACCATCGGGGATACCCCGCCTAGTTAAAATGAATTCGGGCTTGGGCTGGGTACGGGTAGTTATCTTTGAAAAAAATATGGGTTCGGGTCGGTCAGGGCTTCAAACACAACGGGCCAAGCCGGGTAATATATAAAAAATAGGCCCGGTCAGGGCTCTACTGTGTACTGATTTTCGTAATAAAGGCATTTCAGGGGAAATGCATGCAATGTATCAATTCAATAAAGCGGTTCCAATAAGAAACATACAACAAAAAGATAAAAAATGCAGTTTGGTGTTATAGTCGTGGAAATACGTAGTTTTTGAAAGAAAGTTTTGCGGGAGTTTTGAAAATTGTTGCGATTTATAGGTCTTGAGGTACTCTTTTCGAGGTCACATTTTAGGACTAAATTTTTTTGCTTGAACCTCGAAAAAAACGTGCAAAAATTTTGCAAATATCTCCGTTCCATTCTAAAATTTGACAATAATATATCTGTACTAATTATGGATAATTCAACATTCATAAGCTTTTTGTGGGTAGACGGTTAGCGCCGTAAAATTGACAAACGTTGACTCATTCAAATAAATTGAAGTAAACATTTGTAATTAATGGATATTTGCATAAATTCCACGAAGAAAAGATTTCGCCATTAGCTAATCGCATACCACTGCCTATACTACTAAATTTTGCGTCATATTTTATTTCATTTCTATAGCCATATATCTATAAAAAGGAGTTTTGCATTTCCTTTACCGCTACCCTCTCTGCAACTGTGTAAAAACGTGGCATAAACTTGGCTCTCCTCAGACGGAAATTATTGGCGTGCCGGCCCTGCTTTTACTTAGAAATATCGTTGTTTAATTTGACAAAATTACTTCGGATTTAATCAGTTTCAAGTTAAAGACACTGATCAAACAGGGCCGTATTTACTTACATCGAAGCCTGAAGCGCAAATGGTTTCTGGGAGCCTCTCCCCTAATTAATAAACAATTTCAAAAATTGTTTGGATAAAAAAGACATTTGTTTTGTTAATAAATTGTTATTTTAATTAAACAATATATGAAATATATCGTTTATAGGTGTCACTCCAAATATTAATCTTTTGAGAACAGAAAAGAAACGTTTTTTCATTCCAAACAAATGTTCTTATATACAGTTTTGCTGTTAAGTAAACAATAAGTGAGATCTTTCAAATTTGTAGGTAACGTTCCTCATAACTTCCCAAATATATCTTACTAGCTAAAAACCCGTGCTTCGCTACGGTATATTGATGGTCTCATTGGCATAAAATCCGCAGTTTGTTTTTAAACTTGTGTATGGGTAACCTTTGTAACAAAAAATCTAGTCGATATCTCATCTGTCCTAAGAGATATTGAGGAACCCGTGAAAACACATTTTACTCCTTATCACCAGATGGGGTCGAACTTGAAAAAATCCTTTCTTAGTGGGTTCTTACTTCATACTGAAAAATGTACTCTCCGAATTTTTTATTTTTAACAAAAAAATACTAATTTACCCTTTAGGAGTGAAAGAAAACTGTCAAACTGTGAAAACATATATGCCAAAATGGAATGTTATAACTCAACAACCGCTGGAAATACAAAGGGTTCTATAATTCACCCCGAATGTAAATTCACCCCTTTAGGTGTTGATTAAGATAAAATCCTGAAATACATTTTTCGGCATTTATATGGGTTATTTTTATAAGCAAAAACCAAGTCTATATCTTATTGATCCTAGAAGATATTAAGGCGTCCTTGAAATCATAATTCCCTCTTTTCGCCCTTTAGGGGTGATATTTGTTAAAGGTAAAAAAACTGTTAAAACCATTTCGAGACATTTTAAAAAGACACAGGAAATACGACGCGATGTATAATCTACCCCGTTTGTAGAATCACCCCTTTAGGGGTTGATTAGGACGTAATCCTGAAAAATGTTTTTCGGCATTTGTATGGATCATTTTTGTAAGCAAACACCAAGTCGATATCTTATTGGTCCTAAAAGAATTAAGGAATTACTGAAATCACATTTCACCCCTTTTCACCCTTAAGGGGTGAAATTAAAAAAAAATGTCAAAATCATTTCGAGATATTAAAAAAAAAACACCTATGTGCCAAAAAGTAATGTTGCAACTAAACGAACACAGGAAATGCGACGGGATGTATAATTCATCCCGATTGTAGATCCACCCCTTAAGGGGTTGATTAGGACAAAATTCAAAAATTGGTTTTTCGGTATTTGCATGGGTAGTTTTTGTAAGCAAAAACCAAGTAGATACCTTATTGGTCCTAAAAAATATTAAACAATCCTTGAAATCATATATTACCCCTTTTCACCCTTTAGGGGTGAAATTTTAAAAAACTGTCAAAACCATTTCGAGATATTATAAAAAGACACCTATGTGCAAAAAAGAAACCTTATAACTCAACAAACACAGGAAAAACGATGGGATGTAAAATTCACCCTGATTGTAGATTAACCCCTTTAGGGGTTGATTAGGACAAAACCTTGAAATAAGTTTTTCGGTATTTGTATGGGTAATCTTTGTAATCAAAGAGCAAGTCAATATCTTATTGGCCCTAAGAGATTTAAGGAAACCTTGAAATCACAATTCACACCTTTTCACCCTTTAGGGGTGAAATTTTAAAAAACTATCAAAACCTTTTCGAGATATTTTAAAAAGACACATATGTGCTAAAAAGTAATGTTGCAACTAAACGAACACAGGAAATACAACGGAATGTATAACTCATCCCGATTGTAGATCCACCCCTTTAGGGGTTGATTAGGACAAATTCCTGAAATAAGTTTTTCGGTAATTGTATGGATAATCTTTGCAAGCAAACAGTAAGTCCATATCTTATTGGTCCTAAGAGATATTAAGGAATCCTTGAAATTACAATTCACCCCTTTTCAACCCTCAGGGGTGAAATTTTAAAAAACTGTCAAACCCGTTTCGAGATATTTTAAAAAGACACCTATGTGCCAAAAAGTAATGCTGCAACTAATGAACACAGAAAATACGACGGGATGTATAATTCACCCTGATTGTAGATCCACCCCTTTAGGGGTTGATTAGGACAAAAACCTGAAATATGTTTTTCAGTATTTGTATAGGTAATCTTTGTAAGCATAAAGCAAGTCGATATCTTTTTGGTTCTAAGAGATATTAAGGAATACTTGAAATCATAATTCACCCCTTTTCACCCTATAGGGGTGAAATTTTGAAAAACTACCAAAACCTTTTCGAGATATTTTAAAAAGACTCCTATGTGCTAAAAAGTAAGATTGCAACTAAAAGAACACAGGAAATACGACGGAATGTATAACTCACCCCGATTGTAGATCCACCCCTTTAGGGGTTGATTAGGACAAATTCCTGAAATAAGTTTTTCGGTAATTGTATAGATAATCTTAGCAAGCAAACAGTAAATCGATATCTTATTGATCCTAAGAGATATTAAGAAATCCTTGTAATCACAATTCACCCCTTTTCAACCCTTAGGGGTGGAATTTTAAAAAACTGTCAAACCCATTTCGAGATATTTTAAAAAGACACCTATGTGCCAAAAAGTATGTTGCAACTAAACGAACACAGGAATTACGACGGGATGTATAATTCACCCAGATTGTAGATCCACCCCTTTAGGGGTTGATTAGGACAAAATCCTGAAATTGGTGATTCGGTATTTGTATGGGTAATCTTTGTAAGCGAAAAGCAAGTCGATATCTTATTGGTCCTAAGAGATTAAAGAATTCTTAAAATCACAATTCATCCCTTTTCACCCTTTAGCGGTGAAATTTCAAAAAACTGTCAATACCATTTCGAGATATTTTAAAAATACACATATGTGCCAAAAAGTAATCTTGCAACTAAACGAACACAGGAAATACAACGGGATGTATAATCCACCCCGATTGTAGGTTCACCCCTTTAGGGGTTGATTAGGGCAAAATCCCGAAATTGGTTTTTCGGCATTTGTATGGGTAATACTTGTAAGCAAAAACTAAGTCGATTTCCCATCGGCCCTAAGAGATATTAAGTAATTCGTGAAATCACATTTCACCCCTTTTCATCCCTTAGGAGTGGAATTTCGAAAAATCCCATGTTAATGGGTGCTTACGTCATGAAGGGAATATACTCTCCGAATTTCAAGTTTCTAGGCCCAGGGGTTCTGGCTGGGCGGTGATGAGTGAGTCACTCAGTCAGTCAGTCGGTAATCTATATATATATATACTAGCTGAAAACCCGTGCTTCGCTACGGTATATTGATGGTCTCATTGGCATAAAATCCGCAGTTTGTTTTTAAACTTGTGTATGGGTAATCTTTGTATCAAAAAATCTAGTCGATATCTCATCTGTCCTAAGAGATATTGAGGAATCCGGGAAAAAACATTTTACTCCTTTTCACCAGATAGGGGTCGAACTTGAAAAAATTCTTTCTTAGTGGGTTCTTACGTCATACTGAAAAATGTACTCTCCGAATTTTTTATTTCTAACAAAAAAATACTAATTTACCCTTTAGGAGTGAAAGAAAACTGTCAAAACTCATATATGCCAAAATGGAATGTTATAACTCAACAACCGCTGGAAATACAAAGGGTTCTATAATTCACCCCGAATTCCTGAAATTCATTTTTCGGCATTTGTATGGGCAACCTTTATAAGCAAAAACCAAGTCTATATCTTATTGATCCTAGAAGATATTAAGGCGTCCTTGAAGTCACAATTCCCTCTTTTCACCCTTTAGGGGTGATATTTGTTAAAGGTAAAAAACTGTTAAAACCATTTCGAGACATTTTAAAAAGACACCTATGCGCCAAAAAGAAACGTTATAACTCAACAAACACAGGAAATACGACGCGATGTATAATCTACCCCGTTTGTAGAATCACCCCTTTAGGGGTTGATTAGGACGAAATCCTGAAATAAGTTTTTCGGCATTTGTATGGATAAATTTTGTAAGCAAACACCAAGTCTATATCTTATTAGTCCTAAAAGAATTAAGGAATTACTGAAATCACATTTCACCCCTTTTCACCCTTAAGGAGTGAAATTAAAAAAATTTCAAAATCATTTCGAGATATTAAAAAAAAAAAACACCTAGATATTAAAGAATCCTTGAAATCATCCCTTTTCACTCTTTAGGTGGTAAATTTAAAAAAATGTCAAAACTATTTCGAGATATTTTAAAAAGATACATAGGTAATAGCCAAAGGTAATTTTGCAACTAAACGAACACAGGAAATACGACGGGATGTATAATTCATCCCGATTGTTGATCCACCCCTTAAGGGGTTGATTAGGACAAAATCCAAAAATTGGTTTTTCGGTATTTGCATGGGTAGTTTTTGTAAGCAAAAACCAAGTAGATATCTTATTGGTCCTAAAAAATGTTAAACAATCCTTGAAATCACATTTTACCCCTTTTTACCCTTTAGGAGTTAAATTTAAAAAAAAATGTTAAAACATTTCGAGATATTTTAAAAATACGCCTATGTGCCAAAAAGAATCCTTATAACTCAACAAACACAGGGAAAACGACGGGATGTATAATTCACCCCAATTGTAGATCCACCGTTTAGGGGTTGATTAGGACAAAAATCCTGAAATATATTTTCCCGTATTTGTATGGGTAATCTTTGTAAGCAAAAAGCAAGTCGATATCTTATTGGTCCTAAGAGATATTAAGGAATCCTTGAAATCAGAATTCACCCCTTTTCACCCTTTAGGGGTGAAATTTAAAAAAAAACTGTCAATACTATTTCGAGATGTTTTAAAAAGGCATCTATGTGCCAAAAATTAATGTTGCAACTAAACGAACAGAGGAAATACGACGGGATGTATAATTCACCTTGATTGTAGATCCATCCCTTTAGGGGTTGATTAGGACCAAATCCTGAAATAAGTTTTTCGGTATTTGTATGGGTAATCTTCGTAAGCAAAAAGCAAGTCGATATCTTATTGGTCCTAAAAGATATTAAGGAATCCTTGAAATCACAATTCATCCCTTTTCACCCTTTAGGGGGTTATTTTAAAAAAATGTCAAAACTATTTCGAGATATTTTAAAAAGATACCTATGTGCCAAAAAGTAATGTTGCAACTAAACGAACACAGGAAATACGGCGGGATGTATAATTCACCCCGATTGCAGATCCACCCCTTAAGGGGTTGATTAGGACAAAATAAAAAAATTGGTTTATCGGCATTTAGAAGGGTAGTTTTTGTAAGCAAAAACCAAGTCGATGTCTTATTGGTGTTAAAAAATATTAAACAATCCTTGAAATCACATTTCACCCCTTTTCGCCCTTTAGGGGTTAAATTGAAAAAAGTTGTCAAAACCATTTCGAGATATTTTAAAAAGACGCCTATGTGCCAAAAAGAAACCTTATATCTCAATAAACACAGGGAATACGACGGGATGTATAATTCACCCCGATTGTAGATCCATCCTTTAGGGGTTGATTAGGACAAAATCCTGAAATATATTTTTCGGTATTTGTATGGGTAATCCTTGTAATCAAAAAGCAAGTCAATATCTTATTGGCCCTAAGAGATTTAAGGAAACCTTGAAATCACAATTCACCCCTTTTCACCCTTTAGGGATGAAATTTTAAAAAACTATCAAAACCTTTTCTAGATATTTTAAAAAGACGCCTATGTGCTAAAAAGTAATGTTGCAACTAAACGAACACAGGAAATACAACGGAATATATAACTCACCCCTTATCACCTCATATAGATCCACCCCTTTAGGGGTTGATTAGGAGAAAAACCTGAAATAGGTTTTTCGGTATTTTTATAGGTAATCTTTGTAAGCAAAAAGCAAGTCGATATCTTATTGGTTCTAAGAGATATTAAGGAATACTTGAAATCATAATTCACCACTTTTCACCCTATAGGGGTGAAATTTTAAAACACTACCAAAATCTTTTCGAGATATTTTAAAAAGACTCCTATGTGCTAAAAAGTAATACTGCAACTAAACGAACACAGGAAATACGACGGAATGTATAACTCTCCCCGATTGTAGATCCACCCCTTTAGGGGTTGATTAGGACAAATTCCTGAAATCAGTTTTTCGGTAATTGTATGGATAATCTTTGCAAGCAAACAGTAAATCGATATCTTATTGATCCTAAGAGATATTAAGGAATCCTTGAAATCACAATTCACCCCTTTTCAACCCTTAGGGGTGGAATTTTAAAAAACTGTCAAACCCATTTCGAGATATTTTAAAAAGACACCTATGTGCCAAAAAGTAATGCTGCAACTAATGAACACAGGAAATACGACGGGATGTATAATTCACCCCGATTGTAGATGCACCCCTTTAGGAGTTGATTAGGACAAAATCCTGAAATTGGTGATTCGGTATTTGTATGGGTAATCTTTGCAAGCAAAAAGCAAGTCGATATCTTATTGGTCCTAAGAGATATTTAAGAATCCTTAAAATCACTATTCACCCCTTTTCACCCTTTAGGGGTGAAATTTCAAAAAACTGTGAATACCATTTCATAGATATTGTAAAAAGACACCTATGTGCCAAAAAGTAATGTTGCAACGAAACGAACACAGGAATTACGACGGGATGTATAATTCACCCCGATTGTAGATCCACCCCTTTAGGGGTTGATTAGGACAAAATCCTGAAATTGGTGATTCGGTATTTGTATGGGTAATCTTTGTAAGCAAAAAGTCGATATCTTATTGGTCCTAAGAGATATTAAAGAATCCTTAAAATCACAATTCACCCCTTTTCACCCTTTAGGGGTGAAATTTCAAAAAACTGTCAATACCATTTCGAGATATTTTAAAAATACACCTATGTGCCAAAAAGTAATCTTGCAACTAAACGAACACAGGAATATAATCCACCCCGATTGTAGGTTCACCCCTTTAGGGGTTGATTAGGGCAAAATCCCGAAATTGGTTTTTCGGCATTTGTATGGGTAATACTTGTAAGCAAAAACTAAGTCGATATCTCATCGGCCCTAAGAGATATTAAGTAATTCGTGAAATCACATTTCACCCCTTTTCATCCCTTAGGAGTGGAATTTCGAAAAATCCCTTCTTAGTGGGTGCTTGCGTCATGAAGGGAATATACTCTCCGAATTTCAAGTTTCTAGGCCCAGGGGTTTGGGCTGGGCGGTGATGAGTGAGTCAGTCAGTCAGTCAGGACACTGCCTTTTATATATATAGACTAGCTGAAAACCCGTGCTTCGCTACGGTATATTGACGGTCTCATTGGCATAAAATCCGCAGTTTGTTTTTAAACTTGTGTATGGGTGACAATCCGTCCCGGTTTTCGGTCAATTGTCCCGGTGTCCCGAAGACTGTCCTCGGGACGCCCGATTGTCCCGGTTTTTGAATCTCTTTGCTCTTCACTTTGAATTTGGGGTGGTGAGGACCTTTTTTTTTTGCTCTTCACTTGGATCTGGGAGGAAACAAAGACCCCTTTTTTTTCCTGTGTCCCGGTTTCCCTTCACTGAAATCTGGTCACCCTATGTATGGGTAACCTTTGTAACAAAAAATCTAGTCGATATCTCATCTGTCCTAAGAGATATTGAGGAATCCGCGAAAAAACATTTTACTCCTTTTCACCAGATAGGGGTCGAACTTGAAAAAATCCTTTCTTAGTGAGTTCTTACGTCATACTGAAAAATGTACTCTCCGAATTTTTTATTTCTAGCAAAAAAATACTAATTTACCCTTTAGGAGTGAAAGAAAACTGTCAAAACACATATATGCCAAAATGGAATGTTATAACTCAACAACCGCTGGATATACAAAGGGTTCTATAACTCACCTCGAATGTAGATTCACCCCTTTAGGGGTTGATTAAGATAAAATCCTGAAATTCATTTTTCGGCATTTGTATGGATAATCTTTATAAGCAAAAACCAAGTCTATATCTTATTGATCCTAGAAGATATTAAGGCGTCCTTGAACTCACATTTTACCCCTTCTTACCCTTTAGGGGTTAAATTTAAAAAAAATTTCAAAACCATTTCGAGATATTTTAAAAATTCGCCTATGTGCCAAAAAGAAACCTTATAACTCAACAAACACAGGGAATACGACGGGATGTATAATTCACCCCAATTGTAGAACCACCGTTTATGGGTTGATTAGGACAAAATCCTGAAATATATTTTTCCGTATTTGTATGGGTAATCTTTGTAAGCAAAAAGCAAGTCGGTATCTTATTGGTCCTAAGAGATATTGAGGAATCCTTGAAATCACAATTCACCCCTTTTCACCCTTTAGGGGTGAATATTAATAAAACTGTCAATACCATTTCGAGATATTTTCAAAAGACACCTATGTGCAAAAATTAATGTGGCAACTAAACGAACACAGGAAATACAACGGGATGTATAATCCACCCCGATTGTAGGTTCACCCCAATAGGGGTTGATTAGGACAAAATCCTGAAATAAGTTTTTCGGTATTTATACTGGTAATCTTCGTAAGCAAAAAGCAAGTCGATATCTTATTGGTCCTAAGAGATATTAAGAAATCCTTGAAATCACAATTCACCCCTTTTCGCCCTTTAGGGGTGAAATTAAAAAAAAGTGTCAATACTATTTCGAGATATTTTAAAAAGACATCTATGTGCTAAAAAGTAATGTTGCAACTAAACGAACACAGGAAATAAGACGGAATGTATAACTCACCCCGATTGTAGATCCACCCCTTTAGGGGTTGATTAGGACAAATTCTTGAAATAACTTTTTCGGTAATTGTATGGATAATCTTTGCAAGCAAACAGTAAGTCCATATCTTATTGGTCCTAAGAGATATTAAGGAATCCTTGAAATCACAATTCACTCCTTTTCAACCCATAGGGGTGAAATTTTAATAAAACTGTCAAACCCATTTCGAGATATTTTAAAAAGACACCTATGTGCCAAAAAGTAATGTTGCAACTAAACGAACACAGGAATTACGACGGGATGTATAATTCACCCCGATTGTAGATCCACCCCTTTAGGGGTTGATTAGGACAAAATCCTGGAATTGGTGATTCGATATTTGTATGGGTAATCTTTGTAAGCAAAAAGCAAGTCGATATCTTATTGGTCCTAAGAGATATTAAAGAATCCTTAAAATCACAATTCACCCCTTTTCCCCCTTTAGGGGTGAAATTTCAAAAAACTGTCAATACCATTTCGAGATATTTTCAAAAGACATCTATGTGCCAAAAAGTAATCTTGCAACTAAACGAACACAGGAAATACAACGGGATGTATAATCCACCCCGATTGTAGGTTCACCCCTTTAGGGGTTGATTAGGGCAAAATCCTGAAATTAGTTTTTCGGCATTTGTATGGGTAATACTTGTAAGCAAAAACTAAGTCGATATCCCATCGGCCCTAAGAGATATTAAGGAATTCGTGAAATCACATTTCACCCCTTTTCATTCCTTAGGAGTGGAATTTCGAAAAATCCCTTCTTAGTGGGTGCTTACGTCATGAAGGGAATATACTCTCCGAATTTCAAGTTTCTGGGCCCAGGGGTTCGGGCTGGGCGGTGATGAGTGAGTCAGTCAGTCAGTCAGGACACTGCCTTTTATATATATAGATAGATATATATATAGATAGATATATATATATATATATATACATATATATATAGATTAACTGCAGTGAAGAGAGAAGAATCGCTTCTTGATTCTTAAAAACTTTTTTTATATTCATTTTTGCTGTTAAGTATATGATAAATGAGATATTTTAACTTTATAACTTCAACACTCCCTTTAGCCCCCTAAATAATCTTATTTAAAACCTTATTGAACAGAAAAGAAATATTTCCTCATTCTAAATATACTTTCTCATTTGCATTTTGAATTTAAAGTAAATAATATGATTTTAGCTATCGGAGGTCCCCCCGTAATTCCACAAATATTCACCCAATTGAAAAAATACATTGAACAAAAAATATTTGTTTTCTTATTATAAACAATTTTAGTCATATATATTTTCTGGTAAGTCAATAAAGAGAGATATTATTAAACAGTTTTAACCCCGAAACACTCCCTTAGAATAAAAAATTTGTGATGCCATATTGCCTTCAAATCCTGGTTTTACTCTACCATCATAGCAAATTACGTGAAAATATGTCCAGCCGTTTTTGTATGCATCTCGGACAAACAGCCAGACAGGCAGCCAGGAATCGCGTTTTTTGCGGATATTGTCTTATTATCATCTGAAACGTGTAAAAATCATATATGGGCCCTATATTTACGATTTATTATTTAATTATTCAATAGACTTGTTTATTAATTGGATTATTTATACTGGCGAAATAATAATATTTTGTTATAATAAATAAGTATTTGTTTTGAATAAATTTTGAATTTCTGATTTAAACATTTATATGGGCAACCTTTGTAAGCAAAAACCAAGTAGATATATTGAGGCATCCCTAAATCATATTTCACCCCTTAGGGGTCGAATTTAGAAAAATATCTTCTTAGTGGTTGCTCATGTTCATAGGAAAAAAGCAGGTATATGCCAAAAATGAATGTTATAACTCAACAAACATAGGAAAAACTACGGGTACTATAATTCAACCATTTAGGAATGAATTGGGACAATATTTGGATTTTTTTAAAAACATTTATATGGGTAACCTTTGTAAAAAAAAACCAAGTCGATATCTCATTGGTCTTAAGAGATACTGAGGAATCCCTGAAATCAGATTGCACCCCTTTTCACCCCTTAGGACCGGAATTTCGAGATATCCCTTCTCAGTGGCTGCTTAGATCATGGAAGGAATATACTTACCGAATTTCATGTCTCTATGTCCACGGGATTCTATCGAATTAAAAATACCAATTTACCCCTTCAAGGGTGATATTAAAAAAAAGTAAAAAAAATACATATGCCAAAAAGGAATGTTATAAGTCAACAAACGGTGGAAATAGGAATAGGGGTTCTATAATTCACCCCGAATGTAGATTCATCCTTTACGTTAATTAAGGCAAAATCTTGAATTTGTATGTTTTTTAAACATTTGTATATATAACCGTTGGAAGCAAAAATCAAGTGGATATCTGATTGGTCCTAAGAGATATTGAAGAATTCCTAAAATCATATTTCCCCCTCATTTTAGAGGTCGACGTTGAGTTATATCGTTCCAAAAAGGAATGATATAACTCAACAAACACAGGAAATACGACGGGATGTATAATTCACCCCGAATATAGATTCACCCCTTTAGGGGTTGATTAGTATAAAATCCTGAAATAAGTTTTTCGGCATTTGCATGGGTAATCTTCGTAAGCAGAAACTAAGTCGATATTCCATCGGCCCTAAGAGATATTAACGAATCCGTGAAATCACATTTCTCCCCTTAGGATTCAATTTCGAAGAATCCCTTCTTAGTGGGTGCTTCCGTCATGAAGGGAATAGGCCCAGGGGTTCGGACTGTGCGGTGATGAGTCAGTCAGGACATTGCCTTTTATATATATAGATTAAGATATGTTATTACACTTTCTTGGCAGCTAAACTTTTTACTAATGCCTTTTGCTTGCATTTTTACATTATAGATATGTCATCAATAATGAAAATATTCACTTCGCTCCGAAGAATACCCTTATTTTAGAGTTTCCGATGATTTTCATTGACAGTTTGTTCATTGTTGTTTTCATAGTTTTTACTTAATAACATCGTAATTCACGCGTGAGTTTTTTCACGTTAGTTTTTCAACCATAGTAGGGCCAACGTAGGGCCATAGTAGGGCCAACCCTTGCCAGTTCCAAATGTTATCAATAAGGAACTAGTATTGTGTATAAAGTATCTGATATAAAGTACTACGGCACCAAATATACTTTGGGCGGTTCCAGTTTTTATAAATTTTAAGACATGCAAAACTGAATATTTGAATCGACGAGGAAAAATCTTATTATTGAATAAAAAAAGATAATATTACTACAACAGGTGCGTTCGGCAAAACTGTGCAGTGTTAACTCTGTGTCGTGCAAGTTTTTGTCACGTGACCTCTGTGCAGCCTGCAAGTAAGTCAAAGACAAACGCTTTGTTCAGATTGTGCAGTTATTCAAACTATTATGCTAACCTATTTTTTTTTTTTTTGTAAACAAATGAATTATATGTGTGTGATTACATCAAGTCTGTCTCCTGCTAATTGTTTTATATGATAATATATAAACGGCGCATGAAGGTTTTGGGATGCTTGTAAGTAAAATATAAAAGAAATTTTATTTGAAGAGGAAGACAATTCAGAAGAATTTTCCAAACCAGAAAATATTTTGGAAAAAGTGTTTGAATATGCAGAGAGGACTGTTCCAAACATGACTACATATCAATTTAAAGTACATTTTCACTTGTATCCAGAAAATTTTGAGTCTTTTTGATTGTATTTACATGTTCCATCATGAGGTTCAGGTCTGTAATATTTATGTTGCAAATGATATCTAACTGATATCTTTTGTTTAAACAATAATTTTACTATATTTTTGTTTCTTTACTTGTTTGACTTTACAACGATAATATTTTTTATATTTTATTTATTTATTTATTTATTTACTTATTTATTTATTTATTTATTTATTTATTTATTTTGGAGGAACAAAAACGGGACGAACCCAGTGAATTGTTCACATAATTACATAGTATTAGAAATTAGTTAAACATCAGTATTCATACATGAAATAATTTTGAAATATAATTACGATTTATAATCAGAATATATTAAAATAGAACAAAAGAAAAAATAAAGTAAATTAAAATAGAAAATAGTTACACAAAATACAAAAATTAACAAATTAAATTAAATTAGATATACAAAGATAGCGAAATTTGGCCTTTGTGCAATTGAAGATGTCGATATCCCTGAATGTTTGATTATATGTTGATACGAGCCTATTAATTGGTGAGTCATTATGCGAGTTAGTATTGCATTTTGTCTGGCTGAACAACAATGGGTTTCTTGTATTGTACATGGGTATGTGATAGCCTAGCAAATTCAATAATTCGCTAGATGTGGCGACATTATTTACTATTTTGTACAGCATTAGCATGTCACTTAACGTCCGTCTGTCCTTTAATGATAACATATTGAATGTAACGCAGGATTCGGTATAGTTAACAAAAGGTATGTTACATCTATACGCAATATATTTTAAAGCTTTCTTCTGTATATTTTCAAGCTGTGTTACATATTTATTATAGCCAGGGTTCCAAACTACAGAACAGAAATTCAAAATACTAGAAACGTACGCGATGTACAGCGATTTTAATGCAAGCGGAGACTTAAAATTTACAGTTGAACGCATTAAAAAAACCAACATTTTCCAGGATTTTGCAACAATATAATCAATGTGAGGTTCGAAGGATAGTTTACTGTCTAGAATTACACCAGGGTCCTTAACTGTTGTAGTTCTCTGAATTATGTTTCCGTCCAGTTCATATTGAAATGTTAATACAACTCTATTTCTGGAAAATGATATGGTCTGGCATTTGTCATAATTCAGGAACAATTTATTGTCGTTACAATATGTCTGTAGACCAATAATATAATTTTGTAAGAGTTCAGCATCAGCACGACAACAGATTTTTAGGTACAACTTCATATCGTCAGCAAACAGTAAAAAGTTAGAATGTTTTATGACAGAGCAAATGTCGTTTATGAAAGTAGTAAATAGTAATGGACCCAGATGTGAGCCCTGGGGCACACCTGAAGTACAACTTACAAAACCGGAAGTAAACTGATTAATTTTAACTGCTTGACTTCTGTTACTGATATATGAAATTATCCATTTGAGAAGATCGCCTTGAATACCAAAATTAAATAATTTATTTATTAAAATATTATGATTAATTTTATCGAATGCTTTACTGTAATCTGTTTAGATGGCATCAATTTGTCTTCTTTTGTCAAGTTGTTCGGACAAGTAGTTGGTATAAATTATTAGATTGGTATCGACCGATCTTCCACGGTAAAAACCATGTTGTTGTGGTATAATGTGATGCTTAACAGTTTCATATAATTGGTTGGAGACTATGCATTCAAATATCTTCCCAAATATACACAATTTCGAAATCGGACGATAGTTTTTTACTAAGGATTTATTACCCGTTTTAAAAATAGGCACTACAAAAGCGCGTTTCCATACATTTGGGAATACATTTTCAAGCAACGATTTTTTGAATATGGAACAAAGTGGTGATAAATTGTGCTTCAAGTCTAGAAGCACAATTTTTAATAAAAACAGCTGGTATGTTGTCAGGCCCAGGCCCTTTTTTAGGGTCTAACTTTACAAGGGTGTTTAATATAATGGATTCATTAATATACACGCTATTTAAGTGCACACAATTATTCATAACATTACTTATATCTATTGCGATTGAATTATAAGGTTCAAAAACCGACTGAAAATATTCACAAAAAAGATTAGATATTGCTTGTCCATCCTGAGCTACTTGGTTGTTATGTTGTACATGATTTGGTATATTAGAATTTTGTTTTTTATTTGAGAAAAAATTCCAGAAGCATTGAGGATTCGTATGGACATGATCCTCAACGTTTTTAATATGTTTGGAGTAATCAATGGATATAAGATATTTTGATCTACCTCGTAATGTTACGAAAGATAAATAATCTAATGTATTATTGAATTTTTTCCATTTTTTGTGGTATTTCAATTTTTCTTTAATACACTTTTTTGTGGGAGCTGAGTACCACGAAGGAAATTTTTTATTAATGGAAACTCTTTTATGAGGGACATATGTATCAATTAAACTATGAATTATGTTGTAAAATTTAATTACCGCGGTTTCTGTGTCACAATTTTTAAATTTGGATGGCCAGTCAACTTGATAGAGGCTATCGGATATTGCATCTGTATCCATGGAATTAAAATAATACTTAACATAAGATTGGGTACCTGCAAAGCGTACTAACAGATTAATGCTAAATTCTAAGCTAGGATGGTAAATGTCTTCCGGTACTAGTGGAAAGCGGGACCTTGTTACATCTTTTATAATATTCTGATTACTTAATATCAAGTCTAGTGTATTGCCACTATTGTTCCGTATATTTGAAAACTGAAAAAGAGAACAGAAATTGTACAGTTCAAGAAACAGATCATTTTTATCATTAGTAGCAGTTTTTAAAGGTACATAAAAGTTATCTTTTTGAACCCATTTTATTGATGGGAGATTAAAATCTCCCAGAATTACAAATTTTTCGTCCGGAAAAGAGTTAATAAGAAACATCAACTTGTTGATAAATTCAAAAAATGCGTCGGCATTATGATCGGGCAAATATACACAGCACACATTGCACTTAGCACCTTTCGCATCACTAACACATACCCACAGATCTTCGCTATTAGTTGACCATTCTTCTTTTACAGTACAAGTTAGGTGAGAACGGGCTGCTATTAGAACGCCTCCGCCGTCACGTTTCGGACAGGTGGTGTCTTCTCGGTCGCGGCGGAAAACAGCGTAATTGGCGTTAAAAATCTCCGAACTGTGCACCGATTTTCGTAGGAAGGTTTCTGTCAAACATATTATATCGTAGTCCGCATTTAGCATGGTTTTATAGAAGGTATCTGTTTTGGTCCGGAGACCGCGAACATTTTGATAGAAGAAGTCCATTTTGATCGAAAGACAATATAATATATGAATTGATTATTTGACAGTATTTATGCTATTTTGGCTAGGGCTGATTCACTGTCGATTAGAATGGCGGGAGACTTATCATTTTTACGTACCAGTATGCGACAGTCTCGCACCCATACGTAATTATAAGATTTTTCTTTACATAACGCGCGACATTTCATCAGAAGTTCTTTATTTTGCGGCGTCAAATGATCATTTACATATATCTTGCTGTCGCTATTAATTTTAATATCTGTACAGATAGGTTTTCGCTGTCTGCATGCCCCGATAAATTGATCTCTTTTCATCCTAGAAGCAAATTTAGCTATTACCGCCTTAGGATACTTGTTGTCAGTCTTGAAATGGGCCACTCTGTGATATGCTATAAGATCACTAGGCTGTATGGGACATCCGACAAAGGACCCAAGGTCAGAGATGATCTCAGTTAAGTTCTCTGATTTGGTCTCAGTAACCCCTAGTATTTCCACATTATCGCGTCGTGAATATTGGTGTAGGTTGTTGAGTTCCTGCTTCATGGCCTTATGCTCATTGGACAATGTTAAAAAATCATTTTCCAGGGTCTCGATTTTTTTTACTTTCTCCTGAATATGCTGAAGAGACTTGGTGAAATCGTCAACAACATCGCTGAGGTAGGATATTGATTTTTCAAACTGTATATGTTGGGATTTTATGGTGCTGATTTCATTCAAAATCAGATCCAGCTTGCCATGAGCGTCGAAGACTCGCGTATCTGAGCGCGGTTGAGCATCATGAATCGCCAAGCATCGTGAGCACCGTACGGAGAATCCCTTAGTATCCTTATATTCAAGAAGATTAGGGGGAATACCGCCGCATGATGGGTGAAATTTTCTTCCGCACGGTGCCGAACAATCGAAACCATTGTTTTTAGTGCGACTGATAACTAGATTGCAAAAACTACAATTTCTGTCGGACATTTTTTACAATTTTTAGAAATCAAATATTATTGTTGCAAAATTATTATTATACAGTTTATTTGTCCAAATTGTGAAAAGATTTTTTATTTAATGACAACTGTCGACACGACGGATTAGTGCAAGCCACAGCAGAGTGCGAGCTCACCTACGTCACGTAGTCGCTTACGTCACCTGACTTGTTGGATTTTGCACAAGACGATATGATAAAATTTAGAGATTTATTTTAAATAAATGTTAAATATAATTAATGCACTTACGAATATGATGTTTAGAGCACTACAATATTATAGTATAAATTTTTTCACACACAATGATATAGCACAAAAATATTTTGGTAATCTATAGACACCAAAAATATATATGTACTACAAGAGCAATGTAAAAACTGTATTGACTTGATAATGAATTGACTTGATATATATTTATATATCATTTTTCTATGTCCGCATTCTGGTGACACGATAAAAAGTCATATAACATTTGCAGAGTTTCTTTAATGCTATTAAGTTCATATTAAATGTTTAAGTTCATTGTAAATTATGCAGAATGTGTAGATTATTAGCTTATGCCGAACGCACCTAATGAAGCTAGAAAAATTCTAAAATTTAAACTTGTACAATCTTGCATTAAAATTTTATTGCTGTGAGTCGTGACACGCCGTGATTATATTCACGACGAGTAACTCACGAAATTTTTGTGTCACGCAAAATTTTTACTTACGCACGAGAAAAAAATGTTAAGCACGTTCATTCACGTTTTCATCGTGAACAGCGGAGCACCTACTATATAAATATATTTTAAGGTATAAATTCTGCTTCTTGGGCTATCCGAATGTCAGACTTATATTTTTTAAATTCAGTACAACGTTTGAAATAAAATTAGGATTTTATTTCTAAACCTATTTTATATCTTAGTAATAAATAACTTAAGATAAAGTTGTTTAAATCTTTTAAAAATTGACAAAAAAAAGACTTAATATAATGCAAATATTGCCGATTACCACTTCATAACAGAGATGGGCGTCTACGCGTAAACTTGAATTTTTTACGTCTACGTGTAAATTTACCGTAGACAGCGTAGAGAAGTGTAGACACGTAGAATCTAGCGTATAATAATGAAAAATGAGGTTATGTAACGTGTAAAAAAATAAAATACCGCCAGTTTTAAGCAGAAGAGGCAGTAAAGAACTCAAATTTAATATTTTTGACAGCTTCCTGATTAAAACAACTACTAACTTTTAATTTTAATTTTACTTTAGTAGTTCATACAGACAGAAACCAAGTAATTTATATTGTCCATAACAACATACGATTTGTGAGATAACATTTTTGGAAACAATATATGTAATTAGAACTACATAAAATTGAAATAAATATAAACATTAAAGTAAACTATTTAAACTATTACCATTCTATTATTTCAAATATTACATTTAAACGTACTGCGCAAGTACAGTTTACATTCTACATTCGACACGTAAACAAAGGCATATTCTACTTGACATGTTTACGCGTAAAATCTACATTAGTCTACATCATGTATTCTACGCGCCCATCACTGCTTCATAACTATAAGACTGATATAATATCTATATATTTGTTTTTTATTTTAATTTTTTTTTTATTTTGTTTATTTTAAGACACTTCAGCTGCTTGACTATTAGTGTCTGAAATTACTATGGTTACATAATTGATACATAATTAGTATATTGATACATTATTAATTTTTAAACTTATATTAGATAACGAATATTAGTTGCCTGTAAGAAGTTGAGTACGTTATTAGTCATTGTCGAGTCTTGTGTTAAGTTGTCTTTAAGGTCTTGTTGTAAATTATAGTTTGTACGTAAGTTAGTGTAGAGTTGACACTTAATTAGTATGTGGTTACTGGTGAGTTGTTCGTTACATGCCTCACATAGTTTGTTGTCTATTCTTGCCATGAGGTGTTCGTGTGTGTGTCTGGTGTGTCCGATTCTGAGTCTTGTCATTATTACTTGTTTTCGTCTGTTGCTGCCTGAGTTCCAGTTTTGTATGTCGTCCTTAACTGTTCGTAGTTTGTTGTTGGTAGTTTCGCGCCACTTAGTCAGTCTGCTCGTGTGGAGTTTCGTCTTGATGAACTGTCTTATGTAGGTTTTGTTGGGTGGTAGTTAGAGTGTATCTTCATGACAGGTGGAATCTCGAGCGGCTGTGCTGGCACATTCGTTGTCTTCTATGCCAATGTGTGCAGGAACCCAGATGAGGTGAACTGTTTTTGTTGATTCCGCTGTCATATGGTGTACTTGGTTTTGTATCTGTTATATGTTTCTTTTGGGTAGGTGTTGCTGAGGGCTTGTAGTACACTGAGAGAGTCAGTGCAGACGGCTATGTTTCGGTAGGTGGTATCTGATGCCATTACGAGTGCTTTAAGAATTGCTACCGCTTCTGCTTCGAACACACTACTGGTTGTTGGTAACTGGTACGTTTTACTCTCCTCGTTATGTACAGCAGCTATAGTACAGTTGTTGTCAGATTTTGACGCGTCTGTGTAATAAAACTGACATTCGTGCAGTTGGCGCTGAAGTTCCGTGAACTTGATTTTTAACATTGTTGATTCTGATTTTTTATATTTAGTTAGACCTGTGTGTGTGTTTATTTTCCCAAAAAGGGTGGGGTATGATCGAAGGCGGTTGGTTGAATTGGAGGGATTAGAATATTGTTAGATTGTAGGATGGTGCTAATATATTGTTGTAACTTGGTATTGTTATGTATGTTCAGTATATTCTGAATGTTTGATTTTAAACCATCCAACAACTTAAGTGTTGTTTTGCTGGCAGTGGCGTATGCAATGCAGCCGTAGTCAATTTTCGTTAATATTAAAGTTTTATAGATTTTTAGCAACTTTTTTTTGTCTCCTCCCCATGTTTGATTTCCCAAGGTTTTCATTATATTTAATTTGTTGTTGCATTCGGATTTGATTGTATTTATATGTGGTTTCCATGATAGTTTCTTATCTATTGTAATGCCTAGGAATTTGATATCGTTAGTATTTTGTATAGGAACTTTATATAGTGTTAAATCAGGATTTTGTTGTTGGCGCTGGTTGGTGAAGTTGATTAATTTAATATTCTCTACAGAAAATTGGATACCCGTCTTGTAAAAGGCGCGTGAGATTGTTTGAGTTTACACCTTTACAGAAAATAACTAGGTCGTCTGCATATAATAAACATTGAACCGGTTCTTTTATTTTCTCGTTAATTTTATTCATGCATAATAGAAATAGAGTAACTTAGAACTGAGCCTTGGGGAACCTCGTTTTCCTGAGTTTTCTCATACGAAAAGGTGCAATTAGCTCTCCCTTTAAATATTTTGTTAGCGAGGGAGTTCTTAATGAAGTGGGCTATGTTTACATTTAAACCATAACTTTTAAGCTCATTTAAGATATATCATCACCACGATGTTGGATAGGCACTCTTGATGTCAAAAAATATGGCCGCCAACTCTTGCTTATTTCTGAGGGATTCTTGTATTTCGTTGACTAGTGCAAGGATCTGGTCCATTGTGGAGTGGTCCTGTCTAAAGCCAGCTTGGTTCTTGTTCAGGTATTGGTGTTTTCTAGATGCCAGACCAATCTGTTACTAGCAATTCTTTCGAAGAGTTTGCATAGTGTGTTGGAAAGTGCTATGGGCCGGTAATTACTAGGGTCTGTTTTTAATTTGTTAGGTTTAGGAATTGAGATGATCTCAATTTGCTGCCAGGAGTCTGGCAAGTCATTGCGGAGTCATATATAATTGTATATTTTATGGAGGGTGTTGATTGCGTCTATTGGGAGGTTTTTGAGGAGTTCGAGGGAAATTTTGTCTGGACCAGGGCTTTTGTTGTTTTTAAGCATTTTTACTGTCTCTACCATTTCGCTGATGGAGATTGGAACGTTGATTGGTTCAGAATCGTTCTCTATTATATATGGTATTTCTTCCATCCTTCTTTTGAATTCATAGAATTACTGGTTATAGTTGGCGTTGCTTGACTGTTCATAGAAAGTTTCGGCTAGCGTGTTGACAATTTCTTTAGGTTCTGTAATTTTTTGTATTCCTCTTTTAAGCAGGGGGATTTTATACGTTCATTTGTTGCTATTGATTCTTTTTATTTTCTGCCAAACTTCTCTTATGGGGGTGTCAGTGGTTAGGGAGCTCACGTATTTTTCCCAAGATTCTTTTTACTATTCCTGATTATTCTTCTGGCTTTAGCTGAGAACAAAAGCTAATTATGCTCTATGAGGTTATCTAAATTAGTTAGTTAAAATTTTTGGCGCACAGCAACAAAGGCTATTTGCGCCTAACGCAGCCCATCTAAATGACTAGACTATATATTAAAAACAATAAATTAGACAATAAATAAAATCATTGAAAATACGCGTACTCAGTAAAAGAAATCTTGCACTGACAAACACAAATTGTCGCCGGTCAGTCTGCGTACGTGACCGGTACAATAGTTTTTCATGTGACGTCATAGATCTTGCACGTGCAGCTTAAGGTTTTACGACGGGTTCTCCTCGCTTTGGAATTCGGACCAATGAGAGCGCAGGATCCGAGATAAGCCATCACCGAACCGAGCCAATGAGAGAAATGCCGTTCCACTGAAACGAGATCAGTCCTCAACGAGCCTTCGATCAGTCAACAACCAGCAGTCCAGCAGTAAAGATTTATCTACAAAGTAACCAGCAAGTGAGTTGAAGAAGAAATCGGCATTGCCGTACAAAAAGAATTTATACACTCAGCGTATTATTGTTATTACTGTATATATATTCTCTGTGCTCACATTAACTATTACGAGTAACGCTGACACCTTTAGCGGGCCTTGTAATAGTTATTGTCATCGTATAAGCGTATACACAGACCGTCTTTGGCGTGTCTGTATCCCGTTCGCTGACGGTTTAGCGGACCTCGTCGAATACGTACCGTCACATCACATCTACGTCACGTCGCTTCACGTCCACGTCCGTTATCGTCACGTCGCTTCACTTCCACGTCCGTTATCGTCACGTCACTTCACGTCCACGTCCGATGTCGCCACGTCGCTTCACGTCCACGCTCGTCACCGTCAAGCCACGTCTACGTCCGTAGCCGTCTTGTCTGTTGCCGTCACGTTTGTACCCCGGCTACAAACGCACGGCCGCCGTCGCACGCTGAAGCTAACGTCAACGCCGATTTTCGCCGTCGCCCGTTCTGTAGCGCTGCTACAGACCGCTACGACCTGGACATCATCACCACAGAAGCCCAGCACATACACGGCAGTTCAGCCGTCCTACACCGTCACCGCTCAAGGCAACAGCTCGCCCGCTCGTGCCGCTGTCTCCCTTGACGGTCACCCATCCAACTTCAGCGGTCACCACTCCAAACTCTGTGGTCACCACTCCGAAGTCAGGCCGCTTTTCAATCAGGAATCTCACAGAAGACTAGAAGATTACGGCGTCGCCTCTTCGAGTTGTCAATAACTAGAAACACATTAAAATAAGTGCAAGACTTCACACATAAAACAATAAGTTCGATTCTCTCAGGAAGAGTATCAGCCTGTCCATGAGTACCCTGTTTGCACCTAAAGCAACTGACCAGTCATAGCACAGGCCTAACCTCTCCCTGACATTCTCGAACTGTATACACTCAGTTAAAAAGTGTAACACAGACAAATCTGTGTTACACGTCTCACAGATAGAGGACTCTTCCCCTCGAAGGAGGTGTCCATGGGTCCACCAACAGTGACCTATACGGAGGCGTGTGATGGCGGTTTCCTCCCTGCGGTTAATCCTGCAGGAAGAACCCCATGGTTTAACGTCTCCCTTAATCTGTCGTAACTTAACGTTCTGTGTGCGGCTCCACTCATGTTGCCACATGTCTGAAACCAGGTGTTTCAGATGATTCTTTGCGTCATCTGGAAAAAATAAACTCACATCAATCATAGGTCTGTGGGAGGCAGCTTTTGCAGCTGCATCTGCCACTTCGTTACCTTTAATACCAACATGTCCCGGTATCCAAAACAGCTCTACCCTCACATTCTGAGCATTCAGATTGTGGAGTAGCAACCGGATCTTTAGTACAAGAGAATGCACTGGATGTGGATCTTGGATACTGTTCACAGCGCTCAGCGAGTCCGTCAAGATAACACTTGACCGACTTTGCTCTGACGAAACAAACCAGAGGGCCTTGAAAATAGCGTACAGATCAGCAGTGTACACACTCGTAATGGAGTGCAGACGGTACTGAAACTGTTGACATGGATTCAGGACAACGAACGCACACCCAACCCTGGTTCCGGATTTTGATCCGTCAGTAAAAATGACAGTATCCTCGAACCTAGGGACCAGTGTTCTTTGTAACTCATGTTGGTATTCGATAGGCAACGTAGTATCTTTATCAAACCTAGTTAATGTGAGATTCACAAGCGGACGCGGCAGCGTCCATGGTGGAACAGCACACAAAACGAAACTTGCCATTTCGGACATATTAAAATCAATATTGCCCAAAATGTCGAAAGTCCTTATACCAAAAGGCCTATTGGCTGTTGATTTTCTGTCATAAGTCTCTGTATGCCTATTTTGTAGAATAGGGTCATACGCGGGGTTATCTGGCTTGGCACTAAGTGCAGCCATATATCGCAGAGATAGAATTTTACGATGATTGTACAGTGACGGTTCGCCTGCTTCACACAGCAGGCTTAGTATTGAGTTGGTGCGAAATGCACCTGTGGCCAATCTAACCCCAGTGTGATGTACAGTGTCAAGAATTTGTATCTCTTGGTGTTTAGCTGACCCATAAGCTAGACATCCATAGTCCAGCTTAAAGCGCACTAGAGAACGATATAAATGTAACATGACAGTGTGGTCTGAACCCATGTCTTGTGACTGACGACCCGCAACAAATTGAGCGACTTTCGGCATTTTTTCTTGACGAACAAAAAATGTGCCCACCAAGTTAGACGACTGTTAAAAATGTGACCCAGAAATCTGGCAGTATCAGTAAATGGTAACTGTGCTCTATTTAGCGTGAGTGTAGGGTTGGGATGGACACCCCGTTTCCTACAAAAATGGACACACACAGTTTTGCTGGTCGAGAATTTGAAGCCATTTTCGGTTGCCCATATATAGAGACGATTGATAGTCAGCTGAAGCTGACGTTCGATTGTACTAATCTTTTGTCTGGCGACAAAGATACCAATGTCGTCGACAAATACCGAACTCTGTACAGGCAATCGAATACATGAAGCCGCACCGTTAATCACAATAAAAAATATCGTAATGCTCAGTATGGAGCCCTGTGGGACCCCATTGTCCAGTGCGAACATTTGTGACAAGGTATTTCCGATCCGCACCCTGAAGCGCCGGTTCGACATGAAGTCTTTTATAAAGAACATCAAGCGTCCCCGGAGACCCCAGGAATGCAGAGTACGGAGAATACCATATATCCATGCAGTGTCGTAAGCTTTCTCAATATCGAAAAACACAGCTACCAGGTGTTTGTTTTCAACGAAAGCATTCCTGATAGCTGTCTCTAGCCTGACCAGATGATCTGCTGGTGAGCGGTGACGGCGAAAGCCGCACTGTGTGTTGGCCAGCAAGTCGTTTGATTCTAAAAACCAAATCAGACGCTTGCTGATCATTCGCTCCATGAGTTTGCAGAGACAACTGGTCAGCGATATAGGTCTATAGCTAGAAGGCAAGTGTTTATCTTTCCCGACTTTGGGGATAGGAATTATATGAGATTCCTTCCACTTGGTCGGGCACTTACCCTCAGTCCATATCCTATTATAGACATTCAAAAGCTTAGATGATTCCGGAAGATTCCGGATCATACGATAATGTATCGCATCTGGACCAGGAGAGCTATCCTTACACTTTGACATCGCGCTATCTAGCTCTTCACGAGAAAAAAGCAGGTTGTATAAATTAAATAAATTGCAAAGATTTATTTGTTTTTAAAAAACTTTATTTCAAATAAGAAGATTAAATATTCTGAACTACACAGGTTCATTTACAAAATAGAACTCGGTGAAACTCTATTGCATAGGGTTTTTATACAGGTTTTATGCTGATTTAACAATATAATACAATAAGCATCTTTGTTATATCAATGATGTCATGTTTACAGTAAAAACTCCTTAATTAGCAATTTTGTTATAGATAAGGTTCTAATATTAAATTATCATATTTTGTATTACAATGTATGAATGAATGGACCTTTGTTAGTGTGACCATTACCGCTATATAAACATAGAATAAGAGCATCTATTCATTAGTTAAATATTAGGATATACATAACTCTTCCCTTCTTTACAAAAGAGTTAATATGACCATGATAATCATTTTTTACTGTTGTTTCATCTATTCTTGGAATTTCTTTAATAATAACATTTTCCTTATCTATTTGCTTTAATTCTAAAGTACTGTTACTAATTTGATTTTCCTCAATGTTAAAAGCTATTTTTTCAAAAATTATTTCTTTCGATTTTGTCAATTTACTTTCTAAATCATAATTATCTATTTTACAATTTTCATTAGTTCTGAATTTATAGACACCTTTAATCTGTTGATGTTTGATTTTATCTTTACATTTTACTTCGACAACTCTGTTTATGGTGCTAGCTATTATTGCTAGATTTTCATTTTCTATTTTTATAATTAAAAAGGCATCATTAATTGTGTGATATTCACATCCCTCGTTATTACGATTTATAACAACATTTTTAATACAATCATTGGTTTCTATATAATTGGTTTTACAAAAATGATTATCATTTATTTCATTACAATCATGTGTATTAAATAATTTATCTTGGCTTAAAATTAACAACTTCTTTTCTTCATTTATGGCAAACATTTGATTTTTGTTGATATTGGATATTGGAGTTATTTGCAATAGTTTACTGTTTTCGTTATTATAATATACAGGTATATCTAGTAAATATTCAATCTGATCTTTATCAACTTTACAATGACTGGTAATTAGTGTAGTTAATTCCCAAAAATTTGAATTCTGATTTGCTTCTTTAACTATTTTATTCAATTCTTCCTTTGTAATTATTGAGCTATGGATTTTATTCAAGTTACAGAAAGTTAAGCTTGTTTCGATTTCATCTAGAATTTCAATTAAATTTATACTTAATAAAATCAGTTGGTTAAAAATATCTTTAAGTCTAGAGATATTTTCCCAGTTCATGACTTTTTCAATTATGGTATCTGTTTGCATTATTCGTGATTTTAATATCATTTCATTATGCTTAATATTTTCAATTTGTTTATTAAATTTTGAAATCATTTCTTTATTAACTCGTATATTCTCTAAATTTTGATCTTGTAAAATATGTTGATTTTGTTGTATTTTTTCAAATAATTTCTCATATTTTTCAGCGTCTTCTGAATCTAAATTTCCGGTAATACTTTTAATAATCGTTCCTAATCCGTTTACTAGTCCTCGTTTATTGCGTTTATTTTGAAACAAATTGTTAATTTTACTTTTTAGTCTTGACATATTGAAATTTAAAATGTTTATATAAGTCTCTATTTCTCTTTTGTAATTATATTTCGCGGCTTTATCGCTATTTAATTTTAATAAAATTTCATTTTTATAAGTTTTTATTTTATTATATTCTAATTCCAAATTACTTATTTTATAATTATAATAAGAGTAATATGAGTTTTTATATATATTTACTTGTCCTAAATCTATTATATTTAAGCCGGGATTGTCCGTTAATTCGGTTAATTCTTCTCCTTTGCAGGAGCATCTACAACAAAGAGACGTTTTCTTTTTATTTTGTCAATTTTATGTCTTTTATTTGGATTTATTTTTATAGTTCCTAGTTTGGGGTTATAGTTTTCAACTTTGTGAGTTTTAAATAGTGGTTTTTTAATTTTTTGTATTCTTCTTTTACCTTCTTTAATTAGTACAATGTCTAATTTTAGATTATCTAAATTTTTGTTAGACGGTTTTTGTTTTGAGAATCTTTTATTCTTTTCGGTTTCAATATTTTTATACACTTTTTCTTTTAATAATCTGAGTTTATATTGCCATTCTTGCAAATAGTCTTCGCTACAATCTTTAAATTTCAAAATTTCGTTATCCTTTTCTGAACCAAAAAGTATCTCACTAGGAGTGTATTTAGTAACTGAGTTTATTGAATTATTGTAAGCTATTAAGGACAGTTGTATTTTTTTTTAATTATTCTGTTCTTTAAAATGCTGTCGTTGGTTTAAAATTCTCAAATGTTCGATTATTGTGGAATGGAATCTTTCAATAAGTCCGTTTGATTTAGGGTTATCAACGCATGTCATATGGATTTTGATATTATATGATTTTAGTAAATCTTTTACCAAATTATTATTAAATTCAGTCCCACTGTCAAAAGTTATTTCGTTAGGGATTTGGTATTGTGAAAAGTATTTTATAAGTCCGTTAGTAATGTCTATTTTAGAAAGTGTTTTAACGTATAATAACTGAGCGAATTTAGAAAAAGCATCTATTACCGTTAAATATTTCTGGTTCTCTAGGGTTAATGTGTCAATATGTAGAATATCAAAGGGGAATTTAGGATTTTGCGTAAGATTATCAGGGATTTGGTAAGGATTTCGTTCATATTTATTTTGTTGACCAATGGGGGCCAATAAAATTTTCGTTTTAATTTTTGATATGTTTCCAAAATTCCTCTATGGTTAGTTTTTCCTAGATGGTAAGTTTGAATAGTTTCTATTTGATCTTCAGTTATTAATTTGTCTTCTAAAACCTCTTCGCATTGAATTAATCTGTACGTTTCTTTATTGAAATTATTTTGTAAAACATTATTTATTGGGATTATCAGATCCCTGTCAATTAAACAATAATAATTTATGCGCGGTACTACATAATCTTTTAAGAATTTAAAAATTTCGTCTTCTAGGTGATTTTCATTTAATTGAATAGTTAATCTTTGTTTATTGCCAAAAGGTTTTGTCAACTGACACTCTGTTTCTCGGTTGTGTTTTTGAATTATAATTTGATTTTTACCTACATTGATACAAGAGTCTTTGTAAGTTATTCCATTCAATTCATTTTCGTCTGCGGAATGTACTGTATCTAAATCTTCTACATCTACATTACCAATCATGCTTTCGGTTTCATCATTCATGTTTATTCTTCTTGTGTTAATTCATGAATTACTATTTTAATATGGGTTTCTTTAAAAATATCATTTAATAAATTTTCAACCTTTTGAAACGGAATTTTATCTAAACCTGAACAAATTTTGGGCATATGAATTTCGAAAATATCATTTTGGATTAGGAAATTTTTCAACTGAATTAAACAATTTTGTATATTTTCTAATGTGGGTTTATTAAAAAATTCTTGTTTAGTTATTAAGTGAAATATCTTATATTTATTCTCATAAATGGGTTGGATTAATAAATCTTGAGTTTTATTACCATTATTCATAAAATAGTTTTTGCTATTAAATTTTTCATCTATTTGTTTAGCAAATCCTTTTCCTAGTTTTAGATCCCGTGAAATGGAATGTACTAAATTTTGTGGTTTACTAAAAATATCATCATTGGTTTTAAAGATTTGAAATTTAGGTCTTATTCTTGAGAGTGCATCGGCATTAGAGTTTAGTGTTCCCTTTTTATATTCTATTTCATAGCTATATTCGTCTAATTTTATACGCCATCTCATTAGTTTTGAATTTGGGTCTTTTAGGCTCATTAACCACGTTAAGGGTCGGTGATCGGTTCGTATTATGAATTTGGTACCGTAAAGGTAGGGTCTAAAGTATTTTACTAACCAAACTATACCAAGTAATTCTTTTTCTGTAGTGCTATAATTAATTTCGTGATCATTTAATGTACGAGACGCATAGGCTATGGGCATGTCTTTCCCATTGATGTTTTGGCTTAAAACTGCACCAATGGCAAAATTACTTGCATCAGTTGTAACAATAAATTGTTTTTCAAAATCAGGATACTGTAATATTGGTGCGTTAATTAATAATTTTTTACTATCCTCAAAGCTTTGTTTATATTCTTTATTTTCTATATTTACTATATGTCCTTTCTTCAAGCATGTAGTCATTGGTTTAGTTAATTTAGCAAAATTTGGAACAAATTTTCTGTAATAACCTAAAAGTCCTAAAAATTGTTTTATTTCTTTTTGGGTTTTTGGGATAGAAAATTTTTTAACGGCTTCAATTTTTGCAGGGTTTGGTTTTACACCGTCTTTCGACACTATATGGCCTAGATAAGCTGTCTCTTTACGCATGAACTCTGACTTGTCCAATTGAATTTTTAAGTTATATTTTTGTAATTTAGAAAATACTTTCCGTATGTTTTCACAATGTTCTGGCAAAGACGTTCCTAATATTATGATATCATCTAAATATACTAGACATATTTTATTTATGTAATCTTTTAATATATAATTTATTAATCTTTGGAAGGTAGATGGGGCATTTTTGAGACCAAATGGCATTCTTGTAAATTCAAAATGGCCTTTGTCAGTACTAAAAGCTGTTTTAGGAATGGAGTCAGGATGCATTTGAATCTGATGGAAACCTGAGGTTAAGTCTAGTGCAGTGTAATATATATTCTTTCCTAATTTATCTAAAACGTCGGTAATATTTGGGATTGGGAATTTATCGTCTATAGTTTTTGCATTAAGTTTCCGATAGTCAATAACCATTCTAAATTTTCGTTTGCCTGAGGCATCTAATTTTTTAGGAACCATCCAAACAGGTGATGACCAAGGTGAATGACTTTCTTGGATAATTTTACTATCTAGCATGTCTTCAACTTGTTTATTAATTTCATTTTTATATATTTCAGGATATCGGTACGGCTTAGTGTATATGGGGGTGTCATCTTTAGTAATTATTTTATGTTGAATAACGTCTGTATATGTTAACGCATATTTTTCATTGGGAAAAATACTTTGATATTCTTTTATTAATTTATGAAGTTCTTTCTTTTCTTCCGAATTTAAATGTTCTGCTCTAACTTTAATTTGTTCTGTGTTGTTAACTGTGTTATCAACTACTTGATTTTTAAAATATTGTATCTTATAATTTTTATTTTGGATCGTAATTAAATTTTTACTAAGATCTATTTTAGCTTGCATTTCAGTCATTGTTGGTAAACTCAACAACAAATTAAAATCTTTATGAAAATCATGTAAATAAAATTTTAAATCTCTATTTTCAAACTGTAAAATTATATATTCGTCACCAGTATGTTCACCTATTGGTGTTTTAAAATTAAATTTTTCTTTGTAAATTTTGAATTTTTGTAAATTATTATAAACATATGTTTTACTTATTAAATTTATCGTGGAACCTGCGTCAATCAACATATAATAATCTTTAAATTTTAGAAACGGTAGTCGGGAACTCTGAAACATACTCAAGAGCTCTCCTGAATATCTGGGGGAATCTCTAAAAAAGAATTTTGTTCCGTAACATTTTCGTCTTGTTCGATCCCGATTTCTAAATCTTCTTCCGGATAGTAATTATATTCTTCATTACTAAAATTTTGATCTTCCGAATACCGATTTTCATCGAAAGTTTCCGTGTTATTAATTTCTTCTGCTATGTAATTTGGTTTGTGTGTCCCAAATTGTTTATTTTGTTGTGTAAAATAGTTATTTTGTCCCGAGAAATTTTGTTTAGGTTGAAATGTTTGTTTAGTCTGTATGGTCATGGGCGTAGGTTTAATATATTGGGCATTTTTAACTCGTTGTCTAGGAACAAAATTTTGATTAGTATTATTTTTCTGCTGGAAATTTATTGGTCCAGTGGGAAAACTTGTTCCTGGAAATTTTTGGGGTGGAATGTGTGGTAATTGTTTGGTAATAGAAGGTTTTATATTAAGATTAGTGTTGAATTTTAAATATTGGAAATCATTTTCCATTAATATTTCTATTTCATCTATTGTTTGTGGATTTCTGGTAGCTAGATTATTTCTGTATGGGTCATTGATGGTTGAAATGAAATTGTTTACCACTAAGTTTTCAGCAAACTTGATCATTATTAATTTTACGTTTGGATCCATTTCTTCAATACCAATTCTCGATTTAAAACTAAGGAATTTTTCTTTAGTTATTTCTAATAGTTTATATGGACTTTTGATGTTTTGTATTTTTAATAATTCATTTATTATGGTCACTGAATTTGTTTTATCTTAATTAAGTATTTATTAGATGCGAACGTAATCCGTCCCAGCTATTTAATTCTAGATCTTTAATACTGTCTAAAGCGCGTCCAGTTACTTTATTTTTAATATTTAAAAATGTTATTGCTTTATCAAAATCATCCAAAGGTGGAGTGATAGTGCAGAAGAGAGAGTGAACTGAGTTTACAGTATTAATAAAATTACTTAATTTATTTGGGTCTCCATTATATTCCGGAATTGATTTTAATGCAAAGTTAATTTTCTGAATTCTTTCAGCCATTGTGACGTTGAGATTATTTTCTATTTCTGATACTATTTCTAATAATTCTGAATTATTCTCCAGATTGAATATTTATTACAAAAAATATTAATAATTACTTACAGTAAAATTATGCTTGCCAATAGCGTGGTGAAATACATTTGTAACACTTGAACACTTGATTCTGGCAGGCTAGGTGATGCTGATACGGCTCTTGACGTTCAGGCTCACCGGGTTGACTGGAACTCGCACTGCGGGCTCTGTGTCGTGGAGTTCTTGAATTTGATGATGTGAAGACCTGGGCACTGCGTTTAGCGGCTCTGTAGGATCTTCCCCTGGGCACTGCGTTTAGCGGCTCTGTAGTTTCTTTCCCTTGGTACTGCGTTTAGCGACTCTGTAGGTTACTTCCCTTGGCACTGCGTTTAGCGGCTCTGTAGGTACTTTTCCTTGGCACTGCGTATAGCGGCTCTGTAGGTTTCTTCTTATAACGTTTATGGACCGTAATAAACCGTAGAAACGGAACAGTGATGACTTTAACGAATTAAACTCAAACTTTTAATTTTTGAGTTTTCGGTTTAAAACACTGTTTACGTATCCTACCGACTGCGCCAATTAAATAAATTGCAAAGATTTATTTGTTTTTAAAAAACTTTATTTCAAATAAGAAGATTAAATATTCTGAACTACACAGGTTCATTTACAAAATAGAACTCGGTGAAACTCTATTGCATAGGGTTTTTATACAGGTTTTATGCTGATTTAACAATATAATACAATAAGCATCTTTGTTATATCAATGATGTCATGTTTACAGTAAAAACTCCTTAATTAGCAATTTTGTTATAGATAAGGTTCTAATATTAAATTATCATATTTTGTATTACAATGTATGAATGAATGGACCTTTGTTAGTGTGACCATTACCGCTATATAAACATAGAATAAGAGCATCTATTCATTAGTTAAATATTAGGATATACATAACTTATACCTCGTCATCTCTGGAGAAGAAATTAAGAGGTATAGACTCTAGACCTGCTTTACGAGTTAAAAACTTGGGCGGGTAGTGTTGAGAGCTAGAATTAAATGCAAAATGAGACGCCAAAGTGTTAGCAATTTCGACCGCTGAGATAACTACGTTACCATTTACCGATAAGCCAGCAATGGTTGTAGCTGTATTTAAGCCGGATATTTTCCGGACCTTCTCCCAAACTTAGGCCACTGGAGTGGCAACTGTAACGATGCATACGTATTTGCGACATGATTCGCGCTTGCTTTCTTTCACAATCCTCTTAGCACGAGCTTTCGCTCGTTGGAAGGCTATCATGTTTTCCTCTGTTGGACAACGACGGAATGTATTGAAGAGGTGTCTCCTTTCACGTAGCGCCAAGTCGCATTCCTCGTTCCACCAGGGAACTGGAACTCGACGGGGCTGAGTGGATGACAGCGGTATGCTGCTTTTAGCCGCGCTCGTAATGGAATCCGTGAAATGATTCACCTCCTCGTCTACGGTCAAGTCAGAATGATTCCGCGAACTTGGTCCAATCTGCTTTCCGAAGAACCCACTGTGGCCAGCGGGATTCGGTAACAGTATTAAACGGAGGCCTTAAGAGGATTGGAAAGCGATCACAACCGCAAAGGTCGTGATGCACATCCCATTTGAACAACGGAGCTATGGCTCCTGAAACGACGCTATGATCTATAGCACTAAATGTACCCGTTGCTGCACAGAAGTGCGTGGGTCTGCCGTCGTTCAAAAAGCTCAGATTCAAATCGTTCTACATATTCTCCTGGTGACGTCCCCGTCGATCGTTCAGCACCGATCCCCAACACACATTTTAGGCGTTAAAATCGCCTAGTAGTATGAAGGGTGGTGGGAGTTGATCAATGATGTTCACGACATCTCGGATGTCAGTTCGAACACCAGGGGGAAGGTAGATAGAACAAATCGTCACCTGGAGGGGAAGTGCAACACGAACTGCTACGACCTGCAACTCAGTGTCAATGTCTACAGGATCGTGGTACAATGTGTCTCTAACGAGAATTGCCACGCCGTCACATGCTCTTAACCCCGTTAGGAAATCCGTGCGAAACACGGAGTATCCCCGAGGAGAGAATTTGTCGGATTCCTTGAAGTTCGTTTTCTGTAGACAAACACACGAAGGAGCAAAATTTGACAATAAAAGTCGCAGTTCTTCGTAGCGCTGATACACACCGTTGCAGTTCCACTGGAGTAGTTGGCCGTTCATTTCTGTTTAGGGGAGTTACCCCGCAACCTAATGATTTTTGGTTTACCCTTAGGTTGCGGGTCTACAGCCATTTTCTCGGCTACACTTTCATTTGGTAGTCCAGGTGTTTTGATGGACACACTGGACTCCTTTTTTGATTGATTGGTTCTCACTGGTATCCAGTGAGAACCAACGGATCCCTTATCAGTTTCCTTTTCAGGGGTAACTGATGGGGGTTTTGTAGAAGCGACCATTCTCTGGTCGCTTCTCGTTTGTGGAGAAGACTGTGGGGTCTTCTCCTTAGGTGGTTGGGAGAACTGAGGTTGAGTGCGTTCTCCTTTAGGGGAGGGCGATTTATTCAGACCCGATCTCCCAGGTTTTGGGGTCTGAATACTGGTCTCTTGGACCGATTCCGCCACCTTTTCCGTTCCGAAATTCTTCGCGGCTTATGCTACCGCTTTAACTGTCGGCCGAGGCACTGATTCTGTCTGTGTCTGGACGCTTGCTGTCTTCTTTGCTGCCACTTGTGCGAAGGATTTCGCAAAAGTGACCGGCGCAGTCTCTTTGTACTTCCTCTTGGCGTCAAAATACGGTATCCTATCGTGCGTCTTGATGACCTGGATAGCCTTCTCTTCTAAGTACGTTGGACAGTGGCGTGAAGTAGAGGCATGCGACCCTTTGCAATTTACGCAGTGTGCCGCGTTTGGACAGGTTTCAACATCATGTTGGTCCAGTCCGCAGTTGGCACAGATAGAAGATTTGTCACAACGACTAGAGTTGTGACCGTAACGCTGGCGCTTATGGCATCGCATCTGGTTGGGGTAGTAAGGGCGAACGTTACAAACGTTGTACCCCACCCTTACCGATGTTGGACACTTGGTGACAGCGAAGGACACCACCATAGAGATCGAAGGCTTGCCGTTCCGGGGGTTGAGCTTCTTGCATTCCACGACACCTTGCGATGCCATTTCCTGCACAAACTCTTCCTCCGTAACATACGCAAGGTCACGATCCGTTACGACGCCTTTGGAAGTATTCAGTGCCTTATGTGGCTGTACTGAAATACGAAACTCACCAAACTTTTCACATTTCTGAAGCGTGGAAGAAGCCTCAGTTTCGCATTCAATAAGCAATGTACCATCCGACAGTTTTCGCACCGATCTTATACCAGTTGCACACGTTTTTCCCAGCGTTCGGGCAACAAAGAAGGGGGACATCTCTTTAAAAGACTTTCCCTCTTCTTGCACCTTCACAACAAGAAAACGAGGCACTGGCGCACAAAACTCCACAGTTCTGTCAACCTTCTTTGCAGAAGGCCTTACACATCCCTCATCGGATGACTGAGCATCACGACGAGGTCTCTTGTTTGATTTTTTACGGAGTTTACTCTCAACTTTGGCGGAAATTAAAGAAATTGAATCCCTCCGGGTAGTCACCATACCCGTATAAAAAGTTTTATCACCCTGCCATGCCCACCCACCAGGGAGCCCCACACCGGGGACGTTGGCCGCAAACCGGCTCATTGCGCCAGGCATGTCAGGATGATATAGCATCGGAGGAAGTAGTCACGGGCTGTTCGACCCGCTCGAGAACCAAGAGTAGCCAACTCTGGAACCTTGCGAGCTGCATCCGCGCCCACAGACTCCCGAATACTTGTCTAGTGGCACGGCATTACCCCGGCATCCACGATACAGTAGTGGAGCCACTCTATCCATGAACCGTGACTCAGCCGATTGACTGAGTTGACCAGACTCAGCCTCCTGTTTTACCGAATCCGAGGCCAAAAAAGGCGTGTTGGGATCGTACTGTCCGCGTGCAGCAGTCTCCCTCAACCGACCAGGATCCTTTTCTCCGGCGTTACGGGTCTCCACGCACGGCAAACACGTGGTTAGGAATTTAAGTGGGAGATAAAAGAGACAACAGATAAGCCTATTCCCACAATCAGCGTCTCTGAACTGTCTCCTCCCAAATGATATGTGATTCAGGGTACGTGGGATCATCAGGCCCAAAAGCTCTATATGGTCAGGTGATGCGACCATTATGAACTTCCCTTGCGTGATTGAGGGTACGCGGGATATTCAGGCCCGAAAGCTCGACAAATGGCCAGGTGTTATGGCCATTATGAACTTCCCCTGCGCGGAAACAGTAACTTACGCCGGCGCAATAAAGTACAGGTGACGTCAGATCAATCAAAAAGTAAACAAACAGTTCCCAAAAAATACATGTAATTAACGCGAATGATGCATTTCAAAATACCGAAACTGTTAATAACGATGTATGTGCAACAACAGATATTAAAAGTGAAATTTTACTTGTAGCAGATAGCCATGGTCGTCATGCAGCCAAAATCTTAAATAATATTCTACCAAAAGATCTATTCAATGTTACTGTTATGTTTAAACCAAACGCAACATTTTATAATGTAGTATATAATATTAAAGAACTTACCAAAAATTTCACTTTAAATGATCATGTTATCATTATGGCAGGGATAAATGATCTGTTAAACAACACAAACGTACACAAATCACTTATTGTTAACACTTTACATAATATTAAACACACAAATGCCATTCTTGTTGTTGCTTTTTTCTAAGAAAATAATATTAATTTTAATAACATAATTTTCGAACACAACACATTGTTCAACAACGTCTGCTCCTGCAGTAACACTTCATTTGTAGAACCGGATATGACACGTTTCGGTTTGCATCTTAACAGAAAAGGCAAATATAAATTATTCAATTAAGAAAAAAGTAGATCTTTCCTTCAAATTTTTTATTTTTATACTAGATGTACATTTCGTTCACCACGTGAACATTATCAATAGACTAAATATTACAAAACTATTACAATATTTATACATAGTTAGGTAAGATCAGTGGTGTGAATGGGAGTGAATTAGGGTATTGGAACATTTACGATTATTGTAGGTAATGGTTATGAATTGGGAAATTTTTATAATTAGGTTGTTGGGATTATCTCTAAAAGCGGGTTTTGTAAAGGACTTAGGTCGGTGTTAATTAGGATTTTGGAATTTTTCTTCATTTTTATTGCCTCCAACATGTTTAAGTTATAAGAATTACTTTCTTTAAGTAACGAAATTGCGTCTATGTCATGCCCTGTTTTTATTTTATGAAATGCTAACGATGATGTATTAATATCTAAATTTTTAATGTAATTTTTATGTTCCTTAAATCTAGTTTCTAAATTTCTTTGCGTTTGTCCTATATATATTTTGTTACATTTTTTACAGTTAATTTTATATACACCTGATTTTTGAAGATTTTGAATTTTGTCTAAGTGACTTCCTAGTAGGGCTTTAATTTTTGTAGGGTTGTAAAATGCTGTAATTATATTATGTTTAGAAAAAATATTTTTGATTTTGTGGTATATTGAGGGATGGTATAATATTCTTACGTATTTAGCTGGGTTTTTTTGGGTGGACATATTTGTATAAATTATTCAATTACATTGCTAAGAAAACTCAAAAACATCCCGCCACTCAAAATAATATACACATTGGATCAAAAATACATAATTTACCACAAAATAAAAATAACAATATTATAGTTAAACGAAATATTAAATTCGAAATATTAAATTACCTGTTTAGTTATAAGAAAAAAATTCTAATGGGTGGCGATTTTAACATAGATATTTTAAACCATGACAAAATCAAAAAACGTCTTTTCAATATTTTACAATCATATGACTTACACACAACTATTTCAACACCTACCAGAATATTTAAAGATTCAAAATCGTGTATTGACAATTTTATCATATCAAAAAATTTGGACTTTAAAAATACAGTTGTTAAAGACTATAAAATATCAGACCATAGTTGTCAATTAATAACTATTTTAAACGACTCAATTAAACAGCCTATATATACCTACATCACAGATTTTTCTTTAAAAAACAAACAACTGTTCCTTGACTTTTTAGAAACACAAGATTGGGAATTAGTATTTGCAGAAAAATGTCCGCAAAAGGCGTTTGAAATTTTCAATAATATTCTCAGTTACTACTTTAACATCTGTTTTCCCAAAAAACGCATTTTATCTAATAAAAACAATGATAATATACTGCCATGGCTTACACGGGATGCTTGTGAACTGAGGAAAAATGTAAATGCATATCGTGAATTATCACAAAAATTTCCAATCTTTTAAAATGCTTATAAAATAATGAATAATAAATATAGCGTAATGTTACAAAAACTGAAAAAAATATATAATGATCATTTAATTTACAACTCTTCAAATAAAAACAAAAAAATGTGGGATATAATTAATAAAACTAGAAACAATGTACCCAACAATAATAATAATAATAATAATATTTATTTTCAAGATTAATAATAACAGTTACAAATAATACCAATTACAAAAACAAAACAAAAAAAAATTACATATAATTTGAAAAATAAATATTTATATCCCGAGGGACAGACACCACTGTGAAACAAAAGATCAGTGCGTGGCGATAACTTAAGGTGATAATGTAGCGAACTCAAAAGTCAATGTTTGTCCGCGGGGTGCGGTGGCCAGAAGACATAATACGTCACAGGAGGTGTGGTAACAAAGTCTCCCACCTCGAAGTAGCTTACAGGGAGAGGGAAAAGTGTACATATTTATAAAACAACCCAGGATTTTTCGGAACCGTAAAATATAGACTAAATATGTTCAAATCAATTTGAGTTTTTTTTTTAAACTTCTAGATATGAAAGAAAAATTTTGATTTATTTTTGATTTTCAATTTTACAGTGCTGAACTTTTTTTTTTAACTTCACATCACTGTTACTCAGTAAATGAATAAAAATTACAAATGTTAACACTGGACCAGTCTATATAGTAATTTTATCTTTAAAATAAGCCCTTGTATGTGAAAAGTGATTAATATTTATTACCAATTCTGATTTTACAGATAAATTTGTAGAAATAATATTTTTTTTTATCATCAAAAAATTATGTTAACCCGTAGTTGACCAAAATATACACATCCAACCAAGTGGGGTGTAGTATACCCCAGGCTTTTCTCATTTAATATCAATTAAAATAAGGTAAAATTTATAAAGTTAGATGCTGTCAAGCCTATAGAACAATATTACAAAAAAAAAAAAAAAATTCAAAGTAATTATTTAATGCTTTTTTAATAATTTTTTCAATAAAAGTCAAAATCACGCCAATTTCTTTTCTAAATTGCATCATACTTCAAGTAGCGTCTCGAGTTGACTGACAACATTGCATCTCACGTTCAAACCAACTCTCACACACTAGCTCTCTGATTGGTCTATGTATATTGGTGGGGGAGACAATTTCTTTCTCATTTCTCAAGCAACGCTTGAATTTTGAACGTTTATTTATTTATAATTCGTTCGAAATACGCTGTTGCCAAATATAATTTAGACACATTTTTTTGTAAATGGTGTTTTTGATTTTTTTGTCGATTAAAAATTAAATTATTGTTAAATATTAACTAATTCATAAATATTGTCAATAGATACATCATTTCCACTATTAATATACTGGGGTGTGACACACCCCATTTGGTCAAGCCAGGGTTAATAATCATTAATGTAATAATAATAATATGTGTGTAGAAGTTTCTCTTCAATTCTTCCCCCCCCCCCCTGCTACGCCTCTGACCATCATTTTAGACCGGTGGTTCTCAACATTTTTTTTGACTTACCCCTTGGCGTGTCAGAAATTTATTAAGCACCCCTAAAATTATAGTAGGAGAGCTAAATAAGAAATTCAAAAAATAATTAGTAAAATAAAAAGTAATTGTAGATTCAGCCCTTTAGGGGTTAATAGGGCTAGGATAAAATTCTGATATACGTTTTTCGGTACTGGCATGGGTAGTCTTTATAAGTAAATAGCAAGTAATTTATATATCTCAACAAACACAGGAAATACAACGGGATGTATAATTCGCCCCAATTGTAGATTCACCCCTTTAGGGATTAATTAGGACAAAATCTTAAAACAGGTTTTTCGGCAATTGTAAGAGTAATCTTTGTAAGCAAAAATCAAGTCGATATCTCATTGGTCCTAATATTAAGGAATCCCTGAATTCACATTTCACCCCTTTTCACCCTTAATGGATGCAATTTTAAAAAACTGTCAATAACATTTCGAGATATTTTAAAAATACACATATGTGCCAAAAAGTAATTTTATATCTCAACAAACACAGAAAATACAACGGGATGTATAATTCGCCTCAATTGTAAATTCACCCCTTTAGGGGTTGATTAGGACAAAATCCTGAAATAAGTTTTTCGACAATTGTATGGGTAGTCTTTATAAGTAAAAAGCAAGTCGATATCTCATTGGTCCCAAGAGATATTAAGGAATCCCTGAATTCACATTTCACCTCTTTTCACCCTTAAGGTATGCAATTTTAAAAAACTGTCAATAATATTTCGATATATTTTGAAAAGGCACATGTGTGCCAAAAAGTAATTTTATAATTCAACAAACACAGGAAATACAACGGGATGTATAATTCGCCCCAATTGTTGATTCACCCCTTTATGGGTTGATTAGGACAAAATCCTGAAATAATTTTTTCGACAATTGTATGGGTAGTCTTTATAAGTAAAAAGCAAGTCGATATCTTATTAGTCCTAAGAGATATTAAGGAATGCCTGAATTCACATTTCACCCCTTTTCACCCTTAAGCGATATAATTTACAAAAACTGCCAGTATCATTTCGAGATATTTTAAAAAGACACATATGTGCCAAAAAGTAATTTTATAACTCAACAAATACAGGAAATACGGCGGAATATATAATTCACACCGACTGTAGATCCACTCCTTTAGGGGTTGATTAGGACAAAATCCTGAAATAAGTTTTTCGGTATTTGTATGGCTAATCTTTGTAAGCAAAATGCAAGTCGATATCTTATAGGTCCTAAGAGATATTAAGGAATCCTTGAAACCACAATTCACCCCTTTTCAACCTTCAGGGGTGAAATTTTAAAAATCTGTCAAAATTATTTCGAGTCATTTTAAAAAGACACCTATGTGCCAAAAAGTATTGTTGCAAATAAACGAACACAGGAAATACGACGGGATGTATAATTCACCCCGATTGTAGATCCGCCCCTTTAGGGGTTGATTAGGACAAATTCCTGAAATAAGTTTTTCAGCATTTGTATGGATAGTATTTGCAAGCAAACAATAAGTCGATATCTTATAGGTCCTAGGAGATATTAAGGAATCCTTGAAATCACAGTTCTCCCCTTTTCAACCTTTAGGGGTGAAATATTAAAAAATTGTCAAAACCATTTCGAGATATTTTAAAAAGACATCTATATACCGATAAGAAATGTTGCAACTAAATAAACACAGGAAATACGACGTGATGTATAATTCACCCCGATTGTAGAATCACCCCTTTAGGGGTTGATTAGGATAAAATCCTGAAACACGTTTTTCGGAATTTGCATAGGTAGTCTTTGTAAGCAAAAACCAAGTCAATATCTTATTAGTCCTAAGAGGTATTACGGAATCTTGAAATCACATTTCACCTCTTTTCACCCTTAAGGGGTGAAATTTTAAAAAACTGTCAAAATCACTTCGAGATATTTTAAAAAGACACCTATGTGTCAAAAAGGAATGTTGCAACCAAACAAACACAGGAAATACGACGGGATGTATAATTCACGCCGATTGTAGAATCACCCCTTTAGGGGTTGATTAGGATAAAAACCTGAAAGACGTTTTTCGGAATTTTCATGGGTAGTCTTTTTAAGCAAAAACCAAGTCAATATCTTATTGGTCCTAAGAGATATTAGGAATCCTTGAAATCGTATTTCATCCCTTTTCACTCTTTAGGGGTGAAATTTAAAGAAACAGTCAAAACTCTTTCGAGATATCTTAAAAAGACACCTAAGTGCCAAAAAGGAATGTTAATACCCGACAAACACAGGAAATACGACAGGATGTATAATTCGCCCCAATTGTAGATTCACCCCTTTAGGGGTTGATTAGGACAAAATTCTGAAATAAGTTTTTCGGTATTTGTACGGGTTATCTTTGTAAGCAAAAACCAATTCGATATCTTATTGGTCCTAAGAGATATTAAGGAATCTTTGAATTCACATTTCACCCCTTATCACCCTTTAGGGATGAAATAAAAAAAAACGGTCAATATGAATTTGTATTCTACCACGGAAAGAGCAAAGTCTAAAATAAAACACGTAAATTTGACATCACAAACTGTTTTATTCCAAAGATCTTCAGTTACCAATTTTTATAAAACAATAGAAAATTATTGAATAAGCATAGTCAACAGTTTATGTCTTACTAATTAAACACCAACTACAAAGATATGTGTAGAAAATTAAGGCGGAGCTTAAGACTCCCTCTACTATGACTAGATTAGTTTAAAACCACGCTACCAGATGGGTACATCTCTCGATGCTTGCAAATGCCAGTATTTCATATAAATAGTGTTTCGGTGTGGGTCAAAGAATTGGTGCTAAATATTAATTAATTTTCATAAACAAGGGCTCATTTTAAAGATAAAAGTACAATCTATAGGATTTCAGCTATGGAATTTGCAATTGTTATTGATTTACGGAGTAACAGTGATGTGAAGTTACACAAAGTTTAGGATATTGTAAAACTGAAAATTAAAAATAAAACCAAATTTTAACTCTGAAATCCAACGGGGCCAATCTTTATCTTCAAATTAAAAAAAAAATCAAATTGATCCGACAACATTTGGTTCAAAATCTGTGGCCCTTCCAAATGCACTTTTCCGTTGCTCGTAACCTAGGTACATTACGCTCTTAAGAATAGAAGTTACAAGTTTGTTGAGTACAGAAAATAAATAGTTATTACAGTATTGCAATACAAAATACAGCATTAAAAATCCAGTAATATAGAGGTAATAATATATAATCTAAGCAATATCAAACATTCCTTCAACTACATTAAGGCTCAGTTGCGAAACTCATTTTTTTAATTTTTTTTTTTTTTTATAATTCAGAATAGTTACATTAATATTATTTTGATTTAAATATATACTAAGATTATTGTAGACTTTGCTGGCAAAAAAAGTATAATATCATTTTGTTTTTGTTTTCCGAAACAACTTCGGGACGGCCTGGTGCGCATCATGTGTCTGGTGGGATAAGAATGACTTAGAAACAAAATAGAGCCAGGGTTTTTTATAATATGCGAAGCTATAGCAAATATGTATAACTGAGTCAAGTTTAGTACATTAGTTTCGCTAAATAATACGGTTGACGGATATCTGATAGGTTTGTTGTACATTATTTTTATGAATCTTTCTTGCAATATTATAATCTGTTTAATATGAACCTTGGCTGTTCCACCCCAGACCAGAATACCATACTGAAAGACAAATTGCACTAGTCCAAAATAAAAAGTTTTAAAAGTATATAAAATATAGTGCAGGTTTTTGGTGATTCTGTCGATGTGATAATTCCACCTGAGATGTTGATCAATCATTACTCCTAAGTATCTTATTCTGTCCTTTCTAGTTAATATTGAATTACAATTACAAAGATACCAATGACGTAGATTTCTCTATTTTTGAAAAATCACTACTAAATTTAAGTGAAAGAAATGAAAATGTTGCTGATTTATTTAACAGCTATTTTTCTTCTATCGCAATAGATATGAAAATGAACTTTGAACCAGGAATCGAATCGGATTATATACTTAGTAACACCCCCACATCCAATAAAACTTTCTTTTTATTACCCGTATCTTATTTTGATGTCTTAGAAACGATTACAAATCTGAAAAATTCAAACTCGTCTGGTGAAGACCAATTTTCAAAAAATATGGTCAAACTTTGTAAAAATCAAATATCCGCCCCCTTAGCATATTTAATTAACCTTTCATTTGAACAATCAATTTTTCCCGATACATTAAAGCATTCAATAATCAAACCACTATATAAAAAATGGGTGAAATCTTTAGTAAGTAATTACAGACCCATAAGTCTCATATCATCCTTCTCTAAAATAATAGAATCAATTACCCATAAACAATTAATATCATTTCTATCCTCTTCAAATATTTTATCACCCTTTCAGCATGGGTTTCTAAGAAATAAATCAGTTGATACAGCTTTGTTTCATTTTATCAACCAAATGTTGAATGTAGTAGACACAGGTTACATGGGTTTAGGTATATTCTTAGATTTGAGCAAGGCGTTTGATTGCGTAGATCACAACATTCTTCTCATGAAGACGGTACGATGTGGAATCAGAGGTCAGCCACTTGTTTGGTTCAAATCCTACCTCACCAATAGGTCCCACTCTACTATTATTTCATCTAATGGGAGGAAATATCATTCAAAGAAGTTACCTGTAGAAGTAGGTGTTCCACAAGGAAGTGTTTTAGGACCATTATTAATCCTCATATACGTAAACGACCTTCCTCACATTTTCAAAAACAATGTTAATTTAACGTCAACGTCATTTGCGGATGATACTAGTCTCCTTCTCGAATGTAAAAACTGCTAGAGAATTCCTTTAATAGTATCATGTCCAAAGTCTTGGACGTTAAAAAACAAGTTAACTCTAAATGTAGGAAAAACAACCTGTCTAATTTTTAGATCAATATTTAATAAGAACATCCTGAATGCATCTCTAAATTTTCGTGGAGACGAAATTATGATCTCTAACGACATTAAATTATTAGGCCTTAAGCTAGATCCGAAGTTTACCTGGTCCGAACATATAGATTATCTTGCCCATAGATTAAGTTCATCTATATTTGCCCTCAGATCACTAAACATTAAATGTAGTGATTGGAGCGAATATTCATATTACAGAAATCAGCTGTACGAATCTTGGATTGCCTCGGTCCTAGAGAGTCCTGTAAGAAGTTTAAAAAGTTACAAATTCTGACCTTGCCATCTGTGTATGTATTTTTGCTATGTGTATTTACATACAAAAATAAACACCTGTTTCACTCTAAAGTCCATTCCCACAACACACGCAATAAAACTCTTTTGGAACCTAAGGCACACAAAACGAGTAGCTACCAAAAAGGGGCATATTTTGATTGCTGCAAATTTTTTAATGCGCTGCCTAGCACTATTAAATCAGCAAATTCAATCATTATTTTAAAAAATATATTAAAAAGCCATCTATTAGAAAAAACTCTGTACGACATAAACGATTTTGTTATATAAATGTATTGCAGTGTACTATTTTTATTGTATTTTCATTTTATTGTATTTTTCTTTTTTTTTGTTATATTGCATTTTTATTTATATTATATGACTGTATGACATATGTACTATCATAAATGATTATTACATGTATTGATTTTATGATAATGAAACAATAAACTAAACTAAACTACCGAATGTATTCAAAAAATATACAGAAGCGTTTTTGTTGCTAAACGATTTAGTTCTGTTATACATCAAAATTAAATGGTTTAGCGACAAAAATGTACCCATCTTCTTTTTCCGAACTGCGTCAATAGCTTTAGTCATTTTAAACGGACTCCACTTTCTTCGATCAACCTTCCGCATTATCCTAAGAATAAGAGAGAATAAGGGGTCCGGTTTGCGCGACTATAGCTAACATTTTGTTAACCCAATCATTTTTTAACCAAACATCTAAATGGTAAGGTTTAATGGTAAACATTAACCTTAAACCTTACCATTTAAGAATATATGGAGGTCGGAAGGCTTACCTGCCAATATCTGGGAGAAATAGCGAAAAATATAACATAATGGAAAAACTTTTTTCTTTGTCAAAGTACATAATGCCGGACTGATAAAAAACAAATGAAGCGGGCGACGTATACGGTACGGTACAGAGTGCTAGAAGCCTAAACTACTATATACACTTGGTTCCGCTAATGTTCAAGAGAATGCAAAGCCAGGAGACCGGGGTTCCGCTTTAGGGGGAGGAGTCCGGTTTAGGGCACTTTCCTCTATATATACATAGCATTTTATATACATATATACATACCTATATACATACATACATGCATAAATAAAGTTAGCAATGAGCAACAAAAAATAAATAAAAATTGAAAAATTTAGGGGTTAAGAAGAATTTTATTGAGCAGTTCAGTTGAGGTATTGACTAACCAATTTTTCATTTTACGCTTGAAAGATACACATGAAAGAGAGAGAAAATTTGATTTAATCGCACTGGGTAAATAGTTGTACAATTTTGGCAACTTATTCATGAAATAGCCGTTACTATTTTTTTTTTTTTGTGCTAGATGATTTAGAAAAATCTTTTGACTTACCTCTTGGGTCATTCCATGTGAATTCACCAAAGGTCTCCCACTCGACCCTTTCTAAATCTAATGAAATTTTGTAATAAAGTAGCCCTAGACCCCAAATGAAATTGTGCAAAATATTAGAGCTCAATCTGCTTTGGTTCTTAAATAATAGGTCCATGTTCAATGGGCTCTCATCTCGTTAATGCGTACATATCGTAAAAAGAGCCAACTTTGACCCTTTATAAAATCAAGTCTAGTGGCCAGAGAGGTGTGAAATTTGGCATACCTGGACAACTTTTGGTGCGGAATACAGTAGTGTAATCAAAAAAGTAGTTTGGGTAGCCATTCAGCTACCAATCCATGCTAAAATCACTGCCAAATTGTGTCCCGAGAAATTTGGACCCCAATTTGGAGACCAGTTACTCATTACCAAAAGGTCTAAACGCCATGATTTTTTGCAACGATATATAACAAGCACAATATTATGCAGTGCTGCAATAGCAACTCTGTTGTATTCATATGTCCAGAGATGGTCCACTTGAAAGTTGGCCAAAAACATTTTTTTTGCAAAACTAGACAACTTTCAAGGCAAAATATCGCAATATGCGTCATTCCCAATTTGGTTTTGAATGACACCATTGGATAGAGCAGATTTTTCTGTACAATAGTAACTTTTACTTAGATTGGGATCTGAATTCCTAGTTCAGCCACAGGACTCTGAAAATGACACTTTTATATGCGAGGTGTACTTATATTGTAGGCTATTGCAGGCTGTCAAATTCAGAGCATGGCAATTTGCAGAAGGCAAATTTATCCATTATTAGTGTAATCCTTGCTTTGGTCCATGGTGGCTGAGCCACTACCAATGGGAGTGAGTATAGGTTGTCAAGTGACATTCAGAAGAACCACGCCATGGCTAGCAATAGCACATGGCAATAAACTAGTGCTGTCAGAAATCGATCTTGGCGGAACCGGAACCGGTTAAAAAAAAAAACGGTTTCGGGTTTACCCGGTTTCGGAACCGGGTAATCGGAACCGGGTAATCGGAACTGGGTATCCGGGTAACGCGAAAATTACAAACCCGGTTTTACCCGAAAACCGAAACCGGGTACCCGAAAAACCGGTTTCGTTTCCCAGCACTAAAATTATCTCGCCTATGACTATGGCTAAGAATTTAGGAAGTTCGCACTATTTTCTGTCTGACTTTATTTTATGGTTTCGATTCCCAGCATTAATTTTAATATATTTATGTTTACATTTTACTTAAATCAACATCGGGAATTTGTATTCATTCGAATTCCTGGGGTATTTTCCCGAACCCAGAACCGAGTATCCAATCTAGGAACACGGAATCGCGTATCTGGAACCGGGTATTCGAAACCGGGTATTTGATACCGGGTATCCGGAACCGGGAATTTGGAACCAGGTATTTGGAACCGGGTAATCGGAACCGGGTAATCGGAACCCGGTAATCGGAACCGGGTATCCGGAACCAGGTATCCGGAACAGAGTATTTCGTACCAGTTAATCGGAACCGGGTAATCGGAATCGGTTATCCGGGTAACGCGAAAATTACGAACCCGGTTTTACCCGAAAACCGGAACCGGGTACCCGAAAAACCGGTTTCGGTTCCCAGCACTACAATAATCTAATGGAATCCTGATCCATGACGTATCCGTAATCGAATTCAAATCAAATTATTTAACTAACTGAATACAGTAATTTCAAGTGAGACCTGTAATACATTAATATTAATATTGCTTTTTATTTATTTGTGTATTTATTGCAAGTAAATACACAAATAAGTAAACAGCAACGTTTGACCTGCTGACACGAAACTACAAAGATGTAAAGATAAATATAGAACAGGAACCTAAAATAGCACTGATTTTTAAATAATAATTCTGAATCCCATCCAAAAATGTTCTACCCAATGAAGCTTAAAATTTTTCCAATCAGTTGGGATATCAATTTGCTGGCAATCATGATCAGTGCACAAAGAAAATATGGAGAATCATAATTTGATTTTTTCGATATCGCACCAAGGTATGTCATTTTCAGAGTCCTCTGGCTGAACTAGGGATTCAGATCCCAACCTAAATAAAACTTACTCTTGTACAGAAAAATCTGCTCTATCCAATGGTGTCATTCAAAACCAAATTGAGAATGACGCATATTGAGATATTTTGCCTTGAAAGTTGGCTAGTTTTGAACAAAACATTTTTTTGGCCAACTTTCTAGTGGGCCACCTCTGGACATATGGATACAACAGAGTTGCTATTGCATCACTGCATAATATTGTGCTTGTTATACATCGTTGCAAAAGATCATGGCGTTTAGACCTTTTGCTGACGAGTAAGTGGTCTCTAAATTGGGGTCCAAATTTCTCGCGACAAAATTTGGCAGTGATTTTAGCATGGGTGGATAGCTGAATGGCCACCCATACTGCTTTTTTGATTACACTACGTTATTCTACACCAAAAGTTGTCCTGGTATGTCAAATTTCACACTCCTACAGGCAATAGAAGTGATTTAACAAAGGATCAAAGTTGGTAATTTTTGCGGTATTTACGCATGAACGGGACGAGAGCCCATTGAATATGGACCTGTTATTTAAGAACCAAAGCAGATTGAGCTCTAATATTTTGCAAAGTGTCATTTGGGGTCTAGTGCTATCTTACTACAAAATTTCATGGCATTTGGAGAGGGTCGAGTGGGAGCCATAGGTGTCTTTTTGGTGATTTGAGATGGAATGACCCTCTTGTATTATAGGAATGACTTGTAAATGTGAATTAATTATGTTATAGAACTTACATTTATGGTTGTAAAAAAACTGGGTGATATTTAATGGATAGAGGCGATTAATGCACAGGATACCAGTATTGTCAAATAAAAGTTTAGATGAGTATCTTCTGGGTTTATTCAGTATTATTTTAAGAATCATCTTTTGGCAACCTTAATTTTATTTATAGTTGTCTTAACTGCCATGCCCCAAAAGATAATGCCATAATTTAGAATAGACTGGGCAAGCCCAAAATATATAATTTTTAGGACAGCAAAATTTAGGCAAAATTTCAAATTTCTAAAAACATTGGACAATTTTCTTATCTTATCTGTAATATAGTTAATGTGAGATTTCGAGCTAAGTAAATTATCTATAATAATAATAATAATAATAGAACAAGTAGAAACACAAAACAAAACTAGTAGAAACATTACTACAAAGAAATTCTTGCATAGTGTAATAGCAGTGTTCATTTAAGAGATTACCAATAATAGTTTTAAACTTAACAACTGCAAGATCTTTGATGTCCTGCGGTAGTTTGTTATAGAATATTGGTCCCCAGTAGTCAGGGCTGTGCGTGGAGCGCGCTAGTCTTACTTGTTTGGTAACTAGGTGGTATTTGTGTCGTGTATTATGAGAGTGTATGCTAGCATGAGTGGAAAATTTATTAATTTGTTTCTTTGTGTGGATAAGGCAGTAATATATGTATAGACATGGCATTGGAAATATTTTAATTTTTTGAATAAAGGCTTGCAGTGTTCTGTCAGCCCGCTTTTCGTTAAGATTCTTATAGCTCTTTTTTCTATTATAAAAAGTCGTTTGCTATGTGGACTTGAGCTCCACAATAATATTCCGTACCGTAAACGACTATGGAAAAGTGCGAAATACGCTTGTTTTGCTGTGTCCTCGGTTGTCAACAGCATTAGTCTTTTTAGAGCGTAGAGCACTGAAGATAGTTTAGTGCTAGTTTTAAAAATATGGTGTTTCCAGTTTAGGTCTGTATCGAGATATATGCCCAAAAACTTTACATTAGCTTTCTTTATAGGTAAATATTTTTTATTTGCAATAAGAAGGTTCTGAGTTTTATTTTTATTTAATTTTAGTTTATTCGCAGTAAACCAGTTTTCCACAATTTCAACTGTGCGTTGAGTCAGAGTGGTTATCGACTCTAAGGTGTTTTCTGCGCATAAAAACGTTGTGTCATCTGCAAATAAAATTGTTTTCACCGGTATATTGCTAGGCAGGTCGTTAATATAGAGCAGGAATAGGATTGGGCCTATTACAGAACCCTGAGCTATTCCGTACATTATTTTTAGGGATTGCGAGTGTGTACTGTTTAATTGCACCATTTGAGTCCTATTTGTTATATACTTTTCAAATAAATCGAGTGCTGTACCTCTAATGCCGTAGAATTCGAGTTTCGCCAGCAGAATTTCATGAGACACGCAATCAAAGGCCTTGCTAAGGTCACAGAAACTGGCTGTTAATATTTTGCCGTTCTCAAGGGAATTTTGGATAGCATTTATCGCTCCTATTAGTGCGTCCTCAGTTGATAGACTCGTTTGAAAGCCGTATTGCGTGCTAGTCAGGATATTATTTTTATTGAGATATTTGACTAGCTTATCTTTGATTACTGTTTCAAAATTTTTTGAAAGTATAGGTAATATAGAGATCGGCCTATAATTACTGGCATCGTTCGGATCTCCACTTTTAAGTACCGGTATAACTCTAGCCGTTTTTAATTCAGATGAAAAATATCCCGAGCTTAGGGTAGAGGGTTATTATATGAGATAAGGGCTCTTCGATCAGATGAACTACTGATTTTATTATTTCTACATTGAAACCATAGATATCTTTACTTTTACATTTATGTAAGTTGTTAATTATGGTTCTTACTTCGTGCACGTCTGTAGGATGCAGATAAAAAGAATTAACGCTATTGACAAGTAAGGACTGCACCGCTTGTTCATAGCTTGTGTTGCAAAAAAAAATGTTGTATTCGGCTGGAGTAAGCTTGGACATATTTGTGCTATTTGCAGTTCCCTTGGTTTTTTTTGATAAAATCCCATACTGCTTTATTTTTGTTGGACGAGTTTAAAACAAAATTTTTCTTTTTTCTTTCTTGAGTTCCGTTATTTTGAGTTTATATTTATTTTTATATGATTTATAGATTTTTTAATTTTTTCACTTGGGCGACTAATTGTTAGTTCATATATCAGAAGTAAAGTTCGTTTCATTAATTCTAAATCTTTATTATATATTTTACGTTTTTTATTTGCAGTATGTTGTTTGTTTAGTTTGGGTGTCAAAGAATTTTTTAGACTACTATTCAAAATATTATTAAATTTATCGTAGCAGGTTTGCGCATTTTTACAATCAAAAATATTACTCTATGTTATACTTTGTAAATGTTCTTGAAATTTTTTAATAGTTTTATTGTTTATCGGATAAATCAGTTCTTTATACATATATATACTTATTACATATTTTTATTTGAATTAGGGTTGGTAATTTTCAAAGAAAAAATAATACCTAGATGGTCTGATAAGCAGGGATTAATGACTTGTGTGTTAATTTTGGTCATGTCATAGTTAGTAACGACATTGTCAATACATGTTTTGAGTGCGAAATAACGCGCGTATATTCAGTTATTATTATGTGTGCGTTGTGTGACGCTATAAGGTTAAGAAAATCCATTTTTTTTTTGTGAATTACTATGAAAATCTGTATTAAAATCACCTGCCAGTATAATATTTTTAGTGTTTCCGAGTTCTAATATTGCGGTTAGTGTCGTTAAAAAAATATCATAATTTCTTACCGTTGACCTGTACGTAGTGATAAGAATAGTGTTTATTTCTGTGAGTTCAATTGCACAAAATTCCGCGTGGACATCTTGACTCAAATTATTTATGTAAGTAATTTCTTTGTAATTTACATTTTCTTTAACTAATATTAAGATTCCTCCGTGTTCATAGTGGGTTCGATTATGTTGTGTGGCCTAGATAAATTCCCAGGTATTTTATAGATAATTTAATCTCTGTAATATTGTTGCATGAACAGGGAAGTTTGTTTTGTTGGCAACTAGCATTATGTATGACTAGATTCTTATTACTGGGGAGTTTGCTAGAATGAGAAACAAATGGGACTATATACGTTTTATTTAGATTAAGACTTAATAAATTAGTGTCTAGCCATTGTTTAATTTTATTTAGGTTTTCAGATATATTATTAAAAACCTCATCCCATGAGTTCCCTGACACATAGTATACAGTATCGTTGACATAAGCAACCAAGCGACCTAGCAATTGAAGTGACAAAAGGTCATTGATATACAATAAATGGAGAAGTGGTCCTAAAACTGTTCCTTGGAGAAGTCCTACAGAGGTGGTACCAGTATCACTTAGAACGTTGATCACAGAGGTGTATTGTATGCGGTCAGTCAAGTAACTTTTTAGTAAGCTCAAAATATTCCCTCGAATTCTACATGATTCCAGCTTGCTGATCAAACGAGTGTGGTCAACAGTATCAAACGCTTTTGCTAAATCCAAAAAAATCAGCTGTGGCCACCACAGGACCGACCGCCATCATAGAGTACTTGTATAAAATACATTCTAGCAGCAGAGTAGAAATAACTTGGCCTAATATTTTCTAACAGAGATATTATTTATCATGACCATGGAAACGTTACATATAAGTATGAAAAAATTGAGACAGAAAAAATTTCGAAAATTTTTACATAAATTATTCGAAATTTTTCGTTTCATCAAAAAACGTCTCAAATAAAAGTTATTAATTATTGCTTTTATAGCAACTTTCGTTTCAGCCGAATTAGCTCTGCACGTGTACACAGACAGACGGACAGACAGACAGACAGACAGACAGACAGACAGACAGACGGACGGACAGACAGACAGACCAACAGACATCATGCTAAAAATAGTCAAAACGTTATGTAGGAACCTCAATTCGTGGAGATCCATCGAAATCTCGAAATGTCAAAATCGGTATGATCACAATAGCTCCCTTATATATGTTGGCGGTTGGTAAAAATAGCTGCAGAATATTTGTTCATTTCAACATTTTTGTAAACATCATCTAATAAGCAAGCGATAGCATCATTGGTGGAAACATGAGGTCGAAAACCAAATTGAAAGGGAGAGAGAATTTTAAAACGTTCCAGAAAAATTTCAATTCTTGATTTAATTATTTTTTCAAATATTTTGGAAAAAACATAGACTAAAGAAATGGTACGGTAGTTGCCATATGCGTCCTTGGGACCACTTTTATGGAAAATTTTAACAATTGCAATTTTTAGTTTTTTAGGAAAGTAGCCTTATGAAACACTTGTTAAAAAAATTTGCCAGAGGTACAGAAATATTATTTTTAATTTTTGTGATAGTTATATTTGTAATTCCGTCCATGCCCGAAGAATTAGATTTTTTCAGAGAATTGATAGCATTAATAATGTAATTTTCCGATATGGGTGAGAAAAACAAAGATTTTGAAATACCCTTAGCATTGAAACAGGGATTAGTAGACTGACTTTTAATTTTGCTAGCCATAGTTTTTGGAATATTTATGAAATAGTAATTAAAAAGATTTGAAATCGAAAGGTTATCAGTAAATGTTTGTTTATTAGGCCCAGTAATTTGTTTAACTGTATTAGTAGGGGAATTAAAATTAATCGCCTCCTTCGAAAGTTTCCATATTTTCCTAGAGCAGTGGTTCTCAAACTTATTTGGCCTACCGCCCGCTTTTCAGAAAAAAATTACTCAACGCCCCCTGAAAATCTACATTCTTTAAACGAACAAACAGAAAGATATATGTATCTATATTTCTACGTACGTTCTAAAATATAGTAAAGAAAGATGTTGTAAATAAGACACCTTGAAGTTTGAAACTAAAAATTATTTATTAAAATCATATTCTCATCTAATGAGAAGGATGAACCTGGTGCGCTGCTATCAATGTATCAATCCTCGGCTCTATTTTTGTCAGCAATATTCTTAAATCACCGCTATTAGCTATTTGCAGTCGGTTTCTTTTTTTTTTTTTTGTTAATAGATTTGTGACCGCACTGCACCCACGTTCCACTAAATATGACGAAGAAAATGCAATTAACAACTTTTGTATTATAACCCATAACCCAGGATAAGCTGTAGGAATCTATTTTTGCAGCCAGAACTGTTGGTATCCGTCTTTGAATTTAAATTTCAATTCGTAATTTTTTGTTACTTCCATCAGTTCTTCTTGTAATTTTGGAGTGTTTGCACTGAAAAAGGATCCAAAACCCAATCGGGTATGTTCATTTTAAAAATATATTTAAATCATTGGTTGAAGTCAGAATGGAGAGCATCCAAGTGCTGACAATAGGTAAGCAAGTTTTCATCATTTTCAATGCCCCCCAAATACACCCGAAGCTACTATCACCCCCCTGGATCGTTTCAGCGCCCCCCAGGGGGCGGTATCGCCCACATTGAGAATCACTGTCCTAGAGTCATAATAGTCCAGTAACCTAGTACATCATAAGTTGCATTAAGTGGGGGTAGTTAGTTTCTTTTTTTTTTTTCTTGTATGGGATGTGCCTGAGATGCAAAATCCAAGTTTTCGACCTCGGCAGCCCTCTGGAACACTTTTGAATCTTTCAAAAACTACTAAATTTTCGCACTTTTTCGACAAACAACATTCTATATATTTTTAAACTAGATTAAATTTTCTATAATTTGAGACCAAAATGGGCTTAGTAGCCCTAATAGTTTCCGAGATACAGCTTTTCAAAATTTGAAAAAATCTCTAAACTTGAAAATTTTATGCTAATTTTCATATTTCATCATATACAGTTGTCTTTTTATCTTCAATAACCTGTCTAATACGAGTCAGTGAAGTAAACATTTATTCAATTTAACATTTTGGGGGAGGAGGGGGAAGGGTGGGATGGGTGGAGGGAAGCCATTGTTCACCGTTTTCTTCATCGTCCTCAATCGCCAGAAATGAAAAACTATATATTCAATATCCCAAGGTAAAACCTTGTCATGAAGTCCTAATATAAGTACAGCGCACATGAAAGTTGGTAAGCATTAATAAATAGAAGTAATGGTATCTATAACATGTGGTTAAGTATTAATTATTATAAATAATGGTAACTTTCAACAACAATACGAGTGTAAACTATACCTGATGTTGTTCCGCGACATCTTCAATATGAATATCGTCGAGCAGCCTATCCAACTCGTCGTCGTCAAGGTCGTCCAAGTCGAGAGTGTTGTCGTCGACGTCTATCTTCATTTCCGGTAGGTATTCGCAGGACTGGCCATTGCAGGTCCCGCAGACCACGGAACATTTCAAACCTGCTTTCTTGCAGCTGCAAGCATTCCTGCATCCCTTCTTGCAATTGCAGAAAATCATGTTCAGCAGGTTTGAGGGAGCTACTTTCCTCAACATCATCTTTGGATGAAGGCCGCGGGCTGTAGCAACCCATCCCCATTCCAGGGATTCTTTTTGTAGCCCAGCCACTGCTGCACCTGGTAGTATTTGCGAAACGAATGTAGCTTTGCAGCATCTTGCGTGAGAGGAAGTCTAGCCAGGTTGCAACTGCTCTTGACTGCAGCCTTTGTGAAGAGCTTGCAGCGCAGGTCGTTTCGAGTTTGACTGGACCTTTCTCCACCATACAGTTCAATGAGGACTTTCTCCCCGGCTTCAGCTACTGTGGGCAGGTGTCGCAGCTGGATTAGAAAAAACTGCAGCTTTCTCTTTAAGGTCTACATACATACATGTCTGTAGATGTTGAGTAGAAGACATCTGGTGTTTTGCCTCTTCCACACTTCTGAACGTATATGGATCCTTTTATGGGACATCTGAGACCATTGAGGATCACCAACAAGTCTATGTCCTCTCCTGCAATAACCACGACCTGAAAATCAGAGGCCTTTCTGATACCTGTAGTGATGATTAGCGTGTCAGTATCTTCTTCAGCCTGAAAAACCTCAATGTTTTTGGCTTCAAATTTCATCTTCAGAAGTTGGATGAATCTTAATTTGTTTATATCATTGGATAAAAAAATTTCTTGGGAAATATTAAGAGTGGTTGTTCCCTCAAATATCACCTCAGGAGAAGAATGTGCCTGAACTCGGTGATTACGTTCAGAGCACTTCGTGCTCTTTTTGTCAGGCTCTGTAGGGTAACTATCGAACACTACATCTATGTTCTGACCGTGCCGTGTCTCTAGATATTTTGGTTTTACGCTCGAATTTTTCTCCTACAACCTACAACATTGCTTTCTTCCCAATATCTCTGGCCATATGACAATTGACCACTTTCTCTCCTACAAGTCTTACTACTTAAGGACATAATCACATCGGTTTTACGAAATGGAGGGTACTTAAAAAACCAGTCGCTCAGCTTCTTTGTATAGTTACCAGTGGCGCAGCCAGGATTTTGTCTTGGGGAGGGCCGAATCAAATTTCGGGGGCACCCGGGCCGCATACGGCCCTGAACCTTATTTTTTATGGCCCCTGAAACGGTAATCAAAACCACTTGAGCTTATTTAGGGGAAAAATATATTTAAAAATATTTTTAAATATATTTTTCTTGGGTCCCCCCCCCCCTCCATCTGAATACGCCACTGTTATTCAGTACAACTTATATCAGTCTTTTTTGTGTGTAAAACATTATAATTTCAAAAATACCTAAGAAGATATTGATATTCACATTTATCTACAAAATAAAACCAATATATTTCTACTAATTTTACTCTATTTCACGTTTGAAGTGTCATTTTAAAATTACATTCTGAACGTTATACCGAAGTCAGATTTCCACTTTATCTTATCTGAATCGAGTAATTAGTTGTTTAAAACAGTTTTATTATTTGACTGGGCGAATATTTTAGTCGATGTGTCAGGGGGGAAAAGGATCAAGGCTCCCCTTCATATAATTCGTTGGAGCATATTTGGAAAGTGATGTATTTTCACTTGAACAATAATTATGTCACTTTATCAGGAGTAGGCAATCTTAAAAAAAGGTTTATTTATACGAAAAAAAAAAAAAAACTGCCAATATTGTTTACAATGAAGTAATTGAAAAATTAACTACTGTTGTGGTTAAATTTTATCTTCAACTCCCCGGGCAGCGCCGTGTAATCTGTTGGTCCTGGGAGGGGCCCAGGCCCGTCGACCCCCCCCCCTATTGTTGTTGAAAGTTACCATTATTTATAATAATTAATACTTACCCACATGTTATATATACCATTACTTCTATTTATTAATGCTTACCAGCTTTCACGAGCGTTGTATTTATATTAAGACTTCATGACAAGGTTTAGCATAAAAATTAGCATAAAATTTTCAAGTTTGGAGATTTTTTCAAAATTTGAAAAGCTGTATCTCGAAAACTATTAAGGCTACCAAGCCCATTCTGATCTCAAATTGTAGCAAATTTAATCTAGTTTAAAAATGCATAGAATGGTGTTTGTCGAAAACGTGCTCCTTTATGGTCAAAATGGGAAGAAACCGAAAAAAATGCTAAAATTTAGCAGTTTTCGAGATATTCAAAAGTGTTCCGAAGGGCTGCCGAGGTCGTTGGATTTTGCATCTCAGGCACATCCCATACAAGAAAAAGAAACGAAACTAACTACCCCCACTTAATGCAACTTTCGCCCTATAATCATGACAAGGTTACTGAACTATAACCAGCTTATACTATTTTATTTTTGTAAAATTTTGATTTAGTTTTTTTTATAAGGCCGTTCAATTTATTCCTGTACTTAACAAATGATTCCTTAAGTTCAGCATTAAGGGGATCATTTTTATGTTCTTTATATAAAATATCTCTTTTTTTAGTTGATTGAATAATGCCGTTAGTAATCCAGTTTTTTCTTTTTATAATAGTTAATTTTTTTTAAGTAAGGTGAATTTTCGCCCTGCGTCCCGAATTTTTTCAGAGGAAATATTGGTCCCGAATTCGAGCTTTTTGTCCAGAATTTTAGAAAAGATACTTATTTTCAATTTCGGGGTCTTACATTTGGTGTCAGGTGTGGGGTAGTTTCAAGAAAATCCCTTGAAACGCAAAAATCGCCCGACAGGTGTAAAATTTGTGCGGGAGTATTTGTACTCTAAATTATAATAAAAAAAAAAAAAAATTAATTAAACCTTCTAAATTACGTTCAGAGGCGAGATGAACGCAAGTACCTCAGCAACAGATAGCATGTTACCATCAATAGGAGCACATATCTCGGTCGAGGCAATCCCGACCTACGATGGGACCGGGAATGTGAAAAACTTCATTTCTATTCTAGAAGATACAGCCCTTCTCACGGGATGGGCAGACCCTCAAAAGGTACTAATCGCGAAGTTGCGACTAAGGGGTACCGCAAAAAGTATTATTCAGTCAGAAGAAGCGCCCGGTGGATGGCCTCAAATGAAGGACCGGTTGTTAGCCCGGTTTGGGTCAAAAAAGCTACCGGAGCAACGTCTAGCCGACATAACGAGGTGTCGGCAGTATAAGGACGAATCGGTGCGAGCATATGCTCTTCGTTTGCGAGTATTATGCACTGAAAACGCAGCCGAAATTAAGACTGAAAATGTTGAAGTTTTAGCAGCTTTGAGGGAAAGAGAGAAAGCAGATGCCCTCAGCCAGTTTTTACTGGGGTTTTACTTGTGCTAGGACGCCCTATTATGTGCATGCCCTAATGATAATTGCATAATTAAAATGAGCAGCCACTGACTACGATATAAGCTGATGTCATCTATATGTTAAATGACATGTGGTGGGGAAAAGCTTTTAAAAGCAGATGAAGGGACATGAGGAGGATGGTCATTGAAAATGACCCATCGGAGGATGGTCGTTGCAAACGCCCCATCGGGGGATGGTCGTACCTAAAGCCTCAATGGGCTAGTAAGATTCTTGTTCGGGATTTTGAACTTTACGATCCATCCTAGAATATCCAGAAGTGAAGTGCTTTTCTGTTCTGTTAAGAAATTGAGTGACTAAATTGTGTGTTTTGTGATACATATTTGGATTAGCTGTGTCACCTCAGAAATGATGTATGTATGTTCTATGTACTTTCTTTAATTGGGCATGTAAAATATTCAAATTATAACTTTAAATTACTAAATTGACGTCAAAACATAATGTTTTTTGATTAAATTTCATAGACCACACGTAGACTTAAGTTTTGTATATCTTTAGCTTAATAAACGTAGTTATAAGTTAAACTTATAACGGTTGCTTAATTTCAAACAAACCCCACATACTCCTGTCCGGGTCGAACCCATAATTTCCAGGTTCCATGAGGGAGCTGTAAGCCAACCCAGCTTAATTGGGGCCTGAGAGGTAAGTGCCCACCGCTCGGGGTCTTACAACGTCATAGTAGGATAAATAAGTCTTTGAACACATTTGGAATGTTAGGAGTACCCATAAATTATGACACTACAGAGCTATTGAATAAATTTAATTTACGCATAGCGTAGTGGTAACACATGTGCTCTGCGTTGCGAAGGTCTCGGGTTCGAATCCCGTTCAGGCATGGAAAATTTCTCAAATAAAAATTGTCCTGGTTAATTGCCACAGCAGCAAAGGCCATTAAATTTAAAAAAAGCAGTTAGTTTTTCTTAAAAATAGCTCTTGTTTATTTATTTATTAATTTTTTTATAAAATAGCAAGTAAACATTTACATAAACACATAAATTAACTACAACTTTCAAAAATGTAAGTAATAAACAATTTTTATTTTTGTTGTTACTTTGTTGGTTTGTGGCTGCTCCAGTTATATTGCACAGTGTACAGCTTTTTCCAGTTATTTCTCCTGTACAGCTTAATCTGACGATTTTTTTTTTTTTTTTTTTGAATCACACGTTATAATTGTAATGGTGGTTCATAAAAAAATCACAGTATGCATGGAAAATAAACGGTTCAGTGTCGGTTTATTACGGCAAATCCTGTTTTGTTGTATTATGAGTTCAAATTTTTACATGAGGTATCAAGACATATAGGCTATTCAAAACGTTTTAGAAAAACCAAATGGCATTTTAATTACCTTAAGTTTTCATGAGCTAATTTTTTTGTTTGAAGTTGATTTTTGCTAAACAAAATGATCAAAAGCTTCAAAAAATGATCAAACGTTAACTAGAATTCACAATTTAGTTCCGCTTAAACTAAAGAAACCGACTATACTTTCATAAAAATACCAACGAACTTTTTTTAAAGATTAAGTGTTATTTAAACTGTACTTAAAGTATTCCATTTAAGCATATCCGTTTTAAAAAATATGCTTTACAATTTTATTCAACTGATTGTCATCTAAGCTGGCATGTCATCATTCAACTGTAGTTGATTTACTATGGTTGAAAAAACGAACATTGTAAATTTTCACTATTTTTATTTAAAAACTGCTGACTAGTTCCAGTTTTCACCATTTTCAAAACATTGCTTTGAAAATGGCGAAAACCGAAACTAGTCAGCAATTATTAAATGAAAATAGTGGAAAATAGTGGAAAGTACGTTGTTTCAACCATTATTAATTTATTTATTTACGTGCACACGGGTGATCCCAAATTGCACAATGAAAAATACAGATATTACTTACATACGACATAAAATACATGCAGTATATACAATTAATCAGGTACAAACAGTGCCGGCTCTAGGGGTTATGGCGCCCCGATGCAAAGCTTGTTTCGGCGCCCTTAAAAAAAAGAAAGTTGAACAGAAAATCGTTTGTTCTCTAAAAAAAAAAAAAATAACAATAATAAGTTGACCAAAAGCTTGTAAGTCGACCAGAATTTTGTTTGTTCTCCCACACCTATTTGCCAATATTTTCCGCCTCTACGACCTGCCGCCGGGGTTCTGTGCACCCCTAACACCCCCGCTTGGAGCGGCCCGGTTTATTGACACAATATTTTCATTAGAAAGAGATGCAAATTTTTCTATAAATATATTGACGTCTAATTTGTCGCAAATTTCGTTTTCAATTGATATTATTGCAAGTCCAACCAATCTTTCTTGAGAAATAGTTGATCTCTTGAGTATGACTCAATTAATTTTAATTTCGAAAAAGGTCGGTCGCCAGTTGCTACTTAAACTGGGAATCTCGCCAGTATAAAAACGGCGCCGCTCAATCGTTCGTCGCAATGGCGCCCCTTGATCGTGGCGCCCCTTGATCGTGGCGCCCCGATGCGACGCATCCTTTGCACTTATTGCCGGCATTGGGCACCGGGTACAAAAATAATTTAAAAAAATTAAAATATAACAATAAAATTATACAAAAATATACAATATATAAATTATACAAAATTAAAAGACTGTAACAATTAAATAAATCCTAAAATAAAACAAGAATTGAGGCGATTTTTGAATACATTAAGTTAAGTGAAGTGATGTTGTAAGTAAATGTTAAACTATGAACAAATTAAATTATATAACCTAGACAGTCTATCAATACAGGTATAATGACCAAACACAGATCTGTGATTAACACAGTGTATATAAAATCTTTATTACGTGTAGAGTGGTATGGTATTCTAAAATTTATCCTAGCCAAAATATCAGGTACATACATGATATTGTTAAAGATTTAAAAAGTAAACAGAAATCTGATATATTACGTCTTGTTTTAAGTGGCTGCAAATTTAGAATAGTAAGTCTTTCCTCTCTAGTGATCTGATGATATTTAATACCTAGTTTAAATAGGATATATTTGCAAAATTTGTTTTGTACGGCCTCTAATCTGTCTATCTGGGTTGCCTGGGTAGGATACCAGATGGTGCTAGCATACTCGAGGTGATTGCGAACAAGGGAATAGTATAGTATTTTGAGAGCGTGTACATTTACAAAGTTCTTGGTTTGACGTTTAATAAATCCTAACATTTTTACAGATTTATTTACAATTTTATTAATGTGTCTCTTAAACGATAAATTACTTGAGAACTGAACACCAAGATCTACCACTTCACTAAGTATGCAACATTTTCACAATGTTAATTTGTTGACATAAAATTTTATTATACAACTGTAGTTGACTTTTATTTACCACGTTATACGTTAAAACAAGTTTCATAGTGTTCAATAAAAACAAATGACAGTTATTCTTGATAAAAACGTTACATATTTCGGTGCAATGCTATAAAAATAGTCGGTGCAATATATTAATTGTGCTACTGAAATTCCACTTTTATCTCCAGCTTTATATCAGGTCTGGGAAAAAGTTCGTGGCGTTATTGCCGGTAGACGGCGCCAATTGCAAATAACTCAGGAAACACAGATCGCAGCGACATCCCTAAGCGCTCGTTGGAAAGGTGACAGTTCGAGCGTTACTTTGAGTGTCTAAACATCAAAATTTGTGCAGTGGTTGGAAAGTTGTTTGCGTTTGAAAATGGAGAAAATTAATGACAAATTACGCTATATTTTGCAATATTATTATGACAAAGGGAAGAACGCTTTGCAGGCTTGTGAAAAAATTTGGGGTGTGTACGGTGCAGGTACTTTATCAAAATCTGCTGCGCGGAAATGGTTCGCTCGCTTTCGTTCTGGTAATTTTAATGTGAAAGATGACTCACGCTCTGGTCGTACAATCAGTGAAAAAGCTGATGAAATTCTTGAAAAAGTCCAGCAAGATAGGCATATCAGCAGTGTCGATATTGGTACGGAGCTAGGCATTGACCACAAAACTGTTTTGAACCATTTACGGAAAGCTAGCTACAAAAAAGCTCGATATTTGGGTTCCTCATGAGTTGAACGCGAAAAACATGATACACCGAATTAACATTTGCGATGCGCTGCTGAAACTGGTGATGAAAAATGGATCACGTACGACAATCGGAAGCGTAAAAGATCGTGGACAAGGGATGGTGAGCGGTCACAAGCGTTCGCGAAGCGAGGATTGACGCCGAACAAGGTGATGCTGTGTGTGTGGTGGAACTGGAAGGGAATCGTCCACCATGAGCTACTTCCAGTTGGTCAGACGATTGATTTTCAACTCTGCTGTGGACAACTAGAGAGATTACGCTAGGCAATTGAAAGAGTACGGCTTCAATTGAATAATAGGAAAGGTATTGTCTTTTATCATGACAACGCAAGACTCCACCTTCTTTGATGACCCGTCAAAAATTGCGAGAGCTTGGTTGGGAAATTTTGTTGCATCCACCGTATAGTCCAGACATTGCACCCTCTGACTATCACCTATTCCGATTCTTGCAGAATTCTTTCAATGGAATTAAGCTGGTTTCAAAAAAAGTCTTTGAAAACCACTTGATTCAGTTTTTCAACCAGAAACCACAGAAGTTCTTCACAGATGGCATCATGGCTCTACCTGAAAAATGGCCAAACGTTGTCGATAATAATGTAGCATATTTGGTTTAAATAAATTAATTTTCACACTATAACAAAACCAGTTGAATTTTACTTAAAAAACGCCACGAACTTTTTCCCAGACCTGATATTTCCAGCTTTATAATAAACCTAACACTTTAGTGTTACGTTTTTACTTTAAAGTGTTAATTTTATTATAAAGCGGTGCAACTGGCTCTTAGATATGTATTTTGCCAAAATAGTCTATGACTGATCACGTCTGACCGGCTTTTCGCCATGTATTCGTTTGTGTCTATTGAGAGAAGATGTGTCTGAAAATGCTTTATTACACTTCCCACATTTGAATGGTTTCTCTCCAGAATGTATTCTTTTGTGTCTAATGAGTGATGATGAATCTGAAAATGCTTTATTACATTGATCACATCTGAATGGTTTCTCTCCAGAATGTATACGTTTGTGACAAGTAAGAGTTGCTAAGTGTGAAAATATTTTGTTACACTGTTCACATTTGTAGGGCTTCTCACCAGAATGTATTCGGCTGTGACTAATGAGTTGTACTTTCTGCGAAAATGTCTTATTACACTGTTCACATTTAAATGGCTTCTCTCCGGAATGTAGACGTTTGTGTATCGCGAGATCTGATGAATGAGCAAATGCTTTATTACACTGTTCACATTTAAATGCTTTCGCTCCAGAATGTACTAGATGATGCCTATTGAGATGTGCTGATTGTGAAAATGCTTTATTGCACTGCTCACATATGAATGGTTTCTCGCCAGTATGGACTCGTTTGTGATCAACAAGTTTACTCTTCTGACGAAATGCTTTATTACATTGTTCACATTTGAAATTCTTATCTCCAGAATGTATTCGTTTGTGTTTCATGAATTGTAACTTCTGCAAAAATGTCTTATTACACTGATCACATAGGAATGTTTTCTCGTCAATATGAACTTTTTTATGTGCAGTAAGATCTTGAGTTTGTGTAAATGTTTTCTCACATACATCACATTTATAATATGTATCTATTGTTTGTGTTGTAATAATCTGTTTGAATTTGTTGACGGATCCTGGTACCCACCTCTCATCTAGATTACCGAAGGATGTTGTGATAGCTGCAACTAAAAAAGTAATTAAATTAACATACATGTATGTAGGATTTCCGTCTTAAAATGGAACACTACATCTCTTAATCACACAAATTATATTGAAAACTAGTTACAAATTACAAATTATAACGACAGAATTGAATATCATTACAAACTCTATCAACAATTAACAAAACAATAATTATCCGCGTTCCTAGTTACTGTGTTCAATTGTTTCTGGTCTGTCTCTGTCTAACTTAGGTGGCTCTGGTTGAGACTTACATGCAGGAATATAGAAAAATTCCACATGTATTACTTTTCACATATTTGAACAGAATTAACGTAGATAGCGCTATAAATGTCAAAGCAGCCGTCATATTAATTACGATTAAATATGAAAAACTAATGGCCGATGGGTCGCAATTCTGCGGCCCGCTAAAGAAAAGATACAAAAAGTTGATTGTTTTTATAATAAAACAAATATATATTCGAATTAATTATTCGGTAAGTAGAACATCTACTACTGAGAGATTTTTTAAATTTGTTCATTTATTTTCTTTTGCGACACACCAGGGAGGTCACACCTCCATAGTTGATTAACACTGATATAGTCTGTAACACTCAAGAAGGTCAAGCTATACACCACCCAAAGAATTTTTCAAATTGGTTCGATAGTTTCTGAGATTACCCCGAAAATACAAACAAATTAGCTGCTTTATATTATAAAAAGAAAATAAGAGTAACATAGAGGATTATTATATGATTTCAAAATCTCTTAACGACCTTTTGCTCAGTTTTTAAGTAGATAATGCTGCAAACAATTTATAAAAGAAATACAATTTGATAAGTTATTTACTCCAGTACAAATAAGTGGAACTTTAACTACCATAATTTAATTTAATTTAATTTAATTTATTGAGAAATAGGGGATAGGGGATACAACAGATTTTAAAGTCCCAAAAGTGTCCCTACATTAAGTATACACAATAGAATCTACACATGTAGAAAAAATAAAATAATATAAATATAAATACATAAAACATCAACAATAAGCAAGAAATATATATTAAGAATAACAAAATAATAAGGTATACAACATATGCAAATAAATACTTTTAAAGTAAATAAAACAAAAAAGGAAATTAAAAAACAAATAAAAAGGAAAATATGTGTGTACACATACAATGTATACACATATATAAAAAAAAAACATGTAACCAAATTTTACAAACTGTCGCAAATCAGTTTTCGAAAATTGCCAAAACTCATATAAAAGATGTCAGACAAATTATTTCTCAGTAGTAATTGATTATAAAGAGTGACCATTCGATTCAGTGAACTCATTCTACAAGATTCCGTCCTAGCAGCATTTTCCCGAAACAAATAATTTCTTATTCTCATTCCAGGGGGTGGAACTTTGATATAAATATCAGATAGGATGACCGAACAATTTACGCCACCGTTCCATATGTTATGTAGAAATAATAAACTAGGAATATCACGCCTGTCTTTAAGAGATCTAATAGAATATCGCTCTAATATTGTTTTAGATGATCCATACATAGGGTAAAAACCTGTAGTTCTGTATTCAACACTACGTAAAAATTTAGTCTGGACAACCTCTAACATCTTAATATATTTACTCTGAAACGGTGACCAAATCACACAAGCATATTCCAGCCTGCTACGTACCAATGAGTTAAATAAAATAATGTATGTTCGAGATTGCCTGAAGTCTCGCCATTCTAAGTATAAAACCTGATGTTTTAAAACAGTCACGTACAGATGTCCCTATATGACTGTTGAAATTTAACTTACAGTCAAAAATGACACCAAGATCTTTTATCGTATCTGTTCTTAAAATCACAGAGTCACCCATTTTATATTCGAATTTAATTGATGTTCGATTTTTAGTAAACGACATTACTTTACTTTTAGATGAATTAAACTGTAAGCCTGAGTCACAGCTCCAACGCATTAGCATTTTTAGGTCCTGTTCCAAATCATGGCAATCTGAAAGATTGTTAATCTGCTTATATAGTTTAATGTCATCCGCAAATAACAGACAACTACCATGAGTTATTTGCTGTGGAACATCGTTAACTGCTAACAAAAATAGCAAGGGCCCAAGATTCGAGCCTTGTGGTACTCCAGATGGTGTTGAGTACTGACGTGACTGAGAGCCTGCGTATTCTACATACTGAAATCTTTGCGTCAAGTATGAGATAAACTAATTACAGGTATGACGAGAGACACCGTTTGAGCTCAAACTATTCACTAAAAGTTTATGCGGGACTTTATCGAATGCTTTACTCATATCCAAGTAGATAACATCTGTTTGATGACCTTGATCTATATTATTTGAAATGAAATTAGTTACAATCAGGAGGTTAGTCTCTGTAGATTTTTTTGGTAAAAATCCATGTTGACATTCAGAGACATTAGGTGGCACATGATGGAATAAATGCCTGTACATAATTTGTTCTATAACTTTGGCAGGAGAAGAAAGGATGGAAACAGGTCTGTAATTTCTAAGTAACCTTTTATCACCCGATTTATGTATGGGACAGACTCGCGAGATTTTCCACCTATCAGGAAAAACATTACTTGATAGAGATTTATTAAACAATATCCACAAAGGCACAGCTAAAACATCCATACAACCCTTAATAATGCGTACTCTATTAACTATTTTAGGTAAGGTAGTAGAAAAGAAAAAGAAAAGAAAAAATAATAATAAATTAAATAGATTATCAATAAATATAATAAGCAGCTAAGAAGGAACTAAAAATATAAGATACTTTTCAATTGAAAATATGTTTAAGTTTGATAGTAAATTTAAAATAATAACATAATAATAAATTTAAAGTCCTAATATGTATAATAATATTAGACCACTTTTAGATCTAAATAAGTTTGAAAAATAACAGAAAAGTCATGTAATTCAAAAACAATAAAGTACCATTTATAGCTCATGTTTAAATAGTTACTTTAACTTAATAGTTACTAAATTAGTAAATAAAACAATCGGTAGTTTCAAAGAATAAAGTTTATTGATACGTATTTCGGCTTATGTGGCCATCCTCAAAAATACAGAGGGTTTACAGAAATACATTCATATAAAAATTTTACCTACAAAGTAAAATTATATGAGAGAGAGGATTAAAAGGGATTAAAAAGAGGCGAACATCTAAACTCATTCATGATATTTCTAGACTTAGAAATAGCTTTCTTAATTTCAAATACCTCTAATAAATCCAATTTTAATCCTTTCCGCTGTACATGTAAAGGCGCGTACTGACTAGAGCATTTGTGCGCGCACGAATGCTGTGCGCGTAAAATTGTTCAGGTGAGTACGAGGTACAATTTGTGTGCGCGTACACTAATACGTGCACGAATGCTATCCGTAGCTTGTAGATCCCACCGATAAGATCAAAGAACTTGTGCACTCAGTGTGTATGGGTTTATGCAGTCATATAATTGTTCTTGTAAATTTAAGTAAATACCAGTAAATATTTAACATGGAATGGAGTAAAAAGGTATTGCATGCTGGTAAAAAAATCCCCAGGTGCTAAAAACTTAGGGTTATGGCTAATCGTTCTTTCGCGGGAACAGCCTGTATAAATCTTGTCTTTCTTTCCAATTTTGTGACCAACTTTATTAACGAGTATTTCAAAATCTGCCGCTGACATTCGAACAAAATTTTGAAATTGTCCACTAACCTCTTGCAGTTGCAGTTCTGCTAGCAAACTTGAACCACTGTATATTTCCCTACTTCTATATAGTTGTGTCATCCACCACCGTTTATTTTGTTTTTTCTTTTTTTTTTTACTAAATATACTTTGGCCGCATTCAGCAGACTCACTAGTGAATTACCGGTTGGTAATTTTTTTTCTGTAGGCATACGTTGATCTACCGGTCATTTACCGTACTTACCCACTGGTCGCCATTTTATTAACCGGATTTCATTTACGGTTAGTTGCACACCGGTGGATATTTTGACAGTTATATCTGTAGTAACAAAGAATCGAGCACAAAGCAAGTAAAAAATCGTGGAATTTAGTGGAGGAGACGTATATAAAGCACATGTACTTTTTAAATTACTGTAAAAGCTTACATTCAAAATTTTCTGTCATTACAATCTGTCAGTGTTTAGATATGGTAGTTTTCATATGCGCCGTTCGACAACGCTACCAAAAAATGTGCATTCCGTCAAATTCACCGGTAAGTTTGTACCGGTAAGTCACCGATGAGTCTGCTGAATGCGGCCTATGTACGCTGCACTTGTTAAGGTAACAACATTACTTTTCGCCATCGTTGACACTACTTACTTTAAATAAATATGTGCGTGGATATAACTGAAATACGTGGAGCGCGGGTTTACGCGCACAAACAAGTAAGTTGTGTGAGCATTTTTTTTTTTTTACCCGCATTATATTCCGAGCGTGACCTTTTACATAATACATACTTATTATTTATTTCAAGACAGTGTTACTGAATAAATTATAAATAAAAACCTAAGGAAATTTTATACTGATTTATATAAAATTTAAGGTTATGGGTATTGGTATTATAGTTAATATATAACAATAAAATCGAATACAAATATAATTTTAGGTATATTTAAATAAAAATAGAAAAACAAATTGCTATAATAATATAGTAATTAATAAAGTTGGAGGTTATATCTGTTTTTAAAAACGGCTGGACGTATTTTAACGAAATTTGGTACAATAGAGTAAAACCAGGATTCAAATATAGGCATGGTATCTGAAAATTTTCTTTCTTAAGGGATGTTTCTGGGTTAAAACTGGTACTAAAAAACTTATTTTTTTTTAACAGAACTAAACTCTTAACAGAAAAAACTATACAATAAAAATTGTTTATTTGAAAACAAATCTTTTTGTTCTAAGCATTTTTCAATTTGATGATTTGGGTTGTAACCCTAAAACTAAAATATTGAAATATTTTACTTATTATTCTCTTCACATCAAAAATGAATGTAAGAAAATTTATTTAGAACGAAGAAACATTCCTTTCGAAGAAAACAGAAATTAAAACGAGTAGTAAATCAAAAAATTAAACGATATTTTTATATTTATAGCAAAAAATCAAACTTCACGTGTATATAACATATACGATAAACAAAGACTGACGTTAGGGTAATTCCATAGTGGTCTGGTTGTCCCTGCTCGACCATCACGGATTTTGATGAAATTTTGTATGGACATTCACACATGCCCCCAACGAACATTGGTAAAATTTTACGTTCATCCATGCAATTCTTGCTGAGATTTAGTAATTTGTTTGACCCCATATCGCAGCCTTCTATGGTATGGCTCCGAGATTTCGACAACTTTGAGACACAGTATCTCTGGCAATATTTTGTTGAGAGAAACAAAACTTTGCCAACTTATACAACTTTTTGCGCTCTATTAAACAAAATAATAAACAAATCTTCATGAGCGATTTCCGTGAAGAAAATTTGGATCAAACTTGGTCTAAAAATTTGCAACTCGAAAAAATTATAAAGTTAGGCTTTTTATACCTCTGAAAGTAAAGGTACGATAAACGTGAAATTTGGGCACATAATAACTTATCAATATAAGGTTAACGAATATAAAATTTCACACTCCTAATATTTTTCATTAGTTCAGGAATTGAGTGTAAAGTTGATGATTTTTGTGAAAATGCTAAAAACGGGGTATATTTAGCCCACTTTTACAAAAATATACCCCTGGAAACTGTCTTAAATTATTTTCATTAGAAAGAGCATGTTTTAAACCCCCTAAAAAAGTAGGATTGGTTTTTCATCCCTGGTATATAAGGCCTTAGAAATAGGGACAAAGTTGAGGACATTGCTATCGAAACGTCATATACTTCAATATGCATTTTTTTACATTGTGTCACTTTCCTTTCATTCCTGCTGAAGTTTAAAGTGTACAATTAATATTTGTACGCTATATGAATCTGTTAATCTGCTAGCGGTGGTTCTACGCTGATGACATTTTTTAAATATTCTGTTAGTGCTGTCACGCGTCAGCATGTTTTGGGTATAGAGTTCTGTACTGTTGGCAGCAGCGGTCGGTGAATAAGGTGACCAAACGTCCCGAATTGGCCGGGAAAGTCCCGAATTGGCCGGGACAGTCCCGAATTTCCGCCTTACGTCCCGATTTTTTTCAGAGGAAATACTTGTCCCGAATTTAGAGATGGGCGTCTACGCGTAAACTTGAATTTTTTACGTCTACGTGTAAATTTACCGTAGACAGCGTAGAGAAGTGTAGACACGTAGAATCTAGCGTAGAATAATGAAAAATGAGGTTCTGTAACGTTTAAAAAAATAAAATACCGCCAGTTTTAAGCAGAAGAGGCAGTAAAGAACTCAAATTTAATATTTTTGACAGCTTCTTGATTAAAACAACTACTAACTTTTAATTTTAAATTTACTTTAGTAGTTCAGACAGACAGAAACCAAGTAATTTATATTGTCCATAACAACATACGATTTGTGAGATAACATTTTTGGAAACAATATATGTAATTAGAACTGCATAAAATTGAAATAAACATAAACATTAAAGTAAACCATTTAAATTATTACTATTCTATTATTTCAAATATTACATTTAAACGTACTGCGCATGTACAGTTTACATTCTACATTCGACACGTAAACAAAGGCATATTCTACTTGACATGTTTACGCGTAAAATCTACATTATTCTACATCATGTATTCTACGCGCCCATCACTGGTTGAAATATATTAAAAATAATTATTAAAATATTATTAAAAATAAGTACCTTTTCTAAAATTCGAGACAATTCGGGACAAAAAACCCAAATTCGGGCAGTGATGGGCGCGTAGAATACATGATGTAGACTAATGTAGATTTTACGCGTAAACATGTCAAGTAGAATATGTCTTTGTTTACGTGTCGAATGTAGAATGTAAACTGTACATGCGCAGTACGTTTAAATGTAATATTTGAAATAATAGAATGGTAATAGTTTAAATAGTTTACTTTAATGTTTATGTTTATTTCAATTTTATGTAGTTCTAATTACATATATTGTTTCCAAAAATGTTATCTCACAAATCGTATGTTGTTATGGACAATATGAATTACTTGGTTTCTGTCCGTATGAACTACTAAAGTAAAATTAAAATTAAAAGTTAGTAGTTGTTTTAATCAGAAAGCTGTCAAAAATATTAAATTTGAGTTCTTTACTACCTCTTCTGCATAAAACTGGCGGTAATTTATTTTTTTAAACGTTACAGAACCTCATTTTTCATTATTCTACGCTAGATTCTACGTATCTACACTTCTCTACGCTGTCTACGGTAAATTTACACGTAGACGTAAAAAATTCAAGTTTACGCGTAGACGCCCATCTCTGCCGGTATTACAGTGAACGCTTAAGTATTGGCTTAGCTAAACTTAAGCTTCAGCTTAAGGTGCCGTTGCGAAGCCTATCTTGTCATAACATCCGCCGCCCGGTGTCCGTAGGCGCCACTAGTCAAACTTAGAGAGAGATAGTTAGCTCGAATATTTGCCAAAACAGCTATCAAAATTTGCTTCTAAGCAGATAACAGGTTGATGAGTATTTTGAAATTTAAATCGCATATACAAAATACTTGTATAGTCAATACGCTACATATTAAAGTACGCTTTTTTAAAAGCAGAAATTTTTTCTTATTTTGTTAGGTCAATATGCCACCCAGACGTAGACCTTTATCCAAAAGTCACAAACGAACTAAAAAAGCGAAATGTCAAGATCCTTCATATTTTGTAAATAAAAAAATAGCCATCGCTGGTGAACTTCAATCATAATTGTTACATTTAGGGGCAGACTTAAATTTAAAAATAAAATTACCTAACATTTTAGCATAGTCAATGGCGAGTCAGTACAATAACAAAATAATTAATATTATTTTAAAAAAATAGACATTTATATCAGGGCCTCGAACCGTTATTTTTTTCGTTTCGGTTTTTGTTCCGGTTCAATTAAAAAAATATGTATCAGTTCGGTTCGGGTTTTCGTTCCGGCAATAATAACGGTTTTTTCGGTTTTCGGTTCAGTTCCGAATAATTTTTTAATTTTTTATTTGTATTAGAAATTTATTTTCTGCTATAATTTAGAAGAAAATTTTATTCTCTATTTTGTAATGATCATATCAAGGCCGCTGCCAGGGAGGGTTTTGGGCGTAGACCCCCCCCCCGCAAATAATAGATGCGTATTTTTTTTTACTTATCAGTTAAAATATTACGATTTTTTTCTGCTCATCAGTTTAAAAAATAATCCCAAATAAAATGTATTTTATATTTTGGATCACTCCCATAAACATTATCTGAACCGAAATAAACCGATATTTTTTTTTTTTTCGGTTCAGCAAAAATAACGGTTTTTTACGGTTTTCGGTTCAGTTTTTGCGAATTTCATGTATCTATGTCCAAGCAACGTTCTGTCGAATAAAAAATACCCATTTACTCCTTTAAGGGTGAAATTAAAAAAAACTGTCAAAATTATTTAGAGATATTTTAAAATGGCATCTATGTGCCATTTTAAATGCTATCATGGTATGATAGCATTTGTCGTCTATAACTCAACAAACACAGGACATACGACGGGATGTATATTTCACTCCGAATTTAGATTCGCCCCTTTAGGGGTTGATTGGGAAAAAAATCCTTTCTGCAAGTTTTTTGCATTTGTATGGGTAATCTTTATATACAAAAATCAAGTCGATATTTTATTGGTCCTAAGAGATATTAAGGAATCCTTGAAATCGAATTTCACCCTTTAAAGATGCAATTTTAAAAAATTGTCAAAACCATTTCGTGATATTTAAAAAAGACAACCATCAGCCAAAAAGAAATTTTATGACTCAACAAATACAGGAAATACGACGGGATGTATAATTAAGTCCGAATGTAGATTCACCTATTTAGGGGTTGATTAGGACAAAATCCTGAAATAGGGTTTTCGGCCTTTGTATTGGTAATCTTTATAAAAAAACCAAATCGATATTTTACTGGTCCTAAGAGAAATTAAAGAATCCTTGAAATCATAATTCACCCCTTTTCATCCTTTAGGGGTGAAATTTTAGAAAACTGTCAAAACCATTTCGAGATATTTTAAAAAGACACCTATGTGCCAGAAAGAAACGTTTTAACTCAACAAACACAGGAAATACGAAGGGATGTATAGTTCACCCCGATTGTAGATTCACCCCTTTAGTGGTTGATTAGGACAAAATCCTGATATAAGTTTTTTGGTATTTGTTTGGATAATCTTTATAAGCAAAAAGAAAGTCGATATCTTATTGGTCCTAAGAGATATTATTATATTATTCTGTTAATAAACTATATTTTAAACTTTTTCGGCTATTTTATTTATTGCCTTACTGAATAAAAATAAAAATGTCATTTTACCTATTTGTTATTTGAACGTTTAGTTAAAACTATATACTTTAGATTTACTTTTAAATATATCATATAAATTATATTTACCAAGTATTAATATTTGTTTATGTAGTAAAATAATGCTATATAGAGTCTAATCTAATCAGTTTATGGCTAACCATAAAAGAAACTAATGCTTCGATTGGCGGAGCGCATGTGGAAATAAATTTGATATAGAAGCGCGTGGCCCGCAGTCTAACGGATAACAGGTGAACTATTTTTAACATTGATACAGATACAGAAAATTATATTTGCCAATTCATCTCGAAAACTATTTAATTTTAATGAAAGTAAAAATATAAGGTTGTTCTACTATAAATTCTGATCGCTCTAAAGGAAACCAAATTCTTTTCAAATTTGTTGTTTTTAAGATTAATAGGAATGTGTTTGTATGCATGCAAATCTAGCGAAAAACTGGTTTGCGTCCCCGATTGAATCGCCGCCTTAAGGTGCCGTTGCGAAGCCTATCTTGTCATAACATCCGCCGCCCGGTGTCCGTAGGCGCCACTAGTCAAACTTAGAGAGAGATAGTTAGCTCGATAATTTGCCAAAACAGCTATCAAAATTTGCTTCTAAGCAGATAACAGGTTGATGAGTATTTTGAAATTTAAATCGCATATACAAAATACTTGTATAGTCAATACGCTACATATTAAAGTCAGTATAGCAAATACCGTATTTTTTAAAAGCAGAAATTTTTTCTTATTTTGTTAGGTCAATATGCCACCCAGACGTAGACCTTTATCCAAAAGTCACAAATGAACTAAAAAAGCGAAATGTCAAGATCCTCCATATTTTGTAAATAAAAAAATAGCCATCGCTGGTGAACTTCAATCATAATTGTTACATTTAGGGGCAGACTTGAATTTAAAAATAAAATTACCTAAAATTTTAGCATAGTCAATGGCGAGTCAGTACAATAACAAAATAATTAATATTATTTTAAAAAAATTTATGTGAAGTGTGAATTTTCACACATTTCAGGGTTTCGCAGGTATTTAGTAAGTGAATAATGATTATTTGGAATGCCAAAACAAATTTTATATTACAATATTTCTTTTTTTTGTTAATTTTAATTCGAATGCCTAATACCATTATGTAAGTTTCTAAATATGTGCAGTATTTTTTATTATATAGCAAGGTTCAAAAAAAAATTGAAAAAATTCCTCTTAGATAGATATATAATCTAAAAATATTTAGTGAAGGCGTAATGCTGAGTGTGTAGGACATATTTTGCTTTGTAGTATTCATTGTAAAATGAACAATATTTTAAAAATAATTTATCATCTCTTAATCTAAGAGCTTTAAAAACAAATTTTATGTTAAAATATTTTTATGTTAATTTTAATTCGAGTGCCTAATACCATTATTTAGGTTTCTTAATATGTGCAGTATTTTTGTTATATAGCAAGGTTCATTAAGATTTTGAAAATTGCGCCTATGGCTTCATTGGTTGTTTCTAGTCATAGCTCCTCCCTTTGATTTCGTGTACATTCAAACAGAATTAAATTATAATTTCAACAATTTCCACTGGTTATTAAATTTACGCTTTTAAAAATTAAATGCAACATTTGCCAAAATATAACTAGAATTTTGAAAAAATAATTTAAAATAAAAATGCAAAAAAAAAAAATAAATAATAATATTGTCTCTTCTCGTGGGATTCGAACTCATTTTCTTGGGCAGAACGCTAGTACCGTAACCATTGCACCAAGATACACGTTACAGTTTAGTGTGTTATATAACTATAAGTTTTCAACATTATTAGCAAAAAAACACAAAAAATGCTTTTTTTTCCAAAAACATAATCTGATCAAAAATTCCTGTTGTACTATTCCGGTTCACATCAATGTACATTACTTAGAATTTTTTCAGATTTTTAGTTTAAACCATCTGGGCTACAGGGTGTGGGACAAATTTTTTTTTGCACAATTTTGGCAAAAATCGCTTCAAAATAATCTATTTTGCAAAAATAAAAATTTGATCGTTAATCCACGTACCAAGGGCTTTCATTTGATACCCTACTCAGAATTTTAAAAAAATATATTTTTTTTTCGATGAGCACATATTTGTTTATATTTTTAGGGGGATATGTTTTTTATATGTTGTAGTATTTTTCCTATGTGCGGGTCAAAGAGTTGTATAAGCATGCCAAATTTCAACTCTCTAGCTTTAGCCGTTTGGCTACAATTTTTACCGAACAGACAGACAGACAGACAGACAGACGATAAAATGACGGTATAAGGGTTTTTTGGTCATACCTACAAAATCCTAAAAACAGACATTATATCAGGGCCTCGAACCGTTATTTTTTTCGTTTCGGTTTTTGTTCCGGTTCAATTAAAAAAATATGTATCAGTTCGGTTCGGGTTTTCGTTCCGGCAAAAATAACGGTTTTTTCGGTTTTCGGTTCAGTTCCGAATAATGTTTTAAATTTTTTATTTGTATTAGAAATTTATTTTCTGCTATAATTTAAAAGAAAAATGTATTCTCTATTCTGTAATGATCATATCAAGGTCGCTGCCAGGGAGGGTTTTGGGCGTCGACCCCCCCCCCCCCGCAAATAATAGATGCGTATTTTTTTTTACTTATCAGTTAAAATATTACGATTTTTTTCTGCTCATCAGTTTAAAAACTAATCCCAAATAAAATGTATTTTATATTTTGGATCACTCCCATAAACATTATCTTTTTTCGGTTCTGCAAAAATAACGGTTTTTTACGGTTTTCGGTTCGGTTTTTGCGAATTTCATGTATCTATGTCCAAGCAACGTTCTGTCGAATAAAAAATACCCATTTACTCCTTTAAGGGTGAAATTAAAAAAAACTCAAAATTATTTAGATATTTTAAAATGACATCTATGTGCCATTTTAAATGCTATGACTCAACAAACACAGGACATACGACGGGATGTATATTTCACCCCGAATGTAGATTCGCCCCTTTAGGGGTTGATTGGGAAAAAAAATCCTTTCTGCAAGTTTTTTGCATTTGTATGGGTAATCTTTATATGCAAAAATCAAGTCGATATTTTATTGGTCCTAAGAACATTAAGGAATCCTTGAAATCTAATTTGACCCTTTAAGGATGCAATTTTAAAAAATTGTCAAAACCGTTTCGAGATATTTAAAAAAGACAACCATCAGCCAAAAAGAAATTTTATGACTCAACAAATACAGGAAATACGACGGGATGTATAATTAAGTCCGAATGTAGATTCACCTATTTAGGGCTTGATTAGGACAAAATCCTGAAATAAGGTTTTCGGCCTTTGTATTGGTAATCTTTATAAGAAAAAACCAAATAGATATTTTACTGGTCCTAAGAGAAATTAAAGAATCCTTGAAATCATAATTCACCCCTTTTCACCCTTTAGGGGTGACATTTTAGAAAACTGTCAAAACCATTTCGAGATATTTTAAAAAGACACCTATGTGCCAGAAAGAAACGTTTTAACTCAACAAACACAGGAAATACGAAGGGATGTATAGTTCACCCCGATTGTAGATTCACCCCTTTAGGGGTTGATTAGGACAAAATCCTGATATAAGTTTTTTGGTATTTGTATGGATAATCTTTATAAGCAAAAAGAAAGTCGATATCTTATTGGTCCTAAGAGATATTATTATATTATTCTGATAATAAACTATATTTTAAACTTTTTCGGCTATTTTATTTATTGCCTTACTGAATAAAAATAAAAATGTCATTTTACCTATTTGTTATTTGAACGTTTAGTTAAAATTATATACTTTAGATTTACTTTTAAATATATCATATAAATTATATTTACCAAGTATTAATATTTGTTTATGTAGCAAAATAATGCTAAATAGAGTCTAATCTAATCAGTTTATGGCTAGCCATAAAAGAAACTAATGCTTCGATTGGCGAAGCGCATGTGGAAATAAATTTGATATAGAAGCGCACGGCCCACAGTCTAACGGATAACAGCTGAACTATTTTTAACATTGATACAGATACAGAAAATTATATTTACCAATTCATCTCGAAAACTATTTAGTTTTAATGAAAAATATAAATATAAGGTTGTTCTACTATAAATTCTGATCGCTCTAAAGGAAACCAAATTCTTTTCAAATTTGTTGTTTTTAAGATAAATAGGAATGTGTTTGTATGCATGCAAATCTAGCGAAAAACTGGTTTGCGTCCCCGATTGAATCGGCACCTTAAGCCAATGAACAGTATATCAGTGTAAAGTTTAGCTTAAGTCGTATTCGAATCTTTTACATTTATGTTGGCAATACATTTCTTGAAATTTGAGTGTTCCTGCACATCACGGTAGATGGCAATAGTATTAAAATCGTTGTTTGTTTACGTTGTGTTATTTGAAGTTTTGTTGTATTCATTTAAATATTTTTAAATTCGTATACATTAGTATAATATATTGTGTTATATACATATATATTTATATCTATATATAAATACATCTATTTTTTATAATTGTAAGTATATGTAACAATAGTGAATGTAAAATATTGAGGTTAAAAATTAATGTTATTCAAGTTTTGTTTTGCAGTTAATGATGGAAGATAGTAAAAGGGCTCCGAATTTTACCCAAGATGAAGTGGAGAGATTAAAAAATTGTGTGAAGAAATATGCAAACATTGTGGAATGTAAAAAGGCAGACGTACTGTCACAAAAACAGAAGACAGACGGGTGGATGAGGATAGAAAAAGATTTCAATGTGGAAAATGTAGGGGTTTATCGGAAGCATTTTGTTTTGAAAAAGAAGTGGGATAATATTAAAAAATCCTGCAAGAAAAAATACTCCGAGATGAAAATGTATACGGCTGGCACAGGGGGTGGGGCACCAAAAGTTATTTCCTTTACGCCCGTAGAAGAAGGCGTCTTGGAAGTTATTGGACCTCAGGCCACAGGCCTGAGATCCATTTATGATTGTGATGTAGATGGTAAATAATAAATTTGTAATAAAATGTCTGATATAAGTTTAATGGTTGTAATTAATTGTAGAGAATGATGATTTAAATACATCCACAATATATGATCATTCTAAAAAATTTGAGAATGATATAGTAATTATGGTATGAAGATTAAATAAGAATTTTTGATGATATAAATGCTACAGAAACGGCATAAATATAACTAATCTGTCCAATCTTTTTTAATTGTTTTATTTCATTTATAGGACTTTATTGACAATTTGCCCAGTACCTCTGGAATACAGCTTTTAACTGTCACACCATCATCAGATAATCAGATCCATGATAGTATGTTAATAAATAAAATAAGAAGTATTATATATTTCAATAATTTAATTTATTATTTTAGTAACAAACACTGCAGATTGGCAAAATTATACTCCACGATTGTTGAAAAATCCAGTATCGAAGGAGTTACAATTTGACAAAGTAAAGTCTTACACAGAACTATATAATTTCATTATTAACAACTAAGGTTGCATTTTGCATTTGTATAGCTATTTATTTATTAACTATTTTTTTAAAATACTTTTCCAATTTTTTTTTTTTTATTTACTTTTGAAGAATTAGATTCATATATCTATTCTTTTATTATATGCATGATTGCTATGATGATATAAAATTGATGAAATAATTAGGGTTTGTCCTAATGTAGATTACTCCGTAGTGTATTTATGATTATGAAGATATATATGTATATATTTAATTTTTTTTAATATTAATTCTTTTCCAATTTAATATTTATTCAGTTTTGAAAAATTATGTTCATGGTGTTATATACCAATTAATTTATTATATGCATGATTGCTGATGTAATAAAATTTTGTTTGCCCTAATGTAGATTACTTCGTAGTTTATTTATGATTTGGACATATATATAATATATGTTATATTAACAGAAACCAACTGTGAACACAGCTGGGAAGATGAAAACAAAACAAAAAAGTAAAATTGAAGAATTAAAAGAAAAATTATTAATTATTCAGACAAATCAATTCATGATCGAGTCTGAATTAAGAATTAATAATATGCGGGAAGAGCATTCATTAAAAATGAAAAAATTAAATTTGGAAATTTTAGAGATTCAAAATAGGAATAAGATGTAGAAATATAGTTAAGTTTAGGTAAAGAAATTAGTTTTAATTGTTTTTGTCCTTCTGACTGATAGTTTATTTTTTTTAATTTTAATTATTATGGCATTTATTTAAATTTTAATGACCAAGAAACTACGCCGGTCGGCTGCAATGATCATATTGTATTTTTATGTTTATTTAATGATATGCAATCCAAAGATTTAATTTAAGAAATTGTTTTTAATTGTTTGCCCTTTTAACAATATTGAAATTATTTTAGTTTATTTGATATGTAGTACAAAGATTTAATTTAAGATATTGTTTTTGTCCTTTTGACAATAACGAAATTATTTGATATGTAGTACAAAGATTTAATTTAAGAAATCGTTTTTAATTGTTTGTCCTTTTAACAATATTGAAATTATTTTACTTTATTTGATATGTAGTACAAAGATTTAATTTAAGATATTGTTTTTGTCCTTTTGACAATAACGAAATTATTTTATATGTAGTACAAAGATTTAATTTAAGAAATCGTTTTTAATTGTTTATGTTCTTTTGACAATATTGAAATTATTTTAGTTTATTTGATATGTAGTACAAAGATTTAATTTAAGAAATTGTTTTTGTCCTTTTGACAATAACGAAATTATTTTATATGTAGTACAAAGATTTAATTTAAGAAATTGTTTTTAATTGTTTTTGTTCTTTTGACAATATTGAAATTATTTTATTTTATTTGATATGTAGTACAAAGATTTAATTTAAGATATTGTTTTTGTCCTTTTGACAATAACGAAATTATTTTATATGTAGTACAAAGATTTAAATTTAAGAAATTGTGTGTACAAAGAAATAATGTAAGTAAAATATATTTTTGTTATTAATATAGCTATAAATTACAAAATGTTAAAATAATAATTAATAAAGTTTTTATAAACACTATGGGTATTAAGACTAGTCTTAATGAATTTATTTTTAATAATTCCTATTCTATTTGTAGACGTAGAAAAATAATGTATCATGTTTAACCGTGCTCGATTATTTTCATTGACATGTCGTACTTGTGCTATTGGCACATTATTTACGATGCCGACTGCAGCTTCCAAATCTGGTGGTAAAGGTGGTGGAATTCCATCATTATTTTCTATTGCAATATTATGCAAAATTGCTGTTGCAACAATTAAACATTGCACTTTTTCTGTTTTAATTTGTATTCCTCGAGCTAGAATAGGAAAACGTCTTTTCCATACTCCATAACTTCTCTCAATAGCATTTCTTGTACGTACATGTGCTTCACAATACAAACGTTCTACTGCTGTTTGTGGATTTGATAACGGTGTTAGACAGTAAGAACGATTTTGATATCCAGTGTCCCCAAGAAGATAACAGTTTCTAAATTCACCACGATCAAAACGAGCACGGATGCTTGAATTATTAAAAATAGTAGAATCATGTGCTGAGCCTGGCCATCGAGCAACAATATCTAATATTTTTAAATTTGCATCACAAATTGTTTGAACATTAAAAGATAAAAAGCCTTTTCTGTTTCTAAACAATTCTGCATTGTCTCCTCCTGTAAACGATTAATATTTTTAGATGTAATAAAGAACATTTAATATCATAGATATTCTTACTACATAAACTATATTTCGACCACGGTACGGTACAATATAACCACATGTCAAAATGTTTCAATATATGGAATATACCTACCCAACCATGATTTCATCATATAAAGCAATTTTTAACTATGAAATAGCACGGTTGGCTAGTGATTTACAACATAAGCTAGTGCTGCCCATAGATCTGTTATAAAATAAACAAATAAAAATTTCTTACCGACAGACTGTATTTTAACATGAGAGCAATCTAAAGCACCTATTACATTAGGGAATCGTGCTTTACTGAAAAATTGCGTTTTTGTTTGACGTATTTCATTTACTGTCCTTGGGAATTTTATAAATACTCTTCTTTGACGAGCAATGGCTTGCAATACTATCCAAACCCATTTCCCTGCTGTTGTTTTGTGAATACCAGCAAAATCTCCAGCTGTTATCAAGAAATTTCCTGTGGCTAGATACCGAAGTGTTAATAATAATGCATTCATTGGATGTAATGCATCGTTCCTGATAAATAAGTTAATTAATATTAAACATTCATTTGTTTGGTTTTTAAATCAAATACAACAACATTAATGCCCAAAATCATATTTAGATACTTACCAGTTTGTTTTTGTTGTGATATCATCATAAATTAAATCAAATATTCGTTGAACAGATGCTTTCGACAATCTGAATCTACTATTAAATTCTAAATCATTCCATATATTAATATTGTCCGGTCTAGGTCGTATGCGACGTGGTTGTCTTCTATTAATCTGAACTTCTTCATCGTCACTAATCTGGTAATGGTGTATTTTAGAGGCGTTTATTACGCATACTGTTCTGCGCAGGGCTTTGGTCTAACGAAATTCATACACCGTTGCCAAGTGTAATGTTGATAAAACCAACAGTGGAAGATCTGTATTACCGATCGAGCTGAGATTAAAAATTATTAGGTAAAAAATAAATAACAAAGGTTAGGACCAAATTTTAATTAAAAAAAAAACGTTTCAAGGAAATGCTAACAAACGGAAATTTTTAGAATAACTCAGTAAAATACAAATTGTAGATAGAAAAAGTCATCTGTACCAAAAATGAGGTCTCGTAACTTCTGACCAATCAGAGCGTGAGCGGGAATACGAGAATACAAAATTCAAATTAGCATTGAATTTATATTAATTTTACATGTTTTTAAGTAGTGATTAGAAGCTGCCCATGTGTGCTTTGCTTGGCTGCCATGCAAGGCGTCAGTTAATAACAATTAGATTATTAATATACAACTTGCCAACGAACTTCATAGACTAATGGTTTTATCGTCACACATAGGGAATACAATCTCGAAATAATGTACATATTATTATTTTTATTTTCTTTATTAACTCTCTATAATACTTGGTTAAAATTCGCAGCGCCCAGCATCAAAGGCTATTTGCGACTATGCAACACAATAAATATCACAGGCTTGTGACAGATTATAACAATTACACTTGGCAACGGTGTATGAATTTCGTTAGACCAAGGCCCTGCGCAGAACAGTATGCGTAATAAACGCCTCTAAAATACACCATTACCGAAAATTTTTATTTATCATAAATTATAAATATATATGGTATATAATTTATATTAAAAAAAATAATAATTAGACAATTGATATTTGAATAATCAAGCCTCCCTCCACCGTATTTGAGCTCCTTCCAGCACCATCAGTTATGTCACCAGGCCGACAGTATCAATTCCAAGAAGTGACACTGAAGAAAGTGGCTATTAAATTCAATAATAAATAAGCAATCGTTGGAATTTGGCAATTCATACAAACATCATGGACTTCAGCTTGGGAACCATGTCAGATAACCACTTCAGGCTTAGGAACCTAGGATAAGCTGCCCAATCATTGGCTTGGGAACCGGACAGGTACCCACACAAGGCTTTGGAACCTTAACGAAGAAACCAAACTAGAGACTTGGGATCCTCAACCAAGAAACCCACCCGTGGCTGGTATTGCACGGCTATGGAGCGTGAACCCTATGGCGATGGAGTTACTGGTTCAAGTTTCTGAACTGGTAGTGACAGTGTCACTATAGATCAACGCAATTTAGGTACTTATAATGCCTGTATAAAACAAACAAGATGAAAAATAATGGAATGCATGCGATATTGCGATAGCAGCATGTGATAGAAACGTTCTCAACTTTGTCCCTATTTCTAAGGCCTTATATACCAGGGATGAAAAACCAATCCTACTTTTTTAGGGGGTTTAAAACATGCTCTTTTTAATGAAAATAATTTAAGACAGTTTCCAGAAGGTATATTTTTGTAAAAGTGGGCTAAATATACCCTGTTTTTAGCATTTTCACAAAAATCATCAACTTTACACTCAATTCCTGAGCTAATGAAAGATATTAGGAGTGTGAAATTTTATGTTCGTTAACTTTGTATTGATAAGTTATTATGTGCAAAATTTCACGTTTATCGTACCTTTACTTTCAGAGGTATAAAAAGCCAAACATTAAAATTTTTTCGAGTTTTCGAATTTTTAGGCCAAGTTTGATCTAAATTTTCTTCACGGAAATCGCGTATGAAGATTTGTTTATTATTTTGTTTTATAGAGCGCAAAAAGTTGTATAAGTTGGCAAAGTTTTGTTTCTCTCAACAAAATATTGCCAGAGATACTGTGTCTCAAAGTTGTCGAAATCTCGGAGTCATACCATAGAAGGCTGCGGTATGGGGTCAAACAAATTACTAAATCTCAGCAAGTATTGCATGGATGAACGTAAAACTTTACCAATGTTCGTTGGGGACATGTGTGAATGTCCATACAAAATTTCATCGAAATCCATGATGGTCGAGCAGGGCACTTCTCTGAAATCAGACCACTTGACATGGAATGACCCGTTAGCATACAGATGACGTGTAGCCTCTCTATTTACCCCCACCACTACAAGTTACGAAACAACCTTATACTTTAATACTCTTGGACAGTACCTTCTTGTTCAAACAAATACCCATATATCCTCAAGTTTCATACAAAACTTCTTTCAATTTTTAATTTGTACTCCTTCCGTTCCAAAATAAGTGTCCGATTTTAGTTTTTATAACGGATTATTGAAAAAATGAAATTAAATGTATCAGTAGTTATTTATTTAAATTAGTCCTCTATTTGGTTTTTTTTAACGTCATTCAATTACAACACAAAGAGTCCCCGTCCAGTATTGATGAACTCATTGCGGCTGTGCATAAAACATGGGATGAAATAACCGCGGAAAACCTGGACAATTGTTTCATTACACTGCAGAAGTGTAAGGAATTGACCATGCTTCATAGAGGAGCTAACGATTACAAGCTTCCTCACATTTAGTTTAGTTGTGAAAATATACCCCTTATATATCCCTTTGCAAATTTTTTATGAAATTGGACACTTATTTTGGAACAAATAAAATTCCTAAATCGGACACTCATTTTGGAACGGAGGGAGTATATTGTACATACTTGTATCTTAAAATTAATGAACAAAACAATTTTTGGAAAACATAAACACAATATTTATTAAAAATCAAACAAGTACATTAAAAACGAAAAAGTAATTATGTGAAAATATTCTATTACTGATCATATTTGAATAGATTCTCTCCAAAATGTGTTTGTTTGTGTCTTTTGAGATTTGATGATTCGGAAAATGCTTTATCACACTGATCACATTTGAATGGATTTTCTCTAGAATGTATTCGCTGGTGTTGACTGAGATTCGAAGAACGTGTAAATGCTTTATTACACTGAAAACATTTGTATGGTTTTTCTCCAGAATGTATTCGTATGTGATTAATGAGATCGGAAGAATTTGCAAATGCTTTATTACACTGACCACAATTATATGGTTTCTTTCCAGAATGTATTCGCTTGTGTCTAATGAGATCTGATGAACGTGCAAATGCTTTATCACATTGATTACATTTGAAAGATTTTGTTCCAGAATGTATTAGTTTGTGGCTAATGAGACCTGATGAACGAGTAAATGCTTTATTACACTGATCACATTTGAATGACTTCTCTCCAGTATGTATTCGTTTATGAACAATTAAACTGGCTATCTGGAAATATGTTCTACCACACTGATCACAACTGAATGGTTTCTCCCCAGAATGTGTTTGTTTGTGTCTATTAAGACGTGATATACATGAAAATGCTTTATTACACTGTTCACATTTGAACTGCTTGTTGTCAGTATGTACTAGTTTATGTGCAACTAGATATCGAGCTCGTGCAAATGTTTTCTCACATAAATCGCAATTATAACATTTTATTGTTTGTGTTGTAGTAATCTGTTTGAATTTGTTAACAGACACTGGTACCCATGTCGCATCTGGATAACTAGAAGATGATGTACTAGCTGCAAAGAAATCAGTAATTAAAACAGTTTGTATGTATTGCTTTTACGGATTTCGATTATACGTCTTAATACGAATTTCAGACTGGCGCATTCGATATACTGACAGGGCTATTCAGAGACAACATTTTAAACACTGACTAAATTAAACACTGTTTAAAATTAAGAGTGTTTAATTTATTTATGTATTCAGAAACAAAGTAACTATTTTTTTAAACAATATCTAAACTAAACACTGTTTAAATAAAGACAGCTGAAAATTGTGCAAGTTGGTAATAAAATAATTGAACTTAACTTTGGTCTCTTCTTAATTTTTATGTGCTAGAAAGAGACAGAATATCACATTTATAACCTTACAATCCATCAATGACATAACTCTTATGTACTTTCTTTTTCTACGACATTGTAAAGTCGTTATTGTTCTCTTTCTTACACATTATACTGCCGTAAGAGTGATTTCTGAATAAATAAATGATATACGTCCAATATTATACGACAATGGCTGGACCGATTTTAAAAAAGAATATTTGGTGCATCTACTTTACCTATTTCGGTATATGTAGGTTTTTAAGAGATATTGTATAGGTAATTTAAAAATTATTTGCTCGAGAACGGCTAGACCGATTTTAAAACTTTTTTTTTGTATTAAATTGAATTTATACCTATTATAAATCCCGGTGGTTTTATAATTTTAATATGGGTGCCATTTATTGCTCCAATAATAGATGGACACCCTGCCATATTATAAAAATTTCTCATTTCTTTTTCTTGATGCAATTTTATAAAAGCATCTTTTTTTAGAGCCAACGCAACTGAAACGTCCTGAATGTGCCCTACCGAAGTATCTTAATTCGGATAATAATTGTAAATTTGAATCTATATGCCGTCCCTTATATGTCACATGATTAATTTCATTTTCAACAAGGTGGTGTAGAAAGTAACTCCCTGTTTAGAAAAACGATATTTTTCACGAAAAATTTTATCAGTATAATTATCATAAGGATTTTGCCTGTCCATTTAAATTCTGACAAAATTTGTACAGACAAACTCATTTATATCCTTCACTTCTTCAATATCTTCTAAATATTATTCCACTGAATCACTCATTTAGAAATATCACGTAGATAATATTCCTAATACACACATTTTAACTACCCACGTTATAACTACCTACATACGTTGTTTAAAAAATGTTGATTAAATTGTAAGTTAACTACGGTAACTAGAATGAAATGTTGTCTCTGAATAGACAAAATCAACTTAACCAATGCCGGTCACCATGGCGTAGTGCTTAGTGTAGCGATGCACTGGCTTCTAGATCATGAGGGCTCGGGTTCGAATCCCGGTTATGGCATGGATTTTTCAAAATAAATGCATCTCCTGGATAATGGCCTAATAATAGTAGCTTAGTCCAAAAATTAAAAAAAAAAAATCTTAACCAATGTAACTAAGAAAAACAGTGTTTAAAAATTGTCTTTGAATAAGAAAAAAAAAAAAAATAAATAAATAAACACTGAATTTAGACAGTTTTTAATTTAAACAATGTTTATTTTTTGTCTCTGGATAGCCCTGTTAGCGACTAAAGTTCGCGAATTTTCTTCCAAGGTTAGCAACTGAATTTTGGTGTGAATCTTTTGGGGTAGTCAAGAACTAACTAACTAGCGAATTCTCGCCAAGTTCTTGACGACAATTAAACACTAGTTTCATGGCGTCAATCGCTTAGTCCTGAATGGCTGTTTTACGTGTATGATTTGAGGTTTGTTGAATTTTTATTCGTTTGTTTATTTGAGCTAGGAAGTGACAACGTGTTTTGTGACTGTTTTATGGAATCGCGTTAAAAACATTTTTCTAAATCAATTTACATCCATTAATTTAAGATGAGAGCTTTTATGTAATACCTCAAATGGAATAATAAAAATATAAAATAACTGTCCAAATGGACTTAGTCAGTTTTTAAAAAGTTGTATTCACGTGATTAACAAAATTAAATGGTTTACAGTACAAGATTCTAATTAAGACTCCAGAATAATAAACAAAACATGTTAATATAGACTGTACGAAAAGGCTGATTAGTAAAAGTGTCAAATATTAGGGTTATCTTTTATGTTTTTACAAACGATCACTAGATGGCAATATTGAGTTGTGTTATTACTATATTCGTAAAATTTGACATTTGTTATTGTGAAATAAGTGGCAGCTTATAAATTGACTGAGTAGTTTGTTGACAGTGAGCATCAGTGAGCAAAAAATTTGTGAAAAAATGGATATTACTCGAGAAGGTTTTCGTTGGATGATTTTAGTAAAAGCCTAACTCAACAACAATGCATAGATTCGCTTCGTTCAATTTTTGGTAATGAAGCACCATCAGAAAAAACTGTTTACAATTGGTTTGCAGAATTTCGTCGTGGTCGTGCGTCCGTCAGTGATGAATCTCATGAAGGTCGACCAAAATCGGTTGTGATTAAAAAAAAACATCGATGCTGTGCGCAAAATGATTGAAGAATATCGGCATGTGACTTACCGTGAGATCCTTTGGCATATCGCAGACTGCAATACATTCGATTTTGCATGAACATTTAGCTGAAAAAGATCTGTTCCCGATGGGTACCGCATAATTTGACCGAAGCTCAAAATAAGGCTCGTATTGATTGGTGTAAGGGAATGCTAAAAAAAATCCACCTAAACTAGGATTTATTCATATGAACCGGAAACTAAGCAACAATCCACTGTTTGAGTCTTCCAAGATGAACCGAAACCCATAAAAAGATGTTCGTTCACGAAGCACTTCCTAGAAAATTATCGCTTGTTTCTTCGGTTGTACCGGACATGGCAACCATTCCTTTAGAGGATCGGAGAACAGTTAATGCTGAATGGTATACAACAATTTGTTTAAAAGTCATCGACAAAATCAGGAAAAACAACCAAAGACGTTGCATCAGTCTTCATCATGACAATGCAAGCTCCCACACAGCACATCAAACAATTGATTATTTGAAGGAGGTCTCATTGCTCGTGATCCTGAGGTCTGAAGAGGTCTCGTGCACCAGATTTATCCCCTAACGACTTTTTTTTGTTCCCCAATGTCAAACAAAAAATGCGTGGACAGCGATTTTCATCACCTCAAGAAGCTGTTGAAGCCTTCGAAAACCATGTTTTTGAGATGCAAAAGTGTATAAATCTTAAAGGCGAATATTTTGAAAAGCAATAAAACAGTTTGTTCAAAAAAAAAAATGTTTCTTTCTTAGTTTTTGTAAAAACTTAAAAGGTAGCCCTAGTACATCTTGGGAATATTCTGTGTAGTCAGCGGGAACTGTTGAAGTAACTCTCCTCCCCCCTTGAACGAAGGCTTCCTTCGGAAGGCTGTTTGGGTTTGGTTTTGAACTCCAGTTGATTATAATCAACTGGAGTTGGCGATATTTAATCATGTGTATTGGCAATGTCCTGGGTTTCCTTGACGAATGATGCCTTCTTCGCAATCAGCCTTGTAGTTTGTTAACAGATGACTGGGACATTGATACACATAACGTTCTACGATTTTTGTGTTACTTATTATTTTGTAAATAAATAGTCGCCATTTTGAAATCGTTAAAATTAAAGTAACTAGATAAAAAGTTGAAACAATTTCCGCTGACCGGAAGTGATGCAGAATTCTTATTACAGTCCTTAAGTGGGCCCTTTTGTCTAGTTTAACTTTTCTTCTGAAGAATTTTTTGTATCTCTTAAAATAAAGGAGTTATTCGAGGTGCGGAGTTTCAAACACCCTGTATATATTATTAACAACTAAAAATACAATACTTTTATCTAGAATTCCATTTGTGTTATTTCGGTACAAGGTATTATGCTGAACTCTCTGTGTTAGACGGTGTGGGTTAAAATTATTTATGCACAAATGGAAACTGGGAATAACAGTATTGGAAACTTACATCTTAAATCTTAAACAATATTAACTTATTGACTGACCTGTATCTTGTCCAGCTACACTTTCCTCATATCCACCATCATCTCCAAATTCAGACTTGATGTCAATCTCCTCAGTGATGATAATATTAGTGTTGTAGTTAAACTGGGAAATGTCGTCAGTAGATGATATGTAAACCGTCTTCTGAGTATCGTGGTTTTCTGAAATATAATTTCTTGTAGTTACTATTATCCTCTCCATGTTTTCAAAGTAAAATAGAATGGATGAATTTGCCGTTATTCCTGGGAGAAACATATTGTACCTTGTTTGGGTTCTTCAAACAAAATCGCAGAATTTTCCAGAAGGTAAAATTCATTTACACTTAAAATATTACAGTTATATTTTTGTAGTATACGTAATACTAACAACACTTTTCGCCCAGAGGCACAAACTGTCAGTTTAATTGCTTGAACAAGAACTGAAAACAAACTGACCACATTAAAAAATCTTGTTACCAAGTAAACTCGAATCGACTGTTACAATGTTCCATATTTTTCTAAAGACTTCTAGATTGTTCCATGGTTTCCATGGATATAACGTACTAGTGCTTTCAAGACTATTTCACAAAATTCCACCACAGGCGCCCATAAGCGAAATCAAAACATTCTCATCACAATATTAAGTATTACTGTCGTCAGCCCTATTAAGATAACTATTTTTGTGGTTCTTGTAGATCTCATATATTGCATGGTCCCTAGTTTGTTTGAAAGCGTCGTGCTTAAAATCCAAGGTGGCTTTCATATTTTCAAGTTCATCATTTGGCACATGCTTTGGCTTCTTCGGTGTTGAGAGCTTTTTTGGGAATGATGCTTCGAAATGTAGGAGGAAAGTCTCGAGAAAAGCATAGAACTGACCACTTGGGTTATCCTCCCTGGACATGTCCTCCTATTGCTCTGTTGCTAATTGTTGTTGAAAGATTGAGATGTTTCTTTCACTAAATTTTCTTCTGTAGTCACGCCTGCTATCTGTGATGCGAATCTCTAAGGGTATTTGAAGGATTTGGGTGATCAGAAAGACCACGTATAGTTTTGGCATCAAAATTTTCGACGATTTTGAAAAAGTTGTCGATACAGGTTTGTGAAGTTTTCCCTATTCTTGTTGGAACAAATATAGTTTGAACTAGATCGTAGCTTGACGTTAGGGCCAGGAGATAAGATTTGGCATTTGAATGTTCCTCCGGTAATAGGTCGGTGTTGTAATCCCCCGCCACTATAATCTTGGTTTGAGGCTTGTAGTTATTAAAAATGTAAATCAAGGCCCGTTCCAGTATCTCCGGAAACACCTGCAAGCTGCCCTTATGGGACGTGTAGACAACCAGGATAATGAGCTTTAAGTTTTTTAGGTAGCATGCTGTGATATCACATTGAAGATCTTGGGACATTTCATCAATTGCCTTGATTGGTATTCCATGATGGTGTCGTTCCAGGAATATTCCTACACCACCATTTTCCATAAGATTTCTGGCTGTAAGGCTTACTGTTGCATAGTTCTCAAAATTGTACATATTCAGCTTGTCACGAGTTAGCCAATGCTCACTCACACATAGCACATATATGTATATATAATAAAAGAAAACTGAATTTCCGTATTAAAAAATAATAATAATAACAATAATAATAATAATAATAATAATAATGATCCCTCCAGATCAGTACCACAAAGTTACCACGGCAGGACCCAATCGAAGGTAACATCGACCCTACCATCTGGTCGATGAATCCTGCCACCGTTTCATAGGGCCAACCATCCCATGAAATGTATAAATGGTTCACCAACACAGGAAACCATAAAGCTTCCCACAACGGGTCCTTCTCGGATGGGGACCCACAAACAGTTGGGCGAAGCTATAATCCCGCTAGCCGGGCCTGCCACAGGTGTACACCCGAGGAGCAGGAAGATCTGCTTCAAGTTTACGACGCAGCGTCATCCAATCGCAGAGGCTACATGGTCAGAGTCCACTCAGAATTACGTGAAAAGCACCCCGAGCTGGACTTCAACATGACGCAACAAAATCTGCGCGACCAAGTAGCACGTCTGCGACGCAGGATGAAGCGATCGAGACGAAGAGAGTCCAGAAGGCTGTCACAAACACCTGTACAGCCGTCAACACCAGCAAGCCCACCAACAGCTGGTGAGCAGATACCCACTGGTTCTTCTCCAGTAAATGCAGGATTAACACCCTCTTCTCCAGAAAGAAATCTTCGAAAGGATTTTTTGACCCTCCTCTCGCCTTATTCTGAACGCACCCGACATGGACACAATAAGTTCAAAGTTCGTGCTGATGACCTCTCACGACTTAATGAACTTATTGACAAGCAAATGTCATCTCAGAGTAGGCTCTAGGAAATCGACTGTGCTGTATACGCTGCAGTAGGACTTTGGCCTCGAACGCCTTTACCGGCAAACGGCGTATACAGCAGTTAGAGAATGAAATGACGCGTTCACGCCAGGATGCTTATCGTATTCAGTGTGCTATTGATGCTTTACGAAGTATTAGGCCGTTAGGTGCGAATACTAAGCGCATACTACACCAACTGCGCGTAAAGCAATACACACTAAATTTGTCCACTCTGACTCTGCTAAAACAGAAAGCGGTGGACAAATTTAGGGCATTAGCTCTGGCTAGAAAGAAACTGGTCAACCGGGTTAGGACCATGGAGGAAAATACTATGTTCCTCACGAGCCCGTCACGCCTTTTCATGGCCAAACCTGATGTTTCTGAACCGTCATTATCAGTAGACAGGATAGAGAATTTTTGGAGGTAGATTTATGAACACGAGACGATCGTGCAAGACACCCCAGTTTTGGAGAGATTTGAGGAATTCTGTTCATAACAACTTACAGATCCTCAGGCATGCCCCCCTGTCACCCCGGAAGAAGTAACCCGTGCTATTTCAAAAGCACGCAATTTCGCAGGAGTTGATGGTATCATTGCTTTCTGGTGGAAGTCCTTTACCAGTGTTCACGGCCATCTTGCAAGAAATTTTACTTCTTTTATCCGTGGTGAAATACCAATACATCTTGGTTATCAGAGGGGCGTACAATATTAATCCCCAAAAAAGGTGATTTAACCAACCCGAAGCACTATAGACCTATCACTTGTCTCAATACGCTGTACAAGATCTTCAACAGCGTATTAAACGAGTTGAACCATTGTTCCAAATGGATCAACCTCAGTGTCGACAGAGTGGATATATTTCAAGAGTGGCGTTTTCCAGGGACATTCCCTAAGCCCGCTACTATTTTGCATCTCACTTCTTCCTCTATCGATCGAGCTCAAGCGCGGCAGTGGCTACATGGTGGGTCCTCCGTTGAGGCGTAAGCACAAAGTTACCCATCTTTTTTACATGGATGATTTGAAGCTCTACGCCTCGAACGAGAGGAATCTGCAGTCCGGCCTAGGTGCTATTGCTGAGTACACTGACGCGATAAGTATGCAATTCGGGTTGAAAAAATGCGCTGTTTTTCATGTGTACAGAGGAAAGGGTTTTAGATAACGGTGAAGACGTTCAATTGGTTGATGGGAGCATTATAAAACATCTTAATGCCGAAGGGTCTTACACATTTTTGGGCATCAGTGAGAGAGGTGTCCAGAATGTCACTCTCATTAAGCAGGCCCTTCGCAGCAAGTATATGGCACGACTTAGGCAGATAAGGAGATCTTGTCTGTCTGGCATGAACAAGATCGCTGCCACAAACATGCTTGCTGTCCCATTGATTTCATACACTTTTGGTGTAATGAAATGGAACATTGGTGATCTTAAGGATCTTGACAGAAGAAGCAGAAAGATCATGAACATCAACCGAAGTATTCACTCGAAATCTTCTGTGCAGCGCATTTACCTCCCTCTTCAAAACGGGGGTCGGGGATTATTTAATCTGGAATGTTCGCACGACCGACTCGTCTTGGTTACAGCTAACAGTATCCTTAGAAGTCAGGACCCACTATTACAGTTCGTTAGTGAGCATGAATTTTGTGGCAAAGGGGCGTTTCTTTACCAGGCAGTGCGAAGAGCAGCAACAAGATTTAACCTGGCAGACTTGAGTCCCGTCAGAGAAAACGCTGGAGTACAACTCTCTCGGGACGAGTACATTAGAGTTACCAGTTCGGTGAAACGAGCGGAGATAGACATGTTGATAAAAGAACACGTGAGTAAAAGTATGCACTCTTTGTTCTTCAAACATATTAAAAGTCTATAGTTGTCTGCTGGTTTGAGATCGGAAACAGAAGGTTTTGTGTTTGCGTGTCAGGATGGTGTTATAAATACTTTGGCGTACAGGGCCCGCATATTCCAAATAGCAAGCTCCACACCAATTAGATTGTGCCACCACCATTCTGAAACCATTATGCACATTCTGTGTGCTTGCCCATCTCTTGCAGCGTCGAGCTACGCGTCTCGACATAATGCTACTCTCCGTATGCTCTACTACCATCTTAGACATGCCTATGGTATTGACCAAATACCGGTTATACCGTACGTCACTTCTGACATAGAATCGGTGGTGGAAAACTCTAAGTGCCGAATTTATTGGAATTACTCCTTACCCACCTCGAGGTTACTGACAACCACTAAACCCGACATAACCCTCCTGGATATAATTTTTATATGGTTAATGTTGTATTGGATTTCCAAGTACCTTTCATAAAAAAATATGTTGATGACTTAGTGTTGGCAGTCCCGTTGGACAAAACCAACTATGTCTTGGAAAAATTCAATGAATATCATCCTTCGATACAATTTACCATAGAAGTAGAAGATGTGGAAGAAAAGGGGTTCCATTTTTGGACACCTACTTCTTTAGGGATATCGACAATAACCTCAAATTCAATTGGTACACCAAAAAAACCTACTCAGGTAGATATCTTAACTTTCTTTCTTTTCACCCACTTAAATACAAAATAGCATTTTTAAAAACTATGAAAGACAGGGTCACAAAAATTTCAGAAATAATTTTCCTTAAAAACAACTTAAAAAGATTGGACGGAATTTTCATAGCAAATTCATATCCAAAAAAATTATTTTACAAAATTCTTTTCAACTGTGATACAGATCAGGATTCGGGTCCAGGGGGAGGTAATGTGGGATTGGTTACCAAGACAGCGGAAGTTTCTGAACCTAAAAAATACAGAGCCCTCACATATTTGGGACACCCTGCAAATAGCCTCAAGAAGGTACTAAGGTTGGAAAACCTAGTTATTGCAGACAAACCATTATCCAAGTTAGCTTCTATAAATACTAAATTAAAAAATAAATATAACAGTGTTCTATAACGTATATTACGGCCAGACTCCAGCGTTATATAGTTGGCATACGCCAGCGTCCGCTCAGCTCTCTGATCGGCCGCTAAAAACCTAAATGGGGAAAAATATGAATTCCGTAACCACTGTGAAGTGACTCCAGTGGCTATCAGCTGTCCAGGGCAAGGTAGAAGGCCGCCAGCCCAGTCTAGAGGTAGATGTGACCATGCAGGGTGGTCCTGTAATTATCAATGTCGATGTGCGGCCTAAAATTTATACGGCGCCAGTCACTTCGCTTCTATTGCCCTAAATTCTGGAAGAAAAATAAAACCCCAGGGGAAGGAATAGAGTTCTCGTGATAGAAACACCAAAATTCTCAATAACTAAATTTATTAACGAAAAAAAATCAGTAACTAACAAATAGCAATAACAAAATAAATAATATCCGCTAAACGAATATTCAATACGCAAAATCTATAAACAAAATCAATTATTCACTAAATGAATACTCAATACGCAAAATCTATAAACAAAATAAATTATTCACTAAATGAATACTCAATACGCAAAATCTATAAACAAAATAAATTATTCACTAAATGAATACTCAATACGCAAAATTTATAACCAAAATATTAATAATTACAAGATCAATGACTAGTTAAATATTCCCTTTTTAGTTCGGAGTACGACAAAGTTAATACAAAAAAAAATTTATTTAATCTACGAGCAAAATATCTAAGTTAAATCCAAAATTTAGAAAACTAAGTACTCACAAATGGCCAAAGGAAATTAAACAACTGAATCTTTAACCGGTAATTAATTACAATTTAAATTGACAAACTGAATTACTTGTAATACGGTATAACTACCCAGTAACATGTGATTGGATTACTTATGCTACAACTGCCCTAGGGCTGCGTGAACTTTTGCACAGGAATATTATACCACAGTGATTAATTACGTTGAAAAAATGGTAACGGTATTCCGGTTGGCAATACCGTTAGGAAAAATCCGGAAGAGGGCTAGAATCGGGAAGCCAGCGCTTATTCGAAACCCCGATTTAAATTTTTACTACAATTCTCTCGCCTTAATACTAGTGAAATCCCGATCAGTCTATTGGCAACGAAGTCGCGTTGATTCAAGAATCCATCGTTGTCAAGAGACTGGCTCCATATATCCCCTTTTACTCTTAAAAACCCGTGATACGTCAACAAAAAAATCTCCGCGAGATGCCAAAAAAATTGACGAACCACCCTACCCACTGACTCAACGGGAATGATCAAAATTTAAAAAAATTATCGAGACAAAAAAAATTAAGGAAGACTGGTCAAAAAAAAATAAATAAAAAAAAACGATGCTTGTGGCTGAGGTTCTGCCCGATTGAAGTTAACGTTAATTCCTCCCAATATTATTACAAACCCGATCCTCGATAACGTGAACAGCAAGTAACACGAATACTTGACCAGTAAGTATTCAAAGTAAGGAGTAACCTGCGTGTTTGAAAGCTAATTCACAACCTCCAGTTATCAAGGAGAAATACTTTACGGACAGACTGAATTTACATTACGCGGCAACAATTTAAAATGAGCGATTCGTGAACCAAAAATTATTGTACCTCCAAAAATAATACGGTGACGACACAGTCCACCCGTACACGCAACAGCGTACTCAATAAATCCAAAACTATCTCAATAACTCAAAAATATCTCAAGATACAACAAAACTTGAGAAACCTCAATGCATTTCAGCTAATAATACAGTACAAATAATAACACACACTTAATAATCATGGCCATAACTCATAAGGGTGTACCAGACGCAGCCCTACACCATTAACGTTAAGAATCACAAAAAAACATCCCCAAACGGGAATTCCAATACGTTAACAGGGCAGAGTCGCTTCTGTTACAAAATTTCAAAACATTTCCAAAGTATACTCAGCTGAAACACAGTAATTCTCGCAACACCCGGTAGCAACAGGTCTCAATTGATACAATAATTTTCACGCTACGTCTTCCACGGATCGCTCCAAAATCGGCTCTTCAACCCTTACACGTGGGGGACTGTATAATCTCGAAAGCAGGATCCTCGCTCGAGAAAGAATACTCAATTTAGGCCCTTCCATGTTGCCACTAGATTTACAAAATACAAAGAAATACCTTACATTAGAACACTGAATTATTCAAAACTGATTAGCGGGTAATACTGTATAAAAGAAACATACCTCGGTGTTTTAGTGGCGAAACGTCGTAACTCAATTGCCATCTAGGGGTAGAAAACTCCTAATTCCGACGTAAGTCGCGTTTTGCATTCCCAAAACATGATGTATCACGTGCCTTTTCCGCTTAGCGAATCCACAGGTGAACCAGCATTATCTTCATAATAATTTCACAAAAACTTGTGGAATAAAATTTGGCACGTGTTACTGAGTCTCCACCCCTTAGGGAACCTCTATACTTCTTGAATTACGACATTGAAGAGACAAAATGGCATTTAACATTCCATTATATATGCCCCCCCTTCACCACTATAACTGTCTAATAGACACTAGACTCACGTGGGCAAAACCACGTGACTCAGACTGTTATCAAAAATGACAACATTCTGTCTTATCGGCGTTAAAAATCACGAATGTCAACATTGTATTTTTTAACAAGTGTAAGTATGTTCCTTATATACGTAATACACGCTAATAGTCTGTAATTTCCAGGTTCTAATGAAGTATTCATACTCCAAAATGCAAAAGAATGTGATTATTCCCGTGTGTCAAAATGACATAACCTAAAAGTTTTTGACAGAATACGAGAATTCAGATGTTAATTTATATTCCTGTAGCAAGAACGGCTACTTTTAAGTAGATTGTCAGGAGGCTAGTCAGTTGGTTTCGCAAAAATACACAATACTGTATCCTTTAATGAGAATAGCATAAGTTTTTGTACGTTAAGGTAGGTTACGTTAAGGTAGTTTTGTAAGCGGTGGTGTCAGCTAAAATAGGCCGTAACAACTCCCCCTTTGCTTAAAAAAGAGACGCGGGTCTCTAAAGACCCCGTATCTTTATACTAAATTGCATTCGCACGAAACAATCGCTCCAAAAAAAAAAACTATCAATAAACTATTTACAATTCTATCCTACTTACATCCTAAATAGTGGAACACACGGAATTCCTAACTAATTAGGGGTGGCGTTCGCGAAGACGCGGTAACAGCCACGGGAGGCAAGGTAGTTGCTGCTGACAACGAAGACAAGGTACTAATGTGCAAAACGCACAGACGGGTATTATCACCAACAGGCCATGGAGGTGATAATATTGCCAACAAGGCAAGGAGGACGAGTAGGTTTGACGTCGCTCATACTGCGGATAAGCTCCAGCGAAAAACTAACGGCAGTCGGCGCCCTACAAAAAAAAGGTTGGATTCCACTATTTCCTAACTAACTTTGTACAACTTCTAACTAGCTAAATCTATGCAACGCACTCATAATCTTAACTAAACCATTCACGAAGGGAATCTATCTCACACAAAAAGAAAGCCTAACTGACACGCGTACCGACCTAACTGTCCTACGCTCACTTCTACGTACTTAACTTCAAACTCAAAAATACAAGCGTTATTCACAAACGCACTAATAACTGCAATTCTAACTTGCTATCTCAAATATCTCACCCAAAAATACGGGATTTCTCAAAACGACAACCAACTGACATGTCCGCTACGACAATTCCTACTTAACTCAAAAACGATCTGACAAACTCATTAACAACAGTGAATTTCTCTATATTCAACTTACTAGATCTGATTCGGTCCTGACCCGTGTACTCTAGGTCACGTCCAAAATATTTCCTAACCAGGAATCAAATATTGTACAACAAAAATCGCGGAGCAAGTCTACTGTTCTTCTCCAATACTCTAAACCGTTGAGTGATTCTCCTGGATAAACCAGCTCGGTACATAATACCGTAAATATGAGGAAACTAATTTTCCGCTAAGCGAATCCCGTGTGAATCTCAATGGTTCGCCCTAAACTGGCTCACCAATACAAATGTCTCAACCAGACACTAAACCCATTTGACAACCGAGTCGCTCGGCTTGTCACCAATATAATTCAACATAACCAATGTTGCAATTACAATTCTACCAACAATTGTTGCCATACAATGCAACACAAAATTTTCACAGGGATATACATTAGAGTCCTCTCACTCAATGTTACTAACAACTCAGACACAGTAACTTACTCACTCTTACAACAAAAAAAACTATTTAGCTCATCAACTGAGACTAACTCAAAATCTAAACAATGTGTACAATATGTCGTCCAAATACCGAACAGATCATAGCAACATAAACGACGAATAACATAGCGAAAGTAATCCAATCAACTTTTCAAACAAATAAATTAAATTTCATATTACGAGAACTCTTTAGGGTTGGGTTTAGGAACAAAAGGAATACAACCAATCAATATAAGACCCATATTTTCCTATTACACAAAAAAATCCAAACAGCTCCAAACTGAAATAAAAATATGGTCTTCTCAAAAACAGCCCCTCTCATCTCGGGCATCCAAATACGTGATTCCTTCTCAGCAAACGCCTAAATCAACAAACCTCAAGTCAGAATATGTAACGTCCTTTTCGGCAAAGGCCCGAAATACATAACGTTCCTTAACAAATCAAGCCCCACATTGCTTAACAAATGTGAGCCCCACGTTAGTTTGGCCCCACGTTAGTTTGGCCCCACGTTGGGCGCCAGAAATATATAACGTATATTACGGCCAGACTCCAGCGTTATATAGTTGGCATACGCCAGCGTCCGCTCAGCTCTCTGATCGGCCGCTAAAAACCTAAATGGGGAAAAATATGAATTCCGTAACCACTGTGAAGTGACTCCAGTGGCTATCAGCTGTCCAGGGCAAGGTAGAAGGCCGCCAGCCCAGTCTAGAGGTAGATGTGACCATGCAGGGTGGTCCTGTAATTATCAATGTCGATGTGCGGCCTAAAATTTATACGGCGCCAGTCACTTCGCTTCTATTGCCCTAAATTCTGGAAGAAAAATAAAACCCCAGGGGAAGGAATAGAGTTCTCGTGATAGAAACACCAAAATTCTCAATAACTAAATTTATTAACGAAAAAAAATCAGTAACTAACAAATAGCAATAACAAAATAAATAATATCCGCTAAACGAATATTCAATACGCAAAATCTATAAACAAAATCAATTATTCACTAAATGAATACTCAATACGCAAAATCTATAAACAAAATAAATTATTCACTAAATGAATACTCAATACGCAAAATCTATAAACAAAATAAATTATTCACTAAATGAATACTCAATACGCAAAATTTATAACCAAAATATTAATAATTACAAGATCAATGACTAGTTAAATATTCCCTTTTTAGTTCGGAGTACGACAAAGTTAATACAAAAAAAAATTTATTTAATCTACGAGCAAAATATCTAAGTTAAATCCAAAATTTAGAAAACTAAGTACTCACAAATGGCCAAAGGAAATTAAACAACTGAATCTTTAACCGGTAATTAATTACAATTTAAATTGACAAACTGAATTACTTGTAATACGGTATAACTACCCAGTAACATGTGATTGGATTACTTATGCTACAACTGCCCTAGGGCTGCGTGAACTTTTGCACAGGAATATTATACCACAGTGATTAATTACGTTGAAAAAATGGTAACGGTATTCCGGTTGGCAATACCGTTAGGAAAAATCCGGAAGAGGGCTAGAATCGGGAAGCCAGCGCTTATTCGAAACCCCGATTTAAATTTTTACTACAATTCTCTCGCCTTAATACTAGTGAAATCCCGATCAGTCTATTGGCAACGAAGTCGCGTTGATTCAAGAATCCATCGTTGTCAAGAGACTGGCTCCATATATCCCCTTTTACTCTTAAAAACCCGTGATACGTCAACAAAAAAATCTCCGCGAGATGCCAAAAAAATTGACGAACCACCCTACCCACTGACTCAACGGGAATGATCAAAATTTAAAAAAATTATCGAGACAAAAAAAATTAAGGAAGACTGGTAAAAAAAAAATAAATAAAAAAAAACGATGCTTGTGGCTGAGGTTCTGCCCGATTGAAGTTAACGTTAATTCCTCCCAATATTATTACAAACCCGATCCTCGATAACGTGAACAGCAAGTAACACGAATACTTGACCAGTAAGTATTCAAAGTAAGGAGTAACCTGCGTGTTTGAAAGCTAATTCACAACCTCCAGTTATCAAGGAGAAATACTTTACGGACAGACTGAATTTACATTACGCGGCAACAATTTAAAATGAGCGATTCGTGAACCAAAAATTATTGTACCTCCAAAAATAATACGGTGACGACACAGTCCACCCGTACACGCAACAGCGTACTCAATAAATCCAAAACTATCTCAATAACTCAAAAATATCTCAAGATACAACAAAACTTGAGAAACCTCAATGCATTTCAGCTAATAATACAGTACAAATAATAACACACACTTAATAATCATGGCCATAACTCATAAGGGTGTACCAGACGCAGCCCTACACCATTAACGTTAAGAATCACAAAAAAACATCCCCAAACGGGAATTCCAATACGTTAACAGGGCAGAGTCGCTTCTGTTACAAAATTTCAAAACATTTCCAAAGTATACTCAGCTGAAACACAGTAATTCTCGCAACACCCGGTAGCAACAGGTCTCAATTGATACAATAATTTTCACGCTACGTCTTCCACGGATCGCTCCAAAATCGGCTCTTCAACCCTTACACGTGGGGGACTGTATAATCTCGAAAGCAGGATCCTCGCTCGAGAAAGAATACTCAATTTAGGCCCTTCCATGTTGCCACTAGATTTACAAAATACAAAGAAATACCTTACGTTAGAACACTGAATTATTCAAAACTGATTAGCGGGTAATACTGTATAAAAGAAACATACCTCGGTGTTTTAGTGGCGAAACGTCGTAACTCAATTGCCATCTAGGGGTAGAAAACTCCTAATTCCGACGTAAGTCGCGTTTTGCATTCCCAAAACATGATGTATCACGTGCCTTTTCCGCTTAGCGAATCCACAGGTGAACCAGCATTATCTTCATAATAATTTCACAAAAACTTGTGGAATAAAATTTGGCACGTGTTACTGAGTCTCCACCCCTTAGGGAACCTCTATACTTCTTGAATTACGACATTGAAGAGACAAAATGGCATTTAACATTCCATTATATATGCCCCCCCTTCACCACTATAACTGTCTAATAGACACTAGACTCACGTGGGCAAAACCACGTGACTCAGACTGTTATCAAAAATGACAACATTCTGTCTTATCGGCGTTAAAAATCACGAATGTCACCATTGTATTTTTTAACAAGTGTAAGTATGTTCCTTATATACGTAATACACGCTAATAGTCTGTAATTTCCAGGTTCTAATGAAGTATTCATACTCCAAAATGCAAAAGAATGTGATTATTCCCATGTGTCAAAATGACATAACCTAAAAGTTTTTGACAGAATACGAGAATTCAGATGTTAATTTATATTCCTGTAGCAAGAACGGCTACTTTTAAGTAGATTGTCAGGAGGCTAGTCAGTTGGTTTCGCAAAAATACACAATACTGTACCTTTAATGAGAATAGCATAAGTTTTTGTACGTTAAGGTAGGTTACGTTAAGGTAGTTTTGTAAGCGGTGGTGTCAGCTAAAATAGGCCGTAACAGTTCCCAGTAAAAACTGTATTTACAAACTGAATTGCGAATGTAACAAAGTCTACATTGGTAGTACGGTACAAAAACTCAGTAATACAATAACGCAACACCGTTCTGATGCTAAAGTAAGTCCTAAAAAATGCGCTTTTGGACAACATATTCATAACACTAAGCATAAAGTTGATTTCGGTAATCCTGAGGTTTTGGACCGTTTCTCCCATTTTTCTAATAGGATGTTTAAAGAAATGTGTTATATTAATCATTTTGATCACACACTAAATTCCAGAAAGGACATTGAAAATTTACATTCTATTTACTCTTTCCTTCTTACTTTTAAAAAACTAAGGAAAAAAAATGATCCTTAAAGAAGTTAAGGTGTGATATAAATGATTTTAAATACCCATGTTACAAATGTTGACATTTTATTGTTCTTTTTATATAATTCTAAAGTCATACACACTCCCGCTTAAATTCAAACATTACACAAGGTCATCATGATGAGTCATGGGATAAAGAGTACTTCTTCTTACTTTGAGTCAAATAGTGGAACATTCTGGAACTTATTTTCCTTATCTCCATCCCTCAACACCTGTTCTTCTTCCCTTTGTATAACAAAATGGCCGCTTCACGATTGTTTTTATTTAATTGTTCTAGAATGTTTGTTAATTTAAAGTTTTAAAATTGTGAAAATGATATGGTGCACGATTGGTTTGCTGATTTTTAACGACGTAGTTCATATTTTTATAACATCTATATGTTCCTCTTAATTATTTCAGTGAGTAAAAAATATAAACTGTCGTTATGATTCCCTAAACTAATTGCATGTTGTTGTTATAGATACCTTGAATAAAGCTAAAGAACAGTTGGCGAAATATAGGCCTTATGAAATAAATGTGGGTTATTCACAACACGATCTTCTTTGTCCCAACTAAATTAAGTATATTTAATTTCAACAGAAGAAAGAAATTCTCCGGGGTATATATATATATATATTGGACAACATATTCATAACACTAAGCATAAAGCTGTATATATATATATATTTAATAAAGTTATTGGGAATAGCGGTGGAGGAAAAAGTAAACTCAATATTTACATGTACCCGATATTTCGATTTGACTTTTCAAATCTTTTTCAAGGGCTGAAAATGGTTTAATTAAAAATTATAAATATAAAACATAAATTTAAGTGCGGACTTACAAGTAAAATTTAAGAGTTGCCTCTGTTGTAACACATTAAAAGAATAAATAAATTAGAGTTAAAATAGAACATTACAATTATTATCACATTGAAAAAATTACACTTTAAAATTGTTATCACAGAACTGTATATTGACTAAAATAGTATTAATAAATAAATCTACTTGGATTAAAATTAGAAAGTTCTTCTTATTTTCACCTAGAATATAGCGGGAAAGATCCAACGAATTTTATACTCATAGATGAAGTCGGTAATGTAGGGAGCATAGCGTGTCTTTATCTTCTTACTTTTGAAGCGATTTGTTGTTAAACAAGGATTAACCTAGTTTTTGGTTCTTAGAAATGTTTAGTAGATTTTTGTAAATAGTGTTTAAACCCTGAATGTCCGTTTTTTCATTTAAGTTTTGCACGTTTTCGTTTATATAACACATTTCAAGGAATGTGCGTTTATACGTGTTGTGATGGGAGGCCAAAATCGATGCATCTTCGAACTTAGGCACGTGATTCGTGGATTTCAAATGTTTGCTTAGAGCACAGCATTGAGGTTTACATTTCTTCATATCTTACTAAGTTTTAATAAGAATAAATTGTAATGTTAATAAAGTGATTTTATATAAAAGCTCGTGTCTCTCTTTGTGTAAATAAACCGGCTGGTCCCAAACAAACAGCAGCGGTGGGATATTTTTCAAAATTGCAGTGCCTAAAGTATGGTCATAGTTCAAAGATATTACAATTTAGTGGTGTAAAATTGTTTAAAGTGAACAGAAGTGACTTATTTGGTGTAAAATAAGTGATGTACTGTGTAACTTGTGAGTTAAACAAAACAGAAACTGTGTTTTGAGTATGTGAAACGGGACAATACAGTGAAAGTGAAAGCCTTATAGTGTATTTGATGTGTTAAACATAGTTTTGGACTTCAGTGGACTACAGAAGGACCTGTAAGAACATTAAATTTGTTGTATTACAGTGCGTAATAAACAAAGAAATCGTAAAACCTACGGCGCGGTGTAACGCTGTTCGATGCGAGTGCAATAAGGTCGTGTTTCGCTGGTTGTGTTACCGAGACGCGGGAAGCCCGAGCGCGGGAAGCCGGAGTTGCGTGAACGAGTTGCGCCATACTGAATTGCCAGAGACGGATTCAGGAACATTTAATTTTGTAATATTTTTGTGAATTTCGAAATTTTCATTGGAAAATGGATTCGCGACGTGGATTGAAGAAAGAAATTGGACTAACTTCATTTATGGAAGGTAGTGAAGGACTAGAAAGCATGAATTTACCGGAATTTGGAAGTGAAGTGGGACTCTTTGTGTAAATAAACCGGCTGGTCCCCAACATATATATATATATATATATATATATATACAGTATGTAGTGTTGCTACTTGCAAATCTAACTCTGTGAAAGCTAAAAAAAGTGGAGAACAAATATCTTTTTTCGCGTTTCCAAGGGATAGAAAAATTAAAAATGAATGGATACAAAGATGCCACAGAAAGGATCGTTTTGACCCAGAAAACATGAAAATTTGTAGTAAACATTTTAAACCTGATGATTTTGAAGATGCTATAAAAGCCAAAGTGCTGAACATTTTACCGAAAAGGTTAAAAATTACAGGTAATAATTAAATTTATTTAATAAAGCTTTATATATAATTAAACTATTATTTTCAGCTATACCTACAATAAATTTGTTACCAAATTTGTTGGAAAAACAATCTGACACTAATGTGACAGAAAGAGAAAATCATGCTATTGTTAAACAATGACAAGAAACAGTCGCAGAACTTAGCACTTCATCATTCCGAACTCAAGATGTATTTACTTAATTCACCGCAACTGAAAACATATCTTCGACAAGCAGTGAACCTGACCCTTATCATAAATTAGAAGTAAAATATTATTCTCTCTTGGAGTAATGTGAGAGTCTTAGGAAAAAATTAGTAGAAAAAGAAAATAATTCTGTTCTTCAACATCAACAAATATTGGAGTTACAAAATTTACATAGTAATTGTGACATTAACATTGAAGCTAAAGTAAAAGAAGTATTGAAAGGTTTTCTCACAGATAAACAAATTGAAATTGTAATGAAAAAAAAACGAAGAGTTAGATGGAACAGTGAAGAAATTTCTATGGCATTTACACTTAGATATTTTAGTAAACGTGCATATATTTATATGCGTGAAAAACTTAAATATCCATTACCGGGTATTTCTACATTGCAACGTTGGGCAAGCACAATAAACTTAAAAAGCGGGATTCTTAAGGATATTATAAATATTATGGATATATGTGGAAAATCTAAAACGAATATTCAGAGAGTCACTGTCATATCGTTTGATGAAGTGAAAGTGTTTTCCACTATGAATACGACACAAAAGAAGATGAAATAGTTGGTCCATATAATTATATGCAAGTAGTCATGGCAAAAGGGCTTTTTGACCAATGCAAACAACCCGTATACATTGGTTTTGACAAAAAATTAACGAAAACATTACTTGATGAAGTAGTTATGGAACTGCATAAAATAAACTATACTGTAGTGGCCTGCGTATCAGACTGTGGAGGTTCAATATAGGTCTCTGGAAACAATTGGATATAAGTATAAATAAAACTTATTGTTTTCATCCAATCACAAATGAAAACATATTTTTCTTTGCAGACGTACCTCATCTTTTGAAGTTGTTGAGAAATTGGTTTATAGATACTGGGTTTTGTTTACAACATGGAACAATTCTAACAAAAGAGCCTCTTAAAGCTCTCATAGAATACAAGAGTGGAGAAATAACTTCACTCCACAAATTGAGCCCTTTACATTTAAATTGTGAAAAAGCGCAGAGGCAGAACGTAACATTAGATGTTCAAGTTTTCTCACATACTACTGCCACAGCCCTGCAACGATATTTGCCTGGAGAGGATAAGCAAATGGCGCGAGATTTAGCAAAATTTACTGAATTAGTAAATCAATGGTTTGATTTATTTAATTCATACATTCCATTTCCTTCAGTGTTTTTTTCTTCTCGGATTTACGACCCGAAAATACAGTGTTATTTACCCGCGTTTGTCAGCCTTACAACCTGACGAATAAAATGTGCAACTTATAAACTGTGTGTGAAACCCAGATCAGCTGATATCTTCTACCGAAAAGATATCCATCTCCAAAGAAGATCCAGAATCCAGCTCCAAACAGTCAAACTTCAAGTGTCAAACACATTGTTTAATTTATCTGCAAACATTCCGTTTTGTAGTTTATGTTTTTTATGAGAATATTGTTATTCTAGAGTAAGTTCATTCCGAACTTACTTCATTTCCAGTTTTCAGTTTATAATTGTTGTTTAATTCTTTAGTCTAGCCTTCTGCTAATATAATTTAGTAACAATAATCATATGCAAAATTGTTAATTTACGAATATTATTGTTCCAATATTCAATTTATTGTAGTTGTATTTACAGGTGCCATCAGCTGATTTTTTCTTTAATTGTTAGTGCAATATTACCATTTATTTGTTCAATATTAACTACTAGTTTTTAATTAATATTGCACTAAAGGTTGGTTTACACTATTACACTTTTATGTTCATATTTCTAGTGTTAGTTATAAGATTTGTACTGAAATATTATTGTATCGTGTCCGACCAAGTACACTGGCCATTTAACATCGCACCATATCTTGCCAGGTGTACTTTACTCCAGTGAGTTGAATCCACGAATTTTTGTTAGGTACGCCATCGGTAGCGTATCAAGATCACCGAGGGAATACATCGAGTATCGACTCCACCTTACACCTTATTTGTGGGCCTGGATTTTACCCCTTCTTTCCCCAGCGAGGACTAACTAATCCCTATGTGCTAGTCTCCTAGAACGGCCCCCAGGAGCAGAAGAGTTAAAATCCCCCTCTCTCCTTGAGGTCGAACCGCGACTACTCAACTCACTGCGCGTACGTGTACTCGATACAATATACCACTCCATTTACCGCGCGCTGCGCTACCACACTTTACTGCACCAGGCGATTGGTCCTTCGAGTATAAATCATCGACCTGTGTAGCTCTGTCGTGACCTGCGGTTACGACCAACCGTAGGCGGGCGCTACAAATATATTAATTATATTTGTTGCAAATATTGGCCCATCAGCTGAAATCAGACTTATATGTATCAGATATTTTACTTTTTTGGTGATGTTTGATATTTCAAATGTTCGATTTATTGCAAATATTTGCAAATACTTTTTTTCTTTGTAAAGGTTGCTGACATCTGAACTATTCTATTTATGTACCTATTATATGATTATGTATGTTAGATTATTATTATTATATATGTACGAGTGACAATAAAAAGCTCAATTTTATATTATGTGTTTCTCTATAACCCCTTTTTAATATTAAACATGTATACATTTTCGTTTTATATAAAATTTTATTACAACTTCGAATTATATTAAAATTTTATGTAAAACGAAAATGTATTCATGTTTTATCAATTGTAATTATTTTGAAATAATAAATATTAGCACATTATTATTTCGCGGTTTCATTCAATATTAGTACATGGTGGATCTCTAGTCAGCGTTAGTTACGCTGAACAAAATTTTTACACAGATGGCACTTCTGTTTAATGTTCTGTGATAAAGTCTAATCTATTGTTCACACCATAAAACATATGAAGTTGTCACTTAGTTCTCTTTTATGCAATGAACACGCACAGCAAAGTGATTATGATAACATCAATAACACTAGTTCTACTAACCAGTGTTTGTGACAGCATTCTCCAATTCATCTTCAAATTCATTGGTGTTTACAGGCTCAGGCTTGATGTAAACCTGCTCGATGTTGGTATTACCATGGTATGCGAGGTCTGTAACTTCATTTTTGATTCCTGCAATAAACAAACTATTGTCAAACAATTGATTATTATAAATTTAACTAAATAAACATTTCTGTAATTTTCCTGATCAGTGTGAGCCAGTATAAATAACAGTATTAAGTGTTAATGATAAATGTGATTATTACTGACCATTCACCCATTCAGTAGTCACTTCCTGTTCGTCAGTCACTTTATATTCTGTCTTAATATAAATCTCTTCTTTTATAATATCACTCTCTATGATATTATTCATTTTTCAAAAAAGAACTCTTCTTGCCTTTTTGATACTTCAAATTCATTAAAATTACTCCTACCATGGCCAGCTCGCTTTATAAACTTCAGCATGTAACAATCCGTGCGGAGCACTGTATGTGTCCAAAGGCGCCTACAGATGGTGTGCTATCGTTCGAAATAGGTAAGTTAAAGACTTTTGGGGTCTATTTGTGTGGGTAAATATTGACCTATTCTTGGAACTAGTCGGTACTTAAAGCTTGGTGATAAGTGGGAGCTGTGTACTTACAGCTGGTCAAGTAATATAAATTTGGGACGTCTGTGAGTCCATCCGTCCTCTGGGTTGTATTGAAGCGCTTCTCTGATGGTAGGATTGGTGTGTGTGGAGGCCGCGTTTAAAAACTTAACGGCTGCCGATTTAATGTAGTTCTCGACTGTTGGGATGTCGAGGTCTTCATGGATGCTGGTGTTTCTTATATACCACGGAGCGTCGAGAGTTTGTCTAAGACAAATATTCTGGATGGCTTGCAGGGTCTGGATAGACGTCTTGTTGAGGCCATATGCCCAGATGGGGGATGCATACGTGAATATAGAACGGATTATGGATTTGTATATTCTTAGTTTGTTGGCTTGGCTCAGGAAACTTTTCCTGTTGAAAAGTAGGAAAAACATGGCTTTGGATTTTGCTACTTTTGATTTTACGTATTTGGTGTGAGCTGACCAGTTTAATCTTCTGTCCAGCGTGACACCAAGATATTTTACCGTTTTAGCCCATGGAACTTGCTGGTTGCAGATGTTTATGTGGCCTTCGGTCTTGTAGCCGCTTCTGGATATCAGCATAGCGGTGCTCTTGGCTCCATTCAGCTTGATGCGCCATTTGGTGAACCATTCTTCCAGATCGTCGCTGGCTTCTTGGAGAATTGCGGTTACTCTCGCTGATACTCGCACGGGTGAGGACGGCAGTATCATCGGCGTATGTACAGATGGTTGTATATTTGGTGCGTGGGATGTCGTGGGTGAAAATTTTATGTAGTAGAGGCGAAAGCAGGGATCCTTGTGGAACCCCGGCTGTGATGTGCTTGTACGAAGAGAGTGAGGTGCCGATTTTTACACGAAACGTGCGATTCTCCAAATAGGAGTGAATTGCCATCACGAGATCTGGCGGGATCTTCAGTTTGATAAGTTTGTAAAGTAGCCCTTCATGCCAAATTTTGTCGAAAGCTTTGCTGATATCCAGAAATAGTGCGCCTGTGTGGAGCTTCCAGTTAAAACTGTAAGTGGCGTGTTCAACTACTCTCAACAATTGATGACATGTGCTGTGGTTCGATCTAAAGCCATGTTGTTCGTCCGGAATTGCGTTTACTTGTTCTATTTCGGGTTGAAGTCTTTTGAGGAGGATTTTTTCATAGACTTTACCTAAGCAGGATAGAAGGCTTATTGGTCTATAATTTTGTGGGAAGGTGCGATTGGCTCCAGGTTTGGGGAACATTACCACATCTGCTTGCTGCCATTGAGAGGGAAGTGCTGAGTCTAAGGGCGGCGTTAAAAATGTTGGTAAGAGCCACCGTGGCCTTTCGCTCGAGGTGACGGAGAGCGAAGTTTGGAATGTTGTCTGGGCCAGCTGCCTTCCTGACGTTAAGATGTTAAGAATCTCCTCGACTGATTTTGGTGATATAAAGTAGGGTTCGGAATCGGGTTGGGTTGGGTTATTCTCAAGTAAAAAGTTGCTGACTACTGCACTGACCCGGTCTATGTGGTCTTCATCAGTATCGAGGAAGTTTGGACTGCATTGGAGTTCGAGACTATTGGCAAATGCTTCTGCTTTGTTTTCATCGCAGAAGGCCATACCATTTTCACCATGAATTGGCATGTTGGTTTTCTTCTTTCTGATGCAGCGAGCAAACTTCCATAGGGAGTTGTCATCTGGAGTCAGGTTTTCTAGTCTTTTCTCCCATTGCTTGTTTTTTATTTCGGTCAGGGCTTCTTTTACTTGGCGCGCTGCCCTGTTCATGGCGTTACAACTGGCTGGATCGTTGTACCGTTGCCATTGTCTTCGGGCTTGTCTCCTGATGAGAATGAGTTCTTCAATCTCGCTGGGCAGCCTTTGGTAGACGAGCTTCTTTTTATAAGTAACTGTGGCCGCATTCATGGAGTTGTGCAGTGCATTGGTGTATGAATCTACTTCTCTTTCGAGGTCTGGTATGTTGTTAATTGGAGAATTTGGCTTGGCGACGGCTTCCAGAAACTCCGAGAAGGCAGCCCAGGTGACTCGTTTGCATACGATATCTGACGTGCTGTCAGTGGATCCGTTTATGTGAACTATTAAGGGATTATGGTCAGAGTTTAGATCATTAACTGCATAGATATCCGTTGGAGCGCTTAGGTTCTTGATGAGGCAAGAGTCGAGGACGTCGCCTTTGCCGGTGAACATGTTGTAGTGTGTTGGCTCAGCAGAGGCGATAACTGCTATACCGGTCTTATCGGCGTATCGCGGAGTCGTCTGCCGTTTGCGTTGGTGACTCGACTATTCCAGGACGCATGTTTGCAGTTAAGATCTCTCGCAATAATTGTTGGCCCTTTGTACGCAAAGAACAGGTCTAGGTCTGTGACAAGAAGCTTTTTCTTCGGTTGCTTGTAGGCAGCTGAAATTTTAATTTTTTCAAACGAAGTCCTGGTGATGATGGTGTTAGCTTCGAGGTTTAGTTAGACTTGAGTGTTGATCTCGAAGTGATCTATAGAGTCACGAATGTAAATGGCTGTTCCACCTCCGTCGGTCAGTCGGTCTTGTCGGTAGATGTTGAAATGTTTGATTTTAAGGCAGAGTGAGCCTGGTTAGTGCATAGTTTCGTTGACTAAAATGATATCTAGTTTATGTCTGTGGATGAAGACTTCCAAGTCATATTTCTTCGGTCGAATGCGAGGTTGAGCGAAGGTGGTGTAGAGCGTCGTTTGTTATGCATGTTGGGTTAGTAGGAATTTTAGTGATAAGTCTGGTCAGGGCTTCCATCATTCAGGGGGCTCCCATGAAGTCTTGTAAAAAGGATTTTACTTTTTCCCATAAGGTGGCAGCGAGTTTGGTGAACATCTCTTAGAAGAAGTCACCAACTCCTTGTGTTTGATTGAGTTCAGGTGTGGAATCTCTGGAGGCTCGGTTTGATGCAGCAGCTTGATTGAAGACGGCGTGGGTTGCGGCTGTTTGATTATGGGTGGTGGATCTGGTTCTGGTTCCCGGTGGGTTTGGACCAGATTGGCCGGTAGAGGATGATGATGGACCTGGTGTTGGTCTAGTGGGCCTTCCTTTGTCTGCGGCTACAGCGCTGTAGCTGATGGCAGAGGTGCCTGTAGCGGATGTAGGGGATCTCGTAGCTTCGGGTTGGTTATGAGTATTTAGTGGTTGTGACTGTTTGTTGTGAAGAGCTGGAATCTGATTTTGGTCGGTCGGTGCAATGTTGCAGGATATAACATTGTGGTTTTCGGCGCATCTGATGCATTTCATGATGGCCTGGCAGGAGGAGCTAGTGTAACCAAATAGTTGGCAATTAAAGCATTACCTGACTACATTTCTGGCCCGTTTTTTTTTTTTTTTTTTTATAGGCCAACGGAGATTCTCGTCTCTCAAATGAAGGTCCCGTCTTCATTTTAGTGTCTTCTATCACCGGGAAGCCTCTGTGAGTTAGTTCTGCATGGATCTCGGAGGTACTAATACCGGAAGGTAGACCTCGGATAACAGCTCGGATACCTCAGAACAAGCCAACTGAGGTAGAGCATATACATGGTGTTCCACCTTATTGACTCTCAGCCAAGTAGCCAAGGCGCGGTGGTCTTCTGGCATTTCAGGGGAGACATGGATGCCGTCGAATCTGTTCTCCGCTCTGGTGAACCTGAGTTTAGCGGCTAAGATGGAGCCAGAGAAACTCGTCCATTTGGATTTGTCATGAACGGTGATGGTGGACATTTTAGGGTTGGAAGCTGGAGCAACTGTCGGTTGACTGGAGGGATCAGTGGAAGGCAGCTGGCTGGTGTCTCTTGACGTTTGCCACTTGTTTTTCTTGGTCGTGGTTTTTTGTTTGCTTCGGTGATGGTATTGGATGTAGATGGTTGTTTTGCTGTTTCTTGGGACAGTGTTTGCTGAGTTTCAGTGATGTCTGGTTCGATCTCGAGTGGTTCGAAGCGATTGTTTGTCTCGAGCTTGAGTGATTTTGTGTGTGAAGAGCTTTTGGCCTGGCGGGGTTGCTTGGGTTATTGGAAGTCCGCGTTGTCGGAGCTGTCCCCATGGTGCCGTCAGTGTTGAATTCGGCATCGGTGGTGTAATTCGTGTCAGTGGCATAGTTGGCGTTAGAAGCGCAGCTATTGTCAATTGTACGAACTGCTTCTGTAGCGGATTGAGAGGAATTTGATTGGCTCCTAGCTTTGATTTTGGCTATTTCTTCCTTTAAATTGTTCATGCAGCGGAGATAAGCTGCAGTATGGTCTGGGTTGTTATAGTCGAGTTGAAGAGAAGAATCGACTTCTCTGAAGTCGGGCCATTGCTGATGGTCGTCGAAGTTCATGTTGATGAAGATGGTAGGCGAAGCCTACTCACGTGGCCTCAATAATGGGGTGGATTGCCTCTTACCTTCAGTTCGGGATCGATTCCAGCTAACGGGCCTGGCTTGGCCGTAACTGGCTCGGGAGCCTCACTTTGAACGGGGGCCGAACTTTGTCCAGGTCCAATAGAGGTTCGGAGGCCGCAAATTGAATCGCGGGTAGCAAAAAGGCTCGCAGGCCGCCAAATGGCGTGCGGGCCACAGAATGGCACGCGGGCCGTAAAATTGGCTCGCGGGTCGCAAGACGCCACGGGGGACGCACTAGGCCCCGGAGCAGCACCCCGCTCGCGGACCGCACTTGAATTGAGGACTAGAGAGTTACCCTGAAACCATAAGGGTAACTCACTATAATGTTTAAAAACGCTAGGCACTGTTGTGTCTCTAGATTTGGAAAACAAAGCACTGTGACGTCACTTCACTTCACTTCACTTTGGTAACTAAGGAAACAAAGGAAAACTTTGAACACTTTAATTAAATAATAATAATAATAATAATAATAATAATTTATTTTGCTCAGTTGATCATTACAATATATGAGAAGTCAATAACTTAAAATACAGGTCTAAAATACTTATAAAAAAATTATTATTACAGTCATAAAATCATTTAAAGAAACATTAATTAATATACTGTCATTAGAAAAACAAAATTAAATTAAATTAAAATAAAATTAAAAATAATTAAAATAGTACAATAGTCAATACATTAAAATAAATTTAAATAAATGAACGGTAAAATTAATAAAAATTTACTGGCAAAAGTGTGTAATTTAAGAATAAATAAATAAATTAATCAATGTTATCTTCTTACAAACATCTTAATTTTAGGATAACACATTAAAATAAATTATAAAATACCCTAACAACGAAATATTGAAATACAACATATACATAAAATTATAAATTCATTGATCAAGATCTGATGCTACCATTGAAAAAATTCACAGATTTTTAATTATATTCAAAAATTCTTCAACCGAATAAACAGACCCACCCAGTAAGATATTTTTAATTTTCATTTTGAAATTTAAAATTGTTGGTATATTCTTTATATCGGAAGGTAAAAGGTTAAATAATTTTAAACCCACAGTTTCATAGGAGTTTTGAGTCAAAACATATCTATTCGGTGGCAGTCTGTAATCTTGCCTCCTTCTAGTATCATGATTATGATAATGAGCATTTTTAACAAATTTAGATTGATTTATAAATATATGCATTAATATTTCAAGAATATAAATACCTGGCACTGTTAATACTGCTAGTGACTTAAAAACTGACTAAAAAACTGACAAAATAAAGGTGTCTGCATTAATATTGGACCATTGCAAAATAATTTCAAAGATATTATTAAAAACTGACCTGCAAGATTCGTATGATTTTAAGTTTGCTATACATCTAATTATTTTTTTTTGAACGATGAATACGTCTTTTATTTGCTAGAAGATCCCCAATAGCATATTCCGTATTTCAGCCTGCTAAATACTTGGCCATAGTAAAAAGTCATTATTATGTTATGATCTACTAGATATTTTAAATTACGAATTTGAAAATAGGTGGTGTTTAATTTAGCGATTAACTGTGCACAGTGTTGCTTCCAGGTTAAATGTTGGTCGATGTGTAAACCTAGAAATTTCACGCAGGATTCACACTTTACTTGATTGTTATTTAAATTAATTTCTAAGTCAGGGGTAGCACCATTATTTGCATTACAAAACATCATAAAGTTAGTTTTATTTAAGTTCAGGAATAGTCTGTTACAGCAAAACCAGTCATTAATTTCCTGAATTAAGACCGTCATCTGCGCTTGCAATTCTAATTTTGTTTTTGCTGAGATAACCACTGATGTATCATCTGCAAACATCGTTATAAGATAATTCAACAGAATGGTTATATCATTAATAAATAATAGAAATAATATAGGTCCCAGGATTGAACCCTGTGGTACACCAATGCAGACAGGTAGCAATTTTGATTTTATTTCTAAAATATTACCACATTGGTCTTTAAAATGCATTTGCACAAATTGATGTCTATTTGTAAGAAAGGAAGTGAACCACATGGCTACTACGCCTCGAATACCGTAACGGTCAAGTTTATCTTTATAAAGAGAATTGAATGCACCACACAATCAAATGCCCTACTTAAGTCACAAAATACACCAATTGGTATTTCACCTTTGTCTAAAGATTTTATTACTGCTGTTAGAGTTTAGATTTGAATTTTTATACAAAACAAAATGTACTTAAGTATTCAAGCGCATGCGCCACTATTGTGATACGAGAGTCGTAATGTGCAAGTTAAAGCAAGCAGTTGTGAAATGTATTTTTCTACAATAAATCAAATTGTTTTTTGAATCAACGAGAAAAGAGCATATTTATTACCACACTTTACATGGTCCTTCGAACACGGATATATTTCAGTAAAAATCATAGTGTTTAATCATAATCAAACAGTGTGAAAGTGCATTCAAGAATCCAAACAAAACAAAATCACAAGGCGATCCAACATGGCTTCGTGACGTCCCAGCGTAGGGATACATCACAGGCGTAGGGATACATCACAGCGTAGAGATTACATACATCACAGGCGTAGGAATACATTCAGCAACTGTCAACAGGTTAGTGAACTCTCCGATATTCTATTTCTATTCCTTTTTTTCCATAACAATATTGCATATTAAATAATAAATAAATAATTTAAGACATCAAAACTAATTACAATTAACATAATATTCAAATAATAACAAAATATTTTAAAACAAAGGATTTAAAACGTAATATTTCCATAATTAGATTAAATTTAAAAAAATTAAAAATAACATGGCCGAGTTAAAAACATTAATTAGAAAACGCGGAGCTCTTAAGGCTAAATTAACATATTTTAAAAAATATCTTGACGATATTAAAAATATAACTTCAGAATTAAAAGATACTGAATTAATAGAGTTAGAACAACGATTGCAATCTGCAATTGAATTAAAGGCTCAGTACAACGATATTCAGATGGAAATAGAAATATCAGCGGCAGAGGGAGAATTAGAAGGGCATCACCTTGAAGGTCTAGCCTTTGAAGATAATTATTTCAAAGTTACTTCCGCAGCACGGTTCATAATAAAACAGAATAAAAAGCTAGATAATCAAGACTCAGATGCTGATTTAACAGACATTAAACTGCCAAAAATCAATTTACCTATATTTCATGGCGTTTATGATCAGTGGATCACGTTCAGAGACACATTCACGTCCATTATACATAAAAATAATAAACTTTCAAGCATTCAAAAGTTTCATTATTTAAAATCGGCACTACGTTCAGGTGCAAGTCAAGTGATAGAATCATTAGAGGTTTCCAGTGAAAACTATGAAAATGCATGGACGTTATTAAAGGAACGTTTTGAAAATAAAAGGTTGATTGTGCAAGGTCACGTGCAAGCATTGTTTGAATTAAACCCTGTTCAAAAAGAATCATCCGCAAAACTGCGACAGTTATGTGACAGTGTACTAAAACACATGCGAGCACTAGATGCTCTAATCAAACCCGAAAACACCGTAAACGCAATAATGATACATTTATTAAGTTCAAAATTAGACCCAATAACAAACAGAGAATGGGAGGCTTCAAACAAGTCAGATCAACCACAAACGATACAAGAACTCACAGATTTTTTAGCCCAACGTTGTCAATGGTTAGAATCTTTAGAGTCCAGAAAGACAAAGTCTTCAGTTGTTACACCAATAAAGTCTAACAAACTTCAAGCTAATGTTTCTACATTTCAACCATCAGCATGCCCGGTATACAAGGATGAGCACTTCATTTATAGATGTCCAACCTTTCTAAAGTATTCAACTGCAGAACGGTTACAACACACAAAGCGTTTAAAACTATGTTTAAATTGCCTTAAACCAAATCATTTACAAAATCTATGTAGATCGTCAACTTGCAAACATTGTGCTGGCAGACACAACACTCTGTTACATCAAGACAAGTCCCAAGCACAAAAAGGTGAGCAAGGTCCAGAAACAGCGGCAACACATGCACCCAGTGCTGTGACCTCGCTCACAGCCAATCACAACACTTATGTTATGCTATCAACAGCAAATGTACTAGTTAAAGACTCAAAGGGAAGTTTCCAGCAATGCAGGGCACTTCTAGATTCTGGGTCTCAATCACAATTTGTCACATCAAGCTTGTGCAAAAGGTTAGGATTGCAATGCAAAAAGATCGACATGCCAGTTTCAGGCATTGGTGAAAAACTCACAACCATCACAGAACAAACTGATTTAAAAATAAAATCAATTTTTAACGGATTTCAAGCAACAATGAGTTGTCTAGTATTACCCAGGATAATAGAGTCAACTCCGACTTTCAAAATCAACACAGCATCTTTTGAAATACCAAAATCAATCAAATTGGCTGATCCATTATTTCATGAGCCCAAACCGATTGATTTACTAATTGGAGCAGAATGGTTCTACTCACTACTATGTGTAGGTCAAATCAAAATTTCAAACAAAAACTCTATCTTACAGAAGACCAAACTTGGATGGATAGTATCTGGTCCAGTAACAGGTCAGCATACAGTACAAGAGCAATCTCTCTGTTGCTTCCATACACCAAACGAAGGTTCTCTTAACAATGAAATCGAACGTTTCTGGAAACAAGAAGAAACACAAAGCAAGACACATTATACAAAAGAAGAGCAAGAGTGTGAGAGTCACTTTAAAAATACATTCACACGAGAATCAGATGGACGATATGTCGTAAGTTTGCCTACCAAAGTCAACACTGAATTAGGTGATTCGTACGAGATGGCACATAAACGATTACTATCTCTTGAACGAAGCCTTCAACGTAACCCACATTTGCGCAGAAACTATAATGAGTTTATGAATGAATATGAGCAGCTGGGTCACATGTCACGAGATGAAGCAACAAACGCAGCTTCGTCATATTTTCTTCCACACCACGCAGTCATCAAAGAGACGAGTACTACAACAAAGGTAAGAGTTGTATTTGATGGCTCTGCCAAAACAACTAATGGGAAATCTTTAAACGACATCCTGTTAGTGGGTCCTACAATTCAAGATGACCTCATCTCCATTATTATCAGATTTCGTACTCACAGGTTTGCTCTCACAGCAGATATCGAAAAAATGTATCGGCAAATAAATGTCAAGGTTGCAGATCAACAATTACAAAAAATCTTGTGGCGAAGCGAACCCCAAGAACCCATTCAAATATTTTCGTTAAAAACCGTCACATATGGCACATCATCTGCACCGTTTCTTGCCGTCAGAACTTTAAACCAACTAGCTATTGATGAAGGTATTAATGAGTACCAAGAAGCATCCAACATAATTCAATCAGATTTCTACGTAGATGATTTAATTACAGGAGCTTCTACAATAGAAACAGCTATTCAATTACAAAAAAGCATAACAAACATCTTAGCAAAGGGTAAGATGAATATTAGAAAATGGAATTCCAACAGTCAAGAAATTCTAAATGCCGTTGAACAACAAGATATACAAGATGTCTTCAGTATTGATAAACGGAATGTTCAGAAAACATTAGGTCTATACTGGAACTCGTCTACAGATGAATTTTCGTATTCTGTTAAATCTAAGGAAATTGTAACTGTAACAAAACGCACCATATTATCAGCCATTGCACAAATTTATGATCCACTAGGTTTAATTGGCCCAATATTAATTCTTGCAAAATTAGTAATGCAGAAACTATGGCAAGTCAATTTGAATTGGGATGAATCAGTACCATTGTCAATTCACACATTGTGGTCAGAAGTTTACAACAATCTAGATCAACTGAATCAACTAAAAATTCCGAGATACATCAATCCTGATAATATTAATAATCCATGTGACTTGCACGGATTTTCCGATGCGTCCGAGAAGGCATATGGAGCGTGTGTCTACGTAAGATATTATCATCAAGGACACGGAACAGTAGCACTACTTTGCTCAAAGGCAAGAGTCGCGCCACTAAAAACAGTAAACCTACCAAGACTTGAACTCTGTGGAGCTTTGTTATTAACAGAATTAATGTCTAAGGTTTTACAAATCATTCGGATCAAGATAGCAAATATTTATTGTTGGACCGATTCGACAATAGTCTTGTCATGGATTGTCAAAGAGCCATGCCATCTCAAAACATACGTTGCAAACAGGATCTCAGAAATCCAAGGTCTACTTCCTAATGCAATTTGGAAACACGTACCAACAACTTCCAACCCTGCAGACATCATATCCCGTGGAATGACGCCAGGAGAGTTAATAAACTGTTCAATATGGTGGTCAGGACCACAGTGGCTATTAGAACCAGAAACCGAATGGCCAAGGACAAGTATCATGACCAAGGAAGATCAAGAAACCATTGATTTGGAAACTAAAACAATATCTCTCGTCACAGCACTAACAGATGAACCTGAATTTTTGACAAGATATTCATCATTCAGTAAACTACAACGAATTATGGCATTTTGTCTACGTTTCATTGAACGAATCAAATCGAAGAAAAAACCAACAAATAAACACTTGACTGTAAGTGAGTTAAAAAACGCAACAAATAAAATCCTACTTATAATTCAACGAAAACATTTTAACCAGGAAATCAAGGAATTAAGAGGAAAAGGATTGGTTTCTACAAAGAGTAAACTTCATGCCTTAAATCCGTTTTTAGACACAAACGGTCTAATTCGTGTTGGAGGCAGATTGGGACAATCATGGCTGTCAACGGATCAAAAGCATCCAGTTGTACTTCCAGAAAAGCATCACGTAACAACTCTAATAATGCATGAAGTACACATTGTCAGACTTCATTGCGGAGCACAAGCACTACTTTCTTATGTCCGATTAAAATACTGGCCAATTTCTGGCAAAAACCTAGCCAAGAAATTAGTGAGAACATGTATTACTTGCTTTAAATGCAAACCACATTCAACAGAACACATGATGGGACATTTACCGTCAGCAAGAACAAGCATTCCGATAAAACCATTCCACAAATGTGGAGTTGATTACTGCGGACCTTTCCAAATTCTTCAGCACCGAGGGCGAGGACGCATCAAATCAACCAAGGGTTATATAGCAATATTTATTTGTTTTGCATCAAAGGCCGTCCATTTGGAGTTGGTAACAGATCTTACAGCAGAAGCATTTCTAGCTGTACTCAGAAGATTCACATCCCGACGAGGCTTACCGTCAGATATATATTCAGACAATGGAACCAATTTTGTAAGGGCCAATCGAGAACTACAAGAACTTTTCACAATACTCTCTGAAAATCATGATCATATAACAGTTGAATTAGCTAAACAACAAATAAAATGGCATTTCATACCACCAAGGTCACCTCATTTCGGTGGTCTTTGGGAAGCTGCCGTCAAATCTACTAAATATCATTTTAATCGTGTAGCTAAAAACATAAATTTAACATACGAAGAATTTAATACATTAATAATTCAAATCGAAGCAGTCTTAAATTCGAGACCACTAACCCCATTGTCCGAAGACCCAAATGTCTCAATGTCCTTACTCCTGCCCATTTCCTTATCGGAGATTCACTTTTAGCTCCAATGGAACCGATCGACGAGGACACCTCATCCCGATTGTCAGTGAAATGGCAACATATTCAAAGACTCAAACAGCATTTTTGGCAACGATGGTCCCGTGAATACTTGCATCAACTACAGCAACGTACCAAATGGTCAAGAGAATACAGCAATGTCAAAATTGGATCACTCGTACTACTCATCGAGGACAGCACACCACCCCAACGATGGCCAGTGGGAAGAATAATCGAACTTTTTCCTGGTGACGATAACATAGTGCGGTGTGTTAGTGTAAAAACTGCCACAGGTGTTTACAAACGTGCAGTGCGCAAAGTAGCTGTGCTACCAATAGACATATAAGGACACTAAGTTCAAAACTGATGACATGACCATACAATGTTAAATTTTATAATTGTTTATCTTTGTATGTATTATCATAATTTGAAAGACCGCAAGTCATTTCAAGGCGGGCGGAATGTTAGAGTTTAGATTTGAATTTTTATACAAAACAAAATGTACTTAAGTATTCAAGCGCATGCGCCACTATTGTGATACGAGAGTCGTAATGTGCAAGTTAAAGCAAGCAGTTGTGAAATGTATTTTTCTACAATAAATCAAATTGTTTTTTGAATCAACGAGAAAAGAGCATATTTATTACCACACTTTACAACTGCCGTCAAGAAGGAGTCAATTGCAGTCATTGTAGATCGACGAGCTCTAAAACCATGTTGACAGTTACTAAGTATATTATGCTTTTCTAAGTGACCGAGGAGACGATTTAACATACAATTTTCAAAAATTTTTGAAAAGCTCGATGTTAATGATATCGGCCTGTAATTGGATGCATCACTTGTTAAATACTTTTTGTGCACGGGGATCACTTTGGCCGATTTTAAGGTTTCCGGAAACTTACCTTCACTAAATGACCGATTGATTAGATAAGTTAACGGAGCCGCTATCACATGTGGTATTTTACGCAACAAGCTACATGGTACTTGATCAGGGCCAGACGAATTTTTATTTTTTAAATTCCTAATTATGGATACCATTTCATCTTCTGAAAAAGGAAATGCAAACATAGTACTTTGAACACTAATATGTGCTGAAGTATTAAAACATGAGGTGTTATTTGTAATTTTTGCTGCTGCTTCGTATGGTGCGTCTATAAAATACTGATTGAAGGTATTGACTACATCTTCCGGTTTGGAAACTGTTTCGCTGTTGTATTGTAACTGAAGGTTATAACTTTTATTAATATCACTGCTTTGATTGTTATATTTGGATATTAATTTCCAGATAGTACGACTCTGATTGGTGGAATTCATTACTTCATTATTATTAGATTCAATTTTAGTTTTTTTAATCAAACACTTATGCTTATTCTTTATTGCAAGATATTTGTTACGGAGTAATGGATAATGGTTTTGAAGAATATACCAACTTCTAACGTCGCTACTTGATTTTATTATTTCGGGATTTACCCATGGTTTACAATTTTGTCTTACTTTAATTTTCTTTAATGGGAACTGTGAATTAAAATGTAACATGAATGTACTATAGAAGTGATTAAATGCGTTGTTATAATTTTTAAATGAATGTAATATGTCCCAATCTTCAGTACTTAGAGATTGTTCGAATTTAGCGATAGAATTTTCGTTAAATTTCCTTATTATTTTTGTGGGATTAGAATCAATTTGTGATTGTATATTTAATTTGGCAACTACATAATCATGATCTGAAACTATACACGGCAGTACCTCACACTGTGTCTGATTGAAATTACTATATAAGTTATCGAGTATTGCATTTTTCCTAGTAGGCTTATCAACATAACAATGTGAATTGAATGATAGCATCAGGTTATTTATTTCGTTAACATTTTCATTTTCATATTCATAGTGAACATTAAAATCACTAGCGAGAGTTTTTTACTAAAACATGAATCTAAAGCTTTTTGTAGTTTATTAATAAAATGTAGGTAATCTCCGTCTGGAGATCTATAGCAGACAATAAGTAAAATGTTATAACGTAAAATGTTATAAATCATTGGTAATTATTCGGTAATTGTTCAATGAAAAAGTAAAAGTGTAGAAATCGTAGAATTAACCACGCACTGTCACTGGGTTAATCACTAGGCACTAATTGCGTCTCTAGTTGGATGAAAACACAGCTGAAAACATAACTACGCAGTTAGCTATTATTCACTTGTGTTTGAACCGTGTGTGAACATGTTGACTACACGGAGAACTGACTCGATGATAATATGTAGCACTAGCGGACACTTGTACTTGTGTACCCTACCTACAAGTAGCGCACCGACGGGGCGGGGGGTGCATGTGAAGCATGGTGAATTTATATTCTAGTGAATAGTGAAAAGGAACTCTAAAAATTGTTTTAATGTCTTTAATAACATTAAGATTGAATACGGGCAATTTGTAAAATGACGCATTTTATAATGATTTTTGCGCTCTTTGTACTTCTGCATGTACTTACTAAACTCGTAGGTCAGACCGGCTTTATTCAGCCCACTCGGCCCTAGCCCTTCTGGCAATTTCCAGAACTGCCAGATGGCCAATCCGGGCATGGTCCATTAGGTGCTCCGGCTAAGAGGGTGGATGTACGACGACGATGCGGTCGAAGGCTACCACACAAGGGTTGCCACCGGTGGGACCCTTGTGGGAATTACTGGTTGAAGGCCACACTGCAGATGGTTATCGAAGAGTCAAGAACTGAAGCGCGAGTTAAATAATTTATTTAACAAAATTTGTTTTTAAAAAATATTTTTTTTATTTATGAAGAGTTACAATAGTAGAAGCAGAATGCAGTTAACAAAACACTGGCAAGATTAAATCTGGTTGTTTCCTTAAAACTACACATATTTATAATATTCTAAGTTTCGGATTATCGGTCGAAACACAAGATTAAGTAATGTGAAAAGTCAAAGGGGGAAATCATTTCGAGATAAAATGTGTATCATAGATATACATAATTCGCTCGTATGGTGGCCACAGGGGTTACCGCTGGTGGGGCCCCTGCGGGAATTACTGGCTGTAAGTTTGCAGCTAGTGGTGTCCGGGAGTCGAGACCCGCTGCTCGTAGGTGGTGGACCAGGCTACCGTACAGGGGTTACTGTTGAAGCAGAGCGAAAAATCACTTCTCGTGTTAGTGTGACAAAGGATTAAGAGAGAGAGAGAGGGTATCAACAAAAATCACATCTGTTGATTGTACAAGGTGTTTTTATTTAATTTAGCACACAGAAACAATTACACACCAGCTCACATACGTGTTCATTGCTACACAGCTGTCTACTGACTACTCACTGCACGCAGGAAGTACACAACACACCACCTATTCCTATTGCGCGCGCACCATCACATCTCATTTGAATGGTGACACGCATGGTTATTGTAACGGACGCGATAACTGTCAACTTCAACAGTTACCACTGGTGGGACCCTTGTAGAAATTACTGGCTCGTTAGCCGGGTTAATACACAAGGATTACCGTTGGTCGGGTCCATGTCGGAATTACCTGCTGTAGAGAGCTTGAAGGAAAATCTAAGCGCTGAAACTAGAAGTGGAGCTTGGAGCCAGCAGTAAATAAAAGAATTCCAGGCGGAAATCTTGTAGCAAGTGCCAGTTGGGGAAAGGGGTGCTATTTGTATAGCAAGTTCTGTGACTTCCTTCACTCACTAAGGCGAGAGCGGGTGACGTCATAAAATTACCGCACAACATAATTTTGCGGGTGGTATCGGCAGATATGCCTATGGCGTGGGATTATATGTGACCAGACGTCTGTAAGTTAAGACTCTCCCCCAGTAACAGGTTGTATTGAAAGACAACTTATTAAAATATCTTTATTTATAATTAGTATGTACAAATGTATGTATGTTAGCGAACGAAGTTGGCAGAGGTAGGCCCAGGTACCCCTGTGCCTCTGGCGAGAACCAGATCCTCGCTTCCGGGGTGTCAAGGTGGCAGTGGCTTGGCGTGAAGCCAAGGCTACGGCGGTTGTGGAGTCGGCGGCCTCATGTTGGCAGCAACGTTGACGCTGCGGGGCAGCCGTTGTTGTGGTTGCGGTCATGGATGACGACGTTTATGCGCAGAGTAGCGCGGCTTGTAGGTGGCGGCCTACAGTTAGTTGGTGCAGCAACTAGTGGGAGACCAGACGGCATTGCTTGTAGAACTTATTTAGAAATATGCTAGAGTTTGAAGTTAGTATTTTTTATCCGGGGGTAAAATATTTTTTACATTATTATTAATTGTTTATTGTTGAGAAGGGATAGTTACTAGCACACAAAAAGTTTTAATAATCTATAAGCAAGTAAATTCACTGTACAATTAGCGAAAATAATATAAAGCATAAGAAAACAGCTATGGTATAGAGAAATAAATTTCAGAACTCAGCACCATGGTCAATTTTTAACTTCGACAGAGGATATTCAAAATTGTGTTGTGTTCACACAGCTGTCAAGCTAAAATGATTAAAGGAGGAATAAATATATTTTATTTTACAATATTTTATGAATCTGTTTTGCTGTATCAACAAAAAAGTGTACAAAAATGTTTAAACAGCATATAAACTACAAAAAATAACCTCTATCGTAGTTAAAAATTGACCTCCATGGTGCTGGGATCTTAAATTTATTTTTCTTTTCTTCCACGGTGTGAAATCAAGCGACGAGTGACATCAGCTTATACCAGGGGTCGGGAACCTTTTGGAAACGAAGAGCCATTTTAGCAAAAAACCTACAAAAAATATTTATTTATTTATTTATTCATTATTGCAATATTTATGCATTATTGCAACTGATACACATATACAAATGGAACTTAAAAAAAAATAGTTATTGTTTTATTTAAATACAATAAATAAAAGTGAGTAAATTTGAGCTCCTTTAATGAGGTTCTCGTAACATTAAAAGAGTTCCTCTTAACAGAACAAAATGAATAGCCCATTAAAAAAATTTGCGCCATTTTTCGCCATGCGTATCTTATTATTCGAAAGATCTTTTTAACCGTGAAAGAACATTTTAACCCTGCTTATCTTGCAGTTTGATATCTGTTTATCTTTTCAACCGTGCATAGCTTACTGTTCGAAATACCCAGTTTTACCTTGCATAAACCTTTTTTCATCTTGAGTAAGTTACCGTTCATAGACCAATTTTATCGTGCAAAAACCTTTTTTCACTATGATTAACTTACCGTTCAAAAGACCTATTTTACCGTTCGGAGGATCTATCTTAATGTGCCTTTAATATTTCCCCTAAATAAAACGATATTTTTTATAAATATTTATTTTATTTATGTAAACGTAAAAACAAGGTATTGCAAAAATAATATAACAATTATTAATTTTAATATTTAATGCGATTCTTGGACTTGGCATTTTTCTGCCAATTTTGTCAAATTTGGAGTGTACTTCGCGCATTTCAGAAGCAGTTCCGCTTTTAGACTTGCATCCGTTCTATGCTGCATTGGCTTCTATGTTTGTTTTTCATGTAGCTCAACGTAGAGAAAAATTGTTCGCAATTGTACGTGGACCCAAATAAGGCTAAATCCCAAAAACTAATCTTCTGGCATTAGAATATTAGCTGGAAGGGAGTTCCATCATTTAAATATAATGTCCTGTGATGTTTTCTCCATAGTTGTCTCATTTTTTTCTAGTGCTAGTGTCGCGAACATTACACTGTTGCGGCGTTTTCTATACACATCTACAGTTTTTAAAATGTACTTAACACACGAGATTTTTTTTGGTAACTGTAGGATCTGTGTCGGTCAGATTTTTATTAAAAATTTAAGAGCCGCACTTTTTCAGCAAAGAGCCGCGGGTTCCCGACCCTTGGCTTAGACTAATCTATTAATTAAAAAATAATCTATCCCTTTAATTTTCATTGAGCCACAGAATTGAACATATGAAAAAACATCATGTTAGGCAGTATTTCGCGTAAATGGTTTAGAATATAAGGTGTATACATTATAATATACCTACATAATTACATAGATAAACTGAATCTACTATTAAGTGGAACTTTTCATTGTCAATTAATTTTTAATAGCTTTCTTCTTCCATTATTTTTTCAATATTAGGATCTTATATTAATAACTATAAAACATAAAACGGTGTACAGATGCACAGGGGCGAAACGACCAATCAGACGATCGGGTATCGCCCGATGGGCCGATACGACGGCCGCTATCCACTCTAATACCTTTGATTAATTCTATGATATTCTTTTAGAAATCACTCACTTTTTTGTTCGTTTTTCTAGCATTTTTTCATTATTTTAGAGACTGTATTTTTATTTTCTATATTAATATTAAAAATATAAATTATATAAGTTTATTTAAATATACTTTGGTATTTATTTATACCCGGAACTCGGATCTCTTAAAATCAGTAGGGGGGGGGGCACGTGCCCTCTCCCCTAAGTTCAAATGAAATGAAATTTTACAAATTTAAAATAATTGTACAGCAAAATAACTTTTGCAGTTTACAATATTTAAGCTTTATTTTATTATGATTAGTATTGAAGTTAACATAAAAACTCATTTGGGTCGCGGTCTTTTTTAGGGTTTTGTAGGTATGACCACAAAAAAACCTTATAACGTTACTCATGTGTCTGTCTGTCTGTACGGTAGAAATTGTAGCCAAACGGCAAAACATAGAAAGTTGAAATTTGGAATAGTTGTACAATTTTTTGACCCACATATAGGAAAACTATAGAGTTCAAAAAAATACAGCGCGGGATAAATATAAACAAATGTGTATTTAATGGAAAAATTAATATTTTTTTAAATTTTGAATGGGGTATCAAATGAAACTTCTTAATGCACAAATTTTTATTTTTGAAAAATTTTCTTTATGGGGTTTTTGTCAATATAATGGCAAAAAAACTTTTATCCTCCACCCTATCTCCCAGAGGGGTTGAACTAAAATGCTGAAAAAATCTCAATAATGTACATTGACGGGAACCGGAATAGTTCAACAGGAAATTTTGATCAAATTGGTTTTTCGCAAAATATTGATTTTTTTGTCGTGCAAAAGGCTACGCTCTTCAGACATAGATAAAGGAACGGGAAGTAGTTTTTTATTTTTTTATTTTAATACGATTTTTTCCAAAAAAGTACTAAAAAATCAGTGTCCCACACCTTTTAACCCTAAGGGCTTAAATTAAAAATTTGAAAAAATTCTAAGCAATGTACATTGCTCTGAATTGGAAACGTACGAGACGAATCTTTTATCCGATTGTTTTTTGGAAAATATTAAAGTTTGTGTGTTATTGAATTTCTTTATTTAAATTTTATTGTGGTGATATTAAATGGAAGCACTTTAAGTGCAGATTAAGGAACAGTAATTGATTTTTGAAATACATCTCATTTTGACTAAATTTTGCCAAGTATTAAGATTTTAGTTTATATAGCTAAAATTAAAAAAATATATTTGTATATATGTACATGGATACATTTTGTTATGGGTAGAGAAGATGTACGTAAATTTATTTTGCAAGTATCGACTAAGAAAATAACTGGCCGGGTGCTGGGATTCCATATCTAGTAGAAAATCTGTTAGTTTTTCATATAGTCGCAATATAAACAATATCTCTGTAGGCGTTATGCTCTTGCGTGACAAAAGATCGCCAGCAGTGTTGCCAGGTCTGGGTTTGAATGATATTTTTGCAATTATGCGTTAAAATATATATTATGGTATTATTAGAGATATATGATACACGGTAGAAAAAATCTAACTGCAACCAATTGTAATTGTGATATGTAGTGACAGGCATTCATCGTTTGGCCTTCTAATAATCATCACTCACTGACTAAATACCTACAAAACCGTGAAATGTGTGAAAACTCACACTTCACGTCAATTTTTTCATACAAAATGATAAGCAGTGACGGAAATTCAAATATTCCAAAGGGCTCCTTGAAATATTTTTATAAACAGAAAAGGGAGAAGAGGCTATATTTTACATATTTTTATACAAAAAAAGCGCAAGTTTTTTATTAACGCTTAGGAGCCACGAAAAATTATGTTGCAGCCCACGACTACCCAGTTAGGGGGTGCTCACTGAAGCGGTTTCGGAACGAATCATCCAAATCGCCCGGGCCGATTCAATCCCTCGATCCGCCCCTGCAGATGCACATTTGCTGACTGAACATGGCCAAGATTGAAAGTAGCCAAGATAATCTGTATTTCACCCTAGCGTCATGAAGTGAACTAGGAAATCCTACTACTACTTTGGTAAATATGCTTGACGCTGTCCATATTCCTTGGATAGGGATTTTCGAACTAAAACAGACTCCATCTGATGAGCGTTTAAATGACTATTACAGAGTACAAATCGTTCACATTAGTTATACCTACTGTTTTAATAGTTTGTTTATGTTAATTTGTTTTGTGAAATTAACTCTTAGAACTGATAGTGCAGTGCGTTGTTTAAAAAGTTTTGCATCATTTAATAAAATAACGTCTGATTTTTTTTTTTTTGTAGTGCACAACAGAAAAAAAATTGCATTATAGCCATCTTCTCCTTCTTATACAACATGCGAATTCTCATTTGCAATATAATTTAAACTAAAACTAAATTACTAAATATTGTTTTTAAGATTTTGAGACATATCTTGCGAACAAATGTAGGCTTGTGACGCATTATTGCACCATATTGAACATTTGTGTACACATTATTGATAACAAATAGAAAAAATAATGTTCATAATATATATTTATTCCTATAAATATGGTTTGACGGGTGCATAACAATAAAAAAACAGATAGATACTACGTGAAAGTTCCAAAATGAACTGCTATGGCGCTGAAATCTTAAATTTATTTTCCTATAGTAATACTATGATTAAATTGACGATCCTGTAAATTGTTGGTTTGATAGTATTTTACACTTCACGTGACGACCATTTATCTACGGAACCAATGATTCCTACATTTATTACAAATTAATACATAACATCTTTACGGAGTTCCTTTTCATACGAGGGAGGAGCGATTTTTTGTTTAGGTAAAAACTTATACAAATAATGAAAAGAACACCCGAGTGGATAAAGGTGCTAAGTAACAAATTACTAGTTTTGAGATTTAACCATTTTAATTGCTAATTTTATTTATGTGATTACAAATTTGTATGATCTTGTTTAATGAATAATATAATGTACCTTCAAGTCGATGCATTTTACTATTATTTCTTTATTTTATTATTATTATTTCAATATTTTAATTAGAGGAAGCAGGATCTCGACAGGAGATAACGCTTGTAGGTAAGTCACCAATTGCGTAATCTGCGACTTTATCGATCTCATAGCTTTGGCTTAAATCATATCAGAGTTGTGTTGTATCGGTTGGTGACGAAGAAATATCGGGCCATCCTTCAACACCAAAAACCGAAATTTTTTAAAAAGTTAGTGTAATAAATATTAAGCACTTCACAAATGTAAGCAGAAACTGACTGGAGAAATGTATGAACGGTTGCGTCTACCACCATAGTAATGTGTTCTGCCACACTTCGCTACAAGTGCCTAGTACGCATCCAGCATAATCACCAGATCTCGCACCCTATGACTTCTGGCACTTTCCTAAGATGAAGATGTCCATGGAAACGCTTTTAGTTGATTCCTGAGATCAATCAATTACAACAGCACGGTTAGGAGCGCTTACGTAAAAGATATTCTGGTACTTTTAAGAACTGATTGAAATGCTAGAATAAGTTTGTGGGGAGTGAAGGGAAACTCTTTAAGGGTTGCTGATTGTAATATGTATTTTTATTTTATTTTAAATATTTAGGACACATCATCAGCCTGGTTATTAGTGTCCGTTGTGTAATATTGACGTTGATCTTGCAATATGGATTTTACAAAATATTGATTTACAGTAATCTGCGTACAACAAGCAATCATAACTTATTCAACTTAATAGGGGTATCTATTTGATTAACATACTACATATATTTTATTTTAAAAAGTCCGCTCATGAATACTGAATAATTACATTTTTAATTGGCCATTGCATATATTTGTCCGGTCTTTAATTATAACAAATAGTAATTCAAATAACAATGGTAATGATTCAATTTTTAAATATATTCACTTAACATATGGATTCACACAGGTTTTGTGAGAACTTATCTCTTTCTTTCCTCGATATATCTTCGACATTTGGTAATGATGTTTTATACAGTTATCTTGATATTGCATGTTTGGCAACTGTCTGCGGCAGGTGTACACGAAATGTACACGTGGGAAATTTGTTTTACCTTGCGCAAAAGTGCCCATATTATTTTAAAATAAGAAACTTTTCTGTCTTCCATACACCTCAGCCCTGGCGCCTATCGTCTAGCGTCTAGCGTCTAGTAGACCATAACATAATGACTTTTTACTATGGCCAAGTATTTAGCAGATTGAAATATGGAATATGCTATTGAGGATCTTCTAGCAAACTGAAAGACGAATTCATCGTTAAAAAAATAATAATAATAATAATAATAATTAGATGTATAGCCAACTTGAAATCATGCGAATCTTGCAGGTTCGTTTTTAAGTCACTAGCAGTATTAACAGTGCCAGGTATTTATATTCTTGAAATATTAATGCATATATTTATAAATCGATTTAAATTTGTTAAAAATGATCATTATCATAATCATGATGCTAGGAAGAGGCAAGATTACAGACAGCCACCGAATAGATATGTCTTGACTAAAACTCGTATGAAACTGTGGGTTTAAAATTATTTAACCTTTTACCTTCCGATATAAAGAATACACCAACAATTTTAAATTTCAAAAGGAAAATTAAAAATATCTTACTGGGTGGGTCTGTTTATTCGGTTGAAGAATTTTTGAATATAATTAAAAATTTGTGAATTTTCTCAATGGTTATTGTTGGTATTTTTCTCAATGGAATTTTCTCAATGGTTATTGTTGGTATTTTTCTTAGATCTTGATCAATGAAATTATTATTTTACTACGTTATTACCCGTCAACAATGACTGATTTAAAATATAAAAATTTCATTTGTTTGTATGCGCATTTGGTTTTATTTTTTAACGTATCTTAATTTCATCGCCGGTCAGCGAATCACGGGACAGGATATCACCCGTTAGCCAATTACGGGAGAGGGTGTCACCTGTCAGCCAATCAAGAGACAGGGTGTTCCCAGTTAACCACTCACGAGAAACTAAGGAAAAATTGACGTCATAATGTTACCGACGCTACATACAGACACTTGCTAATTATATAGTTAGAATATTGATTCATAAACATTTTAAGATGGGAAAACGATTCATTTTTATCCAGTACATTACATTTATATTGTTAAAACTAAAAATAATTTGTGACGTTAATTTATGCCTACGAAACCCTAGACATTTATGTAATTATATTCGTAGATTCTTAAAGAACAAATTTGCAAAATATTGTTCATATCGGTCAAAGGATATAGGATTGTCTGCCAATCACGAGAACCTGAGGAAAAATTGGCGTCACAATGTTACCAACACTACATACAGACACTTGCTAAGTATATACATATGTCAGATTCTTAGAAAATAAATCTGCAAAATATTATTCATCAGTCAAAGAATATAGCAGTGTCTAGAGTTTCTTGTTTATTCCTTCGAAACCCTAGACATTTCTATATATAATTATGTTCGTAGATGCTTAGAGAATAAATCTGAAAAATATTGTTCATATCGGTTAAAGGATATAGGCGTGTCTAGAGTTTCTCGTTTATAGCTACGAAACCCTAAACATTTCTATATGTAATTTTATCCGTAGTTTCTTAGAGAATAAATCTGCAAAATATTGCTCATATCGATCAAAGGATATAGGAGTATCTAGAGTCTCTTGTTTATGCCTACAAAACCCTAGATATTTCTGTATGTAATTATATTCGTAGATTCTTAGAGAAAAAATATGCAAAATATTGTTGATATCAGTCAAAGAATATAGAAGTGTCTAGAGTTTCTTGTTTATGTCTACGAAACCCTACACATTTGTATATGTTATTTCATCCGCAGTTTCTTAGAAAATAAATTTGCAAAAGATTTTTCATATCGATCATAGGATATAGGAGTGTCTAGAATTTCTTGTTTATGCCTACGAAACCCTAGACATTTCTACACGTTATTTTATCCGAAGATTCTTAGAAAATAAATCTGCAAAATATTGTTCATATTGGTCAAATCATATAGGAGTATCTAGAGTTTCTTATTTATGCCTACGAAATCCTTCTTATTTCTATATGTAATTATATTCGTAGATTCTTAGAGAATAAATCTGCAAAATACCTGTCAATCAAGAGTCCTCAAGACTCCCCAGTTAGCCAATCACGAGAACCTTAGGAAAAATGACGTCACAATGTTACCCAGATCACATACACACCTTGTTAATTATATATGTACGATGTGCATGTTGCATTTCAAATTTCGTTGTTAGGGTAATTTATAATTTATTTTAATGTGTTATCCTAAAATTAAGATGTTTGTAAGAAGATAACATTGATTAATTTATTTATTTATTCTTAAATTACACCTATTGTCAGTCAATTTTTATTAATTTTACCATTTATTTATTTAAATTTATTTTCATGTATTGATTATTTTACTATTTTAATTATTTTTTTTATTTTATTTTAATTTAATTTTGTTTTTCTAATGACAGTTAATTAATTAATGTTTTCTTTAAATGATGTTACGACTGTACAAAGGTGGAGCAAATCATATATCTTATCTTGGTATAATGTGTGTAAGAATTTCAAAGAGTGATGCATAATGTAATACAGCGAATCTAGTAAAACGGTTTATTTCTCGAATTAAATAAATTGTGAATCATTACTCTGGGAAAGGGTGAAAGTTCTAAAATAAAAAATGTTCAATGTTCATTATTAAAATATTCACTCCAGCCCAAATTGTCTGGTACAAACCCAATCTTTCGCCGACATTTCAAAATATTAAGGCCCGATCTTTCCACCTTCAGATAAAGTTCCAGGTAACTATCTGACAGATAAGGTTATTTATAACTTCATCTGCTGAATAAATGTCATCCTTTCTTTCTATACAAATGTATCTATCGGATAGTTATCTAACGGATAATAAGACGGACGTATTGGATTCACTGACTGGTATTGACATTTATTCAGCAGATGAAGTTATAAAACCTAACCTTATCTGTCAGATAGTTACCTGGAACTTTATCTGAAGGTGGAAAGACCGGGCCTTATTGTCTGAAAAGACCATTTACCTTATATCGTAAATATATATATATATATACTATTTACATTGTAAATAAATGATAAAAATATTATTTAAAAATACAAATAATGGAATATATAAAACACTTTTGGGGATTTCAACACTGGTTATTCAATTTGCTAGCACAAACATTACCGTTTGAGTTATTCTGATATTAATAGTTCTGGATCAGCAGGTGATTTAAAACGCAACAAAAGAAATGAATATAGTGTTTTGAACTAATTACATTTTTTATTAAATGCGAATATTTTACCTCAGTTAGTGTAACAACTACTCCCTAAACATACATAAAAAAGTTAATTACTATTAAGTAATATGGATACTTTTGCACAAGAAAAACCTAGTTTCCAATGCTAAATGCCCAAGGCCCAAAACCCATGTTACACCCAATATATAACATTGTAAATATCGTAAAAATGATCTATCACACTGTTATTTTAATTAATTTATAAATATCCAATTTAATGAATTTGCAAGAAAGGTTACAAGATGTAAAATGTTTCAAAATTTTATAAATTTCTTGCATTAGAATACATTCCGTATTCATTTGTTTATGTTTAGTAGGATGTATACAGAGTGTTTGTTTGAAACGCCGCACCTCGAATAACTCTATTTCTTTTTTTTAACTCTATTTCTTTATTTTAAGAGATACAAAAAAATCTTCAGAAGAAAAGTTAAACTAGACAAAAGGGCCCACTTAAAGACTATAATAAGAATTCTGCATCACTTCCGGTTTCAGCGGAAAGTGTTTCAACTTTTTATCTAACATAGGGAATCGGTACTTTCATTTTATTTATTTTTTCATGAAAGTACATTAAAACAGCTTTACAAGGATATCAAAATATCATACTTTAATTTTAACCATATCAAAATGGCGTCCATTTATTTACAAACTACTAATAAATAACATAGTACCTATATATACGTAGATGTAAGTTTGTAAATACGCTTGAAAATGTCCTAATAAGACGAAACTAGTCGTGTTGTTTAGTTATATTATTTTAATAAAGTGAAATAAAAACATAGTATTATTGTATTATTATTAATATGTATTTTCACAAAGTAACGACCTACACCATCAACTATACTTAAATACATAAATATATAAATAAATAAATAAATAATAATTTATTACTCATCATATCTGCATAGGTTCTATCGAAGATATTCGTTTGTGTCTAATAAGTCCAGTCTTATTGTGAAAATTACTCATAAGAGGGTTCATATTTGAATGGCTTCTATTTAGAATGAATACGTTTGTGACTAACGAGCTTTGCATTATATGAAAATGCCTTATTACACTGATCACATTTAAATGGTTTCTCACCAGAATGTATTTTTTTGTGTTTAATAAGACTTGTCATCTGTGAAAATGCCTTATTACACTGTTCACATTTGAACGGCTTCTCTCCAGAATGAATTCGTTTGTGATCAACAAGATGTGCTGCTTGTGAAAATGCTCTATTACATTGATCACATTTATAAGGTTTCTCGCCAGTATGTATTCGTGTGTGGCTAATGAGTTGTGTTTTTTGCAAAAATGCTTTATTACACTCATCACATTTAAATGGTTTCTCACCAGAATGAATTCTTTTGTGTCTAATTAAAGCTGTTGACTTTGAAAATGCTTTATTACATTGTTCACATTTGAATGGTTTCTCTCCAGAATGAATTCGTTTGTGATCAGCAAGATGTGCTGACTGTAAAAATGCCTTAGTACACTGATCACATTTGAATGGTCTCTCTCCAGAATGTTTTCGTCTGTGTCTAATTAGAGCTGTTAAACTTGAAAAGGCCTTATCACACTGTTCACAAGTATATGGCTTCTCCCCCGAATGTATTCGTTTGTGACTATAGAGATAAGCTGATTGTGAAAATGATTTATTACACTGTTCACATTTGAATGGTTTCTCGCCACTATGTACTCGTTTGTGTTTATCAAGATAACCCTTTTCACTAAATGCTTTATAACACTGATCACATTTGTATATTTTGTCTCCAGAATGTATTCGTTTGTGTCTAATAAGTTGTACCTTCCGCGAAAATCCTTTGTCACACTGATCACATTTGAATGGTTTCTCGCCAGTATGTACTAGTTTATGTGCAGCAAGATAACGAGATTGTGCAAATATTTTGTCACATACATCACACCTATAACATGTTTGTATTGTTCGTGTTGTTTTAATTCGTTTCAACTTGTTAACAGACACTGGTACCCAACTCTCATCTGGATTACCGGAAGATTCGTTCGCTGCAAACAAATAGGTAATTAAAGTAACTATCGTTGATTTTTTACAAGTACAGGACATCAAGCAATCAAAAACATACGCATATACAGTGTGTTTTTAGGAACTGTTTAAGCATTGCTGCTTCTTTAAGACTTATTTTAGGATTTTGTTCTAATCAATTCCTAAAGGGGTGAATTATAGAACCATTCGTATTTCCCGTGTTTCTTGAGTTATAACATTCCTTTTAGGCACATAAGTGTCTTTTTAAAATATCTTGAAATTGTTTTCATAGTTTTTTTAAATTTGACCCCTAGAGGGGTAAATTGGTATTTTTCATTCGATAAAACATCCCTTGGACATAAAGACATGAAACTCGTAAAATATATTCCTTCTATGTCGTAAGCTCTTAGTAAGAAGGGGTTTTCAAAATTCGACCTCTTAGAGGTGAAAAGAGAGTTAAATTTGATTTTAAGAATTCTTCAGTATCTCTTCCAATCAGGTATCGACTTGGCTTTTGCTTACAAGGGTTATCCATATAAATGTTTAAAAACGAAATTCAGGATTTCGTCCTAATCAACTCCTAAAGGGACAAATCTACATTTGGGGTGAATTATAGAACCCTTCATATTTTCTATGTTTGTTAATTTATAATATTCTTTTTTGGCACATAGGTCTCTTTTCAAAATCTTTAGAAAGTATTTAGACATTTTTTTTTTAATTTCATCCCTAAAGGAGTAAATTGGTGTTTTTAATGCAACAGAACACCCCCTTGAACTTAGAGACATAAAATTCGGAAAGTATATTCTTTCACCCACTAAGAAGGCATTTTTAAAATTCAAGCTCTAAGGGGAGTAATATTATTTCAGAGATGATTCAATATCTCTTGGGACTAATGAGATATCGACTCAGTTTTTACATACAAAGGTTACCCATATAAATATTTAAAAAATCAATTCAGGATTTGGGGTGAATTATAGAACTCTTAGTTTTTTCCTGTGTTTGTCAAGTTATAACTTTCCTTTGGCACACAGGTGTATTTTTAAAATCTTTAGAAAATGATTTGACAGTTTTTTTAAAGTTCATCCATAATGAGGTGAATTAGTATTTTTAATTCGACAGAACGTCCCATGGATATACAGACATGAAATATACAGACATTCTCTCCATGAAATTCGGCCTCTACGGGGTGAATTGGGGTGAAATGTGATTTCAGGGATTCCTAAATATTTGTTAGGACCAATGAAATATCGACTTAGTTCTTGCTTATAAAGGTTACCCATACAAATGTTTAAAAAATAAATCGTTCCACAATCCAACCCTAAAGGGGTGAATCTCTATACGGGGTGAATCTACATACGGCGTCTCTACATTCGGGGTGTATTATGGAACTCTTTGTATTTCCTATGCTAGTTGAGTTTTTTTAGGCACTCAGAAAGAACTTTAGAAAGTATTTTCTTATTTCTAAAATCGAAATGAGAATTCGACTTCGGTCAGATATGAAATATATGAAGTGATTAAGTAGAAAATATTTTGAGTTTTATTGAATATCATTCTTAAAGGGGTAAACTGGTATTTTTTAGTTGACAGAATGTTCTTGAGAATGTCCCATAGAGATATGAAATTCGGGAAGTATATTTCTTCTATGATGTAAATACCCACTATGAAGGGATTTTTCGAAATTCGTTCTCTAAAAGGGTAAAAGGAGGTGAAATGTGAATATTTAGAAACGTTTCTTAAGATTTTACTCTAATCAGCCCCTAAACGGGCGAATATAGGTTCGGGGTAAAGAATAGATTTGAGCCTCCCTCAAAGAATAAATTTGAGCCTCCCTCAAATCTATTCTTTACCCCGCTGCTTCTCATATGGATAGTTCGTGGTCTATCGATACGTGGCCTTCTTCGTCGTGGTGATCTTAGCAGCTGAGGGAAGAATCACCAATGTGATCCATAAAGAACCATGAGTTTTAATAGATGCAGGGTGTTGGCAGACCGTTAATATACCAAAGCGAAGCACGAGTATTCAGCTAGTACTATATATTTGCGTATGTTTATAATTGATCGGTGACGTAAAGTTCTTTTTATAAAAATCATGTATTTTCCTGAGCCGCGGATAGAAGTTGAAAGAACGTTACATGATTTTTGAATATATATAAATATACACACATATATGTATATAATATATGTGTGTGTGTGTGTGTGGATGTTTATATGTCGCAGATATTTTGAATAATCCGTTATTTACAAAATTAGTAGTAATTTTGCAAACAAGTAATAGAAAATATTAATTAAATAGCAATACTAGTAAAAGAATAAACAGGAAATTAATACTAATAATAAAATAAATTAATTTACTAGTGTAACGAACCGTTTAGACCGCCAGAACAACAATGACCAAACTTTCACAAATCACCCGTCGCGAGAATTTCTTTAAAGGGGTTGCCATCGTTTTTCATGATTTTACAAGGGATATTTTAAAATAACATTTTTTAAGAATTCAGATAATAAAATAAAAATTGGAAATATTACGTTACAGCACGTATATTTAGAATATATTTTTTAAATGATTCATTGGTCAAGATGACATTTGTTCAGACTTATTGCTTAATAACTTTGAACACTAGCATCTTCTTGAACAATGCTAAACCCTTTTTCTTAGAAATGCGCCTAGAAATGCTGATATAAACTCCAATCTCTCTAAAGAGCAGATCAGACAGTATTCGGTCTGGGTAGCGTAAAAATATAATTTGTTGAATTCTTAGAGGCACTGTGTCGGCATTCTGGTGGTCTACCCAATTCTATTTGTTTTAATCTTTCCATTATTTTAATATCTATATTTTAATCTTTTATATTTTTTGTAAATATTACTTTAAATAAATCAAATTCATTAATTTTAAACCGTCTTACTTAACGTGTGTAAACCTTCACCCTTAAGAACTTAAGTGAACAGCTAAGATCCAGACTAATTAGAAGTTGCCTGATCAGTCGGTTGGTAAGTACATATACATATAATTAAAGTCACATATCGTAATGATGAACCCTGGATAACACTCACGCCTACTACCCGAACTCCTTTAGTCAGAAATCTCATTTCAGTTTGAAATCAGACTTCATATTATACCACAGGCTCACTACCTAGTGGACAATATATGTTACGTTGTAAAGTAACGTACCGAGCTCACTACACTAGTAATTATGAAATGTAAAAGTAACAATGAAATTACTAATAATGTTGCAAAAAATAAAGATTATTTAATATTCTTTCGACATGTACCCCATGCACATGTTAGTATGGGTTGAACCTTCTATCCAGACATAACGGATTCTGAATTATGGATGCATGTACTCGCAATACAGCTTGTACTCCTGTACATATACTCCGTAAATAGAAACTGGGAATAACGGTACTGGAAGTTTACAACTTAAACAATAATATTAAATGATTAACTAACCTTCATCTTGTTCTGCTGCACTTTCTTCATATTCACAGTTATCTCCACATTCAGACTTGATGTCAATCTCCTCAGTCATGATAATATTACTGTTGTGGTTATACTGGAACATGTCGTCAGTAGATGACGCGTAATATGTTTTCTGAGTATTTCGGCTTTCTGTAATGTAAATAGTTATAGTATTTCCAAAATGAAATGGCCGTTCTTGTTAACCAGCTGTGGTAATGGGTTTATGGCAGTAATCCTGAGACTTAATGTTGTAAAAAGAATATGAGAGGTACGAAGTGAATCTTAAATTTAAATAGAATAGATGTATAATTGAACTATACCAGTTTAAAAACCATGAAGGATATTTTCCAAATTTATAATCCTATTGTTTGTTAGTTAATTTTCAACGTTCATAGCGTGCATACATTAAAAACATGGCTCTTTGGCGAACACTTGATTTTGAAGAAATTCCCAATTTCTGTAGTGAAAATAGTGAATCTGTGCTAGGTGATTTGGAGTGCGAAAATGTGGAAGTTGACGTGGAATGCGAAAATGTGGACGTGGCTACTAAAGAAAAAAGTCATTTATCCGAAGATTGCAAAGTTCTGATACTGAACGTTTCTAAAAAGTTAGTTTCGGCAGGTAGTATGGAACTAGTGTTCCATACAGAAAAATTCAACGTATTATTGTTCGTGGCAAAAATCAGCAGCGAAAACGGACCGATTTTCAAGTTTTCAAGAAAATAGATAGTTTTATGTCTAAAACAATAATAAATAAAATATACGACTTTTATTCGAAAAATATAGTGCCGACTGTGTATCTTTTAATAAAAACGTTGGAAGAACACGGAATAGAATTTCCATATAAAGTTGGCCATATGTATAATTATTTGAAGTTGCTAGGATTTAGATATAGAACTTTAAATAAACGTTTACATATTATGGAATCAGATAGATTAGTAGGGGCGAGATCGCAGTATTTCGACCAATTACACAAATACGGAGAAGAAGGTAGACTCATCGTGTATTTAGATGGAACATGGTATGACACGCATGATATTCGCAAGAAGGGTTTATCAGACAATTCCTCTAAATGTGTTTTTAAAACACCATGTTCCAGAGGGAAACGTGTTATTATACTACACGTTGGAAGCGAACAAGGATGGGTTCAGAATGGACTCTTGATATCAGCTAAGAATATTAAAAATTGTAACGCCGATTATCACGAAGATATGACGGCATCATTATTTGAACTTTGGTTCAAAACTCAACTTTTGCCCAATGTGCCAGAAAATACGGTGATCATAATGGACAATGCTTCGTATCATTCTCGACAATTAAAAATAAATCCAACTGCAGCAACACGAAAAGCTGATATAATAAATTTTTTAGAAAAGGAAAACATATTTGTTGAAAATGTCAGTAAAAAAATTAAAGCAGAGTTATTAAAAATTAACACGGCGAAACAGTTGAAAAAAACATTTGTGGTTGACGAAATGGCAAAAAAGGAATGTTGCAGTATTTTAAGGCTACCGCCATTTTATTGTGCTTTAAACCCTATAGAACTAATATGGAGCCAATTAAAAGGTACTGTGCGCCGAAAAAATACAACACCGACAGAAAGTGATATTATAGTACAATTAATTAAAGACGAAACAAGTGCAATAAGTAGTGATTTGTGGAAACAATGTGTAGAACATGTATGTAGAACCACCAAATAAATCTTCAATAATTATTAATTTAAATAACAGTGGTAGTGTCACAAACTCTGATGGTGATATAAACAATGATAATGGTGATAATGATTAATATTTTTATATTTTTAAATTACCATAAATTGACAAGTTCAAAAAAAGAATGATATTTGTTTGTGCAAATTTGAAGTATTTAATATAGACTGTAAGGACTTTAAAACAAAACGATTTTTAAACATGCCTATATTTATAATTCAAATATAGCCAGTCCTAAGCCTGATAAAAATATGAAGGAATGTCATGTGAGTATACAGGGTGTTTGTTTCAAACGGGGCACCCCAAAAATCTCCTTTATTTGTAAAGATACAAAAAATCTTCAGAACAAAAGTTAAACTAGACAAAAAGGCCCATCTAAAGGTTACTATAAGAATTCTGAGGCACTTCCGGTTTCACCGGAAATTATGTCAACTTTTGATCTAGCATAGGGAATCGATAATTTTATATTTTTTTTTCCTAAAAGTACATTAAATTAGCTTTACAATGACACCAAAAAATCATATTTTTATGTTAACCATTTCAAAATGGCGACTATTTATTTACAAAATAATAATCAACATATGTTTTACAAAGTTGAACGTAGCAAGCTTTGAAAACAATAAAAAAAGAAACAAAATATCTCTTAAATAAACTATTTGACTATTTAGAAGAAAAAAATACAAATGTTCGATCAAACCACCATTATTGTCCACACATTTTCTCATTCTTAATAAAAACTCTTCCATCGCCCTTATAAGCTTGCTACGTTCAACTTTGTAAAACTTATATTGATTATTGTTTTGTAAATAAATGGTCGCCATTTTGAAATGGTTAACATAAAAATATGATTTTTGGTGTCATCGTAAAGCTAATTTAATGTACTTTTAGGAAAAAAATATAAAATTATCGATTCCCTATGCTAGATCAAAAGTTGACATCATTTCCGGTGAAACCGGAAGTGCCTCAGAATTCTTATAGTAACCTTTAGATGGGCCTTTTTGTCTAGTTTTACTTTTGTTCTGAAGATTTTTTGTATCTTTACAAATAAAGAAGATTTTCGGGGTGCCCCGGTTCAAACAAACACTCTGTATATAGTTCATTATAAAGAGCATATAAGAAAACACGTTAATTTAAAATAATTATTACGGTCCTGTCAACTACTATTAACAGAACCATAAACTCAGCAGGTATAAAGGTTATACTGTCAGCCATTATTGGATACAATAAGTTAGGGTGGCCTTTTAATTTTGGAAATACTATTGCACTCAAATTAATCAGTGGCGTGTACTCAATGTATTTAAGGAGCTATTGGCACACCCAAAGCAAATAAATAAAAATTGCAGCATTATTTATATGTATACACTACATATTTATTTTATGGGTCGGGCATTCTAATTTATTTTTGCTATTAACCCTCTCATGCGTACACGTACGTGGACACTTACAATTTTCAGTATTATTTTAATATCTATACTTGAAATGAGTATCTAAGTGAACACAGTCCACGTTTGTGTACTTAAGTTTACCATAAATGATCATAGATAACAATAGCTATATCGTATTTCCCAAAAAAAAAAAAATGTTTTGAAAAATGCTGCACGATGTAAAAGTTCGAGTTGTACGAAGCGAACGAGATATATTTGCAAAAGATGCGAAATATATCTGTGCCCTGAATGTTTTGAGTCATATCACACCTAAAATAAGTAAAACGTGATATATTTCAGTAATTAGTTTGTAATTTTTTTTTTTTTTTCTTGTCATCCAAGTTATAGATATTTTTACAAGTCACACGCGTATTAATTCTCTGTTCAGTTTTATTCTTTTATCTCTTGTGATTCTAAAGCAAAAATTACGAATTTTTGACAAGTTGAGCACGTTGTATCAGTGCTCCCCCAGTGCAAGTTTTACTACGATCGAGACATCCTGTGGTCCAGTAGTGCTGTCCGAAGATACCACATTGAAGCCAACACCCATTCGAGTCATCGACCTCTTATTTGGTAAGCGACCAACTTGTGCAAATTCAGTCTTACATTAATCACCCTAATCCTTCAACACCTGTCTGTTCGCACATCTATTTCCCAAACACTTCTGTGTTATTATTGCTGCCTACCAACCAGGCGCTCTGAATTTTTTCCAATATGGTGCCGTGCCCTAATTGTAACAAGAGCATCACAAACAACTCGCCAACTATATCATGCGATGGATGCAAACTAAGTGTCCACGCGAACTGTGCTGGTTTGTCTGCCGACGACATCTCACGTCTTACCCGACTTAAGCTGAAATCGGTCAGAGTATACTGTACCAAGTGCTCGGAACAAAACGATAAGCTATCAGCAATCTCACAGACCCTTCAAGATATGGAAAAAAAATTTGAAGAAAAAATGAGAACCCTGGAAACAGCGTTAGCAAAAGCGCTCGAAGCACCTTCTCAATTCACATTCGAGGAAGTTGTTTCTGAAGCAATGGAGAGGATGAAACGAACAAAAAATATAATTTTCTACAACCTTCGTGAAAACCAAGATCAAAGCCCAGGTACCGATATGAGCTCTGTTGCGGATATATTAAACGGTATACAGGGTCCAGGTTATACCCCACCTGTATCTGTTACTCGTTTAGGACGCACTAGGAACGATGGCAAACCACGCCCATTGAAGATAGTGCTCTCATCAGAAGCTCAGGCCCGCACTATCCTCCGCAATAAAACAACACTCGCGCAAACCCGTTTCAACGCTGTATCCATAAAAACAGATCAGACCCCAAACCAGATCAGTTTTCTTAAAGACCTGAGAAACGAGCTCCAACGCCGACTGGACAACGGGGAGACGAACTTGACAATCAGATACAACCATGGCATTCCAATTATTTGTACCAAGTCGCAAACACAAGGCACTCCATTTCGCAACCCAACAAATTAATCTGACTGAACTCAAATTCTTTTATACAAATATTGCATCGCTCACGGCTAAATTCGACGATTTAATTCTTAATGTAAGCAACCATTCCTACGCTTTGATCGCAATCACCGAAACTTGGTTGTCAGATACTGTGCCAGACAGTTTGGTTTCAATCCCTGGATACAATCTTTATAGATCGGATCGGCATGATAAGAATGGTGGTGGTGTGTGCATCTATCTTAAGCAGTCAATTTTTAATCACACTCACACCCACCTTCTGCCCATAACAATCCCAGGAATAGAGAGCCTATGGATGGAAATCACAACTAACTTCCTGCGCATCACAGTTGGTTGCATTTATCGACCACCAAGTTCTTCCACTGAGAACGACCGCCACTTATACTCCACTATACAAGAGATGTCAAAAACATATTCTATCTTAATTATCCTAGGCGATTTCAATTTCCCCTCTCTCAATTGGCCACTATCTCAAATCCCCACCTCCCCCGAGTCCGCAGTCCTATTCATCAATGCAATTTTATCCACTAACCTCGAACAGCTCATAGACAAACCCACCCGCTATCGTGTGGGACAAACTCCATCTACTCTCGATTTACTACTCACTTCAAACTCTAATTTAATTTCCGAAATAAACTACTGTGCCCCAATTGGAATTTCAGACCATTCAACCCTTATAACCTCACTTCAAATTCCACATACCCTTACCCCCACTGCTCCCAACAAACCAAATATTTGGAAAGCCGATTTTACGAGTATGGAAGCATATCTATCTAGCATCACCTGGGATATTCTACTGGACTCTTCTAATATTGATGACCAATGGAACCACTTCACAACAGAAGTACAAAGATGTGTCAATCTTTTTACACCACTTTTTTCGCGCGGACCCAATATTCGGAAGCCATGGATGACCTACGATCTGACCCGACTGTGTTCAAGAAAAAAACATCTATGGAGGAGATATAAACTTACAAACGCTGAATATGATCTAATAAATTATAAGAAACTCTCAAGGACGTTGACATCTTTAACAAGAAAAGCTCGCCAATCCTACGAACTTGAAATCTTATCCCGAGGCCAGAAATCATTTTTTGCCTATACCAAACAAAAATTCTCCCAAAAACCCAAAATACCTATGATCCTTAACCATACTAATAATCCTTGCAGTAACGAAGCGGAGGTAGCAGAGGTTTTCGCAGAATATTTCTCCAACAATTACACCAGTGAACCCCCAGGTGACTTGCCAGATTGCAATGGAACGCCGCTGGCCAACTTCATCAACGAAGTAATAATCACTCCAGACATCGTAGCTGATAAACTGAGACAACTCTGCATTACTACAGCACCTGGTCCTGATGAAATTCACCCTGTTGTTCTCCAAAGGTGCCACAATGTACTAGCTAAACCACTGTCGATAATTATGAATAATTCGTTCAATACAGGACTTATGCCCAGACCCTGGCTAATGTCGTTAATTATCCCCATCTATAAAAATGGCAACAGAAATCACGCATCTAATTATCGGCCTATTAGCCTTGTCTCGATAACAGCGAAAATTTTGGAAAGGATAGTTGTGGATGAACTGATACATTTCTTAACCCAGCACCGTCTAGTTCCCGATACCCAACATGGTTTCTTCCCTGGAAGGTCCGTTGTTCCGAATATGCTTCTTGCCACCAACTACTGGACTCAACGTTTAGATCGTTCCGAGCCTGTAGATGTTATTTACTTCGACTTCGCCAAGGCCTTTGACAGAGTTGCTTTTCGTAGGCTATTTGCTAAAATGGATCACTATGGAATCCGTGGAAAGCTACTCCGTTGGATAACTGCCTATCTCACGGGGCGCTCCTTCCGAGTACGTGTAGGTGCATCTTTCTCACACTCATACCCAGTCACCAGTGGCGTACCACAAGGTAGTGTGATCGGACCGGTTTTGTTCCTGCTATTTGTAGCAGACTTAACAACCCGCCTAGCCTCAGAGCATCAGACATTTGCAGATGATCTGAAAATCTACAACGAGACCAGGAACAAACCTCAATTACAAGCAGACATCGACGCTGTCACTGAATGGTGTGCTACTTGGCTCCTATCCCTAAATACCTCAAAGTGTCGTGTGCTACATCTAGGGACCAACAATCAGAGGTACACCTACAACATCTCAGGACAACCGATTCAGCGAACTGAAATGATGATTGACCTAGGCATAACGATAACAACAACCCTAGATTGGTCTCCGCATGTAGTCTCGATTGTTAAGAAAGCAAATAAAATACTCTACCTAGTCTATAAATCCTTCCCACACCTCACCCCTACATTATTTCGTACAATCTATTTATCCTACATACGCCCTATCCTTGAATTTGCATTTGTTGTCTGGTCGCCTTACTTGCAGCGGGATATACACCTTCTGGAAGGCGTTCAAAGACGAGCTACACGTCTCCCGAGTAACTTTCGCCTTCTATCCTACGAAGAACGTCTCAGAAAACTGAAGTTACCGTCTCTAGCTGATCGCAGAAGCCGAGGAGATCTTATACAGATGTATAGGATAACCACAGGCAAGTTCTCTACTGACATGACCTCGTTGTTTCAACTCAATTTGGACCAACGCCTTCGTGGCCACCATCTCAAGCTGAAGCACGAGAAATACTCTAAGCAGCAGAGACAACATTTCATCTCTAACAGAGTATTCGACCTGTGGAACTCACTCTCGGACGAAGCGATATCAGCCCCTTCCATAAATGCATTTAAGGCTAGGATTGCAACCATTTTCCCGTCATGAATGCGTCTTTTACTAATTTTATTTTAACTTTGTTTCATATTTATATATATTATTTTTTGTATTTTGAAAGTGATCCGTTTCTGTATAATGTATGCTATATGTTTTCGTAATTTGTGTCTATTAGTTATATTTCACAATTAAGTTGTATTTATTTTTGTTTTATTTTGTAAAAATATGTACCAATGTATTCTGAGCACAACAAGCCTTTGGCTTTTGCTCTACACTTTATTAATAATAATAATAATAATAATTGATTGATTTTTTTAAACCTTATGCACTTTGTCCACATTTGTGGATAATTCTTTTTTTATTAAAAAAATAGAATATTTCAATGTACTTTTTTCAAAATTTATGTTATTTTGCCTAATTTATACCAAATTTCTTATAATAATTTTTTTTTCATACGATAAAACTAAAATCTAAAAAGTTGCGCAAGAGAGGGTTAAAATCGTTTATTTTGAACTACTTCACTGTTGCTACATTTTTTAATATTTGAAATACACGAAAAGATCTTTCGTCTTTAATATTACCAATTTAGATACCAACAGTATCATACTGTTATGTTAAGAGATATTTCAAATTTCTTACCGGTAAACCGCAAAAGAATAAAAAGTTCAGAGCCGAAACACTACCACTCATAAAACAAAGAAACACCTTGAGTAGAGAACACCGCATTGCGAATCTCAAATGGAGCTGGGCAAGACACGCAGCAAGACATGACTCAACTAGATGGGAAAATAAAATAGTTCATGGTGTAAAGTTCGCGACCTGTTGGAAGTTATGTCCCAAAACCAGTGGCGTATCAGCGAAGCGGGGCCTGCTTGTAGTAGGACGTCCTATTATGTGAATGCACTAATGATAATTCCATAATTATAATGAGCAGCCAGTGACCACGGTATAAGCTGATGTCATCTATATGTTGAATGGCATGTGGTGGGGAAAAGCATTTAAAAGCGGATGAAGGGACAGGAGAAGGGATGGTCGTTCCTCTAAGCCCCAAGGGGCTAGTAAGATCCGCGATCGGGATTTGAACTTTACGATCCATCCTAGAATATACAGAAGTGAAGTGCTATTCTGTTCTGTTTAGAAATTGTATGACAAAATTGTGTGTCTTGTGACTGTTTCCGGTTAAACTACTATATTTGGATTTAGCTGTGTCACCTCAGAAATGAGGTATGTATGTTCTCTTTATTTTCTTTAACTGGGCATGTAAAATAACAAATTATAAATTTGATTTACTAAAGTGACATCAGAACGGACCGCCAAATTATCCTTCGAACATAATGTTTTTGATTAATTTTCATAGACCACATGTAGATTTAAGCATTGTACACATTTAGTTTAATAAATCTAGTTATAAGTTAAACTTGTAACTGTTTAAATTGAAACAACCTCCACATTCTCCTGTCCGGGTCGAACCCATAATTTCTAAGTTCCATGAGGGAGCTGTAAGCCAAAGCATCGCTCGAGGTCTTACAGGTGTGCAAATGCACATTTTTTGGCAGCGCTGTCGAACGGCGTATATGAAAACTACAATATCTAAACAATGATAGATTGTAATGACAGTAACTTTTGAATGTAAGCTTTTACAGTAATTTTAAAAGTACATGTGTTTTATATGCGTCTCCTCAACAACTAAGTAAACTGACTTAACACTCCATTCCATAATGTTTTACTTGCTATATGCTCGATTCTTTGTTACTACAGATATAATTGTCAAAATATCCACCGGTGAGCAACTAACCATAAATGAATACTGGTTAATAAAATGGCGACCGGTGAGTAAGTACGGTAACTCACCGGTAGATGAACATATGCATATAGGAAAAAATGTACTGACAGGTAACTCACCGGTGAGTCTACCGAATGCAGCCAATGATGACATAAGCATCAATTAGATTAATTTTACTTACCAGAGTTTGTGACAGCTGCACTCTCCAATTTCTCTTCAAATTCATTGGCGTCCACATGTTCAGACTTGATATAAATCTCCTCTATTTTGGAATTATCTTGGTACACTTCTTTAGTATCTCCATCTTTGATTCCTGCAATAAACAGATTAGTCAAATAATATCTGATCGCTTATTGTCAAAATATTTCATTTAATAAAGCGACAGTATTTTTGATTAAAATTGAGTATGCATTTTATCACCATCCAATTTCAGAAAGGCGAGAAATACTTTACTAGTAAATGTTCACAAACTGGCGCCTAGAGAAAGAAGGATTGTAATAACAGATTTTACCATGAGAGACCACCAGCATTTAGTTAAATAATCTAATATGATTTTATTCATTCCATATGAGACTAAAATTAGAACTGGAGCTAAAACCTAAAAAGCGCACAAGCGAATGTAAATAAATATACTTGGAAGATGGCTTTAAAAGAAGCACAGTAACACTAAAAGGAGAACAAAACTCCCCCAAGGAGTATGGTTGATCACCATACATTTAAGATGTTCACTACTCAAACATTGCTAAAATTCACCTAAAATAAACTATCACCACAAAAATTGAATAACAGTATTTAGTGCGAGTTAGTTGTAAATGTAACTTCTTTACTAACCATTTTCCCATTCAGCTATGTGCTCTATTTCAGTCTTCACTTCATGTTCATCAGTGTCTTTATATTCTGCCTTAATATATATTTCTTTTTTAATAATTTCACTAACTCTCGAGTCAGTCATATTCAATCCGGAAAGTAAATACTTTTCAAAGAATCTTCTATAATTTCCAAATAAGCAAAATTACTTCAGCTATTACTAGCTGCTTTCGGTATTTTTTTTTTTTTTTTCAATTAGTATGTAGCAATCCGTACGGATTACTGTTCGTGCCGTCTAGTCACTCATGGAAAGAGAAAGGCGCTATATGTAGTGTCAAAAAACACTAAAAATCCCTATAAGCACAAATCGGTGTTGGATGTCTTTGGGACATCGAGTGTTTAAAATTGCTTACATGTTTAGGATGTTTACTAAAATAAATCATTTAAAAAATATCTTTTTCTATTTAACATATTAAATAGATATCATAGAATCAGTAACTGTGAAATAATAATTTTTTTCTAACTTTATTATTAATATTTAATAGCTTCCACAAAACCATTGTATGTATAGGGATTTGCAGCTAAGCACCCTACCATCTGGTGAGCGTTTCATGAACTTGTGTACATCAGATAACATTTCGTTTTGTATGAGTATTTTAGATGTTTACAAGTAATGTCACTTCACAAAATCAGAAAATCCCAAACAATTATTTATTTTTTGTCGTTTTTTGATACACTTTTCGCTATTATTTACTAGTAAATGTCCAGTGGTATCTGATTTAGAATGGTTTCAAAAATTCCGCGTGGCGCTACGATCTTAAAATTTTTCCCCTATCTTTGTGTAATGTATATATCTCCATCTCTATCTACGTTAACGGAAATGCCGTTAATGTGTTCTGTGGGTCATACGCAAAATGCAAACTGCAACAGGTTTTCTAGCAACTTGTTGAAGATCACAAATTTTTATTACGAGTCGTTTAGTGTTCCTAGATTTTCTAATAGTGGGGCATAACTGTTAGTTTATTTATGAACCTTTTAAGGTGGTAATGTGTGTGTTTTTGTACTTCTCGACTTTATACATATGTTCCATGCCATGAAAACCTGTGTGTTCCAGTCCGCCATTACTGATACGCAATGTTGAACAACCGTTGTAAAAGTGTCTAAATCAAAAATTTAAAAAGTATCTAAACAGTTGGTTTATTTGTGAACTTTTTAAGGCGATAATGTGTGTGTTTTTATACTTCTCCACTTTATAATTATGTTCCAGTTCGGCAAAAACAGTGTTTTCCAGTTCGCCATTACTGATGACCGTTGTAAAAGTATCTTAACATTGGTATAATTTTGTTTCTGTAACAACTAGACAACAAAGAAAAAACAGTAAGTATTGTTATATTTTAATTTTTTATCGTAATAATTACAGGAAATTACCTCTACTCAAAATTGTCAAATGGCCGGTTGTTGGAGAACGAATTAACGATAGGTTCAAAATTTTACATTCATAACTCCTTTAGCAAGTGCAAATCAAAATGTGCTATCTGTCTTACCACCCTCACATGGTTTATTTTAGGTACAAATTTAAGTAAATATATTTATTTTTTCAAAAATTTTGTCAAACATAACCTCTCAAACATGAACATTATGGTGTTTCATTGTGACAAAATTCTCATTCCATTCCTTCTTCTCATTCGATGATTTGGGGTCTTAATATAATTTTTTTGGTAATAAAATGACTACACGTTACCTAACGCAGTAGTACGCTGTATGTAATACCCAGTTTTATGCAGTATAGACCTTGAGTAAATAGGTTATTTGTATTAACATTTTTATAGGGTTAATACAAATATCCATGTTAGTAAGTGTAGGCCGGATAACATATTTTTACCATATTACAAAGTCCTAAATTTTGCAGATGCCCAAACAATTTAATAAATTAAGCAAGGGACATGTGAGAAGATTAGTACGTAATGAACTAAATATTGCATTGGATTCCACAAGCCAGAAAAGTCAACAAATCATATTTACAGAAGACTTTGAAGAAGAATTCTACAAAATTATGATAGAATCAGAATATTTAGAAGATGAATTTGGTATGCAGTTGATGTACTTCTATTATTTATTATTATTTTATTTGTTTATTTATTTTTTTTTCAGCATTTACCAACGACAATCTACAATCAGCTGAAAACAGTGTATTTCAACAAACAGATTTCCAAGAAGAACCTTTTACAGATTTTGAGAGGCCTATTAATATGAGAAAAGCATTTAAAACCATCTATAAAGAAATAATAAACATAAAAAATGAATTAAAATTAATAAAATGCGAAATTTCGAAGAAACAAAATTTTACAACAAAATTTGATTTATTGCCAGTTTTTCCCATAAGGGCGTTGGGAGAATATTTTACATTTAAGGAATCCCTGTCTGACTATGCAGTACAGTTACAACTGGTAAGTAAATTTTATTGTTTTTATTATTAATTATGTCAAAGAATCAATTGCGTATTTTAATATAATAACATTATGTCCTGTAATCAGGGGCGGATCGACCGATCGGGTATCGCTCGATGGGCCGACAGCTTTTTTGGGCCGATGTGACGGCCGCTATCCACTCAAATACCTATGATCAATTCTATGATATTACTTTAAAAATCACTCACATTTTTTTATTTGTTTTTCTAACATGTTTTCATTATTATAGAGACTGTATTTTTATTTTCGATATTAATACTAAAAATATAAATTAACTAAGTTTATTTAAATATACTTTGGTCTTTATTTATGCCCGGGAATCGGGCCAATTATATTAAATGTGTGAATTAATTTCAGAAAAGACTTTGTTGTGAAAAAACATAAAAAAAATACACTATACAAAGTATTTGCCATCGCTTGCTATTATTTTTTACCATCTGTCTGGCAGTTGTACTATTCCATGACGGAAAAACGATTCGTTCTTCGAAGCGATCCATTCATTGAGCCATTTTTCTATTTCTTCATAATTGTTCAAGTGCTGACCAGAAAGCCCGTGTGCCATCGATCTGAACAAGTGATAATCTGAAGGAGCAATGTCTGGTGAATACAGCGTGTAAGGTAAAACGGCCCAGTCAAGTGCTTGCAAAATGGCCTTCACAATCTTTCCAACATGTGGTCTAGCGTTATCATGCTGGAGGAACACTTTGTCGTGTCTCTTTGCATATTTCGGCCGCTTATTCTTCAATGCGTTGCTTAAGCGGAGCAATTGTTGTTGGTTAAGTTCGTCAGTGATGGTTTGGCTCTGCTTTAATAGCTCATGATACACTACACCCTTCTGGTCCCACTATATACAGAGCATTACTTTCTTGCCGTGAATATTCCGCTTTGGTCTCGATGAGGATTATTTTCCTGAGTCGCAAATGGATCTCCTTCGTTTGAGATTATCGAAATATATCCACTTTTCGTATCCAGTCACAATACGATGCAAAAAACCTTTTCTTCTTTGCCTGGCAAGCAAGATTTCAGACTTGGTTTTGCGCCTCTTGATGTCTCTTTCTTTCGGTTCGTACGGCACCCGTCTTCTTTGTAAATCTTTTCCATGACTGCCAAACGCACAGAAATTGTTGATCGATCAACATTCTGCAATTGTGCGAGCCCATGTTGCGATTGATATGGATCTTCATCGATTAGGGCCTGCAATTCCTCATCCTCGAACTTCTTCGTCTGACCTGGACGAGGTTTTACATCGACACTGAAATCATCACTTTTGAAACGTCGAAACCATTCTCTGCATGATTTATCGGTGGGAGCACTTTCACCACAAGCTTCTACGAGCAGTCGATGAGCTTCAGAGGCTGATTCCAAGCAAATAAAAACAGAAAATGAGAACTTCCTGGAAATGATGCTTATTTGGCTTGAATTTCGACATTTTCGAATCAGATAAACACAATATTATTGTTATAAACCCAAACGTTTATCAACTGAATATTATTGCCATATGTCAACACTAAAACATAAAGCCGGTTGCAGATATTAGAGGTTAGAAAATTCCATAGTACAGCAATTGACCGCCAGATGAACCGAATTAATTCACACACCTAATAACATTCCCTATAAATAGTCAACAAGTCCCGTGGGCCCGGGCCGATTCAATCCCTCGATCCGCCCCTGCCTGTAATGATACATATATATTGTATTTTGTTTATTTTAGATTGAAAAATGTAGCATTGTTGGTGGCAAGAATGAACAGCATTTAATAAGAACATGTTTAAAAATAATCATGGACAATAGTACAGCCAGGTTTTTTTCATGGACCGGAGCAAAAAATATATCTTTAAAAGAAACAAATCTTATAAAAACTGTATTTGGTAAGAAATAATCATAAATATTTAAATACATGAATATATATTTATAGTAATTTTTTTATTTACAGAGGCTGTTAGGAGAAATTTTCCAAGTTGTTCAAATTATCGTTTTGAACAAACTGTAAAAGAATGGTTCAGACATGCTGGAGAACGCATCAAACGTGACCAACTAATTTGGATTGGATTGGACACCTAGTAACTATTTATTCTGAATGAGTTGTAAACGTGTCCCGTTTACAAATCAGATCGTAAATTTATTATTTTAATTAATTAATTTGTATTTGTGCTTAGTAATTATTTATTCTGATTGAGTTGTAAACGTGTCCCGTTTACAAATCAGGTCGTGAATATAATATTTCAATTAATTAATTTGTATTTGGTACCAAGTAATTATTTATTCTGAATGAGTTGTAAACGGGACACGTTAACAAATCAGATCGTAAATATAATATTTTAATTAATTAATTTGTATTTGCACATAGTTATTATTTATTCTGAATGAGTTGTAAACGTGTCTCGTTTACAAATAGGGTCGTAAATGTAATATTATTTTAATTAATTAATTTGTATTTGCTCCTAGTTCTTATTTATTCTGAACGAGTTGGTAACGTGTCCCGTTTACAAATCAGGTCGTAAATATAATATTTCAATTAATTATTTTGTATTTGGTACCTAGTAATTATTTATTCTGAATGAGTTGTAAACGTGTCTCGTTTACAAATCGGGTCGTAAATGTAATATTATTTTAATTAATTAATTTGTATTTGGTACCTAGTAATTATTTATTTTGAAAGAGTTGTAAACGGGACACGTTTACAAATCAGATCGAAAATATAATATTTTAATTAATTAATTTGTATTGCACATTTTTTTGTTAAACAAAATAGTGAAACTTTTTTGTGCTGTAATTGTTTAAAATTTCATTTTAAATATGAAATAGTTCTTTGCAAACCTGTTTTGGCAAGAAAATTTATAAATATGTACTTCGTAATAAATTACTTGCCCAAAAAGGTTTGCAAATAACTATTTCATATTTAAAATAAAATATTCCTTTCAAATAAAAGCCGCCATTTTTAAATAATACAGTTGATAACTAAGATTCCTACTTTACCAAAATCCTCCATATTTAAATTAATGGAACTGATAACATAGTTTCCTAACTTATCAGAGATAATGATTACCCCCACCACTTATTTCTTGTACATCAGATTAAGAACGAACATACGTTTGCTCCACAAAAGCGTGCATTTTAGAGCCTATGGGAGTAATGTTTTGCGTCATTTTGCAGGTTACAACGTGTGGTTGTTGACACCTTTTTTTTACATCCTTCGTACCTATTTGTGCTATTAGGGAAGCACCATAGGAAATGTAAAAAACACTACAAAATAAACACTAAAAAAAAATATTTTAGTAAAATTTTGATGTCATTTATTTTTTAACCTTTAATAAACATACAATAAACACATATGTACATATTTTAAATAATTAATGTAAATAGATATTATAATAGATTGAAATGTTATAAATGACATTTAAACTATTTATTATTAAAAAATGTTGGTTTTGACTACTGAGGGAAACTTTTTAAATATTTTTCTGTATTCCAGATTATTTTTGCGAAGTTTTTCAAAACCGTTGCTTACAATGAATTTGGATATAAGATGGTCAAATGTGATAAAAAAATGAGGAACAAAGAAACATTGTCCGATGTAACACTATTAGGCCTGGACTATAATAGCAGAACGAGAAAATACGTGCTGGGCACAATGAAAAAGGTTTTCTTGCTGCGACTTAAAATATTTGTAGTACTACTGCAACCGGATTCAAATGGAAAGACATAAGAAAAGTTGTAGTTAACTAAATTAATTTTAATAATTAAATAATAAATGACAGTGCAATAAACTAGTGAAAAAGATACAGGTCTGGTGATCCTGCTATCCAAACAGCATTCTTTTTATATATAAATATCCATACCTAAAGTTTATCTTGGCCAAATCACTAGGCGTTTACGAAAACTCTACCAGTGGATATGGTACATCGGCCAATCTTTACTATACCCCACTGAACATAACCTTATTTGCTGCCTCTATACAGAAGGCTTAAATAATCCTTAAAAAGGTTAGGTTAGGCTAGGCTTTAGCTAGAATACTAGTTATATTACAATAGTTTAGCTAGAATAAGGTTATGTTGAGTGGGGTATAGTAAATCTTCCCCAGCAAATCTACTGGTCGGTAAACAGCTACATACTTATACACGTTTACCGAAGTTGTTTTCGAACGCAGTTGATGTTCCCGGTATCTACCGGTAGAGTTTTCGTAAACGCCTTATTGCAATTCTAAGCTTACCTTAATTTTGGCAGGTCAACGGCGTTTTTATTTTAAATTATTAAATAAACATTGTCATGACATTCCGTAACAAAAATTCGCATACCAATGTGTTAAACTATATATATTGTAATAAATACTGAAATATATGCAGTGACGATATTCAACCGGTACGAGCATATCAGTTCTTAAAATATTGAAATACTTCCATACTGATTGTTAAAATGAATAGTAGGTTAACAGGTACAGAAAAAGATTTCACTTAGTTTCTACTTTTGGCAAATTACCACATCAACAATTGTTAAAAATCAGCAAATTGTGTGATAATTATTAAAGTCTTGAATTAGATGGTTACGTCCGTAAAATATAATATGATGAGGTAGTAATGGGATTCGGACTGGTCAGAAATTAAAATTAAAACAATATTTTAACTTCGCTAACGTTTCGATTTAATATGAAATCTTCATCAGAGCTAAAATAGAAATGTAGCTATAATTTATGATACAGTTTGTTTTACAATATGAAGTTAATGAAATTAATTTTACAAAATTTGATCAATATCAGACTACAACTAAATGTGAAATATATGGTAATATAAAAAATTGATGTGAAGTGTGAATTTTCACACACTTCAGGGTTTTGCAGGTATTTAGTAAGTGAATGATGAATATTTGGGATGCCAAAACAAATTTTATATTAAAATATTTTTTTTTGTTAATTTTAATTCGAACGTCTAATACCATTATTTAGGTTTCTAAATATGTGCAGTATATTTTTTTATATAGCAAGTTTCATTAAGAATTTTAAAAATTGCGCCTATGACTTCCATTGGTTGTTATAAGTTCCGCCCTTCTGATTTCGTGTACATTGAAACAGAATTAAATTATAATTTAAACAATTTCCACTGGTTATTAAATTTACGCTTTTAAAAATTAAATGCATTAAACATTTGCCAAAATATATATATATATATTTCTATTACCTAATTCTAGTTATAACTAGAATTTTGAAAAAATAATTTAAACAATATAAAAATTAAAAAAAAAAAAAACAAAAAATAATATTGTCTCTTCTCGCAGGGTTCGATCCCTTTCGTATCGAGTTACTTGAGTGAAAAACCAGCGTCAAAAACCACTAGACCAGCATACACGTTTCAGTGTAGCGTATTACAAAGCTATAACTTGTGTACATTATTAGCCAAAAATTACAGAAAATGCGTTTTTTTCCAAAAACATAATCTGATAAAAAATTCCTGTTGTACTATTCCGGTTCACACCAATGTTCATTACTTAGAATTTTTTCAGATTTTTAGTTTAAACCATCTGGGCTACAGGGTGTGGGACAAACAATTTCTTGCACAATTTTGACAAAAATCGCTTCAAAATTTTTTTCTTTTGCAAAAATAAAAATTTGATCGTTAATCCACGTACCAAGGGCTTTCATTTGATACCCTACTCATAATTATAAAAAGATAATTTCTTTTTCGATGAGCACATATTTGTTTATATTTTTAGGGGGATATGTTTTTTAGATGTTTTAGTATTTTTCCTATGTGCGGGTCAAAGAGTTGTATAAGCATGCCAAATTTCAACTCTCTAGGTTTAGCCGTTTGGATACAATTTTTACCGAACAGACAGACGACAAAATGACGGTATAAGGGTTTTTTGGTCATACCTACAAAACCCTAAAAATGAAAATAAATAAATAAATAAAATAATAATACAATAAATCACAAATTACATACCTAGGTTTAAAATGTCACAAAATAAAATAAATTAGTCAGATATATAAAATTTAACGTCCACATAATGTCAGAGAGAGGTCATTGAACTTAGAGAAAAAATAATCCGTGAACTATAATAATAATAATAATAATAATAAACTTTATTGACCTAGATACATATACATGTTTTAAGTCAGTCAACAAAAAAAATTAAGATAAAATACAAAAAAATAAAGATAAAAATTGTCACATTTTAAAATTATAATTAAGAAACTCCTCTGTGGAATAAAACACATTTTCCACAAAGAATGATTTTAAAAAGGATTTGAATTTATTATATTCCAAATTTCTAAGGTTCGCAGGAAATTTGTTATAAATTTCACAGCAAAATAATTTGTGCTATTCCTAGATTTGACTAACCTCAGAAAGTTGGGATATATGTTAGTCTTGTTTCTTGTGTTGTAGCTATGTATATAATAGACAATGGTACATATATATTGAAGGTACAGTCATTATTTTTAATATGTTAAATTGACTTCTACAGTCGGACCTGTAGGGTGTAGACGTTAGAAGTCTTATTGCACGCCTTTGCAGAGAAAACACTCTTGAGGCTGCTGAAGAATGGCCCCATGCTAAGATGGCGTACGAAATTTGAGAATGGAATCACGCATAGTACGTTGTCATTAAAACATCTTTTGAAACAGCATTCATTAAATTCCTCAGGAGGAACATGGTTGACCACAGTCTACCAGTCAAAACTTTAACATGGTGTTTCCACGTCAAACCGGGATCAACATGCACTCCAAGAAACTTAACATGATCCTGATTAACACGGTCATATTTTCTTAATGTTATTAGAATTTCTTGGGTTTTGCCGAGGTTGAGAGAGAGTTGGTTCGTATCAAACCAGTATTTTGCTTTTTTTAAGGCCGTTTGGCTTTTAGAAATGGCGTTCTCTAAATTCACTGCTTTTGTTACCATAGTGGTGTCGTCTGCATACAAAATACTGGGATGATCGATATAAGTTGGGAAGTCATTGATATATATTAGGAACAATAAAGGACCAAGGATGGAACCCTGCGGGACACCTGTATCAACAGTTAAGAGATCGGATTGATGGTTCCGGAGAGCGACGACCTGTTTTCTGTCTTTAAGGTATGATTTCAAAAGATCGCAACTGTTCTTATCAAACCCATAGTATTCTAGTTTTTTTATAAGAATCTGGTGAGATACGCAATCAAATGCTTTAGACAAGTCTAATAGGGTTGCCAAGCAGAACTCACCAGATTCAAAGCCCTCAGATATGTCATTTATCAAAGCTAGAATGGCATCCGTTGTGGATTTGTTAGCTCTGAATCCAAACTGCATATTATGAAATAATTGATTATTTTCAAAATGAGATGTTATCTGTTTAGATAATATTTTTTCGAAGACTTTGGATAGTATAGGCAGTAGGGATATCGGACGGTAGTTACCTGGATCATTGCTATCTCCTTTCTTGTGTATTGGTAAGACAGTTGCGATCTTGAGTTTATCGGGGAATTTATTTGACAAGAGACAACAGTTTATTATTTTGGTTAATGGGGCGATAATGGTGTCTTTAACAGATTTTAAAATGTCTGTGTTGATTCCAAAGTAGTCCTTCGTCTTGCTGTTTTTTAGACCGTCAATCGCATCTCTAACCGTGATATATATATATATATATATATAATGGTAAGAATTATTTGGGATAAAGAAGAACGCGATGGAGTTATGGAATTATTTCATAATCGATCCAATATTTCGTTTATTCTTCATAAACAGTTAGAGCTCAAAACGTTGAGAAAAAACCTTCTTGATTTGAGGGAATTTGTTGTGGAATCTTTGCCTTATTACGTTCATAACAGATTTTTTGATAAACAAAAATCTGCATTCAAAAAGATCTAAAATTTGTAGAAAGCGAGATAGTTTACGTTAGAGATTATAGAAATCCAACCAAAAAAATATGGTAAAAGGCAACAATTGAGGAAGTGTTGGGAAAAAGGATTTAATTGGTAAAATTAATTAATGAAAATTTAATTTGGAGACGACATGCTAATAAAATTTTAAAAGGGAATCAAAACTTAAATGCGCCGGTTGAGACACAGGAAATAATTAAAGCACATTTAGATGATATTTTAATAACTAAAAGTGTTTTAGAGAACCAGCAACAACAAAATGTTCCTCATCATGCTGATATTACCGAAGACGGTAATATGCATCAGGATGCAGAAAACGAAAACGAAACTCCTCTATCAGTTCGATCTACGAGAATAAAAAGAAACCCAAGTCGTTTGACATATAATAGTTCATTACAACAAATAACTTAATTTTTTTTTATGAGAGAGGATGTTTGTTATGTTTTGTTAATATTTTTTGGATCCAGTCGTCATGAACAAAAAAAGGAAATGTTAATATAGTAAGCGCTGCATGTAACATAAAAAAATAGAAAGTATAATAATTTGTAATTGTTCTGTATTTTGTTCTGTCATATTAAATAAATAACATACTAATGTTATAATTATTTTTATTCAATATATTACAGTAGTGATTGATGAAGCATTTCTGTGAAAAATCTTTTTTTTCATTACAGAATCTGTCCAGAATCTTAGGGTTCGCAAAATCCACCACATGTTTGGAAGAAGCTTCATGTGTTGCTAACGCACACTTATGTGGATTGATCCTACAATCCGATTTATGTTGGATTATGCGATTCCTAAGTTTCTGTACGGAGCTTTCAATGTATACATGTTCACACGAACAGTTAAGTAAATAAATTGTATTTTTGGTAGACAAAGGTTCAACTTTCTGTTTCAATTTACTATTCAGGACAGACAGTTTTTTTAAAGGTTTGTCGGCAATGATTAAATTATCAAGTTTATATATATATATATATATATATATATATATAATGGTAAGAATTATTTGGGATAAAGAAGAAGGCGATGGAGTAATGGAATTATTTCATAATCGATCCAATATTTCGTTTATTCATCATAAATAGTTAGAGCTCAAAACGTTCAGAAAAAACCTTCTTGATTTGAGGGAATTTGTTGTGGAATCTTTGCCTTATTACGTTCATAACAGATTTTTTGATAAACAAAAATCTGCATTCAAAAAGATCAGTGAAAGTAATAAGCTTAGATTGCATAGCAAGTTCCTAAAAATCAAGAATGATTTCAAACTAAATAACAGAGTTAAAACCTCTGACAGTTGGTTCTTAAATATATCAAACACAGAGGTACCTACCGAAGTGTCAAATTTTTTGAGTTTAGGAAGCAAGTTTTCTTTACCTATAAATCATAACGAGGTGGATGTCTCTACGGTACTTGGGGAAGTAGAGGAAATTTTGAGTCTTCATGAGGAAGATGGTAAGAACTCAAAAAGAGCCCAGGTAACCAACCTCCTGACCAACTACTTTAAAGGCTCTCACGACGTTATTGATCATAAGTATAATACTTTATGCCAACAGTACTCTAATGCTAAAATTGTTTTTTAAAATAATAGACAAGTTACATTGTTACGGGCTGATAAGGGCCAAATTTCAGTTTTGATGAACAACCAGGACTATAGAGACAAATTAGAAAGTATTCTTAATGAGGAAGGCGCTTATTCTGAGATCCTTAAATAGAGATCCTACTACATCTTTTCAAAATTCAAATAACAAAATTATTTCCAATTTAAAATTAAAAAAGTATATTTCTGAAACAGAATGTAGGGAACTAAAAGAGCATAATGCTTTACCTCCTAGGGTTTTTGCCAATATCAAGTTGCATAAAAGTGAACTGCCATTAAGGCATATCATAGATGGTTCTGACGGACCTTTTAAAAAATTAACTTATTTCATAGCGAACATACTTCAAAAATCTTATGATACTGACAATTCTTATTACGTGAACAACTCTTTCGACTTAGTCAAAGACCTTAAAGGTACTATAATACCAGAGAATTATAAACTCATCAGTCTTGATGTAGTTTCACTATTTCCCAGTATCACATGGGACCTCATAGTTACAGAGATTAACTCTAGATGGGACGCAATTAAAAGTTGTACGCGTATCAGCAAAACTAAATTCATAGAAATTTTAGAGACTTTATACCGATCTAGCTACTTTGTTCATGAAGATAAATTTTACTTACAAAATAAAGGCTGCCCGATGGGGAGTGCTTTGAGTCCCATTCTGTCTCAGCTAGTGATGGATTCCCTTCTTAATAATGTCAGGGACAATTTAAATTTTGAAATCCCTTTTCTAAAAAAATATGTAGACGACCTACTGCTCTGCATAGCAACACATGTAGCTTCTTCCAAACATGTGGTGGATTTTGCGAACCCTAAGATTCTGGACAGATTCTGTAATGAAAAAAAAGATTTTTCACAGAAATGTGTTTCATCAATCACTACTGTAATATATTGAATAAAAATAATTATAACATTAGTATGTTATTTCCCAGCAAACATTTTTATCCGGACCAGTACTGGTAAAGCACATACTCGCCGGCATTGAAAGTAATGGGCCAGTGCTGGCATTTCGTACTGGGCCAGTACCCCGGTGTCCCGTGGCCCTTAGCTGGTCCATTGATGTATCAGTTGCTGGCCCAGCAACGGTAAAGTGCATTGAAAGTAATGGGCCAGTGCTGGCATTTCGCACTGGGCCAGTGCTGGCATTTCGCATTGGTCCAGTGCTGGCATTTTGCACTGGGCCAGTACCCCGGTGTCCCCGTGGACGTTAGCTGGCCCATTGATGTATCAGTTGCTGGCCCAGCAACGGTAAAGTGCAAAATAATCGCATTAGTTGCAAGATTTATTTCTGACAGACTAGTGCTTATATTATACCCACTCTCTAGTGTTTCAAATGTAATATATGTGTACTTACCCAGTATTAAAATAAATTAATGGTTAGGTGCAAAATAAATACTCATTTGGCCATTTTCACCATCGTTGAATAAATTTATTTAACAAGTAAAGTTGACAATATCGCATCGGTTTTAAACTATTAATGAAGAAATTAACATTGCTGTCAATAGAATGATGCGATATTGTTAACTTAAGTTGTTAAATAAATTTATTCAACGATGGTAAAACTAGCCGATTGTAAATTGAATTAACAGTTATAATTTATTGATTTATTTATAAATATTAAATAAATATAATTTCAGGAATAACAGGAATTAGTTTCTTTAATTTATTAATTTAATGAAGAATTTTAAGAAAATGGTTTTCTGCCATTTCGGTCAAACCAATTTCATCCTAAAGATAAGGGGTGACTAATAATTTTCGCCAATATTCGTCTTGTATTATCTACCACATCTTTTCCCCCTGACTTGAAGAGTGCCAACCTAAAGAAATCATACTTGTTAAAATAAATTCAATAAACAAATTTTATAAGCATTAATGCTATAAGCTGTTCACTTTTGTAAGAACAAACTAGATCTGGTTATTTTGGTGATTTTTATAGTGTATTACTGACTTTTAGAAACTTGGTTATATTGTAAAAAAAGCTTTACAGTTTTGGATTAAGTTTGTATTATTTTAGGTTAGTATTATATTTACAAAATATTTAAGATGTCACTATTCAAAATGAAATATGACAAATTATATTTTTTAAATGACATATTTATAATCTTGTATCAGATTTATTAATAATTGAAAATTTTATTACATGAAAAAACTATGATTGAACTAAACTAAAAATTAAACAATTTAATATGAAATAGTTTGTGTAAACTACGTCCTTAAATCTAACAAAACACACACAAATCACAATAAAAAACTGTATAATGCTCACAATCAATAACTATTCAAATACACATAAACTGTTCACCAACACGTACCAACTTGAACTCACAGAATATCACTTGTACCGACCCTCGAAGGCCACGCCATTAGGGTGTTTTATGACTAAGAACGGTCAGACTTTTCAAATTATTACATTCAAAAAAAGTTATAAACATAAGCACTGGCCCGCTAGAAATAACCCAGCAAACATTTTTATCCGGACCAGTACTGGTAAAGCACATACTCGCCGGCATTGAAAGTAATGGGCCAGTGCTGGCATTTCGTACTGGGCCAGTACCCCGGTGTCCCGTGGCCCTTAGCTGGTCCATTGATGTATCAGTTGCTGGCCCAGCAACGGTAAAGTGCATTGAAAGTAATGGGCCAGTGCTGGCATTTCGCACTGGGCCAGTGCTGGCATTTCGCATTGGTCCAGTGCTGGCATTTTGCACTGGGCCAGTACCCCGGTGTCCCCGTGGCCGTTAGCTGGCCCATTGATGTATCAGTTGCTGGCCCAGTAACGGTAAAGTGCAAAATAATCGCATTAGTTGCAAGATTTATTTCTGACAGACTAGTGCTTATATTATACCCACTCTCTAGTGTTTCAAATGTAATATATGTGTACTTACCCAGTATTAAAATAAATTAATGGTTAGGTGCAAAATAAATACTCATTTGGCCATTTTCACCATCGTTGAATAAATTTATTTAACAAGTAAAGTTGACAATATCGCATCGGTTTTAAACTATTAATGAAGAAATTAACATTGCTGTCAATAGAATGATGCGATATTGTTAACTTAAGTTGTTAAATAAATTTATTCAACGATGGTAAAACTAGCCGATTGTAAATTGAATTAACAGTTATGATTTATTGATTTATTTATAAATATTAAATAAATATAATTTCAGGAATAACAGGAATTAGTTTCTTTAATTTATTAATTTAATGAAGAATTTTAAGAAAATGGTTTTCTGCCATTTCGGTCAAACCAATTTCATCCTAAAGATAAGGGGTGACTAATAATTTTCGCCAATATTCGTCTTGTATTATCTACCACATCTTTTCCCCCTGACTTGAAGAGTGCCAACCTAAAGAAATCATATTTGTTAAAATAAATTCAATAAACAAATTTTATAAGCATTAATGCTATAAGCTGTTCACTTTTGTAAGAACAAACTAGATCTGGTTATTTTGGTGATTTTTATAGTGTATTACTGACTTTTAGAAACTTGGTTATATTGTAAAAAAAGCTTTACAGTTTTGGATTAAGTTTGTATTATTTTAGGTTAGTATTATATTTACAAAATATTTAAGATGTCACTAATCAAAATGAAATATGACAAATTATATTTTTTAAATGACATATTTATAATCTTGTATCAGATTTATTAATAATTGAAAATTTTATTACATGAAAAAACTATGATTGAACTAAACTAAAAATTAAACAATTTAATATGAAATAGTTTGTGTAAACTACGTCCTTAAATCTAACAAAACACACACAAATCACAATAAAAAACTGTATAATGCTCACAATCAATAACTATTCAAATACACATAAACTGTTCACCAACACGTACCAACTTGAACTCACAGAATATCACTTGTACCGACCCTCGAAGGCCACGCCATTAGGGTGTTTTATGACTAAGAACGGTCAGACTTTTCAAATTATTACATTCAAAAAAAGTTATAAACATAAGCACTGGCCCGCTAGAAATAACCTTGGATTAATACAAATAAGGAATGCTTATAAAATGCTGGTAAAGTACTTCGTATAGGCAGAGTGCGAAATACAAATGTGAAGTACATTATTAATACTGGCGTTGCACTTACTTCTGGTGCCAGCAATGTACCAGCGTAAAAGCAGTTTGCCGGCGTTCGGCCGTTAGTTCAATGTTTGCTGGGAACCTTGGATTAATACAAATAAGGAATGCTTATAAAATGCTGGTAAAGTACTTCGTATAGGCAGAGTGCGAAATACAAATGTGAAGTACATTATTAATACTGGCGTTGCACTTACTTCTGGTGCCAGCAATGTACCAGCGTAAAAGCAGTTTGCCGGCGTTCGGCCGTTAGTTCAATGTTTGCTGGGTTATTTAATATGACAGAACAAAATACAGAACAATTACAAATTATTATACTTTCTATTTTTTTATGTTACATGCAGCGCTTACTATATTAACATTTCCTTTTTAGGGTTTTGTAGGTATGACCAAAAAACCCTTATACCGTCATTTTGTCGTCTGTCTGTCTGTCTGTCTGTCTGTCTGTTCGGTAAAAATTGTAGCCAAACGGCTAAACCTAGAGAGTTGAAATTTGGCATGCTTATTCAACTCTTTGACCCGCACATAGGAAAAATACTAAAACATCTAAAAAACATACCCCCCTAAAAATATAAACAAATATGTGCTCATCGAAAACAAAAATATTTTTTTTAAATTCTGAGTAGGGTATCAAATGAAAGCCCTTAGTACGTGGATTAACGATCAAATTTTTATTTTTGCAAAATAAATTATTTTGATGCGATTTTTGCCAAAATGTGCAAAAAAAAATTTGTCCCACACCTGTAGCCCAGATGGTTTAAACTAAAAATCTAAAAAAATTCTAAGTAATGTATATTGGTGTGAACCGAAATAGTACAACAGGAATTTTTGATCAGATTATGTTTTTGGAAAATAACGCATTTTTTGTGGTTTTTGGTTCACAAAGTACAAAAGTTATACCAATGTAAGACACACACATGCATAGCGTGCGATGGCTACATGCGTTAGAGCGCTCTTAAACTGGCTGGAAAACGAAGGGTTTCGAGTTCGAGTACACGGAGTGAATTTTATTTTTTCTGTTTTTTTTTTGCATTTTTATTATGTTGAAATTATTTTGTCAAAATTCTAGTTATATTTTGACAAATGTTGTATTTAATTTTTATGAGCGTAAATTTAATAACCAGTCTTATTATATGATTAACAGACGATAAATTATTTTAAAAATATCGTTCATTTTGCCGTGATTACTACAAAGTAAAATTTGTCCTACACACTCAGCATACCGCCTTCACTTATTATTTTGTTCATGACGACTGGATCCAAAAAATATTAACAAAACATAACAAACATCCTCTCTCATAAAAAAAAATTAAGTTATTTGTTGTAATGAACTATTATATGTCAAACGACTTGGGTTTCTTTTTATTCTCGTAGATCGAACTGATAGAGGAGTTTCGTTTTCGTTTTCTGCATCCTGATGCATATTACCGTCTTCGGTAATATCAGCATGATGAGGAACATTTTGTTGTTGCTGGTTCTCTGAAACACTTTTAGTTATTAAAATATCATCTAAATGTGCTTTAATTATTTCCTGTGTCTCAACCGGCGCATTTAAGTTTTGATTCCCTTTTAAAATTTGATTAGCATGTCGTCTCCAAATTAAATTTTCATTAATTAATTTTACCAATTAAATCCTTTTTCCCAACACTTCCTCAATTGTTGCCTTTTTCCATATTTTTTTGGTTGGATTTCTATAATCTCTAACGTAAACTATCTCGCTTTCTACAAATTTTAGATCTCTAGTACGTTTTGATGAATTTTTTGTACAATTTTGATTTTTTTCAAAAATAATATCTAATCTATTACGCAATTTTCTGTTAAACATTCGTTTAGCCGGTATTTCATTTGTGGTGCAGTGGGGTGTATTTCTGTATTTAAAAAGATACATGTTAACAAGAGTGTCAAAATCCTTGTCTTGACAATCTTTCAACATTTTGGCGAAGTAGTAAATTTTATTCCATTTAAAAAGCAAAAATTAATAAACTCGGATGATGTAAATTGTGTTCCGTTGTCTGCATGTATATGCTTAGGCTACGGTTACAGTGGAAGCGTGTTCGCCCGAAGTACAGTTCGGGCGTATTAGCGCGTAAACGGGCATATTCGCGCGTATACGAGCGACTAGATAGGTGGTGTTTAGTTCTAGCAGTTATTTTAATGACAAAAAAATAAATAAATGGGATATTTGTATTAAGAATGCCACAAAAAATGACATTTTAAAATGATATTAACCTTAGTCAAAAAATGTTTATTGGAAGTATGAATTACAAACTATAAACAAAACGGCCAAAAAGTACAATTCAAACCATGAAAGTAACTAGATTGCAAAATCTAGTTCCGCCTAAACGTTTGGAATAGCCTATAATGCTCCAATTTCTTAGTAATATAGAAAATATCAAGAATGGTTGCATAATAAAGCAGGTTAATTTTGACACAATTCACCTTTGAGTAATTTTATATATATTTTTTTCTTCATTACATTAATTAAAAAAATACGTCACTGTTATTCACGTACCACCAAGTCTTCTTTCAGGTACCACTAGTGATACGCGTGGCACTGGTTGAGAACCACTGGTGTAAACTATTCATATGTTGTTTTGTTTTTTATTATGTTTAGAACATGGAAAATTAAATATTTCTCCTTATCGCTAACTTGAATTCAGTCGCCACTTCATCCCATAATTTACGTGATTGATCAATGGTAAGTTTTACATTTTTGATCCCATAACGATCTTCGATCAAAAACTAAAAATATTAATTTCTCAATATTCATTTTGTATACACAAACTGTACCACAAAGCAAGTAAAACAAGTGGACTGTACGGAGATAAGAACTGTAGGTAGAACGCATACTCGCGCGAACAATACAAACAATTTTGAATTCAGCTATTCGGGCGATTTACAATACACAGATGTGTACTTCTACACGCTAGAATTAGTCGCTCGAATGCGGGCGAATACGAGCGTAGTTCGCGCGATTGATAAGCTTCTACAGTACCTAAAAACCTGTGTATTTCTACACGCTTTATCAGTCGCGCGAATGCGGGCGAGTACGCGCGACTTACTGTTCGCGCGAACACGCTTCCACTGTAACCGTAGCCTTAGGTAGACCAAAAGTGGCAAAAATTTCTCTAAGTTTATTAATAGTGGTCTTAGAATCTAATTTTGATACTTTTTTAATTTCTACCCATTTTGAAAAAGAATCAATTAAAATTAAAAAATGTTTTTCATTAACTGGACCTAAATAATCTATGTGAACTCTTTCAAAAGGTTTGTGAGTATCAGACCAAGGTTCGACTCTCATCTTGGGAGGAGATGATCTATTGCTCATACAAATTTCACATGACTTGATAAAACTTTCAGTATTAGCGTCCAATTTTGGCCACCAAAAATACATTCTAGCTAAAGCTTTCATTTTTGAAATACCTGTATGACAGGAATGTATTTCTTTAAGTAAGTAACTTTGACAACTTTGTGGTATTATGGGCCTATAGCCCCAAAATAGTAATCCATTTTCGATCGAAAACTCATCTTTTCTGAAAAAATATGGTTTTAATATGTCTGGAATATGTTCAGGCCAGCCTTGGTGTACAAAACGCATAACCTGAATTAACTGAACATCTTTACGGGTTTTAAATTTAAAGGAACCGCTTGTTCAAAAAAAAATCAACATACTCAATTTTTGATTCATACATCTTTTCTTTAGTTTGTAAAGGTAATCTAGACAATCCGTCAGCTGTTTTATTTTGACTACCAACTACATATTTTAATGTGTAGTCAAAACCAGATAAATACAACGCCCATCTTTGCAATCGACCTGCACTTATTTGAGGAATACCTTTATTTTCGCCAAATAATGTTAACAGAGGCTTATGGTCACTATAAAGAATAAATTTTCGACCCAAAAGATACTGCTCGCATTTTTTAATAGTCCAAAATAGGGCCAAAGCTTCTTTATGAATTACCGAATATTTTCTTTTAGCCGGGGATAAAACACGTGAAACAAAAATGATGGGGTTTTCAGACCCGTCGGGAAAAATGTGAGTCAATACTCCACCGATCCCTATGCCTGAGGCATCGCAAGAAACTTTCAACGGGAGATCAGCATTATAATGAGCTAAAACCTGATCTGACGTCATTAATATTTTTGTTTTGTCAAATGCTTGATGACAATATTTTGACCAAACAAAAGGTACTCCCTTTTGTAACAAATTATAAAGAGGGCTTAGTTCAGACGATAAATTTGGAATAAAACGAGAGTAATAATTCACCATACCTATATACGCACGAACTTCTGTTAAATTATTAGGTTTTGGCGCTTCATTAATAGCTGTAATTTTACTCGTATCTTTTTTTAACCCGTCTTTATTGATAACATGACCAAGATATTTAATTTCACGTTCAAAGAATTTACATTTTTCTTTATTTAATCTAAATCCTGCATGTTGTAATTTGGAAAATACAATAGCTAAATTATCTAAATGTTCTTGCATAGTACTTCCTGTATCAACTAAATCATCTAGATAATTCACTACCTGTTTTACTCCCTGCAATACTTTTTCAACTACTTTTTGAAAAATAGCACAAGCTGGTTTAGTCCCGAAAGGCAACCTATTTACCTGAAAAATTCCCTTATGCGTACCTACTCCAGGTCAATAAATTTTTAGTTTCATCATCCAGTTCCAACTGATTGTATGCATTTAGGAAATCTAATTTTGTAAAATATTCGCCACCCTGTAAAGCACCGAATAAATCCTCTACTCTTGGAAATGGATAATTGAAATCATCTAAATACTTATTTACAGTACATTTATAATCTGCGCATAGACGTATTTTACCATTAGGTTTTAAAATAGGAACTAGAGGAATTCCCCAACTACTATTTTCTACTTTTGATATTACCCCTTCCGTTTCAAGTTTAATTAACTCGTCTTCTACTTTACTTTTCAAAGGAAAAGGCACAATTCGGGGTTTTAGGAAAATAGGTTTGGTATTATCCTTGACATTTAATTTAATTTTTTCATACTTATAAGTTCCAATTTTGTCTTCAAATAAGTTAGAATATTTTAGTAATAAACTGTCAAGTTTCTCTTTAATTTCCTCGGAAAACGGTTTAGGAGACACCTGAAATAATTCGCAAATATTAATTTTTTAATGAGATCACGACCCAATAAAGGTCTTACTCCTCTTTTAACCACCAACAGTGGGTGCTTAAAATTATTATTTAAATATTTCATGTCAACGGTTATTTGACCTACAGGAGAAATCAAAGAACCGTCATATGTTTTAAGTTTGACATTTGTAGGTTCCATGACAACGATGTTTGATAAAACAGCATTAAAAATATTTTCAGGTAATATTGAAACTCCAGCTCCTGAATCAATTTCAAATTCTATTAAATTATTTTCAACCAATAAATTAGCTGTAATTGGCTTATCATTTGTAGAGTCTATGCTAAACATTTCTATTTCCTTAAACTGGCTTTCATCTAAATTTAAATTTTGATTAAAAGTATTTTCCAAAAAATTTGTAACTTTTATGTACTATTTTTAAGACTGCTTTTGCAAACTGTACTTAAATGGCCAAATTTCTTACACTTATTACATTGATAAGATCTAAATTTACATTTTGCAAAATTATGATTACTTTTGCCACAAGTAAAGCAAAACAAGTGTTCATTTTTATTACTTAATACAGACTTTTTATTTTGCTGCGAACTTGACATTGGCTGTTCGTTCTGTGACTGCATCTTTGAAGTCTCTCTTCTTTTTTGAACTGCCATTTTATTAATTTCATACGCTAAGTCGTGTGAAACTGTACTGTGCCTTAATGTTGCTTCTTTCTGCAGTGCCAACTCAACCAGCTCTTCCAGCGTTTTCTTAATATTTTCGTTCTCGCAGAGTCGATCCAAAATCCGACCAGGAACCATTCCAGTAACGAATTTATCTTTTAAAATTTCAGTTAGTAATTTACCAAATGCACAGGGTTTCGCTGCATTCTTTAAACGCGCAAACCAATTAGCAATTGTTTCGCCTTTTTGTTGACGTAAATCGTAAAATTCACATCTTTTTCTAAAAATTGAGATACGAGGAGAATACTGTTTCTTCAGAATTTCACAAATTTCTTTATAATTTTTGTTTTGAAGGCGGATCGGGATCACACAAGTCTCTTAATACTTTATATGGCTCTTGGTCTATTACCGTTAAAAGCACTGGAACTTTTCTTTCTTCTGCAATAAGATTTGCCAAAAAATATTGTTCCAATCGTTCTTGGTATATAACCCAATCTTCAGAAACTTTAAATTCTGGTATACCTCCAATGTTACAGAAAACATGAAATTCTGTTCCATTAGAATCTGGCATCTTAAACTTGATAATTAAATTATTTTTATCTCGTCGCCAATTGTAATATATTGAATAAAAATAATTATAACATTAGTATGTTATTTATTTAATATGACAGAACAAAATACAGAACAATTACAAATTATTATACTTTCTATTTTTTTATGTTACATGCAGCGCTTACTATAATAACATTTCCTTTTTTTGTTCATGACGACTGGATCCAAAACATAACAACTACAAAAACGTACTGAATGGTAGGACGAACACGGAAAATCTACACATTTAATCTTACCTTCTTACTTTTAAAAATGTCAGGTAGATTCTTAGTGTACGGACCTTCCATTCTGTATGTTAGTAGAATTTACCTTTCGTAAATTGTTCTTGCACTTATTTTTTACCTTTTAAATTACCGAATTCTAATTCATTCTATATTCTTTCTAAATTTTATTACCCACATTTTGTAAAAATGTTTTTACAACATAGTAATTGAATTTCATATTCCCGCTGATATGAAATTTTACAGTTTCCCTTCTTACCGACCTACCATATTGCCTTGCGTGGCGTCTATTTTACTTAGATACAAAATGGCCGTTTTGACTTAACTACAGTTTTAACATTGTTTTAAAGTGTTTTACTTAATTTATTATATAAATTCATAATTTATTAAATACAATTGTGAAAATACCATGAAGTTGCAACATCAAACTGTTTTTTCATCTTTGCGATATGCTTAAATATTTTGGTAAGCTATTATGTTTGAAATTGTAATAATGCTTACAAAGTCATCTTGTTTTTAGACATCCTTGAACAAAGTTTATGAAGAATAAACGAAATATTGGATCGATTATGACATAATTGCATAACTCCATCGCCTTCTTCTTTATCCCAAATAATTCTTATCATTATATGTCTCAACAGAAGATCAAAAATTCTCCGTCTGGTTATATATATTGCTGATCTGATGATCTGATGTTGAGAAATGCTGATCTAGATAATGCATTTAGATGACATATTATTATCTATCATCTTTTTACTTGCCCGACCTTAATATATAAGGGGCAAGTATTGTAATCGCGAAAATTTTCGATGTCGAGATTTTGACGGATGACCACGTTTCATGGTCCAGGGAATCCAAAAAACCTATTTTCGAAGTGCCGTCCGTATGTGTGTGTGTCTGTGTGTATACACGATAACTCAAAAACGGTTTAACTTAAAGAGTTCGTTCTGGTACTAGAAAATTCTCCTAATAATTGGGAAGAACCCTATTGTTTTTTATTAAAATCCGAAACCGGAAACGGAAGTTATTAAACTTTAAAATTTAAAAAAATTCGTAACTAGTAAACCAAGCATTGGACAAAAAATTGTATAGGACATAATTTGATGTATTTTTGACGATTTACCTAAATATTTTTTTAAATTTAAAAAAAAATGTATTTTTTTTATTATTTTTTTTTATGGGAGGGCAAGTCTAGCGGAGGTCTCCCTTCGCCACTGGTTTAGATACTGTTTTACATTTTTATCTATTATCTCATTTAGATAGGTATTTTCATTATCTTTATCTGTAATTTCAGATTATTTTTATAGATAATAGACCATATTCGTGTGACGTCACATACATGTGCTGCCATCTGGCAACGGTTTCCTTTGGATTTTTTTTGGAGATTTAAAATAAATTTTCAAATATTTTGGAAACAACAGAGACTAAAGAAATGGGACGGTACAGTTACCAAGTGCGTTCTTGGGACCACTTTTATGGAAAATTTTAACAATTGCAATTTTTAGTTTTTTAGGAAAGTAGCCTTTTCCAACACACCTGTTAAAAAAATTGATAGAGGTACAGATATATTATTTTTAATTTTTTTGATAGTTATATTTGTAATTGTATTTGTAATATTTGTCTTGTTAATGTCTGTATTGTTGTTGGAGATGGAGGTGGCGTTAGTTGTAATAATAATAATAATAATAATAAGCGCGAAGAGCAGCAACGAGATTTAACCTGACAGACTTGAGTCCCGCCAGGGAAAACGCTGGAGTACAACTCTCTCGGGAGGAGTACAACAGAGTTACCGGTTCGGTGAAACGAGGCGAGACAGACATGTTGACAAAAGAACACATGAGTAAAAATATGCACTCTGTGTTCTTCAAACATATTAAATTCTAGAGTTGTCCTGAGACTGAACTCACGTTCTCGTTTCTTAAGTCTGCTGGTTTGAGATCGGAAACAGAAGGTTTTGTGTTTGCGTGTCAGGATGGTGTTATAAATACTTTGGCGTACAGGGCCCGCATATTTCAAATAGCGGAGTCCACACTCTGTAGGTTGTGCCACCACCATCCTGAAACGATTATGCACATTCTGTCTGCTTGTCCATCTCTTGCAGCGTCGAGCTACGTGTCTCGACATAATGCTGCTCTCCGCGTGCTGTACTATCATCTTAGACATGCCTATGGTATTGACCAAATACCGGTTATACCGTACGTCCCTTCTGACATAGAATCGGTGGTGGAAAATTCCAAGTGCCGAATTTATTGGAATTACTCCTTCCCCACCTCGAGGTTACTGACAGCCACTAAGCCGGACATAACCCTTCTGGATATCGAGACCAAACAGATGTTTGTGATCGAATTCTCAAGTCCAGCTGAGAAGAATATCTCTCTCAAGGAGGAGATCCAAGTATATGGACCTCTTGTCCGAGCTTAGAAAGCTGTGTCCCGGGTATAAAGTTAAGCTTGTAGTCCTGATAGTTGGTGTTTTGGGTGGTATGAAAGCCTCCTATCGAAGGGAAATCGAGTCCATTCCCGTCTGCAGATCTTCTGCCAACTCTTTGATCTGCAGGATGCAGAAAGCAGTGCTACTCGGGTCACTCCGCATTGTGCGGGCACTGGATCTAGCGTAATTTCCGCGGCTGCATATCGCCAGGGTTTGGGATGCAGTCGTGTGTATTTAGCTCCACTAGTCTCTAGTATGACGCGGCTCAAAAGGTTGCTGAAGTTTGAGATTAGTGGACGCTTGTCAAGACCTGACAAACCCCATAATAATAATAATAATAATAATAATATTTATTAATCCTTTAAATACAGGACTGCATGTAGGATATGTCAGTACATGAATTTATAATTTTACACAGATTTTGATAAGTAAAACAAGTTATACAATTGATAAAACAATAAAATCATACATTAAATTATCCAAAATCAATGTTCCCATTGGCATGACTACACCAGTCCTTACAAGATTTTAAGAATTCATTAATTGACGACCTATGTTCAATGTCTGATCATCTTGATTCCTAGTAGCAAAGAGTGCTACAACATGCACTTTTCCATCATCCGAACAAGAAGCAATCGTTTCCCCCGCTGCATCTATAGAAATTTGATTAACGCAAACCGTATGTGTAGGGAGTACTCGATTGCCACTAATCATATTCCCCTGATGATCGAGTACATGTATCGATCCCCAATGTGTTCCGAAACACACAAATTTGGGATGAACAGCAATACAACTCGCAGCATCTTTAAGTAAGATATCTTGCAGATCGCTGGATATACGAACATATTTTAATTTTGGTTCAACTTCCTCATCAATACTCTCCGCGTCTGCAGTCTTCCCCTCTTCCTCAACCTCTCCAGGGATCTCTTTGTTTTCACTCATAGTTTAATCCTCATCTCACAACTGTACACATATAAAGCAACACTAATACAAAAAGAATACCTAGTCAAAAGGGCCATATCTATCATGTAAGTACCCATCCAATATACAACCCTTGGTACTCCGGACAGTAATTGAACCTGCTTGATTTGCGATGCATATTCATAATGAGTGAAGGCGACGAAGTACTGAATGATGAGTACAATTCCAAGTACGTAAGATGGTGGTATTATAAATTCATTTTTCAGAAGAGCATCGACCATATTTTCGCCTGCCATGCGCGATTTCATATTAATACTATAGTCACTACTGTTGGCGAATGATTGAAGAATTGAATTCGTCAGTACATTAAGAGCTACAAGTCTACTATATTTAGCTTGAGTTCCACAGTAGGCCGTTATAGTATCATTTCCAAACTCAACAGAAAATAACACCTTCATTATAGCATAATCCTCTGAAATGTTTGACATTAAGCGTATATCATCTAATGCATTCTTTGCTTCTCTATATTCGTGTCCAGCTTTCTCTACGATATTTGCAAAAACTCCAGCAACCTCACCATTGGACATATTGGAAAATATAATCATGTCCTTATAAAGGGATATATTGTAAAATGATTCTGGATTCACCTCTCCAGACAGTTCATATCTCAAACCCATAATTATTAAAGGAGCCAGCAAAATCAGTATGCATTCCACAATATTCCATAAACTAATTCCAATTAAAAAAAATCGTTTCAAAAATATTGCCAATAACTGCATAAAGAAAAGACCAGCTCCAGATTTCGTTACAACATCATCAATGTTTATTGTTTCGCTTTCTATAACCGAAAGGCCCTCTTGTTTATTTGCCCAATCACCAGCTTTAATGAAGACTTCTTCTAAATTCATGACAGTAACCGAAAAACTTTGGATATTTAATTCAGCTTTTCTGTTTTCCAGTTCATCAAAAAGTGTTATAAGAGTTCTGTTTGGAACATTGGTCAAATTGAACGAAGCACTCTGGGCAAAATAATGCTTTATCTTAGTTCCTGGTATTATCTCTTTGATAGCAGCAAAAACATTCAATGGATTCCATCCAACACGCCCCAACAACATTAACGAATAACCAGTCTATAATAATTATTGAGAAAGTCAGCATAACCGTCACAAAGAATACTACCACCGTGCATTATAAGGATTCTATCTGCCAAGATTTCAGCCTCTTCCATATTGTGCGTCGTCAATAAAATGGTGTGAGATTTTCTTAAAGCCAATAGGCTATTCCATATATCCTTCTTAGCAGCTGGATCAAGTCCTGCAGAACGTTCGTCTAAAACAACTAAATCTGATGCAGACACCAAGGATATTGCAATACATAGTTTTCTCTGTTGACCACCAGATAGCTTTTTTGGATTTAGACTTGCCACCGGACCCAGATCCAATCTTTGTATAGCTGCTTCTACCAACGGTTTAGATTCCTTGAACGATTGTTCCCTCAGCAAGCTAAATAACTTCAAATGTTGTTTTGAGTTTAGGTATTTGAAAAATACATTTTCCTGAGGGCAAAATCCAACTGATTTTTGGTCTCCATCTATGTTAATTATCCCATTGGATGGCGAAATCAAACCTATAATCATATGCAGGGTCGTTGTTTTCCCGGCACCATTATGTCCAAGTAATACTGTTATTTTGTTCTTATATATATTGGCGTTCACATTATCAACTGCGACTTTTTTACTGTATGTCTTGCTTAAATTCTTTATTTGTACAGCTATTTGATCGCTCTCTGGAAAGCTGGATTATCCGGTAATTTATTATTGGGATCTATGGATCCAAAGCAATATTTACTCTTGCCAAATTTAAAGAGCCAGAACTTTTTTGTTAAAGGATACCAGAAAGGAAAAGCCACACCATATTTTCCAGGATTACAATAATCTAAATATACGGCGAGGAGAAAATGTATGAGTCCTCCTACGACGATAAGTAGAACACAACATCCAAATGAAGGATAACAGAAGAGTAATGAGGTCTTCTCCCATCCCAAATTGACGGTCTTGCCATACTGGGCAGCATAACACAATATTTCTACGGCCACTGCATATGATAAATTTGGGAAAAACATCATTAGTACCATATGGACTAGAGTTAATTTGGCAGGATGTAAGAATGTCGGCATATCAAGCTGCGTAAAAAGTAAAAGTGGTGCTTCATATAGAAAAGTGAAAACGAATAGCAAACCGTCTTTGCGGACCACAGTGGAGAATAGAAGGGCTGTGCTTATACATGAAGCACAATAAACAAAAGTAAGTATAAAATGGGAGACGAAATCAATGCTCACTGAAAAATCTCGGAAATAACCAGCACAAGAAAAAATGAAAGACATTATCAATTGCATTACTAGAAACAGCAAATACCACATGCATATGGACAATTCAGGGCTCATATCAGCTTGTTTCAGCACTTCCTTCATTCCAGAGTTCTTCTCTATCAATACAATGCTGGCAAATGTGAACATAAGCAAATAACAATGCATATGGACGTAGGTAGTTATATAGACCGCATGATCCACAACTGGCATTTTCTCTGGAGGATTATATATATCCTTAATAAAAATATCATATTCGACTTCTCTCCCCGTTTGGTATTCGATGACAGCAAAATCTATTGATGACTGTAGTGTCAGAACTTCCAATTCAGCTTGGACTATTTCGCAAAACTTAGAATCCTCTAGTTTCTTTCTCATCGTTGTACTATTTTCAGTTTTGAAATCTTTAACGTAATTCGGGAGAAACAATTGGCTTTTGCTATTTTCAGTAACTGGACTCGGGACGACAAGTTGATATGTTATATGGCTTGGTAGAGGGCTATCATTTTCAACGTTTAGAAAAGCCATTGATATATAAGTAGGCTTTATAAGGTTTTCTTCAAAAGATTCTTTGGTTATGGTGGACAAGTTCTTCATCATGGCACTTTCATCATCAAATCCTTGTACATTAAATTCTTCTTGTTGTTCCTTGTCGGTGGCAGTCGTTCTGTTGCCATGTATTCTTTTGACAATCTCCATCAGCTTGTCAACTTGTGGTGTTTTATTAATTGAGTATACACGATGCTCCATAAGAAATACCATAATCTTCCGCTTAAATACAGCAAACTGCGTTTCATTTCTGACATGGAATGGCAGTGAATTAAATAATTTAATACCAGCAGTTTTTGATGATTTTTTTATCAGTTCCAGCATGTTTGCTGGAGTTCTGAAACAATCTTTTCCTCTGGTGTTATATGAATGCTGGTTCAAATGGCGAGCAAAGTTTATTTGATTTTTAAATACATAGACCAGCAACTCTAGGATGTAAATACCAGGAACTGTTAATAATTTGTATTTTACAAAAAGAGGTCTGCATGATTCAGTGCGTCTTTTGTTTGCTATACAACGTATTATTCTTTTCTGGGAAATAAATATGTCATCTGCCATTGATGATCCCCAGAAACATATTCCATACTTAAGCCTACTATAAAATTGGGCATAATAAAATTTAATTATGGTCTCATGACCTACAATATTTTTTTATTTTTTTATTTGAAAGTGAGCTGAACAAACTTGGCTCTTCGGTCCTGGGTGCGAAGTAGGTGCCGTTGCACCACCCTCGAGACGTCAGAGTAAGATTTAGATAACTCTAACGCCACAAGGCTACGGTGGAATGCTTGGCCATTGTTGAATCTCCGGCGAGACGCCTTTCCTCGGCGCTTGGCCAGCGTCGTGGCGGGATGGTGTTTGGATCTTTCGATTTGCTTTCAAGCCTAGGAGCGAGAGCGCGTTTTGACGTGAAAGCCGAAAAGCGATCTGGTGAAGATTGTTAAAAAATCTCTTATATGTTGTACTAGCAGTGTACCCGCTGCTTCGCTACCGAAATAAAGTAGTCGTAGCCCGCTTAGATCTGGCCCATTTCGAAATCGGTTCAAGACTGGTTGCTACGAATCGTTTTACATTCAAATATATTTATTTGTTTTAATCTACAATTGTATTAATATGTGCTTCTTATACAAATAATTTAAGTACGAATTTCTTTGTAAACATTGGTAGTACAGACATTTAGTATCAACACGTATAAGTATCCCTATGTGCTAACCCAGGAAAATGCCCATGTGAGAATCATTGCCAAAGGCAGCGCCGGTCACGTAAAGCATTTTATCTTGCACCTTACGAAATTATTTATTATAATTTTTATGATCTTTATATATAAAAGACAATATTTGTGGCTATGTCCGGAAATTCTAACCCACTTCCAGATATGCTACCGAGTTGAAATTTTGCATACAGGTAGGGAATGCTTTCATCATAACTAGAAAAATCGAAAATTTCAAAAAAGGCCCATCAGAAACGAGAAATTAATAATTTTGTTTTTAATTATATTGGACCATCGAAGTATGCATGATGCGCTCAGCGAGATCGCGGGAATTTCGTTTCAATGGTTGTTTGGACAACTATAGTAAGTTCGTGAAACATCGTTCAATGTCGTTCGGCGCGATTCATCATTACTCTACTCTAGCTGATAAGATTTATATATTGTTATGTAGTAAAATTTTTGATTAGTGTATGCAGAGCGAGACTAAAGTGGAGCACCTGTTTTCTGGTTTTTTATTTTAGGGCATTTTTATGAACTTTGTTATTTTTATTTATTTTTTTTTCTATTCTTTTATTTAAATGTTTAAATATAATAGTAAAATCTTTTATATATATAAAACAGAAAATCTGTGTGTACCGAGTTGGAATTTGGTATATAGGTAGGAAATGCAGTCAATATAAGGAGGCAAATCGAAAATCAGAAGAAAAAAAATGGTATCACTTAAGACGTAGACTTAACAAAAAAATTGCATATACAGTGAAACCTCTATCTATCGTTTTTGAAGGGACCTATTGAAATAAACTATGGATGCGGGAAAACAATGAATGCGGGAATATAGGAAAAAACACATTAATACATATTTAAATGTTTAATATGTACGTACATATATATTCTAAATAAAATTTTAAATAAAAAATATCGTAACAAAATAAAAAAGGAAGCTGCATGCCGACAAAAAAAATTATACTTTGTATTGTATATAATCTTTCATCGTCATTTGCTTTTTGGCTTTTTATATTGCCGTAAGAAATCAATATTCTTTCAGTGTTACAAATTAAATTTTTTTCGGCATCAGTTATCGAATGCGCATAAAAAAAGTTTTCAATTTGAAAAAACACGAAATTTGCTGCGTAATTTAAACTATGAATGCGGTAAAATGATACAGAGAGAAATGATTGATGCGATCTATTTTTGCGTGTTTTGTATGAAATTAATTCGGAACCGCAAGAAATAACGATATATACGGGAAAATTATTATTCGAGGAACGATAGATAGAGGTTTCACTGTAATAAGAAAACAAATATTTTTTTTTAATGATTTTTATTTTATTGGATTGATTTACGGGAGTTACGAAGGGACAACCTAAAACTAAACTTTTGAAATATCTCATTTACTATTGACTTAACAGCAAAAACGCACATGAGAAAAGCTGTTTAAAATAAAAATGCAAATACATGTTATCCTATAAATTTTTCAATTGGTTAAGAAGCAGGGGAAGGGAGATGGGGGAGGTGCTAAAACTAAAATACTGGAAATATCTCGCTTATTATTTACTTTACATCAACAATTTATAAAGATAATTTATAAAGACTTTGATTGAAGAACGATTATTTTCTGTTTAGTGTAGCTTCTGAATATTTAGGGGGACAGAAGGAGCGCTACTTATAAACTTGAAATATCTCTTAATATTGACTTAACATTAAACATGTGTATAACAGAAGTTGTTACAATATCAATAATATAAATAAATAAATAAACAAATCTTTTCTGTTTAATCTTCTTCTGTATATAGGTATATCATTTATAAAATTTTCTTATATATGTATATAAATACATGACCTGACTGACTCATCAACGTTCAGCCCAAATCACTAGACCTAGAAACATGAAATTCGAGAAGTATATTTCCTCCATGTCGTAAGCGATCACTAAGAAGAGAATTTTCGAAATACGACTCCTAAGGGGCTGTTAAGTGATTTCAAGGATTCCTCAATATCTCTTAGGCCCAATGAGATATTGACTTAGTTTTTGCTTACAAAGGTTACACATACAAATGTTAAGAACTAAATTCAGGATTTTTTCTAATCAACCCTTAAAGGGATAAATTTATTAGGTATTCGGAGTGAATTATAGAACCCTTCGTATTTCCTATGTATGTTGAGTTATAACATTGTGTTTTGGCATATAGGTGTCTTTTTAAAATCTTAGAAACTTTTTGACAGTTTTCTTTTAAATTTTCACGCCTAAAAGGGTAAATTGGTATTTTTTATTCAATAGAACGTCCCCTGGACATAGAAACATGAAATTCGTGGAGGAAGGAATGTTCCTTCCATGATGTGAGCACCTACTAAGAAAATTTTTTTTTTAAATTCGACCCCTAATGTGGTGAAATGTTTCTTTCACGGATTCCTCAATATCTCAGACCTATAATGAGATATCGACTTGGTTTTTGGTTACAAAGATTACCCATACACATGTACAAAAACGAGGTTCAGTATTTTGCTCTGATCAACCCATACAAGGCAAATCTAGATTCAAGGATATTTATAAAACCCTTCAAGTGACCTGTTTCATTTCTTTTTGGCACATAGGCGTCTGTTTAAAATCGGTATATGTATTAAAACTCAAAAATGGATAAACCGATTTTAGTGCTATTTGCAACAGCGTATTCCAAATTTGTCTGGAAAGATTTTAAGCTATATATCATCGCGGTAAGACACCAGGTTTCCGATCAATTAAGAAATATTTAAACTATAAAAGATACACATTTTCAAAATATACCTATATTAACGAATTTTGGGTTTAATATTGCAACAAAAATGTTCCCGAGGATATATATCACAATTTTCTTTATTTTCATTTTAGACGACAATTGTAACGTTAAATTCGCTATTGAACATTATTGTAACCCCCTAAAGCAATACAAAGAAAACTTACTTCGGTGGCAAGAATATTTACTAACGAAAAAAAGTGCTCTGATCTATATAGGTACGATTTATAAATCAGGAATAATCACGAAGTAATTATAATAAATATCATAAAAATTATAATAAATAATTTCGTAAGGTGTACCGATAAAATGCTTTACGTGACCGGCGCTGCCTTTGGCAATGATTCTCACATGGGCATTTTCCTGGGTTAGCACATAGGGATACTTATACGTGTTGATACTAAATGTCTGTACTACCAATGTTTACAAAGAAATTCGTACTTAAATTATTTGTATAAGAAGCACATATTAATACAATTGTAGATTAAAACAAATAAATATATTTGAATGTAAAACGATTCGTAGCAACCAGTCTTGAACCGATTTCGGAATGGGCCAGATCTAAGCGGGCTACGACTACTTTATTTCGGTAGCGAAGCAGCGGGTACACTGCTAGTATAATTAATAATCGTATGTCGTCCTGTGTATTTCGTATTTAAATAAATAATTCATTAAACTAATATTACCGGTATCTTGCGATAACCGCTAATATTAGAAACACCTAACCTAATATTACCTAACCTAATATTATATATACCTAACCTATATATTACCAGGTCTACAAGTATGAAATGCGGATTTTTTTCAAACTTGCCGCGCAAATACAGTGTATAGTTCAAAGTTTCAACACATATGGCGTTTTGTTAAGTTATCATTAAGTGTCAAATGCGTATAGGTTATAATTTGAAAGGTGATCATATAGTTTTGTTTTACTGTGTTAAAAATGTCAAATTTTGTGCCAAATAAAGATCATTCGCGGACAGTACTACTGTTTTGTTTTCATTTGAAAAAAACTGCTGCTGAATCATACCGACTGCTTCGAGAAACTTATGGTGAATATGCTCCATCGCAAGATACGTGTGAACGATGGTTTCGGCGTTTCAAAAGTGGTGACTTTGATCTTACAGACAAAGAACATGGAAAACCTCAAAAAAAATTAGAAGATATAAAATTGGAAACATTGCTACAGGAAGACGATAGTCAATCACAAAAACAACTAGCAGAGCAGTTAGGCGTTAGTCAACAAGCTGTTTCCAATCGCCTACGAAAGATGGGTAAGATCCAGAAAGTCGGCAGATGGGTTCCACATGCATTGAATGAGAGGCAGATGGAAAAACGCAAAAACACTTGTGAAATTTTTCTTGCACGATACAAAAGAAAGTCTTTTTTGAATCGTATCATTACTTGCGATGAAAAATGGATTTATTTTGAAAATCCCAAACGCAAAAAATCATGGGTGAACCCAAGCTCACCATCCACATCAACTGCAAGACCGAATCGCTTTGGCAAAAAGACAATGCTCTGTACTTGGTGGGACCAAAAGGGTGTGGTCTATTATGAATTGTTAAAACCTGGTGAAACAGTTAATACCCAACGCTACCAACAACAACTGATCGAATTGAACCATTTGCTGCTCAGAAAACGACCAGAATACGAAAGAAGACAGCACAAGGTAATCTTTCTTCACGATAACGCTCCATCATATAAGGCAAAAGCAGTTTACAACACATTGGAGGCACTCAAGTGGGAAGTGCTACCCCATGCCGCTTCCTCACCAGACTTGGCCCCTTCAGATTACCACTTGTTCGCATCGATGGGTCACGCACTTGCCGAGCAGCACTTTTATTCATCTGAAAATGTGAAAGAATGGCTAGATGAATGGTTTGCGGGGAAATGGGAAGAGTTCTACTGGCGAGGTATTCACAAATTGCCTGAAAGATGGGAAAAATGTATAACTTCTAATGGAGCATACTTTGAATAAATAAACTTTTACTGTTCTTTTGAGTTTAATGTGTTTTATTTACCTAACATAATATTAAAAATACCTAACCTAAATTACCTAACCTAAAAATTACCTATAATATGTAACCTAACCGCTATAATTTTTTTTTTTCACTAATTATTTTTTAGTTACTAATTTTTCTTGATTGAAACGGGCTTCGTCTAAGTGTTTGCCTAACTCATATAGATACTGTCCAATCAGCATAGATATAAGAGTTCGGTAAAGCTTCCTCACTGGATATACTGGAGGCAGAAGTACCTAAAAAAATATGTATTATTGTAGCACTTTGATAGCTCTTGTAAATTACAAACAAGCATTCGACTCACTAGAAATATGGGCAGTATTAAATGCTTTAAGGGCCGGTCTTTCCACCTTCAGATAAAGTGGCTGGTAACGTTATCTGACGGATAAAAATAATAAAACATCTTTCCACCTTCAGATAAAGTTATTCGTACGAATAAACTATGCTATCTGGCAGATAGCATAGAAGATATTATAGAAGTTATAACATATAGTTAGAAGTTATTCGGTAGTCGAATAAGTAACAAATAAGTGCTGTCACTGTCAAAAAGTTAGAAATTAAATGATTTCTTGGAACAATAAATTGCAAAATGGACTTGAAAAAATATAATTTGTTTGAATTTTATTAATTGTAGAAATAATGCCTTAACTCCAAAATAACAGTACACCAGTCCACGGTGAGAAAAAATATGAAAAAAGTATCTCACTGCAATATCCAGCTTATGTCTGATTTTATTTGTATGCCTTGTACGGAAAATTAAATACACAAATTTCAACGAGTATTTTACGATATTGCCCGCTATCCACGAGTGGTTGCAGCCTGGGATGAAATGTTAGTGAAAATGCTTTGTTCTGTGAAAAAAAGCCTGAAGTAAACGGTGTCAAGAAGGATATTTTATATTAAACGTTAGCCGGGATCCACGCCTTGCAATACAATGTTTAATAATTCCAATATTCGCTTCGAATTTGAGCAAAAATATAATTTGTTTGAATTTTATTATTTGTAGAAATAATGCCTTAACTCCAAAACAACAGTGCACCAGTCCATGGTGAGAAAAAATATGAAAAAAGTATCTCGTGCAATATCCAGCTTATGTCTGATTTCATTTGTATGCCTTGTACGGAAAATTAAATACACAAATTTCAACGACATACAGTTACAAGGTGCAAACTATTGAAAACAAAATTCCCTCTTAGTTTGTTCTTACAAAAGTGAACAGCTTATACAAAACTATGGTCTATTTCAAAGTAGAAAAATGTGTGTAAGAAGATAGGAGCTGTTTGTCCTTGCTTCGGATTGGTTTAGATCGTCATCCCTATTACACTGTTAAAATATTGTTTTTAGTCCAAGTTGACAGATGTTCAGTGTCGTACATTGGAAATATATATTATTGTATTTTATATTATTTAATTTTTCTCATATATTTTGTTATTATTTACATATTTAGACTTTTATTTATATTCTTGGCGTAGATTTTATGGAGAAAATTCTCCATGTAATTTGTTTTTACGCAGTTATATATATTTTAGGTTATCTGACATATAAATATTTTTTGAAAGTTGACAAGAAAGAGGACTAATGTGAGGCCAAAAGACAGCACAGCTGATTGTGCCCAAAGAAGAAGTTATTGATATAATTTTTAGACCTTCATATATACATACAGAGCCGCAGTAAGGGGGGGGGGCGGAGGAGGCGACGGCCGTTAGCGCACTAAGGAAAAGGGCGCCGACGAGCTTGACTAAGGGGCGCCACATTGCCAAGGTGAGGACCTTTTTTTTTTTGCTTATCACTTGGATTTTGGGAAGTGAGGACCACCTTTTTTTGCCAAGGGCGCCAAAGCACAGTTTTGCCCCTAGCGCAAGTTTTCCTTACTGCGGCTCTGTATACATATATTTTTAATTTTTATTTACAATAATTATTTAAATAAGAAACTTTAGCTCTGAAGACATATTGTTTGTTTTATTGCTTTATTTAAACTGTTTTAGCCAAATCTCTCATTTTATACATATATAGTACATAATTTTTAAAATTAATATTTTTTTAACTTTTTCAAATTTCCCATTACACTGAATTTATGTCGTATAAATAACGTAAGTGTATTATCTGCCTTGTTTATTTCAATATCTTATTAACCTTTTTTATATATAACCAAAAAAAAAAGTCATTTGCTAACCCAGTTGCTACGCCCATGCCCTAGTTGTAACTTATTTTAAATTTCCCGCTATACTGTATTTGATCAGTGTAAATCGTACTCGGTTCGCAGCGCTATCTACTTTTTTCTACTTTGAAATAGACCATAGTTTCGTATTACAAAATGAGACAGATTATACTACTAATAATTTTTATTTTAAATATTGTAATCACGATTTTTTTAATCAAAGATGCACTATAACAAAATTGTGGTACAATTTCAATTATTTTTTTAATTTTTATTAAATAAAATGGATATAATATATAAATTTAAATGAAACTTAACCTTAAATATTCAAACCGCTGACAAAGGAGATTATTAAATTAGAGCGAGAAAGAGAGATGTGACAGCGCAGACGCAAAATTAAGAACGTAATAATTGCTGCTTTAGTTTGCTTAACAGGGGAACCAATGTTGCCAATTAAACTCTGGGGTCTGTCGGCTTCTTCAAAGGCTTTCGCTACTTTGTACAAGGTGTCTCAAAAGAAATTTTATATTTAGTGGATCGATTAAAAAAAAAGTAAGCCGTATATAGAAAATATGTTTATTAATTATTAAAATACACTTTTTGGGGATTTATTTCTTAAAAATAATATCGTCTAAATGTAGACCCTCGCGTTCTAGGCACTCATTTAATCGAACAGTAAAATTACTTATGACGTCTCGGCAGGTGGAGACAGGGATGGCTGTCATTTCGTGACGGATATTTTCTTTCAAATGCGCCAGTGAAGTCGGTTTATTAGCGTAAACTTTAGATTTAAGATAACCCCATAGGAAAAAGTCCATAGGGGTTAAATCTGGACTGCGTGGAGGCCAATTTATATCACCTCTCCGGGAGATCAATTTGCCTGAGAATTAAGCCTCTGACTGGCATCTTGGGGCTTTAATTCTTGCACCAATTGAATTTTGTAGGGGTGCAGCTTTAGGTCTTTGTGCATAATGCCTTGTAATGATGATCTATGCACATTTAAAGCACTTGCGCGCTTCCGAATTGAAAGGTTCGGGTCGTCACGAACAGACTGATTAACATTCTCCACGTTTTCTATCGTTCTTGATGACCTAGGTCGCCCGGATTTTGATTTATCCAGCGTTGTACCAGTCTGTTCAAACTTTTTAACCCAATGTCGAATGAGAGGAATGCTTGGCGCATCATTTAAGTGGCGAAAACCTCGAATACTGCAGAATTTTCTACGCGCTACAGTCGCCGAATCACCGTTTTTGTAAAACTCTCGCACGCATAACGCGCGGTCTGCTCCCGAGAAACGCTCCATAGCGACTGAATTCCCAAGAGCCAGGCTACCGATTGACATAACCCCCGCGTCCCTCGGATACGTTGCGTTCACGCAGTAAGCTAAATAAATATAAAATTTCTTTTGAGACACCTTGTATAATCCGGTGACTTTAATTGTAACGACCCTCGAAAAAATGCTGATTAGGATTAGTTTAATGAGCAGTGGTAGATAAATAAGAATAAGAAGAGTGACTTTAATACGCAATATTAAGAGACGCTTGCACTATCTAATAAATAATGTAGAAAATAGAGACAACTGGCGTTCCATGACAGCCGAAGTCTACAAAAGATAAGAAAGATAAGCATTTGTAATTAAAATTACCTGTGGTACATCTTCATCTGAATAGCTTACTGGTTTCTGCAAAAAAACAATAAGTTTTTATATATTTTGTTATTTGTAGAGTAGGGGAGATGTGGGGAAGGTGAGACATTTGGTACAGTGGAACATTTGAAATATCTTTGAAATATAGAATATTTTCATGTCTCTTTGGGTATACGAGGTGCGCGGCCAAAATCCGGACAAAATTAGATTTGAATTTCCCGCTGTTCTATATCACTTGAAGTTGTCGCCATTGGTTCTTTAGATAGCTGTACGCATGTACTAAGCAGTCATAACCTCAAAATAGTCGCAATGTTGAAACAAAGTGCGGAATATAACCGAAGAGCTGTAGTAGCTGTAAAGAGCATAATTGAAAGTATCGCGCTGGGCGCTCAGCGACAGAAATTATTCGATTTTTCGGTTACCTGAGATCAACGGTTTATGATGTCGTCGCAAAATACAATAAGTCGGAGGAGTCGAAGGAAGGTGCTGCAACACCAGCGAGGATACACTCGAAGGAGCGCGTTGTCAGGACGCCTGAGGTCATTCAACGGGCTCAGGAACTGATTTTGCAAGATCCAGGTCAGTCGATTCGAAAATTGTCATCGATGGTCGGAGTCAGTGAAACAATAATGCGTCAAATCATTCAGGAAGACGGTGCACCCGCCCACACTAGTCACTTAGTGCAAAACTGGTTTTCGGACAATGTTGACATGTTTTGGTCAAAAGAATTCTGGCTTCCCAACAGCCCTGATTTGAATCCTTTGGACTTTTATGTATGGAGCGTGATTGAAAGTCACGAATAAGTCCAGACATCCAAATGTAGCATCACTTCAAGCCGCTATTAAAGCAGCTTTCAATGATATGGACCGTAACGCATTACAACGTGCATGCGAACGCTTCAGACCACGATTGGAGGCGGTTATTCAAGCAAGTGGGGGATACATTGAATAAATTTTTTCTCTATGACGTTGCACATTATTTGGCAAGAAGATTTTTGTTAACTTTTTCATTTTTACAATAAAAAATATAGTTTGAAAAAATTGATTAATTTGTTCGAATTTTGGCCGCGCACCCTGTATATAGGCCCCTCTGGTACTATTATACTATCCACATTTTCAGTCTATAAATTTAAGTCCCACCATGTATGATGAAAATGTTTATTTGATGTTGACAAACTAAAATTTATCGTAACAAGAAAATTTTTATTTGAAGACCAGTGGCGCAGCCAAGGGGGGGCGACGGGCCTGGGCCTCTCCCAGGACCACAGATTACATGGCGCTGCTCGGAGAGTTGAAGATAAAATTTGTTAACCACAACCAGTGGCGCAGCCAAGGGGGGGCGACGGGCCTAGGCCCCTACCAGGACCAGCAGATTACACGGCGCTACTCTGAGAGTTGAGGATAAAATTTGTTAACCACAACAGTAGTTAATTTTTCAATTACTTCATTGTAAACAATATTTGCATTTTTTTTTTTTTTTTTTCGTTTAAATAAACATTTTTTTAAGATTGCCTACTCTTGATATAGTGACATAATTATTCTTCAAGTGAAAATACATCACGTTCCAAATATGCTCCAACGAATTATATGAAGGGGAGCGTTGATCCTTTTTCCCCCTGACACATCGACTAAAATATTCGCCCAGTCAAATGATAAAATTGTTTTAAACAACTAATTACTCGATTCAGATAAGATAAACTGGAAATCTGACTTCGGTATAACTTTCAGAATGTAATTTTAAAATGACACCTCAAACGTGAAATAGAGTAGAAATAGTAAAAATATAATAAAGAGAGTAGTTTTGGAGACAATCGCGCTCTTAAAATCGGTATTTGGTTTTATTTTGTAGATAAATGTGAATATCAATATCTTCTTAGCTATTTAAAAAAATATATATGTTTTACACACAAAAAGGACTGATATAAGTTGTACTGAACAACAGTGGCGTATTCAGAGGGAGGGGGCACAAGCCCCCTCTGAAGGTCCAATGAAATGAAAATTTAACAAATTTATCATAATCGTACAGCAAAATAACTTATGTATTTTACAATAATAATAAGCTATATTTTATTATGATAAGTGTTGAAATTAACAGAAAATGCATGTTTTCGTAGGTTTAATCAAAAAATCCTTATTCCGTCACACGAGTCGTTTGGTACAAATTGTGCCCAAGCGGCTGATTTATAGAACTGAACATAAGTAAGAGTAATATTGAGACTTCAAAAATATATCCCGCGAAAAATATAAATAAATATGTATTCATTGAAGAAAAAAATACATGGATTAAAAATTACATTTTTTTATCAATAAATAATGGAATTATTATTTGATATAAACATCAATGTCCAACAGCAGGGGTGTCGAACTGATTTGGGTCGCAGTCTATTTTACATACAAAATGATAAGCAGTGAAGGAACTTTAAATATCCCGAAGGGTTTCTTGACATTTTTTTATAAACAGAAAAGGGGAAGAGAGTATATTTTACATTTTTAAATATATTTTTCCCCTAAATAAGCTCAAATGATTTTGATTACCGCTTCAGGGGCCACAAAAAATTAGGTTAAGAGCCGTATGCACCCCGCGTGCCCTCGAAATTTGATTCGGCCCTCCCCAAGATAAAATCCTGGCTGCTCCACTGGTTACTATTAAAGTCACTATACAAGTTATCATGTAGTAACGTTACTACACGGTAACTATTATAGTAACTTTTTACAGAATTGATCTGATTATATCACCCTTTTAAAATCACATCCGGGTGTATTCTGTAAGAAATGCGTTAAAATTAGCGTCAGGTTAATATTTTTATTTTAACTCCATGTCTAACGTCATTATCCAAAAATGCTATTCTGTAAGAGCATTTGTTAAGGTAAGCGTTAATATAATATTTGTTAACGCGAGGTGCTAACTCACCCTGTAGAGAGGCTAATATTAACTGCACGCGCATGCGCTGTTACGTTGAATTTTAACAGGAGTATTTATTTAGTCAAATGCCAAGAGAATCTTAACCTAATATTTCGGTGTTGAATTAAATATTCAGTGGCGAAATTTATTTTAAAAATGGAACAGAAATGTTTGGTCCTGTGATTCTCATTATAACTGGTTTCCACAGTGTATTAAATAAAAATATAACTTTATTCAACTTTTGTTTAGTCAATTTATATACTACATTGTACAAGGTGTCTCAAAAGAAATTTTATATTTATTTAGCTTACTGCGTGAACGCAACGTATCCGAGGGGCGCGGGGGTTATGTCAATCGGTAGCCTGGCTCTTGGGAATTCAATCGCTATGGAGCGTTTCTCGGGAGCAGACTGCGCGTTATGCGTGCGAGAGTTTTACAAAAACGGTGATTCGGCGACTGTAGCGCGTAGAAAATTCTGCAGTATTCGAGGTTTTCGCCACTTAAATGATGCGCCAAGCATTCCTCTCATTCGACATTGGGTTAAAAAGTTTGAAGAGACTGGTACAACGCTGGATAAATCAAATTCCGGGCGACCTAGGTCATCAAGAACGGTAGAAAACGTGGAGAATGTTAATCAGTCTGTTCGTGACGACCCGAACCTTTCAATTCGGAAGCGCGCAAGTGCTTTAAATGTGCATAGATCATCATTACATCGCATTATGCACAAAGACCTAAAGCTGCACCCCTACAAAATTCAATTGGTGCAAGAATTAAAGCCCCAAGATGCCAGTCAGAGGCTTAATTTCGTAAATTTTCTCAGGCAAATTGATCTCCCGGAGAGGTGACATAAATTGGCCTCCACGCAGTCCAGATTTAACCTCTATGGACTTTTTCCTATGGGGTTATCTTAAATCTAAAGTTTACGCCAATAAACCGACTTCACTGGCGCGTTTGAAAGAAAATATCCGTCACGAAATGGCAGCCATCCCTGAGTCCACCTGCCGAGACGTCATAAGTAATTTTACTGTTCGATTAAATGAGTGCCGAGAACGCGAGGGTCTACATTTAGACGATATTATTTTTAAGAAATAAATCCCCAAAAAGTGTATTTTAATAATTAATAAACATATTTTCTATATACGGCTTACATTTTTTTTAATCGATCCACTAAATATAATATTTCGTTTGAGACACCTTGTATTATAACAGTTTATCTAATTTTTTAATAATATGTGAATTATATGTTCATTCTATTTTTAAAAAGGTGTTTGGTGATATTAATTATTAAATTTGATTTATTACGCTATTTCTACCCTGGGATAACACTGTTGTGATCGTCATTATCAATCTCATCAATTGTTTCTTCAAATAATACACCATTAAAATGTACTGCGATATTTTGAAACACGGCGGAGGCATAAGTGAAGTTTTGTAGCTTTCAGAGGATTATAAAACAAGTTGTGTCTCAACAAAAACCAAAACTGCTCTCCAATACTCCATTTACTTCCTTTCTATACAATTACTTGAACTTGTGTCTGGGTTACTTGTATAACAAAAATTATGAAGCGTCATTCTTATCTCTACTGTAAAGAATTCACTTTAAAAAGTAATAGAAAGTTGATTAATATTCCTACCGTCTTGTGTTTTATTATTTTTTTTTTAAATAACATGACATTTACTTAAATAGGATCAGCCATTTTTGCGAACTAAACACTAGCGTTAACTTTTAAAGCCACCGTTTTGGTAGGCGCTTATTGTAGAACGTTAACTGGCTATTTTAATGCCGCCGCGCTATAATATTAACACATATATGTTTAGCGAATAGCAGTTAGGTTAAAAATGGTGTTAAAAAAATTAACATCAGTTTCTGACGCTAAGATTTTAACATCACGCTTAGAGAATAGACCCGATTGGATGCCAAGTGTGTTGTTATTTGTGAGTAGTAGCATTAAAGCTGCATTCACAGCTCCAGAATTAACAGACTATACGCTATGAGTTGTTCATTGTAGATTGTCACTACAAGTTTGTAATATGGTAACGCAAGTGACCGTTCGCAGCTCTAAATTTATTAGACTGTACGTTGTTGACTATAGACAGTTTTCAAACTTTATAGTTAATTCATAGTTTTAATGAGACGACATTGTTAAATGCGGAGCCCTGCAATGTTTCCAGACGGGGACATTGACCAGGTATCTGTTCTGAGGAACACGTTCGCGACCAGGGCCGGCAAAAGCGGGGCCCGATGCAAGATGCTCGTGCGGGGCCTTCTTTTTCTAAAAAAAACAACACATTCAAAATATTTTTATTTTGCAATATTGCACTTATTATTCGTAGATATTAGTTGCACTAATAACACAGGTCAACAAAAAAAATAATTTTTTTTGAGTCTCGTGAACTTTCGTTTATTTTTGAAAAACTTTGCTTTTGTACATTTTAGAACGATCGATATATATTTATTTATTTTTATGACCATTTAAGGAGAAGAACGTTATATTAAGTATGGGCGGGGACGAGCGTGGGGAAAGCAAGTGGCATTTCACTTAAGTGGTTCATAGTCGGTATACGCATGCGCATTGCTGCGATACAACGCATTTTGTGTGGCGGCAGATCCAAAAATGGCGTCAAAAAGTTGTAAACACGAGGTAGACTCATCCTTCTATATTTGCGGCGAATTTATCAAAACAAGAGATTGGTTGGATTTCTGATGGGAATGCATACCATCAGAAATCCAACCATCTTAAAATCCCCTATCACTGGCCAGGTATACTCATCATACTTTAAACTCTCAAGCACCATTTTAAAATTTTCGTAATTTTCTTTGAGCTTTACGGAATGAGCCAAATTAAGAGATGGAATAGTCAGTATTACTTTCAAAACAGTTAGAAAATTGGGATACAATTCAGATAAATTGTTCTTGTAAAAATATTCTAAAATTTCTAAGCGACAATACCCGACGACACATTTTAATTTCATAAAAAAGGTCTGTACAATCAATGTCGTTTTTTAAACACAAATTTAAATCTTTGCAACATTTAAGCAGATCGTCTTCAGTCATCTCTTGCATATTGTCTGAATTGTAATAAAAGCCAAATATATTTTCGTGGTGGTGATAAATTTCGAATCTTTTTTTAAATGATAAAATTGCATTGTCGATTATAATTACGAAGTATTTAATTCTGAAATGTTCTTCTGCGGATGAAATTGGTTCATCAGTTCCTTCGTAGGAAAACTGTTTTGTCTTTCCTCCAGTACGATGTATTTTAAATTTTGGTTCTATTTCTAAATCTGCAGCAAGTTTCTTTGCGTTAATTTCAGAAGATTTAAATCCAGAATCGCGGTAATCCTCAAAAAAATTTAATAAACCTTTTAGATGGGAATATGAATGGTATAAAGGTACTGCAACTATGAAAAGAGCAGGTTTAGTCATTCTATAAATAAAAACAAAAAACTTGGGTCGCGCGGGGCCTTCCGAAGAGCGGGGCCTTGTGTGGTCTCACTGTTCGCACCGCCCTCTGGCCGGTCCTGTTCGCAACGATCATAAGGAAGATCTCACGATTGGATGAAAAGCGCCAAATAAAACGAATGGACTTTATTGGGCACAATCTCACGCGATTGTAGAAAGCTGGAGATGGGGTAGGTTGATGGCTTACCTAGTGGTTGAAACGTCACGTAGCAAAGGGCCCTTTGAGATACTGTAGTCTTCATAATACACCAGGTTTGGAATGGAGAGTGTGGACACAGCCATGATCAAATTCACAAGTCCACCGTATATTCGTGAAATGTACTAACACAGTGCTTCTTAAACTTTTCGATGTCGCGGCTCCCCTGCAGCTCAAATCGATAACCCACGGCCCCCCTAAATTTATTTTTTGGAACCCATGTTGGTTAAAAAAATATTTTTTTGTTTCATTTATACATATATTTTTTTACGTTCAGATCATTCAATAACACTGCCCAACAAAATAATTTTTTGATCTTGGTGCCGAAAAAGTAACTGATTTTGGATATTTTTGATGTGCTGATTCCAAAAATACCTGACTCTTTTTCGTAGCAGCTCTAGTTTTTGAGATACAGACTAATTGATTTTAGTTTTTTATCTAAAAACGGTAAACTTCCACCTTGGACTGCAAAGTGGATATACAAAATATCATTGTTTTTTATGTCTTTGGGACAGCAGAGCTAAGGATCAGCACTGGGTTAACAGAAATTGGGTGATTTCCATTAAGAAATGTCATAATTCAAGAAAAACAAAACGTTGTCAACGAACCTTTGGTTGCGAGAGAGAAAATTATATTTCCACCCTTGCATATCAAGTTTGGGCTTATGTAGCAATTTTTGAAGGCTTTAAATCGAGATGGACTTTGTGTAGGCTACTTGACACGTAAATTTCTTGGAATTAACTCTGAAAAACTAAAAGCCACAAAACTGAAGATCCACAATCCAATCCAACCGCATCAATGAACGAGATTGAATCTAATTCTTGGTGTTCATTTATTCAAGTAGTACAAAATTTTCTTGGAAATCATAAGGCAGAGAATTAGTGGAAAATATACTCTCCAACTTTAATATTCTCGGTTGCATTATGACCACTTACCAGAAAACCTAAATGATTTTAGTAAAGCACCGGGGGAAAGATTCCATCAGGACATAAAACTATGGAAGATAGATATCAAGGAAGATAAGATAGGCACATGATGGCCTACTACTGTTGGAGTCTTCAGAAAGACTGTTCTGGTAAACTCCATGCTAGAAAGTCGTACAAAAGAACATTTTTAAGTGATAAGTGATGAATGTATATTTATCTACTTTGTGAAATAAATACCTTACTTTGTCTTTTTTGTGTTTGTCACTGGCAGTTGGAGCAAATAGTAACAGTAATAACGTGAAAAATACACAAGTTAAGAAATAAGATATTTTATTGTAAAAGAAACCAATATAGCGTATCTCAAAAACTAGATCTGATAGACCAAATCTGACGACTATTTTGGATTCTGTGCCCAAAAATTACCTAGAGGCAGTTAAAAACTCGCTGACATTAAAATGTTTGTTGGGATGTGTAATCTATGTACAATAAAGAATAACATTTTTGTTAAACATTAAGCTACGTATCCTTTTTAAATAATAAAACAATGAACAAGTGTTACATTCGCGGATTTTCGCGGTCCCTTGTGGGCACCACTTTCAGAAGCCCTGTACTAACACACACGAATATGAATGCATACGTAAAATGCATTCACGACAACAGGCAGAAAAATGAGTTCAGGTTGGACAAGAATAATTCTACCTCTGCTTAAAGAAGCACGATACTAAAAGCTCAGATGCGAACACCAAAATCAGCGACTAAGATACACTAAAACACGAGACGACTGTATATGTAACATACATTCGTGAACATAACCTGAGCATAACACAAATATTAACACGACACAATCGGTACGAGTGTTATATTTTTACTGAACTAAAAATGTTGAATAGAGAATCCCCCCACTTAAATATTAATAATTCTCGTGACTAGCGCAAACAAACATACAAACCCACATTAGCTTACTTACTTTACATAATCTTTCGTATCAAATTTCAACAAATTTTGAAAATCGTGAACCAAAAAAGAATTATTGTAGTCGCAGATATATATAAATTTTTTAATTAAAATTTAGTAAGAAATCACTATCTTACCGGTGGCGGGTTCGTAAAAAGTCACATAATTGCATTTATTCCTTCGTAGTTTAAAAAAACATATATGTCACAACATTCGTTACCAATTAATTTTTAGAGCTGTGATCGCTGTTATTAAAACCGTATATTAAATTTATCCACAACGTACAACGTACAGTCTACTAATTTAGAAGTTGTGAATGTAGTTTTATTAAGAAAAGAAAACTGTTCTTACCAATCTGGGTGTTGGTTTATCTAAATAAAAGAAAGACAAATAAATATAGTAATATAAATCTATAGATTACATAAGAGTCACTTTAGAATTATTGGGAATAAGAAAATCAGGTAGGTCGTGGAATACAATTGTAGCACTATAATTTTATGCAGTTATTTACCTGTCATTTGAAGTTAGTTGTGAAAGTTAGGTTAGCTGGGCTGGGACTATTTGAAATAAAATATTAGAACAAGTATTTCAATTACTTTCTGGTATTTGAAATATTGTACAGGTAGAACTCGATATACGCCGCAGTTTCCTTCCTAGAAGAACTGCCGTAAACCGAACTGGCGTAAAATGAACCTAACTTATAGTGAGGGTTAGCTTCCAAGTAAATAAACGGTTAATGTGCCGCATAAGTCCACCACAGACAACTCGTTAGAGAAACCGTGTATGCTAGTTAGAATGAGATTTGGCCCTGGCGAAGCGCCGCCCCTTTCTTTCAAAACATAACATTTACGATTCACTTTATCATTTCCAATAATTTTATTCAAAACTGAAATTTAAATAAGTACTTGATAGTTATCCGTTTCGTAATCCAAGCAATTATTTAATAAGTGTTTGTTAACATTTAGCTCCTATTAGCGTTTTTAAAGAAAAACTTGAATAATAAAATTTCAGTATTTATACGCTTTAAGTCACATTTAAATGAGATTTATACTATACATATTTTAAAGAATATTAATATTATTAAAATAGAGAATCCTCAAAAATATCAATATATTCCGACCTACCAATTTTATGTCTGAAATAGAAAATTCCGTTTTTTGTCGCATTCATAGATGCTAAATTATGTAAATGTATGGCAAGCCGTTTTAACATTTAATAATAGGATCATGTGCCATAGAAAATATTTATAAAATGTTCCTATTTCAAATGTTCCTCTTCAAAATATTACCTATCTCATTTTTCAACTAATTTCTATGAGAGTGGAATAAATTTAGTATTAAATGTTAAAACGGCTTGCCGTGTAAGCGCGCCGAATTAGTATTTATTACATGTTACACAAAATTAAATAATAAAAATCTTTCACTCTCTAGAAATTAGTTGAAAAATGTACGTATGTCATGGGAATGCTTGTAAATGTATTTATTTCATTGTAAATGAAATTCGGAGTATTTCTGTGAGATAGGAACATTTTATAAATATTTTCTATGACACATGATTATATTAAATGTTAAAACGGCCAATTTCAATGTAAATGAAATAAAATTGCGAACGTTTTCATGAGATACGAACAGTTTTCAACTATTTTCTATGAGAGTGAAAGATTTTTATTATTTCATTTTATGTGACATGTATAAATACTAATTCGGCGTCCTTACACTGCAAGCCGTTTTAACATTTAATACTAAATTTATTCCACTCTCATAGAAATTAGTTGAAAAATGAACGTATGTCATGAAAATGTTTGTAAATGTATTTCATTGTAAATGAAATTCGAAGTATTTCTATGAGATAGGTAATATTTGGTAGGTGATATTAGGTAGAAGATGACACTAACTTAATATTGTCACATAGGTAATCCTAGGTCAGGATTACGACATCTAGACATTCTGACGGTCAGCTGTCTGATTAAAAACTATTCGTCAGCGTCTGACGTATGTGACCTGATTACGAAATTGCAGATCATCACAATTTCATAATGAGGAAATATTTGTCATGACGAATGAATATTGGAACTGGGTTAACTTTCGGTACTTAATAGATGGATGTCGAGAATATTGAGGTAGTAGAACATAGCCAACTCTGCTACGCATATTAGTCCCGAAGGTGACGACCACGACACCGACGCCAGATTCTAGTATCGAGAGGGAAGCCAAGCAAGTAGTGACCATGTGAGTGGGAGAAGACTTCTCCAGGCTCCTCGACTCCCGGATGGGTAGCCCTCGCCTCGGAGATAGGTCCAAGCCGATCCTGGCCAACACGGGGTGGACCGAAGACTTCCCCAACTCCATGGACCAATTCAAACATATATATTGTAAATGTAATATACATAATTAATAAATTTGTTATGTTGAATCCAGGAGTTGTGTCTCAATCAAACCACTCACAATATTAAATGTTAAAACGGCTTGCCATATAAATGTTATAAAACTGTATAAAGCATTTATATATCTTTACTATATGCAAACAATCAATGATAAAACTTATTAGGTTAGGTTTAGTTAGCAAAAATTTTAGACAGAAAAAATTTAAACTTGTTAGACGTATATAAACAGGAACTCATAAGAAATTTTTACCTGTTTGCAATAAGATTTATAGTATACGTATTTTGAAAAACATTAACTTCATAAAGAGTTCCAAAAATATCAGTTATATTCGGAAGTTACTCGTGTTAAAAACGGGTTGTTCTCTCGCCAACTACAGATGGCTGAATGATTACAATGGCTCCCCACTCTTACGACCATGCCTTCTCGTTTCTAACGTTATAATATAATTTATTCTAAGCATACAAACCTAGTTGTGGTGGACTAATACGGAATATTAACCAAATAAACAATAGATATAAAAGGGCATCTATAACGCTATTTTATTGACTTAGTACTCGTTGAATCGTACTTAGCGTTTACTTCTATTGCTTGCTGAGCATATTGTTTGATTTTATTTGCATTTTTCATAATGGTAGTAACAGTTGAAGGCGGTAAATTCATTATCCAGTATACTTCGGGACGTTTTCCCCCACTTTCCATTCGTCAAATAACTTCCATCTTCTTCTCAAGTGGGATAGAAATCCTATTCCTTTTGGGTCAATCTTCAGCTAACATTTCCTCTCTCCTCTTCCCAGATTTGTTTTACTGTACCCTTTTGTATATGCGTAAGCAAAAAGCACCAACAAATAAATTAATTTAATTACGAATAACTAAACTAGATATACGCCAGACGTATAAAACGGTACTTATATGCGATGATACTGAAGCGCCGTCCAATCCAAATGTCGTGGTACTTTCCCGATCAGATCGGGGAATCCCAGGCGTACAATTCAGCGCAGGTGTAGATCTTATAGTTCTTGAAATAGCAATGGTGAGCAATATAAAATGAACACCCTGTATATTACTAGAGATTTTATATAAATTAGTTCGTTTTTGTATATGCATGTTCCTTGAAACTAAAGAATGCCTTTACCGATTAAAAACAAAGTAATATACTTGTTTCTGATAAAATAGACCTGTTTTTATGACTTTCAGGGTTCTCTAATTCTTTTAAGCAATTACAGTCAAGCGATAACGATATAATTATATGAAAAAATACCTTAAAAAAGCATCAATGCTATGAACTCTGTACCTCATGATAATAGCAGTTGATGATATGCAAGGGAAGTAGGCGTAGAGGTAGAGGTAAAGGAAGGAACAGACACCGGGTACGTCAGCTAGTTTAAAATAAAATCCTAAAAAGTATGTACCATAGGTCTTATTCTCAATAATTCTTGTGTGACTTTTGTATAATTGTATTTTTGTAGTTGTTCGTTTTATAACTGTACGAGAACCATTTGGCAATATAAGCATTAAATAATAAAATTAAATACCAACATATTAGCTTCATTCGTAAAAAAATGGACTTGTTCTCACAAAAATAAAATTTCTGGATCTGATGTTACCAGGGATTTGAAGCTGAACCTGAACATTTTATTATTAACTGGTAACCATGTACTTTAAACAGATGTGACATCACATACTGTGCTGCCATCTGTCAACGGTTTATTTCGGTTTTTTTTTTTTTTGGCTGCTTTAAAATACATGTGTCATTACTTTTGTTACCTTTTTTATGATTATTTTCAATTTTGAGCAAAAAATACCTATCTTTGATACGTATACAGGGCGTTTGTTTGAAACGGGGCACCCCGAAAATCTTCTTTATTTGTAAAGATACAAAAAATCTTCAGAACTAAAGTTAAACTAGACAAAAAGGCCCATCTAAAGGTTATTATAAGAATTCTGAGGCACTTCCGGTTTCACCGAAAATGATGTCAACTTTTGATCTAGCATAGAGAATCGATAATTTTATATTTTTTTCCTAAAAGTACATTAAATTAGCTTTACAATGACACCAAAAAATCATATTTTTATGTTAACCATTTCAAAATGGCGACCATTTATTTACAAAATAATAATCAACATAAGTTTTACAAAGTTGAACGTAGCAAGTTTTGAAAACAATAAAAAAAGAAACAAAATATCTCTAAAATAAACTGTTATAACTAGTTATTATATGAAATAACATGAAATAACTTAAATTTTATTTTTTCAATTAAATGTTTTATAAATAACAAGAGTTTAATAGTTTATTTTGCTTATTTTGGTTTGAAAAAAAAATTGTATTAATTGGTAGTAAGTCGTTATGAGTACCTAATTATGGTTTATGTACGATATACCAACGAAGAGATGACAGATATGGTTCTGATATACGGAGAGTGCCAAAGAAATGCGGTTAGGGCCCAGCGACTCTATCAGGAAAGGTATCCTGATAGAGCTCAGCCGAGAAGGCAGTATTTTGCTAAATTAGTTATTGGTTGCCATTGGATTTTTTCGTTTGGGGGTATTTAAAAGATAGAGTGTATCGGACAACACCAACGACGATAGAAGATTTAGAAGAAAGGGTTAGAAGTGCAATCCGGGATATCCAAGAGTGTACTCTTATAAGGGCGATGGAAGAGTGTTTATTAAGAATGAGAAAATGTGTGGACAATAATGGTGGTTTGATCGAACATTTGTATTTTTTTTTTTTTTTTTTTTGTAAAAAATTGTAAAAATTAATAGTTTTTTTTTTTCTAAATAGTCAAATAGTTTATTTTAGAAATATTTTGTTTCTTTTTTTATTGTTTTCAAAGCTTGCTACGTTCAACTTTGTAAAACTTATGTTGATTATTATTTTGTAAATAATTGGTCGCCATTTTGAAATGGTAAACATAAAAATATGAGTTTTTGGTGTCATTGTAAAGCTTATTTAATTTACTTTTAGGAAAAAAATATAAAATTATCGATTCCCTATGCTAGATCAAAAGTTGACATCATTTCCGGTGAAACCGGAAGTGTCTCAGAATTTTTATAGTAACCTTTAGATGGGCCTTTCTGTCTACTTTAACTTTTGTTCTGAAGATTTTTTGTGTCTTTACAAATAAAGGAAATTTTCGGGGTGCCCCGTTTCAAACAAACACCCTGTATACAGTTTAGATACTTTATATTATAAAATAATGTTTTTATAAACATATACTTAAGCTTTAGAAAGGCGCAAGATGTGGGCTATAAGGTGGATGAGGTAAAACTCATTCGGGGAACCCAACGCGCGCATACTCTCCTGTACTGCAGCACATTGCAGATACTGTGATGTACTCTTTCTTGTGAAATACCCAGCCTGTTGGCTATGTTAATTTGTTTACACCGTCGATTCTCACGAACCAGTTCATCGACGAGAGCCACCTGCAGACACTGGTCGGCCACTGCGTGCCCGATCATGGACATCTGTTTCAGCAGGACTTGCGTCTTTCACAGTTCTTACCCACCTCCTAACAATACTCACATCAAAACACGCCTCACGGTAGACGGCACTTAACCTTCGATGGATATCAATGGGCGCTACACCCTCCGCAGTAAATAATTCAATGACAGCTCGTTGTTTTAACCGCACATCCATGCCGGCCGCCATGTTTAGAACTGTCATGCGCAAACGCGGTGTTGCTGAGAATCTCCGCTAGGAGGACTTATGTACAGATACCTAAGGTAAATGGCAAACCACTTTTGGCACGGTCTGGCCCGTCATTATAAAAGTTATTACCATGGAGGCATTAGTTTTCAATATGCCTTCGTAAATAAGGATTCGAAGATATACGAGGGATGTTTCCTAAATTCTGAGAATTGTGCTATAATTAAATTACGCAGAACTTATAGGCAATGTTATTGGTGCCAGACAAGTCTTGACATATGCAACTATCTAGTGCAATATTGTGCAGTCTGATTTAGGTGTTCGACTGATATAGACGCGTTTTCATCGCACTGTTTTTGTAACCATGGAAAACGCAGCAAAATGTCAAAGAGCAATAATTTTCTTTTTGTGGAAAGAAGGTGTGAAAACATCAGAAATTATTCAGCGTCTGCAAGGAGTATTTGGTGAGTCTGTAGATTCCAAAAGTACTGTTTATCAGTGGATCGATCGTTTTAAAACTGGTAGAACATCACTAAAAGACGATCCACGCAGTGGGCGACCAAGCACGTCGGTAAATGAAAGAAACATTACACCCGTCGAAGACCTACTGAAAGAGGACAGGCGAATGACTATTCGTCAAATTAGTGTGCGCCTAGGGATTGGTACACGACAAGTTCATGACATCTTGCATGATTGTTTGGGCGTTAGCAAGGTTTCGCCGCGCTGGGTGCCAAGGATGTTGGGACCAGAACAGAAACTCAATAGTTGACTTGTCGTCAACTTTAAGAGCTGTTAGCCCGTTACGGTGATGAATGTATTCAGTTAAATGGAAATTATGTTGAAAAACTACATTGTAATATTGACGAAAATTAACAAAATAATAAAAATTATAGCTAAATTACCAGAACTTTGGAAACATCCCTCGTATATAAGATACGTTTTTAAATATTATGAAAATCGAAATATTTTTAGTATTTATTTAATTAAAACTAAGTAATCATTAATATTTTGTTTCAGAATGCATAATGATGTTTTGCTCCAAATTGCAACCATTACAGCCACAATCAATAACTGCAATTTTTTCGTTTTCTGAAATATGAATTCAATGCATTTAAAGACTACTTTGAGCCCCATATGAAAATTGAAAGTTAGTATGACTTTCTCGAAAATGATACGAGCTATAAAAAATTTGAGGACGGCTGTAAATTCTTAGTAAAAAAGTGCCTGTAGAACGTGTAGAGTAAAAACTTGTATGAATTGAAACAAAAAAGTTATAAACCAAAAAGTAAATCGACCAAAATTAGTTTTTTGCATGTATCTAGTGACCTGTGCATTTTTTCGGAAAATCAAATACATAATTAAAGCCAACTAATGCGGCAACTTTGTCCCAGTTTAACCGACTTCGTATCTCTTACGGTTCACGAGATCCCCATGGCTAGGCTCAAAAAACGGGCACTCTGTATATTTAATTCTGTCATTCAATATAACCAATGGGTTTTTTCTACTTGAATATTTTTTTCGAGGCAAGTAATGTTCCCTTAATTCGCGCATTCCACTCATATCTCCATTTTCTCTTAGGCCCATATTATACTACCTAATATTGGTTCAAATTTTGAGGTTAAATTGCTTAATATCAGCGATAATATAACCCTCAAGTGCTACTAAATACTCACTACTATCTTTAATTTCACTAATACCCTTTTCACACTAGATCTTTAAGATCGGATGTTAAAGTGAATGTGTCTTTAAACGCTAATGTGAAAACGTATGACCTCGTCTAAATACAAGCGATGTTGAAGACAGAGATCTGCGTCTTAAACATCGTCCGCATTGCCAACATAATTTCTATTATAAAAAAATACTCTTTGAATTTGTGCTGTCAACATTTTGTATTATCATAAACAAGAATACTGTATTATATCGACGTTATAAGAAGTTTATACTTATTGTTATAATCAAATTATTTATTTTAATAATGTGTTTAATATAATACAGAGCTACAATAATTGAGATAAAATGTATTGACTTACATGTCAATACAGGTGTAATATATTCTTTATTGTAGTGTCTTTATTGTAGAATGAAATGAAATATCCATATTTGTTTATAATAATTCAAAATGTGCGTCTGCGTAGACAGTTCAAAACTGGCAATTTCCTGGCGGTAACTTAAGGACAAAATTACGGTAGCTGATGACAGCACCGGAGATTTAAACATCAAGTGTAAAAGCAAACCGATGTTAAACATCGGTGAACTTTAAGTTCACTCGTCTTAAAGTTCTAGTGTGAAAAGGGTATAAGAAATATTAGGCTCTATTAACACTAATCTCGTATTATGAGCAGCAGATATTTAGTAGTGACTAGTTGTATCGCTAGTTGTGCTACTACCATTTAGTAAAAGATTATGAGCTTGGCCCAGTGTGTTTATATTAATCTGTGTGCTATGTGCAAAATGACAGCTAAGTACTATTGTCATCAATCATATTTCCTTCGATCAGAGCACTGCCACAAGTAATGGTCACTTTTCACTAAAACGAACAACTACTATATACCAAACTAAAAATAGAGTAAAATTTGTGTTGAGAAAATGAGCATTTTGTAATAAACCATCTTAAGGCCGCTTTTACAAACATTGGATAAGTACCCGTATAACTATTGGAGGGTGTCGCGACAAGTGAACATACGACAGATTAACATGCGACAGATGAACATAGACACATGTTAACACACGCCAAATGAACACTGTGACATATTATCATAGCGACATTTGAACATAAGTCAATTGAACACACGATATTTGATCTCACATTCCATTTTTATTTTTAATATTTAAATATTTAAAATTCTTAGCTAGGCCCGGTCTTTCCACCTTCTGATAAACTTCTGGGTAACTATCTGATAGATAAAGTTATCTGATACTTTATCTGTTGGATAAATGTCATCCCGCCTTTCAATTTAAATTTATCTGTCAGATAGTTATCTGACGGATAATGAGACTGACATATTGAATCCTCAGATTGGTAACACTGAATGTGTGACTGAAATTAAAGTCACTATATTATACAAAGTAGCGCAACGGCGGCCATGCAGAGGCTAAAAATGTCGCCAACACAAATGATGTTCAGTGATTCCAACAATACAAAAATAAGAAACTAGTACTACCAATAATTTTATTTTAAACATTGTAATCACGATTTTTTTAATCAAAGATGCACTATAACAAAATTGTGGTACAATTTCAATTATTTTTTTTAATTTTTATTAAATAACATGGATATAATATATAAATTTAAATGAAACTTAACCTTAAATATATAAACCGCTGACAAAGGAGGTTATTAAATTAGAGCGAGAAAGAGAGATGTGACAGCGCAGATGCAAACTTAAGAACGTAAAAATTGCTGCTTTAGTTTGCTGAATAGGGGAACCAGTATAGCCAATCAAACCCTGGGGTCTGTCGGCTTCTTCAAAGGCTTGCGCTACTTTGTATAATATAGTGACTTTAACTGAAATAGGCGTTGAGAAAGATTTTTTTTTTTTGTTTCTCTATGGAAATAAATAAATAAATTGGTAAACTGACAGCTGTCGAGCCGTTTTTTTGGTTATTGTCATTAACAAAATAAAATTTATGTATGCGTTATACAAGATTTTAGCAATTATTAATGTCGTAAGCATGTAAAAAAATTGGGGGAATAAAAAATAGATAGTAGATATTAATAATAATTGTTCTACGTTTATTTAGTTTTTTAATTTTATTATGATTGATGTAAATACAAAATAAGTTATAATAAATTTGAAAATAAGAAATTAAATCACGGAGTATTCTTTCATTTTCATTTCTGAGTAATCAGTTTCTTCAGGTACGTCACCGACACAGTACTGATCTTTTGTGGGTGGTTCTTCATATCCACTCTTGTAACGTTAAAGTTGCGTAATACTGCATTTGCTACTATACCTATTATAATCTTATTGCTCAAATTCGAAGCGAATATTGGAATTATTAAACATTGTATTGCAAGGCGTGGATCCCGGCTAACGTTTAATATAAAATATCCTTCTTGACACCGTTTACTTCAGGCTTTTTTTCACAGAATAAAGCATTTTCACTAACATTTCATCCCAGGCTGCAACCACTCGTGGATAGCGGGCAATTTCGTAAAATACTCGTTGAAATTTGTGTATTTAATTTTCCGTACAAGGCATACAAATAAAATCTAACATAAGCTGGATATTGCAGTGAGATACTTTTTTCATATTTTTTCTCACCGTGGACTGGTGTACTGTTATTTTGGAGTTAAGGCATTATTTCTACAATTAATAAAATTCAAACAAGTCCATTTTGCAATTTATTGTTCCAAGAAATCATTTAATTTCTAACTTTTGAGAGTGACAGCACTTATTTGTTACTTATTCGCTACTTTGACTATCGCATAACTTATCTGCCAGATAGCATAGTTTATTCGTAGGAATAACTTTATCTGAAGGTGGAAAGACGCTTTATTGTTTTTATCCTTCAGATAACGTTACCAGCCACTTTATCTGAAGGTGGAAAGACCGGCCCTTAAAGCATTTATACTGCCCATATTTCTAGTGAGTCGAATGCTTGTTTGTAATCTACAAGAGCTATTCAAAGTGCTACAATAATACATATTTTTTAGGTACTTCTGCCTCCAGTATATCCAGTGAGGAAGCTTTACCGAACTCTTATATCTATGCTGATTGGACAGTATCTATATGAGTTAGGCAAACACTAGACGAAGCACGTTTTAATCAAGAAAAATTAGTACCTAAAATATAATCTATAATATAATACGCCGATGTGTGTCCTTGCGTGGGTGTGTGAATGTTGTCTAAAATCTAAAACAATAGAAGCGAGATTCCGAAATGTAACGAAATATTCCGAAGCTTACCGAAGTATATAGTGACATATGGCGCGTAATAATAATAGTTTTTAATTGATGTGTTTACACAAAAATAATATAAATTAAAATTATTATTAAAAGAAAAATAATTATTTTAAAAAATATTTGGTTTTGATGAAAGTAAGAAAAATGTGACTTTCTTTTCTTTATTATTATTTTTCAATGCTTTATTATTTTTTTATTTCTACGATTTATAATTATTAAAATACTGATTATTCTATTAGTTTTATTAGTCTATTAGTTGACAGTGACAGCACTTATTTTTTACTTATTCGCTACTTTGACTATCGAATAACTTATCTGCCAGATAACATAGTTTATTCGTAGGAATAACTTTATCTGAAGGTGGAAAGACGCTTTATTGTTTTTATCTGTCAGATAACGTTACCAGCCACTTTATCTGAAGGTGGAAAGACCGGCCCTAAGCTATCTGATTATCTATTATAACAATGTTTGTAATTATTTTATGTGGTGTATATGTAAACAATTTTCATTATTTTATTGATTTTTTTATCTATAATCGCTTCACATTTTAAAACATATACTAAATAAAAAAAAAAAATTGTATAATTTTTAAATTTTTGTAATAAAATTTAATTTTTCAAAAAATTATATCTCAATAACGGTAAAAGATAGGGACCTCTGGTTTAAATTTTTGAGTTCATCAAGTCCATTTTAGTCTAGAAAAAAATTGGGGCGTTAATAAACAAACTTATTAGAACGAAATCATTCTTTTTACCTACGAAAATCAAGATATACCGAAGTATAAGATTATTTAAAATAACCAAAGAGATCAAGATATACCAAGTTATCTCATAGATCAAAACAAAAATATGTCGAAAATAGGTTTTTTGGATTCCCTGGATCATGAAACGTGGTCATCAGTCAAAATCTCGACATCGAAAATTTTTGCGATTACAATACTTGCCCCTTATATATTAAAGTCAGGCAAGTAAAAAATTCAAAAATACCAAACATAAATTTTCTCATAATTATTTGATTTTGAAAATTTATATAAATAAATCTGAAAGTCTGTATTCTGTCGCTGACCAACCGCTGCCCAATCGCTGACTAAACGTTGACCAACCGATGACCAACCATTGACAAATCGCTGAACTTATATGCTACGATAAATAAAAAATATAAATAAAATTCAGCTGTGGCCACCACAGGACCGACCGCCATCGTAAAGTACTTATATAAAATAGATTCCAGCAGCAGAGTAGAAATAACTTGGCCTAATATTTTCTAACAGAGATATTATTTATCATGACCATGGAAACGTTACATATAAGTATGAAAAAATTAAGATTTTTTTCTCAAATTTTTCAATTTTTTTTTCGTTTTATCAAAAAATGTCTCAAATAAAAATTGTTGTTTTTGATTTTATAGCAACTTTTGTTCAATAAATTTTTTCGAAATATTTTTCTCTTGTAAAATATTCACAAAAATCTTAAAATCTAAACGAGTAAACTCCCATTTTTAGTCAACCGATTTTTAACAAAAGTTGATCAACTCGTGCCATTGATGGCAGAAGCTTAAATATGAAGTTTAATAAAAATCCTTTCAGCCGAATTTGCTCTGCACGTGTACACAGACAGACGGACGGACAGACAGGTCGGCAAACATCATGCTAAAAATAGTCAAAACGTTACGTAAGGACCTCAATTCGTGGAGATCCATCGAAATCTCGAAATGTCAAAATCGGTATGATCACAATACCTCCCTTATATATGTTGGCGGTCGGTAAAAATGAAATGCGAGATCAAATGTCGTGTGTTCAATTGACTTATGTTCATCTATCGCTATGATAATATGTCACAGTGTTCATTTGTCGTGTGTTAACATGTGTCTATGTTCATCTGTCGCATGTAAATCTGTCCATGTTAAAGTGTCGCATGTTAATCTGTCGTTTGTTCAAATGTCGTGGAACCCTATCGGAGGTATAAGTTTATTTCTATGTTTATTTCAACGTTCGCTTTTACAATGCATATGATTTTTAAGATGCAAAACGCGAAACGGAAGTTATTAAACTATGTTAAAAAAATTCGTAACTAGTAAACCTTGGACAAAAATTTGTACAAAACATAATTTGATGTATTTTTGAAGATTTATTTTATTTTTATTTTTTTTGTATGGGAGGGCAAGTCTATCGGAGATATCCCATCACCCCTGGTTTTTATTCGTCATAGTACTCGTTACGTATCGGAATAAAATTAAGACGAATTATTACAAAATTGGCATAACACAAATTCAGGTTCAAAACTTTGGTCTTCTCACCTGCATTTGTAAAAATGTATGGTACTTCTACTGGAGTTATGGTAGTTTCTGGTTCTTCAAATTCATTTGTTGTTTCAGTTTCTTCTACTGGAGTTGAATAAATGTCGGGTTCTTTAGTTACCCGAGTTATAACTTCTGGTTCTTGAATATCAAGTTCTTTAACCTGTGGTTCTTTTACTGGAGGTGAATAAATGTCGGGTTCTTTAGTTTCATGTGTTACAATTTCAGGTTCTACAGTTTTAGGTTTTTTACTTTCTGGTTCTTCAGTTTCACATGTTACATTTTCAGGTTCTGTAGTTACAGGCTCTGCAGTTACAGAACCTGTAAGTGAAGAACCTGAAACAACAAATTCTTCAGTTACAGGCTCTTCATTTTCTGGTGTGAAAACTTCCAATTGTTTAATCTCGGGTGAATCACCCCTGGTTTTTTTTCCTCATAGTACTCGTTACGTATCTGAATAAAATTAAGGCGAATTATTACAAAATTAGCATAACACAAATTCAGGTTCAAAACTTTGGTATTCACCTGCATTTGTAAAAATGTATGGTACTTCTACTGGAGTTATGGTAGTTTCTGGTTCTTCAAATTCATTTGTTGTTTCAGTTTCTTCTACTGGAGTTGAATAAATGTCGGGTCCTTTAGTTGCCCGAGAAACTAATGAACCCGACATTAATTCACCTCCAGTAAAAGAACCACAGGTTAAAGAACCTGATATTCAAAAACCAGAAGTTGTTATTTCGTTTCCGTTCGCATTTATTGTGGTTGTAGTCGTATTTGTTGTTGTATTGTTCATATCCCTTCCTGGAGTTAAATTTGTTGTTGATCCAATATTAGGAGGTTCAGAAGTAGTCGAAGTGGAGTCACTTGGATAAACTCTTCGGAACGAATTAGATCGTCGGTTAGAGGGTAATGGGTTGTTAGAACATGCACCAGTATAAACACAATACCATCCTTCGCCCCTAGCCGTGCACACACATACGCGATATCTGTTAAGTAAGATGTTGCTGCTCATACACGTAGTCTTCGTCGCTGTAAACAAAAGAAAAAATTGATGTGAACTATGAATTTTCACACATTTCAGGGTTTCGCAGGTATTTAGTAAGTGAATAATGATTATTTGGGATGCCAAAACAAAATTTATGTTAAAATATTTTTTTTTGTTAATTTTAAATCGAATACCTAATACCATTATGTAGGTTTCTAAATATGATTCTAAATGTTTCTAAATATATTTTTTTTATATAGCAAGGTTTAATAAGATTTTGAAAATTGCGCCTATGGCTTCCATTGGTTGTTTTAGTCATAAGCTCCGCCTTTCTGTTTTCATGTATTTATAGGAATATAAATAGCAGTATAGCAGTAATATATTTAGGCACTAATACCAGGTCTACAAGTATGAAATGCGGATTTTTTTCAAACTTGCCGCGCAAACAGAGTGTATAGTTCAAAGTTTCAACACATATGGCGTTTTGTTAAGTTATCAATAAGTGTCAAATGCGTATAGGTTATAATTTGAAAAGTGATCATATAGTTTTGTTTTACTGTGTTAAAAATGTCAAATTTTGTGCCAAATAAAGAGCATTCGCAGACAGTACTACTGTTTTGTTTTCATTTGAAAAAAACTGCTGCTGAATCATACCGACTGCTTCGAGAAGCTTATGGTGAATATGCTCCATCGCAAGATACGTGTGAACGATGGTTTCGGAGTTTCAAAAGTGGTCACTTTGATCTTACAGACAAAGAACATGGAAAACCTCCAAAAAAATATGAAGATACAAAATTGGAAACATTGCTACAGGAAGACGATAGTCAATCACAGAAACAACTAGCAGAGCAGTTAGGCGTTAGTCAACAAGCTGTTTCCAATCACCTACGAGAGATGGGTAAGATCCAGAAAGTCGGCAGATGGGTTCCACATGCATTGAATGACAGGCAGATGGAAAAACGCAAAAACACTTGTGAAATTTTGCTTGCATGATACAAAAGAAAGTCTTTTTTGCATCGTATCATTACTGGCGATGAAAAATGGATTTATTTTGAAAATCCCAAACGCAAAAAATCATGGGTGAACCCAGGCTCACCATCCACATCAACTGCAAGAATCACTTTGGCAAAAAGACAATGCTCTATACTTGGTGGGACCAAAAGGGTGTGGTCTATTATGAATTGTTAAAACCTGGTGAAACAGTTAATACCCAACGCTACCAACAACAACTGATCGAATTGAACCATTCGCTGCTCATAAAACGACTAGAATACGAAAGAAGACAGCACAAGGTAATCTTTCTTCACGATAACGCTCCATCACATAAGGCAAAAGCAGCTTGCAACACATTGGAGGCACTCAAGTGGAAAGTGTTACCCCATGCCGCTTACTCACCAGACTTGGCCCCTTCAGATTACCACTTGTTCGCATCGATGGGTCACGCACTTGCCGAGCAGCACTTTTGTTTATATGAAAATGTGAAAGAATGGCTAGATGAATGGTTTGCAGGGAAAGGGGAAGAGTTCTACTGGCGAGGTATTCACAAATTGCCTGAAAGATGGGAAAAATGTATAACGTCTAATAGAGCATACCTTAAATAAATAAACTTTTACTGTTCTATTGAGTTTAATGTGTTTTATTTTTAAAAAAAAATCTGCATTTCATACTTGTAGACCTGGTATGATACAGACATTATAACACATGACATAACATATATTTTATATATTTCATTTTTTTACTTGTATCCATGGTATTATATATTTATAGTTACATTATATTTTAAGTTACTTGGTTGTAAGTCCAATAGTAATCAATTTCAACAATTTCCACTGGTTATTAAATTTACGCTTTTAAAAATTAAATGCAATATTTGCCAAATATAACTAGACTTTTGAAAAAATAATTTAAACAAAATAAAAATGCAAAAAAAACAGAGAAAATGAAATTGCCTCGAGGCCAATTTGAACTCGAGTTTGCAAATTAGAACGCCAGTATACTAACCATTGCACCATCGAAGCGTTCTGTTTACTGTGCTACATAATATTATTAAATATTTTACATGGTCACGCAAAAAACACAAAAAATGCGTTATTTTCAGAAAACATAATCTGATCAAAAATTCCTGTTGTGCTATTCGGGTTCACACCAATGTACATTACTTAGAATTTTTTCAGATTTTTAGTTTAAACCATCTGGGCTACAGGGAGTGGGACAAAAAATGTTTTTGCACAATTTTGGTAAAAATCGCGTCAAAATAATTTATTTTGTAAAAATAAAAATTTGATCGTTAATCCACGTACCAAGGGCTTTCATTTGATACCCTACTCAGAATTATAAAAAATTTTTTTTTTTTTTTCGGTGAGCACATATTTGTTTATATTTTTAGGGGGATATGTTTTTTAGATGTTTTAGTATTTTTCCTATGTGCCGGTCAAAGATTTGTATAAGCATGCCAAATTTCAACTCTCTAGGTTTAGCCGTTTGGCTACAATTTTTACCGAACAGACAGACAGACAGACAGACAGATAGAAAGACAGACAGACAGACAGACAGACAGACAAACAGACAGACAGACAAACTGATGACAAAATGACGGTATAAGGCTTTTTTGGTCATACCTGCAAAACCCTAAAAATTGATGTGAAGTATGAATTTTCACACATTTCAGGTTTTTGTAGGATTTTAATAAGTAAATGAGAAAAAAAGCTCTTAGTACGTAAATTAACCCATTAGCTTCCATGATCCCTAAATGAGGATTCGGATGTTTTTTTTTTATATTTAATTTTATACAAGAAAATTAATATTCAGTGAAAACAAACATTTCATGTTGTTCAAATATATTTTGTGTTTGACAGTTTGCCAGCCTGTACAAGTGCACTAAACAAAAATATCTAACCTATTGTCAACTGACAACAACTGAAGCGCCTCTAGTGAGATTTTGAGAAACTGACAGGTGGAGGATAGTCGAGTTTGTTTACTGTTGTTTTCATAGCGAGTTTTTAAAAAATGTCTTTAAAATTGCAAGAAAAATTAAATGCAACGTGAATTGTTGTGTTTATCTTTGCAATGCAAAAGTAGGTAGTGGATAGAGATTAAGTTTTCATCGTGTTCCGAAACGTGGCAAAAAAGCCTTATTACCTTCAATTATAAACCTAGAGGTTACTTGGGCACTGAGAAAACGGAAAATTTCATTTAACGCAACCCTCATATTGAATAATAAATTAATTTTAATAAATATCACATGAAGATACCATTGAACCTGTCAAAAATATCCAATCTGCGTCAGCCATGATTGCATTGTACCAGTAGCGTCTCTATCGGTAGTGTCAGATGACAATAGGGAAATAAATTTAAGATCGTAGCGCCGCGGTGTTGAATTTTGGAACGTAGGTAAAGGGTACCTTATGTTATTGTTACATAGCTGTGAAAGTGAAATTATAGGAATAAATATGTTTTACAATATTTTGTGAACCTGTTTTACTATTTTATCAACAAGTAAATTAATACAAATGTTTATAAAGCCGTATTTTTGCATGACACGTCTCTAAAAATAATTAAAATCTAAGCCAGTGAACCAGCGTGCTTTGATAGTCTAGTGGCTAACATACTCGCGTTCTAATTTGCAAACTAAAGTTCGCTCCGCTCTCAAGGCATTTTTTTTTCTGTTTTTTTTTTGCATTTTTATTTTGTTTAAATTATTTTTTCAAAATTCTAGTTATATTTGGGCAAATGTTGCATTTAATTTTTAAAAGCGTCAATTTAATAACCAGTGGAAATTGTGGAAATTGAATACACGAAATCAGAGGGGCGGGGTTATGACTCAAACCAACCAATGGAAGCCATAAGCGCAATTTTCAAAATCATACCTTGCTGTGTATATAAAAAAAAAAAATACTGTACATATTTAGAAACCTAAATAATAGTATTAGGCATTCGAATTAAAATAAACAAAAAAAATATTTTAACTTAAAATTTGTTTTGGCATCCCAAATAATCATCATTCACTTACTAAATACCTGCAAAACCCTGAAATGTGTGAAAATTCACTTCAATTTTTTAAGAGCACAATGCGTTTAACGTGGCGTAGAGAAAAATTTACATTTCTCGAAAAAAAATTTATATTTCTCGAGAAATGAAAAATGAGAATTATAACCTTTTCTCGAGAAATTCTCGAGAAAGAATTCTCGAGAAGAAACACTAAGCATGTTGTAAATATATATATATTTTTTTACCAATATTATTATTATTATTATTATTAAGGAAAATAAGGAACTGAAGCCATTAAGGCTTGTATTGTTCCATTTTACATAAACAGAGCATACAATGTTATCTTCTTTATATATAAAAATGGATATTTGTGGCTATGTCCGGAAATTCTAACCCACTTCCAGATACGCTACCGAGTTGAAATTTTGCATACAGGTAGCAAATGGCTTCATCATAACTAGAAAAATCGAAAATCTCAAAAAAGTCTCATCAGAAACGAGAAATTAATAATTTTGTTTTTAATTACATTCGACCATTGGTATATCTATCACATATGCAGTGACCGGATAGGAATTTTCATTCAATAGTTGACTGTCTAACTGTATGAACATCGTGAGTGTTCGCTAAATATCGGAAGTGTTCGGCCCGAGAATAACCTTTTTCAGGAGGTAAACATTGTAGAAAATAAAACCGGTGTTTGGTTACAGCTGATAATAAATTGTTATTGTTATTTAGCAAAACTTATGGTTCGTGTATGTAGAGCGAGACACATAAGCTGAATATCTGTTTTCTGGATAATTATTTTTAACGGAGTTTTCTTAACTTATTTTTATTATAATTATTTTTTTTGTCTATCTTTTTTTTAGGAATATTGATTTAAATGCGATTGATAGCCATATTTTTTCAGTGTGGGCTACTTGCTCATTCTTCTATTTTTGTTTAAAAACATCTATTTTCTGTATCTATAAAATAGAAAATATTCGGAAATTGTAACCCACATATGGTACTGAGTTTTTATGCAAATTTGATGAGTGTGGAAATTTGGTTTACAGGTAGAAAATGCCGTCTGTATAACGATAAAAAAAATCGCATTAGAAACGATATTCATGAATTTTGTTTTTATTTATATTTGGGCATTAACATAGTTTTGAGAAATATTTAGTTGGATGGCTTTAGTGCAGCTTCGGACATCGTGCATTTTCGTGCGTAATTGTTATAACCCGAAGCCTGAGGTTGCATTTAGTTTACAGTCAGTCTAACCTAAACAACTGTTGCGAACGGATGTATGTTTATTATCTATCTTCTATATATATAAAAGCAAGTGTCCTGACTGACTGACTCATTCACTCATCACCGCCCAGCCCGAACCGCTGGGCCTAGGAACTTGAAATTTGGAGAGTATATTCGCTCCGTGACGTAAGCACCCACTAAGAAGGGATTTTTCGAAATTTCACTCCTAAGGGATGAAAAGGGGTGAAATGTGATTTCACGAATTCCTTAATATCTCTTAGGGCCGATGGGATATCGACTTAGTTTTTGCTTACAAGTATTACCCATATAAATGCCGAAAAACCAATTTCGGTTTTTTGCCCTAATCAACCCCTAAAGGGGTGAATCTACAATCGGGTGAATTTTACAACCCGTCTTATTTCCTGTGTTTGTTGAGTTATATGGTTTCTTTTTGGCAAATAAGTGTCTTTTTATAATATCTCGAAATGGTTTTGACAGTTTTTTAAAATTTCACCCCTAAAGGGTGGAAAGGGGTGATATGTGATTTCACGAATTCCTTAATATCTCTTAGGGCCGATGGGATATCGACTTAGTTTTTGCTTACAAGTATTACCCATATAAATGCCGAAAAACCAATTTCGGTTTTTTGCCCTAATCAACCCCTAAAGGGGTGAATCTACAATCGGGGTGAATTTTACAACCCGTCTTATTTCCTGAGTTTGTTGAGTTATAAGGTTTCTTTTTGGCAAATAAGTGTCTTTTTATAATATCTCGAAATGGTTTTGACAGTTTTTTAAAATTTCACCCCTAAAGGATCTCTTAGGACCAATAAGATATCGACTTGCTTACAAAAATTACCCATATAAATACCGAAAAACTAATTTCAGGATTTTGTTCCTATCAACCCTTACAGGGGTGAATCTACAATTGGAGTGAATTATACATCCCGTCGTATTTCCTGTGATTGTTGAGATGTGACATTACTTTTTGGCACATAGGTGTATTTTTAAAATATTTCGAAAAAGTTTTGACAGTTTTTTTTTATTTCAGCCCCAAAGGGTGAAAAGGGGTGACATGTGATTTCAAGGATTCCTTAATATTTCTTAGGATCAATAAGATATCGACTTGGTTTTTTCTTACAATAATAATCTTTATATATAAAAATGGATATTTGTGGCTATGTCCGGAAATTCTAACCCACTTCCAGATATGCTACCGAGTTGAAATTTTGCATACAGGTAGGGAATGCCTTCATCATAACTAGAAAAATCGAAAATTTCAAAAAAGTCCCATCAGAAACGAGAAATTAATAATTTTGTTTTTAATTATATTGGACCATCGAAGTATGTATGATGCGCTCAGCGAGATCGCGGGAATTTCGTTTCAATGGTTGTTTGGACAACTATAGTTCTTAACTTAAGACAACTAAGTTCGTGAAACATCGTTCAATGTCGTACGGCGCGATTCATCATTACTCTGCTCTAGCTGCTAAGATTTATATATTGTTATTTAGTAAAATTTTTGATTAGTGTATGCAGAGCGAGACTAAAGTGGAGCACCTGTTTTCTGGTTTTTTATTTTAGGGCATTTTTATGAACTTTGTTATTTTTTATTATTTTTTTTTCTATTCTTTTATTTAAATCTTTTATAAATATAAAACAGTAAATCTGTGTGTACCGAGTTGGAATTTGGTATATAGGTAGGAAATGCAGTCAATATAAGGAGGCAAATCGAAAATCAGAAGAAAAAAAATGGTATCACTTAAGACGTAGACTTAACAGAAAAATTGCTTATACAGTGAAACCTCTATCTATCGTTTTTGAAGGGACCTATTGAAATAAACTATGGATGCGGGAAAACAATGAATGCGGGAATATAGGAAAAAAACACATCTTTATATATAAAAATTGATGTGAAGTGTGAATTTTCACACATTTCAGGGTTTTGCAGGTATTTAGTAAGTGAATGATGATTATTTTGGATGCGAAAACAAATTTTATATTAAAATATTTTTTTTGTTAATTTTAATTCGAACGCCTAATACCATTAGTTAGGTTTCTAAATATGTGCAGTATTTTTTTTTTTATATAGCAAGGTTCATTAAGTATTTTAAAAATTGCACCTATGGCTTCCATTGGTTGTTATAAGTTCCGCCCCTCTGATTTCGTGTACATTGAAACAGAATTAAATTATAATTTAAACAATTTCCACTGGCTATTAAATTTACGCTTTTAAAAATTAAATGCAACATTTGCCAAAATATAACTAGAATTTTGAAAAAATAATTTAAACAATATAAAAATTAAAAAAAAAAAACAAAAAAAAATATAGTCTCTTCTCACAGGGTTCGAACCCTTGCGGGTCGGGTTACTTGGTTGAAAAATCAGCGTCATATACCACTAGACCAGTAGACACGTTACAGTGTGGCGTGTTACAAAGCTATAACTTGTGTACATTATTAGCAAAAAATCACAAAAAATGCGTTTTTTTCCAAAAACCTAATCTGATCAAAAATTCCTGTTGAACTATTCCGGTTCACACCAATGTACATTACTTAGAATTTTTTCAGATTTTTAGTTTAAACCATCTGGGCTACAGGGTGTGGGACAAAAAATTTTTTGCACAATTTTGGCAAAAATCGCTTCAAAATAACTTATTTTGCAAAAATAAAAATTTGATCGTTAATCCACGTACCAAGGGCTTTCATTTAATACCTTCCTCAGAATTATAAAAAAATATTTTTTTTTTCGATGAGCACATATTTGTTTATATTTTTAGGGGGATATGTTTTTTAGATGTTTTAGTATTTTTCTTATGTGCGGGTCAAAGAGTTGTATAAGCATGCCAAATTTCAACTCTCTAGGTTTAGCCGTTTGGCTACAATTTTTACCGAACAGACAGACAGACAGACAGACAGACAGACAGACAGACAGACAGACAGACAGACGACAAAATGACGGTATAAGGGTTTTTTGGTCATACCTACAAAACCCTAAAAATGGATATTTGTGGCTATGTCCGGAAATTCTAACCCACTTCCAGATACGCTACCGAGTTGAAATTTTGCATACAGGTAGCAAATGGCTTCATCATAACTAGAAAAATCGAAAATCTCAAAAAAGTCTCATCAGAAACGAGAAATTAATAATTTTGTTTTTAATTACATTCGACCATTGGTATATCTATCACATATGCAGTGACCGGATAGGAATTTTCATTCAATAGTTGACTGTCTAACTGTATGAACATCGTGAGTGTTCGCTAAATATCGGAAGTGTTCGGCCCGAGAATAACCTTTTTCAGGAGGTAAACATTGTAGAAAATAAAACCGGTGTTTGGTTACAGCTGATAATAAATTGTTATTGTTATTTAGCAAAACTTATGGTTCGTGTATGTAGAGCGAGACATAAGCTGAATATCTGTTTTCTGGATAATTATTTTTAACGGAGTTTTCTTAACTTATTTTTATTATAATTATTTTTTTTGTCTATCTTTTTTTTACGAATATTGATTTAAATGCGATTGATAGCCATATTTTTTCAGTGTGGGCTACTTGCTCATTCTTCTATTTTTGTTTAAGAACATCTATTTTCTGTATCTATAAAATAGAAAATATTCGGAAATTGTAACCCACATATGGTACTGAGTTTTTATGCAAATTTGATGAGTGTGGAAATTTGGTTTACAGGTAGAAAATGCCGTCTGTATAACGATAAAAAAAATCGCATTAGAAACGATATTCATGAATTTTGTTTTTATTTATATTTGGGCATTAACATAGTTTTGAGAAATATTTAGTTGGATGGCTTTAGTGCAGCTTCGGACATCGTGCATTTTCGTGCGTAATTGTTATAACCCGAAGCCTGAGGTTGCATTTAGTTTACAGTCAGTCTAACCTAAACAACTGTTGCGAACGGATGTATGTTTATTATCTATCTATCTATATATATAAAAGGCAGTGTCCTGACTGACTGACTGACTCACTCATCACCGCCCAGACTGAACCCCTGGGCCTAGAAACTTGAAATTCGAAGAGTATATTCCCTTCATGACGTAAGCACCCACTAAGTAGGGATTTTTCGAAATTTTACTCCTAAGGGATGAAAAGGGGTGAAATGTGATTTCACGAATTCCGTAATATCTCTTAGGGCCGATGGGATATCGACTTAGTTTTTGCTTACAAGTATTTCCCATACAAATGCCGAAAAACCAATTTCGGGATTTTGCCCTAATCAACCCCTAAAGGGGTGAACCTACAATCGGGGTGGATTATACATCCCGTTGTATTTCCTGTGTTCGTTTAGTTGCAAGATTACTTTTTGGCACATAGGTGTCTTTTTAAAATATCTCGAAATGGTATTGACAGTTTTTTGAAATTCCACCCCAAAAGGGCGAAAAGGGGTGAATTGTGATTTTAAGGATTCTTTAATATCTCTTAGGGCCAATAAGATATCGACTTGCTTTTTGCTTACAAAGATTACCCATACAAATACCGAATCACCAATTTCAGGATTTTGTCCTAATCAACCCCTAAAGGGGTGGATCTACAATCGGGGTGAGTTATACATTCCGTCGTATTTCCTGTTTTCGTTTAGTTGCAACATTACTTTTTAGCACATAGGAGTCTTTTTAAAATATCTCAAAAAGTTTTGGTAGTTTTTTCAAATTTCACCCCTATTGGGTGAAAAGGGGTGAATTATGATTTGAAGTATTCCTTAATATCTCTTAGAACCAGTAAGATATCGCCTTACTTTTTGCTTACAAAGATTACCCATACAAATACCGAAAAACATATTTCAGGTTTTTGTCCTAATCAACCCCTAAAGGGGTGGATCTATAATCGGGGTGAATTATACATCCCGTCGTATTTCCTGTGTTCATTAGTTGCAGCATTACTTTTTGGCACATAGGTGTCTTTTTAAAATATCTCGAAATGGGTTTGACAGTTTTTTAAAATTTCACCCCTAAGGGTTGAAAAGGGGTGAATTGTGATTTCAAGGATTCCTTAATATCTCTTAGGACCAATAAGATATGGACTTACTGTTTGCTTGCAAAGATTATCCATACAATTACCGAAAAACTTATTTCAGGAATTTGTCCTAATCAACCCCTAAAGGGGGGATCTACAATCGGGGTGAGTTATACATTCCGTCTTATTTCATGTGTTCGTTTAGTTGCAACACAACTTATTGGCAAATAGGTGTATTTTTAAAATAACTCGAAATGGTTTTGACAGTTTTTTTTTTTAATTTTACCCCTAAAGGGTGAAAATGGATGAATTGTGATTTCAAGGATTCCTTAATATCTCTTAGGACAAATAAGATATCGACTTGCTTTTTGCTTATAAAGATTACCCACACAAATATCGAAAAACTAATTTCAGGATTTTGTCCTAATCAACCTCTAAAGGGGTGGAACTACAATCGTGGTGAATTATACATCCCGTCGTATTTCCTGTGTTCGTTTCGTTGCAACATTACTTTTTGGCACATACGTGTCTTTTTAAAATATCTCGAAATGGTTTTGACAGTTTTTTTAAAATTCACCCCTAAAGGGTGAAAAGGGGTGAATTGTGATTTCAAGAATTCTTTAATATCTCTGAGGACAAATAAAATATCGACTGTTTGTTTGCAAAGATTACCCATACAATTACCGAAAAACCTATTTCAGGATTATATCCTAATCAACCCCAAAAGGGGTGAATCTACATTCGGGGTGAATTATAGAACCCATCGTATTTACAGTGTTTGCTGAGTTATAACATTCCTTTTTGGCATATATGTGTTTTGACAGTTTTCTTAAATTTCACTCCTAAAGTATGACGTAAGGACCCACTAATAAAGGATTTTTCCCCTTCGACCCCTATGTGGTGAAAAGGAGCAAAATGTTTTTTCACGGATTCCTCAATACCTCTTAGGACAGATGAGATATCAACTAGGTTTTTGCTTACAAAAGTAACCCATACACAAGTTTAAAAACAAACGTCGGATTTTACGCCAATGAGACCATCAATATACCGTAGCGAAGCACGGGTTTCCAGCTAGTATCCACATAAATAATACATCCAATTATAAGCTAATTACATACAAATTAATCAAATTACTAAATCTATACAATTTTTAAAATTGTTCAAGCTGGAAGGGAAGGGACTGGCAGGTAAATTGTTCCAGGATTTAAAAATCCTGTTGATTAAAAAATTACCACGCACATTTTTTTAAAATTTTTGTCGCCTTAATTTTAAACTATGACCCCTTAACCTGGTGTCCGTATTCAGGGTGAAGATATTCGACAAATCACATTTAAAATCACCACGCACTATTTTAAACATCGTAATAAGGTCCCCTAGATGACGTCTTTTTGCAAGAGAAGTAAGGTTCAAGTTTCGCAGTCTTTCTTCATAGGACAATGAATATAATCCACGAGCTAACTTTGTGAAACGCCTTTGCACCTTCTCCATCACACAAATGTCTTTTTTGAGGCTGGGTGCCCAAACTGAGATAGCAAACTCCAAATGAGGCCTTACGTAGGACACGTAGAGTATCTTGACTATATCAGGAGACGGTCGATAAAACGATTTTGACAGGATATATGACACATAGTTCGCACGTTTAATCACTTTTTTAACCTGATGGCTCCAGTTTAGGTCAGACGTTATCGTGACTCCCAGATCAACCTGTTCTTCAACCACTTGAAGCTTTACTTTGTTAATAAAGTATGGATGACTTGCGTTGTTTTGGCCCATGTGAAGTACAGTGGTTTTACTGATATTCAGTGGTAAAAGCCAAGTGTTAGTCCAGTCGAAGATTTTATTAAGGTCATCTTGGATAATTAAACAATCGTCATTGTAAATTTTAGTATCATCAGCATACATGTAAAATGGGGAAGAAATAGTTGTTTTTAGGTCGATTACGTAGATCAGGAAAAGAATAGGGCCTAGAACCGAGCCTTGTGGAACTCCACTTAGAGCCGGATGTGCCTTTGACAAGGAGTCACCAATGCAAATCTGGTAAACTGAACATATCAGATAAAAATGCTTTAATCCAGCAATGAAGCTTACCCCGAATGCCATAATGTTCAAGTTTACTGAGTAGTCTATTGAGAGGCACCTTATCGAAGGCTCGGGCAAAGTCCAGAAAGATGACGTCAGTAGGAATGGAATTGTCCAATGCCAGTGACCAGGCATGCGTACACTGAAGGAGATTTGATGTGACCGACCGGCCTGGTAGGAATCCGTGCTGTTCAATAGGTATTACGTCATTTGCAATCAGAAATTCTAAGATTTTTTTTGCTATAATGTGTTCAAGAATCTTTCTCGAATTAGATCCGATACTTATGGGTCGGTAATTTTCAGGATTCAACTTGTCTCCTTTGTTGTCAATATTGCACTATGTTTCTTAATTGCCCTTTTCCTAGTAAAACTATTAAACTTAAATTGTCATAGTTCGCAAAATTTTGTTACTAATAGTAAAAATATTTTAATGTACATAGTTTTAATAGGAATATGTAAGGTTAGCTATAAGATTTTTCTATTTTTATATGTACTTATTTTGACGGCAATAAGAATTTTATATATTAAAAAAAAGGTTTGAAGAGTATTGTAGACATTTCTAGTGTGGTTTTTACAAGATATACTTACCGTGATACACGCCTTTAGGTCCGTCTGTCCCAGCCTGAATATTCATGACATCTGCACAACAATACAATAAGTTTATTACCACACCATTAATTGTTAAAATACATAACAATCAAAAATTATCAGATGGCATTATTGAATATTAATCTGAATTCCAGTAAAAAACAAGATCCCAGTAAATTAATAGACAGCAGTTTCAAAAGTTATTTAGAAGAAAACAATTACGATGAAATTATATACATGGACGGTTCAGTAGATCATAAAGAAAATCTTAGCACAGTGATTTCCAACAGGTGGGGCGCGCCCCCTAGGGGGGCTCGAGACTATTGCAAGGGGGTCGCGCCTCAAGTCACGCCTTCGGCGTTCGGTAACGACCTGTTTTGAAGACGAAGTATCGATGACGTTTAGTGATTGAAAAGGAATAAGAACAGCGATATCTACAATGACAGCACGGTTTGAGAAAATGTGTGCTGAAAAACAAGCCCAACCATCACATAATTTAAATATAATTATGTTTTATTAATTATGTAATCTAGTTTTTGTATTTTTGTAAGATTTGTTTTTCTTCCATTTCAAATTTTTATTACTTATAAAAATTATTTTATATATATTTATACATAATCAGACCAATTCTGTAACTCTGTTACTATGATAATAGATACTAAATTCGTCACTATGAGCAAGGTCAGTTACTATCATGAATGAAAGTCATTGTATTTTTTATAATATTTTATGTTGTAGTAACGTTATTACACAGTAACTTTTTACAGAATTGATCTGAATATGGTATATTATCTTGTAGCCCATTAAATAAATTACAACATCAAGTGTGTATTTGTGAAATTAGATTGTTTCGAAAATTTACAGGGACCCAACAATTTTTTCATAAAAAAGGGGGGCGGAGGTACAGAAAGGTTGGAAACCACTGTCTTAGCAACTGCGCATACTACGAGGGTTAACTTTTAAGTTTTTACAAAAACTAAGAAAGAAAAAATTTTTTTTTTTTTTAATCTCTTTTATTTCTTTTCAAAATATTCGCCTTTAAGATTTATATACTTTTGCATGCGCTCAAACCAATTCTCGAAACATTTTTTCCACTCTGAAGTTGGTATCTCAAAAACATGATTTTCGAAGGCTTGAGGTGATCACGAAAATCGCTGTCCACGCATTTTTTGTTTAAAATTGGGGAACAAAAAAAAGTCGTTAGGGGATAAATCAGGTGAATACGGACAATAAGACATTAATTCGATGTTTTTTTGTTTCAAATAATCATTTGTTTGACGTGCTGTGTGGGAGCTTGCATTGTCATGATGAAGAATGATGCGACGTTTTTGGTTGTTTTTCCTGATTATGTCGATGATTTCTGGAATGAAACTTGCTAAGGGTACTACAATGAAACTTGCTAATAATAAAGCTTAGAACAATTATTACTGAGTGAATACTCAGTAACAATTGTCAACCTGTAAATACAGATTTACAATTGTTTTAGTTAATTTTTAGTCATGGCTCACTATTCTTTTTTCGACTAGGTGTATAAAAAAGTGCCCGCCATTTTACTTTTTAATAATGTAACATATGGATTATTTTTCATGATTGTAAAGCAAAATTGATGTACTTTTCAAATTTGTAAAAAAATGTAGTATGTTCCATTTGAAAGTTGATATTAATTACTAATAAACCGGAAGTGGTATCATGAATGTACACCCGTCATCAAGTAGCTTACATGTTGCTGTATAAATCATGTTATATGAAATAAATTACTAACTTAATAAATAAGCGAGATATTTGCTTATATATATATATATACTGTCTCACTTGCAATAAAGCAATAAAGATTACATAGGACCAGTGATGGCATCCTAAATTTTCAGGAAGCGGTTCTATAAAGTCATGTGATATCTAGGAACCTATTCTGTATTTTTAAGAGTGAAAACGAATCACTTACTTCCATTTATTAAATATCAGGAAAAAAATTGAAGAGTGTATTATTAATAACCTATAAAATAAATATTACATTTGCAACACTGCAGAGCACGGCGCACGATTCAAAACTGAAGTCAGAGTAATTCATTTATTTTTAATAATTCTTACAACCGGTTCCCTAAGTTTTCAATAATTTTAAGAAAGGGTTCGCGCGAACCGGTCCGAACCGGTAGGATGCCATCACTGCATAGGACAATCATCTCAAATGCTTAAAAATCGAATAACAGGCCATAAGTCAGACGCGAGATGTAAACCCAAAGCGTATAAAATCTTAGGAATTGAAAACAATACTTTTAAACGTAATTTCTTAGAAATAGGCAATATATTCCATAACAAAAACAATTTGCATAATAAGTCAGATATTAACATTTTGAGCATAATTTATAGTAACCTTATAAACAAACAACATATTTAAATTTGAATTTAAAAGGTTTGGGCGTGATTGAAGTGAATTCTCTCTTCTTGATTGCTTTTCTAAACTTGACTTTACGCGTTAATTTAGTTTTTAATTTGACAATATTTTTTTTTTTTTTTTTCTTCAAGAGATGAATCACGTTCTTTCCGGTTACCTCTTAGCTTCAACAGTAGGTTTTTGTTACCAAGTGCGTTATCTCACAACTATGTTAAAATAGTAATTATTAACATTAAAACATCTAAAAGTTTTATCAATGGAAATAAAAATCAGTTTTGATTATGTATAATTAAAACATCGATGTACAACCACTTTTGTATGAGACTTAAATATTTCGTAAGCAAAAATTTTTTTTCAAACATATTCCAATTTCACATTGTTAATTTTCTATAAACAATCATTATGTCAAGAATTTTTTAAATTATAAGCCCTGAATGAATACTTAAAATAATGCCGAAATATCGGATATTTGGAATAAATGTTGTCTTAAACTTTATTTAACATCAGTCCAAGAGTGCATATCCCAATCTATCTATATATATAAAAGGCAGTGTCCTGACTGACTGACTGACTGACTGACTGACTGACTCACTCATCACCGCCTAGCCCGAACCCCTGGGCCTAGAAACTTGAAATTCGGAGAGTATATTCCCTTCATGACGTAAGCTCCCACTAAGAAGGGATTTTTCGAAATTCCACTCCTAAGGGATGAAAAGGGGTGAAATGTGATTTCACGAATTACTTAATATCTCTTAGGGCCGATGGGATATCGACTTAGTTTTTGCTTACAAGTATTACCCATACAAATGCCGAAAAACCAATTTCGGGATTTTGCCCTAATCAACCCCTAAAGGGGTGAACCTACAATCGGGGTGGATTATACATCCCGTTGTATTTCCTGTGTTCGTTTAGTTGCAAGATTACTTTTTGGCACATAGGTGTCTTTTTAAAATATCTCGAAATGGTATTGACAGTTTTTTGAAATTTCACCCCTAAAGGGTGAAAAGGGGTGAATTGTGATTTTAAGGATTCTTTAATACCTCTTAGGACCAATAAGATATCGACTTGCTTTTTGCTTACAAAGATAACCCATACAAATACCGAATCACCAATTTCAGGATTTTGACCTAATCAACCCCTAAAGGGGTGGATCTACAATCGGGGTGAATTAAACATCCCGTCGTAATTCCTGTGTTCGTTTAGTTGCAACATTACTTTTTGGCACATAGGTGTCTTTTTAAAATATCTCGAAATGGGTTTGACAGTTTTTTAAAATTCCATCCGTAAGGGTTGAAAAGGGGTGAATTGTGATTTCAAGGATTCCTTAATATCTTTTAGGATCAATAAGATATCGACTTACTGTTTGCTTGCAAAGATTATCCATACAATTACCGAAAAACTTATTTCAGGAATTTGTCCTAATCAACCCCTAAAGGGGTGGATCTATAATCGGGGTGAGTTATACATTCCGTCGTATTTCCTGTGTACGTTTAGTTGCAACATTACTTTTTAGCACATAGGTGTCTTTTTAAAATATCTCGAAACGGTTTTGGTAGTTTTTTTAAATTTCACCCTTATAGGGTGAAAAGGGGTGAATTATGATTTCAAGTATTCCTTAATATCTCTTAGAACCAATAAGATATCGACTTGCTTTTTGCTTACAAAGATTACCCATACAAATACCGAAAAACATATATCAGGTTTTTGTCCTAATCAACCCCTAAAGGGGTGGATCTACAATCGGAGTGAATTATACATCCCGTCGTATTTCCTGTGTTCATTAGTTGCAGCATTACTTTTTGGCACATAGGTGTCTTTTTAAAATATCTCGAAAAGGGTTTGACAGTTTTTTAAAATTTCACCCCTAAGGGTTGAAAAGGGGTGAATTGTGATTTCAAGGATTCCTTAATATCTCTTAGGAACAATAAGATATGGACTTACTGTTTGCTGGCAAAGATTATCCATACAATTACCGAAAAACGTATTTCAGCAAAACAGGAATTTGTCCTAATCAACCCCTAAAGGGGTGGATCTACAATTGGGGTGAGTTATACATTCCGTCGTATTTCCTGTGTACGTTTAGTTGCAACATTACTTTTTAGCACATAGGTGTATTTTTAAAATATCTCGAAAAGGTTTTGATAGTTTTTTAAAATTTCACCCCTAAAGGGTGAAAAGGGGTGAATTGTGATTTCAAGGATTCCATAAATCTCTTAGGGCCAATAAGATATTGCCTTGGTTTTTGCTGACAAAGATTACCTATACAAATACCGAAAAATATATTTCAGGATTTTGTCCTAATCAACCCCTAAAGGATGGATCTACAATCGGGGTGAATTATACATCCCGTCGTATTCCCTGTGTTTATTGAGATATAAGGTTTCTTTTTGGCTCATAGGCGTCTTTTTAAAATATTTCGAAATGGTTTTGACAACTTTTTTAAATTTAACCCCTAAAGGGTGAAAGGGGTGAAATGTGATTTCAAGGATTGTTTAATATTTTTTAACACCAATAAGATATCGACTTGGTTTCTACTTACAAAAACTACCCTTGCAAATGCCGAAAAACCAATTTTTGGATTTTGTCCTAATCAACCCCTTAAGGGGTGTATCGACAATCGGGGTGAATTATATATCCCGCCGTATTTCCTGTGTTCGTTTAGTTGCATCATTACTTTTTGGCACATAGGTATCTTTTTAAAATATCTCGAAATAGTTTTGACACTTTTTTAAAATTCCCTTCTAAAGGGTGAAAAGGGATGAATTGTGATTTCAAGGATTCCTTAATATCTCTTAGGACCAATAAGATATCGACTTGCTTTTTGCTTACGAAGATTACCCATGCAAATACCGAAAAACTTATTTCAGGATTTGGTCCTAATCAACCCCTAAAGGGATGGATCTACAATCAAGGTGAATTATACATCCCGTCGTATTTCCTCTGTTCGTTTAGTTGCAACATTAATTTTTGGCACATAGATGTATTTTTAAAATATCTCGAAATAGTATTGACAGTTTTTTTTTAAATTTCACCCCTAAAGGGCGAAAAGGAGTGAATTGTGATTTCAAGGATTCCTTAATATCTCTTAGGACCAATAAGATATCGACTTGCTTTTTGCTTACGAAGATTACCCATATAAATACCGAAAAATTTATTTCAGGATTTTGTCCTAATCAACCCCTAAAGGGGTGAACCTACAATCGGGGTGGATTATACATCCGTTGTATTTTCTGTGTTCGTTTAGTTGCAACATTAATTTTTGGCACATAGGTGTCTTTTTAAAATATCTCGAAATAGTATTGACAGTTTTTTTTTAAATTTCACCCCTAAAGGGCGAAAAGGAGTGAATTGTGATTTCAAGGATTCCTTAATATCTCTTAAGACCAATAAGATATCGACTTGCTTTTTGCTTACGAAGATTACCCATATAAATACCGAAAAATTTATTTCAGGATTTTGTCCTAATCAACCCCTAAAGGGGTGAACCTACAATCGGGGTGGATTATACATCCGTTGTATTTTCTGTGTTCGTTTAGTTGCAACATTAATTTTTGGCACATAGGTGTCTTTTTAAAATATCTCGAAATGGTATTGACAGTTTTTTAAATTTCACCCCTAAAGGGTGAAAAGGGGTGAATTGTGATTTCAAGGATTATAAGATATCGACTTGCTTTTTGATTACAAAGATTACCCATACAAATACGAAAAAAAATATTGGGATTTTGTCCTAATCAACCCCTAAACACTGGATCTACAATTGGGGTGAATTATACATCCCGTCGTATTCCCTGTGTTTGTTGAGTTATAAGGCTTCTTTTTAGTACATAGGCGTATTTTTAAAATATCTCGAAATGGTATTGACAGTTTTTTAAATTTCACCCCTAAAGGGTGAAAAGGGGTGAATTGTGATTTCAAGGATTATAAGATATCGACTTGCTTTTTGCTTACAAAGATTACCCATAGTTATGACAATTTTTTTAAATTTAACCCCTAAAGGGTAAAAAGGGGTAAAATGTGATTTCAACGATTGTTTAACATTTTTTAGGACCAATAAGATATCGACTTGGATTTTGCTTACAAAAACTACCCATGCTAATACCGAAAAACCAATTTTTGGATTTTGTCCTAATCAACCCCTTAAGGTGTGGATCAACAATCGGGATGAATTATACATTCCGTCGTATTTCCTGTGTTCGTTTAGTTGCAACATTACTTTTTGGCACATAGGTGTTTTTTTTTAATATCTCGAAATGATTTTGACATTTTTTTTTAATTTCACCTCTTAAGGGTGAAAAGGGGTGAAATGTGATTTCAGTAATTCCTTAATTCTTTTAGGACCAATAAGATATCGACTTGGTGTTTGCTTACAAAAATTATCCATACAATTGCCGAAAAACTTATTTCAGGATTTCGGCCTAATCAACCCCTAAAGGGAACCTACAAACGGGGTAGATTATACATCGCGTCGTATTTCCTGGGTTTGTTGAGTTATAACGTTTCTTTTTGGCACATAGGTGTCTTTTTAAAATGTCTCGAAATGGTTTTAAAAGTTTTTTACCTTTAACAAATATCACCCCTAAAGGGTGAAAAGAGGGAATTGTGATTTCAAGGACGCCTTAATATCTTCTAGGATCAATAAGATATAGACTTGGTTTTTGCTTATAAAGATTACCCATACAAATGCCGAAAAATTAATTTCAGGATTTTATCTTAATCAACCCCTAAAGGGGTGAATCTACATTCGGGGTGAATTATAGAACCCTTTGTATTTTCAGCGGTTGTTGAGTTATAACATTCCATTTTGGTATATATGTGTTTTGACAGTTTTCTTTCACTCCTAAAGGGTAAATTAGTATTTTTTTTGTTAGAAATAAAAAATTCGGAGAGTACATTTTTCAGTATGACGTAAGAACCCACTAAGAAAGGATTTTTTCAAGTTCGACCCCTATCTGGTGAAAAGGAGTAAAATGTTTTTTCACGGATTCCTCAATATCTCTTAGGACAGATGAGATATCGACTAGATTTTTTGTTACAAAGGTTACCCATACACAAGTTTAAAAACAAACTGCGGATTTTATGCCAATGAGACCATCAATATACCGTAGCGAAGCACGGGTTTTCAGCTAGTCTTCTATATATATAAAAGCAAGTGTCCTGACTGACTGACTCATCACCGCCCAGCCCGAACCCTTGGGCCTAGAAACTTGAAATTTGGAGAGTATATTCCCTCCATGACGTAAGCACCCACTAAGAAGGGATTTTTCGAAATTCAACCCCTAAGGGGCGAAAAGGGGTGAAATGTGATTTCACGGATTCTTTAATATCTCTTCGGGTCGATGGGATATCGACTTAGTTTTTGCTTACAAAGATTACACATACATATGCCGAAAAACTTGTTTCAGGATTTTGTCCTAATCAACCCCTAAAGGGGTGAATCTACAATCGGGGTGAATTTTACATCTCGTCGTATTTCCTGTGTTTGTTGAGTTATAAGGTTTCTTTTTAGCACATAGGTGTCTTTTTATAATATCTCGAAATGGTTTTGACAGTTTTTTAAAATTTCACCCCTAAAGGGTGGAAAGGGGTAATATGTGATTTCAAGGATTCTTTAATATCTCTTAGGACCAATAAGATATCCACTTGCTTTTTGCTTACAAAAAATACCCATACAAAACCAAAAAACTAATTCCAGCATTTTGTCCTTATCAACCCCTAAAGGGGTGAATCTACAATTGGGGCGAATTATACATCCCGCCGTATTTCCTGTGATTGTTGAGATGTGACATTACTTTTTGGCACATAGGTGTATTATTAAAATATTTCGAAATGGTTTTGACAGTTTTTGAAAATTTCAGCCCCAAAGGGTGAAAAGGGGTGACATGTGATTTCAAGGATTCCTTAATATTTTTTAAGACCAATAAGATATCAACTTCGTTTTTGCTTACAAAGATTACCCATACAAATGCCGAAAAACTTATTTCAGGATTTTGTCCTAATCAACCCCTAAAGGGGTGAATCTACAATCGGGGTGAATTTTACATCCCGTCGTATTTCCTGTGTTTGTTGAGTTATAAGGTTTTTTTTGGCACATACGTGTCTTTTTATAATATCTCGAAATGGTTTTGACAGTTTCTTAAAATTTCACCCCTAAAGGTTGAAAAGGGGTGATATGTGATTTCAAGGATTCTTTAATATCTCTTAGGACCAATAAGATGTCGACTTGCTTTTTGCTTACAAAAATTACCCATACAAATACCGAAAAACTAATTTCAAGATTTTGTCCTTATCAACCCCTAAAGGGGTGAATCTACAATTGGGGTGAATTATACATCCCGTTGTATTTCCTGTGATTGTTGAGATGTAACATTACTTTTTGGCACATAGGTGTCTTTTTAAAATATTTCGAAATGGTTTTGACAGTTTTTTAAATTTCAGCCCCTAAGGGTGAAAAGGGGTGACATGTGATTTCAAGGATTTCTTAATATTTCTTAGGACCAATAAGATATCAACTTGCTTTTTGCTTACAAAGATTATTCATACAAATACCAAAAAACTTATTTCAGTTTTTTATCCTAATCAACCCCTAAAGGGGTGAGTATACAATTGGGGTGAATTATACATCCCGTTGTATTTCCTGTGATTGTTGAGATGTAACATTACTTTTTGGCACATAGGTGTCTTTTTAAAATATTTCAAAATGGTTTTGACAGTTTTTTTAAATTTCAGCCTCAAAGGGTGAAAAGGGGTGACATGTGATTTCAAGGATTCCTTAATATTTCTTAGGACCAATAAGATATCGGCTTGCTTTTTGCTTACAAAGATAATTCATACAAATACCGAAAAATTTATTTCAGGTTTTTATCCTAATCAACCCCTAAAGCAGTGAGTATAAAATTGGGGTGAATTATACATGCCGTCGTATTTCCTGAGATTGTTGAGTTGAAAAATATCTTTTTGGCACGTAAGTGTCTTTTTAAAATATCTCGAAATAATATTGATAGTGTTTTAAAATTGCAGCCCTTAGAGGTGAAAAGGGATGAAATGTGAATTCAAGGATTTCTTAATATTTCTTAGGACCAATAAGATATCGACTTGGTTTTTTCTTACAATAATTACTCAACAAATGCCGAAAAACTTATTTCAGGATTTTGCCTAATAAACCCCTAAAGGGGTGAACCTACAAACGGGGTGAATTATACATCCCGTCGTATTTCCTGTGTTTGTTGAGTTATACAATTTCTTTTTGGCACAAAAGTGTCTTTTTAAAATAACTTGAAATAATATTGATAGTTTTTTAAAAATTACGTCCCTAAAGGGTGAAAAGGGATGAAATGTGAATTCAAGGATATCTTAATATCTTTTAGGACCAATAAAATATCGACTTGGATTTTTCTTACACAGATTACTTACTAATACAAATGCCGAAAAACCTATTTCAGGATTTTGTCCTAATCAACCCCTAAATGGGTGAATCTACAATCGGGGTGAATTATATATGCAGTCGTATTTTCTGTGTTTGTGTGTCTGTGTTTTCTGAGATGTAACATACCTTTTTGGCACATAGGTTTCTTTTTTAAATATCTCGAAATATTTTTGATAGTTCTTTTAATTTCCCCTTAAAGGGTTAAAAGGGGTGAAATGTGATTTCAATGATACTCTAATATCTCTGAGGACCAAGAAAATATCGATTTGGTTTTCGCTTATAAAGATAACCAATACAAAGGCTAAAAAATCTATTTCAGGATTTTGCCTAATCAACCCCTAAAAGGGTGAATCTACATTCGGACTTAGCTATACATCCCGTCGTATTCCTGTATTTGTTGAGTCATAAGATATATTTTCGGCTGATGGTTCTCTTTTTAAAAAATCTCGAAATGGTTTTGACAATTTTTTAAAATTGAATTCCTAAAGGGTGAAATGTGATTTCAAGGATTCCTTAATATTTCTTAAGACCAATAAGTTATGAGCGATTTGATTTTTGCTTATAAAGATTACCCATACAAATGCCAAAAACTTATTTTAGTATTTTATCCTAATCAACCCCTAAAGGGGTGAATCTACATTCAGGGTGAATTATACATCCCGTCGTATTTCCTGTGTTTGTTGACGTTCCTTTTTGGCACATAGATGTCTTTTTAAAATACCTCAAAATAATTTAGACAATTTTTTATAATTTCACCCTTAAAGATGTAAATGGGTATTTTTTATTCGATAGAACGTTTTTTGGACATAGATACATGAAATTCGCAAAATATATTCCACTAAGAAGATATTTTTCGAAAGTCGACTTCTAAGGGGGTAAAAACGGGGTGAAATATGATTTCAGGAATTCCTCAATATCTCCTAGAACCAATCAGATATCGACTTGGTTTTTGCTTACAAAGGTTACCCATACAAATGTTTGCAAAAAAAAATCAGGATTTTGCCCTAATCAACCCCTAAAGGGATGAATCTATATTCGGGGTGAATTATAGAAAACTTACATAGGTTTCTATTGAATAGAAACCTACATAGCTTTCTATTTAAAATGTTTAGTAAGAGTTTTAACAGTTTTTTAAAATTTCATCTCTAACGGGGTTAATTGATATTTTTTATTCGATAGAACGTCCCTTGACATAGAGTCATGAAATTCTGGAAATATATTCCCTCCATGACGTAAGCATCCACTAATACGGAACTTTTCAAAATTCGATCCCTAAGGGGGTGGAAAGGGCTGAAATGTGATTTCGCGGATTCCTCAATATCTCTTAGGAAACATGAGATATCGACTAGGTTTTGGCTTACAAAGGTTACCCATACACATGTTTAAAAATAAACTGAGTATTTTACACTAAAATGAGATCGTCAATCAGGGTTGCGCGGGACAGCTAAAATCTCGAATTAATCTAAAAAAAAATATTTGTCTCCTCACTTTCTATTTTGGGGTTGAGGACTGAGGACCTTTTTTTGCTCATCAGTTCTATTTTGAGAGTGAAGACCTTTTTTTTTTGCTCATCACTTCTATTTTGGAAGTGAGGACCTTTTTTTTGCTCCTCACTACTATTTTGGGAGAGAGTTTGTTTATAAACATTTTGAAAAATATTGATGTACATTTTATTAGGTTCTCCCGCTTTTTGAGTCTTAATCCCGAATTTTTTATATTTATTTGGTAAAAATCCCGATTTGGTAAAATAATAAACTGGCAACCCGGTCGTCAATATACCGTAGCGAAGCACGGGTGCTCAGCTAGTCTTCTATATATATAAAAGCAAGTGTCCTGACTGACTGACTCATTCACTCATCACCGCCCAGCCCGAACCGCTGGGCCTAGGAACTTGAAATTTGGAGAGTATATTCGCTCCGTGACGTAAGCACCCACTAAGAAGGGATTTTTCGAAATTTCACTCCTAAGGGATGAAAAGGGGTGAAATGTGATTTCACGAATTCCTTAATATCTCTTAGGGCCGATGGGATATCGACTTAGTTTTTGCTTACAAGTATTACCCATATAAATGCCGAAAAACCAATTTCGGTTTTTTGCCCTAATCAACCCCTAAAGGGGTGAATCTACAATCGGGGTGAATTTTACAACCCGTCTTATTTCCTGTGTTTGTTGAGTTATATGGTTTCTTTTTGGCAAATAAGTGTCTTTTTATAATATCTCGAAATGGTTTTGACAGTTTTTTAAAATTTCACCCCTAAAGGGTGAAAAGGGGTGATATGTGATTTCACGAATTCCTTAATATCTCTTAGAGCCGATGGGATATCGACTTAGTTTTTGCTTACAAGTATTACCCATATAAATGCCGAAAAACCAATTTCGGTTTTTTGCCCTAATCAACCCCTAAAGGGGTGAATCTACAATCGGGGTGAATTTTACAACCCGTCTTATTTCCTGTGTTTGTTGAGTTATATGGTTTCTTTTTGGCAAATAAGTGTCTTTTTATAATATCTCGAAATGGTTTTGACAGTTTTTTAAAATTTCACCCCTAAAGGGTGAAAAGGGGTGATATGTGATTTCACGAATTCCTTAATATCTCTTAGGGCCGATGGGATATCGACTTAGTTTTTGCTTACAAGTACTACCCATATAAATGCCGAAAAACCAATTTCGGTTTTTTGCCCTAATCAACCCCTAAAGGGGTGAATCTACAATCGGGGTGAATTTTACAACCCGTCTTATTTCCTGTGTTTGTTGAGTTATAAGGTGTCTTTTTGGCACATAAGTGTCTTTTTATAATATCTCGAAATGGTTTTGACAGTTTTTTAAAATTTCACCCCTAAAGGGTGAAAAGGGGTGATATGTGATTTCAAGGTTTCTTTAACATCTCTTAGGACCAATAAGATATCGACTTGCTTTTTGCTTACAAAAATTACCCATATAAATACCGAAAAACTAATTTCAGGATTTTGTTCTTATCAACCCTTACAGGTGTGAATCTACAATTGGAGTGAGTTATACATCCCGTCGTATTTCCTGTGATTGTTGAGATGTGACATTACTTTATGGCACATAGGTGTATTTTTAAAATATTTCGAAAAAGTTTTAACAGTTTTTTTTTAATTTCAGCCCCAAAGGGTGAAAAGGGGTGACATGTGATTTCAAGGATTCCTTAATATTTCTTAGGATCAATAAGATATCGACTTGGTTTTTTCTTACAATAATAATCTTTATATATAAAAGACAATATTTGTGGCTATGTCCGGAAATTCTAACCCACTTCCAGATATGCTACCGAGTTGAAATTTTGCATACAGGTAGGGAATGCTTTCATCATAACTAGAAAAATTTCAAAAAAGTCCCATCAGAAACGAGAAATTAATAATTTTGTTTTTAATTATATTGGACCATCGAAGTATGTATGATGCGCTCAGCGAGATCGCGGGAATTTCGTTTCAATGGTTGTTTGGACAACTATAGTAAGTTCGTGAAACATCGTTCAATGTCGTTCGGCGCGATTCATCATTACTCTGCTCTAGCTGATAAGATTTATATATTGTTATTTAGTAAAATTTTTGATTAGTGTATGCAGAGCGAGACTAAAGTGGAGCACCTGTTTTCTGGTTTTTTATTTTAGGGCATTTTTATGAACTTTGTTATTTTTATTTATTTTTTTTTTCTATTCTTTTATTTAAATCTTTTATATATATAAAACAGAAAATCTGTGTGTACCGAGTTGGAATTTGGTATATAGGTAGGAAATGCAGTCAATATAAGGAGGCAAATCGAAAATCAGAAGAAAAAAAATGGTATCACTTAAGACGTAGACTTAACAGAAAAATTGCTTATACAGTGAAACCTCTATCTATCGTTTTTGAAGGGACCTATTGAAATAAACTATGGATGCGGGAAAACAATGAATGCGGGAATATAGGTAAAAAACACATTAATACATATTTAAATGTTTAATATGTACGTACATATATATTCTAAATAAAATTTTCAATAAAAAATATCGTAACAAAATAAAAAAGGAAGCTGCATGCCGACAAAAAAAAATTATACTTTGTATTGTATATAATCTTTCATCGTCATTTGCTTTTTGGCTTTTTATATTGCCGTAAGAAATCAATATTCTTTCGGTGTTACAAATTAAATTTTTTTCGGCATCAGTTATCGAATGCGCATAAAAAAAGTTTTCAATTTGAAAAAACACGAAATTTGCTGCGTAATTTAAACGATGAATGCGGTAAAATGATACAGAGAGAAATGATCGATGCGATCTATTTTTGCGTGTTTTGTATGAAATTAATTCGGAACCGCAAGAAATAACGATATAGGTATACGGGAAAATTATTATTCGAGGAACGATAGATAGAGGTTTCACTGTAATAAGAAAAAAAATATTTTTTTTTAATGATTTTTATTTTATTGGATTGATTTACGGGAGTTACGAAGGGACAACCTAAAACTAAACTTTTGAAATATCTCATTTACTTTTGACTTAACAGCAAAAACGCACATGAGAAAAGCTGTTTAATCATACTTTACATCAACAATTTATAAAGATAATTTATAAAGACTTTGATTGAAGAACGATTATTTTCTGTTTAGTGTAGCTTCTGAATATTTAGGGGGACAGAAGGAGCGCTACTTATAAACTTGAAATATCTCTTAATATTGACTTAACATTAAACATGTGTATAACAGAAGTTGTTACAATATCAATAATATAAATAAATAAATAAACAAATCTTTTCTGTTTAATCTTCTTCTGTATATAGGTATATCATTTATAAAATTTTCTTATATATGTATATAAATACATGACCTGACTGACTCATCAACGTTCAGCCCAAATCACTAGACCTAGAAACATGAAATTCGAGAAGTATATTTCCTCCATGTCGTAAGCGATCACTAAGAAGAGAATTTTCGAAATACGACCCCTAAGGGGCTGTTAAGTGATTTCAGGGATTCCTCAATATCTCTTAGGCCCAATGAGATATTGACTTAGTTTTTGCTTACAAAGGTTACACATACAAATGTTAAGAACTAAATTCAGGATTTTGTTCTAATCAACCCTTAAAGGGATAAATTTATTATGTATTTGGAGTGAATTATAGAACCCTTCGTATTTCCTATGTATGTTGAGTTATAACATTGTGTTTTGGCATATAGATGTCTTTTTAAAATCTTAGAAACTTTTTGACAGTTTTCTTTTAAATTTTCACGCCTAAAAGGGTAAATTGGTATTTTTTATTCAATAGAACGCCCCCTGGACATAGAAACATGAAATTCGTGGAGGAGGGAATGTTCCTTCCATGATGTGAGCACCTATTAAGAAAGATTTTTTTTAAATTCGACCCCTAATGTGGTGAAATGTTTCTTTCACGGATTCCTCAATATCTCGGACCTATAATGAGATATCGACTTGGTTTTTGGTTACAAAGATTACCCATACACATGTACAAAAACGAGGTTCAGTATTTTGCTCTGATCAACCCATACAAGGCAAATCTAGATTCAAGGATATTCATAAAACCCTTCAAGTGACCTGTTTCATTTCTTTTTGGCACATAGGCGTCTGTTTAAAATCGGTATATGTATTAAAACTCAAAAACGGATAAACCGATTTTAGTGCTATTTGCAACAGCGTATTCCAAATTTGTCTGGAAAGATTTTAAGCTATATATCATCGCGGTAAGACACCAGGTTTCCGATCAATTAAGAAATATTTAAACTATAAAAGATACACATATTCAAAATATACCTATATTAACGAATTTTGGGTTTAATATTGCAACAAAAATGTTCCCGAGGATATATATCACACTTTTCTTTATTTTCATTTTAGAGGACAATTGTAACGTTAAATTCGCTATTGAACATTATTGTAACCCCCTAAAGCAATACGAAGAAAACTTACTTCGGTGGCAAGAATATTTACTAACGAAAAAAAGTGCTCTGATCTATATAGGTACGATTTATAAATCAGGAATAATCACGAAGTAATTATAATAAATATCATAAAAATTATAATAAATAATTTCGTAAGGTGCAACATAAAATGCTTTACGTGACTGGCGCTGCCTTTGGCAATGATTCTCACATGGGCATTTTCCTAGGTTAGCACATCGGGATACTTATACGTGTTGATATTAAATGTCTGTACTACCAATGTTTACAAAGAAATTCGTACTTAAATTATTTGTATAAGAAGCACATATTAATACAATTGTAGATTAAAACAAATAAATATATTTGAATATAAAACGATTCGTAGAAACCAGTCTTGAACCGATTTCGAAATGGGCCAGATCTAAGCGGGCTACGACTACTTTATTTCGCTAGCGAAGCAGCGGGTACACTGCTAGTATATTTATATATTTTAAATTTTAACAAGTCACTCGTAACTTCCACCTAACATATATACTTGTTTATATGTATGGAGCACCTTTGGAACATCTGATAAATAAATGCAATTTATTCGAATTTTATTTAGAAAACCAAATTAAAATACTTTTACACATTGTTTTTAATTATATTACATAGAAAAAAGTTTCGTTTGCAGGTTTGAATATGTTCATAACCTTTTAAATATTGTAGTTTGCAAGTAAATACTCGTTTATATGAGATAGGTACATAAATGTTTTAAATTAGAATGAGACTTGGGCAAGAGTAGAGTGTTTTTTTCTTCATTTAGTAGACTACTTCCATTTACTAATTATGAGTGTGAATACAAAAAGTTTGAGTGAAGTTAAATGTGCGCAAATTGTAAGTCTTAGTCAAATGGGATGGAGTCAAGTTAAAATTTCTCAGGAAGTAAATTGCTCCAGGAAAGCGGTCCAAAATGCTATAAAACTGTTCGCTACGACTGGTTCTCATAAAGATAGGCTAAAATCTGGAAGAAATCGTAAGACATAAGAGAGAGAAGATGGAAACTTAATTCGACTATCATTGAAAAATAGAAAAAGAACATCGTCTGAATTGGCTACAGAGTTTAATACTGTTGCAACTATGACAATTTCAGCACCAACCGTTAGAAGAAGACTACTAGAACATGGTTTGAAAGTCTGCAAAGCGCGGAAGAAACCCTGGCTTCCAGAGAAAAATAAAAAAAGAAGGCTTCATTGGGCAAAAATTCACAAAATTGGAAACCTGATGATTGGGCAAAGGTACTTTGGTCAGCTGAGACAATTCAGGTAATTTTGAAGAATATTTATTGCTGCTTAATAAAAAATTTAAATCATAAAAAAATTGTAATTATAAAAAAAAAAAAGTCATCAGTTAATACTGAGACTTAAATTGAGATTATTGTTTATAGCTTTTTGGCACCCCTGGGGCGGTGTAAGACGAAGGCCCGGAGAAGAGTTTCGTCCAATGTTATCGACTGTTTTAAAACCTTCTTTACATAAAATTTTCACGAATGATGACCAATCAACATATTTATTCCAACAAGATGATGCACTATGCCATACAGCTGCCACTTCTCGAGAATGGTTTCAAAGACAACAAATTTCCAACAAATTTGCCGGCACAGTCTCCCGACTTAAATCCAATTAAGCATTTATGGCCAATTTTAAAGAAAAATGTTGCTCAACACAAGGTTCAATCAAAGCTGGAACTAGTTAAGAAAATAAAGGAGGAATGGGGTAAAATTTCTGCAAATACATGCAAGAAATTAGTTGCCAATTTGCCATAAAGGATGGCTGCTGTTATAAAAGGAACGGGGGGAGTGACAAAATATTAAATATATCAATGTTCATAATTATTTTGAATAATAAAATAGTTTTCATTATTTAATTTTCTTATTCTTCCAAGTTTTATTTTACTATATATATATATATATATATAGTAAATAAAAATTCTTGAATACTCGTCAAAAGTTTATTTATAATTATAAAATATCTAGAGACGTTTCGTCTAGTAAATTCAGTCATTTTACAAATTACAATTGTAAAATACAAAAAATAGTAAAAAGGAAAAGTATTTTTTTAACAAAACAAAAATAAGTAAAATTGAAAATAATTTAAACCTATTAATTGAAAATTATAAAACTGGCGTGAGGCGCCATTTTGTGAAACTAAATTTATTAGAGAGATATTAAGAAAATTCAAACATTAAACAAAATTAAGCAAATAATTATAAAAAGTTATAGAAACAAGTGTTCTTAACTAGACAGCTTCTTACCTATAGTACATTGTGAATATTTTACAAAAGTATATTCTTATAAAAAAATATACGGAAATGAAAAACCATCCCAAACACATTCAGAGTAGACATGGCAGTATGGAATAGGACGGCTCGAGATTGTCTGGTCGTTTGTGTGGAGATATCAACGTTACAAACTTATAAAAATAGTACGATTAAAAATTTACATATAATAAAAACAAAAGTAAAAATTACCAAGTATTTTGGTTACAAATATGTTCGAATAAATATCCATTATTGTTTAAACACAATCTTTTTCTTTATTTTATGTTTCGCATTACATTGCGTAACATATTTTTAGAAATTTTGCTGCAAGCAAGAGATATTTTATTTTTTACTTCGTCTAAATTATTATTTGGATCTCTATAGACTGTATTTTTCAGAAAGCCCCAAACAAAAAATCTAAAGATGTTAAATCAGGAGATCTAAGAGGCCAGTTAATAGGTCCATTAGTACCAATCCACTTGTCGTCATATTTATTTTGTAAGTAATTATTTACAAGATAGGCATTATGTGCAGGTGCACCATCATGTTGAAAATACTTCAAATTAATTCTGTTAGCTATAGGGGAAAAATTTTAAGATCGTAGCGCCACGCGGATTTTTTTGAAACCATTCTAAATCAGATACCACTTGACATTTACTAGTAAATAATAGCGAAAAGTGTATCAAAAAACGACAAAAAATAAATAATTGTTTGGGATTTTCTGATTTTGTGAAGTGACATTACTTGTAAACATCTAAAATACTACATTTTGTGATCTGGTTTTAAGTTATGGCGGTTTTCCATTGTCGATTATTTTAACTATATTGGGGGAAATAATAATTCCCGTGTTGTTTACCAAGGGGTAGAAATCTACAATGCTGGGCATATAATATTGTGTAGAGTCACTGAAAAAACAGAGAGTTCATAAAGATTTATGCATTATGCCTACAAACTTGTGCATTACAAACCCACACACAATAACAGGAATTTTCAAGATATGCGATAATAAATACAAAATTGAAAATATTTTTTGTAGTCACTATCATTAAAATGTAATGAGCTAACTTTGATATAAGGGCTCACTTTTTTTCCAATTTTTAAATTGTTTATCTAAACATCGCGTCGATTCCTAACCTCTTGCTTTCCCAATTTTGTTTCGAACCGTACGGTGTCTGATATTAGTGGAAACAAATGAAACGATATTTCCGGGTTTCTTCTTTTCAATGAATTGCACATAGGCACACAACAATATGTATTATACATTTTTCAATGATTATAATAAAACTTTAAAAACAAACTTCATACAAAACCAATACACAAAACGAAATGTTATCTGATGTACACAAGTTCATGAAACGCTCACCAGACGGTAGGGTGCTTAGCTGCAAATCCCTATAGACACATCGCCAAATAGATCTTGAAAACTATTTTCCAAAACATATAAATACTTTACAGTAGTCAAATTTCCTTCTCGTAAAATATTTCTCGTTTGCACAATATTCAAACCGACTAACTGAAAGCTATTCCAGTATCCGAGTTCCCGCATTGCTATGAGGATTGGAAGAACCGTCTCCAGCGCTGTGTGGCTTCCCAAGGAAGTTATTTTGAGGGAGACAATATTGAATTGTAATTCTATTCGAATAAAACAATTTTAAAAAATCAGTCCAGTTATTTAATTTACACACCTCGTAACTTGGATACCTAATTATCTACTCAGGGAGTGTTGAGATCTTTCTTTAATTAGTGAAATTTTTAATACTTACAAGAAAATGTACACGAAAATATTGATGTTAGTAGAATGAAAGCCAGGGATAGTTTAGCTGTCGCCATTTTCAAGTTATTGATGAGATATAACTGTAATTGTATACAGCGTCCTCCCAAATATATAGTCACTTTTTAATTATAAATATTATGATTACATTCACTGCTTCATTATCATCATATAAATTAGAAATTGAACGTAAAATAAAGCATTGTAAAAGAAATTGCGTATATGTTAGGAAGGTATTATTAATATTGTTCTATAATCAATTACTACACCTAACAAATTGTTTATTCATATGCAACTTCCGTACACAAATTTCTGCTTCTCTTTGTAAATTTCAGGCGATAAATTATATATTGTTTTCACAGGAGATATGATGAAATATGCAGGGTGAGGAAACACTTACGTTCATTTTAATTATTTCTTTTATAAAGTCCATTTACGATAACAATGAGATGACGTCACACTTGGTTAATTTAATTACCAATGTCAAAATGAAATACAGCCATGCTCATTAGGGTGGAGCGTTATTTTTTTTTCGATTTTTAAAATGGAATAGCACTAAAAGGCTGCATATTGGTGTAGCGCAGCGGTTCTCAAACTTTTTGAGCTGCGGAGCCCTCCAAAGGCATACAAATTTCCACGGAACCCCACTGGTTCACTAATTATGTGTATGTGCCACTCGACGATACCTAACATCGAAGAGTGGATATATTTATATATATATATATATATAAGTTACATAACCTACTCCTCATGTAATTTAAACATATAGTTGCCGGTCGCTATGGCGCAGTGGTCAGCTCATTTGACTACCAACCATGGGGGCTCGGGTTCAAATCCCGGTTATGGCATGGAAATTTTCTCAAACAAGAATTGTCCTGGCTAATTGCCACAGTAGCAAAGGCCATTAAAAAAAAAAAAAAAAAAAAAAAAAAACATATAGTAACACTACACTGACACCTGTACTATTTTATTTACTGACAACACAAATCTCACGCTGAAACATAACACGACATTCATTCGTACACAAAATACAAATAAAGACACATAGACACTTTTTAGTTAGGAAATGTAATTATTATATTTAAACATCAGTCTAGTAAAATTACTCAAGTAATAAACATCATTTTAGCCTATAATCAGTAGTCTGATTCTTATGTTAGAATTAAGTGAAATGTAATAAGAAAGGAAAATATAATAAATAATATTTTACTTTTTAAAAAAGCATTTGAACAACATTGCACTTTAATTGGCGCAGTCGGTAGGACAGTCAAATTGTTAAAGCACATAACAAGTTCGTTTTACGATTTGTTGACTATTTAAACTCTACTCAAACGGTGCAAAAGGACAGTTGAGTGTATTCAACAAAAGTGAAGTGATCATCAACGAGTGCGAACAACTCCGAGAGACCTCCACGTCCAGCAGACACCTAGGCAGATCGACCCCTGATACATAGAGCACATATGGACATCAGGACCGCCGTATTCTTGCTGTGAGTACATGTCGTTCAGAGATATAAAATTGCATTTTAACACAGATTCTGACGCTGAGACAGATTCTGATTCAGGCTCACTAAACCAAACCTTCCTAAGTACCCTTACTAACCAAATTACAAATATGGCTAACGCTCAAACCCCAATTCAACCCGCTATTTTTGAAGCACCTACCGTAATGGCACCACAACATAATATCCCGACCTTAAGGTCAGAATTCATAAAAATGATTAGCTAGATTTATTGAAATTTGTCAAAAACTAGTAAATAGATTTTATAATACAATTGACCTAGATGATTTTCAAAATGAATACTTAATGTCGAGTATTAGATCTAAAATAAAAGGAGAAGCAGCTATTAATCTCTCAAATAACGTAATAAATGACTGGAATGATTTAAAAACTTGTTTGTTGAATGCGTATTCCGATAAAAGAGACAGTTTCACTCTTTGTGTAGAATTAACGAATCTTAAACAACAATTTAATGAGACACCCTTTGATTATTATAATAAAATTCAGAAGGTACTGAATTTACAAATCTATATATATAAAATCGTAACTAAGCTACCTACTCATAATCAACGCCCAGCCCAAACCACTGAACCTACAATCATGAAATTCGGCGAGTATATTCCCTCCATGACGTAAGCACCCACTAAGAACGGATTTTTCGAAACTCATCCTCTAAGTGGGTGAAAAGGGGGTTAAAAGGGGTAAAATATGGCTTCACGGTTTCCTTAATATCTCTTAGGTTCAATAAGATATCGACTTGGTTTTTGCTTACAAAGATTACTCATGTAAATATTAAAAAACTTATTTCAGGATTTTGGTCTAATTGACCCCTAAAGGGGTGAATCTACAATCAGGGTGAATTATAGCACCCTTCGCATCTTCTGTGTTTTTTGTGTTATAACATTCCTTTTTGGCATATAGGTATCTTTTTAGAAAATTTAGAAAGTGTTTTGACCGTTTTTTTAAATTTCACCCCTAAAGGGGTAAATTGGTATTTTTTATTCGATAGAATTTCGTCTAGATAAAGAAACATAAAATTCGGGGAGTATATTCCTTTTATGACTTAAGAACTCCCTAAGAAATAATTTTTTGAAATTCGGCCTCTCATGGGTTAAAAGGGGTGAAATGTGTTTTCACGGATTCCTCAGTATCTTTTAGGTCAAGAATATATCGCCTTGCTTTTGCTTACAAAGACTACCCACATAAATGTTGAAAAACTTATTTTTCAGGATTTTTTACTAATCAACCCCTAAAGGGGTGAATCTACAATCAGGGTGAATTATGGAACCCTTCGCATCTTCTGTGTTTGTTGTGTTATAACATTTCTTTTAGGCATATAGGTGTCTTTTGAAAATATTTAAGTGTATTGACCTTTTTTTTTTTTAATTTCACCCCTAAACGGGTAATTTGGTATTTTATATTCGATAGAATGTCGTCTAGACAGAGAAACATAAAATTCGGGGAGTATATCCTTTTTATGACTTAACAACCCCCTAAGAAATGATTTTTGGAAATTCAACCCCTAAGGGGTGAAATGGGGTAAAATGTGTTTTCACGGATTCCTCAATATCTCACAGGTCCAATTATATATCGCCTTCATATTTGCTTCTAAATATTATCCATATAAATAATAATAATAATAATAATTTTTATTTATATAGCTTTGCAAAACTTATTTCAGGATTTTGTCCTATTCATCCCCTAACAGGGTGAATCTACAATCAGGGAGAATTATAGAACCCGACGTATTTCCTGTGTTTGTTGAGTTATTAAATTCCTATATGACATATAGATGTCTTTTTAAAATATCTCGATGGTTTTGACAGTTTTTCAAAATTTCACCCCTAAAGAGGTAAAAGGATATTTTTTATTTGATAGAACATCCCTTGGACATAGATACATGATGTTCGCAAAGTATATTCCCTCCCTGAGGTAAGCATACACTAAGACGGGATTTTTCGAAATTCAACCCCTAAAGGGTGAAATATAATTTCAAGGATTCTTAAATATCTCTACAGACCAATAAGATATCGTCTTGGTTTTTCTTACAAAGATTACCCATATAAATATTGAAAAACTTATTTCAGGATTTTGTTCTAACCCACCCCTAAAGTGGTGAATTTCCGAACAGGGTTAATTATACAACCCATCATATTCCCTGTCTTTGTTGAGTTATAAAATTCCTTTTGGCATATAGGTGTCTTCAAAATATCTTGAAATGGTATTGACAGTTTTTAAAATTTCACCCTTAAGGGGTAAATGGGAATTTTGTATTCGATTGAATATCCATTGCACATAGATAAATAAAATTCGTGAAGTATATTCCCTCCATGACGTAAGCAGCCACTAAGACGGGATTTTTCGAAATTCCACCCCTAAGAAGTGAAAAGGGGTGAAATGTGATTTCAAAGATTCCTCAATACCTCTTAGGACCAATAAGATATCGTCTTGGATTTTGCTTACAAAGATTACCCATACGAAAAACTTATTTCAGGATGTTGGCCGAATCAACCCCTATAGGGGTCTACAGTCGGGGTGAATTATACAACTCTTCGTATTTCCGGTGTTTATTGAGTTATAACAATTCTTTTTTGGCATATCGGTGTCTTTTTAAAATATCGCGAAATGGTTTTGACAGTTTTTAAAAATTTCACCCCTAAAGGGGTAAATGGGTATTTTTTACTCGATAGAACGTCCTCTGGACAAGATAAATGAAATTCGTAAAGTATATTCCCTGTATGACGTAAGTTCCCACTAAGACGGTATTTTTCGAAATTCAACCCCTAAGGGCTGAAATGTGATATCAAGAATTCCTTAATATCTCTTAGTACCAATAAGACATCGACTTGGCTTTTGCTTATAAAGATTAACCATACAAATGTCGAAAATTTTATTTCTGGATTCTTTCCTAATCAACCCCTAAAGGGGTAAATCTATAATCGGGGTGAATTATACAACCCGTCGTATTTCCTGTGTTTATTAAGTTATAACATTCATTTTATAACTTAAAAGTTACCCGTGCACATGTTTAGAAACATACTACGAATTTTACACAAATGAACCTCTAACGGGGTGAATCTACACCTGAGGAGAGAGTCAGCAATGTGATCTATAAAGAATCATGACTTACAATAATTGCACGATGATGGCAAACCGTCAATAAACCGTAGCGAAGCACGGGTACTCAGCTAGTAGCTTATATAAATACACATTGTTCATCCCCAGAAGAAAGTCGAGTTCTAAGTGGTTATTTCCAAAATTACGCAACGCGTATTTTATTAAGAGGTTTACGAGAACCTATCGGTTCTCTTATGCGCACTAAAAATCCCTCAGATCTAGGTACGGCACTCAATATGCTTACCAATGATTTTCAACTTAATGAACCAGGTACATATTTCACTAAAAATCAAAAATTTGAACCTAAGTTTAATAAAAATAACCCCAGACAAAACACGTCTAACATTCCAAGACAAAATTTTCAACACACTTTTAACAGAACTCCACAAACTAATACACAATCATTCACACAACAAAATCAAAGACAATTCACACCACAAAATCAAAGATCATTTAATAACACGCCAAGACCTTTCAATAACACCCCACGTCAAAACCAAAATACTTACACACCTACCCCAATGAGTATTCCTACTCGCAATACATTCAGAACACCTACTACAAATCAAAGATTTCCACCTCGACAGTCAAATTTTCAAAATAGAAATACATCCAATCCAAATTTTACCTCCGAGGAATTATTTAATATAGAACAGGATTCCCAAAATTCAGATGATAATTTTTTAGAGGAACTAGCCTCAGAAACGAATTTGAATTAATGAATCTTACTAATGATCAAACCAGTTTACCTTATATTATTTTTCCTGACAGTAAATTAAAAGTTCTTATAGATACAGGTAGCACTAAATCGTTCGTGAAACCTGATATTGCTATTAAATTCTTTAAAAATAAAATAATTAAAGACCCTTTTCAAATATCTACCGCACACGGTACATCTACCGAAAAATTTAGTACAAAAATTTCATGTTCAAAAATATTTAAGATTAAAAATGCAGACTTGAAATTTTATTTATTTAATTTTCATAGTTATTTCGATTGTTTAATTGGTCTAGATAATTTGAGATACTTAAACGCTACAATCGACTTAAATAAAAATTTATTAATTACTCCTAAAACATCGATTGAGATATTTTATCGTAAGTTACAGTCTCCTAGTACGAATTGCACAGTAGTACAGGCTAAGTCTGAGCAACTTATTAAAATCAATGTAGGAAATATTAAGAATGGCACAGTAGTCATACCCCATACAAAAATACAGGATTTAGAAATTCCTGAATGCGTTACTAACGTAATAAATAATGAAGCTGTATGCTCAATAATAAATCCTTACGAAAATAATGTAAGAATTACCCCAAATAAAGGGATAATAGTAGAACCGTTTAGTGTATATAAACAGGAATCTACTCCCAATTTTAATTGTATAAATTATAAAAATAAAACAAACGAAAAGTTTGATTTTTCAAAGATTCGAACGAATCACATGAATAAAGAGGAAAAAAACGCTATTTTCAAAATTATTAACGAATTTTCAGATATCTTTCATGCAGATGATACTAATCTGACATTTACCAATCAAATTAAACATGTCATTAGGACATCTGACGAAATCCCAATATATAGCAAAAACTATAGATATCCTGAAATTCATCGACAAGAGGTCCATAAACAGATACAAAAAATGTTAAACCAAAATATCATCCGTCCTTCGTACTCCCCATGGTCATCACCCATTTGGATTGTACCCAAAAAGCTTGACGCTTCCGGACAACGTAAATGGAGAATCGTTGTAGACTATCGAAAATTGAACGAAAAGACAATAGGTGATAGGTACCCAATCCCAAATATTACAGACCTTCTTGACAAACTCGGACGTTGTCAGTATTTTACTACTATTGATCTTGCTTCCGGATTCCACCAGATTGAACTCGCGGAAGAATCAATTTCAAAAACTGCCTTTAACACAGAAAATGGGCACTATGAATTCCTTAGAATGCCATTTGGATTACGAAACGCACCCAGCACGTTCCAAAGAGTCATGGAACATATTTTACGCGGTATTCTAAATGTTTCTTGCCTTGTCTATTTAGATGACATTATAATTTTTAGTACAAGCCTGCAAGAACACATTGCACGCTTACGCGAAGTTTTCGAAAGATTGCAAAAAGCTAATTTTAAAATACAGCTGGACAAATCAGAGTTCCTATGTAAAGAAGTAGCATTTCTAGGACATGTAGTTACTCCTGATGGTGTTAAGCCAAACCCAGACAAAATTCAAGCTATTCAAAAATTCCCCATACCGAAAACCCAAAAACAGATTAAAGAATTTTTAGGTCTTTTGGGCTATTACCGCAAGTTTATTAAAGACTTTGCTTTACTGACTAAACCCATGACGAAATGTTTAAAGAAAAATAGTGACGTAAAATTTAAAGACGCAGACTATATAAAATGTTTTGAGTTGTGCAAAAATTTATTAATTAATGATCCTATACTACAATTTCCCGATTTTTCTAAGACTTTTAACCTCACTACAGACGCATCAAATTACGCGATAGGCGCTGTATTGTCTCAAGGTAATATCGGCTCGGATCTTCCCGTAGCCTACGCAAGTAGAACTTTAAATGATTCAGAATTAAATTACAGCACAATAGAAAAAGAACTTTTGGCAATTGTTTGGGCTACGAAATATTTTCGACCCTATCTTTTTGGAAGAAAATTTAATATTGTAACGGACCATAAACCCCTTCAGTGGTTGTTTTCGTTAAAAGAACCCAATTCGAAATTAGTTCGTTGGAGACTAAAGCTTGAAGAATATCAATACGAAATTACATATAAAAAAAGCTCTTTAAATAAAAACGCGGACGCGTTATCTAGAATAAAAATTGATTTAAATACAAACGAAACAATTGATAGATCAGACGGAATTTTCCAATACATGAAAGAATTTAATAAAAATTTTCAAAGACAATGCACATCTAAAGACAACAATGACACGGAATCTTTAATTGTTGAAATGAGTGACACTAACAATGACGATCAAAATTTAAATAATAGTGATGACGATGATCAAACAATCCACACAAGCTTAAGTAATCCCGTCATTGGTATCCCTATTGTAGATTCCCCAGTAAATGTTGGAAAGAATCAGATAATCATATCTGAAGTAAATTTCGAACCAGCGGTTCCTAACATCGTTAAATTATTCGAAGATAAACAACGAATATTAGTACAATTTTCAAAAAACAATTTTGAAAAAGAGATAATTAAATTTTTAAAAGAATATGTTGCCCCCAAAGTCAAATACCACTTATATTTTGAAGACCCCCTTTATGAAAAACTTAGCACAGTCCTCCAAAAATACTTTAAAAATTCAGAAATCAATTTTATAAAATGTACAAAGAAATTAAATGATGTTCAAGATATTGACGAAATTTTGCAAGTTATAAAAAATCAACACGAAGGTAAAACAAACCATAGAGGTCTGGACGAAACCGACAGTAGAATAAAAAATATATACTATTGGCCGAATCAAAGACGATCAATTCAAACTTTCATCAATCAATGCGAAATTTGTCAAATTACTAAGTACGACAGAAGACCCCTTAATTTAAAATTTAATATCACCCCCACAGCTGTAAAACCCTTTCAAATAGTTCATGTAGACACAATCACATTTGAAAATGCAAAATTTCTAACTATAGTTGATTCATTCTCAAAGTATGCTCAAGCCTACAAACTGAATTCTGCGCAAGGAATAGAAATTGTTAACAATTTAATAAAATATTTCACTCATCATTGTATACCCAATCAAATAATTTCTGACAATGGATTAGAATTTAAAAATACTGTTGTTACAGAATTATTAGAATTACACAAAGTCAAATTACATTTTACTAGTTCACAACATCCAGAATCTAATTCAATTGTAGAACGTTTTCATTCTACATTAGTAGAACATTTAAGACTTTTAAATAATCAAGAATTATATAAGAAAGACCCAATTGAAACAAAAGTATCTTACGCGATTTTAGCATACAATAATACTATTCATTCAACAACTAAACTAAAACCGTACGAAATTATAACAGGTCATATAGATACCGAATCCCCATTTAACTTAGATCTAGAAAAACAATTAGTTAATAATTATATAATTAATCATAGAGAAAAAACCAAAATTTTATATAAAGATTTAAATGAACGCATTCAAGCGACTAAAGTAAAAACAATTGACAAAGTCAATGAAAATAAGGAAGATCTCCCTAATATTCCCGACAAGGTTTATGTAAAAAACCGTCAAAAACAAAGTAAGACCTAAAATAAATACAAACCCGAATCCATAAAAAGTATTGATACAAAATTAAAAACTGCCAAAATAAAGCCCTCACATTTCAATACTCATGAAAAAATTCATTTGTCAAATGTAAAAAGACCCAGAAAAATCATTATTCATAAGATTGAAAATATTCCAGGTTCCTCCCATTCGGAATTGGAGCAGAAATAAAGAATATCACTCAAAATTTAGGAATTTTACCAATAAATCTTGGTCCCGCAAAATTGCAAAAATCAGAACACACATTAGTTCACTATTACGACCTAAATTTAATATACCAACAAATCTATAGACTTAATAATCAATATGATGATTTTAAAACAAAAATATTCAATAATAGTTACTACGCTAAAGAATTGGAAAATTATGATAACATGTTAAAATATGTACAATTATCACTAAACGAAAAAATAAGTCACATCGGTGTTCATTTAGTAAATTCAAGAAATAAACGAGGTCTTATTAACGGTCTCGGAACAATATTTAAAACTTTAACTGGAAATTTAGACAATGAAGATGGAGAAAGATACAACAAAATTATAAATCATTTAGAGACTAACCAAAATCAGATAGGAAATCAATTGAAAATGCAATATTCAATCAATAAACAAATTATTAGAGAATTTAATCTTACTGTCAATGACATAAGAGATAAAGAAGAAATTTTGAAAAACAAAATTTTGGAAATTAATGAAGTATTCGCAAAACGTTTCCATGTTTCCGATATACTAAATATTAAAGATGTATACAACCAATTATTGATAGTTTACAATTCAATTTTGTATATAATGCAAGACATTGAGAATTCTATAACATTTTGCAAATTAGGAGCATTGCACCCAAGCATTGTGAAACCTGACACCTTATTTTCGGAATTAACTAAAATATCTGAATATTACAAAGGTCAACTACCGTTCGAATTGAAACGCGAAAATATTTTAGATTTTGAAAGCATTATCAAAATTAATTGCAAAGTTGAAAATAAGAAAATAATTTATTTCTTATCAATTCCCTTAGATTATGAAAAACAATATGAATTATATTACCTCCTGCCTATTCCTACAAAGCATGAATCTGAATTTGTAACAATTGTCCCAAATGCAAAATATCTGTTAAAATCTGAAAGTAATGAAATATTACCTCTGAGAGACATATGCCCTAAAAGCAAAACATTTCATTGCCCACTACAACTACAAGTCAACACACAAACAAGTTGCGAAAAAGAAATCATTTTAAAAGGAAATCCCAATCAGTGCAGATACACTAAATTATATATCGACGAAAATCACGTTGAAATTATTCCTGAAATTAACCAGTATATCGCAGTTCTTCCAAATGAAGAGAAAATCGAAATAAAATGTTTTGAAGAAACGGAAACTAAATTACTAAATGGTATCTACCTATTCAAGGAAGATAATTGTAAATTAAAATTTAAAAACCAAGAACTCTTATATGAAGGAAAAAGTTTTGGAAAACCAATTTTGAATAACGAATTTAAATTACAACTTCAAAAACACCAAAAGCCAAATATTTCCATTCAACTGAGGACATTGAACCTGAAGGATATTTCTACCAACGCCGTGACGTTTGAAGAAAACCCAATAGACATTGCATTCCCATTGCCTAGTGTTTGGACTCTAGTGTTATACATTTTAGTGATTATTAGTGTAGTGTATTTCACCATAAAAATTGTCAAAGCAAAAATTAATAATAAAAAGTCCCCAAATCTAAAAACGAACATTGAAAATGAAGTTGAACTTCCTGATGAACCTAAAGACATTGAACTTTCCAGAAGGACGTTCCAACTTCCTGGCGATGCCAGATTCTAGGGGAAGGAGGAGTTACATAACCTACTCCTCATGTAATTTAAACATATAGTAACACTACACTGACACCTGTACTATTTTATTTACTGACAACACAAATCTCACGCTGAAACATAACACGACATTCATTCGTACACAAAATACAAATAAAGACACATAGACACTTTTTAGTTAGGAAATGTAATTATTATATTTAAACATCAGTCTAGTAAAATTACTCAAGTAATAAACATCTTTTTAGCCTATAATCAGTAGTCTGATTCTTATGTTAGAATTAAGTGAAATGTAATAAGAAAGGAAAATATAATAAATAATATTTTACTTTTTAAAAAAGCATTTGAACAACATTGAACTTTAATTTATATATATATATATATATATATAGATTTGGATATTTGGTTCTTGACGAGTATTATATGAAATAAAACGCAGGTTCTTTTTTATTCGTCAGTTTATTAAAATGTTCTTGTCGATTTATAAAATATGAAACGTTTCGTGCATGGGTAGTATGCACATCTTCAGTCAGTCAATCAGATAAAATGAAATCACCACGTAGTCAACTCGAAGTTAAAAACTGTGTCTTGAACTGAGTTAAAACCTGTCACACAGTTTTTAACTTCGAGTTGACTACGTGGTGATTTCATTTTATCTGATTGACTGACTGAAGATGTGCATACTACCCATGCACGAAACGTTTCATATTTTATAAATCGACAAGAACATTTTAATAAACTGACGAATAAAAAAGAACCTGCGTTTTATTTTATGTATATATATATTTATAAATAAAAAGAAAGAATTAAATTATTTGTACTTCATTAAAATAATTTATTTATCAGAAAATAATTGCAAAATATTATAAAAGACCAACATTTTTAGTGGGATGCATGCGCTTGTTTCCTATTTTTACATAATTATTTTATGTCTGGCTTTATAGAGGACAGTTGAATCCTCATAACAGCTTCTGCACCGAGTCTGTTGCGGTATTTTGTTTTTGTTGCAGCATACGAAGAAAATCCAGATTCACACAGATAAGTCGTAGCGAAAGGAAGAAGTATTTTAACAGCTTTCATTGATAAATCTGCATATTCTTCTCTCAAAGTGCACCAAAATTCTGGCAAAGATAGTTTTTCAAATATGGCCTGTAGTGAGGAATTTGAAATTATGTCAATGAAAATTTCGTACTTCTTAGCTGTGAATGTTTCTGGCCTTTTCTGAACTATGAATGGGTTTCTAATCCATGTATAATTTTTAAGCTTTTCATTCTCTTCATCTGGAAAATATTGTTTGACCGAGTTTAGAATATCTTCCAAATGTTCACAAATTTCATCACACAACATAATAAGGTCACTTGCATCAATGTCTCCATTAATTTCATCGCCGAAATCTTTAAATATTGTGAAGCTATCTAGCTCACGAGACCAATCATCAGTCCGATCTCAACAGTCAAACTCAACTAGTCTTTCTGGACCGGAGCATTTTGCGTTGCAACAAAAACTCAAATCGTAAAAATTAATTGAACAATTGAAGAACTTACTGTTTTTATCGAATAGGCGAGTGCACTATATTGAGTTAACCGTTACAGATTTTTTTAGTTCATTAATTAAATAAATCTAAACTTTTCAGAGCAACAAATTAACTTTATGTAAATTAATAATAATTATAATTTTTTGTTAATATATATTAAGTTTTAGCGGATTTATATTTATAATTCACGGAGCCCTTTGAGGTAGCTCGCGGAACCCCAGGGCTCCGCGGAGCACAGCTTGAGAACCGCTGGTGTAGCGTTTACGCAAAAAATAATGAAAAAAAAAAATTGGTTTTGCAGGTATTTAGTAAGTGAATGATGATTATTTGGGATGCTAAAACAAATTGTATATTAAAATATTTTTTTGTTAATTTTAATTCGAACGCCTAATACCATTATTTAGGTTTCTAAATATGTGCAGTATTTTTTTTATATAGCAAGGTTCATTAAGAATTTTAAAAATTGCGCCTATGGCTTCCATTGGTTGTTATAAGTTCCGCCCCTCTGATTTCGTGTACATTGAAACATAATTAAATTATAATTTAAACAATTTCCACTGGTTATTAAATTTACGCTTTTAAAACTTAAATGCAACATTTGCCAAAATATAACTAGAATTTTTAAAAATAATTTAAACAATATAAAAATTTAAAAACAAAAACAAAAAATAATATTGTCTCTTCTCGCAGGGTTCGATCCCTTTCGGATCGAGTTACTTGGGTGAAAAACCAGCGTCAAAAACCACTACACCAGCATACACGTTCCAGTGTAGCGTATTACAAAGCTATAACTTGTGTACATTATTAGCCAAAAATCACAAAAAATGCGTTTTTTTCCAAAAACATAATCTGATCAAAAATTCCTGTTGTAATATTCCGGTTCACACCAATGTACATTACTTTAATTTTTTTCAGATTTTTAGTTTAAACCATCTGGGCTACAGGGTGTGGGACAAAAAATTGTTTGCACTATTTTGGCAAAAATCGCTTCAAACTAATTTATTTTGCAAAAATAAAATTTTGATTTTTTAGATGTTTTAGTATTTTTCCTATGTGCGGGTCAAAGAGTTGTATAAGCATGCCAAATTTTAACTCTCTAGGTTTAACCGTTTGGCTACAATTTTTACCGAACAGACAGACAGACAGACAGACAGACGACAAAATGACGGTATAAGAGTTTTTTGGTCATACCTACAAAACCCTAAAAAATGAAATGGTTAAAAAAATGGGACCACAAGGAATGGACGTACTGTTAAATTTTTTTAACTTAGTAATGAAGAAAGAACAAATTCCACAAGATTGGTTAACAGCCTTAATAGTTCCCATACACAAGAAAGGAGACAAAAAAGACTGTAATATATAACAACAGAGAGTCGAGCACTTTCGTAACTGTAGAAGGATTCAGACAGGGAGGAGGATTAAATCCTACACTCTTTATAACTTTTATAGATGAAATTATAAAAAAGAGTAAAAAAGAAACGTTTAAATTCAGAATTGGATACAGGAACATGCGAATAACAGAAATATCGGAAAGAGTATTTGCAGATGAAGTAGTAATAATAGCAAAAGGAAGAAACGAATTGCAAGAAAATCTAAATATATGGAATAAAACATTCAAAGAATATAATATGACAATTAACAAAAGTAAGACTAAAGTTATGATTATGGGAGCAGATGCAGACTTGAATATAAGAATAGAGGACACGAACATAGAAAAAGTCAAGAATATCAGATATTTAGGAGTAGATATACGAGATGATGGAAAACAGGAAATGGAGATAAACACAAGAATTGAGAAAGCAATGAAACTCTACTATGATATAAATAGTACTCTTATTAACAAAAAAGAAATAACAAAAGAGACAAAAATAAATATATTTAAAACAATATACAGACCGGTACTGACTTTCGGATGCGAAACGTGGACATTTTCAAGAAGGGAAAAGAATAAAATACAAGCTGCAGAAATGAAGTATTTAAGAAGGGTGAAAGGAGTGACCAAAATGGATAGAATTAAAAGTACGGAGACAAGGAAAGATCTTAACATAGAGGCAATAGATAAATTCATATAAAATAAGCAACTAAGCTGGTGGGGACATATGCACAGACTACAAGAAACAAGAAAAGTGAAGCAAGTCTGGGAGACAAGGACATACGGAAAGAACAAAATAGGAAGACCAAGAAACACATGGGATAAAACATTAAAAGATATATTAGAAGAGAGAGGAAAAACGACTGTAGAAGCCAAAAAAATGACGAAGAATAAAAAAGAATGGGCTAACTTCGTATATAAATACGTAACGCCATAGAACAAAATAAAAAAAATTAAAGAGAGAAAGAAATGCAGCAAGATTTCAACAAGTAGCTCGTTATACTTCCTCGCAACTACATATATATATATATATACATATATATATATATATATATATATATATATATATATATATATATATATATATATATATATATATATATATAATCACGCCATTGGATTTTTTCGTTTGGGGGTATTTAAAAGATAGAGTGTATCGGACAACACCAACGACGATAGAAGATTTAGAAGAAAGGGTTAAAAGTGCAATCCGGGATATCCAAGAGTGTACTCTTATAAGGGCGAGGGAAGAGTTTTTATTAAGAATGAGAAAATGTGTGGACAACAATGGTGGTTTGATCGAACATTTGTATTTTTTTTTTTTTTTGTAAAATAATTGTAAAACGTATTAGTTGTTTTTTTTTTCTAAATTGTCAAATAGTTTATTTTAGAGATATTTTGTTTCTATTTTTATTGTTTTCAAAGCTTGCTACGTTCAACTTTGTAAAACTTATGTTGATTATTATTTTGTAAATAAATGGTCGCCATTTTGAAATGGTTAACATAAAAATATGACTTTTTGGTGTCATTGTAAAGCTAATTTAATGTACTTTTAGGAAAAAAATATAAAATTATCGATTCCCTATGCTAGATCAAAAGTTGACATCATTTCCGGTGAAACCGGAAGTGCCTCAGAATTCTTAAAGTAACCTTTTAGACGGGCCTTTTTGTCTAGTTTAACTTTTGTTCTGAAGATTTTTTGTATCTTTACAAATAAAGGAGATTTTCGGGGTGCCCCGTTTCAAACAAACACCTTATATATATATATATATGATTACATTCACTGCTTCATTATCATCATATAAATTAGAAATTGAACGTAAAATAAAGCATTGTAAAAGAAATGGCGTATATGTAGGATGGTATTATTAATATTGTTCTATAATCAATTACTACACCTAACAAATTGTTTATTCATATTGCAACTTCCGTACACAAATTTATGCTTCTCTTTGTAAATTTCAGGCGATAAATTATATATTGTTTTCACAGGAAACACTTACGTTCATTTTAATTATTTCTTTTATAAAGTCCATTTACAATAACAATGAGATAACGTCACACTTGGTTAATTTAATTACCAATGTCAAAATGAAATACAGCCCATGCTCATTAGGGTGGAGCGTTAATTTTTTTTTTCGATTTTTAAAATGGAATAGCACTAAAAGGCTGCATATTTGTGTAGTGTTTACGCAAAAAATAATGAAAAAAAAAAAAAGATCCTACTTTTAGCTCCCTTCAAAGATTATTAAAATACGTATAATAAAGTTGACTTTAAAATAATTTTTTTTAGTATACAATATTATTTTGAAGTAAGTAGTTGTGTGTCAAAATGTATCTTTTGCGAGTACTATATTAAAATAATAATGGCGAAGAGAATTACGAGACAAGAATTCGACTGTCCTTTCTTCGGACCACAGTGCTTGTTGAAATGAGAGGAGATGTAAGAGAGGAACTGAAAAGGGATAAGATGAAAGTGGGTACAGGAAGGAGGGCGGTTAAGTACGAGGAGAAAGTTAAAATAGAAACAGACAAAAAAATAATGAGGGAATGCTGGGAGGAAAGAGCCAGAGAGGAACAGAAAGGAAGATGGTACGCATGGGGGGAAATGAGAAAGGAGTATTACTGGAGATGCGGAGTGGATGCGACAGAGGTGGAAAGGAGAAGAAAAGACGGGATAAGCGTGATTGAGGAGTTGTGGAGGAGGGATAAGGAAGTGGGGGAGCAAGAAAGGACAGTCAGAAGCTACTTGAAGGGAGAAAGAGGAAGGTCAAGAGGGAGAGTTAGAAGGATTGCGAGGCTAAGGTGCGGGAATGAAGAGAGAGGAAATAGATATTGGAGGAAACAGGAGGATAAGATGTGCAGGATGTGCGGGGAGGAAGAAGAAGATACAGAGCACCTCGCGAAGAGGTGTAGAGAGATGACAGTATGGTCGGGGTGCACATTAGACCTGTTGCACGAAGATGGAAGGGGGAGAGGTGGGCGAGGAAATTATAGGCAAGAAGGATGGAGATTGGGGAAGGATAACAGGAAGGGGTAAAGGAAAGAAGGAGGAGACCCGGTGGGAAGCAGAAGGGGAGAAATGGAAGGAAGGAAGGGGGATGAGGTTACCTAGAAATAGGGAGGAAGGAAGGGAGATATGAGGAGGGGTGAAGAAATGGTTGAAAGGGAAGAGAATGAAATAAAATAAATCAAAGATGGGGGAGAGAACTGGAAGCAAGAAGGAAGGAGATCGGAGAGGGAAACCAGAAGGAGAACAAGAAGAAGGAGAGGGACATTGGAGCAAGAAGATATAAAAGAGAAAAAACATTGTAAATTGTATTGGATTGTTATTTATTTATTTTTTGGATTGATTGTTTTATTTTTTGTAATGGTTAATACCTTGAACGCCGCAAGGCCTAGGGAATAAAGAATATATATGTATATAGGAGATGTTTTAAAATATATTCTCAACGTTAGAAATGATCTAAAAGTGAAAATGAATGGCAAACAACCCGCTATTTCTAAAGTATTTGATGCCGTAGAACATGATGTTGTGGAAGTTTGGACTCCTGCTTCTTTGCCCGTCGTTACCATTCAACGCGTTAAGCAGCAATTAAAGAAAAGTTACGATAAGTATTTACATTTCTTACGATATCCAAAATCAAAGCAAAGTGGCATTAGACCATTTAAGAAAAAGCTATTAAGACATATTTAAGCCAGAGCTGGAATAATAAAAATAAATGTTTGACGGAATTGTTTGGTATATGTATGTACTTGCAAGTCCAACGATATAGTCGGATCGCTGATAGGTGACTGTTCGTTGCTACAAGTATCGATATACAATACTATATGCTTTCTCTGTCTATATCATTATAATTATTTGCATACCCATAGTAACGAGCAGTGACGCAAGTTGACAACTAACCTTCCAAATTATTTTAATAAAAAACAAAGCATTAGAAAGAAACGGCATGATTCGTAGTTATCTTTACTAATTAGAGCACGAAAATAAATTCACAGCAGTACTCAAACAAACAAAATTATTAATTTTAAGGTAATAATTATAAATAAGGAAAAACTTCCTACTCATACGTAAATTTTGGATTATAATTTGTTGTTTATTTAAATTAAATTTGTATGTTTCCCCTAAGTACAAAGTAATAAAATATTAAGTAAAAATATATTTATTCATATAATATATTGCTACAAGTTGTATTAAAATGTTTATTTTTATTTTTTTTAAATTAGTCACTGTAATGCATGATATCGTCGTCATCTGAACTATCGCAGTCATTTCTTGTATTTATTATTATTGGATTAATGTCATCAACAATCCTTTCCCTTTCACATCATTCATTTATTAAATTTTTGATTTTTTTAACAGATTTTGCCCAAGTTTCAAAACTAATTTGATCACAGGCTACTTGCCACATTTTCAAAACTTCGTTAATACTATATCCGTTTTGATCAATATGTCAATCATAATAATTTTTTGTTATACCCTAAATTAGTTCAATGGGGTTAAACTGGCAGTGATAAGGAGGTAATCTTAGTACTTCATGACCATACGTTTGTGCCAATGTATCAATAAAATAAACTGGTTCAGATTATAATTTTCTTCGTTTTCTCATGATTTTGTTAGTGAGAAGTTCAGATTTATTACATTTAATAATTCTACGAATTGTTAATTCCGAAATCTTTAAGGCAGCTGCTACTCTTTGACGGAGACAAGATAGAGAAATAAGTGGCCCATTGTTCTCTTTTTCGGAATTAAAATATTCCAGCAGATTTAAAATTAAAGTTTGTGAATTTAATAATTGGCCGCAAGATCTATTAATTAATATTATTAACAGACATAGATAAAGAAAGAAATGGATACGAAACTGACGTTATATTTTTTTAAACCAAATTAGCGCTGTAGTTGTTGGGTTATGGAACTAAAAGTGGTGGGGGGAGGAAAGGGGTGGGGTTTCCAAGGTATTTCAAATGCTTCAGTGGATATAGTTGTAAACATAATTAAATGTTATTATTAAATGAAACAATTGTTATGATTTATTTTGTATATTTTTAATATTATTAACGACAACAATATTAAAAATAGACAAAATAAATCATAACAATTGTATCATTTAATAATAACATTTAATTATGTTTACAATTAAGAACAACCAATTAGGAATTATACAGAAACAGAAAAACAATAACTAGCAGAAATAATTATTTATTAAGAAGTAGAAGTAGAAGTTCTCCTATTACTAAAACAATTCGGGGTAAAATGTTTTTTACACACACGAACTCTGTTATATATCACTTTCATGGACAAGCCATCCAATTTTGGATTTCCAATGTTCCTCATCCACGTTTTATATAATTCCGGAGCCTCACGTGTCTTCGGGTTTGGAAAGCGATTTCTAGTAGGTTCACTACTATCACACCTCAAAACAAAGCATTTAACACCCATTTTCCGTATTGAACAATTTATTATTATTTATTTATTTTACATCGGCCTATTTCTGCAACGAGGCTAATCGCCGATGCCAGGGGGCGAGCTCCTACACCTGGATGAGGGGTGAATGATTGTGAAATGAGAGTAATGTAAACATATTATTCTCGACCGAATAATATCACCGACGGAGAATCGAATTACCAACCACAGTATTGAACAATGAAATTACAAAATTACAGAATAACTACGCACAAAATATCACAATTAAAAAAACGTTTAATGCTAATGACAAAAGACGATTTTGATACTAATTACAGATTTTGACGCTAATGACAGAAGCCGCAACAAGCAACATCCTGTCATGCGCATATCTATAGCAACTGGTAGCGACTGGGGCGCTATTCGTGTTGGGTTATGGAACGTAATATGGTGTTCGTTGTTCCATTAGAGTTTCACCCCCCTGTTAACAGACACTGACAGTTAAGACAAATAACAAAGAACATTTTTAAAATCGCTGAAAAATGGTAACTAGATTATTATATGAATGCACTACTTGATACATACATGTAACAGTCACCTATCAGCAATCCGACTATATCTATAACTGTGGTCGTCCTAGAAAGAAGCTTGTTATCAGAGAAATGAAAGGAAAATGGCGATAGGTGGCATAGATCCTTTGGAGACGAAGAAACTCGAAAAAAATACTGATCTGAAAATGATATTGATTTAAGCAACTTGCTAGGGTGCGACGGTACGGCTACAAACACTGGATGGAAAAGTGGTGTGATCCGTTTCATGGAATCCGTTTCATCCGTACCTTTTCGGCATTTATTTACTAAATTAGATGGATCAACATCAGGACCAATTGGAAAAGCACTAGATAGTCTAGTGCCTACGCACCATATTTTACGTTGATACTGCACTTAATGATAATGGAATGCCATTTGGCACACGTGTTCCTTATAAAAATTAAATCATTTTGACCCGCAGCACCTATTTGTAAATCGAGGCAAATTCAAGATGGCGGCGAAACTAGCGCGCCAATTACGATAACGATAACTAATTCTTATGATACAGCAAAATAGCTAAATACATATTTGTACAATGGACCTTTAGCTACAATTTGCTTCGTCGTACGCGAATTTCCGTCACTTAGTTTACAAGATACCGTCCATAATTCATTCTCAGATGCAAAAAAGTGATTTCCGAAATGGCTAACGAATTTCGTATGATATGGCTCGTTTTCTATTAACTTAATGCCGTAGATTACGAATCTGTTATCAAAATGGCGAAAATTTAAAATTTTGATAGATTTTTTTCCCAAATTCGAGACATGATATTCTCTATCACTGCAAATTTGCGTATATTAATATTTTGTTTCAATTCTTCCTAAATCTGTAGGGCATATCCTTGGCTACAAGAATATGTGCGTAATTTTTCTCTGCGGGACGCCAAAATTAAGGTAATGGCCGAAATGTGTAAAGTCTCAACTTCGTATTATTTTGACACTCTTTATATCGTTTTCGACCAAATCGGACCTGTAAGTTACAAAAATGAAATAAAAAATGGCATATGACTTGTTATTATTCGGATTTTGCCCGAAATGAAATAAAAAAAATTACATATCCGGCCGGAACGGCTGTAAATTATGACATTTACGTAAGATACTCCATGCATATACGGAATGCATCAATTTGCTTAGGTTTGTTCACAGCACCTGGTCTCAAATCAAGCCACTTTCGAATTAACGCTCGAAAATCGAATTTTGCTATTTACATCAAATTTGTTGAGTTGTATATCAATTTTGGGTATATTGAAGTCGCAGATTTCGAAAATTGAGTTAATTTATAGATTTGCTACACATAAGATTTTATTTTGCCCGAAAAAAAATAAATATATGTATTCTTTATATAGCAATGAGATTCATTACACGGCAGTGAAGTGTCTCTCCATCCAAAAGAGTAGTAAATAGCAGTTCTGAGAAAATAATATAGATTACTACAGACGACTTAATACGATTCTAATGGTGGCCGAAAATGGTTAAAATATTCTCAGATATTTTTACCAGTTATCAGAACATTTTAATGTGTTGATATATCTTCTATATGTGCCAATAAAACTGACTTCCTCTACTTCTTAATTCTATACAAAATGAAGATATTCGATGAATTCTTATTCAACTGAATCGAAGTCGAAACCTGGTGAGAAACATTATTTTGCATAATTAATTGAAGAAACATTTTAAATAAACTTTAATTTAAGAAATAATAAGCAATTTTTAATTATTAGGGAACGGACGTAATTAGTCCCTGAACTTGACTTGGCGTTTTCATAGGCGTAGTTTTTAAAAATATAATTTTGAAATATTTTACCTCTTTAAAAATTTAAAATAAACCTAAATTAAAATTAATAACGGCAATAATCAGTACAATTGATGGCATGAATGGACATACTCTATCTCACTAGAATTTTATCTTTACATAGGCCACCCAATTAGTGAGGCTTTCGACTTTGATTTGTAAACAAATATAAATTATTTTGTAAGGTAGGACTGGAAGTCAGTATTATTAGCAAACATAAAGGAACTATCAACACATTAAAATGTTGTCCTAATAACTGGTTAAAATATTAAAGAATATTTTAACCATTTTCGAAAGAATAGTTTTCGGCCACCATTAGAATCGTATTAAGTCTGTAGTAATCTATATTATTTTGTCAGAACTGCTATATACTACTCTTTTGGATGGAGAGACACTTCACTGTCGTGTAATGAATCTCACTGCTATGTAAATAATACATGTAATTATTTTTTTTCGGGTAAAATACAATCTTATGTGTAGCAAATCTTTAAATTAACTCAATTTTCGAAATCTACGACTTCAATATACCCGAAATTGATATACAACTCAACAAATTTGATGTAAATAGCAAAATTCGATTTTCGAGCGTTATTTCGAAAGCGGCTTCATTTGAGACCAGGTGCTGCGAACAAACCTAAGCAAATTGATGCATTCCGTATATGCATGGATTATCTTACTTAAATGTCATAATTTAGAGCCGTTCCGGCCGGATATGTAATTTTTTAAATTTTATTTCGGGCAACATACGAATAATAAAAGTCATATGCAATTTTTTATTTCATTTTTGTAATTTACAGGTCCGATTTGGTCGAAAACGATATAATGAGTGTCAAAATAATACAAAGTTGAGACTTTCCACATTTCGGCCGCTACCTTAATTTTGGCGCCTCGCAGAGACAAATTTCGCACATATTCTTGTAGCCAAGGATATGCCCTACAGATTAAGGAAGAATTGAAACAAAATATTAATATACGCAGATTTGCAGTGATAGAGAATATCATCATGTCTCGAATTTAGGAAAAAAATCAATCAAAATTTTTAATTTTCGCCATTTTGATAACAGATTCGTAATCTACGGCATTAATTTAGTAGAAAACGAGCCATATCATACGAAATTCGTAAGCCATTTCGGAAATCACTTTTTTGTGTCTGAGAATGCATTATGGACGGTATCTTGTAAACTAAGTGACGGAAATTAGCGTACGACGCGGCAAATTGTAGCTAAAGGTCCACTGTACAAATATGTATTTAGCTATTTTGCTGTATCATAAGAATTAGTTATCGTTATCGTAATTGGCGCGCTAGTTTCGCCGCCATCTTGAATTTGCCTCGATTCACAAATAGCTGCTGCGGGTCAAAATGATTTAATTTTTATAAGGAACACGTGTGCCAAATGGCATTTCATTATCATCAAGTGCAGTATCTTTCGACGTAGGCACCAGACTAAGAGAACTGTGCTAGCATTCCTATTGTTGAATTTTCAACTGTTCCAGGAAATTTGCCTGTTTTGTCGAATGACACCGTGAGTGGTCTGAGTACAGATCAAAAATAGTACAGATCAAAAGTAGAGAAGGCAAGAGACGGATTTATTCGCTCTAAAACAGCGTTTTTCAACCGGGGGGCCGCGAAGTCATATAAAATCGAAGCATGAAATTATAATAGAAAAAACGCTCAATTTTGCAAGATATATTCATAAATATATGACATTTATATTCATTAAAATATACCCTTTAAACTTAAATAAAATAAATAATTCTTATTTTGACAACTAATTTAAACTAATTAAAACGGTTCGCGTTGGAGGTACTTCAAGTACTTTCAAGTAGGTACGACTTGAACTTGGAATATTTTTTGTTATGCTCCGAGCAACTGTTAGCTAAAGAGTAAGGATGCGAAAGTGTTCAAAATGGAAAGCAACTTGGAACAATGGAATACTTCTAAATAAAATACTTGCAGGCTATTATAGGTAATCGTAACAGATATTAAAAACATGTAATAATTATACCCAACACGCCATACGTTCCTATATAAAAAATCAAAGTTGTCCTTGATATACTGTTCTTCCGGTTTATTCCGAAAATTTAAATACTACCATCCAATTATTTGGGTAAACTCTGGTCACCAAATTTTTTCCCAACTTGCTCACACATCGTCTTTTCGAGAAAAATCGTGTTTCCTCTATCTTGATACACCTTGAGATCCCTCCCTCGCTATCTATCTATATATATAAAAGGCAGTGTCCTGACTGACTGACTGACTGACTGACTCACTCATCATCGCCCAGCCCGAACCCCTGGGCCTAGAAACTTGAAATTCGGAGAGTATATTTCCTTCATGACGTAAGCACCCACTAAGAAGGGATTTTTCGAAATTCCACTCCTAAGGGATGAAAAGGGGTGAAATGTGATTTCACGAATTACTTAATATCTCTTAGGGCCGATGGGATATCGACTTAATTTTTGCTTACAAGTATTACCCATACAAATGCCGAAAAACCAATTTCGGGATTTTGCCCTAATCGACCCCTAAAGGGGTGAACCTACAATCGGGGTGGATTATACATCCCGTTGTATTTCCTGTGTTCGTTTAGTTGCAAGATTACTTTTTGGCACATAGGTGTCTTTTTAAAATATCTCGAAATGGTATTGACAGTTTTTTGAAATTTCACCCCTAAAGGGTGAAAAGGGGTGAATTGTGATTTTAAGGATTCTTTAATATCTCCTAGGACCAATAAGATATCGACTTGCTTTTTGCTTACAAAGATTACCCATACAAATACCGAATCACCAATTTCAGGATTTTGTCCTAATCCACCCCTAAAGGGGTGGATCTACAATCGAGGTGAGTTATACGTTTCGTCTTATTTCCTGTGTTCGTTTAATTGCAATATTACTTTTTAGCACATAGGAGTCTTTTTAAAATATCTCGAAAAGGTTTTGGTAGTTTTTTAAAATTTCACCCCTATAGGGTGAAAAGGGGTGAATTATGAATTCAAGTATTCCTTAATATCTCTTAGAACCAATAAGATATCGACTTGCTTTTTGCTTACAAAGATTACTTATACAAATACCGAAAAACGTATTTCAGGTTTTTGTCCTAATCAACCCCTAAAGGGGTGGATCTACAATCTGGGTGAATTATACATCCCGTCGTATTTCCTGTGTTCATTAGTTGCAGCATTACTTTTTGGCACATAGGTGTCTTTTTAAAATATCTCGAAACGGGTTTGAGTTTTTTAAAATTTCACCCCTAAGGGTTGAAAAAGGGTGAATTGTGATTTCAAAGATTCCTTAATACATCTTAGGACCAATAAGATATGGACTTACTGTTTGCTTGCAAAGATTATCCAAACAATTACCGAAAAACTTATTTCAGGAATTTGTCCTAATCAACCCCTAAAGGGGTGGATCTACAATCGGGGTGAGTTATACATTCCGTTGTATTTCCTGTGTTCGTTTAGTTGCAACATTACTTTTCAGCACATAGGTGTCTTTTTAAAATATCTCGAAAAGGTTTTGATAGTTTTTTAAAATTTCACCCCTAAAGGGAGAAAGGGGTTAATTGTGATTTCAAGGTTTCCTTAAATCTCTTAGGGCTAATAAGATATTGACTTGCTTTTTGATTACAAAGATTACCCATACAAATACCGAAAAATATATTTCAGGATTTTGTCCTAATCAACCCCTAAAAGATGGATCTACAATCGGGGTGAATTATACATCCCGTCATATTCCCTGTGTTTATTGAGATATAAGATTTCTTTTTGGCACATAGGCGTCTTTTTAAAATATCTCGAAATGGTTTTGACAACTTTTTTAAATTTAACCCCTAAAGGGCGAAAAGGGGTGAAATGTGATTTCAAGGATTGTTTAATATTTTTTAACACTAATAAGACATCGAATTGGTTTTTGCTTACAAAAACTACCCTTGCAAATGCCGAAAAACCAATTTTTTGATTTTGTCCTAACCAACCCCTTAAGGGGTGGATCTGCAATCGGGGTGAATTATACATCCCGCCGTATTTCCTGTGTTCGTTTAGTTGCAACATTACTTTTTGGCACATAGGTATCTTTTTAAAATATCTCGAAATAGTTTTGACATTTTTTTAAAATTACCCCCTAAAGGGTGAAAAGGGATGAATTGTGATTTCATTCTTTTTGCTTACAAAGATTACCCATACAAATACTGAAAAATATATTTCAGGATTTTTGTCCTAATCAACCCCGAAACGGTGGATCTACAATTGGGGTGAATTATACATCCCGTCATATTCTCTGTGTTTGTTGAGTTATAAGGTTTCTTTTTGGCACATAGGCGTATTTTTAAAATATCTCAAAATATTTTGACATTTTTTTAAAATTTAACCACTAAAGGGTAAAAAGGGGTAAAATGTGATTTCAAGGATAGTTTAACATTTTTTAGGACCAATAAGATATCTACTTGGTTTTTGCTTACAAAAACTACCCATGCAAATACCGAAAAAACAATTTCTGGATTTTGTCCTAATCAACCCCTTAAGGGGTGGATCTACAATCGGGATGAATTATACATCCCGTCGCATTTCCTGTGTTCGTTTAGTTGCAACATTACTTTTTGGCACATAGGTGTTTTTTTTTAATATCTCGAAATGATTTTTTATTTTTTTTTAAATTTCACCCCTTAAGGGTGAAATGTGATTTCAGTAATTCCTTAATTCTTTTAGGACCAATAAGATATCGACTTGATGTTTGCTTACAAAAATTATCCATACAAATGCCGAAAAATTTATTTCAGGATTACGTCCTAATCAACCCCTAAAGGGGTGATTCTACAAACGGGGTAGATTATACATCGCGTCGTATTTCCTTTAAAAATTGTCTCGAAATGGTTTTAACAGTTTTTTACCTTTAACAAATATCACCCCTAAATGGTGAAAAGAGGGAATTGTGATTTCAAGGACGCCTTAATATCTTCTAGGGTCAATAGGATATAGACTTGGTTTTTGCTTATAAAGATTACCCATACAAATGCCGAAAAATGTATTTCAGGATTTTATCTTAATCAACCCCTAAAGGGGTGAATCTACATTCGGGGTGAATTATAGAACCCTTTGTGTTTCCAGCGGTTGTTGAGTTAAAACATTCCATTTTGGCATATATGTTTTCACAGTTTGACAGTTTTCTTTCCCTCCTAAAGGGTAAATTAGTATTTTTTTGTTAAAAATAAAAAATTAGGAGACTACATTTTTCAGTATGAAGTAAGAACCCACTAAGAAAGGATTTTTTCAAGTTCGACCCCTATCTGGTGAAAAGGAGTAAAATGTTTTTCACGGGTTCCTCAATATCTCTTAGGACAGATGAGATATCGACTATCGACTTTAAAAACAAACTGCGGATTTTATGCCAATGAGACCATCAATATACGTATAAGTTCCAAAATTATGTATGAAAAATTATTTATGTATGTATAATGTATGTATTTATATCTATGAGCACCAAAAGGACATATGTCTGTGGTGTCCATTATTGTTAAATAAATAAATAAATAAATACATAAATATACCGTAGCGAAGCACGGGTTTTCAGCTAGTCTATATATATAAAAGCAAGTGTCCTGACTGACTGACTCATTCACTCATCACCGCCCAGCCCGAACCGCTGGGCCTAGGAACTTGAAATTTGGAGAGTATATTCGCTCCGTGACGTAAGCACCCACTAAGAAGGGATTTTTCGAAATTTCACTCCTAAGGGATGAAAAGGGGTGAAATGTGATTTCACGAATTCCTTAATATCTCTTAGGGCCGATGGGATATCGACTTAGTTTTTGCTTACAAGTATTACCCATATAAATGCCGAAAAACCAATTTCGGTTTTTTGCCCTAATCAACCCCTAAAGGGGTGAATCTACAATCGGGGTGAATTTTACAACCCGTCTTATTTCCTGTGTTTGTTAAATTATATGGTTTCTTTTTGGCAAATAAGTGTCTTTTTATAATATCTCGAAATGATTTTGACAGTTTTTTAAAATTTCACCCCTAAAGGGTGAAAAGGGGTGATATGTGATTTCACGAATTCCTTAATATCTCTTAGGGCCGATGGGATATCGACTTAGTTTTTGCTTACAAGTACTACCCATATAAATGCCGAAAAACCAATTTCGGTTTTTTGCCCTAATCAACCCCTAAAGGGGTAAATCTACAATCGGGGTGAATTTTACAACCCGTCTTATTTCCTGTGTTTGAGTTATATGGTTTTTTTTTGGCAAATAAGTGTCTTTTTATAATATCTCGAAATGGTTTTGACAGTTTTTTAAAATTTCACCCCTAAAGGGTGAAAAGGGGTGATATGTGATTTCACGAATTCCTTAATATCTCTTAGGGCCGATGGGATATCGACTTAGTTTTTGCTTACAAGTATTACCCATATAAATGCCGAAAAACCAATTTCGGTTTTTTGCCCTAATCAACCCCTAAAGGGGTGAATCTACAATCGGGGTGAATTTTACAACCCGTCTTATTTCCTGTGTTTGTTGAGTTATAAGGTTTCTTTTTGGCACATAAGTGTCTTTTTATAATATCTCGAAATGGTTTTGACAGTGTTTTAAAATTTCACCCCTAAAGGGTGAAAAGGGGTGATATGTGATTTCAAGGTTTCTTTAATATCTCTTAGGACCAATAAGATATCGACTTGCTTTTTGCTTACAAAAATTACCCATATAAATACCGAAAAACTAATTTCAGGATTTTGTTCTTATCAACCCTTACAGGTGTGAATCTACAATTGGAGTGAATTATACATCCCGTCGAATTTCCTGTGATTGTTGAGATGTGACATTACTTTATGGTACATAGGTGTATTTTTAAAATATTTCGAAAAAGTTTTAACAGTTTTTTTTTTAATTTCAGCCCCAAAGGGTGAAAAGGGGTGACATGTGATTTCAAGGATTCCTTAATATTTCTTAGGATCAATAAGATATCGACTTGGTTTTTTCTTACAATAATAATCTTTATATATAAAAGACAATATTTGTGGCTATGTCCGGAAATTCTAACCCACTTCCAGATATGCTACCGAGTTGAAATTTTGCATACAGGTAGGGAATGCTTTCATCATAACTAGAAAAATTTCAAAAAAGTCCCATCAGAAACGAGAAATTAATAATTTTGTTTTTAATTATATTGGACCATCGAAGTATGTATGATGCGCTCAGCGAGATCGCGGGAATTTCGTTTCAATGGTTGTTTGGACAACTATAGTAAGTTCGTGAAACATCGTTCAATGTCGTTCGGCGCGATTCATCATTACTCTGCTCTAGCTGATAAGATTTATATATTGTTATTTAGTAAAATTTTTGATTAGTGTATGCAGAGCGAGACTAAAGTGGAGCACCTGTTTTCTGGTTTTTTATTTTAGGGCATTTTTATGAACTTTGTTATTTTTATTTATTTATTTTTTTCTATTCTTTTATTTAAATCTTTTATATATATAAAACAGAAAATCTGTGTGTACCGAGTTGGAATTTGGTATATAGGTAGGAAATGCAGTCAATATAAGGAGGCAAATCGAAAATCAGAAGAAAAAAAATGGTATCACTTAAGACGTAGACTTAACAGAAAAATTGCTTATACAGTGAAACCTCTATCGATCGTTTTTGAAGGGACCTATTGAAATAAACTATGGATGCGGGAAAACAATGAATGCGGGAATATAGGAAAAAAAACACATTAATACATATTTAAATGTTTAATATGTACGTACATATATATTCTAAATAAAATTTTCAATAAAAAATATCGTAACAAAATAAAAAAGGAAGCTGCATGCCGACAAAAAAAAATATACTTTGTATTGTATATAATCTTTCATCGTCATTTGCTTTTTGGCTTTTTATATTGCCGTAAGAAATCAATATTCTTTCGGTGTTACAAATTAAATTTTTTTCGGCATCAGTTATCGAATGCGCATAAAAAAAGTTTTCAATTTGAAAAAACACGAAATTTGCTGCGTAATTTAAACGATGAATGCGGTAAAATGATACAGAGAGAAATGATCGATGCGATCTATTTTTGCGTGTTTTGTATGAAATTAATTCGGAACCGCAAGAAATAACGATATAGGTATACGGGAAAATTATTATTCGAGGAACGATAGATAGAGGTTTCACTGTAATAAGAAAACAAATATTTTTTTTAATGATTTTTATTTTATTGGATTGATTTACGGGAGTTACGAAGGGACAACCTAAAACTAAACTTTTGAAATATCTCATTTACTTTTGACTTAACAGCAAAAACGCACATGAGAAAAGCTGTTTAAAATAAAAATACAAATACATGTTATCCTATAAATTTTTCAATTGGTTAAGAAGCAGGGGAAGGGAGATGGGGGAGGTGCTAAAACTAAAATACTGGAAATATCTCGCTTATTATTTACTTTACATCAACAATTTATAAAGATAATTTATAAAGACTTTGATTGAAGAACGATTATTTTCTGTTTAGTGTAGCTTCTGAATATTTAGGGGGACAGAAGGAGCGCTACTTATAAACTTGAAATATCTCTTAATATTGACTTAACATTAAACATGTGTATAACAGAAGTTGTTACAATATCAATAATATAAATAAATAAATAAACAAATTTTTTCTGTTTAATCTTCTTCTGTATATAGGTATATCATTTATAAAATTTTCTTATATATGTATATAAATACATGACCTGACTGACTCATCAACGTTCAGCCCAAATCACTAGACCTAGAAACATGAAATTCGAGAAGTATATTTCCTCCATGTCGTAAGCGATCACTAAGAAGAGAATTTTCGAAATACGACCCCTAAGGGGCTGTTAAGTGATTTCAGGGATTCCTCAATATCTCTTAGGCCCAATGAGATATTGACTTAGTTTTTGCTTACAAAGGTTACACATACAAATGTTAAGAACTAAATTCAGGATTTTGTTCTAATCAACCCTTAAAGGGATAAATTTATTATGTATTTGGAGTGAATTATAGAACCCTTCGTATTTCCTATGTATGTTGAGTTATAACATTGTGTTTTGGCATATAGATGTCTTTTTAAAATCTTAGAAACTTTTTGACAGTTTTCTTTTAAATTTTCACGCCTAAAAGGGTAAATTGGTATTTTTTATTCAATAGAACGCCCCCTGGACATAGAAACATGAAATTCGTGGAGGAGGGAATGTTCCTTCCATGATGTGAGCACCTATTAAGAAAGATTTTTTTAAAATTCGACCCCTAATGTGGTGAAATGTTTCTTTCACGGATTCCTCAATATCTCAGACCTATAATGAGATATCGACTTGGTTTTTGGTTACAAAGATTACCCATACACATGTACAAAAACGAGGTTCAGTATTTTGCTCTGATCAACCCATACAAGGCAAATCTAGATTCAAGGATATTCATAAAACCCTTCAAGTGACCTGTTTCATTTCTTTTTGGCACATAGGCGTCTGTTTAAAATCGGTATATGTATTAAAACTCAAAAACGGATAAACCGATTTTAGTGCTATTTGCAACAGCGTATTCCAAATTTGTCTGGAAAGATTTTAAGCTATATATCATCGCGGTAAGACACCAGGTTTCCGATCAATTAAGAAATATTTAAACTATAAAAGATACACATATTCAAAATATACCTATATTAACGAATTTTGGGTTTAATATTGCAACAAAAATGTTCCCGAGGATATATATCACAATTTTCTTTATTTTCATTTTAGAGGACAATTGTAACGTTAAATTCGCTATTGAACATTATTGTAACCCCCTAAAGCAATACGAAGAAAACTTACTTCGGTGGCAAGAATATTTACTAACGAAAAAAAGTGCTCTGATCTATATAGGTACGATTTATAAATCAGGAATAATCACGAAGTAATTATAATAAATATCATAAAAATTATAATAAATAATTTCGTAAGGTGCAACATAAAATGCTTTACGTGACTGGCGCTGCCTTTGGCAATGATTCTCACATAGGCATTTTCCTAGGTTAGCACATCGGGATACTTATACGTGTTGATATTAAATGTCTGTACTACCAATGTTTACAAAGAAATTCGTACTTAAATTATTTGTATAATAAGCACATATTAATACAATTGTAGATTAAAACAAATAAATATATTTGAATATAAAACGATTCGTAGCAACCAGTCTTGAACCGATTTCGAAATGGGCCAGATCTAAGCGGGCTACGACTACTTTATTTCGGTAGCGAAGCAGCGGGTACACTGCTAGTATATATATATATATATATATAGGAGGAGAATGGGGTGGAACAATTCAAGGAGCGCAGGGAGATATAAGGAGGTCAGAACTATAGGGGTACTAAGCTACTTGAGGGGAGAAAGAGGAAGGTCCGGAGGGAGAGTTAGGAGGATTGCGAGGCTAAGGTGCGGGAATGAAGAGAGAGGAAATAGATATTGGAGGAGACAGGAGGATAAGATGTGCAGGATGTGCGGGGAGGAGGAGGAAGATGTAGAGCACCTCGCGAAGAGGTGTAGGGAGATGACAGAGTGGTCGGGGAGCACATTAGACCTGTTGCACGAAGATGGAAGGGGGGAGAGCTGGGCGAGGGAATTAGAGGCAAGAAGGATTGAGATTGGGGACGGATAACAGGAAGGGGTAAAGGAAGGAAGAAAGAGGCCCGGTGGGAAGCAGAATGGCGGAAATGGAAGGAAGGAAGGGGGCTGAGGTTACCTGGAAATGGGGAGGAAGGAAAGGAGATATGAGGAGGGGTGAAGAAATGGTTGGAAGGGAAGAGAATGGAATAAAATAAATTATAATGTAAAGTAATGAAATGTGATGTATGTTTAATAGGATGTTGGGATGTTAATAGGAGATATATGTTTTGTAATTATAATTGTAGTAAAGGATTATATATATATATATATTAAAATTGTAATTTATTGAAAAATACCACATTAGACTATTGCCAGTCTGTGCGTGGCTCATCGATACAACAATATATAATATTTTCTGAATACAATTGATTGATTTTTTTTATACAATACATATACAATTTATATAATAATGTGTCACATTTACAAATTACTTTTGCAAAAGCGTTTCGCCCATTTATTATACCTGATGTTCGTTCTGTCCAATTCTATACCTACACTTTGCAAAAATGCTTGAAAATTATTATGTAGTGTGGGAATTAAATATACAAAGTACTTCTGTCCAATATTTTTTACATTTTAAGTGCCTTGGCCACTAATTTATTTCTGGTTCTGTAATCATGTGTGAAATATGTAATCTCTTGAGGATATTTTTAAATGTAATGGGTCATTCCATCTTAAATCACCAAAAAGTCACCTATGGCTCCCACTCGACCCTCTCCAAATGCCATGAAATTTTGTAGTAAGATAGCCCTGAACCCCAAATGACACTTTGCAAAATATTAGAGCTGAATCTGCTTTGGTTCTTAAATAACAGGTCCATATTCAATGGGCTCTCGTCCCGTTCATGCGTAAATACCGCAAAAATGACCAACTTTGAGCCTTTGTTAAATCTCTTCTATTGCCTGTAGGAGTGTGAAATTTGACATACCAGGACAACTTTTGGTGTAGAATAACGTAGTGTAATCAAAAAAGCAGTATGGCTGGCCATTCAGCTATCCACCCATGCTAAAATCACTGCCAAATTTTGTCGCGCGAAATTTGGACCCCAATTTGGAGACCACTTACTCGTCAGCAAAAGGTCTAAACGCCATGATCTTTTGCAACGATGTATAACAAGCACAATATTATGCAGTAATGCAATAGCAACTCTGTTGTATCCATATGTCCAGAGGTGGCCCACTTGAAAGTTAGCCAAAAAATTTTTTTTGTGCAAAACAATCCAACTTTCAAGGCTAAATATCTCAATATGCGTCATTCCCAATTTGGTTTTGAATGACACTATTGGATAGAGCAGATTTTTCCGTACAAGAGTAACTTTTATTTAGGTTGGGATCTAAATTCCTAGTTCAGCCAGAGGACTCTGAAAATGACATACCTTGGTGCGATATTGAAAAAGTCAAATTATGATTCTCCATATCTTCTTTGTGCACTGATCATGATTGCTAGCAAATTGATATCCAAACTAATTGGAAATATTTTAAGATTCATTGGGTAGAACATTTTTGGGTGAGATTCAGAATTATTATTAAATAATCAATGCTATTTTAGGTTCCTGTTCTCTATTTATCTTTACATCTTTGTAGTATCGTGTCAGCAGGTCAAACATTGCTGTTTACTTATTTGTGTATTTACTTGCAATAAATACACACATAAATAATAAGCAATATTAATATTAATGTATTACAGGTCTCACTTGAAAATACTGTATTCAGTTAGTTAAATAATTTTATTTGAATTCGATTACGGATACGTCATGGATCAGGATAGTTTATTGTAGTGCTGGGAACCGAAACCCGTTTTCGGGTACCCGGTTCCGGTTTTCGGGTAAAACCGGGTACGTAATTTTCGTGTTACCCGGATAACCGGTTCCGATTACCCGTTTCCGCTTACCCGGTTCCAAATACCCTGTTCCGGATACGTGGTTCCGGGTACCTGGTTCCGGATACCCGGTTTTGATTACCCGGTTCCGATTACCCGGTTCCAAATACCCGGTTCCGAATGCTCGGTTCCGGATACCCGGTATCGAATACTCGGTTCCAGATACGCGATTCCGAGTTCCTAGATTAGATACCCGGTTCTGGGTTCGGGAACATACCCGAGGAATTCGAATGAAAACAAATTCCCGATGTTGATTTAAGTAAAATGTAAACATAAATATATTAAAATTAATGCTGGGAATCGAAACCATAAAATAAAGTCAGACAGAAAATAGTGCGAACTTCCTAAATTCTTAGCCATAGTCATAGGCGAGATAATTTTAGTGCTGGGAAACGAAACCAGTTTTTCGGGTACCCGGTTTCGGTTTTCGGGTAAAATCGGGTTTGTAATTTTCGCATTACCCGGTTCCGAAACTGGGTAAACCCGAAACCGGTTTTTTTTTAATCGGTTCCGGTTCCTTCAAGATCGATTTCTGACAGCACTAGTTTATTGCCATGTGCTATTACTAGCCATGAACGTGGTTCTGAATGTCACTTGACAACCTATACTCACTCCCATTGGTAGTGGCTCAGCCACCATGGACCAGATCAAGGATTATACTAATAATGGATAAATTTGCCTTCTGCAAATTGCCATACTCTGAATTTGACAGCCTGCAATAGCCTCCAATATACGTACGCCTCGCACATAAAAGTGTCATTTTCAGAGTCCTGTGGCTGAACTAGGAATTCAGATCCCAATCTAAATAAAAGTTACTATTGTACAGAAAAATCTACTCTATCCAATGGTGTCATTCAAAACCAAATTGGGAATGACGCATATTGAGATATTTTGCCTTGAAAGTTGGCTAGTTTTGCACAAAAAATGTTTTTGGCCAGCTTTTAAGTGGACCATCTCTGGACATATGAATACAACAGAGTTGCTATTGCAGCACTGCATAGAATTGTGCTTGTTATACATCGTTGCAAAAAATCATGGCGTTTAGACCTTTTGGTGATGAGTAACTGGTCTCCAAATTGGGGTTCAAATTTCTCGCGACAAAATTTGGCAGTGATTTTAGCATGGATTGGTAGCTGAATGGCTATCCAAACTACTTTTTTGATTACACTGCTGTATTCCGCACAAAAAGTTGTCCAGGTATGCCAAATTTCAGACCTCTCTGGGCACTAGACGTGATTTGATAAAGGGTCAAAGTTGGCTCTTTTTACGATATGTACGCATTAACGGGATGAGAGCCCATTGAACATGGACCTATTATTTAAGAACCAAAGCAGATTGAGCTCTAATATTTTGCACAATTTCATTTGGGGTCTAGGGCTACTTTATAACAAAATTTCATTAGATTTAGAAAGGGTCGAGTGGGAGGCCTTTGGTGAATTCACATGGAATGACCCTATTTCAATATTGTTAAGGCATATAGTTGATTTATATTTAAAACCGGTGAATCTTTGAACAATCTTTCAGTGGGGTAACGCATAGATTTTTTATGTATTAATTTTAAGATAATTTTCTGTATTATTTTGATTTTTTGTAAATGTGTTTCAGCAGCGCCACCCCAAGCTATCAGCCCGTACGAAAGAAGAGATTGTATTAGTCCGTAATAAAATGTATATAAAATTTTAAGTGGCATAAAATCCCTCAGTTTTTTAAATAAAGTTTTTCTAGCATTTTTGCAAAGGTACGATATATGCTCATCCCATCTCATATTTTTATCTATATATATTCCAAGATATTTGGTTTTTTCAGTTTTAAATATTTTACAATCACATGTACAATTATTATCTACTATACAACTATCTATATGCAAAGTTAAATAATCAAAGTTTGGTTGGGTATTGTTATGTTCCGGGATTGACTCTGCCAAGGGGGTTGAGCCCTAGGGGAGTGACCACTACTACCGGCCGTGACTAGCGATGCGGCGGGATGGAACTATGCACTGAAAGATAACACTTGATTCCCCAGGGTTTGAAAATAATAATCGGACAGTTTGGATATAACAGTTTTATTAAAGAAATAGCAATAACAGATGAATAACGACAATGAAAATAATTAATACTAATGAACAACAATAAGGAAAGGAAGAGAGAACGAAAAAGACGGGTCTATACGTTGGTCGGCGTTCGTCGCGTGACAGTGTCGCTCGACACTGTGTTTAAGGCGGTGAAGCGGAGCCGAACAACTTGAAGAGGCGACGCCGTAATCTTCGGTTCTTCTTCGTGATACCAGGAGTAACTGGAGCGACTGATGAGCGGCCTGGCTTTGGAGTGGTGACCACAGAGTTTGGAGTGGTGATTGACAAGCTCGGAGTGGAGACCGCTGAACTTGGACGGGTGACCGTGAAGGGAGACAACGGCACGAGCGGGCGAGCTGTTGCCTTGAGCGGTAACGGCGTAGGCGGCGGAAAGCAGCGAATCCTGGGGTAGCCTGTTTCGTAGAGAGCCTTCCTCACGGACTTCTCTATATCTTGGTGAGCCTTCGACACTACGCAAGGCCGTAGGTTTCGCCTGTAGTTCCAAGCAGCCGCGTGGCGGCAGCGCGATTCTGTGCCTCTCTTCTTGGGGGTCAGGGTGGACGGCTGAACTGCCGTGTATGTGTTGGGCCTCTGCGGTGATGATGTCCGGGTCATAGCGGTCTGTAGCGGCGCTACAGAACGGGTGACGACGGGAATCGGCGATGACGTTGGCTTCAGCGTACGATGGCGGCCGTGCGTTCGTAACCGGGGTACGGTTACGGACGTAGACGTGGCTTGACGGTGACGGACGTGGACGTGAAGTGATGTGGCGATACCGGACGTGGACGTGATGCGACGGAGGTGGACGTGAGAGATATCCACGATACATATCGACGAGATGCGCTAAACCGTCAGCGAACGGGACACAGACACGCCGAAGGCGGTCAGCGCGCTTTGTATACGTATTCGACGACAAGAACAGTTACAAGTCCCGCTGAAGGCGTCAGCGTTACTTGCAAAAGTTAATGTGAGCACAGAAATTCTTATATGCGATGATAGTACACGAGAGTGTATAAATTCTTTTTCATATAGTACACAAATATCTTCTAACTCACTTGATTGCTGCTCTGTAGGTAGATGATTACTGCTGGACTGCTTGTTGGATACTGATCTCGTTTCTCTCTCTATCTTATCCTGGCTCCACGTGTACCGGGCGTTTTTCAGCCCTCCACACTTGTATCTGAAACAGAACACATAATTAGTGCAAGAATGTATTTTGGACCGTCACTACCTGAGTGGTAGAGAGGGATTATTCATAAGGTGATTTGGACAATTTTTGGGTGTGGGTAATTTTCAAAATTGTTGAGGATTATAGCTTTACGGAATTAGCTATGGTAGGATTAGTGTTGTTCACTGGTGTAATGATGTGATTAGGGCGACTTTGGTAATTCCAAATGTCTTGGGATTATAGATTTGGGAGATTAGCTATGGCTGGAGTTGGATTATTGAACTATTAGGGTGCAATTAGGAAAGATTTTGGACGTGGATATTTCCAAATGTCTTCAGGATTATAGCTCTTGGAAATAGCTATGGTCGGGTTAGGATGGTTCTCGGCTGAGAGAAGGAATTTTTCAGTTTGGACTTTGATAAGTTCTCGGATGGTAGGAATGTGATCTTTGCGAATGTCCGAGTTTCTTACGAACCAAGGCGCATTCACTGCTTGACGGAGGATGATGTTTTGAAGTGTTTGAAGTTTCGTGAAATGACCAGGGCTGGAGTAGGCCCATATTGGAGCGGCATAGGTGATGATAGGACGGATGACGGATTTGTAAATTGTTAGTTTGTTCTGAATGTTTAGTTTGCTCTTGCGGTTTATGAGTGGGTATAACATGCGTTTAGCTGTTCGGACTTTTTGAATGGTATGGTTGGTGTTGGTGACCCAACTGAGGCGTTTGTCGATGATAACACCGAGATATTTTGCGGATTCGGACCATGGGATCTGTTGATCGTATATTAGGACGTGATTTTTAGGTTGGGCGTGCCTTCTCGAGTTGAGAACGGCTTGGCTTTTGGATGCGTTGATAAGGATTCTCCACTTGGTGAACCACTCTTCTAGTGCGTTCGCCGCGTTTTGAAGCTTATCTGTGATGTGCTGGGAGCTCCAGGATTTTGTTAGGATTGCCGTGTCATCGGCGTAGGAACATAGGATTGTTGAGTCGGTTTTAGGGATATCGTAGGTATATAGGATATAGAGGAAAGCTGCAAGTGGGGAACCTTGCGGGAGACCTGATTCCATCGTTCTCTGTCCAGACAGAGCAGCACCTGTTCTTACTCTGAATACCCTGTCCTGAAGGTACGACCATAACTGGCGGACCAGATATGGAGGTATCTTAGCCTTCTCGAGCTTGTAGATGAGGCCTTCGTGCCAGACTCGGTCGAATGCCTTGGCGACGTCTAGGAACACCGCCCCGGTGTTCATGTTGCGGTTGAAGCCGTCGGTTACGAACTCCGTTATCCTCAGGATTTGATGGCAGGTACTGTGTCGGGCTCTGAATCCACATTGTTCGTCTGGAATTAAGTTGAGATCATCTGCAGCGTCCTGGAGACGAGAGAGCACGATTTTTTCAAAGACTTTGCCGAGGTTGGAAAGTAGGCTTATAGGACGGTAGTTTTGCGGAAAGGATCGGTTTTGTGAAGGTTTGGGTATCATTACGACTGTGGCTTCCTTCCAGGTTGACGGGAAGTGGCTCATCTTCAGCGCGGCGTTGTAGATGGATGTTAGGGCTACTGTTGCCTAGGATGTTTTTAACCTCTGATGGTAGTATGAGGCTTTCAAACGGGATTTTAGGAATGGGATCAGTGTGAAGGTTTAGGATGTGTTCCTCGACTTGGTCGATGAAATCTTCGTCTGCGTTTAAGACGTTTGGGCTGAACTGTGTCTCTAGCTGATCAGCGAAGGCTTCGCTCTTGCCTTCTTCGCTGTAGGTTACTCCTTGTAGTCCGTGGATAGGAGGTATTCTCTGCCGTTTGTTCCTGAGCGCTTTCGCTAGCTTCCACAGTGAGCCATTGTCGGGTGTCAGCAGTTCTAGCTTCTCTTCCCACAGTTTGTTGCGGTGATCTGAAAGAGCATGTTTTAGTTGTCTTGCAATGTTATTCATTACCGTTCTGTCCGCAGGGTCTCTCCATCTTTGCCATGTGCGTCTGGCTCTGTTGCGGTCTCGGATGAGGTCTAGTATGTGGTTAGGAAGTTCTTTACGCTTCTTGACAGGATTTACAGTGATGGATGCGGCTTTTAGTCCGCTGTGGATCAGGTTTGTGTAGTCGGAAACTGCTTGTTCTAGTTGATCCTCGGTTTCAATTAGACGTCTGCAATTGATGTTGTTCTCTACGTGATTCTGAAAAGAAGGCCAGTGAATTTTAGTTATTTGTTCTGAAGGTTCGTTATCTGCGGGTCCATTGATATATAGGATAACAGGATTGTGGTCTGAGTCTAGGTCGTTGATGGAGTATAGTTCTGTCGTGAAAGGAAGGTTTGAGATTACACAAATGTCTAATACGTCAGGAGCTGTGGGTAAGGTGCGATGGAAGAATGTGGGTTCTGTCGGTCCTATTACGGCCACATTTGATGTCTCAGCGTATTCGCGCAGTATTTTTCCGCTTGGATTGGTGACAGTGCTGTTCCAGGATGGGTCTTTGCAGTTGAAATCAGCAGCCAGGATCACCGCTCCAGGAAAGTTTAGTAGAGCGTCCAGATCTTTTGTGTTCAATTTCTTCTTGGGCTGTCTGTAGATGGTAGTTAGCCTGAGTTGTCCATGTGCCGTGTTTAGTGAAACTGTGTCTGCCTCTAGACTGGTCGTGTCTGGTGTCGGTGCTATGTAGTGGTCTATGCAGTTTCGGACGTAAATTGCAACACCTCCGCATTTGCTTACTGTTCTGTCCTTGCGGTAGAAAGCGTAGTTCTTGATTTGCGGGTCTCTGTCGCCTGCTGAGAGATGCGTCTCTGATATCAGAGCTACGTCATGAGTGCTTCTGTCGGCGCTGAGGCCGTGAGAAGTCTTGTGATAAACAGGATTCCTCTTTAGACTATGCTATGCCAGTCCATTGAGAAAAGGGTATTTAGGAGATTGGGTTCTGTTGCGGGCTCAGAGGATGTTGGGGGTTCCGTCTGTTTTGCTTGTCTGGGAGCTTGTGTGGTACTAGGTTTAGGTTCATTTGATACATTTGATACTACCTGACTGTAGGATCTAGATGTCGATGGCTGCGGAGTGCTATCTGATGTGGCCGTCTTCCTGGAGAGGTTTGGGAAGTCTCTGGCTGCTGTGCGGGTATTCCGTGCTGCTGTTTGCGGTCTTTCTACGCTGCGTTCGACCTGTCTCTGTGCTGGTCTGCATGGACACTGTCGGAAGCTTGCTGCATGGTCTGCTGGGTGTCCCCGTGTTGCACAGTTGAAACACTTTGGTGTGGCTGCTGCTGGTTTTTTGCAGTTGGCTGAGGCGTGGTTACCTGCGCATTTCACGCACTTTGGTGCCGCAAAGCATCCGCTTTGTGTATGGCCGTAGAGCTGACAGTTGAAACACTGCTTGATTATGCCTCTCAGCCTTCTCTTGCTCTCTACTTTCACTGTCAGGTGAAAGAGCGCTTTTAGTTGGTAGACTTTCCTTCCATTCTCTGATTTTTCTACCTGTGCGTAGATCATTGGCAGCGGATCTTTTCCCTCTGGGCCTGTCATCAGTCGTGTCACTTTCAGCACTGGTACTTGCAGTCTGTTAAGTTCAGCTGTCACTTGATCGTCCGTAAAACATTGCGGCACGCCTCGAATTACTACTCTCAGCGGCTTGTCTTCCCTGAGCGGGTATAAAAAGTGTTCGTACTCTTTGGACGAATCAAGTAGCTTTTTGAGTGCGCGCCAGTCTTCTACTGTGGGCACTTGGATTGCTATTCCTTCTTTCTTGCTCGTTGCTCGGGTGAACCTTATCTTCCTGTTGTCCATGGTTCTCTGTAACTGTGGCCATTTGCTGGTTGACGTGAGGGTGATCTCGGGGATCGTGGTTTTTGTCCGTGGTTTCTCTGCTTCGGTTGGGTTGTTTGGAGTTGTCTCTCCTTCTTTTTCATCTTCGCTTTCTGAGTTGCTAAGGACCTCAAATCTATTACTAATAATAGTTGGAGATGTTAGCTTACCTGATTGTGGTGAAGAATTCCTGCTCTTCTTCGATTTGGGCTGTTGATGAAATTCATCCTCGCTGGAGTTTACGACTGACTCGTAGATTGATAGATCTCGCTTGCTTGTTATGGACGTGTTCGCCGACATGATGGATGAGGTGGACATTCCCGACTGGCTGGTGTCCCTTGCTGGTTTTGCTTCCGTGATGGTAATCGTAGCTCTTGGTCTTGGCCTTCGTTGTTCCTTTGGCTTGGAGCCGCCTGGCTTTGGGTCGCCCATACCCCTCAGTGGGTACGGCACCCGCTGCTGGATTGTTCCTCGCTGTCCGGAAGAATGTTGCGGTCTGTAATCAGAAAACTGTTGCGACTGCGACCTGATCGTATAGATCTGGTGACGGTCGATCGGTGCGTTTCCCTCCTGGCAACAGGAGAGAACCGTTAGTTGGAGCAGTGCCGGGCTAAACTTAGAGGTTACCGCTGGTCGGGCCAATAAGTTGTTACCGGGCGTTGAGCTCTTGTCTGGAAGGTAGATAGTGAGCGTGTAAATTCTCTTTTCTCAGTAGTCTGTCTGCACCGGAGTACTGACAGCCTATGACTGATCTCGTTTCAGTGAAACACCGGGTTTTTATTCGGAGTTCGGTGCCCGTCGCTTGACCGATGCGGCTCTCCCATTGGTCCAGTTCGGTGACGGCTTATCGCTGGCTCTGCGCTCTGATTGGCTCCGGTTTCCAAGCGAGGAAAAACCCATAGTAAAAACCCTAAGCTGCACGTGCAAGATCTATGACGTCACATGAAAAACCATTGTCTGTCACGTACACAGACTGACTGGCGACAGTTATATATAGAAAATGGTACAATGTTTTCTTTTCATTTAGTGTCAGCACATTATTATTTAACCAAATTCTTTATTAAACGCAAATCATGTTCCGCCATTTTTCTAACATCGTTCCAGGTATTGGCCTCTATACATAAAACTGTATCATCCATGTATGCTATTAGTTTTCCGTTTAGATGTGAAATATTTAATAAATCGTTAATATATATTAAAAACAAGATCGGACCAAGTACAGTACCTTGAGGAACCCCACAGTTCATAATTTCACTGGAGCTTTTATTATTACCAGTTACAACTTCTTGAGTTCTTTCTTGTAAATAATTATGAAATAATTGCAGTGCAACACCGCGTATACCGCAGATTTCAAGTTTTTGAAGCAAAATCGAATGATCCACCGTATCAAACGCTTTTGCTAAGTCTAGAAAAATAGCGCAAATAGATTTGGTTTTGTCTAATCCGGAATATATATATATATTTAGTCAACAAAGCAATAGCATCATCAGTTCCTTTGTTTTCTGTAAACCCAAATTGTTTATTAGAAATAAAGTTGTGACTTGTCAAGAAGCTTACAAGTCTTTTTTTAATAATTTTTTCAAAGATTTTAGCAAAAGTACTGATTAATGCTATTGGCCTGTAATTAGATATACTATTGTGGTCTCCAGACTTGTAAATTGGTTTTACGAGAGCCTTTTTAAATGATTTTGGGAAGTAGCCTTCAATTAAACATTTATTTACGGTGACACAACAGAATCACAAATATTTTTTAACATTTCTGACATAATAATATCGTAACCAGGAGATTTTTTATTTTGTAATAGACCAATTAGTTCCTGTACCTCACTTTTATCTGTTGGAGTTAAAAATAGAGATTTGCTATTGGTTGGGATATTTTGTAACATTTCAGACTGATCAAAATTGCTATAAGTTATTTTGGAGGCTAACGTTTCACTAACTTTTACAAAATATTTGTTAAATTCATTTGCAATATCTTTTTCTTCATTAATTGTTTGATTATTAACTATTATATTTTTTATATCATGTTTAATTTTGCTGCTTTTGTTTTAGCGAGTCATTTGCTATTTTCCACAGTTCTCTATTATTGTGCATATTGTCATTTATTTTGCGAGTGTAATAATCTAATTTACTGTTTTTATTAAATGAGTTATTTTATTTTTATATAATTCGCAGCAATTCTTAATTTTAATATTATTGGGACTACGCAAAAATGCTTTCAGTAAACGGTCTCTGATTGTTATAGATTTAACAATACCACGGGTTATCCACGGTTTTCTTTTTTTCTTTTTGTAAGATATTTCGCGGGTGTTCGATACTATGTTAGAGTTAATTGTATTTACAAAGCTATCTACCCATTCATCTATGTCATTCGAAACAATATTAGACCAATCATTATTTGAAAGAACATCATTTATTTTTTCATAATTAATTACTTTGTAGGTATGTTTTAAATTTTCATTTATTCTAATATTTGATTTTTCTCTTCCTAAATTGATCCCCAAAAATACTGGACAGTGATCCGTTATTTTAGATTTTAATATTACGGGTAACATATTTTCTACGTTAAAATTACTTTTTATGAAAATATGGTCTAGACAGGTCTTATCGTTTCTCGTTGGTTTGTTAATACATGAAATAAAACCAAATTGAGCCAAGGTGTTTAAATAATCATGTACTTATATGCGTATGTTTATTGTTTAGCAAAACTATATTTATATCTCCAACAAATAACTCATTGGGCAGCATACAGTTGTTCAAGAAATAAGAATTAATTGATTCAACAAAATTTTTAGTATCAAGAGAGAGAAATTTATAAACTGCAGAAACTCCGAATTTTTTGGCATATGCTTGTACTTCGATTCTTATTATTTTAGTTCCAAAAATATCTATCAATTTAACTGTATGTAAAAAAATATTTTTAATTAATATAACAACACCATCATTTTGATTAAACTTACCATTATTATAGTAAGCACTCAATATTAAAAAAATCTATATTAATTATTAATTTCCCAGGTTTCTGTTAGTATAATTATATCTAAACCATTTGTTATGTCTGACAGTAGTACCTGTAGCTGGTCAAAATTCTTAGACAAACTTCTAATATTTGTGTGAAATATTTTTAATACTTTTGAGTTTTTTGAGAATTCATTCAAATATTTGTTAAAATCATATAAATTATCAATAATTAATGTATTTAAGTTAGTGTTATCTATTTCAGTTAGTAAATCTATAAAATTATTTCTTTGCATTACAATTATAGAATGTAATGCAAAGTAGAAAATACAATATTCATATATATATGAATATTGTTATTTATAAGAAATTTGATGGAATTTTGACTTACCCAGGCAATTTTGTTTCTATGTCTTTTACATTACTTATCCTAATCACTGGAGTATTGTCATCCTTTCGCACAAGCATTTTACCATATCTAAACCAGACATATTTATAATTCACTTCCCGGGCTCGAATTTTAGTTAATCTTAATAGATCCTTATTCAGATTTGTTAAATGCTCAGATACGTACAGCTTGTTTCCTATTTCAAGTTCAGAAATAAATTTACGCGTAATTACTACGACTTTTTTTGGATCAAAGCATCTCTTTTTGTACGTGTTGTTATCTGCGCAACAATTGGAGGGGCCTTTGTTGAATTTCTAGATACTGCCCGATGTGAAACATCTATGTACACCATTTTTAAGTCTACCTCCATTTCTTGAGCAATCTTCACCACAATGGCTTTGCAATAATATATACAGGATGTTTGTTTGAAACGGGGCACCCCGAAAATCTCCTTCAAAAGTTAAACTAGACAAAAAGGCCCATCTAAAGGTTACTATAAGAATTCTGAGGCACTTCCGGTTTCACCGGAAATGATGTCAACTTTTGATTTAGCATAGGGAATCGATAATTTTATATTTTTTTCCTAAAAGTACATTAAATTAGCTTTACAATGACACCAAAAACTCATATTTTTATGTTAACCATTTCAAAATGGCGACCATTTATTTACAAAATAATAATCAACATAAGTTTTACAAAATTAAACGTAGCAAGCTTTGAAAACAATAAAAAAATTGATGTGAAGTGTGAATTTTCACACATTTCTGGGTTTTGCAGGTATTTAGTAACTGAACGATGATTATTTGGGATGCCAAAACAAATTTTATTTCAAAATATTTTTTTATGAATTTTAATTCGAATGCCTAATACCATTATTTAAGTTTCTAAATATATGCAGTATTTTTTTTTATACAGCAAAGTTCATTAAGATTTTGAAAATTGCACCTATGGCTTCCATTGGTTGCTTACATCATAAGTCCCGCCCTTTGATTCCGTCAAACATTGAATTAAATTATAATTTCAACACTTTCCACTGGTTATTAAATTTACGCTTTTAAAAATTAAATGCAACATTTACCAAATATAACTAGAATTTTCACAAAATAATTTAAACAAAATAAAAATGCAAAAAAAAAACAAAAAATAAAATCAACAGGATTCGAACCCTAGTTTGCAAGTTAACTTATATTATTAAGCGTACGACAAATCCAACCACGCCACGAGAGCTAACGGTCTGCTATGTTACACAACGTATTAAATAGTTAACATATTTTATTTAAAAACACAAAAAATGCGTTATTTTCCGAAAACATAATCTTATCAAAAATTCCTGTTGTACTATTCCGGTTCACACCAATGTACATTACTTAGAATTTTTTCAGATTTTTAGTTTAAACCATCTGGGCTACAGGGTGTGGGACAAAATTTTTTTTGCACAATTTTGGCAAAAATCGCATCAAAATAATTTATTTTGCAAAAATAAAATTTTGATCGTTAATCCACGTACTAAGGGCTTTCATTTGATACCCTACTCAGAATTAAAAAAAAACATTTTTTTTTTCGATGAGCACATATTTGTTTATATTTTTAGAGGGATATGTTTTTTAGATGTTTTAGTATTTTTCCTATGTGCGGGTCAAAGAGTTGTATAAGCATGCCAAATTTCAACTCTCTAGGTTTAGCCGTTTGGCTACAATTTTTACCGAACAGACAGACAGACAGACATACAGACAGACAGACAGACGACAAAATGACGGTATAAGGGTTTTTTGGTCATACCTACAAAACCCTAAAAAGAAACAAAATATCTCTAAAATAAACTGTTATAACTAGTTATTACATGAAATAACATGAAATAACTTAAATTTTAATTTTTAAATTAAATGTTTTATAAATAACAAAAGTTTAATAGTTTATTTTGCTTATTTTTGTTTGAAAAAAAAAAAAAATGTATTAATTGGTAGTAAGTCGTTATTTGTACCTATTTATGGTTTATGTACGATATATACCAACGAAGAGATGACAGATATGGTTCAAAGAAATGCGGTTAGGGCCCAGCGACTCTATCAGGAAAGGTATCCTGATAGAGCTCAGCCGAGAAGGCAGTATTTTGCCAAATTAGTGAACAAATTAAGCCAGCGAGGTTCTATCGAAATTCAAAAACGACGTCCAGAAAGAGCAAACCATGTAGAAAATGACAAAGAAAGAATATTGGCTTACGTCCACTACGACTCGGAAGTGTCGGTGTGAGTTAAAATTTAAAAAGAAGTTGTTGTTAAAAATTACTTTATTAACACACAATGGTTTGACAAAAGATGATTACAATATTGAAATGTTCTCTATATATATGATTTTCAGTTTTACAATGTAAGCTTATTTTATATTTCACAAGAATTACAAATAATAAAGTCATCAATAAATTATTGTAGATTCAGCGGTTTGGAATATATAACTCCTCCATCCTTAAAAGAAACTTGGGGGGTGACCCTGGAGTTTTCGGGTTGAGTGGACTGGCCTCTTTTGGAATCTTCTGATGCTTTTGACTGGAACTTGAATCGTAGTTTCATGTAACAATAAAAAATGATTACAAGAAATATTAAAAAATATGAAAATAAATTCCAGATGCTAAATTTAAGATGAATGGCTGGCTCGGAGATTTTGTCCAATTTCTTCTTTTGGGTGCTGATGGCCTGTAAGATGTTTTTGGTCTGATCCAGATTGATGTGGTCTAATTTTATTGGCTTCATCTCTGATGTAGGAGGGTCCTTAAGATCTTGTTTCAATTTTGGTAGTTCTATTTGTTTGAATTTTCTTTTTGGTTCTTCATGTGATTGAATTTTTATTCCTTCGATGGTGACTTCGCAGAAAGGGGTTAGTTCCAGGACGTAACTTCCGGACAAGGGTATTTTTTCTGAATCTTGCCTGCAGGTCTGGATGGCTATCGTTTGGTATGGGGCGATGACGATCCATTGATTTTTCTCGATTTTTTGGATTTTGGGCCGGCTTAATTCCACTGGTATCGATTGGCAATTAGATAAGTTTTGTGTGAATCTTATCATTTGAACTTCGCATGGGTCCTTGGAGTTGGATATCTTCAACGGTATGGCTTCTCGGCAAATGAATTGTTCGCTTGATATTTCTCTGCACTGCACATCGAAAAACACATAATTCTGCTCGCCAATTAGCATAAATTTGGAATTAGGTAAGATTGCTTGGAAGGAATTATTATGCAGTGTAGGAAAGGGATATAAATGATAATAATCATATTTTATGGTCTCTACTATAGGAACTTGTATTATAAATATTATTTGGTTATTTTTTGAAAAACTTTTTAATTCTATTATTTTTTCGAAAAGTAGTACGTTTTCTAAATTCGGTTCAAAAGGTAGTTTATTAGTGGAAAGGTAGTGATCGATGGATTTAATTTCATCTAACAATTCATGTGGTTCGATTATAGAATTATGGAAGGTATTTAATTTGGAAAAAGTTACTGCGATTTCTATTTTTTCCAGAGAATCATAAATTATTTGAAAAGCTGTTACTAATTGAGAGAGTGTCATTTGAATTATGTAGTAGTGATAACTAATTACATTTTTCAATTCGACTGTTTGTAGCCATTTTTCAATTTGGGTCATTCTGGACTCTAAAGCTTTTTGATTATGAAATAAAATTTGTGCATTTTCTTGAAATGATTTTGTGGAATTTTGAATTAAAGTTATTTGTTGTTTAACCAAAGTTTTAATTTTGAGTTGTGTATTTGACAGTATAGAAATTGCGTTATCATATTTCATCGCATCATTTTGATCTAAATTTCCTGTGAAAAATTTTACTACAGAACCAAAACCATTTATAAGACCTCGTTTTGATCTTTGAGATACATTTACTGGATTCAATCTAGTTATTTGAGCTTTAATTTTTTGTTGTAGTATGTCAACTAAACGGTAAGAAGTATAAAATTCGTCATCATTAGTGCCATTTTGAATAAGTTTTTTTTAAATCAAAAAATTTAGATTGAAGATGTTCGAATTCGTCAGTTATTGGATTTAAATCGAAAATTTGTATAAAGGACCAATAATCTATTTCGTTTTGTGCATTTCCGAGTTTTAAAGGGAGAATTCCGGGATTATGAATAATATTGTGAAATTTAGGATAGGTCAGTTCTGGTCTGGTGGACGTGAAGAATCTGAAACAATAGTGGGTTTCTTTAATTCTTGGATGTGGATAATTTCTTTCTTATTTTTTAAATTATTTTCAATTTCAACTCGGTTTCTTTCTAAAAGTTTAGTTATACGATATGGGCTTAAAAATCTATTGGCTTTTTTATTTCGAGTTTTTGGATTTTTCTTATATACGATTTGGTCTAAATGAAATTCTGAGTTTGTTTCTCCTTGTGTGTTATGTTTTGAGACAGATTTTTCTTTTTTATCAATTAATCGATCTTTAACTTTTTCATAAACATGTTTCAGTTTTTCTTTATGATTTTGTATGTAATCGGAATAGAATGAATTTGGCAGGAAAATTTCGTGTGGGTCTCTCAAGTGGGTGTGACCAAAGGTTAATTCAAAAGGGGTGAATTTTGTTGCGCTGTGTATGGAGTTATTATAACCTAAGATTGCGTAATCCATTAAATTTTCAGTTTCATTTGGGTGTGTTTCTTTTAGGATTCTAAGATGTTCTATGAGAGTTGAGTGAAATCTCTCTACAACACTATTGGATTCATGATGTGAGGGGGTGGTGAAATGTATATTTATTTTATGAAGTTTTAAGAGTTCTTGGACAGTTGTGTTATTAAATTCTGTGCCGTTATCTAAAATTAAATTTTCTGGTATTCCGAAACAAGTAAAGTATTTGATTAAAGCATTACTTATGTGGATTGCTGTTTTTCCCATAATGGATATGGCTTGCGCAAATTTTGAAAACGCGTCGACTAATGTTAAATAATTTTTTCCATCGTAAGTAAAAGTATCAATATGGACAATTTGGAAAGGTTTAGAAGGAGTTTCAGTGAGCATCATGGGTGTGTAAGGTAGTTTTCTGGAGTATTTTGTACGTTGACATATATCGCATGAATTTATGTAATTTGAAATGGCTAGTTTCATGTTTTTCCAATAATAATTGCGTTTTAAATGTTCTAATGTCTCGAGGATGCCGCGATGGTTAACTTTTCCTTCATGATGGTTTTTTATAAGCAAAATTTGTTCTTCTTCGTCTTTGATAGTATTTATTAATTTAGTGCATTTAATTAATTTGGGACCACGTTCTGAAAAGTTTTCTAAATAAACTTTACAAAAGTCTCTGTACAATTGTTCTGTATGAAAATGAAGCCAGTATGTTTTTTCGTTAACTATATAGTCTTTTAAAAATTCTAAAATTAATTTTTCATTACAAGAATTTGGAATTTTGACCGTTATAATTTTTTGTGAATCTATGTTTTCTTGTTTAACGTTTAATTTGTAGTGTACTTGAGGGAATACTAAAATTTGGTTGGTTTTATTATTTATAATGTCGTCTAATATTGTTATTCCATTATTAGTTCTTTCATTAAAATTACTATGTTGCGTGGAAGAACCTATTTCAATTTGTTTATCGTTTGGGGGTCTAATTTGGATTACGGAAAGAATTTGGAGTTTTGGGTTTTTATAAGTTTCGGGGTTGCCGTTTGTAATAGGGGTATCGTCAAGGATAGGGTTTTCAGCTAAATTTCGAAAGTAATCTAAAGTTGCTTGATCAATGTCTCCGGGGTTATTTATGATTGATTCATTTTCTAGTGCATTTATTGAAATTCTAGAAAGTGCATCAGCTACAGTGTTTGTACTACATTTTTTGTAAGCTATAACGTATTCATACTCTTCCAATCGTAAACGCCAACGAACTAATTTTGAATTTGGTTCTTTTAAGTTAAAAAGCCAAACGAGGGGTCTATGATCAGTCTGTATCGTGAATTTTCTACCAAACAAATAAGGTCGGAAGTACTTACATGCCCAAACTATGGCAAGTAATTCTTTCTCTATAGTGCTGTAACGTTGTTCCGAATCATTGAGTGTACGGGAAGCAAAAGCTATAGGTTTGTCTGCATTAATAGGACCTTGTGAGAGGACTGCGCCCAAGGCTATGTTAGATGCGTCAGTAGTTAATAAAAAGGGTTTGGAAAAATCTGGATATTGTAATATAGGGGCATTAGTTAATAAATCTTTACAAGTATTGATGGCAGTTATAAAATTTTGATCATGAACTATCTTACTACCTTTTTTCAAGCAAAGTGTAAGAGGTTTAGTAATTTTTGCAAAGTCTTGAATGAATTTACGATAATATCCTACTAGGCCTAAAAAGCTTTTAATTTCTTTCTGAGTTTTTGGAATGGGAAAATTTTTAATTGATTGAATTTTATCGGGATTTGGTTTAACACCTTCTGATGTTATGATATGACCTAAATAACAAACATCTTTTTTTAAGAACTCGCATTTATCTAACTGAATTTTGAAATTTGATTGTCTTAAACGTTCGAAAATGGATGTTAGTCTTTCAATGTGTTCCTGAAGGGAAACGCTAAATATTAAAATGTCATCTAAATATACTACACAAATTTCGTTCTGTAAGCCTCTGAGAACATTATCCATTAATCTTTGGAACGTGGAAGGGCTGTTTTTTAGTCCAAAGGGCATACGCTTAAATTCATAGTGCCCATTTTCAGTTGTAAAGGCTGTTTTAGCGATGTCTTCAGGGTTCATCTCTATTTGATGAAAACCACTTGCAAGATCGAGAGTAGTGAAGTATTGTGGCTTTTACCGAGTTTGTCAAGGATGCAGAAATGTTTGGAAGTGGGTATTTATCTGATACTGTTTTTTCATTCAATTTGCGGTAATCAATTACCATTCTCCATTTCTTTTTACCTGATGAATCTAATTTCTTTGGAACTACCCAAATCGGACTTGAATAATGAGATGATGATGGCTGAATAATGCCTTGTTCTAGTAAACTATCAATTTGATTTTTAACTTCGGTCTTATGGACTTGGGGGTAACGATATGTTTGTAGCGAATCGGTCAGTTCGCTGGAATAAAGAACCAACCCTCACAAATCACCAGCACGATAATTTCGTAGAAAAGAGATTACAATCATTTTTATGCATTAGTACAAGGGGAGTTTAAAGAATACATTTTGGATATTCAGATAATCAGATAAAAATTAGGATTTTTACTTCAAAACACGTATTTTTAGGAATATATGTTTTGATGGGTCATTGTTCGAGAGGACTGTTATTCAAAGTTATTGCCCAATAACTTTGAACAGCTTCCTCCTGATCAAAGATAAAACCTTTTGTTTTTCTTGGAAATACTACCAAAATGCTTATTTAAACCCCTAGCTCTCTGGAGAAGGGATCAGTACGTATTCGGCCCGGTTAACGTAAACATCAAACTTGTTGATTCCTAGAGGAACTGGTTCGGCATTCTGGTGTGCTACCGATTCAATTTATTTCATATAATTTTATTCTAATTTTACATAAATTCATATAATTTTAAACATTCAAATCAATTGTAATTTTATATTTTAATAAACATTTAAACTTAATACTAAAAATCATATTCTTTTATTTAACGTGTGTAACCATTCACTTCTAAATAGTTAAGTGCACAGTTAAGATCCAGACTACTACAAGATGCCCGATCCGTCGGTTGGTAAGTACCAAAATATATCATTTAATGCACATATTATAATGTTGAACCCTGGATAAAACTCACGCCTGGTACCCGAACTCCTTAGTTACCAATCTCACCTCAGTTTGTGAATCAAATTCTTATATTCACCATTTTTATTTGGCTTTTGATACAAAATTGTCTTCGGACACTGGCTTCCGGTCTAAAGGCCCCTTTTGTCTAGCACGAAGGCTGACGATTATGTGGATTATGCCACATCGGAGGCTGGATTAGACGTTAAATCATCATAATTATTAAATTTAAAACAGTAAGCATTTCGATATGTTTACTTTCTATCATGGCTCTCTACATATTTTATACAAATGGTACGATACAAAAGATTCGTACCAGGGGCCCGCTACATATTTGGTGGCCGCGGTGGGATTTTCTTAAAATTTTCAACAATCTATGAGTATGGGACAGATCATTTATCTGTGGACAACATATGAAATTTTCTAAAATAAAAATTTTTACTGCGATATATTTATTGGCCGCAGTTTAAATTATTAATGTTTCCAAAGTTTATCTTTGGATGGTGGCAGCAAAAGTTATACACAGTTTTCTAAGGATATTGAGATGGTAAAGGAAAGAATAATTAGTATTTGAAATTATAGTTAATTCTCTTAGAGTACATGAAAAAAAAGATATTTGAAAAAAAAAGGTATTTAAATACGTATATGAAGTGTAAATTAGAATTCATATCTGTTTGTGTCTATGTGCTCTGTGTCCTATGTTTTATAAGGACTAGCGATAAAAGAAAAAGAAAAAGACAAACGAGAAATAGAGGGATTTAGATAATGTCGATAAAATAAGAATTTAATAAATATACGATTTAAATAATTAAACTAATCACAAATATCGAATAGTTGTAAACGAATATGCTCGGATTATAAGTGGTAAAAATATTATTCTTTCCTTACATTTCTAGATTTCCAATTGTTTTAGTAATTTATTGAACTGAGATTTTTATTCAAAAATCCCGTTCGTATATTATCCCTGTAACAAAATGCACTTGACAATTTTTTATTATTAAAATGAAGATTACTTTTATGGTTCACTTGTAAAGTCATTAGAATTACATAAGTAGGAGGTCTGTGAACAAAATTTATGATAGTTATTTATGAATAAAGGACAGTTTATACCTGACTCGAATAATAGAATGAATTTAAAATAACTTAAAGATTTGTTATAAAAATAGAGGATTTATTGAAAGTAAATATTATATGAAAGTAGTATAGTTTTCAAGTTGAATGAACCAAGTTGTAATTAGAAAAAGAATATTTGTTTTAAATAGATATATATATATAAACGTATATATTTTCAAAAGAAACCGTCAAAAGATATTTACACATGTACCTCAACTTACAAAAGTTTAATTATGTAACAGTTTTATTTCTTTACTGCTGATGCTACGGTTGGAACTGTTATGATGATATTAACTCTTATATCGTTAATTTGCTATAGTAAAACAATTATTATCGATAAGAATGCATGAAGTTAATACCTAATCTCGTATATTTAGTGTCTCATATTTATTTAAACTGACATCTTAGAATATCGACTTAATTTGTTATATTGCAAATTTGCTCTATTGCGTTTATGGTTATTTATTCATTTAATTAATTATGCCTTGAATGTTTTATTTTTTTTTAAATTTTAACAAAAAACTGAGGAAATAGTAACACCTGTATAGCCCATAAATAAATATGACTATTGTCACCGTCCTGAAAGGTTCGTTTACCTCAAAAAGGTTTTACGGAAACGTTTAATGCGTGAGACGAGGCTAGTTGAGATTAACTCAGATAATAATAGGTACCATATTACCTGTAAAATTTATACCCTTTTTCTTAAAATCAATTATAACTAATATAACAAATATTATTAATCAAAAGCGCGAGCTTTAGAATTCATTTAACCCGCACTCTGATTCCGTCTTTAGAAGACAAGTACCACATTGTAATATATATATATTCTTAGATTTATTTAATTTTCCTTGAAATCATCCCTGTTTGTGAAAAAAAAAAACACATAAATAAAATAAACTACCACGTTTTGTACAATTCGTAGTGCGAATCTAATAGATTTACGCAAGCTGCTAGCGAACAGTTCTTTTGTTATTTTAGTATATGTAAACTCTATTGCATCAGTAATTGTCCATTCAGCAGAAAACAAAAGTTAGATAAGATTAGAAGTTCATGTGTAAACCATCTATATGTAAATTACTAAACCGTTTTTTAATTTTATTTTTGTTCTCTTAATTTTTTTTAAATACTGGGAAAAAAATCAGTTTGTATGTATGCTTGTAATACATTATCCATTTTGTAATGAGGAATTCTATAATTATTTAATGTCGTCCAAGATTGTATGCGAACTCAAAAACTTTACATTAATCGCTTACTTCCATAACTCACATTTTAAATATTATTCTAAATTCAAATATAGCGTAAATCTCAATGTTTTTAAAGGTTTTGATTTTTGGGTTTTCTTTAATGTTATACTAAAAGCTAGCATCTCGCTAATGTTTTGAGGACAAACTAAGGCACCGCGACGTTCCAGTGATATAAAAAAAAAAAAAAATCACAATGTAATAAGAGATAAAAGAGCACTTAATTTTAGTAACAAACGCAAGGTAACAATTTATAAAAGTGCGGATTATTATTTTAATGTTCTGGACACGGGTGCGAGTCCCACAAAACCAAGAAAGCTTTCACAAACCAATACTGTACATTCAAGTTTGAGTTGACCTCAACCTGAAGTTTAATTGCTGACATGAGTACAGATTTAAATAGAGAATGTAGTAAGTAGAAATGCGACACTGACTTTATATGATTCGTTGAAGTAAACCATAATAGTTTTTTCTTTTCTTGGATTTATTTGAAGCTAAATTAAACGTAGATTTAGAGTATGCAACATATCAGAATAGAAAAATTTCAAGTGCACTTGTAGTTCCTTATCGTGATTACACCCTAATTAACCATAATCCAGGGAGTATCAGCTGCTCCGGCATCACTGATATGAAAAGTACATTATGATATGTGTGTTTTTGTGTACTATTGCCACCGACGATCCATCATGTCGCGTAAATCACCAGGTGTCGACCAGACTCCCTCTGGAATTCAACCGGTAACTTCCGTCGTGTATCCCGGTGCGTTAGACAACATCGACAAGTACGATGGGCATGAAAATATTAAAGAATTTCTGTCAGTCATTGAGAGTACGGGAAGACTCTACAACTGGTCTGACATCCAGAAAGCAGACGTATGTCGCATAAAATTGAGAGGGAACGCTCGCATTTATCTGGAATCTGAAAATGAATTACAAACCACCCAAGACTGGAATTTAATGAAACAAAAACTAATTGAGAAATTCATGGTAAAGAAGACCCCAGCGCAATGTCTTCGAGAATTCTACAATTGCAGCCAACGGCGAAATGAAAAAGTTGCAGATTTCCTGGCAAGATTAAAAATTGCAGGAAACAAGACGCAAGAAGTCCATGCAGAAAGTAGAGATCGTGCCGGAACGAAGCAATATGAAGCGCACTTACTTGTCCGCTTCATGGATGGGCTTGTGGAACCGTTACGTTCCATAGTTGCTTTAGCACGCCCAAATAACCTCTCAACCGCACTGGAGATCGCCGAGGATGCCGAATGTAATCAAGTATGGAATCAGCGACAAGGACACCCACTATTGATGTCCGTATTACAGGTAAATAATACCGAAACACAACCAAGACATCACCCGCGACCCGGACACAACCATCAGCGAGACAGAAGACAAGAGTTCGCATCCGGTTCAGCAAGAAATAGAGCTGCAAATCCTAACCCAACCATGACATGTTTTAACTGTGGAGGAAGAGGGCACATGAGTAGAGTCTGCCCGACGTCTTCAGCGAGAAGAACAACCCCGGCACATTTAAACTCCAATCGGACTTCTCCGGCCCCCCGCGGTGGAAGTCGTCATTAATTTCGACAATCGCTCGAATTAAGAACAAGCTGCACGAGGATCCTAAATGTATAATAGAAGGTATGTTAAATAAACAACCAGTTACCTTGCTATTGGATTCGGGTGCAGCAGTATCTATAATTAAAAGGGGACGGTTAAGAGGAATGAAATACGGTATTGTAAAAAGACGCATCCTGACCGACATTCAAGGGGGCGAACTACCTATCTATGGACAAGCGAAACTAGACATACAATTTGGACCGATAAAAAAGCACTGGAACTTCACGATTTGTACTGCAAATTTAGCATTACCTACTGACGGATTAATTGGGGCGGATTTCTTGCACCGTCATAAAATGAATATATCTTGGAAAAAGGGGACCGTCGAAATCGAAGGTTTTGAGATAAAGATGAAAAATTTAAATGAGATTTCGCACACCGTGGAAAGAAAACCAGAAAGGTTCACAAAAAGGGACGACTATCTTTTAGATGACCATACTATCAAATCTGAATCAGACGATAATTTTATTTCGAGGGTGGAGTTAAAGCAACACTTGAGAGAAACAATGCCGCTAGAAGCGAGCCAAGATGGAATAGAAATGGATCCGCGAAGTATAGAAATGGATCCGCGAATTATAGAAATGGATCCGCGAAGTATAGAAATGGATCCGCGAATTATAGAAATGGATCCGCGAATTTTACGTGTAGACAAGTTGTCTGAGCACCTGGCCAGGAGGATTAACTCGACATCATTTAGCGATGGCCACCCCGATGACAGCAGCCATTCATCAGACCTAAAGATGAACCTGCCTGAGCAAACAGTTAGGTCCTGCTTTGCTCGAATCCAACGAACGATTACCATTCCCCCGAGGAGTGAGGCCCTCACTTACTGCAAGCCAGACGAAAAAATGGAAGGTGAATTCGTTTACTTGGAACCTTGCGAAAAAGGGTTGCCCTACGCATACTCGTCCGTTGGAAAAAATCGTCAGGAGTTGCAAATCATGTTGCTTAATCCGACAGAGGAACCCATTAAAATTGGGAAAAGAGAAATCGTGGCGACTGTATATCCAGTACGCATAGACGATACTAGTACGGTTGCGGCGGTTCAGCCCGTAGCGCGAACCGCCAGCGTTAATGATAAAATATCTGTTTCGCCCGTTCACGCAGTACTAGGGCGTGGAGCGATGGTTGAAACTGCACGTGAAGACAAAGCGACAGCTGAAACCATCTGCGTGTGGCCAGACAGAGGTGTTGTTTTACCACCCACGGAAACGAACGCGAGAACAAGAATGAATAGGAAGACGAAAACAGTACGAGAAGATATTGATTTAAATAATGTTAGTGCAGAGGTAGCACACAAAGTATGGTCTCTAATAGATAATTATGCAGATATATTTTACACTGAAGATAATTTAAAATGCACCAATTTGGTGAAACACAGAATCCTGACAGAAGAATGCCCCCCAATTACGAAGGCTCCATACCGCGTACCGCACCGGCAAAGAAAAGTTTTAGAGGAACAAATCCGTGAAATGCTGAAACAAGGAATAATTAAACCATCCAGTTCGCCATGGTCGGCCCCTGTCGTCATCGTCACGAAGAAAGAAGCAGATGGTACAGAAAAAATTAGAATTTGTATCGATTACCGCGGTTTGAATGCCATCACGAAGAGAGACTTCTTCCCGCTTCCAAACTTGCAAGAGACGTTGGACAAACTAAATGGATGCACACTGTTTACCACACTAGACTTAGCAAGTGGATATTGGCAAGTCGAGGTTGATGAACGTGACCGCGAGAAGACGGCTTTTAGCACACCTGATGGACACTATGAATGCATTCGTATGCCATTTGGACTCATTAATAGTCCTAGCACGTGGCAACGACTAATGTATAGAGTACTTCAAGGACTTGTCGGCGTCCACTGCCTCGTCTACCTGGACGACATAATTATATTCAGCTCTGGAAACGTAAAGGAACACTTAGAAAGAATTCAATCGGTTTTTGACCGTCTACGGCAGACAAACCTTCAGTTAAAACCGAAAAAATGTAAATTTCTCAAGAAAGAAATTTCATATCTTGGTCATATTATTACCGACGCTGGAATAAAACCGGATCCATCAAAAATAGCAGCAATAGAAAATTATCCAGCACCGAAAAATCCCAGGGATATCAAATCCTTCCTAGGATTAGTTGGTTTCTACAGACGATTTATAAAGGATTTTTCAAAATCAGCAAAACCGTTAACAGAACTATTGAAGAAAGAAGTTTCATTCAACTGGACAGAGAAGGAACAGAAGGCATTCGAAGTTTTACGAAGCTCGTTATGTGAAGAGCCGGTACTAAAATATCCTGATCCAAATAAACCTTTCATTTTGGAAACTGACGCTTCCAATGAAGCAATTGGCGTAGTTTTAAGCCAAGAGCATTGTAATCAAGAACATCCAGTGGCGTACGCCAGTAGAAATCTAAACAAAGCTGAGAAAAATTACACTACCACGGAGAAGGAATGTTTGGCAGTTATTTGGGCAGTCAAGCACTACCGTATATATCTGTATGGGCAAAAATTTAAAATAATTACAGACCACCGACCCTTAAGATGGCTACTCCAGTTAAAAGACCCCAGCTCCAGATTGGCTAGATGGGCTTTATTAATTAGCGAGTACGATTTTGAAATACAACACCGACCCGGCAGAAAACACGGAAATGCAGATGCACTCTCTAGGATTCCAATAGGTTTCATATCGGAAAAGAAACAAATACTATGCATACCCGTTGTAGACCGAAATTTAATTAGAACAGAACAAGACTTGGAAAATATACAAGAGAAAATCGATCAAGAGATGTTTTTTAGAGACGATGATGGCATAATTTATAGAAAGTGCGAAGATAATCAAAGAATTGCTCGTATTTACGTTCCAAGTTCACTAAGAACGAAAATCATGGAAGATTTTCACGAACTTCCTGCCCACGGACATCCAGGACAAGAAAAAACGATAAAAAAATATATCTCGACGATTCTTCTGGCCAAAAATGGGCGCCGATATAAAACTTTTTTGTGAAAAATGCCAGTCATGCAACCTAAGGAAAGTATCAAATAACCGACCAGCACCACTTCAGAAGTTTCAACCCGTGAATAAACCATTTGAAAGAGCAGCAATTGATATCGTAGGTCCGCTCCCAACAACCAATAACGGAAATAAATATATCCTAACATATCAGGATTACTTTACTAAGTGGATTGAAGCAATCCCTATGCCAGATCAAAAAGCCGACACTGTTGCTAAAGCCTTCGCTACACAAATTCTCACTCGACACGGAGCTCCGAAACAACTTTTGTCCGACTTAGGAACCAACTTCCTAGCCGAAGTGTTTAAAAAAGTTTGTGAACTTTTTAAAATAAAACGTCTTTTCACCACCGCATACCACCCAGAATGCAATGGTATGATAGAACGCACGCACCGCACCCTGAAGGACATCTTATCACATTTCGTGAGCAAGGATCAAAGAGATTGGGACGAATGGCTACCTTTCGCAACTATGGCATACAGGAATTATGTACATAATTCCACAAAAGAAACTCCCTTCTACCTAGTGCACGGAAGAGACATGGATGCACCCTACAGCGATATATTTACACCAAGACATACCCGATACAATGTAGACCAAGATTATTCCACTGAGTTACTCTTGCGACTTCAACACGCATTTCAAGATGTGGAGAAAAACCTACAAGCAGCAACTGAAAAGCAAATTAATTTCAAAAACAAAAAATCTTCACCCGTCAAATATGATGTAGGAGACATCGTGTTTGTCAAAGATGTCACAATTAAACCCGGCTTGAGTAAGAAATTAGCAAACCGATATAAAGGACCATATAGAATTACCGAGCAAAGAGGACCTGTGACTTTCCTTGTGGAAAATATAAAAACAAAAAAGACAGAAAGAGTCAAGGTCTTTATTTAAGTTAGTTTCGGGAATGATTTTTTGTGTAAAATTGAATTCTTGAATGTTTAAGGGTTCAATGTCTATTGGGGATCTAAAGTTTATTTCTGCTGGTTTAGTGAATGAATTTATTATAGTGGTAATGGCAAAATGATTCTTAACATTTACTATTGCTTTAGGAGTTTCAACGTTTTGTGCAAATTTACGATATTCTAAAAGACCTATACCTTCTTTCATTTTGACAGGTATTTTTACTATTTGCTCTGTTCTTGCTGGAACAATTACTGAATAATTTTGAAAATTGTTATTATTTTGGGGTTGTTTTTGAGTGTCTTCAGTTTCAGAAATAATAGGAATGGAAACATGAGGTGTAATAATTAATTTTGAGTCAAGGTTGACATTAGCTTTCAATTGTTTTAAAAGATCTATGCCAATTAAGCCATCAAAATTATCACTAAATCTGAATAAATAAAATTTATTTGTTTCTTTTACATTGAAAATTTTGAAAATTGGGATTTGTATTACTTCATCATGACATGAAATATTATGTGCAGTTTGAATTTGGAAACTTTCTTTAAAAATTGAATTTTGAAAATATTTGTAAGCTAATTTTGGGTCAATTAAACTTCGGGAACTACCAGTATCGATAAGGAATTTGGCATTTATTTCGGGAATTAGGACATACGGGAGAACGTTGTAAAAAGTTGAATTGGTATACATAGTGAAAACAGTGCAATCTTACCTGAGTTTTTTTTTCGGCCAAGGGGTAAGTTTTTAATTCCAAATTACTACCCATAATAACGATATATATCGTCCATATCATCTCCATAAAAAACCTCATAAATTCTTCACCGTTTTAAAAACAATCTCCCAAACTATTAAACTTAACCTATTTGTACGGCATGTGATATTGTCAACAGTACCAACTCCAAAAAAAATATAATAATTAAATAAACATTAATTAAGCAGCACCATCTATCTGCATACATCCAACAGCTAGTCAACCTGGTGGAGGTCAGGTGCACTCACTGCATTTTGACCCCCCACCAAAATGCCACCTCCACTCGTGTCAAGGGACACTGGAGTAGGAACAAGTAGCTGGGCAACTGCTGTTAAGCGGAGAACGCAGCTGACTACGGAACATGGCATTGTTCTAGAAGTAGCGGACGGAGTACCTTACGACGAGCATATTTATGCAATTGGAGATCTCACAGACCCCCAAAACATTTTACTATGCTCAAAATTACCAAACGGAAAAATATGCATCTACCTTAAAGAAAAAATCATAGCACAACAAATTATAAATAACCATAAAAATAAATAACATTGAAATAAAAATCAAACCCATAACGAACAACAAACGACTAATAATTTACAACGCATGTCCTTTAATACCACATGCAATCATAGAAGACAAATTAAAAGAAATAGGACTCGCACTAAAATCCCCTGTGGACTACAAACGGGCAGGACTAAAAAAATCAGCATTCGGACACATACTTGGCCCTCGTAGATTTGTGTACATTTCTGGCGATGTAGAGCACATTCCAGAATCAGAATATATTTATTATAATAATAAATACCACAAAATCTACATCTCTGATGACTCCGATTTCTGCACTTACTGCAAACAACATGGACATCTTATAGAAATTTGTAAAACAAAACAGCGAGAAGAACAAACAATTGAACAAAGCAACCCAACCGAAAATAACAAAACATTACAACAACAACCTAAAGAGCTGCAAATAAATCCTAACCAGCAACAGAACTCGGAAGAAAAAACGAACTCCCAGGATCAAGAAAAAGAAACACGAAATATAGAAAAGGAAACGGAACAACTAACAACCTGTGGTGTTTGAGTGGTATAAATAATAATTCACACGTCCTTAATACAAGTTTATTGAATACTAACTAACTTACAATTAAAAGAATATACATGTCCATACATAAATGAACCTACATTTTTCATTATGCGTTTTGCTACGCTTGCGCATACACTACATATCTCTCCCTTTAATTTGTATCCCATGAAATTTGTAACCTATCTGGCGGATTTACGTTACGTTTTGGCCGTGCGCCCTCTTCCAAAGTTAGTGCATCTTGATTATCTGAAGTATCACTTAAAATTTTATCTTGATCGGAAGGATCATTATTTACTAACGGATATTCCGAATTGTCTATTTCAGATTCATTATCTTTTGTACACGAATTTTGGATTTGGTCGACGTGTCGTTTAATTAATTTTCCAGATGATTTAACTAAAAAATGTGTAACTCCTAGTTTTCGTATGATAATACCAGGTAACCATCTACAATGATGCGGATCAGAGTAATCCCTTATTATCACATTTTCATTAATTTTAAAATCTACTATTCTTCTTCCCCTAAAATTTTCTACTTGAATTTCTTGTTTTTGATTTACTTTTTCCAACGTTTTTGGTAAAAGTAGATCAAAACGATTTCTTAATTTTTTACCCATTAACAGTTTCGATGGTTCCACCCCAGTTGTCTCATGCGAAATATTACGATATTGAAACAAATATCTTTGTAACTCTAATTCCAAATCTAATTTAGAGTTATTGTAACTAATTTTTAATAAAAACTTTTTGATATTTTTCACACTATTTTCGGCCTGTCCATTTGTTTGTGGGTGATAAGGAGCGCTAGTAATATGTAAAATTCCGTGATTTTTTATAAAAATTTTAAACTCATAAGACGTGAAAGCAGTTCCATTATCAGACACAATTTTATGGGGTATGCCAAACCTAGCAAAACATTCTCTCAATTTCTTTATAGTATTATAGCTATTTGGGTTATTTACTACAAAACACTCTACCCATTTGCTATGTGCATCAACTATAACTAAAAAATTCTTTCCGTTAAACGGACCTAAATAATCAATATGTAATCGACTCCAAGGTTCTTTGGGCCACCCCCAAGGAACCAAAAGTGATTTATTAGGACAGTCCTTAAATTTAATACATTCTTGACATGATTTTGATAATTTTTCGATGTCGGCATTTACAGTTGGCCACCAAACGTATGCTCTTGCAAGTGCTTTCATTTTAATTATACCTAAATGCGCATCGTGCAATTCTGTTAATATTTTATTTTGACATTTTTGTGGTATAATAATTCTATGACCCCACATTAAAATGTCGTTTTCTATAGTCAATTCTATACGTTTGTTAAAATAAGAAAATAATTTATCGTCTGTTTTTATACGTTCAGGCCAACCTTTCAAAACAAAATTTTTAACAATTTTTAAAGTTGGATCATTTTTGGTTTCTTGTTGAATTATTTTCCAATCAAGGCAAGTATCATCTAATACATTATTTAAGTAATTATAATTTTGATCTAATTCTGTTATTTGTGACTGATTTATTGGACATCGTGACAAGAAATCGGCGTAATTTAATTCGGACTTTGTATAAATTATACTAAAATTGAATGCCGATAATTGCAATGCCCATCGCTGCATACGGTTGGCTGCCATCTGCGGTATGCCTTTTTTATCACCGAAAATGGTTATTAATGGCTTATGGTCTGTTACCAATGTAAAATGGCGTCCCATTAAATACTGGTAAAATTTCTTACAAGACCAAACTAGAGCTAGCGCCTCTTTTTCAATTTGCGAATAATGTGATTCGCTTTTAGATAAAGTTCGGGATGCGAACGCTATCGGTTTTTCATTTCCATTTTCAAAAGTGTGTACAATTACCGCCCCTAATCCTTTTTCGGATGCATCAGCAATTAATTTAACTGGTAATTTGGCGTCGTAGTGTACTACTACAGAAGACGCACTTAATTGTTTTTTAATTTCTATAAAAGCCCTTTCACACTGAGCAGACCATACCCATTTTACATTATTTTTTAATAATTGGTTCAAAAAATATAATTTTTCTGATGATTTAGGTATAAATTTACAATAGTAATTGACCATACCTAAAAACGATTTTAATTCTTTAACATTTTGTGGTCTAGGACTATTTTTTATAGCTACAATCTTGTCAGGATCAGTGTGCAAGCCAATCTTATCTATCACGTGACCTAAATATTTTATTGAAGGTTTGAAAAATGAACATTTATTTAATTTTACGGTTAAACCACAATCTTTTAATCGATTGAAAACAATTTCTAATCTTTTATAATGATCTTGTTCTGTACTGGCAGTGACCAAAATATCATCTAAAAAGCACACGACTCCATCTAAATCTTGTAATATTGTTTCCATAATTTTTTGGAAATGCGATGGTGCGGTAGAAATACCAAAAGGTAATCTATTGTATTTAAATAGGCCCTTATGGGTCGAAATAGTGGTTAGATCGCGAGAATTTTCATTTAATAACACTTGTTGATAAGCGTTTGTAAGATCAATTTTACTAAAACTGGTACCCCCTTGTAATTTATTAAATAAATCATCTATACGTGGCAAGGGATGTTTACAAGTTTCTAAATAAGGATTTAACGTGATTTTGTAGTCACCGCATATGCGTACAGAACCGTCTGATTTAAGAATAGGAACAATAGGTGTCCCCCACTCTGAATATTCCACAGGTGATAATATATTTAATTTTAATAGTCTATTTATTTCCGCTTCTACCTTATCCTTTATTGCAAAAGGTAACGCTCTCGGTTTAAAATATTTAGGTACCGTATTAGATTTTATATTTAAGGTTATTTTACTCTTTGTAAATGTTCCCATTTCATCAGAAAATAACGAAGAATATTTATTACAAATATTATCAATAATATCATTATTGTTAAATTTAGTTGAATAAAAATTTTGAATGTCCAAATTTAATATTTTTATCCAAGTTCTACCTAACAGTGGCGTGCTACCGTTAGGTACTACATATGCTTCTAACTCATATACAGTATTATTATATTTAACATTTAATTTAACTATACCTAATGGTTCAATTTTCTTTCCAACATAATCTTTAAATGACGTGTTACATTTAATAATTTCAATATTTTTTAATTTATTTTTCCACACACTTTCGGGGATTGCAGATACCGAAGCACCTGTATCTATTTCAAAATCAATTGGAATATTTTGTACAATTAATGTGATTTTAAAAGGGTCATCATCATTGACATAATTTAATTTAAATAATGATTCATCTGATTCTTGAATGAAATATTGTTTAGCATTAGATTTATTATTTTTATTTTTGCAAACAGGGGCAATGTGACCTTTATTATGACAGATATGACAGGCATAGTTACGAAAATAACAATTGGTTGCTGCATGTACTCTCCGTCCGCACACTGAACACGGAACGTCCGTCCCGCGCCCCTCTCGTCTTTGGCTGCTAGTGCTGGTGCTGGCCGCTCGGCCCGAGCGCTGCCGCTGCTGCTGGTGCTGCTGGTGCTGCTGGTGCTGCTGGCGCTGGTACCGACTGGTCAGCTTGTGCATGTCGACCTCTGGCTCGACCTTCACCCGTGCCGTCTCTGGTGTCGATGATTTAAACTGGCGCGCCAACTCTTTACTTTGGCCAATTTGAACAGCCTTTTTTATATTTAAATTTCGGGCATCTTCTTCAAATAGTCTGTCACGGATTACACCTTTGCCCATTCCGATCACAAACATATCGCGCACTACCGTTTCCAATTCTTCCCGGAAACCACACTTTGTTGCTAAGCCTCTTACTCGTGCTAGCCAATCTATAACTGTCTCTTCCGGAAAACGTTTAGCGTTGTAAAACTCATAACGTGCCGTAAAATAAGAGTGTATAATGCCGAGCTGTGAATCGAAGTATGTCACTAACTCTTTATACGATTTATTTTCGGGATTATCCGGTGAACACATGTCTCTCATTAATTTATATGTATCTTCACTAAATTGATGCAAACGATCGCGATAAATTGTCCAATCGGAAGTTTTAAAATTAAATTCTTTAAGAGTCCCAAGCCAAGGTCGTGAATTTACCGGTTCCATTTTGTTTTTTTAATATTTTGTATTATCTGGTTTATTTATTTAAGTTTTCACTTATTTTATTTATTTCACTTCAAATTTAATTTGATATTTAATTTATTATTAATTTAATAAGCACTTTTTAATCCAAAAAAATCCTCGTCGCCAGTGTGGTGTTTGAGTGGTATAAATAATAATTCACACGTCCTTAATACAAGTTTATTGAATACTAACTAACTTACAATTAAAAGAATATACATGTCCATACATAAATGAACCTACATTTTTCATTATGCGTTTTGCTACGCTTGCGCATACACTACACAACCAAACCTGCAAGTCAAGATATAAACCCACAGGAACCTTCATTGCAACAATCGAAACAGACGAACAAAGCAAATAATCCAAAACAAAATCAACCACCTTCACAACAAATTCCAACATCGCCACAACCAGAAAAACCACAAACTGAACAACAAAAACAAATGGAAGACACAGCACAGCTAAATAAGAAATCCACACAGAAAAGAACTCTCAGCAACGCCGAAAGCACCGAATCCCTGGAAGAAACATCCACGCAACCGCAACCTAGCGTACAACGAGACAACGAGACGTTCACAATCTAAAAAGCTCCAAAAAACCGCAAGACAAGATCAAGATCTACAAGCCCAGGAACTCCCACTGAAGAATGGCTAAATCCACTGAAAGAAATCATCGAAGGTGAGAACTCCAAAATGTCAACATATCAATTCCAAAACTTTATTGAACTTGCGCAAAATAACAACGACCCCTTAGGACTTGCAGCACAATATGTAGAAAATCCGGAAGACCTGGCTAATATAATGGAAGAATTGCGCTCTACTACACAGAATAGATCAGCAAAAAACCGACTTACAAGAACCCTAAATAAACTGCAACAACAAATCACCGACAAAAACAAAAAATCTGCTAAAAAATAATATGGATAACATCATGCAATGGAATTGTAACGGCCTATTTTCACACCTTCCAGAACTCCAGCTAATAATAACCGAACATCAACCAAATTACCTATGCTTTCAAGAAACCAACCTAACACCAAACAAAGACGCATCAATTAAAAACTACACCATATACAGAAACGACAGAACTACTAGACAAAAAGCAAGCGGCGGAGTAGCAATCCTAGTAAAAGACACGAACCACGCAGAGCCCTTCCAAATTCACAGCAACCTAGAGATAATAGCAATAAAAACCTTTATTCCCGAAGAAATAGTAATCTGCTGCATATATTTTCCTCCTGATCATCAACTAACAGAAGCCGAACTCAGTAACATTTACTCACAGCTACCTAATATGTGCCATACCTAATATGTGGTGATTTTAACGCACATAACATCTCCTGGGGCTCAGAAAACACGAACAACAAAGGAAAAATAACAGAAAAAACGTTTGAAAATGATGTCCTGCTAAACAATGGAAGCCCAACACACTTCTGTCAAAGAACCGGTAAATTCTCGATCATAGACCTCACCTTTTGCCATGCCCGAATAGGACCAAAATTTATGTGGGAAACCCTTCCACACCTTCATGACAGCGATCACTTTCCTATCAAAATTGAATATCAATCTGACTTGAATAACTCAACTACCAGCCAAATCATAAAACCAAGATGGAAACTGCAAGACACAGACTGGAGCAAATACACAGAAACCGTAAAAACTGAAACAAAACAAGTAAGAATCAGCACAGAAGATACTGCAAACACCCTAATAGAAAAAATCACATCATTAATCATCACTGCAGCAGAAGCGACAGTTGGATACAAAAAAACGTGCAAATACAAGAGATCAGTACCATGGTGGAATGACGACTGCTCCCAAGCTATAAAAACTGCAAAAAAAGCTCTAAACAAATACAAAAAACAAAATAACTTAGAAAATCTAATTGAGCTCAAAAGAACAAAAGCCAGAGCACGCAGGACCTTAAAAGAAACAAAAAAACAATCATGGGAAAATTACGTTAATACTCTGACAAAAGACACGCCTATTTCCAAAGTCTGGGCAAAAATACGAAAAATTAACTCAAGCAAACACTAGTCTAAAATATCAATTCTCAGAGACGGAAACGAAATTATCACCACACCGGAAGCCATAGCAAACAAACTAGCAGACACCTTTTATGATCAATCAAGCAACAACAATTACAATAGAGAATTCCTCCAAAGAAAAACTGCAATAGAACAAACCCCACTCCAAATCGGAAACACTGACTCAGACATAAATAAACCTATAAACACATGGGAGATAAATTTAGCATTACAAGAACTAAAAAACAATAAAAGCCCTGGTCCGGATAACATCCCTTTTGAATTCTGGAAACATTTACCCGAAGAAACAATCCACCTCAACTGCAAAATTTTCAACCACATATGGCTAAAGAACCAGTTCCCAGACGCATGGCAAGAAATAGAAATAGTACCAATACCGAAACCAAACAAGGACAAAACTAACCCAAAGAACTACAGGCCCGTCGCCTTATCAAACACACTCAGTAAACTCTTCGAAAAAATCATTAACAAAAGACTGATATGGCACCTAGAAAGTAACAACTCTCTCAATAAATATCAAGCAGGTTTCAGAAGCGGAAGATCTACCACTGACCATATCATGAACCTAACTAACGAAATCCAAGACACTCTACAGAAAAAACAACACCTATGTGCAATATTTTTTGACATAAACAGTGCATTCCCCACCGCATGGAAACGACTGATACTTGAGGATCTGCAAAAATATGGACTCGATGGCCACATAATGAAATTCATCCAAAACTTTTTGGAAAATAAAAAATTCAAAGTACGCACGAACAATATACTATCTGAACAAAAAAACCAAGAAAACGGGATACCGCAAGGATCAGTCATCAGTGCAACACTTTTCCTCATATGTATGAACCAAATCGACCACAATATACGCCCACCTGTCAAAATCTTACTTTATGCCGACGACCTAGTCATATATTGTAAAGGCAAAAACATAAGTAACACAAAACACTTACTGCAAGACGCCATAACAGCCCTACAAGAATGGACCAAGCTAACCGGATTTCAATTCTCAACAGAAAAAACGATAGGCATAAATTTCAGCAAACAAAACAACCCCACCAATCCTTCTCTTCTCTTAAATAATAAAACAATTAACTTCGGCAACTAGGAGCAACTATAGACAGTAAACTGACATGGAAGTACCACATCAAAAAACTCAAAACAGATTGTATGAAAAGACTTAACCTATTAAAAGCAGTGGTGCACTACACCTGGGGATCAGACAAACACACCATTTTAAAAATGTACAGAACGCTCATTCGCTCCAAAATAGACTATAGCTGCATAGCCTACGCAACAGCGAAGAACAGCTTTCTCAAAATTCTGGATCCAATTCACAACCAAGCTCTCAGAATTGCTACCGGAGCCTTTCGAACCAGCCCTATACCTAGCATACTCAACGAAGCTGGAGAACCTTCCCTAGAAGAAAGAAGAGAAAAACTATTGCTGTCCTACATAGCATCACTTGCAAGCAAACCGCACAACCCCACATACGGACACATCTTCGAGACTAACACCAACGAACACATTAAAATAAAAAATAATACTCCCATACAAAAAAACATCAACGATATCCTCAACAAACTTAACTTCCAAATCCCGCTAATCCAAACTCAAACATATCACAAAACCCCCCCTTGGCTTATCAACAATCAAGAAACAGATCTACAGCTCAACAATTTTAAGAAATCAACCACACCAGTCCAACTTTATCAAGATACATTTCAAGAAATCAAACACAAATATCACGACTACCAATTTCACTACACTGATGCGTCAAAAACACAAGAAACTTGCAAAATAGCAATAGTCTCAAATACAACTCACACCTACCAACTACCCACCACAACAAACATCCATCAAGCTGAAGCAGAAGCCATCCACAAATGTCTTGAACTTGCAAGTAACACAGAAGCTATAGCTATATGCACAGACTCCATAAGTAGTCTAATTGCAGTTCCAAACAACTACAGTAAAGACCACTCGATTCAAAAAATACAAGAAAAAGCTCATTTAATGAAGACAGCTCAAAACAAACGCGTCCTCTTCGTTTGGGTCCCGGGACATGTCGGAATACAAGGGAACGAGCAAGCCAACGCAGCAGCCAGAGAAAGCAACACGCCAGCAGAGAACACCATCAACACTCTCCCCACTGTAACATACATACGACAAACCTTAAATAAACACTACTACCAAACTAGACTCACAACATGGCTAACAACAACAGACAATAAACTTAGACGAATCAAACCCGACATTAAAGAATGGTATTCTGGAAACAATAGACGAGAATAAGTTATTATGACAAGACTACGAATCGGACATACTAAACTGACACACGGATACTTAATGGCCAGACTCGACAAAAGCTACTGCGAGAAATGTAATGCACTTATAACAGTTGAACATTTTCTAATAGAATGCCAACTGTTCCAACTACAACGCACCAAACACAATTTACCACCAGACTTAACACAATCACTTCAACCAAACATGACAAAAAATATCATCGCATTTCTTAACGAGACAACACTGACAAACCATATATAACCTGTAAAACACCATAACAAATGTATATGTATATAACAAATGTATATAACACTGTATAACTCCATACCTGTAATTACATAGACACTAATGGCCTAGAAGTCGAAGTGTCTCTAAATAAATAAATAAAAAAAAAAAAAGGACATACGGTAGGTTGGAATTGACAAGGTTTATGTTTATTATGTCAGGTGGTTTGAGCCAATGTCCTTTAGAAAATTTACATTCGTGTTGTCATATGATTCATTGAAAGGTCGGTCATTGTCGTTTGTTAAACAATTTTGATAGTCAGCATTTTCGTAATTGTCAGAACAATTTTGCTGAATCGAGTCTAACGTGTATTCGCTTTCGTTGTAACTTGCAATTTGAGAACTTGTGTCATAAGAGTTTAAATTACATGCATTCGTTTCAAAATCATTACTAGAAATTTCAAAATTATTATAATTTAAATTTGACGGTTCTATTTCTTGTGCAAATAAATGATTTTGAGCGAAGGGTTTTTGGGGTTGGTATTTTGAAAAACCGGATGATATATCCATGGGTTCTGATCTGTATTGATTTTGTCTAGGATTAAATTGATTTCGAATTTGATTGGATCTTTGAGATGATGCATTTACAGGTTGCCATTGCATGCGGGAGATTTGTGTGGGAGTTTTTTGTTGGAAATTTTGATAGTTTGGTCTATATGAATTTTGGAAAGGAGTTTGTTGGTTAAGGTGCATTGGATTTCTATGTAAAGTGGGAGAGAATCTGTTATGTGTTTGATAGACTGGATTTGGTTTTCTAAGCGGTTGGCTAGAATTTTGCGGAATTGTTCTATGCATTTGCGGGGCTGTTAAATTAATGGGGGTTACTCTGTTATTTGGCTTATAGAGTATTTGAGGATTACTTAGATTATTTGATCTATTTTGACTATAAAGGAAAATTTCTTCCTCTATTACTAATGACATTGCTTTTTCTAGACTGTCAGGGTTTCGTAGCCTAATATTATTTTGTAGATGCCCAGGAAGGCCTCTGATAAAGGTTTTTAACGCTAATTCATCATAATTTTTAATGTGAATAGTTCTCTCTTCGGGTGTCATACTAGTAGAATTTAATTTTGATAGGATTAAACTCCTGGCGTCTTGGCATCTCATGCCGAAGGCGTAAGGGGTTTCATTCTTACTAGGACGTAAAATAATTAAGTCTTGTACTAAACAATCTATGTTTCTCTGATCTCCGAATGTCTGTATCAAAGCATTTTTAATTTCTACCCAATCGGTTAATTCTAGTCTCGAACCTATAAGGGTTAGGGCTCTGCCTGTTAGTTTACCGATTATTGCGCGTAGAATATATGTGTTTAACGTATTACTACTATTATCTGCAAAATGAGCTATTACGCTTTCGCAGTTGTTAATAAAAATTCCTAAAACATTAGGGTTTCCATCAAAATTTGGAATGGTATCTACATATAATTTTAAAAGTTGATAATTAACTTGTGGTTGTGCTTGGTGTAAAGGGTTAGTAACTTGAATTGTTGGATTTTGAATTGGAGTGGTCATATTTAACGCGGTAGCTGCGAATTGATCAATTAAGTTATCAATTTCGTTATTGGACATATGAGTTTATACTTTTTAGGTAAAAATAGATATAGGATAAAAATAAATATAGGGTTTTGGATATAATTAACGAGCAAAAATATATGTTAAATCAAAACTTACAGTGCTAATATGAAGGCGATCTTCATTGCTGGACTTGGACGATTTTTGTTCTGTTGCCTAGGACCTTTTATCGGACTTCTTTTCTTCTTTCTTGTTTCTTGGTTCTTGCCTCTGAATCGTTGATACGAACCGGATACTTAAGCGATTTTGTCTTATATAACCGTGAGACAATATCCTACCGACTGCGCCAGTTAAAATTTAAAAAGAAGTTGTTGTTAAAAATTACTTTATTAACACACAATGGTTTGACAAAAGATGATTACAATATTGAAATGTTCTCTATATATATGATTTTCAGTTTTACAATGTAAGCTTATTTTATATTTCACAAGAATTACAAATAATAAAGTCATCAATAAATTATTGTAGATTCAGCGGTTTGGAATATATAACTTGCGGGAGATTGCAAAAGAATGCGGTGTTTCACAATGGAAAGCCTGGAAGGTTTTAAAAAAACATGGGTTTAAGCCTTATAAACCGCATCTAAGCCAATTTATCCACGCAAATGATAAAGATCGCCGACTGAACTTTTGTAATTGGTTTTTGGGTATGTGGGAAAATGATAATCGCTTCCATTATAAAATAATGTTTTCGGACGAATCCAATTTTACCAGAAATGGTTTATTCAATAGGAATAATGTAAGACGTTGGTCGACGGAAAATACCAGGGAATTAAGATCTTCCAGATTCCAACACAGGTTTGGTTTCAATACTTGGCTGGGAATTCTAGGGACAAAAATTGTAGGCCCAATTATTTACCATGGCAGCCTTAGAGCTAACAGGTATTTAAATTTTTTACAAAATGAAGTGGAGGATTTGTTGGATGATTTACCACTTGCTGATAGGATAGGAATGTGGTTCCAACAAGATGGAGCACCAGCTCATAACGCTAGAAACGTGTGTGCCTATTTAAATGGCTAATACCCAGATAAATGGATTGGAACACATTCACTTAATCCCTGGCCTGCACGATCGCCGGATCTCACGCCATTGGATTTTTTCGTTTGGGGGTATTTAAAAGATAGAGTGTTCGGCCAACACCAACGACGATAGAAGATTTAGAAGAAAGGGTTAGAAGTGCAATCTGGGATATCCAAGAGTGTACTCTTATAAGGGCGATGGAAGAGTTTTTATTAAGAATGAGAAAATGTGTGGATAATAATGGTGGTTTGATCGAACATTTGTATTTTTTTTTTTTTTGTAGAATAATTGTAAAAAGTAATAGTTTTTTTTTCTCTAAATAGTCAAATAGTTTATTTTAGAGATATTTTGTTTCTTTTTTTATTGTTTTCAAAGCTTGCTACGTTCAACTTGGTAAATAAATGGTCGGCATTTTGAAATGGTTAACATAAAAATATGACTTTTTGGTGTCATTGTAAAGCTAATTTAATTGTACTTTTAGGAAAAAAATATAAAATTATCGATTCCCTATGCTAGATCAAAAGTTGACATCATTTCCGGTGAAACCGGAAGTGCCTCTGAATTCTTATAGTAACCTTTTAGATGGGCCTTTTTGTCTAGTTTAACTTTTGTTCTGAAGATTTTTTGTATCTTTACAAATAAAGGAGATTTTCGGGGTGCCCCGTTTCAAACAAACACCCTGTATATATATATATATATATATATATATATACGATTTACATTGTAAATAAATGATAAAAATATTATATAAAACACTTTTGGGGATTTCAACACTGGTTATTTAATTTGGTAGCACAAACATTACCGTTTGAGTTATTCTGATATTAATAGTTCTGGAACAGCAGGTGATTTAAAACGCAACAAAAACAATGAATATAGTATTATTTACAGTTAGTGTAACAACTACTCCCTAAACATACATAAAAAAGTTCATTACTATTAAGTAATATGGACACTTTTGCACAAGAAAAACCTAGTTTCCAATGTTAAATGCCCAAGGTCCAAAACCCATGTTACACCCAGTATATAACATTGTTAATATCGTAAAAACGATCTATCACATTGTTATTTTATAAATATCGAATTTCATTAATTTGCAAGAAAGGTTACAATATGTAAAATGTTTCAAAATTTAATAAATTTCTTGCATTTGAATACATTCCGTATTCATTTGTTTACGTTTAGTAGGATGTATACAGGGTGTTTGTTTGAAACGCCGCACCTCGAATAACTCCTTTATTTTAAGAGATACAAAAAATTCTAAGTTAAACTAGGTAAAAGGGCCCACTTAAAGACTATAATAAGAATTCTGCATCACTTCCGGTTTCAGCGGAAATTGTTTCAACTTTTTATCTAGCATAGTTCTAATTTTCGTAAAACTGTTTCACCAGAAGAACATCTTAGTATTACTTTAAGGTAAACTATACAATAGTTGCAATTGTTATATAACACTTGTTCATAAAAAAATACTCGCAGCGGTCCAAGGAAATTTAAGGTATGCCGGATTTTAAAGAGAATAATTACATATACATACTGTCACGGGGGGGACCCTCGGAGACGATCCGCAGGTACACCCGCAGGAGGACGAGGTAGTGGTGGTGCAAAACCGCCTCGGTGATGTCCTCACTCGTGCGCACTTTACCCTAGCTAGCTCAGTCGTGGATTGCGGCACATAGGCGGGCGCGCGCGGTGAAGACGCCGCGGTCAGAGGGGTATACGCTCGCGAAGACTGAGCGGCAGGTCTATGATCTTGTTGCGACTCGTCGAGGATGGTGACGAGGTCGAGTAAGTCATCGAACGAGGACAGAGTGCGTTGAGCGAGCGCGAACCTGAAGTCCGGTCGCATGAGACTTATTGTCGCTGACAACAATTCAGCCTCTGTGGACGCGCAGCGATGTGCTAACGTCATTTTCCTCGCAACAAAATCCCTGCCTGGTTCACGTGGGCCCTGAGGATCCGTCAACATGGTAATGTTGAGGCGGGCCTTAGCATCGGGGCCGTTGAAACGGTCTAAGAAACGTTTCCAGAACGTTTCCCACTCCATGGAGATGTTGGCGAGAGGCTCATACCAGCGTCTCGCCTCCCCAGTGAGATTGTCCGCAACATCCTCAAGAAAGTCCTCCTTCACGGTACCTGCGTCGCGAAAATATTTTTCAATTTTCGCGAGAAAACACGCAGGATCCTCATGCAACTTCCCTGAAAATTTCGGAGCTTTTAAAGATACAGATGGGCGCCAACATGACCGAATCGTGGTCGGGGGCATTATTAGTTGAAGAAGTGTTGACGGAGAGACGCTCGGCGTCTTCCATCCTAGAGAGACGCTTGGTTTGACGCTTAGTCGGCATACTGAGTGGAAAATTATATCCAAGCGTCGAACTTGGATCGTGGGCAGCCTTGACAAAGGCTAGCGAGCCCCACGTGCGGGACGCCAAAATGTCACGGGGGGGGACCCTCGGAGACGATCCGCAGGTACACCCGCAGGAGGACGAGGCAGTGGTGGTGCAAAACCGCCTCGGTGATGTCCTCACTCGTGCGCACTTTACCCTAGCTAGCTCAGTCGCAGGGTTCCGTCAATGCCGCTCGGTGTGAAGCACCGGTCAAGACTCAAGCGCTCTGAAAAAAGTAAGGGTGACAAAAGGTATTCGTTGAAAAACAATACAGAGTAAAGTTTAAAGATATTTATTGAAAAGAGCATTTAAAAGATTGAAACGATTGAATGCGTTGCTTCGTGGGCGTCGATGTTGGTGCGGCCTGTAAGGCGGCTGATGAAAATGTGAGGTCGAACGGGGTCGACGGCGTGAGCCGGTATATTGTCCGACAAAATGTAGGCGGTGTCCTGGGCGGCGAGAATATCGACGGCGGCCGGACGGTGTTCTTCGGCGGCGGGTATTGGTTTGTGGTTATACGGTCCCACGGAATCCTGACCAGAAGCCGTGGAATTGAAGGTGCGGGATGTTTTGATATTTCGGGCGTCGCGACGGCAGGCGTCGCTTTGTATGGACGGCGGGCGTCGCTGTGGTTGGACGGCAGGCGTCGATGTGGATGGACGGCGAGCGTCGTTGTGGTAGGCGTCTTGTTAGTAAGCGTTGGGACGGCGGGCGTCGGAGTGATAAGCGCCGGCTTTGTGAATGTGAAAAGCCGAGCTCTGGGATCCGCACGCTGGTGGAGATACTCCTGTATCTCTTTGCTAACAGATGCGTACGGCTTGGCAACGTCTATTACACGCAGGCGTCGTAGGAAGGCGCATCGCGCTATGTATCGGCGGTGGGCGGCCTTGCCTCGATGACGGGGTGGAGCCAGCGTGGGTGACGGTGGTAGGCGTCGTTGATGAAGGACGGCAGGCGTCGTGGCGCTGAGCGTCGGTCGTCTGTGAGCGTCGCGACGGCGGGCGTCGAATATCGTGGAAGTGGGAACAGAATCAGGTGGTGAAAATAATTCTAAGTCGTGAAGCGAAAAAAATGATTATAAGTTAAAATAAACAAAAATGTAAAAATGATTCTAAGTTTTAAAAACACTGAACTTGCACTTAGTCTCTGCATATAGCGAGAACTCGGAGACTTGACGTATTTCGGCAGATAGCCTGAGGCAGATATAGCCTTTGTTTCCGGCAGATAGCCAGGCGACGATGAGCGACTGTGGGCGACTGAAGATTCATTGCAAATGTCTCTTCTTTTAAACGGAATTTTTAGGTCAAACTAGGAAAGGGAAACGGCAAGTAGTGGGATGATGGACTAGGGTAGTGGCAGCGAAATGCGCAGATTGTTTTGTGCGCAATCCGCGAGCTAACACGCGGAATACGCGGAAAAAAGGTGATTTATGGGTCTCAAACGATGGCGCGGATCATTCTGAAACCAACGGTATGCGATAGTGTGGGGTGTGAAGCACCCAACACGAGAAATCGCCTGCAACAATCCCTCCTCCATGATTCGCGCGCATCGTTGAGAACCATAATCGCAGACAAAATATGAAAACAAATATATACTTAAAATTACGCGTACTACGCAGAGTACTGAAAACATGAAGAAAAATGAAAAGACGAGAAAAGAATACATGAAATTGAGTGTAAACTAGACAGGTTAAAAAAAATGTTTTTAAAAATGCACTTAAAGTGTCGTAGGACAAATATTGTCCACACTGCACAAAACGTTTTGCAGTGTTTTGTTCACTACACTCACTGGGGGTAGCACTGTTGTGTCTATGGGGTGAGCGTGATGAGGGGGTTAGACACTGGTGGAAGGTCCTGGTGTTGGTGACGGGGCATCCAGCTCGTCGTCGGGAGGGGGTCTTCTTCCATGGTGTCTAACGGAGAGCGTGGTTCGTCTTCGGGCAAGACGAGCTTCACGTCGTAAGCCGGAACACGGACGGGTGTTCCGTCCTTATCGACGGTGTAGACGCGTCCGGAGTGCAGCTCTCTGATGGTGTATGGCCCCAGCCATCTCGGGTGGAAGCCGGCATGGAACTGCCGCTTGGCATCGGATTGCGGATGTGAACGGATCATCACTTTTCCGCCGATGTCGTGTGGTTCTGGGGCTTCGCCCCCGGCATAACGGGTTTGATACCGGAGCGTGTGTTGGCGGATGTCTTCCAGACGTTCCGCGCGATTCTCCTGGAAGTCCGGAGGTTAGTCAGGCCGCTGCAGGCTACGATCCCCTGGCAGTGGAAGCTCATATCCTAGCAGAGCCTGACTCGGTGAGCAGCCGGTTGCTGATTTACATCGCGTTCTGAGATCGCGCAGTACGGCGGGGAGATGTAATGCCCACTTGGTGTGTGGCTGTCCCTGCATCCGCACTCGGAGTCCCTTCTTGATTTCTTGGTTACGTCTCTCGACCGGGTTCGCTCGTGGATGATATATCCCGGTGAAGTGGGCTTCTGCGCCCCACTTGCGACAAGCTCTCTCCCAGCGGTAGCTTTTAAACTGCGGGCCGTTGTCGGATAGTACCACCTTAGGATAGCCGAACCGGTCGAAGACGTTTTCCTCGAGAAGTTTGATGATGATGTGGGCGCGAGGCTCGCCGGTTGGAAACGCCTCTACCCATTTTGTGAATGTGTCCGTGGCCACGAGTATGTAAGACCTTCCCGATGCGGTCTTAGGATAAGGATCCATTAAGTCAACGGAAACTGTGTGCCACGGAGCGATTGGTGCTCGCGGTGTGAGCTGTGCTGCAGGCCTTGCAGCGCCTGGCTTGTGAGCTGCGCACGTTAGGCAGCGTTGAACGTAGCGTCGTACGTTATTTTTAATATCTGGCCATAGGTATCGTTGCGCTATGGCGCGGTATGTTTCTTCGCGGCCCGGATGGCCGGCATTGTCGTGGTGTGCATCCAGCACCTTCCTTCGCATGTCGAACGGCACGTATAGCGGGTGTTGCTGTCCCGGTGGAGCGATAAACCAAAGAAGGCCGTCCCTCTCTATAAGAGCTTCGTGGTAGGCCGCGTTCTCCTGGTTTCACGGTTCGCGAAGCTTCTCCAGGCATTCGCGTGTCCGGTCATCCTGACCCTGACACTCCTGGATCTGATCGGGGAGAGGTATCTCGCCGAACAGCGCATTGATGTGCCCGCGCTCGGGCGGCAACAAGCGTTCCGTTTCCTCGTCGGGTATTTTTCCGTTGTCTGGTTGTCTCGACAGTGCGTCTGCGAGTTCGTTCTCTCGTCCTGGGCAGTGTTGGAGTGTGAAGTCAAACTCTTGCAGTATGAGAGACCACCGCAATAGTTTGGCTTTGTCCTCCTTGAAGCGATGAAGCCATGTCAGCGCCGTGGAGTCAGTGATGACCGTGAAGTGCCTTCCTTCCAGGAGAGGCCAGTATCTTTTTACTGCCCAGACGAGCGCTAGACACTCTTGTTCGTTTATATGGTAGCGTCTTTCAGTGTCTGTGAGACGGACACTACCATAGCTGATGATGCTGCGCTTCTCGCCGTCTTGTTGAAATAGTACGGCGCCTAAGCCGTGTCCACTCACGTCTGTTTGGAGTGTATATGGTAAGTCCGCTGAGGGTCTGTGCAACTGAAGCGGCTTCTAGAATGCGGCCTTGATGTTCTTGAGCGCGGTCTCGGCTTCAAGTGTCCACTTGAAGACCTTCGTTGTTGAAAGAAGTGCGGTGAGCGGCGCGCTGATGCTCGCGAAACCTTCTATATAGTCCCGCACCCAATTACACAGCCCTAAGAACTGTCGTAGCTCCTTGCGTGTTTTAGGCGTCTTAGCCTCTGTCACTTGAGTTAGATGTTTCTCAAGCGGTTGCGTGGCATCTTCGGAGATGGTGTGTCCGAGATACGTTATCCGGCTCTTTCCGAACTCGCACTTCTCTGGTGCGAGGCGTAGCCCGTGTTGTTGTAGGCGCTCAAATACCATCGCCAAGTGTCGCACGTGCTCTTCGTGCGTTTTTGAGAACACGATTATGTCGTCCAGGTACACTTTCGTGAATTTGTGCAGACTTCCTGCCAGCACTTCCTGCGACATAAGGCGTTGAAACGTAGAGGGGCTATTACGGAGACCAAATGGCATGACATTGAACTCATAATGCCCTCCGTCCGGTGTTGAGAAGGCGGTAGCCGCCTTGGAGCCTGAGTGCATCGGAATCTGCCAGTATCCCGACTTCAGGTCTAATGAAGAGAACACGCGCGCCTCCCCGAGGTCGCGCAGTGTGTCTTGTATGATAGGCATCGGCGACGGTTCGCTGACGGTTGCTTCGTTCAGCTTCCGATAATCAATACAGAAGCGCGGCGATCCATCCTTCTTCTGTACGATGACGACCGGGCTTGAGTATGGAGACGTGGACGGGGATATAATGCCCGTCTCGAGCATCTCTTCTACCTGTTCTTGAATGACTTGACGCTTGGCGTCGCTGACTCGATACGGCGGTGTGCGGATGGGGTTGGCGTGTAATGTCTACGGCTGTCGGTCACTTCAGGGAATTTTTGAAAAATGTTGTGGAACTGTTCTGTAAGTTCCTGCGGGAAGCCGTGATCGAGGTCATCTGAGTTGAGCGGTAGTGGTTTATCCGCGTCGGTATACTGGTCTGCGGCTAGCCAAAACGCGGTGTGTCGCTGGCCGGTGCCGAAGTGATTACAGCGGCGAGCGATGTCCATGGGTAACCCAGGATGCTGTCCACTCGTAGGTTTTCGCACACGAGGAAGGTTCCGTGGGTTGTGAGACCATCTATTTCCACTGGTACAGTTTCCTCTCCAGAGGTCTTCATACTGTGTCCATCCGCGGCCAGTGGTATAGAATGCTGAGTCGGTCCGTGCGTGCTAGCGATGCTAGAACGTATGCAGTTATACGCGGCTGCTGTATCTAGCAGTGCGTGTGTTTCGCGTCCGTTAATTTTCGCATGAATTAACGGAAGCGTTGCGCCTGTTATGGCATGAAGGGCTAGTCCGTCCACTATGCCCTCTATGCGTTTTTTGGCGGTTGTTGTTTCGATGTTGATGGTTGTGGACCGCTGTCGCCGGCGGGCGAGACAGGAGCTCGTGGAGAGGTATTCCGTTTAGGAAGTAAGCAGTCGGCTTGCCAGTGATCGCCCTGACAAAAACGACAAGGGTACGGCGGTTTTGCCGACCCCGAAGCGGGATAGTTTGGTCTAGCCTGAGAAGGCGGAGAATAGGTTTGAGAGCGCACAGGCGGTAGCGCATAAGGATAGGATTGTGCGCGCGAGGGCGCAGGAGCTTGCGGTGGTGCGCGCGAGATATGCGGCACGTAAGGTCTAGATGGTGCGCGCGTGGATTGCGGCACATAGGCGGGCGCGCGCGGTGAAGACGCCGCGGTCGGAGGGGTATACGCTCGCGAAGACTGAGCGGCAGGTCTATGATCTTGTTGCGACTCGTCGAGGATGGTGACGAGGTCGAGTAAGTCATCGAACGAGGACAGAGTGCGTTGAGCGAGCGCGAACCTGAAGTCCGGTCGCATGAGACTTATTGTCGCTGACAACAATTCAGCCTCTGTGGACGCGCAGCGATGTGCTAACGTCATTTTCCTCGCAACAAAATCCCTGCCTGGTTCACGTGGGCCCTGAGGATCCGTCAACATGGTAATGTTGAGGCGGGCCTTAGCATCGGGGCCGTTGAAACGGTCTAAGAAACGTTTCCAGAACGTTTCCCACTCCATGGAGATGTTGGCGAGAGGCTCATACCAGCGTCTCGCCTCCCCAGTGAGATTGTCCGCAACATCCTCAAGAAAGTCCTCCTTCACGGTACCTGCGTCGCGAAAATATTTTTCAATTTTCGCGAGAAAACGCGCAGGATCCTCATGCAACTTCCCTGAAAATTTCGGAGCTTTTAAAGATACAGATGGGCGCCAACATGACCGAATCGTGGTCGGGGGCATTATTAGTTGAAGAAGTGTGGACGGAGAGACGCTCGGCGTCTTCCATCCTAGAGAGACGCTTGGTTTGACGCTTAGTCGGCATAGTGAGTGGAAAATTATATCCAAGCGTCGAACTTGGATCGTGGGCAGCCTTGACAAAGGCTAGCGAGCCCCACGTGCGGGACGCCAAAATGTCACGGGGGGGGACCCTCGGAGACGATCCGCAGGTACACCCGCAGGAGGACGAGGCAGTGGTGGTGCAAAACCGCCTCGGTGATGTCCTCACTCGTGCGCACTTTACCCTAGCTAGCTCAGTCGCAGGGTTCCGTCAATGCCGCTCGGTGTGAAGCACCGGTCAAGACTCAAGCGCTCTGAAAAAAGTAAGGGTGACAAAAGGTATTCGTTGAAAAACAATACAGAGTAAAGTTTAAAGATATTTATTGAAAAGAGCATTTATTAAAGACTGAAACGATTGAATGCGTTGCTTCGTGGGCGTCGCGGCGCTAGGCGTCGATGTTGGTGCGGCCCGTAAGGCGGCTGATGAAAATGTGAGGTCGAACGGGGTCGACGGCGTGAGCCGGTATATTGTCCGACAAAATGTAGGCGGTGTCCTGGGCGGCGAGAATATCGACGGCGGCCGGACGGTGGCCTTCGGCGGCGGGTTTTGGTCTGTGGTTATACGGTCCCACGGAATCCTGACCAGAAGCCGGGGAATTGAAGGTGCGGGATGTTTTGATATTTCGGGCGTCGCGATGGCAGGCGTCGCTTTGGATGGACGGCGGGCGTCGCTGTGGTTGGACGGCAGGCGTCGATGTGGATGGACGGCGAGCGTTGTTGTGGTAGGCGTCTTGTTAGTAAGCGTCGGAGTGATAAGCGCCGGCTTTGTGAATGTGAAAAGCCGAGCTCTGGGATCCGCACGCTGGTGGAGATACTCCTGTATCTCTTTGCTAACAGACGCGTACGGCTTGGCAACGTCTATTACACGCAGGCGTCGTCGGAAGGCGCATCGCGCTATGTATCGGCGGTGGGCGGCCTTGCTTCGATGACGGGGTGGAGCCAGCGTGGGTGACGGTGGTAGACGTCGTTGATGAAGGACGGCAGGCGTCGAGGCGCTGAGCGTCGGTCGTCTGTGAGCGTCGCGACGGCGGGCGTCGAATATCGTGGAAGTGGGAACAGAATCAGGTGGTGAAAATAATTCTAAGTCGTGAAGCGAAAAAAATGATTCTAAGTTAAAATAAACAAAAATGTAAAAATGATTCTAAGTTTTAAAAACACTGAACTTGCACTTAGTCCCTGCATATAGCGAGAACTCGGAGACTTGACGTATTTCGGCAGATAGCCTGAGGCAGATATAGCCTTTATTTCCGGCAGATAGCCAGGCGACGATGAGCGACTGTGAGCGACTGAAGATTCATTGCAAATGTCTCTTCTTTTAAACGGAATATTTAGGTCAAACTAGGAAAGAGAAACGGCAAGTAGTGGGATGATGGACTAGGGTAGTGGCAACGAAATGCGCAGATGGTTTTGTGCGCAATCCGCGAGCTAACTCGCGGAAAAAAGGTGATTTATGGGTCTCAAACGATGGCGCGGATCATGCTGAAACCAACGGTATGCGATAGTGTGGGGTGTGAAGCACCCAACACGAGAAATCGCCTGCAACAATACATACATATATTTTAAAATTTAAATGATAGAATTTTGTTTATTTTAGATTTTTTAGTTAATTGCATAATTTATTTACTGTTATTTTACATATGTATTTTTAATTAATTAATAAAGTTTTGTGTTCATGTTTTTTTCGGATAGTATTATCAATCGGTTATTGTAATCAAAAACCCCGATCCCGATGTGATCACGGCGTGCACTGTATATGATAAATATGTCTGAAATTCCCCTCGTTCGCAAAAATTCGCATGTAAAATCCCATCAAAATGGGATCGTTGGCACGTCGGCTGTGTTCGTACTAAAATGTGTTCGGACCGATAACTTCGCATCCACTGGACGGCCTTCAATTTATTTTGCTGTGATGGGATCTGTCGCAGTTTTTCGTCCAAAATCTGTTCTTATCGGATCGGATCGGTTGATAATGCATCCAAAGGACGCGCTGCAAGTAATTTTGCTGTGATGGGATCGTTCGCAGCTTGTCGTCTGAAATCTGATCGGATCAGATGAAACCGTATCCAAAGGACGAGCAGCCTTCCTCATCAGAGGGTTCATATTTGAATGGCTGCTATTTAGAATGAATACGTTTGTGACTAACGAGCTTTGCATAATCTGAAAAGGCCTTATTACACTGATCACATTTAAATGGTTTCTCACCAGAATGTATTTTTTTGTGTTTAATAAGACTTGTCATCTGTGAAAATGCCTTATTACACTGTTCACATTTGAACGGTTTCTCTCCAGAATGAATTCATTTGTGATCAACAAGATGTGCTGCTTGCGAAAATGCTCTATTACACTGATCACATTTATAATGTTTCTCGCCAGTATGTATTCGTGTGTGGTTAATGAGTTGTGTTTTCTGCAAAAATGCCTTATTACACTCATCACATTTAAACGGTTTCTCACCAGAATGAATTCTTTTGTGTCTAATTAGAGCTGTTGATTTTGAAAATGCTTTATACACTGTTCACATTTGAATGGTTTTTCTCCAGAATGAATTCGTTTCTGATCAGCAAAATGTGCTGACTGTAAAAATGCCTTAGTACACTGATCACATTTGAATGGTCTCTCTCCAGAATGTTTTCGTCTGTGTCTAATTAGAGCTGTTAAACTTGAAAAGGCTTTATCACACTGTTCACAAGTACAGGGCTTCTCCCCCGAATCTATTCGTTTGTGACTATAGAGATAAGCTGATTGTGAAAATTATTTATTACACTGTTCACATTTGAATGGTTTCTCGCCACTATGTACTCGTTTGTGTTTATCAAGATAACCCTTTTCACTAAATGCTTTATAACACTGATCACATTTGTATATTTTGTCTCCAGAGGTTTGTGTCTAATAAGTTGTACCTTTCGCTAAAATCCTTTGTTATACTGATCACAGTGTTTGCTTCTCTCCAGTATGAACTAATTTGTGTCTGAGGAGAGCACTTGATGCTTGGAATGCTTTGTCACACTGTTCACATTTATATGGCTTCTCGCCAGAATGTACACGTTTATGACGAGAGAGACTTGCTGCGTGCGAAAATCCTTTGTCACACTGATCACATTTGAATGGTTTCGCGCCAGTATGTACTAGTTTATGTGCAGCAAGAATACGAGATTGTGCAAATATTTTATCACATACATCACACCTATAACATGTTTGTATTGTTCGTGTTGTTTTAATCTGTTTCAACTTGTTAACAGACACTGGTACCCAACTCTCATCTGGAATACCGGAAGATTCGTTCGCTGCAAACAAATAGGTAATTAAAGTAACTATCGTTGATTTGACCAAGCAATTAAAGACATACGCATATACAGTGTGTTTTTAGGAACTGTTTAAGCATTCTTGCTGCTTCTTTAAGACTTATTTTAGGATTTTGTTCTAATCAATTCCTAAAGGGGTGAATTAGAGAACCAGTCGTGTTTCCCGTGTTTCTTGAGTTACAACATTCCTTTTAGGCACATAAGTGTCTTTTTAAAATATCTTGAAATTGTTTTCACAGTTTTTTTAAATTTGACCCCTAAAGGGGTAAATTGGTATTTTTCATTCGATAAAACGTCCCTTGGACATAAAGAAACTCGCAAAATATATTCCTTCTATGACGTAAGATATTAGTAAGAAGGGGTTTTTCAAAATTCGACCTTGTAGGGGTGAAAAGAGAGTGAAATTTGATTTTAAGAATTCCTTAGTATCTCTTAGGACCAATCAGATATCGACTTGGCTTTTGCTTACAAGGGTTAGACATAAAGTTATTTATTATTATGGGGTTTGTCAGGTCTTGACAAGCGTCCACTAATCTCAAACTTCAGCAACCTTTTGAGCCGCGTCATACTAGAGACTAGTGGATTATTATTATTATTATTATTATTATTATTATTATATAAATCCATAAAAACGAAATTCAGGATTTTATCCTAATCAACTCCTAAACGGACAAATCTACATTTGGGGTGAATTATAGAACCCTTCGTATTTTCTATGTTTGTTAATTTACAAAATTCTTTTTTGGCAAATAGGTCTCTTTTCAAAATTTTTAGAAAGTATTTTAACCTAAAGGGGTAAATTGATGTTTTTAATGCAATAGAACATCCCTTAAACTTAAGAACAGAGACATAAAATTCGGAAAGTATATTCTTTCACCCACTAAGAAGGGATTTTTGAAATTCAAGCTCTAAGGGGTGAAATATTATTTCAGAGATGACTCTTGGGACTAATGAGATATCGACTTGGTTTTTACATATAGAAGTTACCCATATAAATATTTAAAAAATCAATTCAGGATTCGGGGTGAATTATAGAACTCTTAGGCCCGGTCTTTCCACCTTCAGATAAAGTTCCAGGTAACTATCTGACAGATAAGGTTTTTTGTAACTTCATCTGCTGAGTAAATGTCATCCCTTCTTTCTATACAAATGTATCTATCGGATAGTTATCTAACAGATAATGAGACTGACGTATTGGATTTACTGACTGGTATTGCCATTTATTCAGCAGATGAAGTTACAAAAAACCTTATCTGTCAGATAGTTACCTGGAACTTTATCTGAAGGTGGAAAGACCGGGCCTTAGTTTTTCCTGTGTTTGTCAAGTTATTATTTTATTTTTTTGCACACAGGTGTATTTTTAAAATCTTTAGAAAATGATTTGACAGTTTTTTTAAAGTTCATCCATAAAGAGGTGAATTGGTATTTTTTATTCGACAGAACGTCCCATGGATATACAGCCATGAAATTCCCTCCATGACGTAAGCACCCACTAACAAGGGATTTTTCGAAATTCGACCTCTAAGGGGTGAATTGGGATTCTTCAATATTCCTTAGGACCAATGAAATATCGACTTGGTTCTTGCTTATAAAGGTTACCCATACAAATGTTTAAAAAATAAGTTCAGGATCTTTCCACAATCCAACCCTAAAAGGGTGAATCTCCATACAAGGTGAATCTACATTCGGGGTGAATTATAGAACCCTCTGTATTTCCTATGCTAGTTTTCAATTCAATTCAATTTATTGCCCTTAATAACAATACATAAACTTTTAATACATAATTTGTTCAATACAATAATAGCTAATAAACTAAGCGCATTGAACTAGTCAATATTACAAGCATATTGACTGTCTTATTAGCTGTCTATTTTATAATATATATATATAAATTTGCACACATAATTTTGTAATAATATACTTTATTTAATAATACAACAATTAATAAATAAAAAGGGATGAGAATATCCGCGTTAATCAAATTTTGATCCAACAATTTTATAAATGATGTTCGATTATGTCTTTTAATAATATTTTACTATCCAATAAAAACATTTTCATTTCCCTGTTGAATTTGTTTAAATTCTTTATATTTCTGATTTTCGTAGGTAGTTTGTTATAGACTTTAGGTCCTATATATGCGAAACTTTTTTGCCCTGCTTTACTACTAAATTTTAATATTTTAAACTGCTTACTACTCATTAACCTTGTTTGATAACAATGATCAATAATATTGGTCGGTTTTTTATGCATTCTTTTCGTTACTTTTATAATGTACAGAGTTCTCACATCAGGTAAATTTAGGTCTTGGTATAATTGATTGGTTGAGAATAAGATTTTTTTCTTATAAATTATTTTTAAGATTCTGTTTTGTAATATTTGTACAGGTTGTATGTATTTTATATACAGATTCCATAATTAATTATTCCATAATTAATTATAGATTCCACTAATGCTATATAGATTGTTTTTTAAAATTTTAAAGGAAATATGTCACATATTTTATAAAATTTGTAAGTTAAACTTCTTATTTTTTTCTTAGGTATTCGCTGTGGACATCCCACTTCAGATGCTTATCTACAATTAAGCCTAAGTATTTGTTTGATTCTACTCTATTTATGGTGATCGATGAATTTATGTGCAGATAATTATTAGTGGGTTGTCCCGCCATAGTGCTAGAGAACGTGACAAATTTTGTTTTATCTATATTTAGTGAAAGTAAATTGTTATCTAGCCAGTCTTTGATTTTTCCTATTCTTATTGATGCGTTACGGTACACTACTTCCCAATTGTCTCCTTCGAATATAATGGCGTGTCGTCAGCATAAGAGAATATTGTACCTTTAATGGAAAGGTTGCAAAGGTCATTTACATAAATAAGAAATAATATTGGCGATAATATTGTTCCTTGGGGTGCTCCTGTTTTAATCAGTAGAGTTTGGCTGATTTCATTATTTACTTTTACAGCTTGGTATCTATCTGTAAGATAATTTTTAAGTAATTCTAGTGCTATGCCTCGAATTCCTATATGTTTTAGTTTTTTAATGAGTAATTTATGTGATATAGTGTCAAAGGCCTTAGTAAGGTCTAGAAATACAGCTAGACTCTTTCTATTATTATTTGCGTTTTTATTAATGTGTTCTGTTAGGTTTAGAATTGCTTCTTCTGTATTTGACCCCTCCATGAACCCATACTGATTTTTTGAAATTATTTTATGTTTGTTCAAAAAATTTAATAATCGTGTTTTTATGGTTTTTTCTAAAATTTTGGCGAACATGTTGATCTGGCTAATTGGTCTGTAATTGTTAACGTCTGTTTTACTCCCACCCTTATGTACAGGTGTAATAATTGATTGTTTGAAGTAAGTAGGAATAGAACCCGTTGCGAGTACTAAATTAATTATATATGTCATTGGTTTTACTATATATGGGTGAGTATTTTTAATTGTTATAGCTTGTATCTTGTCTGGTCCTGGAGCACTATTTGTTTTCAATTTATTTATGTAATCAATTATTTCGTTTTCATTAGTAGGAAATAAGAACATAGTTTTTTGATTTTTCGGTCCTAGTTTTTCTGTTGTTTTAGAACTAATACGACTAGCTAAGTTTTCCCCTACGTTTATGAAATAGTTATTAATTGTTTCAGCTATATCTTTGTTATTCGTGATTTCTTTATTATCTTTATTTAATTTTGTGACATAAGTTTCTTTTTTAATATTTTCATTAGAGATTTCTGAAATAATTTTATATATTTGTTTTTGTTCAGTATGATTATTAATTTTGTTTTTATAGTAATTAACTTTCGCAAGTTTTATTAATTTATTTAATTTATTCCTGTATGTTTTGAAATCGTTTTTTATCATTATGTTGTTTTTGTTTTTTATTAATTTAAGTTTTAATGCATCTCTTCGTTTTATTGATGTGATTAAGCCTGTTGTAATCCATGGTTTTAATTTTACTTCTTTTTTTTATTGTTGACTATAACAGTACTACTTTCGGTATATTTTTCAAATATTTTGATAAAATTATTCGTTGCAACTACGGGATCTTTGGAAAAAAAAAAACAGCAGTCCAATTTTCTTTCTTTAATTTATTGCATTATTTATTGTTGATCTTGTTACACATATGCGAGGCTTTTTAATTTTACTGTTATTTATCTTGTAATTGAAATTAATAGTTATCGCGTCATGATCAGTGATTGAGGATTGTATTACAGATGATAAATATTCAAAATTAGTATTAAAGTTTGGCATTCTAATATTAATATGATCTAAGCAACTAGCCGTATTTTCTGTTGTCCTGGTAGGGTTAAAAATACCTAATCTAAAGTTATATTGACTTAATATATCCCTATAATTTCCACTGATGTCATGATCCATTAGGTCAATATTAATGTCACCTATAATAATTTCTATGGCGTCGTGTTTAATATTTTGTAAGTAGTTTTCGAAATCGTGTAAAAATAGTTTAGTATTGGTAGCTGGAGGTCTATATATGGAATTAATTGCAAACTTAGTTTTATTTATTTTAAATGTACTTCTTATTAATGTAATTTCAGTTAATTTCACGGTTTTATTTGTACAATTTATATTATTATTTACATATATTATAACGCCGTCATTTTTATTAAATTTGGCTTCATTATAAAATTGCGAATAACCCTGTGTATTAAAGTTTCATAAACTATCAATTTGCCATGTTTCAGTTAGTATAATAAAGTCAGTATGCAGGTTATTCAAAGTTTCGAGAAAAATAATCAATTCATCAAAGTTTTTGTTTATGCTTCTAATATTAAGATGTAAAATATTAAAGTTTTCATGTTTTATCGCGCTTATAGTATCAATGTAGTTACTCGTGTTGAATGTTTGTTTTATACGGTCAGTGTCTGTGCGAGAATCATCATTATAAGTTATAATATCTAAGGTGTTCATAATTTTTATTTATAATTAATTGTTTGATTAACGTGATATACCTAAAAACTAACAAATACCTAAGATGTGTTGTTGTGACAGTGGTAATGTACAACTGTAAAGTTTAAGACTGCTCTCTACAATTATTATTATTTGTAAGTATCATTGTTTTATTTACACTCCAACCTTATTTAAATTATACATATTTTCTTTTCTTCCCCATGTTTTCTTAGCTTGTGCTGCCATCTTGTTATTGATGTTGGTTTATGATCTCTTCAACATCTTCTTTGTTTCTTATTATTTGTATTTTATTATTTAAATATGTCAAGATATTACCATCTGCTGTCCATATTTTTCTTTTACCTATCTTCGTGTATGCTTCCCTTAACACTTCCTGCCTGTAAGACGTTAGATCTTCTTTAATTGTAATTCCAGTATCTTTCAGTTGTTTTTTATTTTTAAAAACCAGCTGTTTTTGTTTGTATGACTGGAATCTAACAATTATTGCTCGGGTAGAATTGTTTTTGGTAAGTGAATTATAATTTGAAAAGTTGTAAAGTTGAATTATAATTTTCTTTTTAGGCACTCAGGTGTATTATTAAAATCTTTAGAAAGTATTTTCTTATTTCTAAAATCGAAATAAGAATTCGACTTCGGTCAAATATCAAATACATGAAGTGATTAAGTAGAAAGTAATTGGAGGTTTTTTAAATATCATCCTTAAAGGGGTAAACTGGTACTTTTTAGTTGACAGAATGTCCCTGGGCCATAGAGATATGAAATTCGGGAAGTATATTCCTTCTATGATGTAAGTACCCACTATGAAGGGATTTTTCGAAATTCGTTCTCTAACGGGGTGAAAGGAGGTGATATGTGAATTCAGGGATTCCTCAATATTTCTTAGCACCAATGAAATATCGACTTGGTTTTTACTTACAAAGGTTATCCATCCAAGTATTTAGAAGCGTTTCTAAAGATTTTACTCTAAACAGCCCCTAAACGGGCGAATATAGGTCCGGGGTAAAGAATAGATTTGAGGGAGGACTGCTTCTCATATGGACAGTTCGTGGCCTATCGATACATGGCCTGCTTCTGAGTGAGCTCATCGAGCAGCCTAGTGATCTTAGCACCTGAGGGAGGAATCACCAATGTGATCCACAAAGAACCATGAGTTTTAATAATTGCAGGGTGTTGGCAGACCATTAATATACCAAAGCGAAGCACGATTATTCAGCTAGTACTATATATTTGCGTATGTCTAGAATTGATCGGTGACGTAAAGTTCTTTTTATAAAAATCATGTATTTTCCTGAGCCGCGGATAGAAAAAGTTAAAAGAACGTTACGTGATTTTTGAATATATGTATATACATATATATGTATATAATATATTATGTGTGTGGATGTTTATATATCGCAGATATTTTGAATAATCCGTTATTTGCAAAATTAGTAGTAATTTTGCAAACGAGTAAATATTAATTGAGTAGCAATAATAGTAATAGAATAAACTGGAAATTAATACTAATAATAAAATAAATTAATTTACTAGTGTAACGAACCGTTTAGACCGCCAGAACAACAATGACCAAACTTTCACAAATCACCCGTCGCGAGAATTTCTTTAAAGGGGTTGCCATCGTTTTTCATGATTTTACAAGGGGTATTTTAAAATAACATTTTTTAAGAATTCAGATAATAAAATAAAAATTGGAAATCTTACGTTACAGCACGTATCTTTAGAATATATTTTTTAAATGAATCATTGATCAAGAAGACATTTGTTCAGAGTTATTGCTTAATAACTTTGAACACTAGCATCTTCTTGAACGATGCTAAACCCTTTTTTTTTTAGAAATGCGCCTAGAAATGCTAATATAAAATCCAATCTATCTAAAGAGGAGATCAGACAGTATTCGGTCCAGGTAGCGTAAAGATATAATTTGTTGAATTCTTAGAGGCACTATTTCGGCATTCTGGTGGTCTACCCGATTGTATTTGTTTTAATCTTTTCATTATTTTAATATATATATTTTAATCTTTTATACTTTTTGTAAATATTACTTTAAATAAATCAAATTAATTAATTTTAAACCGTCTTACTTAACGTGTGTAAATCTTCACCCTTAAGAACTTAAGTGAACAGCTAAGATCCAGACTAATTAGAAGTTGCCTGATCAGTCGGTTGGTAAGTACATATACATATCATTTAATTCACATATCGTAATGATGAACCCTGGATAACACTCACACCTACTACTTGGACTCCTTCAGTCAGAAATCTCATTTTAGTTTGAGATCAGACTAGTTATTATATCACAGGCTCGCTACCTAGTGGAAAATAAATGGTACGTTGTAAAGTAACGTACTGGGCTCGCTACACTAGTAATTATGAAATGTAAAAGTAACTATGAAATTACTAGTAATGTTGCAAAAAATAAAGATTATTTAATATTATTTCGACATGTACCCCATGCACATGTTAGTATGGGTTGAACTGACCTTCTATCCAGACATAACGGATTCTGAATTATGGATGCATGTACTCGCAATACAGCTTGTACTCCTGTACATATACTCCGTAAATAGAAACTGGGAATAACGGTACTGGAAGTTTACAACTTAAACAATAATATTAAATGATTAACTAACCTTCATCTTGTTCTGCTGCACTCTCTTCACATTCACAGTTATCTCCATATTCAGACTTGATGTCAATCTCCTCAGTCATGATAATATTACTGTTGTGGTTATACTGGAACATGTCGTCAGTAGATGACGCGTAATATGTTTTCTGAGTATTTCGGCTTTCTGTAATGTAAATAGTTAGGAAAATATTTTTGTTGAAAATGTGAATAAAAAAACTAAAGCAGAGTTATTAAAAATTATCACGGCGAAACAGTTGAAAAAAACATTTGTGGTTGACGAAATGGCAAAAAAAGAACGTTGCAGTATTTTAAGGCTACCGCCATTTTATTGTGCTTTAAACCCTATAGAACTAATATGGAGCCAATTATGAGGTAATGTGCGCCGAAAAAATACAACACCGACAGAAAGTGATATTATAGTACAAGTAATTACAGACGAAACAAGTGCAATAAGTAGTGATTTGTGGAAACAATGTGTAGAACATGTATGTAGAACCACCAAATAAATCTTCAATAATTATTAATTTAAATGACAGTGGTAGTGACACAAACTCTGATAGTGACATAAACAATGATAATGGTGATAATGATTAATATTTTAATAATTTTAAATTACCGCAAATTGACAAGTTCAAAAAAAGAATGATTTTTGTTTGTGCAAATTTGAAGTATTTAATATAGACTATAAGGACTTTAAAACAAAACGATTTTTAAACATGCCTATATTTATAATTCAAATATATCCAGTCCTAAGCTTGATAAAAATATAAAAGAATGTCATGTGAGTATATATAGTTCATTATAAAAAGCATATAAGGAAACACGTTAATTTAAAATAATTATTACGGTCCTGTCAACTACTATTAACAGAACCATAAACTCAGCAGGTATAATGGTTATACTGTCAGCCATTATTGGAATCAATAAGTTAGGGTGGCCTTTTAATTTTGGAAAAACTATACTATTGCACTCAAATTAATCAGTGGCGTGTACTCAACCTATTTAAGGAGTTATTGGCACACCCAAAGCAAATAAATGAAAATTGCAGCATTATTTATAAGTATACACTACATATTTATATTATGGGTCAGGCATTCTAATTTATTTTTGCTATTAACCCTCTCATGCGCCACGTACACGTATGTGGACACTTAATATTTTCAGTATTATTTTAATATCTATACTTGAAATGAGTATCTAAGTGAACACAGTCCACGTTTGTGTACTTAAGTTTTACCATAAATGATCATAGATGGCAATAGCTATATCGTATTTCCCAAAACAAAAAAAATGATTTGAAAAATGCTGCACGATGTAAAAGTTCGAGTTGTACGAAGCGAACGAGATATATTTGCAAAAGATGCGAAATATATCTGTGCCCTGAATGTTTTGAGTCATATCACACCTAAATAAGTAAAACGTGTTTTATTTCAGTAATTAGTTTGTAATACATTGAATTTTTTAAACCTTATGCACTTTGTCCACATATGTGGACAATTCTTTTTTTTTTATTAAAAAAAAAGAATATTTCAATGTACTTTTTTCAAAATTTATGTTATTTTGCCTAATTTATATCAAATTTCTTATAATATATTTTTTTCATACGATAAAACTAAAATTTAAAAAGTTGCGCATGAGAGGGTTAAAATCGTTTATTTTGAACTACTTCACTGTTGCTACATTTTTTAATATTTGAAATACACGAAAAGATCTTTCGTCTTTAATATTACCAATTTAGATACCAACGGTATCATACCGTTATGAACCTGGACGTTATAACTTTTCTATCGTATGGCATAATGTAGATAAAAAAAATTAAAAAAACTATTTTAAAAGATATTTCAAATTTATTACCGGTAAACCGCAAAAGAATAAAAAGTTCAGTGCCGAAACACTACCACTCATAAAACAAATAAACACCTTGAGTAGAGAACTCGGCACAATATAAAGCTATAAATAAGCAAATGTTGAAGCCTGTACGGAATGATCTACGAGCGTACAATACGCAAACAATAAAAGTAACCATAGAAGACAACATCAACATGACAGTTCTACAGTCTAGACTGGCACAAAGAAAAATTAAAATAAACAGAATTAAGAACACCCAAAGCATCATAGCGACAGATAAAAAAGAAGTCGTAAATTAATAGAAAACTTTTACGCTAATTTATATACCTCGACGATACCAGCACCTAGTACTACCAAAACACCTACTATTATTAATAACGTGGGCTCGCAGGAGTTAACATTAACATTAAGTAACATTAAAATTGAAGAGCTAATAATAGCACTAAAGCAAATTAAAAACAGACGATCTCCAGGGGAAGACAGAATATCTTGCGAAATGTTGAAATTAGGAGGAGAAAGCAGCTAAGCCGCTAGAATAATGATGAATAAGTGCTTAATGCCTGGAAATATTCCAAACACATAGTATAATGCTGAATGCAGCATACTATTCAAAAAGGGGGATAAGTCTATTATAGACAAATATCGCCCTATTCGCCTACTCTCACACATGTATAAACTCTTAACGAAAATGATTTCTGATCGTTTAGCAATGTAACTCGATTTCTATCAAACTGTAGAGCAGGCTGGATTTTGGAAAGATTTAAGTACAATTGACCATCTACAAACACTTCGCCACCTTCTAGAGAAGACCGCAGAATATAACGTACCTCTTCATCTGGCTTTCGTTGATTACCAAAAAGCATTTGACTCGGTAGAAATGCGGATTATAACGCAAGCTCTAATTAACGCCAGGATTGATTCAAGATACTCAAAACTTTTTAAACAACTTCTGGTAACAGCACTCTTCATATAAAGATTGATGACGATATGATAAAATCAATATCAGTAAAGGAGTTTGTCGAGGTGACACAATATCTCCCAAACTGTTCACCTTCGCGATGGAGGATATCTTCAAAAACTTAAATTGGAGTGAAAATGGTCTAAACATTGATAGAGTATACCATACTTGAATCACCTTCGCTTCGACATTAGCAGCAACATTACAGAGGTCATCACTATGCTAAAAGAACTCACCGAAGCATCCAAATATGTAGTTCTTCAATTAAATTGGTTCAAAATAATGAGCCAGGAGATCAGGCAGATCACTCTTGAAAATAAGCCCCTAGATATCGTAAACGAATACGTCTACCTAGGCCATCTAATTACGCCCGGGAAAATAACCAAATAACAGAATTATTCCGACGAATAAGACTGAGCTGGGATGTATTTGGGAACTGGGACACATTAAGAAAAAAACCCAGATATTCCCATACCATTGAAAACTAAAGTTTACGATTCGTGCATTCTGCCTGTTGCCACTTAAGGTCTGGATACAATGACGTTGATAATCAATAGTGCTAACAGGCTGAGAACAACACAAAGGGCAATGGAGCGGGCCATGCTTAGTGTAAGTTTGCGGGAAAGAATCAGAAATTATGAAACTCGAAGACGCAGCAAAATTACAGACGTCATACACCGCATTGCGAATCTCAAATGGAGCTGGGCAGGACACGCAGCAAGACATGACTCAACTAGATGGGAAAATAAAATAGTTCATGGTGTAAAGTTCGCGACCTGTTGGAAGTAATGTCCCAAAAACAGTGGCGTATCAGCGAAGCGGGGCCTGTTTGTAGTAGGACGCCCTATTATGTGAATGCACTAATGATAATTCCATAATTATAATGAGCAGCCAGTGACCACGGTATAAGCTGATGTCATCTATATGTTGAATGACATGTGGTGTGGAAAAGCATTTAAAAGCGAATGAAGGGACAGGAGAAGGGATGGTCGTTCCTATAAGCCCCAAGGGGCTAGTATGATCCGCGGTCGGGATTTGAACTTTACGATCCATCCTAGAATATACAGAAGTGAAGTGCTATTCTGTTCTGTTTAGAAATTGTATGACAAAATTGTGTGTTTTGTGACTGTTTCCGGTTAAACTACTATATTTGGATTTAGCTGTGTCACCTCAGAAATGAGGTATGTATGTTCTCTTTATTTTCTTTAACTGGGCCTGTAAAATAACAAATTATAAATTTGATTTACTAAAGTGACATTAGAACGGACCTCCAGATTATCCTTCGAACATAATGTTTTTTGATTAATTTTCAAAGACCACATGTAGATTTAAGCATTGTACACATTTAGTTTAATAAATCTAGTTATAAGTTAAACTTATAACTGTTGTTTAAATTGAAACAACCTCCACATTCTCCTGTCCGGGTCGAACCCATAATTTCTAAGTTCCATGAGGGAGCTGTAAGCCAAAGCATCGCTCGAGGTCTTACAGGTGACTTACCAGAACAAACTTACCGGTGAATTTGACTAAATGCACTTTTTTTGGCAGCGTTGTCGAACGGCGTATATGAAAACTACAATATCTAAACAATGATAGATTGTAATGACAGTAACTTTTGAATGTAAGCTTTTACAGTAATTTTAAAAGTACATGTGTTTTATATGCGTCTCCTCAACAACTAACTAAACTGACTTAACACTCCATTCTATAATGTTTTACTTGCTATATGCTCGATTCTTTGTTACTACAGATATAATTGTCAAAATATCCACCGTTGAGCAACTAACCGTAAATGAATACCGGTTAATAAAACAGACCGGTGAGTAAGTAGGGTAACTCACCAATAGATCAACATATGCATATAGGAAAAAATGTACTGACAGGTAACTCACCGGTGAGTCTGCCGAATGCAGCCAATGATGACATAAGCATCAATTAGATTAATTCTACTTACCAGAGTTTGTGACAGCTGCACTCTCCAATTTCTCTTCAAAATCATTGGCGTCCACGGGTTCAGACTTGATATAAATCTCCTCTATTTTGGAATTATCTTGGTACACTTCTTTAGTATCTCCATATTTGATTCCTGCAATAAACAGATTAGTCAAATAAAACCTGATCGCTTATTGTCAAGACATATCATTTAATAAATTGACAGTATTTTTGATTAAAATTGAGTATGCATTTTATCACCATCCAATTTCAGAAAGGCGAGAAATACTTTGCTAGTAAATGTTCACAAACTGGCGTCTGGAGAAAGAAGGATTGTAAAAACAGATTTTGCCATGAGAGACCACCAGCATTTAGTTAAATAATCTAATATGATTCTATTCATTCCATACGAGACTAAAATTAGAACTGGAGCTAAAACCTAAAAAGCGCACAAGCGAATGTAAATAAATATACTTGGAATATGGCCACAGTATACACAGTAGTTTCACTCGACCGTTTTTCTGTACCAGATTTTTCATGCGCATGTGTGACTCCTGGTTAGGATGCGCAGTTTTGCGAAGTGAATAAATTAAAAAATATTAAATATTATTTTATATTTAAGTAATTTTCCTACATTATTATTATACTACTTTCAATAGTTTTTGTATAATATTTTTTAAATTCATTTTAGAGTCATAAAATGCAAAATTCTTTTGTTAGTTGTCATATAAAGCTTATTCGTCCGTATCCATACGCGTAATAGTCTGTATCGTTCTTTAGAAACCTGGTTAGGACGAGGCAGCTCGAGGTCACGAAAATATGGTACGCCGAGATCAAAGCTACCGACGCAAGTCGGCCTACTGTGTTATACTGTGATATGGCTTTAAAAGAAGCACAGTAACACTAAAAGGAGAACAAAACTCCCCCAAGGAGTATGGTTGATCACCATACATTTAAGATGTTCACTACTCAAAAATTGCTAAAATTCACCTAAAATAAACTATCACCACAAAAATTGAATAACAGTATTTAGTAGGAGTTAGTTGTAAATGTGTTCTTTACTAACCATTTTCCCATTCAGCTATGTGCTCTATTTCAGTCTTCACTTCATGTTCATCAGTGTCTTTATATTCTGCCTTAATATATATTTCTTTTTTAATAATTTCACTAACTCTCGTGTCAGTCATATTCAATCCGGAAAGTAAATACTTTTCAAACAATCTTCTATAATTTCCAAATAAGCAAAATTACTTCAGCTATTACTGGCTGCTTTCGGTATTTTTTTTTTTTTTTCAATTAGTATGTACTAATCCGTACGAATTACTGTTCGTGCCGTCTAGTCACTAATGGAAAGAGAAAGGCGCTACTTACATGTAGTGTCAAAAAACACTGAAAAGCACCATAGGAAATGTAAAAAACACAAAATAAAAACTAAAAATAAATATTATAGTAAAATTTTGATGTCATTTATTTTTTAACCTTTAATAAACATACAATAAACATATGTACATATTTTAAATAATTATTGTAAGTAGATATTACAATAGATTGAAATGTTATAAATGACATTTAAACTATTTATTATTTAAAATATTGGTTTTGACTACTGAATTATTCTCCACAGTGTTATAGTCCGTTCAAAGGTGAGTATGCAGTACAGGACATAAGGAGTAGTTCTTTTTCATACTCTCTAATGGGTTTACACAGTGGCGCTATCCTTTTCTTGCTTGTCGACGTTGCCAGCTCTAAAACGCGCTGATCTGTTAAGATGCGGTATTCTACAAATGGTCATTTATTTTTGTTGAGTGTTGTTTTGAGTTTTATAAGAGTTGATTTTTGTAAATCATATCAGTTTTTCATATTATTATAATTGACACATTTTACACTTTTACAACATTTGGCAACACCGCTCCCATTTGCCATAAGAGCTATACTGCATACTCACCTTTGAACGCACTATAGGCACTAAATTCTCAGCTAGTTTATGAACATGATACTCATGGTTGAGTTTCACATAAAACATTAGTCTGTGTGTGTGTGTGTGTGTGTGTGCGTGTGTGATTTTCTGAAGACTGTGCATATCTCTCTCAAAATGTTTTTCCCTCTTCTCAACGACCACGAAACGGAACTGAGTATCAACGCGCGTTTCAACATCCTCAATAAACTCAGTTTTTACAAACTTTTGAGTCGATTCACCATACGTGGCGAAATTTATCAATTTATCAGCGGACGTATTGGGATCGTTGATCCCATCACAATCAACACGACCGTATTGCCGGTTCTTCTTCCTTGCCTCAAATCCACGATAGGTTGTTAATTTCAATTTCACTACACCGTCATCAGTACGTGCGGATATTATCGAAGAATCTCGTGATACAGGGTTGACCAACACAAAATCACCTCCACGCTCCCCTCACGAGTACAAAGTTTGAAACCCCGCTCGAAAAACAAATTTCACATAATTTTCCTTATTCTCAATGTCGGATGTGGTAATAGTAGCGAGTCTTAGACAACATGTATTTGTAGAGAACAGATTAATCTTAAAATACACACGGTCATCATTATCCGGTAGATGGAAGAACTCCTCGGGTATATACCATTTAACCGCATCATCTTTCACACTAACTTGTAATTGCACTTTTACTCCACCAGACTCTACAATGTGATAGTCTTTCACCAACTGGCACGTTTCTGAATCTACTGAATTCTTCAGTTCAACTTGAGCTAACATCCCGTTGCCTATAACAACACAGTTCCTAGGTAATTCTGACTTGCAATCCATCTGGATGAAAGTATCTTCTCAAGTGCGCGTGTGAAGACTTAAAAAACTGTCTGTGAAAGGTAAAGCTCTGCACGTTCTTATACACACACACCATTCTTATCAAATTGGACCAGTCACTTCCTGGTCCAGTATCCCTCCAGTTTATTTACTCTTGGAACATAAGCATTATAAAACGTAAGAATAGTGTCTGTGTTCCTAAAGAATCTAGTAGTACGCATAAAAGGACGACCATTTTGTACATGCGCTTAACATATATGTAGTCTATGTGTGCACGAAATGTAAGTTTGGAGTCCAATATAACGTCTAGATTCTTCACTTGCCCGATGATTTGGATAACGTTATTATTAAAATGATACAGGAAATCTATTTTATGCAAGTTTTTCGTAAAAGTTATATAATGGCACTTTTCAAAGTTTAATAATAATTAAAAGCGATTTATATATGTTTGTTGACGGCAACAGTCGATTATTGATACAGACGCATACAGAAGTATATAAAAATAAACAAAACAGTGAGTAAAATCATTGATATAGAGAATGACTAATAGTGGACGTAAATTCGAACCTAGGGTCACACCAGAAGTAGTTTTGAAAAAGTTGGAATGATAGCCTATAACGAATCATAATCATTCATCATTATGATAGGTGAATTTAATGGTATGCTTTGGCATTTACTACCGACAAATGAGCCATCTTTAAATGGTTTATTAGAAACTTGGTTTAATGTAATGCGTTACATAATTTTAAATAAAAAATGATATTGATTTAGAAATGTTTATTATAAATCAAAATATAAAAATAAAATGAATTTCAAAGGTTTTAAGTTCCAAGAATTTTAAGTTATTATACTAGAAAAAGTTGCCTAAATCACCAATAATAGTTGACATAGATTCTCTCAGAAGTACACGTACGTTACTCGCAAACCGGACCGAACAGAGGTGAAGTGACCTCCGTTTTCGGTTGAAAACTATTTATATGTATATACGCCTTAAGTTTGGGTCTTAATTCCGTAGAATTAAAATTTAATAAAATTGATGTGAAGTGTGAATTTTCACACATTTCAGGGTTTCGTAGGTATATAATAAGTGAAGGCGGCATGCTGAGTTGTGTAGGACAAATTTTGCTTTGTAGTAATCACGGCAAAATGAACGATATTTTTAAAATAAGTTATCGTCTGTTAATCTAAGAGCTTTAAAAACAAATTTTATGTGCAGTATTTTTTTTATATAACAAGGTTCATTAAGATTTTGAAAATTGCGCTATGGCTTCCATTGGCTGTTTTAAGTAATATTCTCCGCACCGCTGGTTTCGTTGACATGACACATAGAATGAAAATATAATTTCAACAATTCCAACTGGTTATTAAATTTATGCTCTTAAAAATTAAATGCAACATTTGCCAAAATATAACTAAAAAACCAAACATAAAATTGTATTCTCTGCCTGGGAGCGACCCTAGTTTGCTGCGTAGCAAGCGTGCAAGCTAACCATTAGACCAAGATACGCCTTCTAGTATAGTGTGTTACATAACTATAACTTTTGTACATCGTCAACCAAAAACACACAAAAAATGTGTTATTTTCCGAAAACATAATCTGATAAAATATTCCTATTGTATTATTCCGGTTCACACCAATGTACATTACTTAGAATGTTTTCAGATTTTTAGTTTAAACCATCTGGTTTACAGGGTGTGGGACTTTTTTTTTTCACAATTTTAGTAAAATCAAAATATTTGCACAATTAAAATAATTTATTTTGCAAAAATAAAATTTTGATCGTTAATCCACGTGCTAAGGGCTTTTATTTGATACCTTACTCAGATTTTTTTTTTTTTTTGATGAGCACATATTTGTTTATATTTTGAGTGGGATATGTTTTTTAGATGTTTTAGTATTTTTCCTATGTGCCGGTCAAAGAGTTGTATAAGCATGCCAAATTTCAACTCTCTAGGTTTAGCCGTTTGGCTACAATTTTTACCGAACAGACAGACAGACAGACAGACAACAAAATGTCGGTATAAGGGTTTTTTGGTCATACCTACAAAACCCTAAAAATGTTCACATGTAGACCATAATAATGTTGAATTTGTTACCTTTTTTCAGATATTATTCAAATTTGAAATTTAAATAGTGAAACTTTGAACAATGGACGACCATAATACCCCAAAATGTTTCCAGAATATTAAATGCATAACGTGTGGATCTGTGAATTTACATGTGGTGTAAAATTAACAAGTTGATTTACATTATTATTTATTGGACGATGTGTATGAGCTACCATACTGCTCACATTTCAGTGATTTCTCTCCGGAAAATATAAAAATGCCTAAACACACATCACATTAAAATGGTCCCTCTTCAATATGTATTCTTTTGTGACTAAGGAGAAATGATAACTGTGAAAATACCATAGCACACTGATCACATTTGAATGATTTCTCTCCAGAATGTATTCGTTTGTGTTTAATAAGATTTGATGATACTGAAAAAGCTTTATAACATTGATCACATTCGAATGGCTTTTCTCCAGAATGTATTCGTTTGTGTTTAATGAGACTTGAAGAAACTGAAAATACTTTATCACATTGATCACATTTGAATGGTTTTTCTCCAGAATGTAATCGTTTGTGATCAATGAGATTTGATGACACTGAAAATGCTTTATCACATTGATCGCATTTGAATGGTCTCTCTCCAGAATGTAATCGTTTGTGACTAAGAAGACTTGATAATTGTGAAAATGTTTTATCACATAGATTACATTTGAATGGCTTATCTCCAGAATGTATTCGTTTGTGATTAAAGAGATTTGTTGATGCTGAAAATGCTTTATCACACTGATTACATTTAAATGGTTTTTCTCCAGAATGAATTCGTTTGTGTTTAACGAGACTGGACGACACTGAAAATGCTTTATCACACTGATCACATTTGAACGGTTTCTCTCCAGAATGTAATCGTTTGTGAGCATAGAGATTTGCTGCTTGTGAAAACATTTTATTACAGTGATCACATTTGAAGGGTTTCTCTCCTGAATGAACTCGTTTATGTATAACGAGACCGTCTTTCACTTTAAATGCTTTATTACACTGGTCACATTTGAAAGGTTTTTCTCCAGAATGTATTCGCTTGTGTGTAATGAGATATGTTGACTTTGAAAATGCTTTATCACACTGTTCACATTTGAAGGGTTTATTTCCATAATGTATTTGTTTGTGTCTAATGAGATGCGATGACCTTAGTGTTGTAGGTTGTTTACACTTGTTAATGGCCAGTGATTCACAAGTCCCATCTGGATTACTGGAAGATGTTGTTCTACCTGCAAACAAACGCACTGATTAATGAGACCATATAATTCGTTGATCATCTACAGCTAATCAATAACATATCCGCAAAATCTTTTTAATTTTATTCAGGCAAGGAACAATCTCAAGAACTTCGATAAAAATTTTATCACAAGTTTTGAAACTATAAATACGAATTAAACAACAAAAATACGGATTTTAGTTAAAAGAAATTTTAAACACAAGTCTAAGACGCGCGATAATTGAAGCTGAGTGATGCTACTTCATAGGCTGTATGTAAAGTTACTGAAATAGAACCAGCTTCATCAGCGAGCAACATGAACTCGCGGTCGTAGCTTCTCTGCTTGGCCTGTTATAGTACTATACATTGAGTATAAATCTACCATTATGCAATATTTAGATAAGGATACGTCTTTACATGCTTATTAGACCTTAGCATCGCCTTTGCGAGGGTGGTCAGGGGAAAGTTGTTCGACACCCTTAATTTATTTATATTATTTTATTTCTACATGGAGAATTAACATAGAGGTTATCCCCTAACGATTCTCACAAAATTACATTTTAAATAATAAAGAAATAGTACATAGTCGTATAATACAAGAACATATAATAACAATAATAATGTAAATTATAAATGCAAAATTTTGAGATTTAAGTACAAATTTGAACTGACGAAAACTAAGGAAGAAAATATCACAATTATCAAAATATTTATCATAAGAGATTGTGCAACTGTTCAGTGGGGAATTCATGCCTAAATTAGATGTTGTGTTGTTGTTGTAAATAGTATTATTTTGTCTTGTATTCCTCATTGGTGCATTGAAATTTATAAGTTCTATAATATTAGGACAGTCAATCAAATTATTAAATATTTTGTAGAGAGTTTGCATGTCCATGAGCAGGCGTCGGTTAACCAGACTTATTAAGTTGTACCGTATCAGTCTCTGTGAATAATTTAAGACATTGTTGTTAAAAAAATTGTAATACAGATATCTAGTGAACTGCTTCTGCACAGACTCGACTGTGAGGTAGTTAGACCTCCAAATGACAGATGCATATTCCAGTTTACTACCTATGAGTGATCTATATATATAGATTAGACTAGCAGGTTGAGTAAATTCTATCGTGACTCTCATTAACAAGCCAAGATTTTGTAGAGACATTTTGACGATTTTTTCAATGTGCACGTCAAATTTTAGTTTTTTATCTACGTAAGCGCCCAGGTCTTTTACGGTTTCTACGGCTGTTAATATAGTACTGTCAAGGGAATAACTAAAATGGATTGGAAAATGCTTTCTAATAAAAGTTATTGAAGTGCAATTATTCAAATTAAGGTAAAGCTTATTTTTATAACAGTAGTTATAGAAATTATTTAGGTCACAATTTAAGTCATAACACTCTTGAATAGTATTAATTTTTTTGAAAATTTTCAAATCATCTGCATATAAGAGAAATCTTGAGTGTCGAAAGCAGGAAAATATATCATTAATGAATATATTAAAAAGAATAGGATCCAAATGTGAACCTTGAGGAACACCTGCAGTTACTGAAACAAAACTTGACGTACAGTTATTAAGAGCAACTGCCTGGGATCTGTTGGATATATAAGAATTTTGCCAACGCAGTAGGTTACCATGTATGCCCAACCTGTTAAGCTTTGCAACAAGTAGGTTGTAGTTAATATTGCCAAAAGCCTTCGTGAAATCTGTATATATAATATCAACCTGCCCAGCAGAATCTACGTTCGTATGTAAAAATTCCATGAAGGATATCAAGTTGATTTCTTTTCACAAGAGCCATGTTGTTCCGGTATAATAACGCATTTTAAGGAGGCCGACAAATATTTAGTAATAATATTTTCAAAAATTTTGGCAAATATATTTAGTTTTGACATTAGTCTGTAGTTAAAAATATCACTAGTATCCCGGTTTTTGTGTACTGGTGTGATAAGTGCTTGTTTCCACAAGTCAGAGAAAGTACCAGATGATAATGACTTATTAAAAATAATGTAAAGAGGCTCACACAAGCTAAATGCACAATTTTTAATAAGTACAGATGGAATGCCATCAGGTCCAGATCCTTTTGCAGCATCAATAGATTCTAAATGTTTTAATATATTGCTTTTGCTTATGTAATTAAAGTTAATGTTGCTTGATGTAGTATTATGATTTATGGCAGAAATTGGAAAATTAACGACAGTTTTTGGCTCGAAATCGGACTGAAAGAAATTATTGAAAACGTGCAAATACCGGTATAGTTATCAACTTTCTGATCATTTAATTTCATCTTGGAAGGTATGTTTGTACCACCTTTTTTAGCAGAGACGTAACTCCAAAACACTTTTTTAGATTAGATTAGATTTAAAATTATTTTCAGTCGAAGATATCCAATCTTTGTAATCCTGTTTTATAGCAACCCGTAACCTCTTTCTTAGTATAAAATAAGATTTAAAATCGGATGTTTGTTTATATTTTTTCCACTTTTTATGAAATTTATTTTTTTCATTATAAATTTTTATAGTTGATTTTTTGTACCATGTTGGAAAATTATCTTTTTTAACGGTTTTAAGAGGAACATTCTTGTTAATTATTGACATAAGAATGAGATAAAATGATTAAAATTATAATTGTATAAAGTCTTTTGTATGTTATCTTGGTCACTTTACCAGTGACGATCTCAGTGACGCAGATGACATCGACAGGCAATGTGGCTCTCTTCGGCACTTTGAATATATTATACGAAATGTCATCTTCGTAAATTTGATATTTGTTACAGTGCATTTCGGGTAATCTTTGGTTTGAAAAATTATTGTAGTGCGAGTGAAATGTTTGTGACGAATACAATAAATTATTGTATGGCTGTACTAAGGAAATATGTACATAGTTGGCTTCGGGCGACGTGCAATAAGCATGTACAGTGCAAATTAATAAACGAATTAATTAACTATCAGCCATTGAACTCCTGTGTATGCACTCAGTAAATGGAAACGGGGATACCAACGGGGGGATACGGGGGTCCCTGAAGGGCACAGGCCTCCTCCAGTTCATCAAGTCTTTGGGGGGGGAAAGTTAAAGTTCACACTTTAACATAGCTTAACCTCATTTTCCTTGAATGTTTATGACATTACTTAGTTTATGTTTTACCATTATGTCAGTCATTAATATGGTTTATGTCCAGTTTTAAATTCACTAAACAAATTCTCTTATAAATCACTTGTGGTTAACTCTGTTTTATGTGAATGTTGAAAGCATGAAGTTAGCTTCTGATCTACTCTCCATAGTTTCCTATCTCTTGCTAATTGGGGCCAGTTTTTCCCAATACTCCTTTTTATGTAATCTTCCCAGCGTTTAAACTGACGTCTTCTTCTTCTTCGGTTACTTAATGGGAGCCATTCTGTCGTTCGGATAGTCTACCTATCATCCCTTATCCTCGCAACATGACAACTCGCCCATTTCCATTTTCTGCTTTCGCACCAATCTGTGACGTCGCTGACTTTGGTTCTTCTCCGTATTTCTTTGTTAGTTATCCTATCTTTAAGACTTATGTTTAACACTATCCTTTCCATCTTCTTCTGTGTCGTTTCCAACTTTTTCGCACTGCGTTTGGTTAGGGACCAGGTATGTCAGAGTTGGTAGTATGCACATATTGTATTATTATTATTATTATTATTATTAATTAGTATACTGAACAAAGCCAGAGGCTTGTGTGTTCATACATACTGATACAAATATATATATATATATATTCGGAGCTTGGACAACTTCTGCAGGCCGACATTTCCAAAATTCCAAGATACAAATACTCGGTTGGTCAGAAAATTAGCACGCACGTTCTTTTTGTATTTTTCATGGTTTAGTTTGTACCTGTGGCCACGAAGTCATGAGTTAGTATTCATATTCATTAATAAAGTCATATCGCAGGTGAAACAGTTGGTAAACATGCGGTACATAGTTATCAAGTCACCATGGGTGCGACGAGCTTCAAGAGACGGTAGTCCTAGTTTGAATAGTCTTGTTTCATATGATAGAGAACGAAGTGTGGATGGGATCTTGGTGAAACATCTCTGCACACTCTCTAGTAGTCTTTAGTATATTTGAGAAGGTTGGGTGACCATATTGATGCACTAAATTTGAGTAGTGGTCGCACGTACGTGGTAAAAAGTTTGACTAGAAGTGTAGGTGTTAAGTAGAAACTCTTCTTAATGAGGTAAATTATCCGATTCGTCCTCTTTACTACCTCAATTGCATAATCTGGCTTTTAATTCCATGGAAAAGTTGCCTATCATGATATTTTTCAAAGACTAGATTTTGTTCCATGAACTGATTTTTTTTTTTTCTTTTTAATCTCTATGTCTTGGCTGTTTGAAAATGGAACTATCTGTCCTAGATACATGAAATCATTGGCATCTTCAATTTTTTGACCCCCTATTTTGAGGTCCAATCTGTTTGCATATGTGAGGATTTTTGTTTTGGATATCTTAATGTTCAGATCCGCCTTCTTGCTTTCACAATTTAAACAATTAGCCATTTCTGAGAGTTGTTGTTACTTGCTAAAAGAATTACATCATCGCAAATCTAAGATTTGACAAGTATTTCCCATCCACTCTCATTCCTTGTTCTGTCCAGTTCATTTTTCTGAAGATAAATGCATTTACACTATTGAATAATACTGGCGATAGATAATGGATACCAGCATTAGAAGCTTACAACTAACACAATAATATTAAATTATTGACTGACCTGTATCTTGTCCAGCACTCTCCTCATATTCACCGTCATCTACACATTCAGACTTGATGTTAATCTCCTCAGTGATGATAATATTTGTGTTGTAGTTATACTGCGACATGTCGTCAGTAGATGATATGATATATGTCTTCTGAGTATTGCGGCAGTCTGAAATACAAATACTCGTTTATTTAGAAAAATACTCAATGTCAATAGAAGATACAGAATAAAAATAAAGAAATGAGTTAGGGATGCGGAATAGACGATGTATCAGAATGTATAAATAATAGGAGAATGTAATCAGTTAGTTATTTAAAATTTTTGGCGCACAGCCACAAAGGCAATTTGCGCTTAACGCAGCCCATCTAAATGACTAGGCTACACATTAAAAACAATAAATTAGACAGTAAATAAATAAATAATATCATTAAAAATACGCATACTCAATAAAAGAAATCTTGCAAAGACAAATACAAATAAATAATATAAAAGGTCTGTTCGAAAATTAAACAGACAGGGTGATGGTAAGAGGCTGTAAAGAAGCCAATTACCATCGAATAAAAAACACATTAAAATAAGGTGCAAGACTTCACAAATAAAACAGTAAATTCGATTCTCTCAGGAAGAGTATCGGCCTGTCCATGAGTACTCTGTCGTCACCTAAAGCAACTGACAGGTCATAGCACATGCCTAATCTCTCCCTGACATCCTCAAACTGTACACACTCAGTTAAAAAGTGTAACACAGCTAAATTTGTGTTACCCGTCTCACAGAGAGGGGAGTCTTCACCTCGAAAAAGGTGTCCATGGGTCCATGAGTATATAATCAGAGAAAGCTTTTTTATTTTTACGTCACTTTTATATGAAAGTCACGTATTAGCAAAATCCTGTAGGACCTAGTAGAGGCTGTAAGCGCTATTGGAGTTGCAGCAAAGCTAAGAGGTGTAGATATCAATGTCGACAAGATCAAGGTGATTCACGTCGCCTAAAAACCTACAGCGGAAAAGCATCTGGAAATTGGCACTCGCAAATACGAAATTATGTCCGATCTTACCCATCTCGGTAGGAACATCAACTCTAATAACGAAGAGAATAACAGCAGTTTTTACACTATTAATAATATTATGGGATCAAAAAATTATCGCGAAGTGCAAAAATTCGCCTTGTAATTTTGTAATGTTCCGAAACACGGCTCCTCAACAAAACAGATGAAGAGAGACTCAATGTCTTCGAAAGAAAAATTCTGAGAAAAATCTTAGAACCGTTGAAATCTGGGGTAAATGAATGGCGGACTCGTATGAAGAATGAATTGATAGAATTCGATAGCAATATTAATATTCTAAATACTGTTAAATCATATAGACTAAGGTGGCTGGGTTACTTTACTTGTATGGATATTGCAAAAGTTCCACAAAGACTGTATGAGTATCGCCCAACTTTCAAAAGACCTAAAGAAAGGCCGAAACTAAGATGGACGGATAATGTGGAATCTGACCTAAGACAATTTGCTATAAATAATTCATGAGCAATAGCACATGATTGAGGCAGATAGAAGCCTGCTGTTAAGGAGGCTATTATCCAACTAGGACGGTAGTGGAGAATGATGCTGATGATCAATAAAACTAGCTCTACTGACCAGTGTTTGCGGTAGCTGCATTCTCCAGTTCATCTCCATCACGTTTAGTGGTGTCCACAATTTCAGACTTGATATAAATCTTCTTTAGTTTGGGATTGTCATGATATACGATGTCTTTATCTCCTTCTCTGATTCCTGCAATAAATAAATTATTGTGAAATATAAACAAATTACTTATTTTGTAAATATATATTATGTAAGATATTTATAAAAATTATATACGGCACTGTTATATTTTCCGCTGTTATTTAAAATATCACTATTAAATATTTCAGATTACGAGGGTGGATCAATAAGTACCCGTGTTTGAAGACAGTTGGCGTTGTTAAGGGAAGTTGGCATTACCGTCATGTTCTGATATCTATTAAACGACACTATACTAAATTTCAGACTGATTCATAGATTAGTTTTTATTTGGCAGCTAGTTGTATCACACGTGTTTCGTGTTTCTCGATAAAATGGAAAAGGAGCAATATCGATCCGTTATTCGCTCTTTATTTTTCGATGGCAAATCATGCGAAGAAATAAAAGCGAAGTTGGATGCTGTCTATGGGGACTCTTCACCATCTATGACAACCATGAGATATTAGTTCAATAAATTTAAACGTGCTTTTGATAAGGAGCGGCCAGGCTACCCGACAGACGTGGTTACCGTTGAAATCGTTAAAAAGGTCCACGACATGATTCTTGCTGATCGCCGAACTAAAGTGCGCGAAGTAGCAGAGGCCGTAGGTGTGTCGTACAATATTCGTAATATTTTACATGATAAGTTAAGTATGAAAAAGGTGTCCGCCCGATGGGTGCCGCGATTGCTCACGGTGGACAACAAGCGGATACGGCTGTCAATGTCGAAGCAGTGTTAGGATCTCTTTAACCGAAAGTCGCAGCAGATTTTGCGTCGAATCGTCACCGTTGATGAAACCTGGATACATTATTATACGTCAGAGACCAAGCGACAGTAAAAACAATGGATTTTTCGGGTGAATCTGCTCCGAAGAAGGCAAAGACGGCCCGGAAAGGTCATGGCCACGATTTTTTGGGATTCGAAGGGAATAATCCTCATAGACTTTTTGCAGAAAGGAAGAACGATCACGGGACAGTACCACAGTGAATTGTTGGACCGATTCAATAAGAAATTGAAGGAGACACGGTCCCATTTGGCTAAAAAAAAAGGTGCTGTTCTACCATGATAACGAACCAGCACATTCATCCGGAACTGACGAGGCCAAATTGCATGAACTTCGGTACGAATTGCTGCCGCATCCACTATACTCGCCCGATCTTGCTCCCTGCGACTTCCTTCTGTCCCCCAACATGAAAACATGGCTCAGGGGAAAATTATTTAGCTCAAACGAGGAGGTTATTTCTGAGACAGAAGCGTATTTTGAAGAGTTTGACAAATCGTATTTTTTGGAGGGATTAGAGAAATGGTAGAAACGTTGGGAAAAGTGTATCTACCTAAAAGGAGATTAGGTTGAAAAATAAAAATAAAAAAATGTGAAAAACTTCATTCTTCATTCCTAACACGGGTACTTATTTATCCACCCTCGTACTATAATTTAATTTGATTTCTTTAAAACCAAAATGCTCGAAAACAAATAAATAGTTTATCTCATTTAACTACCGAATATAATCCATTAACGATGTTTCTTCATCTGAGTAGGCCATGATATATTTTGTTAGTTGGGTATTAAAAAATTTACATTACCTAAATATATTGCCAGTGTTGTCGAATTAATATTTCTGGTAGAATGTCACATGACTGATATTTTAAAATAAACTCATTAGAATTATTTTACCTTTTATGAATTTTATTTTATTTTCACATGTCTAGTTACTTATAATTCACTGCCAGAGTATAATGAATAAAGTAATTTTAAAAGAAGACGGTGTACCGAGTGTGAAATTAAAATATGTTAAAATAGAAGATCATTCCGTTTGAGAACTAAAAAGGTGATAGATGTCGAACACTTCAAAGTAACTGGAAACAGTGCAGATCGATTTTTATTATAATAATAAGAAATTATCTGTAAAATTTTACTAATAAATATAAATTCGTTGACTAACAGTTAACATGCAAACACTATCAGGAAAACAACTGTTTGTCAGAATAATTCGACTGATGGCCATTGTCTCTACCATCGATTTTAAAATGAATAACTTTCTTATGAACTACATGTCGAATATATATGCGGCAAAGCCCTAAAAATGTTAGGTTTTATAATTCGCACTACTGAAAGTTTTAATTCTATAAACGCTTTTAAAAATCTTTACTTTGCGTACGTCTCCAGTATCTTGAACTATTCATCCGTTATCTGGAATAGTTCGTATGACAAATTGAAAAAAATCAGAAAAAAAGCCATAAAGTATTTCTGCTTTAAACGTAATGTTCAATACGATAACTACTACGATTTCTGTCTCGGAATAAATAATCTACCGCTTCAAAAACGTCGTATATTATCTGACATGTTGACGTTTTACCGAATTATTAATACCATAACTTCTTCTAGCGAACTCCTGCATTTTATTGAGTTTCGCATTCCTACATACAATACCAGAAGTACTAACCTATTCCGTCAAATCAGTTCACACAAATTCATTAACTAACTCGCCCATCATTAGACTTTCCACTACGTACAATCTCATTTTTTCTCAGATAGATATTTTCAATTGTTTCAAACAAAAATTTCGGAAATTATGTATTAATAAATTGCATACTGTAAGTGATCCTCAATCTTCTTCTATTTAATCGAGTAAAAAAGCAAATATAACTTTGTAATAACATTGCAACTTGTAAACACTGTAAATTGTAAATGTGTGCACTTTACTGGGTTAGTCCCGTCTGTGCTCCGATCATAATAAAATTAAATAAAATAACGTCTATTTATGTACCAAATTTAAAATCAAAGCTTCTAAAATACGTTTATTTTATATTGCCCTATTATCGAACTTCCGATTTAAAATCGGGGAAAATATACGACACGTTAGAAATTGTACTCAACACGGTAAAATATGTACTCGGTACTATAAATTTCGTCATTATAGCGACAAATTAGGTTCTTTGCACGACAAAAGGTGACATTTAGACTACAAATATTCTACTCGTTAGTGTGTATGCCGAGAGAAGTTGCAGTTAGCATTAAATTAAATTTTAACAGTGATATAAATATTTCATAGACTCATAAGTGTAATATAGTTACCTATGAAATATATTTTTATAGTTAGGTATCTATGTACATATTGCTAGGGACTCATATTATTATTATCATTGTTATTGTTCATAAGGATGTTAATAAAGTCACTCATTTTGGTGTATTCCTAAATCATTACTACATACCAAATATTACATGGTGTCAGAATGCCTGAAATAAGACAGCAAACAATTAGCGTAAAGCAACCGAAGAGTCTTATAATAAACGATAATGTTGAAGAAGAGTGGAAAATATGAGTACAGCAATGGGACTGGTACGCCACAGCTATTAATATCCACGAACTTCCAAATAAGGTTCAAGTATCTATCTTTATGAACACGATTGGTTCTGAGGCGGTAAGAATTTTTAATACCTTCCACCTAACAGAGCAACAAAAGGAAAATATACAAACAATTAAAACAGAATTTGGCAACAAAATTTTACCCAGAGTAAATTTTCGCTATGAAAGATTTGTATTTAATAAAATGTTTCAAAAAGATAATGAACCGATTGAGGATTTTATAACGCACTTGAAATTGCAAGGCAGAAAATGTTCGTTTGGCGATGTAATTGATGATTTATTGACAGATAGGATACTTTTCGGTGTGAATGGTGAACGGCTTAGAGAGAAGCTGTTAGATAAAGAAAATTTAAATGTAGAAAAGGCCATAAAAATTTGCAAAAATTTTGAACAATGCAAAAATCAGCTTAAAAATATTGATACACCCAAAACCGTTGATGCAATAGTTAAGACTAAAATTTTTGAAAAGTACAACAATACATGTAGTCGCTGTGGTAAAACACATGCAATTAAAAAATGTCCAGCATTTAACGCAATTTGTAATAATTGTGACAAAAAAGGTCATTTTGCAAATAAATGTTTCTCTAAAACTAAGAAAACCACGGTAACGCAAAATAAAACAGTTGACAATCTTGAATGTCAAAATAATAAATGTCAAGATGTTGAAACTAGTCTGTTTGTGTGCACTTTGGAACGCAATAATCCAACAGATTGGTACAAAAACATTAAAATTGGTAATCAAATTATTAATTTCAAATTAGATACTGGTTCACAGTGCAATGTTTTGTCGCTATCAATATTAAAAAGCGAAAATGTCACACTCACTCCATCGAACGTGAACAGTTTAATTTCGTTTTCTAATAATAAAATTCCAGTTTATGGACAAGTAAATCTAGAATGTGAACTCAAACACATTAAGAAAAATATAAACTTTATAATAATTAAAGAAAATTTAATGCCAATTCTAGGAAAGGACACGTGCTTAGAATTGAATTTGATAAAGAGAGTATGTAGCGTCATAAATGGGTTTCAAGATATAACAGAAAGAGTTCGTAGCTGCAAAATATGCCAGTCATTTCAGAAGGATCTACCCCTAGAACCGTTAATACTAAAAAATATTCCCAAAAGACCCTGGCAAATAGTTGCAACAGATATATTTACTTTTAACCAGGATAATTTTTTAATAATAGTCGATAGCTATTCAGGATATCGAAAAAATGAAAACAAGTACTACAAAGGAAACGATATCAATTTTAAAAAAATGGTTTTCTGTACATGAAATACCAGATGTTGTCGACAGCGATAATGGACCGCAATTTAAATCTTACATGTTTAGAGAGTTCACCAAATCGTGGAAATTCGAAACATAGAACAGGCACTCCACATTTTCCACAGTCGAATGGATTAATAGAAAAAAATGTAGACATCGCCAAATCGTTATTAAAAAAATGCCAGAAAGATAAAACAGATAGGAGAAATACTCCTAGATCGAATGAGTTGGGATCACCGGTACAACGCCTGATGAGCAGAAGAACAAAAACCTTGCTTCCAACAAACGAAAATAAGTTCTACCCTCATCTAATAGAAAATGTTCCTAAATCTCTAATAGAAAAACGAAATAAACAGAAATCTTACACCGATAGAGATTCCAGAATACGAAAACCATTCGCTGTTCGTGATAAAATTTATGTGAAAAGAAAAAATGGATCCCAGCAAAAATAGTTGATGTTACATCAGCCCCCCGATTCTACATAATAGAAACAGAAGATGGAAAAAGATTTAGAAGAAATTCAAATTTTCTCAAGCCTGATGTTTCGTGTCATGCTGAAGTGACATGTCATACTGACGTGTCTTCTGACACTTACATCCAGAAATCAGACCATTCTTCTGACACTGACATTAATGACAACGAGGACCCTCGGGAAATCGTAATAAAGTTTGTTTCAGAACCCAGACCTGAGGCTGCCCATCAACCGATGAATACGGAGATGCAGACTTCAGAATTCAGAACTGAGGTTGCCTCGAAACCCATGAATACGGAGATGAAGACGAAGTCGGGAAGAACGGTGAAGCCTCCAGACCGTCTGAAGTATACTTCATTTCGAGATAAACCAGTGGCGAAGGAAAACCTCCGCGAGACTTGACCTCCCATAAAAAAAAAATTATATTAATTTTTTTTTTTTGAATACAGTGGAACCTCGATATAACGGACCAATGCGGGTAAGGGGGTGACCGATATAGCCGAATGTCCGTTATATAAAAATAAATTTTCTGAATAAGCTATTTGCTAACTATCAAATAGAAATATATTATAAACGAAAGTTTACATTCTGATTACACTTTAAAATTGCACTTTATACGTCTTCGGATTATATGTCACTATACGCCCGTTGAGGAGAGTCGTCAATGTTTTCTTTTTGAACTTTTTTTTGAAAAATGTATCAAATTTTGTTTGGATTTTTGAAGTTTGTTGTTTCTTAATTATCAACTCTCTAAAATTGAGAATTCCCGCCCGCTACTCCGCGTTATATCGAGGTTTTACTGTATTTAGATAAATTTTCAAAAATACATCAAATTTTTGTCCAAGGCTTGGTTGACTAGTTACGAATTAATTATCTTCACTTTGAATTTGAGAGGTGAGGACCTTTTTTTTTGCTCTTCACTTGGATCTGGTCACCCTACATATAAGTATCAAATAATTTTATATAATTTTACAAAAAAATTTCAAAATTTTTCGTTTTATCAAAAAACGTCTCAAATAAAAGTTATTAGTAATTGCATTTATAGTAACTTTTGTTCAGTAAATTTTTTCGTAATATTTTTCTGTTGCTAAATATTCGCAAAAATCTTAAAATCGACACGAGTAAACTCCCATTTCTAGTCAACCGATCTTCATAAAAAACAATAGGATTCTTCCCATTTAATAGGAGAATTTTTTAGTACCAGAACGAATTCTCTAAGTTTAACCGTTCTTGAGTTATCGTGTATACACACAGACACCCACACACACACACACACATACGGACAGCACTTCGAAAATAGGTTTTTTGGATTCCCTGGACCATGAAACGTGGTCATCAATTAAAATCTCGACATCGAAAATTTTCGCGATTACAATACTTGCCCCTTATATATTAAGGTCGGGCAAGTAAAAAGAGAAGATGTAACATAGTTACCTATGAAATATATTTTTATAGTTAGGTATCTATGTACATATTGCTAGGGACTCATATTATTATTATTATTGTTATTGTTCATAAGGATGTTAATAAAGTCACTCATTTTGGTGTGTTCTTAAATCATTACTACATACCAAATATTACAATAAGTGATGGACAGAAGCAAACTAACTCGTAATTTTACGTTTAAAGCACCGACATGCAGACTCACACAAGTCAAAATATAATTTTGATCAAAATTACATTAATATATAAGCCCATCTCCTGTATTATCTTACGGATATTTTTTCGGAATGAACATCCCCCATACCATTTTTCTATGTGGATGTGTGCTCAAATGCTAAATTTTATTTCTTTGAATTCTTCAATATGCCAGGCAACATAACCTTTCTTTCCATATGACGTTAGTTTCTCGACGGGTTTACAGATGGCGTAGGAGTTGTCGTTCACCTGCATATTTAGACTATCTGCAGGGTTCGACTATCGGACCTTTACTCTTCTTGATATACACCAACGACATCTCTGAGTGGATAACTGAAGGGCTAATTATAAATTTTGCCGATGATACATCAATATCCATATCGGCTGGATCCCCAGAGAAATTACAACACGACATAAATTTTATCAATATAAAAATGGCGGGGTGGTGCTACGCCAATAGAATTATATTAAACGAAAGCAATACAAAAATATTAATATTTAGCTGTAAACATTCTAATTACTTTTTGACAGAAACCTTTGCAGAAGATACAGTTTTCCTAGGATTAAGGGTCGATAACAACATCTCATGGAATAGCCAGATAAACTATGTATGCAAAGAAATAAACAAAGCTTATTTTGTTATCTTAAACTTAAAATCTGTTTTGAATTTACAAGCAATAATGAATGTCTATTATGCTCTTGTGTACTCTAAACTGTCGTATTGTAAACCTGTTTGGGGTGCTGGCCTTAACGTCCAGAGAATTTTGATAAGTCAGAAAAAGATCATTAGATTAATATTTGGCCTAGGATTCAGGGAATTATGTAGATAAACTTTTATTACTAATTCTATCCTAACGTTTACCAGTATCTATATACAGGGTGTTTGTTTGAAACGGGGCACCCCGAAAATCTCATTTATTTGTAAAGATACAAAAAATCTTCAGAACAAAAGTTAAACTAGACAAAAAGGCCCATCTAAAGGTTACTATAAGAATTCTGAGGCACTTCCGGTTTCACCGGAAATGATGTCAACTTTTGATCTAGCATAGGGAATCGATAATTTTATATTTTTTTCCTGTATATATATATATATATATATATACTAGCTGAAAACCCGTGCTTCGCTACGGTATATTGATGGTATCATTGGCATAAAATCCGCAGTTTGTTTTATACTTGTGTAGTCGATATCTCATCTGTCCTAAGAGATATTGAGGAATCCGGGAAAAAACATTTTACTCCTTTTCACCAGATAGGGGTCGAACTTGAAAAAATCCTTTCTTAGTGGGTTCTTACGTCATACTGAAAAATGTACTCTCCGAATTTTTTATTTCTAACAAAAAAATACTAATTTACCCTTTAGGAGTGAAAGAAAACTGTCAAAACTCATATATGCCAAAATGGAATGTTATAACTCAACAACCGCTGGAAATACAAAGGGTTCTATAATTCACCCCGAATGTAGATTCACCCCTTTAGGGGTTGATTAAGATAAAATCCTGAAATTCATTTTTCGGCATTTGTATGGGTAATCTTTATAAGCAAAAACCAAGTCTATATCTTATTGATCCTAGAAGATATTAAGGCGTCCTTGAAATCACAATTTCCTCTTTTCACCCTTTAGGGGTGATATTTGTTAAAGGTAAAAAACTGTTAAAACCATTTCGAGACATTTTAAAAAGACACCTATGTGCCAAAAAGAAACGTTATAACTCAACAAACACAAGAAATACGACGCGATGTATAATCTACCCCGTTTGTAGAATCACCCCTTTAAGGGTTGATTAGGACGAAATCCTGAAATAAGTTTTTCGGCATTTGTATGGATAATTTTTGTAAGCAAAGTCGATATCTTATTGGTCCTAAAAGAATTAAGGAATTACTGAAATCGCATTTCACCCCTTTTCACCCTTAAGGGGTGAAATTAAAACAATGTCAAAATCATTTCGAGATATTAAAAAAAAAAACACCTAGATATTAAGGAATCCTTGAAATCACCATTCATCCCTTTTCACCCTTTAGGGGGTAATTTTAAAAAAATGTCAAAACTATTTCGAGATATTTTAAAAAGATACCTATGTGTCAAAAAGTAATGTTGCAACTAAACGAACACAGGAAATACGACGGGATGTATAATTCTTCCCGATTGTTGATCCACCCCTTAAGGGGTTGATTAGGACAAAATCCAAAAATTGTTTTTTCGGTACTTGCATGGGTAGTTTTTGTAAGCAAAAACCAAGTCGATATCTTATTGGTGTTAAAAAATATTAAACAATCTTTGAAATCACATTTCACCCCTTTTCACCCTTTAGGGGTTAATTTAAAAAAGTTGTCTAAACCATTTCGAGATATTTTAAAATGACGCCTATGTGCCAAAAAGAAACCTTATATCTCAATAAACACAGGGAATACGACAGGCTGTATAATTCACCCCGATTGTAGATCCATCCTTTAGGGGTTGATTAGGACAAAATCCTGAAATATATTTTTCGGTATTTGTATAGGTAATCTTTGTTAGCAAAAAGCAAGGCAATATCTTATTGGCCCTAAGAGATTTAAAGAATCCTTGAAATCACAATTCACCCCTTTTCACCATTTAGGGGTGAAATTTTAAAAAACTATCAAAACCTTTTCGAGATATTTTAAAAAGACACCTATGTGCTAACAAGTAATGTTGAATTAAACGAACTCAGGAAATACGACGGAATGTATAACTCACCACGATTGTAGATCCACCCCTTTAGGGGTTGATTAGGAAAAATTCCTGAAATAAGTTTTTCGGTAATTGTATGGATAATCTTTGCAAGCAAACAGTAAGTCGATATCTTATTGATCCTAAAAGATATTAAGGAATCCTTGAAATCACAATTCACCCCTTTTCAACCCTTAGGGATGGAATTATAAAAAACTGTCAAACCCGTTTCGAGATATTTTAAAAAGACACCTATGTGCCAAAAAGTAATGTTGCAACTAAACGAACACAGGAAATACGACGGAATGTATAACTCACCCTGATTGTAGATCTACCCCTTCAGGGGTTGATAAGGACAAATTCCTGAAATAAGTTTTTCGATAATTGTATGGATAATCTTTGCAAGCAAACAGTAAGTCGATATCTTATTGGTCTTAAGAGATATTAAGGAATCCTTGAAATCACAATTCACCCCTTTTCAACCCTTAGGGATGGAATTTTAAAAAACTGTCAAACCCGTTTCGAGATATTTTAAAAAGACACCTATGTGCTAAAAGTAATGTTGCAACTAAACGAACACAGGAATTACGACGGGATGTATAATTCACCCCGATTGTAGAACCACCCCTTTAGGGGTTGATTAGGACAAAATCCTGAAATTGGTGATTCGGTATTTGTATGGGTAATCTTTGTAAGCAAAAAGCAAGTCGATATCTTATTGGTCCTAAGAGATATTAAAGAATCCTTAAAATCACACTTCACCCCTTTTCACCCTTTAGGGGTGAAATTTAAAAAAACTGTCAATACCATTTCGAGATATTTTAAAAAGACACCTATGTGCTAAAAAGTAATGTTGCAACCGAACGAACACAGGAAATACGACGGAATGTATAACTCACCCCGATTGTAGATCCACCCCTTTAGGGGTTGATTGAGACAAATTCCTGAGATAAGTTTTTCGGTAATTGTATGGATAATCTTTGCAAGCAAACAGTAAATCGATATCTTATTGATCCTAAGAGATATTAAGGAATCCTTGAAATCACAATTCACCCCTTTTCAACCCTTAGGGGTGGAATTTTAAAAAACTGTCAAACCCATTTCGAGATATTTTAAAAAGACACCTATGTGCCAAATAGTAATGTTGCAACGAAACGAACACAGGAATTACGACGGGATGTATAATTCACCCCGATTGTAGATCCACCCCTTTAGGGGTTGATTAGGACAAAATCCTGAAATTGGTGATTCGGTATTTGTATGGGTAATCTTTGTAAGCAAAAAGCAAGTCGATATCTTATTGGTCCTAAGAGATATTAAAGAATCCTTAAAATCACAATTCACCCCTTTTCACCCTTTAGGGGTGAAATTTAAAAAAACTGTCAATACCATTTCGAGATATTTTAAAAAGACACCTATGTGCCAAAAAGTAATCTTGCAACTAAACGAACACAGGAAATACAACGGGATGTATAATCCACCCCGATTGTAGGTTCACCCCTTTAGGGGTTGATTAGGGCAAAATCCCGAAATTGGTTTTTCGGCATTTGTATGGGTAATACTTGTAAGCAAAAACTAAGTCGATATCCCATCGGCCCTAAGAGATATTAAGTAATTCGTGAAATCACATTTCACCCCTTTTCATTCCTTAGGAGTGGAATTTCGAAAAATCCCGTCTTAGTGGGTGCTTACGTCATGAAGGGAATATACTCTCCGAATTTCAAGTTTCTAGGCCCAGGGGTTCGGGCTGGGCGGTGATGAGTGAGTCAGTCAGTCAGTCAGTCAGTCAGTCAGGACACTGCCTTTTATATATATAGATAAATAAATAAATGTGCGATATATGTAGCCCAAAGCAGTAACGGCTTTACCAAAAATAAATCATTTCATAATTACAATACGAGGCAAGGAGACTTAATCTCCATACCTAAGCACCATACTACCAAATATGAAATAGCCACTTATTATAATTGCTGTCAATTGTACAACAAAATACCTGACCGTATAAAAACATTACCTTTCCGAAAAATGAAACATGAACTAAAAAAATTGTTAATAAAAAAAAGTTACAACCACCAACAACCACCTACGAACCATAAAAATGGACACCAAACCATGGGCACCCAGTGCAAACAGGCATGACCAAGTTGTGCTCACGAGGTTGAGGATTGGCCATACAAATACCACCCACCAACATATATTTGCACATTCTGATCCCCCCATTTGTGACACATGCAACTCACGTATCACTGTAAGTCACATTCTAATCGAGTGCTGCAAATATACAACAGAGCGTTGCAACAACAAGATCCCCGAAACCCTCGAACGAGCCCTTGCCCACAATAAAGACCTTGAAACAAAAGTGATAAAGTTCCTAAAAGACATAAATATATACCACCTAATATAGACCTAACTAGCTATTAAATATCTTTAATCATGTATTTATTATTATATACTTAGTTTATTACATTATGTTATATTATTATCATTATTATAATTATTGCAACTACTATTTGTTACCGTAATGTACCGGGGCGCTAATAAGCTGTTGAAGCGTCCGAAAATTTTGTAATTAAAAAAAAAAAAAGATACTATGATATAAATGAATATCTAACAGACACTGCTGTCAATATTTTGTAATTATTTTGTAAAAGACATTTTTTGTCATTTGTATTACTCTAACTTTGTATTCTGACTATTGTGTAACATATAACTGTGTAGTTACTTGTACCATGTGGTTGTACTACAGATACTGCTGCTGTGATCAGATGACATTTTTTTATCAATCAATACTATTTGAATACTGTATTCTGACTGCATTTTGTAAACTATATTATATATTACTTGTACTATTTGATTGTACCACGCATCTTATGAATCATACGACTGTACCAAAAATTGGTGAAATAAAATTATCTTATCTTATCTTATTCTATTGTTCAACTACATATTTTGTCGTGATTTAAATATTTTGTCATTTTTGGAATAATATGTCATGTATTTTTTCTGTCGTTCTTAAAATCTTCGTTAATAAACCTTAATTTCATGGGCCCATTTGTCATCGAATGACAAATGTTGCACGACAAAATAAATACTCAGCACGACAAATTAAGTTTCTTACACTAGAAATGACACTTGAACAATTACCACTAAATTAAATAAGATCAGAAAAAATAAAAAACTATTCGCTTGCAGGGAAAATAAAGAACAAATAGACTTGAGAGATAGTTTGAAAATACTTTTTTTTATTGTAGCAGCTTTGACTGTTTGTGATACGATTCCACACAGTGATCTATACCAGCGTTTCCCAACTGTCGGTCCATGTAATTTTTTTGCCGGTACGCGAGATTTTGTTACATAATCTCCGGGTTTGTAGTTTGGAGGAGAGGACCTTTTTTTGCTCATCACTTACATTTTGGAGGTGAAGACCTTTTTTTTGCTCGTCACTTACATTTTGGAGGTGAAGACCTTTTTTTTTGCTCAACACTTGTAATAATTTTGCGACACATTACTTTCTAAACTTGCCGGTCCACAAATTTTTTCTAGGTCGCTTGCCGGTCCGGCATGAAAAAAGGTTGGGAAACGCTGATCTACACTGTGAAGTTCTCACTTCATTTGGCCAAGTATAGAACTCTTTTCTACAAAATAACATTAATAATTCAGAGCCTATGAAATAACTTAGACAAAATATACATAAAGGTACATAATACTAGGTATCGCATTATAGAATGCATTCATTGATAACATAAGCATTTTTCTTTTATCAATAAACCTAGCCAGTGTTGAATTGTATCTAGTTACAAGTATCTAGACACAGTATCTAGATAAAAATTAGATACTTTTTGAAATATGTATCTCTATCTGTATCTAGATATTTAAATTTAAGTATCTTGTATCTGTATTTCAGATACTTTATTTTTATACCATGATACCGAGCTGATATAATAGTTAAATTATAAATTGTCATCTTGAATAATTTATCTTTGTTAGTATTGGTGACATTCTCACTCATTTTTCGTAGTTTTATAGCGGCCATAAAAATAGTAGGTATAATATGCAACACTTAAGGAAAATGGATCATTATTAATGAAAACTAAGTTCTTTAATAAATATTGTTGCTATTTTGATGACCAATTTACTAAAAACATATGAAAAAGTATATCTACACAAGAGGTGTGGTTTTGTGAGGCTCTGGGCAAGACAAATTAAGGCCCTTCAAAAGTATCCAGTGATTTAAAATACACTTAGATAATTTTTTGAGGCATTTCATTACTTGAGGCCTGGCTCTAGTAGTAGAATAGTGTTTTACCTTGAATTTAGCGGGCTTTTATTGACGCCAAGGTCATTTTTGAACAGCTTGTATATAATACTCATTAACATGCACTGATTTTTTAATTATAATGCATTGTTAATTGTTATCTATTATGTATATTTCAGTAAAATGAATTTCTGTAACATGTTTTTATATGGTATTTTAATGTTTCAAAAGTATCTAGCTGTGTATCTAGATACATTTTTTTGGCATATATCTGATATTTTTTACAATTCTGTATCTGTATCTGTAGCTAGATATATTTTTTCTTAGGTATCTGTATCTAGTTATTTTTTAAATGTATCTATTACTCCACAGTAAACTTTTCATCGTATATCACTTACTTAATACATGTCTCATTACACAATGTCAATTATTTTGCAGCTGTACATTCTGGACGGAGAACATACAATTGTGAACAATGTAATAAAACATTTAATCAAAAGGGTAACTTTATTTAACACAAAAGAGTTCATAGGGCCACGACAGTAATCAAATGTGATAACTTCGCTAAAGAATTTTCAAATTCATCTCAATCCACACAAGCGAATACATTCTGGAGAGAGACCATTCAAATGTGATCAGTTTGATAAAGCATTTTCCCTGTCATCAAATTTCATTCAGCACACAAGAATACACTCTGAAAAGAAAGCATTCAAATGCGACCAGTGTGATAAATCATTTCCAAGGTTAGACTCATTAGACACGAAGGAATACATTCTGGAGAGAAACCATTCAAATGTGATCAGTGTGATAAAGCGTTTTTACAGTTATCAAATCTCATTCAACACAAACGAATACACTCTGGATTAAAAGCGTTCAAGTGTGATGATTGCGATAAAGCATTTACAAGATCTTCAACTTTCATATTACACAAACGTATACATTCTGGAGAGAAGCCATTAAAATGTGTTCAGTGTGATAAATCATTTTCAAATTCAACAACTCTCACTAGACACAAGCGAGTACATTCAGGAGAGAAACCATACAAATGTGATCAGTGTGATAAAGCATTTCCAGGATCATCAGGTCTATCTAGTCACAAACAAACACATTCTGGAGAAAAACCATTCAAATGTGATCTATGTGAGAAAGTATTTTCAGATGTATCAAATCACAACACAAACGATTACATTCTGGAGTGAAAGCATTCAAATGCGATCAGTGTGATACAGCATTTAGACACTCATCAAGTCGCACTAGTCACAGACGAATACATTATCTACTGACTACTGACCTGTGTTTAAAACAGCTGCATTCTCCACTTCACCTTCAAATTCACCGGTGTCGACAGGTTCAGACTTAATGTAGATCGTTTCTATGTTATTATCATGGTAAACGTTGTATGAAACTCCATTTGTAATTTCTACAATAAACACATCATAGTAAAACAAATTACTGACGAGTAAATATGCTAGTTACTGACCACTCTCCCATTCAACCGTATGCTCTAATCCAGTCTTCATTTCAGATTCTTTGGCAAGTTCAACGTCTGTCTTAAAGACAATCTCTTTTTTAATAATGTCTCTAGTTTTATTTATTCCATCATTCATATTCATTCCTGGAACAAAAATATATTACCATGTTAAAGAACTATAACTAATCACTTTCTATAAATCATGGAATAATCAATATTATAAAAGTTTCAATTCCTGTCATTCACCGTATTACAAAATATGTATATACCTTGCTTCTTATTCAACTTCTTTTAAAATTGTTATGAATTTTGAACTGATAGAACAAAAGGACAAATATAAATACGTAGGAACTACCTTCTCACAAGATGCAAAGTTAGAGGCAGACGGTTTAACAGCATAAATGCATCCTTTCTTAATAAAAGAGACATATTGAAAGAAGCGAAGGTACAAATCTTCAAATAAGTAGCGATACACAAATTAACATATGGCTCTGAGAAATGAATTACCATGGAAGCAATGCGAAGCAGAACAAGAAGCACTGAAATGAGATTCCTGAAAAAATCGAAAAGAAAGCTAGACTTAAAGAATCGCTAGACACGAAACCTGTTGAGCAAAAGAATGAAGTAGGACAGCTACGGTGTTATGGGAACATAAATAAGATGAATAATGACAGGCAGAAAGGACATCCAGGAGAAATCAGAGAAAGGCCAAGGATAGCATAGAGCGAAGAATTGAAGAATGCGGTTGCAAAAGAGGAATAGATTGGACGAACGTTAAAGCTTTAACGAAAGACAGAAATAAATGGAGAATTTTGGAAAAAAACACTAACATTAGCGGAACATCAAACTCCATCACAGCCTGACACCTAACGGTAACAAATGCTAAATGATTAGGTATGAATTTTAAAATTAAACCAAAATAAATAAATGAAAAAGCCTGATGGTACGAGAACTATTGCAAAATGTGTACTACAGATCAGTGCTCTGCTAGGTGTCACACTCCCCGAAAAACGATAATCATGGGTCCGATAACAGATAAAAAACTGTGCTTTGATAGAAATTGTTCTTTATTTTTTCTGTAATATATTAGATATGTTTACGTGACATGCCCATTGTCCACGCGGAAGCTACCGATAGAAAAAGTACAAAGGCACCCAAAATACGGTAATCCTGCACAATAGCACCCTGACGAACCATCGTAAATCTTAAAACGACAATATTATGTCCTCTTCAAATAAAAGTAAAAGTATGTGGAACATCATTAAATCCATTATGAAAGGAAATAAAAATAGTTTCATTAATATGACCGTAGTGTACGATATTGTAGCAAACAGATTTAATGCATATTTCACCAATATAGCCCAACAATTATTCCAAGAGCATGATAATCAGACTATGATTATATTACCACACAGATTCCAGTAAACGATAAAACCTTTCGTTTTTTTCCCAATTTCTTATGTAGATACCCTTGATGACTTAGATAAACCTAAGTCTAGTTACTCAGCAGGCTGTGACGATACATCGAACAATATTATAAAAACTTGTCGGGATTGCGTGTGTCTCACGCTCACCCATATCATTAACACCTCTTTTGAAAACTCAATTTTTCTAACAAACCTAAAGCACAGTATCATTAAATCTTTATTTAAGTACTGCATTATTTAATTTTATAGATCATATCTTTAAAGCTCTCGATACTGGAGATTTTGAAATAGCGGTATTTGTTGATATTTTAAAAGGTTTAGACTGTGTGGATCATCAAATTCTTCTGGCAAAATTAGAAGGATACGGGATTAGACGAAGGGCTTTAAACTTGGCTCGAGTCCTTTTGTCCTGTAGAACTCCGGAAGTCAAAAATTTAGTAGGATGTCATATTCTGTTCTTTCGGATGTCACTGTTCTCAACATTAAAATTCCACAAGGATCCATCACCAGACCATCTATTTTTAACATATTCAGTAAACGTCTTCCTAAAATTCTTGATGCTCTTCCATTTCGAGTGGAATTAATGACTTACGCCAATGATAAAAATTTTTTTAATGAAAATTAAAAAAATCCAACAATTTAAATTTAAATGATCACGTCAGTCAATATATAATACTCTTCTTGTATGGACACTTAAAAATAAATTAACAATAAACAACTCCAAGTAAGCAGTTATAATTTTTAAATCTAGTCAATTAAAAACTACCATTATATTAATAAAAAAAAAAAAAAAATAGAAACTAATCACGGTAAGTAGGAGCCAAGGTACAACATTTTTGGTTTGGTGGAATGAGACGATATGTTCGTAAACATATCAGGTCCTGTTTTGAATGTTTAGTCAACAAACTTCCCGGTGGTCGTACAGCAGGTTTGCTACATAACCTACCAGTTCCCGGAAGACCTTTTAGGCGGGTACACATGGATCATTTTGGACTTTTGTTATGGTCAAAGCGAGGTAATATGTTCATATTGGTTATAAAGGACACCTGGATGAAAATTTTCAGACTCTATTCGGTCAAGGATACTAAAACCAAGGAAATATAATTCAATACAAGGGTGCACATCAACCAGATAAAGATTTACAAAAATCATGCGGAGACCGACAGGTCGAGCGGTGAAGAGGACGACGACGCTAGTCTCGCGGAAACTGAAGATCTAGAACGGGATAATGAAACAGATCAGTTGAGTGCGGTCGATGGTGATAGTAATCTCGGGAGTGAAACAGAAAAATGGCCTGTACAGTACGATACAGTGCGGAAAAAACGGTCCCGACGATCGCCCAGATATCTTGATGATTTTGTATAACAAAGATACTGTTCAGCATTGTATTTGTTTTGTAACAATTGTCATGTTATGTTAAGTTTAAGATTTTGTTAATGGGATCATTAATCATGTAGAATGGTCGATTGTAGTAATTTTTGTTATTGTAAGTTTGCAATTTTTGTAACTCCTGCAGAACTACAACAGGTATGTTGTTGATAGACCGAGATCAGAGAGTCGTAGCAGAGCCGTCGAAGTTTAAACGTATGTTTCTGTACGCGAAGTCGTAATTGTTACAAGGTAAACCTCAAGGCCAGTGTAAAAGTTTAATTTAGATTTTATCCAAATTTTATTATACAAGGTGTCTCAAAAGATATTTTATATTTAGTGGATCGATTAAAAAAAAGTAAGCCGTATATAGAAAAAATGTTTATTAATTATTAAAATACACTTTTTGGGGATTTATTTCTTAAAAATAATATCGTCTAAATGTAGACCCTCGCGTTCTCGGCACTCATTTAATCGAACAGTAAAATTACTTATGACGTCTCGGCAGGTGGACTCAGGGATGGCTGCCATTTCGTGACGGATATTTTCTTTCAAATGCGCCAGTGAAGTCGGTTTATTGGCGTAAACTTTAGATTTAAGATAACCCCATAGGAAAAAGTCCATAGGGGTTAAATCTGGACTGCGTGGAGACCAATTTATGTCACCTCTCCGGGAGATCAATTTGCATGAGAAAATTTCACGAACACGTGGCAGAGACTTATTGGACGTGTGTGAAGTTGCTCCGTCCTGTTGGAACCATGTTCTTTGGTTATGGCCAGGAAAGTTTTGCAGTTCAGGTACCAAGAAGTTGTCTAACATCTCCACATAACGCTCTGAATTCACTGTAACTGCACGCTCCCTTTCGTCTTCAAAAAAGTAAGGGCCGATAATTCCTCGCGCCGACATCGCAGCCCATACGGTCACTTTAGGCGAATGTAGGGGTTTCTATGTTTGCGTTTCGGATTCGTTGCACTCCAGTAGCGGCAGTTCTGCTTATTTACGTGGCCATTAAGATGAAAATGAGCTTCATCCGAAAACAAAATGTTGGCAAACGTTGAAAATCGCTCAATCACCTGATTTACGAAATTAAGCCTCTGACTGGCATCTTGGGGCTTTAATTCTTGCACCAATTGAATTTTGTAGGGGTGCAACTTTAGGTCTTTGTGCATAATGCGATGTAATGATGATCTATGCACATTTAAAGCACTTGCGCGCTTCCGAATTAAAAGGTTCGGGTCGTCACGAACAGACTGATTAACATTCTCCGTTTTCTACCGTTCTTGATGACCTAGGTCGGCCGGATTTTGATTTATCCAGCGTTGTGCTAGTCTCTTCAAACTTTTTAACCCAATGTCGAATGAGAGGAATGCTTGGCGCATCATTTAAGTGGCGAAAACCTCGAATACTGCAGAATTTTCTACGCGCTACAGTCGCCGAATCACCGTTTTTGTAAAACTCTTGCACGCATAACGCGCGGTCTGCTCCCGAGAAACGCTCCATAGTGACTGAATTCCCAAGAGCCAGGCTACCGATTGAGATAACCCCCGCGCCCCTCGGAGACGTTGCGTTCACGCAGTAAGCTAACTAAATATAAAATTTCTTTTGAGACACCTTGTATTAGATGTTTAATTTTATACGTAATCATTATTTTATTTGTATTTATAATTAAAATGGACCTTATCTGTAGAATTGTGTCTTTGTCTATACATGGAGGGATGTTTAAGGTAAAATAAGGCATCATTTATTTATTGCACTGCCATAACATACTAATAAAGCTATGTTTCCAAGGTCAATTAATTTTAACAAATAGTGCTTTTAAGGTGAATCACTGTTTAGGATTCACACGTAACCCATGAAAACTATTTTCAGGGCACTTTGTGCTAGGGATGGGAAAAAAACATCGATGTATCGAAAACATCGATGTTTTTACAATTGATGTTCAGATGGCAGTAGTATCGATAAAACATCGATGTCGATGTTTAAACTTTGAAATTCAGAAACTACTGCGAGAGGCGCTAGAATCTTAAAAAAAAATATTTTTATTAAAATTAGTACACAAAATATAAGCGCCATCTATTGTGATATAACAATACTAATAGTGATAGTTCTTATTCTTCTTAGCAGTTAGCAGAATAAGAAAAACATAAGAAGAAACTTTTTTGTTTTTTGCAAATAATGGGAACGACCAACGACGCCAACACACTTGTTTCTTTTTGAGTCTTATTGACACTTTCCCAGTTGTTATTCCTACAATCCCTGGAATTACCGTATTGGGAAATATAATTGATTTATTTATTAATAAAACTATTATTAGGATTATTATATTGTAATGTTAGCGCAAAATTAATATTAGGATTGCTATATTAGTGTAGAAACAGACTTTCTTTCAACTTAAAAAAGTTTTTAAAAAAATGTGTATGACAGTATGTTATTTTTATGTTAAATAATATAAAATTAACATTAAGATTACTATATTAGTATTATAATAAAATGCAATATTTTATTTTAGAAATGTAAAAATAGTAGGTTCAAATTAGGATTATTATATTGGGTATAATGATGTTAACGTGAAATTAATTACTATTAAAAAAGAATATTTCTATTTAAAAATCTAATAAATGCTTTTTGTGTATTATATGTTACGTTTTTTCATATTTTATCTTTACATTATTAAATAAAACCTATATAATAAAAATAGCTTTTTTTAATATTAATAAAACATCGATATATCGGAAACATCGATGTTTTTTCAACATCGATAGTAAGCGCCGATGTTAAACATCGATGATTTGCCTTCGATGTACAACCCTACTTTGTGCAGGATTACAACTGGATAGTTTGTAAAAAAGGATTCAGTCCCGGGCCGCAATAATTTGTACCGGCTTTCCCCGTTTCTCAACCAAAGTTCCCTCTAATTTTTTCGCTGATTGCGCGGTTCAAAAGTATATGGGAGCAAAAATGGTCAAAACGTATGTAAAAGTGTGCAAGTAGGGGGTCCTGTCACAGGACCCCCCATTTTTAGATGCAATTATTTTAAAAAATGAAATAAAAAAATGGTGAACAAGCCCATTGTACGCAAAATACAAAATATTTCGAAAAATAAGTGCGCGGCCGCGCAGCTTAGAGGGAACATTGTTCTCATGGCCCCTGATTATGATACCCATGTATCTGTGCAGACTGTTATTGTCGTAGTCTTTTTTTTATGTATCGCATACAAAATACAACTGTTTACTAAATTAAGAGACAGAACTCAATTGTAATGTATATTTTATATATATTTGTCTGTTTAACAAGTATTGCTCATGAAATGCATAAAAATCATCCACTTTACTGGAGCATTCTGTACATATTGTTTGAAATATGCATCTTATTATTTTGCTTGTTCAAGTACTTACACGTACGCGTACATACACGTCTGCTTCTAGCTTAGGGTAGACATGAACTGTTGGTTGTTATATTGCAAAAAAAATATTAACGACCGTTTTGACAGTACATTTCTGTCCTATGTACCTTGACGCAATTGTTACCAAACAGTAACGTAATACTAACATGTCACTAACCTTAATTTTTTTTTTAAATTTATATTTAGAAGACTTTTTGTAATCCTACGATTTTTTAAAACTTTCAATTAAGCAGATATTCTTGCAAAGTTTAATTACAAGTTAAGTAAGTAACAGTCCGTGTGCATCACAGAATGAGAAGTGCAGTTTTGCGTGAACTATAAATCGGTCTAATCACGTGGTCCCTATGATGTAATCTTAGGGCTTTGGGGTATCGCAAACTGTTTAAACCATATATCATCATGTTAAATGAAAAAATTTCAAATACGCATAATTTAAAATTGGCACCTTTAATTATTTTGTTTTTATGTCCATGTTATTTTTAATGTGTGTATTTAGTATATCAATGAGAATTAATTAGTGATCACGGTGTAAATAAACGTAAAATTGTATTTTAAATCTGAAACTGTACGGTTAAAGAATATTATATTTTAGATTATTTTAAATATAAATAGGAATTGTCGACACGCCGTCCTATTGTTTTGATGTGGGTTGTACATAAAATGCTCAGACGTAAAAGTATAATTTTTTGCTTACCAAAAAAATGTATATTTAAGAAAAAAAGTGTGTTTAACCACAATAATTTTTATAAAATTATCCGTAACAAATGATTACAAGTCATAAAACGAGTCTATTTTATTGCACGTAAATAGAAATATGCTAGTATTTGTAGTTAGTATTTTTTATCCGGTAGATAAAATATTTTTAATATTATTATTTGGTTGTTCATATTTGTTTATGTAGTACATTACAAGAAAGGTATTTAAAATGACTAAATGTCGCAAATCTCATTAAAATTTATAGATACAAAAAAAAAAGAATACACTTAACCTATAAAAAAAACAGTCGATGATAAAGCACTATTTGGCGCATACAGTTAAATTTTAAAGTCTTGTAGTTCTTCATTATTGAGAAGAGATAATTACTAGCACGAAAAGATTTCAAAAAATATCTATAAGCAAATAAATTCACTGTTAAATTAGGGCAAATAATGTAACAGAGCATGGAAACATATCCGTGCTATTCCTCCACGACGTGAAATCACATGACGAGTGACGTCAGCTTAGATTGATCTATTAACTCTCTGACCGAGTACCCCGCGATTTACGCGTGCAGCATCTACTGGTTTAATTTTACGCATCCCGCGATTTGGACGTGCTCGCATTTATTTATGTTTATTTACGTTGCTATCCCGCGATTTCCCCGTTCAAGCTGTCTTTCTGTGCTGGTAATTTTACGCATCCCGCGATTTGGACGTGCTCGCATTTATTTGTTTTTTTTTTGCGTTGCTATTCCGGGACTTCCCCGTTCAACGTGTGTTTCTGTGCTGGTAGATTGATATTGTTTCTCAGTGTCTCGCTAGATGTCTGATATACTCGTATATCCTACTCGTAAATTTGAAAAAGAAAGTAGTGGCCAGAGTCAAATAAAATATTATTTGAAATAAATTTTGATAAATTTCTATTTAAAAATATTTATTTTACCATTAAAAAAAAAAAAAAAACATTTTTTTTAATCAAATTTGAAAAAAAAAACGCGGTTAGAGGGTTAATAGATTTGTTTGAGCAGAAATTCTATGACTAGTACGTGTTTTTTTTTTTTTAATTGCGCATATATTTTAAAATCCGCTCAACTGATGGTTTGCAATATTGCTCTTATGGGAAATGAGATCAGTGTTCCCAAATATTGTAGACACGTCAAATATGGCAAAAAACTAAACTTGTTTATGTTTCCGCTGTTGGAATACTTGGAATTTGAAAACTACAGATGTCTCTACAAGCAGGTTTCTTACAAAGCATTATACACAAGTTTTTAATTATTTCGATCGAGAGTAAACGTAAGATGGGGTATCCCTATGTGAACGCACTTATTAAACACCCCTATTGTATCAAATGGTCTAAGTTCAAAACAAAACACGTTCTTCACGCAGGTATGGTGGAGTATCTTCTGACATCGTGCCGCCTCTATCAAAACAACATTATCAACTAGTTTTTAAATAGATATAAGATTCTGTTTATGATGAATAATTATAATTTATTATAAAAATAAATCGTAAATACTGAATATATATATACAATATGTAAATACACATATTTTATAACTTTCAAACAAAATCAGCTGTAAAATATTTTCTATTATATTAAAATCTATATATTTATATACATTATACTAAAATTTTACTTACCTGTTATGAATAATTTTGCAAAAGTGGGGCATTAATAGTGAAATAAATTAATTTTCGGTTGAACATAATAAGATTGGAAATTAATTTTAATATTAAAAATTAATTATTGTTAAATCATATAAGAAATTGTCATCAGTACCTAATCTTATCTATATTTTTTATAATTTATATAATATTTTTTTAATTTTGCGGACACGTTTTTTTAGTGCTCCTGCCATAAATTGAGATTATTATTAGTATTTTTATAATAAAAGTGCAAAAGTTATACCAAATTGTGCGTAAAGTTTTATACTTTCCGGCATAAAATTTAAAAACTCTCAGTGTAGCATAAACAATTGTTTTTGCAATAATATCTATTATCGTTACGGTGTATTCGAAGTTTTCGTGTCCGTTACCAACTTCTACAAGTCCGTTGCTTATCGGCTGGGAGTTCCCGCTGCCAAACCTTGTCAACCATGGGCGTCTCATGCAAGAAATGTAATAGAAATATTAACGGAAGAAACACGGGCATAAAATGTGGAAAATGTTCAAAAATGTTTCATTCAAACTGTGTAAACATTGCGGATGAGCATTTGAAGGCAGTTTTTTCGGGGTCCGTTGTTTGGTTTTGTTCAGATTGTCGTTCCAATGACATAATTTCGGCTATTTCCATCGATGACGTTGAACAAGGCGCAAGTTCCAAAGATTATTACGGAAGTAATGAAATAGAGTCAATTATGAAAAAGATTAAAACAGAAATTATCAGTGAAATGAACGAAAAATTTACGTCGCTAATTACCTCCGTAGATTTTTGCAGCAACAAAATTACGGATTTTGAAACCAGCCTAAAACTAGTAAATGAGAAATTAAAATTAATAGAAATTTACAAACGCGAAAACTATGAACTAAAAAATAAAGTAAATGATCTGAATAAAAAGATAAATGATATTGAACAGTATTCAAAGCAAAGTAACTTAATAATATCCAACTATCCCGAAAATCGCAACGAAAATGTATTCGATATTATCACAAATATTGGCGAAAATATAGGCGCTGACATTAACAACAAAGATATTGATGCGGCCCACAGGCTTCCTGCCCAACATAATATAGATTCCGGCAACAATAACAGCAGAAATATCGTTGTCAAGTTTATCTAGAGACGTAAAAAAGACGATTTCCTAGCGTGTTACAGACGGAACAAGAATGCCTTACACACAAATATGAACAAGGACGGTGCCAATCAACAAAAACCAATATACATTAATGAACATCTTAGTCAACCCAATAGCATGCTTTTTAAACAAGCCAGGATTGATCTACTCGCCAAAGGTTACAAATACGTGTGGACCAAGAACTGCAAAATCATGGCTAAAAAGGACGATGCATCCAGAATTCGCGTAATACAAAGTGCTAGCGATATTCAAAATCTTTCATAAACATATGCTAAAACTATTTGTACTTTAATATATCTCACTAATGGATAAATTATCTGTTTATTACCAAAATGTGAATGGTCTCCGGACTAAATTAAGTGAAATAAAATTAAATAGCGAACAATGCGATCACGAGATAATCTGTTTAACAGAGACTAATCTCAACTCCTCAATTTATAATAATGAAGTGCTTTGTGATGACTATTATATAGTGCGTCGTGATAGGTCTGTGAATAGTTCTGCAAAATCTGATGGTGGTGGTGCATTAATTGGTATTCGTAATAATATTGCATATGTGGAAAGACCTGAATGGTCCAGTAATGCGGAAGATATTTGGATATCAATAGATCATAAGTCAAACACTAATAATTTTGCAAAACTACATATTTGTTGCGTATACTTGCCTCCAGACGATCTAATCGCTTTTAACTTTTTTCTTAATAAATTATATGAAATACGTGACATCGCTCCTGATGACACGTTTCTAATATGTGGTGATTTTAATTTTCCTTATCTAAAATGGTGTGCATTAAAAAATAAAATTGGTTTATGTGCAAGCAACACTTACAGCTTAGCTTCAAACGATTTTGTAGATTGCATGTCTTATTGCAATTTCTATCAATTCAATGGGATAATGAATCACAATAATAGAAATCTTGATTTAGTGTTAAGTAATTCAGAGTATGTTACTGTTGATAGATGCACAAATACTTTAAGTAAAATTGAAAATCATCACCCGCCACTGCATATTTAAATATCTTTTGCAGTACAGAAATATTTACAAGTTAAACAAAGAAATATGTATTTGTTCAAAACAGCTGATTATAATGAAATTAATAGCTACTTATTGAATATTGATTGGGAACAACAATTTTCAAATAGAAATACAGAAAAATCTGTAGACTTACTTTATAATAACATACATCTCGTCATAAACAAATATGTGAAGCAAAAAAAAAATAGTAACAAAACATATCCCTGTTGGTATAGCAGTGAACTTATAAAACTAATCGTATTAAAATATAAGGCGCATAATCGATACAAAAGATTTAAAACTACTTTGTTTTATAACGATTTTTCGGAGCTGCGAAAAAAGGTGAAGGTTTTGATTGGTGTTTGTTTTGAAAATTATATAGATAATATTGAAAGTGAATTGCCTGATAAGCCTAAAAAATTTTGGTCGTACGTTTCGAACCTCAAAAAACAAACTGTTTCTAATAGTATTGAGCATGAGGGTGTAAGTTCTAGTGATGGAACTGAAATTTGTAATTTTTTTTCAAACTACTTTGCATCGGTGTACACGAACCGTTCTGTCACGCCTATTGACACTGACAGCTGTGTTAGTACATCCAATTTTGTTCTTGACAATGTTACATTTGAAACAAACCAAATATCTGATATCATTTCACAACTTCAAACTGATAAAGGTGCCGGACCTGACAATATTCCTCCACTATTCATTAAAAATTGTTCAATCTCATTAAGTTTACCTCTTCAGCTAATATTTAATAAGTCAGTAAAAGAATCACATTTTCCAAAATTTTGGAAGAAAGCACTCGTCGTACCAGTCTTTAAATGTGGTAATAAAAATCTCGTTGAAAATTACAGGCCCGTATCGGAACTTTGTATTTTTGAAAAAAATTTTGAACGTCTCATTTACAATGTTTTATTTTATACCGTCAAAAATATTATTAATGTAAAACAACATGGGTTCTTTCCCGGTCGTTCCGTAGATACGAATTTGACTCAGTATTTGGACTACATACTAAAATCAATGGATGATAGAGTTCAAGTCGATGCGATATACACCGATTTTAGTAAAGCCTTCGACGTTATTGATCATAATCTACTTATCAAAAAACTGTCTTTGGTTGGTGTACATGGTAGACTATTACAGTGGTTTGTATCATATCTGGCCGACCGGGAACAAGCGGTAGTAGTTAACGGCTTTCAATCAGAATATGTCAAGATAACTTCCGGTGTAATCCAAGGGTCACATTTAGGCGCCCTATTATTTAACATTTTTATTAATGACATAGCGACTTGTTTCAAGCATGTTGATTATATAATGTATGCAGACGATCTAAAGATTTTTCATAAAATAACTTCAATAAAAGATTGTTTAGCTATTCAAGAAGATCTAGCAAATGTGGTTGAATATTCTAGGAAAAATAACTTAAAACTTAACATAAACAAATGTTGTAAAATATCCTTTACAAAAAATAGGAACGAAATATGTCACGATTATTATATAAATCAAAATTTATTAGAAAACGTTAAAACGGTTAAGGACTTGGGTGTAACACTAGATTCTAGACTAATATTTGATGTGCATATAAATATAATTATTAAAAAATCATATAGAATGCTAGGCTTCATCCTTAGAACGAGCAAACCCTTCAACAATTGTAAAACTCTATTAAACCTATATTACACTACTGTCAGAAGTCAATTGGAATTCGCTACTGTAAGCTGGAATCCTCAATACCTGACTTATATCAAACGAATTGAAAGAGTTCAAAATAAATTTATTAAACATTTTAATTATAGGTTTCCTAATAATAACATTAGCTTAATTCCCTTGGACAGAAGAAGAACTTTGCTGGACATGACTTTTTTATTTAAGATTCTGAATAACATTTCAGATTGTCCAGAATTACTATACCAATTTTATAGAAGTTGGTTCTTGTATTATAGAATTCCATGTTATAATACAAGAACCAACGAACTTTTCACCTTATCTTTCAATAAAACAAACTCAGGTTTCAACTCTCCCCTTAACCGTATTTGTCACAGCTATAACAACTTTTTAGATATGGAACATTTCCCTGACATTTTTACACATAATATTTATAGTTTTAAACGTGCACTATTGAAAATTATTTGACGCATAATTTAAAAATTGTTTACTGTTAGACATATATTAAACTTGAATATTATTTAAAAACCTGTATATACTATATCCACGATTTGTCTAAATTTTCATGTACTATGTAATATGAATTTATGTACTATTTTTCGTGTATTGATGCACTATGAATGTATGTTTTATAATATTTAAATGTAAATAATTACCTGTATATATCCGTATTGTATACTAATTGGTGCCACGCTATTATTGGGATTCAATCCTGTTGTGTGGCCAAATCATATAAATAAATAAATAAATAAATAAATATTAACCCATTAATGCCTGACTGTGCGTCAACGCAACATTATAAATTATTATTTTTTTAGGTACTTTCAAAAAAGATTTTAATGCAGATCTTTGTGTTAATTGATTCAGTACACTCCATATTTTCATTTAAAAATGATAAAAATTGTTAGTTCGTTTATTTATGATAAATAATAATAATTAAATATTATGAATTTTAGGACTATTTTCGGGGATTTTAAAAATCTTCTGAAATTTCTGATTAACCGTATTTATTGTAAAATTATGTAGCGGATTTTATCTAAAACTTACTATTGCGGAATTAGTTATCGTTGTGCTTATAAAATGAAAAATTTTAACCATAAAACAGGTTCAAACTTGACTGTGCGTTGACGCACGCTTTGGCAATTGCAGCATATAGGTCGCTCTAAGGCAACTCGTAGCCTGATGCTTGATACAAATGCGGGACTGCTTTTCTGAGTGTTATTTACCGGAGTTTGTTTATAAATTTAGGATATAATATATTTGTGGTAGTGTTATATTAGTAAGACTAGAGGTTTATAATGTTTTAAGCTGTGGTGTCTTTTTTCTGCCGATGGTTACTGGTTTCAGTTTGAGCCCTATGGCGGTGTTAATAATTAAAGAATCACTTAAGACAAAGGTTGTGGATTAGGGGGGCAAGTTGTTATAGATCTCTTAACTGTGGTAAAAAATCCTCAAGAGCATGGAATATTTTTTGATAATTTTTTTCTTCCCATAATTTATTCAAATATCTTGGTGAAAAGCAGTTTCCAGAAACAGGAAACTATTCACGACAATAGAATTGCCAAATGCCCGCTGGATTCAACAAAATCTCTGGATAAAAAAAACAGGAATTCTTATGATTAGCATTTGACAAGTCAGCTGCATTGATAACTCCGTAGTAACAATTGCAACAAATAATGGCACTGTTATTAATCAGTGCCAAGCGCTACGATCGGAAACAGAAGAAGAAGTCGCAATACCTCAACCAAATGTGATTGCATTATAAAAATCAATCTCGTTTTATATGTAAAAACATGTAACGTACATTTACATACTGAATGCTTTGAAATGTTCCATACTAAATAAAAATATAACTTTCATTCGGATTTTATTTTATTTTACATAGATCATTATTTTTTTGCCATAAGCAAATATATATATATATTTTTTTAATTTATTTTACAAAATCTCTTTTGAGAAACTATATAAACGTTTTATTCAAAAAAATATATATTTATTTTTTAAATTTCGAATTCTTGGGCATTAAAAGGTTAATAAAATTGGAGGCTATATCTGTTTATTTATTATTTTGTTATATTTTCGGCCAGATGACTTTAAGACGATGTCCGCAAGCAAATCAATTTCTGCCCGTTTGTCCAGGATTTACGCGAAAAATGGCTGGATATATTTTCACGTTATTTGGTATGATGATTGAGGCAAACCAGGATTCGGCGTAGGTTATATGGCATCTCAAAATTTTCATACTAAGAGGTTGTTGCGGGGTTAAAACTGTTTACTAAAAAACTTAATATATCTCCCTTATTATGTACTTAACAAAAAAGTCTAAATGGCAAGAATTGTTTATAATAAGATAAAAAAAATTATTTGTTCTATGATTTTTTTCTATTGGACGAATGTTTGGGGACTAAACTTTTAAATATCTTCCTTGAGTATACAGTATACAGTAAAAACGTATATGACTAAAAATGATTTTAATAATAATAATAATAATTTATTAACAGCCTTGCGGCCAATAAAAACAAAATACAACCAAATTAAAAAAATTAATAAACTATACAAAAACTGAACAAAAAAAAAAGAAAGAAAGAACATACAAAGAGTTTGAATTTGCCCTCAATCATAGTTTCCAATTATTACATAATAATAAAACAAATCTTTTTTGTTGTATGCTTTTTTTGTTTTGTTTGGGGAGATAACGGGAAAACACCCGAAAACTAAACTATTGATATATTTCGCTTATTATTTTGTTTACATTAAAAATGTATGTGGCGCCCGCTCCCCGCCTAAGTAAGGTAGGGTGGCCAGACAGTCACACAAATTGTCTTCGCGGCGGACACCTCAAAGGACCACCAGCAGAAGGCTGGAATATAGAAAGAAATACGGAAGTTATGTGACACAAACGCACCGAGTTGAGCCGCTGAGGAAGACACGGACGACCTAGAGGAAAGGAGAGGGTATATAAACTCTTCTGCTCCTAGGGGCTGCTCTAGGAGACTAACACAAGGGTAATGGTAGCCCTAGCTGGGGTGTAGACGGGTAAAATCCTAGGCCCACAAGTAATGGCTATGGAGGAACCAAACCTAGAAATCCCACGACGTCTCTGAAAACCCTAGCCAAGCGACAAAAAAGCGTTGAACGATGCTTAACACGATGGACGTATCACATAAATAAAATACAGTACCACAAATACAATATAAAAATAATACACTGATATTAACAAAATTAATAATATTACAAAAATGATCAGATGTTAAATTGAAATTGAAATTAAGTCAGCACACGTGATCAGGAGATCAGCGTGTGTGAACAAAGAAAATACAAAATCGCACAGAGGCGATAACAAAATAGAATTTAAATTACAAAAAAATTATATTAATTAAACAATGAATTAAACTGTATGTAAAATCGGAACAGACTTACATTAGATGTATTCTTAATAAATATGTAGAATATTTATTCCAATTTTACATATATGGCACTGGTTGGTCCCAAAAAACAGGTTCCTGGGTTCTTCGGAATAGATCCTAGATTGAAGTAAACACACACAATATTTAAAGTGATAACACAACAGGTGTAGAATCACTTAACCGCGTTAGAGACGCGAATTTTAAGTTAAGAAAACTTGTAAAAATATATATTCCGGCAGGCGAAGTATACACACACTCTCTGAACAGGTCAGTTAACGAGTGATTAATGAGTTAATAAATGTTAAAACTCGCAAGTAGCGGCTCTCAACATTTATAAAAACAACAAAATTTTGATGTTTTTAAATTAAATTATGAAAATTTAATTTATTAAACATAGCGGCCTTACGGGCGCGACAATGTATGTACCTATATATGTATAAAGAAATTTGTTTAGAATGAAGAAACGATTCTTTACTGTTCAATGTATTTTTTAATAAGATAAGAGAGCGCTACCTTTAAACTTGAAATATTTCAATTATTATTTACTTACAACTAATATACATATGTATATATATATATATATATATATATATATATATATATATATATATATATATATATATATATATATATATATATATATATAAGTTACATAACCTACTCCTCATGTAATTTTAACATATAGTAACACTACACTGACACCTGTACTATTTTATTTACTGACAACACATATCTCACGCTGAAACATAACACGACATTCATTCGTACACAAAATACAAATAAAGACACATAGACACTTTTTAGTTAGGAAATGTAATTATTATATTTAAATATCAGTCTAGTAAAATTACTCAAGTAATAAACATCTTTTTAGCCTATAATCAGTAGTCTGATTCTCATGTTAGATTTAAGTGAAATGTAATAAAAAGAAGGAAAATATAATAAATAATATTTTACTTTTTAAAAAAGCATTTGAACAACATTGAACTTTAATTGGCGCAGTCGTGTATAGGATAGTCAAATTGTTAAAGCATATAACAAGTTCGTTTTACGATTTGTTGACTATTTAAAAAGAACTTACAAAAACTCTACTCAAACGGTGCAAAAGGACAGTTGAGTGTATTCAACAAAAGTGAAGTGATCATCAACGAGTGCGAACAACTCCGAGAGACCTCCACGTCCAGCAGACACCTAGGCAGATCGACCCCTGATACATAGAGCACATATGGACATCAGGACCACCGTATTCTTGCTGTGAGTACATGTCGTTCAGAGATATAAAATTGCATTTTAACACAGATTCTGACACTGAGACAGATTCTGATTCAGGCTCACTAAACCAAACTTTCCTAAGTACCCTTACTAATCAATTTACAAATATGGCTAACGCTCAAACCCCAATTCAACCCGCTATTTTTGAAGCACCTACCGTAATGGCACCACAACATAATATCCCGACCTTAAGGTCATAATTCATAAAAATGATCCCCGAATTTAACGGCGAAGCCGAATTATTAGCTAGATTTATTGAAATTTGTCAAAAACTAGTAAATAGATTTTATAATACAATTGATCTAGATGATTTTCAAAATGAATACTTAATGTCGAGTATTAGATCCAAAATAAAAGGAGAAGCAGCTATTAATCTCTCAAATAACGTAATAAATGACTGGAATGATTTGAAAACTTGTTTGTTGAATGCGTATTCCGATAAAAGAGACAGTTTCACTCTTTGTGTAGAATTAACGAATCTTAAACAATAATTTAATGAGACACCCTTTGATTATTATAATAAAATTCAGAAGGTACTGAATTTACAAATAGCTTATATAAATACACATTGTTCATCCCCAGAAGAAAGTCGAGTTCTAAGTGGTTATTTCCAAAATTACGCAACGCGTATTTTATTAAGAGGTTTACGAGAACCTATCGGTTCGCTTATGCGCACTAAAAATCCCTCAGATCTAGGTACGGCACTCAACATGCTTACCAATGATTTTCAACTCAATGAACCAGGTACATATTTCACTAAAAATCAAAAATTTGAACCTAAGTTTAATAAAAATAACCCCAGACAAAACACGTCTAGCATTCCAAGACAAAATTTTCAACACACTTTTAACAGAACTCCACAAACTAATACACAATCATTTACACAACAAAATCAAAGACAATTCACATCACAAAATCAAAGATCATTTAATAACACGCCAAGACCTTTCAATAACACCCCACGTCAAAACCAAAATACTTACACACCTACCCCAATGAGTATTTCTACTCGCAATACATTCAGAACACCTACTACAAATCAAAGATTTCCACCTCGACAGTCAAATTTTCAAAACAGAAATACATCCAATCCAAATTTTACCTCCGAGGAATTATTTAATATAGAACAGGATTCCCAAAATTCAGATGATAATTTTTAGAGGAACTAGCCTCAGAAACGAATTTGAATTAATGAATCTTACAAATGATCAAACCAGTTTACCTTATATTATTTTTCCTGACAGTAAATTAAAAGTTCTGATAGATACAGGTAGCACTAAATCGTTCGTGAAACCTGATATTGCTACTAAATTCTTTAAAAATAAAATAATTAAAGACCCTTTTCAAATATCTACCGCACACGGTACATCTACCGAAAAATTTAGTACAAAAATTTCATGTTCAAAAATATTTAAGATTAAAAATGCAGACTTGAAATTTTATTTATTTAATTTTCATAATTATTTCGATTGTTTAATTGGTCTAGATAATTTGAGATACTTAAACGCTACAATCGACTTAAATAAAAATTTATTAATTACTCCTAAAACATCGATTGAGATGTTTTATCGTAAGTTACAGTCTCCTAGTACGAATTGCACAGTAGTACAGGCTAAGTCTGAGCAACTTATTAAAATCAATGTAGGAAATATTAAGAATGGCACAGTAGTCATACCCCATACAAAAATACAGGACTTAGAAATTCCTGAATGCGTTACTAACGTAATAAATAATGAAGCTGTATGCTCAATAATAAATCCTTACGAAAATAATGTAAGAATTACCCCAAATAAAGGGATAATAGTAGAACCGTTTAGTGTATATAAACAGGAATCTACTCCCAATTTTAATTGTATAAATTATAAAAATAAAACAAACGAAAAGTTTGATTTTTCAAAGATTCGAACGAATCACATGAATAAAGAGGAAAAAAGCGCTATTTTCAAAATTATTAACGAATTTTCAGATATCTTTCATGCAGATGATACTAATCTGACATTTACCAATCAAATTAAACATGTCATTAGGACATCTGACGAAATCCCAATATATAGCAAAAACTATAGATATCCTGAAATTCATCGACAAGAGGTCCATAAACAGATACAAAAAATGTTGAACCAAAATATCATCCGTCCTTCGTACTCCCCATGGTCATCACCCATTTGGATTGTACCCAAAAAGCTTGACGCTTCCGGACAACGTAAATGGAGAATCGTTGTAGACTATCGAAAATTGAACGAAAAGACAATAGGTGATAGGTACCCAATCCCAAATATTACAGACCTTCTTGACAAACTCGGACGTTGTCAGTATTTTACTACTATTGATCTTGCTTCCGGATTCCACCAGATTGAACTCGCGGAAGAATCAATTTCAAAAACTGCCTTTAACACAGAAAATGGGCACTATGAATTCCTTAGAATGCCATTTGGATTACGAAACGCACCCAGCACGTTCCAAAGAGTCATGGAACATATTTTACGCGGTATTCTAAATGTTTCTTGCCTTGTCTATTTAGATGACATTATAATTTTTAGTACAAGCCTGCAAGAACACATTGCACGCCTACGCGAAGTTTTCGAAAGATTGCAAAAAGCTAATTTTAAAATACAGCTGGACAAATCAGAGTTCCTATGTAAAGAAGTAGCATTTCTAGGACATGTAGTTACTCCTGATGGTGTTAAGCCAAACCCAGACAAAATTCAAGCTATTCAAAAATTCCCCATACCGAAAACTCAAAAGCAGATTAAAGAATTTTTAGGTCTTTTGGGCTATTACCGCAAGTTTATTAAAGACTTTGCTTTACTGACTAAACCTATGACGAAATGTTTAAAGAAAAACAGTGACGTAAAATTTAAAGACGCAGACTATATAAAATGTTTTGAGTTGTGCAAAAATTTATTAATTAATGATCCTATACTACAATTTCCCGATTTTTCTAAGACTTTTAACCTCACTACAGACGCATCAAATTACGCGATAGGCGCTGTATTGTCTCAAGGTAATATCGGCTCGGATCTTCCCGTAGCCTACGCAAGTAGAACTTTAAATGATTCAGAATTAAATTACAGCACAATAGAAAAAGAACTTTTGGCAATTGTTTGGGCTACGAAATATTTTCGACCCTATCTTTTTGGAAGAAAATTTAATATTGTAACGGACCATAAACCCCTTCAGTGGTTGTTTTCGTTAAAAGAACCCAATTTGAAATTAGTTCGTTGGAGACTAAAGCTTGAAGAATATCAATACGAAATTACATATAAAAAAGGCTCTTTAAATAAAAACGCGGACGCGTTATCTAGAATAAAAATTGATTTAAATACAAACGAAACAATTGATAGATCAGAAGGAATTTTCCAATACATGAAAGAATTTAATACAAATTTTCAAAGACAATGCACATCTAAAGACAACAATGACACGGAATCTTTAATTGTTGAAATGAGTGACACTAACAATGACGATCAAAATTTAAATAATAGTGATGACGATGATCAAACAATCCACACAAGCTTAAGTAATCCCGTCATTGGTATCCCTATTGTAGATTCCCCAGTAAATGTTGGAAAGAATCAGATAATCATATCTGAAGTAAATTTCGAACCAGCGGTTCCTAACATCGTTAAATTATTCGAAGATAAACAACGAATATTAGTACAATTTTCAAAAAACAATTTTGAAAAAGAGATAATTAAATTTTTAAAAGAATATGTTGCCCCCAAAGTCAAATACCACTTATATTTTGAAGACCCCCTTTATGAAAAACTTAGCACAGTCCTCCAAAAATACTTTAAAAATTCAGAAATCAATTTTATAAAATGTACAAAGAAATTAAATGATGTTCAAGATATTGACGAAATTTTGCAAGTTATAAAAAATCAACACGAAGGTAAAACAAACCATAGAGGTCTGGACGAAACCGACAGTAGAATAAAAAATTTATACTATTGGCCGAATCAAAGACGATCAATTCAAACTTTCATCAATCAATGCGAAATTTGTCAAATTACTAAGTACGACAGAAGACCCCTTAATTTAAAATTTAATATCACCCCCACAGCTGTAAAACCCTTTCAAATAGTTCATGTAGACACAATCACATTTGAAAATGCAAAATTTCTAACTATAGTTGATTCATTCTCAAAGTATGCTCAAGCCTACAAACTGAATTCTGCGCAAGGAATAGAAATTGTTAACAATTTAATAAAATATTTCACTCATCATTGTATACCCAATCAAATAATTTCTGACAATGGATTAGAATTTAAAAATACTGTTGTTACAGAATTATTAGAATTACACAAAGTCAAATTACATTTTACTAGTTCACAACATCCAGAATCTAATTCAATTGTAGAACGTTTTCATTCTACATTAGTAGAACATTTAAGACTTTTAAATAATCAAGAATTATATAAGAAAGACCCAATTGAAACAAAAGTATCTTACGCGATTTTAGCATACAATAATACTATTCATTCAACAACTAAACTAAAACCGTACGAAATTATAACAGGTCATATAGATACCGAATCCCCATTTAACTTAGATCTAGAAAAACAATTAGTTAATAATTATATAATTAATCATAGAGAAAAAAACAAAATTTTATATAAAGATTTAAATGAACGCATTCAAGCGACTAAAGTAAAAACAATTGACAAAGTCAATGAAAATAAGGAAGATCTCCCTAATATTCCCGACAAGGTTTATGTAAAAAACCGTCAAAAACAAAGTAAGACCAAAAATAAATACAAACCCGAATCCATAAAAAGTATTGATACAAAATTAAAAACTGCCAAAATAAAGCCCTCACATTTCAATACTCATGAAAAAATTCATTTGTCAAATGTAAAAAGACCCAGAAAAATCATTCAGGTTCCTCCCATTCGGAATTGGAGCAGAAATAAAGAATATCACTCAAAATTTAGGAATTTTACCAATAAATCTTGGTCCCGCAAAATTGCAAAAATCAGAACACACATTAGTTCACTATTACGACCTAAATTTAATATACCAACAAATCTATAGACTTAATAATCAATATGATGATTTTAAAACAAAAATATTCAATAATAGTTACTACGCTAAAGAATTGGAAAATTATGATAACATGTTAAAATATGTACAATTATCACTAAACGAAAAAATAAGTCACATCGGTGTTCATTTAGTAAATTCAAGAAATAAACGAGGTCTTATTAACGGTCTCGGAACAATATTTAAAACTTTAACTGGAAATTTAGACAATGAAGATGGAGAAAGATACAACAAAATTATAAATCATTTAGAGACTAACCAAAATCAGATAGGAAATCAATTGAAAATGCAATATTCAATCAATAAACAAATTATTAGAGAATTTAATCTTACTGTCAATGACATAAGAGATAACGAAGAAATTTTGAAAAACAAAATTTTGGAAATTAATGAAGTAATCGCAAAACGTTTCCATGTTTCCGATATACTAAATATTAAAGATGTATACAACCAATTATTGATAGTTTACAATTCAATTTTGTATATAATGCAAGACATTGAGAATTCTATAACATTTTGCAAATTAGGAGCATTGCACCCAAGCATTGTGAAACCTGACACCTTATTTTCGGAATTAACTAAAATATCTGAATATTACAAAGGTCAACTACCGTTCGAATTGAAACGCGAAAATATTTTAGATTTTGAAAGCATTATCAAAATTAATTGCAAAGTTGAAAATAAGAAAATAATTTATTTCTTATCAATTCCCTTAGATTATGAAAAACAATATGAATTATATTACCTCCTGCCTATTCCTACAAAGCATGAATCTGAATTTGTAACAATTGTCCCAAATGCAAAATATCTGTTAAAATCTGAAAGTAATGAAATATTACCTCTGAGAGACATATGCCCTAAAAGCAAAACATTTCATTGCCCACTACAACTACAAGTCAACACACAAACAAGTTGCGAAAAAGAAATCATTTTAAAAGGAAATCCCAATCAGTGCAGATACACTAAATTATATATCGACGAAAATCACGTTGAAATTATTCCTGAAATTAACCAGTATATCGCAGTTCTTCCAAATGAAGAGAAAATCGAAATAAAATGTTTTGAAGAAACAGAAACTAAATTACTAAATGGTATCTACCTATTCAAGGAAGATAATTGTAAATTAAAATTTAAAAACCAAGAACTCTTATATGAAAGAAAAAGTTTTGGAAAACCAATTTTGAATAACGAATTTAAATTACAACTTCAAAAACACCAAAAGCCAAATATTTCCATTCAACTGAGGACATTGAACCTGAAGGATATTTCTACCAACGCCGTGACGTTTGAAGAAAACCCAATAGACATTACATTCCCATTGCCTAGTGTTTGGACTCTAGTGTTATACATTTTAGTGATTATTAGTGTAGTGTATTTCACCATAAAAATTGTCAAAGCAAAAATTAATAATAAAAAGTCCCCAAATCTAAAAACGAACATTGAAAATGAAGTTGAACTTCCTGATGAACCTGAAGACATTGAACTTTCCAGAAGGACGTTCCAACTTCCTGGCGATGCCAGATTCTAGGGGAAGGAGGAGTTACATAACCTACTCCTCATGTAATTTTAACATATAGTAACACTACACTGACACCTGTACTATTTTATTTACTGACAACACATATCTCACGCTGAAACATAACACGACATTCATTCGTACACAAAATACAAATAAAGACACATAGACACTTTTTAGTTAGGAAATGTAATTATTATATTTAAATATCATTCTAGTAAAATTACTCAAGTAATAAACATCTTTTTAGCCTATAATCAGTAGTCTGATTCTCATGTTAGATTTAAGTGAAATGTAATAAAAAGAAGGAAAATATAATAAATAATATTTTACTTTTTAAAAAAGCATTTGAACAACATTGAACTTTAATTATATATATATATATAAACTTGAAAATTACAGGGGGGGGGGGTGCTGTCCCTAATAATTTGGCCACCCACTGTATATATATAAGAAAAATGGTTTAGAATGAAGAAATGATTCTTTTCTGTTCAATGTGGTATTTAATAGGATGAATGTTCGGGTACGTCCGCTAGGTTCTAATAAAGTCTGTCCATCTGGTTGGCATAGATGTAATTAACTTTTGGAGATTTAATATCCATATTTTCCCAGCACCCGCCAATGTTTCAAATAATTCTCGCTTATTTAAATGCTTGTTGAGTTTCATTTGTTGATCTGCTATTTCCAATAAAATTTTAATGAGATTTAAGTTCAACAATTCCAAAATTTGTATATTTTCTTCTGTCAATTTTTCATTCATTTACTATTGTGCTTGGGTCATTTTCTTATTTCTTCAGATGACTCGCAATTAAGATTATAAAATTTTAAAACTCTCTAATTCATAGTTTTATATAAATGAATATTTATATAGAAAAAAATAAATATATCAGGTCGTTAACGATGAAATTTGTAGTTAATAATATTGCCAACTTTACCGTTGTTTTTTTTTTTTTTTTTTTTTTTTGTTGGAAAGTTACACATCTCGCCTGTTTAAAGAAATCATTGTATGTTCTACAAAATATCAAAAACTTTTTTTTAAATTTAATTTTGTTGTAAATGGAACGGTTGGTAATTCGCACTATTATGAAGTATGAGTTCTTACTTCGAAATATTAATAGTGTTTTTGGCTCTAGTGTTACCACGCAGCAGACAATATCAAAGTGATACGCCAAATTTTGTACAGGTAACTTAAAAAAAAAAAAAAAACTGGCTCATCGATCAGAGCAGAAATATACTGCAACCAACTGGAGGAAATGATGCAAAAACTTAAAGAAAAACAGCCTAGATTGATAACACTAGACCACACACTGCACAAATTACTGTGCCAAAACTAGAGGAATTGGAGTTGGAACTTCTTCATCATCCTCCATACTCACCGGACCGATGCTGTAAAACTGGCCTTCCAGGAATTCATTGACTCTCGTCCGCCAGGGTTTTATACCACCGGCATTAAATGGCAAAAGTGTATAGACAATATGGGTGCATGCTTTGATGAATAAAATAATTCCTTATATTTGTAAGTTATCAACCAACTTTGCATTTTTTTTCTACAAATTTCATCCTTGACGACCTAATAATTGAAAAATGTATGACAAATATGAAAAAATAATCGCAATCCTTAAATTTTCCTCCAAAGCTTCTTCTGAAAGGCATGTTCTATGTTTATTTTTTATTATAAGCATTGTTGGAAATTCAGAAACGCATAGGTAGGTTGTGGCAAATGGAATTAACACAAGTAAAACAGCTTTAGATATTGTTAGATATTAGTTTTCACGTTGTATCAAAATTCTGTTATTTGTCAATTGTTGAATTCTGTTGTTTGCAAGTGTGGAATCTGCCCTAATTTATATTAATTGTTACAGTGATCAATACTGACTGTAGTCTGTCAGCTCTGCAAAGACCCTAACAACGGTTATATACAATCTGATTGCTCCTAACTATCTTCGGAGGAAATTATTATTACAGATGTCAAGCGCCATTATTTTAATTGTTTTAAAATTTAAATTATCCAGATTTGTTTTATTAATTGTTTGATGTATTTAATTGTAATTTCATTGTGGCTTTTCACGGCTTCCTGGAGAGCCGTAACTCCTCAAAGGTTGAGAAGTACAGATATATATAGAATATAAGGTTGATTTCTTGCTCACATGTGATCCTTCATGCAGTTTAAAATGTTCTATTTTTGTAAAAACGTTACTGCACTTCTTGCATTTGCATAAATTTCAACTCTATGTACACGTTTATGCTTAATAAGATGTATATTTTGTGCAAAAACTTTATTACACTGATCACATTTGAATGGTTTCTCCCCGGAATGTGTTTGTTTATGTCTTTTAAGATTTGAAGACTCTGAAAATGTTTTATCACATTCATCACATTTGAATGGTTTCTCTCCAGAATGTATTCGCCTGTGTCCAGTGAGAGATGCTACATGTGAATATCTCTTATTACACTGGTCACATTTGTATGGCTTCTCACCAGAATGTATTCGTTTATGACTGATAAGACTTGCCATCTGTGAAAAAGCTTTATTACATTGTTCACAATTAAATGGTTTCTCGCCAGAATGTGTTCGTTTATGACTAGTGAGTTGTGATGAAACTGGAAATGCTTTATTACACTGATCGCATTTAAATGGTTTTTCTCCAGTATGTATTCGTTTGTGTGTTATGAGATGTGATGACAGTGAAAATGCTTTATTACAGTGATCACATTTGAATGGTTTCTCGCCAGTATGAACTCGTTTGTGATTAACAAGTTTACCCTTGTGATTGAACGATTTACTACACTGGTCACATTTAAATCGCTTATCGTCAGTATGTAATGGTGCATGTACAGCATTATTTTGAGCTTGTTCAAATTTTTTCTCCCATACATCATATTTATAACATGTCTCTATTGTTTGTGTTGCGTTAATCTGTTTGACCTCATTAACGGACACTGGCACCATACTCTCATCTGGATTACCGGAACATGTTGGGCGATCTGAAACAAATAGGTAATTAAAGTGCTATGTATAATTCTATAATTCTTTATTTATTTGGTGTACCATATATGGTTTCCCTTTGTCACACATACAATATTAATGAAAAAATAAAAAATACAAAATTAATATAATATAATCTTAAATATGTAATTGTATCTAAATACCAGGAGCTGAGTGGCGGTGTGATAAACTTATTAAAATAATAAATAACACATATACATAAATTATTATTATTATTATTATTATTTTTTACATAGTTATAATTTAAGAAGTAAACAGGTTTAAAATTTATAATTAAAAAATTCCTCCATTTTGTAGAATGCTTGCTCAGTGGAAGCTTTTTTATGGTGCTCTTAAATTTGATCCTACCCATGTTTTTTAAATAGGATGGCAGGTGATTATAGAGCTTAATGGCTTGGTAGTTTAGGATTTTCTCACTCTTGGCTAAGTTGTGCGACGGAGTAGGAATGACGATGTGTCTTTGTCTCGTCTCATACTTATTGGGGTTAGCCTTAAATAGTTTTTTTTTTGTCGTTTTCCTTGGTGTAGAGCAGAGCATTCATAATATAGATAGAGGGAAGAGTCAATATTTTTAACTTCTTAAAGTGTTCTTGACACGACTCACTTATGTTTGCAGAAGCAATTATCCGGATGGCCCTTTTTTTTGTAGTTTTAAAATGGTATCGCTGTAGGTGCTCTTACCCCAAAATTCGATACCATACGAAAGTATGGATTAAAAATGAGCGTAATACACCATAATTTAAGTTGGTTTGGATATTTTTGCTTTTAGGGCACGTAACAAGTAAAAAGTTTAGACTAACACGAGAAAGATCAAGATTTCTTTGAGGTAAAAAAGGGCTTCAGGGCTCTTTCTTATACGGGGCACCTGTCGAATAGCATTTAAAAAATTCTCAAACTTGATAACTTGGTCATTGCGGACAAATAATTAAAAAAATGTTTCTACTTTAAGTACTAAATTAAAACAGAAAATTGACATTTCTTCTTCCAAGAATACTATTCATTTGTTAAACTGTTCTTGCAAGCAGGTGTATATTGGTAGCTCTATACAAAAGTTTAGGAATGGTCTTACCCAGCATAAATCAGATTGTAGGGTTGATCCCAAAAAATGTGCACTAGCTACTCAACGAACTCAATTCGAGAACCTATACTGAAAATTTACATGACATATATTCTTGCCTCTTAACTTTCAAAGTTGTCAAGTAGACATGTGTATCAGTTTTTTTAATTTAGTAATGTCAGTTTTAGTTATTATCCTTGTATCTTCAAAAATTCCTTACCTTCACATGTTTTACTATATTTTATATGGTTACTTGATAATAACCCTACCGGTTGACGGGTTTCACATAAATTGCACCTTACAGTTTTTTTCTTTTTTGTTTTGCATTAGAAGAAATTCTTTTAACAAATTTTACGGGGGGTTACAGGTAGTTATCTTGTGTACCGTCCTTCCCATTAAAAAGTGAAAAACAAAAATAAAATAAAATGTTTTCTAACATTTTCAACTTTAAATTATAACTTTTTTACAATTTGTGAAATGAGGCCTTGAAATTCAAACTTATTTTGTTACAACTTAGCGACTTGCTTTGATATTTCGGTAAGTTTGTGTTGAAATATTTTGAGATTGGATTGGTGTTCCTAATTTCATGTGTTCTTGGTTTTTAGATGTCCTTGAACAAAGTTTATGAATAATAAACGAAATATGGGTTCAATTATGAAATAATTGCATACATCCTTCGTTTTATTCTTTATCCTAAATAAATTCCTTGATTGGTTGTTGCTTCATTCATTTGGCATTAAAGAGATTTTTTTAAAACACTGAATTGTACAGTGCCATCATAAATTCTTGTCCGTTATGTAATAGTTGACAGAAACATTTTGTTATCAAATTTATTTCCAAGGACATGCACACATATACGTAGATTCGATTTTTATATTTTATACTTGTCTCACGCATGTTCAATGGGTTGCCTAATATTGCAATTTTAAGGATACAAACATTTTGTGATAAGTCTTTATTAATTGATGGTTGAAGTTAAATAAAATACAACATACAATATATATATATCTTTTAATATTTTTCCATAACCTGTAGAAATATATATAATTATTATATTTTTTCTTTTTTTAATTTACAACATAAACTCAAAATGTGCTCCATTATTCTGAAGACACAAATTTACACGTTTTTTAATATTATCAAATACAGAAATTAGTACTTCCTCACTGATGCCTTCAACCGCACTTGTAATGGCGGCCTTTAATTCCTCCAACGTGTGTAAACGGTTTTTGTAAACAATTTGTTTTAAATAACCGAATAAAAATGAGTCGCAAGGTGTTAAATCTGGTGAACGAGGAGGTTATCGTCCAGCCGAAATAAGGCGATCTCCATAATACTCCTTTAAATAAGCCAAATTAGCTCTCCTTGTATGAGGTGTTGTCCCATCCTGCTGAAAATAGCTCCTATTATTTTCTGTAAAATTTCATTTTTATAAAATGCACCATTTATAGTCTGTTGAAAAAATATAGGGCCAATTATTCTGCGTCGAGACAACGCTATCCACACGCCAACTTTCTGTGGATGTAATGGTGTTTCCGTAAATAAATGCGGATTTTCTGTACACCACGTTCTATAATTCTGGGCACGCTCATATCCGCTTAGGTGAAACCATGCTTCATCACTAAACAACGTAACACCCAACACGTTGTCATCATTACAATTATTATTGAACCAAATACAATAATTGATCCGTTTCTGGAAGTCCAAGGGATGCAGTTCTTGCACAACTGATAATTTGTATGGATGCATATGCAGTTGCTTCCTCACAGCTTTATGTACAGTTCCGTACGATATACCTTAAACATAATAATAATAAATTAATTTATTATTCCACTCTGACGGCGTCACTGAGATAAGTATTCTTAAATCGTAAGCAACATGTTAGTTTGGTTAATGCGAATGAATATCTAGTTCCTGCACTGAGACAAGTCGAGCTGCGGAAAAACAAATCATGTCCCACGAGACACATCGAGTGCAAAGGGTTGAAATAAAGAAGAAAAATACCTGTTTGAGTAAAGATGTATTCGGACTATCTTCTAGCCTGTGTGAGATATCTTCCAAAACATCTTCTGTTAAAACAGTAAGTCGACCAGAAAATTTCCCCTTGCAGACACTGCCGGTGTCTTTTAATCGAGAGTTATACGTCTTACATGCCGTTGAAAAGTCATTGTACACAAAGTTTACCTCTGGAAATTTTGCTTCCAATTCTTCAAAACAACGTATCATAGAATATTCGTAACAACCATCTTCTCTACGTTCACCGTGTCGATAGTATGCCTCTATGATGAATATATCGTGATCCAAACTGAACGCTATTTTGCTTGAAAAATAACGATTCATTTTAAATCATTCATTTACTTGTAAATTAAATATTTCACTTACCTCTAAGAGCTAACCTCGATCACCAATCGTCTTCCAAATACAATCTTAATAACAATAATATCAACAACAATAATAACGATAAAAACAATAATATATTTTAACAAAAACCAATTAATTATGAAATGAACACTGTTTTTCTCTACACGCCAATGAGTTAATAAACAACATGAAGTTATCAATGCAATATAGTTACTGCTCGGGTGAGATCGGGCATACGAAGTAATCTGATTGGTTCTTTGTTAAATTGGGATTTTCAGATGAGAAATAGAATACAGTTTTGATATTTTTAAACTCATTGTTTACTGTTATGTAACTGACAAGAAATTATAATCACACGGTAGTTAAACTTTCTTATGCCCATCTTAATAATGATTTTCTTTCTTCAAAGAAAATCTCAATTATATTTTTTGTTGCAGAACCTCCATTAGAGATTTCTGCGAGCCACCACTAATTCAGCAAAGAAAGTCCATGCACGCACAATATAGGATATTCTTCTAAACTGGGAATAACAGAAAGCTTTCAACTTAAACAATAATATTAAATTAAAAACTGACCTGTATCTTGTTCAACTGCACTCTCTTCATATTCACTGCATTCTTCACATTCAGACTTGATGTCAATATCCTTGCTGATAATATTAGTGTTGTAGTTATACTGGGACATGCCTTCGGTCTCTCGGGTATCGCAGCTCTCTGAAATATGAATACTCATATTTACCATTACTCTGTATATGTTTTAATTATTTTACTAATTGAAAAATCAAAAATCGTAGTAATAACAATAATTTATGAAAATCATTAATTATTTTGTTAAAACCTATTAAAACCCAAAAACAATATTTTTTTAAGACATAGACGTTTACGTTTAGTCAGTTTGATTAAATCTGAGTGATCTAAGTGCTCCCGATCCGTTCGTAAAGTTAGTCGGATCGTACTTATGAGCTTATTTTTAAGAGTTCCACAGGAGTCTCATTTAGGACCTCTGCTTTTTATAGTTTTTATAAATGACATTCCTCATTGTTTTTTAAATTCTAAATTTGTAATGTTTGCTGATGATTTGAAGTTATTTTTAGAAGTAAAAACTACAAATGATTGCATCAGTATTCAACGTGATGTTGACAAATTACAGGAATATTGTTTGAAAAATAAGTATAATTAAATTTGTTTAAATGTATCAAAATCTCATTTACCAACAACAGAAATGTAATAAATTATAATTATAAGATTCATGATACTCCTATCTCAAATGTTAACGAAATTAGGGATCTAGGCGTTCCATTGGATTCTACATTAATAATCAATGTACATATTAACATTGTAAACAAGGCATTTCAGATGTTGAGATTTATAAGGAGGATGAGCGAACCTTTCAAAAATAGTTCTACGGTATTCTCTCTTTACTTCACTTTAGTACGTACTCACTTAGAATTTGCCTCAATATGCTGGTTTCCTCACTATTTCACATATATAAATCGTATTGAAAAAATTCAAACTAAATTCCTAAAATATTGCGATTATAAATTTCCAAATAACAATAACAATTCGTTACTGTCTTTAGAGAACAGACGTACATTTTTGACATGACGTTTCTTCATAAAATTCTTAATAATAAAATTGATTGTCCTGAGCTACTTGCCTTGCTAAGTTTTCGAGAATCTCCTTATCCGACCAGTTAATAGGACTAAGTATGCTTTTAATTGTCCCATTAATAGAATATGTTCAACAAATTTTCAACTTCCGAATCTTTTCCCGACATTTTAGACACGAATATAAATGTTTTTAAGAAATCTCTAAATAAAATCTTACATTAATTCTCTTATAACATAATTATGGACTATCTTACATAATTACTCTAGATAAATTATTACATTTTTGATTTATATGGTTTTACAACTTTATCTAACTTGTATACACATAATTTTTGTATAATTTGTAGTTGGTTTTTATTTTATTGTACTTCAATTGTTTTATGAATTACTGATTCGAACATTTAATTTAATTAAATATTTTTTCTGTGCTACACTATTACTGGGATTATTCCTTTTGTGTAGCCTCTTTTTGTAAATAAAGAAATTAACAAACAAACAAACAAAGAAACAAACAAATAAATAAATAAATAAATCCGATGATCTATAGTCCTTTCAAACGTAAAAATGCAGTACAGGGCAAATGAAGTAGTTATTTTTTATACTCTCTAATGTGTTCTCCCAATAACACTATAATTTCTTTTCTTGGCAACGTTGCTGTCTGTAAAATATATTGATCTATGAAGACACAGTATTCTACAAATAGTTACTCATTTTTGTTCTGTGTTACCTGATTTTTGTAAATCATTTAGTTTCAATGAATTAACAATAAAACAATATAAAATTCTGCGTAAAATAACCGATATGCGGTTGGCAGCATGGCGTTGCGCATAACTGTTGGTTATCTGTTAAAGATATTTCTGGAATAATCAAAATTACAGTAAATATATTTAAATATTTATTTAAAATGTCAACTCCATATATTTTTTACAAGATCATATGTTATATCTCTAATATCAATTATTATAACTACGTTCATAGCTCACTGTATAAAAACTAAAACACGATACATCCAACATACTCCCACTTCGTGTTAAAATTTTTATTCTTCGTTACTCGTACCTCTTCCGTAACATTTTTGTTCTGTCATTCCAGCAATGTCATTTATTCTTTTAATTTTGATACCTGTCAGTGCTTTTGTCAAACCATCTGCTAAGATATAGCAGGTTGGAATATATTTTACTGATATTCTTTCTTCATGCACCTCGTTCCTTATATATAGGTATTTTAAATCTATATGTTTTGATCTTCTGTTGTAGCTTTTGTTGTACAGAACACTTATAGCTGCTTGATTGTCACATTTTATGTCAATGTCATGTTTCATGAATTCATTTTCCATATTTAGTTCTTTTAGATAATTTCTTATCCACTTAGCTTCCTTTACTGCTTCGCATAACGCTACAAATTCGGATTCGCAGGTTGATAGTGCAATAATTTTTTGTTTGTTGCATTTCCATATTATTGGTGATCCGCCAAATAAGAAAAGATAGCCTGAAAATGATTTTCCATCTGATTGCGCGAGTTCAAGCTAGCATCAGAGTATCCATAAAATTTTTCGTTGTCTCTGTATCTGATATATACATTTGGCGTTGATTTCAAATATCTTAACACTCTCTTCAAATGTATCCAGTGTGTTTTTGTATAACAAATTGTTTTTTGTTTTGTATATTAAATTGGCTTAGATAGTGTACTGCAAACGCAATGTCTGGTCTTGTCCCTTGTACCAGATATATAAGAGCTCCAATTAATGATTGATATGGAATATTTTCATTTATGTCAACATTTGACATTTCTAATTTCAAAGAATTTTCCATAGGTGTCGCAGATCCTTTTGCATCAAACATATTAAATTTTCTTAACAAATTGTCGATATATTGATTCTGGTCTATCGTGATTGTTTTTTCTTTTCTATTTCTTCTAATTTTTAGTCCTAGCATATTATTGGGTTCTCCTAGATCTTTTATTGCAAATTTCGATTTTAGTTTTTCCAATATTTCATGCATTAAGTTGTTATTTGTGGTTGCTAATATGAGATCATCAACGTATACCCCAAGAATTGCAAAATCATTTTCTTCTTTATATCTAATATATACGCATTTATCTGTTTCTAATTGTTTAAATCCTATATTCTTTAGTTCTTTGTCCAGTTTCATATTCCATGCTCTTCCCGATGGCTTAAGCCCATACAAGCTTCGTTTTAACTTACAAACATCATTCTGTTTATTCATTTGTTTGCTTTCGTATCCTTCTGGGATTTCCATAAATACTTTTTCATCTAAATTTCCATCTAGGTAAGCTGTTTCTACGTCTAATTGTCTTAGCTCTAAATTTTTAATGTGTGCAATGGCCAGTATTATTCTTAGTGATGACAATTTCATTACAGGTGAGTATGATTCTAGAAAATCTATTCCTTTCTTCTGATAATAACCGACAGCAACCAATCTTGCCTTGTATTTTGGGTTTCCATTATCATCTCTTTTGACTTTAAAAATCCACTTTGATTTTACTATATTCATATCGCTTCTTTTCTTCACCACTTCCCAGGTTTTCATTTTTGTGAGGGAATTTAGTTCTTTTTCTATAGCCTCTTTCCATTGTTTTCTATCTTTACATGTTATTGCTTCTTTGTTTGTATTTGGTTCGTAAATTTCATTGATGACTTCGTTACAATAAGATTTCAGTTTTGGGTTTACTTCTAGTCTACTTGTAGTTCGTTTCTGATTTTCAGATTTTCTCAAATAATTATTTTGTGTTATTTTTTCATTTTGTAAATTAATTTCTTCTTGGTTATTTAAGTCGCCTTGGACTTCATTATTTCTTCCGTATTGGTCTTCATTTATTATATTTTGTTCATATCCTCTATATAGTATATGCACTTTACTTGTGTCTATACTTTTTTCTAAATTGTTTCCATCTGGTTCGTTTCGATTTGAGTTATTCAATTCTTCCCATCCTATTTTGTTTTCAAAGAATATCGGTTTCTTACTTGCAAAAAATATTTTAGTTTCGGGTTAAACAATCTATATGCCCTTTTATTTTCGTAATAGCCAATAAATATTGCAGGTGTTGTCTTTTCGTCAAATTTATTTCTATGTTCTTTTGGAATCCAAGCATATGCCAAACATCCAAATACTCTAAAATGTGATGATGTTGGTCTTTTGCCACTCCATATCTCTTCAGGAGTTCTGCCATCTAATTTACTTATTCCACATCTATTTCGTATGTAAACAGCTGTCGCTACTGCTTCTGCCCAAAAACTTCTAGGTAATTTTGACTCTATTAGTATTGTTCTCGCTGTTTCTAATATATTGCGATTTACGCGTTCCGCCGTACCATTTTGTTCGGGTGTATAAGGAATTGTTGTTTCATGTTTAATCCCACTTTTTCTTAAAAAATCGGTTATTTTTTCATTTACAAATTCAGATCCATTATCTGACCTTATTATTTTGACTTTTCTGTCTGTTTGTCTTTCAACTTCTGTAATAAAAGTAATTAATTTTTTACTTGCTTCATCTTTCGTTTTCAGAAATTTTACATTCACTTTCCTACTTCTATCATCAGTAATACATAGTACATATTTAGATTGTCCTAAGGATACTGGTGTGATTGGGCCAATTAAATCAACATGAAGAAGATCTAGAATGTTTTTCTTTAGTGGTCTCTTCAAGTCTTTGTACTGACTTCTTGCAGTCTTGCCTAAAATACAAGTTTCACATTTTTCATGGTTTCTATTTTGTATTTTAAGTCCTCTTATGGCATTTTTATCAAACATTTTGTACAATGATTCATAATTGAGATGCGCAAATCTTTTATGCCATAAATCATCACTTTCCATTTCCTTTACTATTTTTATTTCTTCATTTTTTGTGGTTATTGGAGCAAGAATATACAGTCCATAATAGTTATTCGCACGGAATACTATTCTTTTATCATTGTACACTGAACATTTCCCATCTTTAAATTCTATCGTCATACCAGATTCGTCCAATAGACCATATTAGTGTGTCGTCACATACATGTGCTGCCATCTGAGAGCTGAGTCCTTTTGAAGTTTAAAATACATGAGACATTACTTTTGTTACCTTAATTTTATAAATATTTTCAATTTTGGAGCATAAAATATGTATTTTTGATAAATATATACTAATATATACAGTCCAGATACTTTATATTATAGAAAATTCAAATAAAAGGAATCCAACCGCGAGACGGCAGCACTGAATCCCAATTTGTGACGTAGTTATTAATATGGTCTATTTACTGATCGATAATAAGTTGTCATTCAAGGCCGGTACACATAGTACGTTTTTAATTTCTACGTGTTCGTCAGATATATATTCTTCTTTAAAAGTTATATTACCTACTCCCACTGTCTCCTTATTTGATCCGTCTGCCAATTTTACTTTTCCACAATCTTTTTCTATAAAGTTTTCCAAAATATTCCTGTCATGTGTCATGTGACAAGTAGCTCCACTGTCAATAGTCCAGTTTATCCTTTTGTTTACTTCTTTAGTTAGTATTTCTTCTTTCGCTTGTTTTGCAAAATTAAACTTATTTAATTGACCGTATTTTTCTTCATTATCCAATTTATTTGCTCTATGCTTATATTTCATTTTATTTTCTATTTTCTTCCTTTCATAGTCTTTGCAGTTATTATTTTCGCTTCTATTATAATTTTCTCTTTTCTTGAGAAACCAACAGTCTGCTTGCATGTGGTTTTGTCGCCCACAGTAAAAACAACCTTTCTTACTTGGTTTATTAAATTTTGTTTTGTACGCCGTCGTGGTACTAGCTTCATCATGCTTTCTGTTCTCTTCTTCTACTAACAAAGAATTTTTAATTTGCCGTATGGTTACTTCAGAAGGTCGCATGGCCTCAAATACTCTTTTTACACAGCGATATTTATTCGGTAGTCCGTTAAGTATATAAGATGCTATTTCAGATGTGTAATAGGTTTTCCCATGTTAAGTAGAGTTGCGGCCAGAGTTTCTACCCTTGTTATATATTTGTTTGCGTCATCATCCGTTTGCCATTTGGTATTACTTAATTCTCTCTGTTCCATTATTTTTCGGTCTTCTATGTCACCCATGTATTGTTCTTCTAAACTTTGCCAGGCTTCCTTTGCTGTTTTTTTATTAATAACATACATAATTTGTTCCATATTTACTGTCTGGACGATAACATTTAGAGCTTCTGCATCTATTTTATGCCAGGCTTCCACGTTAGGGTCATTAACTGGTGGTGGATTATCTGTAAGGACTTTCATCCAGCTTTTTGCACGGAGAAATACACTAACTTTAAAACGCCACTGAGTATAGTTTCTTCCATTAAGTTTTTCTATACTCCCCATTGATAAACCGCTAAATTCAGCCATATTTACATTCAAATTTTACGCGCGAATTATTGATTTATTCCAGTTCTGGGCCCATAACCTTATGTTGGTTATCTGTTAAAGATATTTCTGGAATAATCAAAATTACAGTAAATATTTTTGAATATTTATTTAAAATGTCAACTCCATATATTTTTTACAAGATCATATGTTATATCTCTAATATCAATTACTATAACTACGTTCATAGCTCACTGTATAAAAACTAAAACACGATACATCCAACAATAACCTCCTCTATAACCACATGTTCTTGGATTGTTGATATCTCGTTTAGTTTTCATGATATTGTTATATGAGTGCAACGTGTTTAAGTGTTAATGGCGATTTTTGAACTGTGCGATGCAACAATGCAACTTAAAATTTTGCGTGAAACTGGGTAAAACTTTCACAGAAACGTACTTCACACTGGGTCGTAAGCAATGTTACGAATGGTTTTTACGATTTAAGAGTGGTCGTCAGCAAATCGCCGATTGACTGTCAGAGAAATTGCAGAAGAGTTTAGCATCTCAACTGGGACATGCCATGAAATTTTGACTGAAAAACTGAATATGCATCGAGTTGCAGCAAAATTTGTTCCTCGTTTGATGATCGAAGGCCAAAAGGAAAACGAGTGGATGTTTGTCGGCAACACCTTGAACACGCTTGAATATTCTTTGCAATTTTTTTTCTTATTTCCGAAATTAAAATGAATGCTGAAAGGACGCCGTTTTCAGACTCTTGATGACATCAAAGCAAATTCGTCACAGACCTTAAAGGCCATTTCAAATGAAGCTATCCAGGACTACTTCGCGAAATGGAAACACCGCTGGGAAAAATGTGTGAATAGGGAAGGGGAGTACTTTGAAGGGAACAAGGACCAATAATCTGTAAAATTAATAATAAGGTTTAGAAAAATAAAGTTCGGTTATTTTCTGAACAGACCTCGTATAGTAAACGCATAACACACCTAAACCTACATAAGTAATGTTTTTATAAGGGAGTAAAAAAGAAACAAAAAAGAAATAAATTTATTAACAGAAATAAAAAAAAAAACGTGACAGAAGGAATAATTGTTTCGTCCCAATATCGAAAAACAAAAAAGTTATGTTATAGTTCGCCCCAAGAAAACTGAAAACTCTCTAAGCAGTTTAAGACCAATTTAAGCCCGTCATAAATACTTAATGACAAAAATACAACAGGGAAGGACTTCTTCGAATTTTTACTTGTAATATTATTAATTTGTTGTTTTAATACCGCTTTTACCAATTTAACAGATAATTCTGGACACTGCTTGTGTCGTTGAACAATATTTTTAAGTTGGCCCCGTATTCATTCGATATATTTGAAAATACAACGGTATAGGGAAGGCCATAAAACTGTATGTCCACATTATTTACCAACAGTATTTATATAATATTCTTTATTGAAATTTTTTCGATTGAGTGTTGTCTCTTTAACGAATGCGTCTAAAATCATTCAAAACTATTATCTTTTCATATTCCGAAAAAGTTTTTTTGGTTGAAGGTTGTTTTCTTCCAGTGTTCTTTCTTTATTATTTTCTGGAACTTTTTCATAATTTTCCAACATTACTTCTCCATGATCTTCTGCACCGACGACTTCACTACACGATCTCCAGATATTTAATTACATTAGAAACAAAAACATTGTAAATTATCTGAATAGCTTATTCCGATTTTCTTTAACAGAATAAAGTTGGCAATTATAAGAAAATAATATTTCCAAGCCCTTTTATACCTCAAGTACGATACGAGTGTCCAGAATTATCGGTTTATAAACAAAAACAGGTAAACAAATACATGGAAATATGATGCCTAAATAAAATTTCCGAAAATCCTGCCTGTTTAACTTGTCTGGCCAACCTCAGTGATTAAAGGCAGTAAAATTTGTTTTCAGATACATTAGACTAGCTAAATTACTTAAACAAAATACTTTCTAACAATGAAAACATATCAAATCCTCAAGTAAAAGTTGTTAGTTATCACTAGTATAATAATTTTGTAAAAAAAAAATCTAAATATTTCTCTGTTGCGAAATATTCGTGAAATACATAAAAGTGATCAGTAAACTTGAAGTTTTAAGTTAAGTTTTTTTTTTACTTAGGCCCGATTTCTCAATATTGGTTTAAACTTACTGTGAGATAATCTGTAACTTCCACTTAAACTAATTATTAAACCGAACAACATTTCTGAATACAAATAAATCTATTGGTTCCGTAATATTTAAGTTATTCTTGGAGCATGCGCATATTACCTAAGCGAAAGTCTTAATTTGCTTTCAACCTATTTATTACGTTGCCTAGCAACGGTCGGCCATTGTTGCTTGAACCTGTTATCTAATGAGCTCAACCTATTACGTAATAAGCTCATTACATAACTGGTCAGCAGTGTGTAATAAAAAGGAGTGGGGAACGAACTATATTTACTAATCATTGACGTGGAAAAAGTAATTATCGAACAGTTCAGTAGCTACATTGCAAGACATAAATTTTCCATCCCACACTTTAAATATTCAATGGGAACTTAAGGCTGATCATCAATTAACTATTTTTACTGACCAGTGTTTGTGGCAGCTGCACTCTCCATTTCATCTTCAAATGCACTGGTATCCACAGGTTCAGACTTGATATAAATCTCCTCTATCTGCGTATTGTTATCGTATATGTCGTCTGTAACATCATCTTTGGTTTCTACAATAAACAGATCATAGTCAAATATAAGCTAATATCTTACACTAAAGTTACTAAGGACCAGTTCCACCGCTTTCTAATAAAACTTACACTTTACCAACTCCAATTTTAGTTTAAGAGGCGCGTTATGAAGACATGGTCTAAGGTGTAAGAAATAAATAAGTGTGTAAGTATTAAATATATTAAAAAATTAAATTAAAATTGTCAGGAAGAGTGTCAGGGATGCATCCGCTACGTAAAATATGTCAATGTTGTTTTGTGACAGTGCCGTTTGTGTGTAGTAGTGATACAATGGTTGGCAATGAATTTATTTTATGTCGATAAAAATCATTCATTTTTACAGATTGTCAACAGTGGTCTGCCGATTTCGCCACGTCGACGTCTATAGCCACCGCCGACTCTGAAGTGAAAGTGCTAGCACCACAGCTTTGCAACGCTCTCTCCAGAACCGAGATCACCCGGCGCCGCTCAATGGCTGGTCATTTTATCTTCTTTCTTCCAACATCCGAATCTAATATCATATTACACATTTGCTTTGCAAATGTTATGACGTATAATTGTTTTTTTTTTTTTTTCACCATTTTCACTTCTCCGTTGTGTTACTGCCTACGGGTGAATGAGGGTAACTTGCGAAATTAAGTTAATTTTCTGTCGACTAACATTATCGAAATAAGACAATTCCATAGTAGTCGTACGTAAAATTTAGTAACGTTTTCATTTAACCGAAATCAAATGTTCTTATAGAAATCCCAGCAAGAAACAGTGGCTGTTGCTTGACAAAGATCTATTTTGTGAATTGTTTGTAAAACTATTATTATTAAATATATAATTTTTTATTGATTATTTTTTTGAGGATGTTATATGTCCCTCATTGGGCTGTCGAAATGTTAGTAACCTTGTTAGTTGCAGAATATTAAAATGAGAAAAAAAGGAAAAAAAAAATCCGCACACATGTTACTTCACTTATTTCACTATTATCCGAAAAAAATCTAAGCAGCTTGTGCCGATATACGTATGTTTTTCAAAAACTTTAGAAACGCAAACATTAAAAAATAGTTAATTAGACCGTGACCAAAATCAGTCTCTGCGGAACTAACGTTTCTTTTCTCATTTTAATATTAGGGGAGACTATTGTACCTTGGAGCACTTTTCCTAGTTATCATATTGTAGATATTTGTTTTTAAAACTTAATACTAATGTAAAATAAACTATTTTCTCTTTTTACTGGTGTGCTTTTTATTTTATTATTTATCATATTTTTTAAATTATTTTATAAATCCTTGCAAAGTGTTCTTTGGTACAAATGGTCGTGCATCTTGGAACATACCCTCTTGTACCTTGAAATATTCATTAATTTTAATTATTGTAAATAATAAATAGCTAGTATTATCTGTCTCATTTTGTAATACGGAACTAACAGTAAAAGTTCATTTTTTATGTTGTATATTGACAATTCATTTATAATATTGTCATAGTATTGGTTCATATGGATACGCCAAAGTCTGTTTACACCACAACAGTCACCAAAGTAACCAGATCTAGTTTTGTATTACAAATTGAGATGGATTATATTCAATATTTATATCAGCGTAGAAGGGCCAAATAACTTATAATAAACTACTTGTAACTGTATGACAAAAAAGTAATAATTTCATTAAAAAAATAACGTAACTAATTTTTATTAAATAATTTCTAAGAAATGATGTTCGAAAATAGAAGATTTATAGTAGTTTATAAAAGTACAAGTATAACTATTTTAGATTGTAGGAAATGCATTCCAGGTACAAGACTTCTTGTAGTTACGAGGTACAAGAGGGTGTGTCGAATCGTGTAAATGAAGAAAAATTGAACTGGTTACGTCTAGAGTGTCTCTTGCATAAGATGGTTATTACAGATGATAGACAATAACTACATAAAAAACACAATGACAAAAGAAAAACAACAAATTATTGTTTAACAACATATATACATTACATATATCACACAGAGGCCGGTAAAAATAGAGGTCAGGAATTTCAAAGCTGTAAAGCCGCATTCAAAGCTCTTTAAATTAACACATTGTAGATTGTTCGTTGCTACGCTGTAAGTTATGTTTCTATGCAACGTTCTACGTACCGTTCACAGCAAGTTTGAAATTAATTTTTTACGAATAGTCCGACATCTGTGTGTCTTTAAACCAACTACATGAAAATGTAGAAATGTTTTTTAAGCTTCGTAAAATGTTTTTTATGTATTATCGTTCATGATATGATCCATCTTTGCAGTCCATCTTTGTAATTTTGAGCAAGATTTGTTATTGATGACATTATGTTAGGTTATGTAAAGGCATACGATAACTACGATGTCACTTTTAAACTGAGATAGTATGTGTATATATATCTGGCTCATTAAAACATCTCACTAACTATAAGTTTAGAAAATTATCCACAATCCACAACGAACAACGTATTAAATTTAGAGGCCTGAACGGTTTCACGTCTTACCATATGACAAACTTAGTGACAGTAAACAGAGTACAAGCTACAGTCTATAAGCTATTGATTTAAGAGTTCTGAATGCGGCTTTAGTGCAAGAAACATTATGTTCAAGTTACAACAGTCTCTCCTACTACAACCATGCTCATTAAGGCTGTTTTACATTGTACTTCTCAGCAGGGATGGCGAGTCGGCAGAAAAATTGCCGACTCCCAACTCTGACTTCGACTCCGACTCCAACTCCGACTCCCTGTTTCCGTGCTTTGAAAAATTCTGGTACTATGTTTATTTTGCTTTCGTTTTCGGTTTGTTCTCATCCTTAATAAAAATAGAATTAAAGAGTCGGGAGTCGATAACTTTTTCCGACTCCCGACTCCGACTCAGACTCCCCATCCCTACTTCTCAGTACAAATTCAAACTTCTCAAACTACCTTCTGATGTAAAAAGCGACAGAAATAGGTATTCAACACCTTGTTTTTAGTTACTTTTCACTGCCAACTTAATAATTTGAAGTGACACATAAAAGTTTGATTATAATAATCAATTTATAAATATCGTTGAAGAATGTTAGTTTATATTTAATTATAGTATTATCTGTCTCATTTTGTAATACGTAACCAACAGGGGAAGTTCATATTTTATGTTATATTTTGACAATATTTATAATATTATCATAGTATTGGTTCACAAGGATACGCCAAAGTCTGTTTACACTACAACAGTCACCAAAGTAACCAGATCTAATTTTGTATTACAAATTGAGACTGATTATAACCAGTAGTCAGTATAGTTTTTATTTACAAGACCAGAACTCAGTCAAGTTTATTAGAACTGCAAAAAAACGTAAAATGGTACAGCATAAAAAAGTTGGTATGCCTGATAAAGTATTGGTACGTCGAACAAAAGTCTGACTTAATTTAGTTTGAAAAGTAGGGTAGTATGTCGCACAGCATTGAAAGTTTGAAGGAAGTATTGTGTTTCACATTATACTTTTTACGTCAATACTACGTAAAAAATCTGTAGTGCAACGGAGAAAAGTATAATATAGAACAGACTTTACTGACCATTTTCCCATTCCGCCGAGTGTTCTATTCCAGTCTTCACTTCATTAGGAACTTTATATTCTGTTTTTACATCACTTTCTTTTTTAATAATATCACTGTCTATTGTATCATTCATATTCATTGAAGAAACAAACGCCTTTCAACAATTCTAATTTTACAAATAAACCAAATTTCTACTACTAAAACTTATTGGTTGTATTAACAGTATTTAGCAGTCCGTGCGGATTACGGAAATCTCAAGTAGAAAATTTTATTTACTTTGTGAGTAGAACTTAATGAATAGTATTGTCAATCACGTATCACGTGCCATATACCCAGTAGTGTCACCCTAATTTATGAACAACCAGTTTCCAACATGAAGAGGAAAGGTAAGGGCAGATCCAGAGAAGGGGCGAACACCCCTTGGTGGAAAAATTGATGGAGAATGGAGGCGGGTTATAAATGTTAGTATTTTACTGTTTAACCTTTAATATCCTATCCCCCTTTAAAAAAAAAACCCTAGATCGGCCCGTTTTGTGGGGATATATTACTACTGATAAAAATACCGACGGTACTTTTATTATAATAAATCACTCTAAATTTAAGCAACCCGTTTCTGCTTTAAATTCTAACCGGCTGGGTGACACTACAGTATATGCCGCCATATTAAATATGCGATTTTGAAATTCATTAGAGAGATATTGCAACCTCTGTTCTACTGATCTTTTAATAAAGTTTTCCTTTATTTGACATGTGCGCATGCGCAGTTGATATATCCTTAATTTCTTTCTTTTATTAAAATACAGGCTACCTTTATTTAATTTAAATAACGGCAAAGCATTTTTATTTAAAGCGCCTTAATTTTGACAGGTCTTCTGTCAATTTAACCTCAAAATTAACAACGTAGTAAATTCGAACATAAAATTTGTTGAGTTTTCTTGTGAGTAATGATGCAAGTTAAAGATAAAAAACGTTTACGATTTAAATACGAGGATGATGTTATTCTTCTCCGAGAAATTGTGTCACGAAACCCTTTTGCGAATGGTTGTGCAGTGTGGGAAAAAGTTAAAAATAATCTGCTGCAGTTAACTCATATAAGGGTTGGTCAAAATAAAGTATGAAGCAAGAGCACCGTTGCAATAACACTCTTTAAAACATTATGAAAAATTTTAATACAGGATACTTTATTAGAGGTTTCTTTTAATAAAGTCCGATTTTTTTCAAGGCAATATGGCTAATTGTACTCTAGTATTCAGCTGTCAATATTTTAATAGCGAACACGTTAATTTAAGCACAGTACATTTTTATTTTATGAAAATGTGAGTAAATATTTGCTATTTTTTTTAATTTTTAAGCGCTACATATGTATCGAGGGGAATAACAGAAGGTGGGCATCAAATTATAGTAGGTATTTAAATTTTAATTTCAGCCGATTTATTGAAGTGTAATTTGTAGTTGAGCAAGTGTTAAATGCCGAGCACGTAATTTTAAGTGGTACATCTGAGTGTCGGTCATCTGAATTTACAATATATGGATTCTGTTTGCAAACAAGTGTGAAATAAAATTAGTTTTAGTTGGACAGGAGCGCTAAAAGTTAAATATGCAACTTGCAGGTGCAAGCATGTTACTGCAGTTTTGTTTTTCTGCGACAAATATAATGTACAAACTCGCATAGTATCAGTTACTTTTTAACTCAAAATATATTTCCATGCCTTCCTCCTGTCCATAAGCAAATCTTTTCCTAATCTGGATTTAATATTAAATTTCCCTCCATTTTTCTTAAGAAAAGAAAAATACTAAGATGCCTATCTTTGTCCTGTCTTGAATGACAGCTAAAAACTCTACAATTTGTTCTTTTATAGTTTTTACAACTTCTATCGACACACTAACAAAAATTCAACACTAGAATATATGTAATAAGTTCAAACAGTACTAGAGCGCCTAATACAATATTTGACCACCAGACTGCGTAATCGAGCGTGTAATTTTTCAATATATTGGGCTCAACAGCGCTATGAAGTGACGCCAAGCGGATAAAAACTGAACTAGGCGAAACGAGTTATAGTTTATTGTTTACATCTGGTTTACATGTGTTTTATCGTGTAGTTTGTGTTGCTTTTAATCGTTAGTGTTGCAGTTTGTTTGTTATATTAACTTTTGATAGCAATTATTAATTCTTTTTTATATTACTTTATGTTATTGAGAAGTGACATTACCGTTGGCGGCGCTGTAATTCATGGCAAAATGGCTGAATTGTCTAGTATTCAGCTGTCAATATGCTAACAGGGAACAGGTTAATTTAAGCACAGTACATTTTTATTTTATGAAAATGTATCTATCGACGTTCTAACAAGAAATCAACACCAGAACATATGTAATAATTTCAAACAGTACTACAGTCGCATAGTACAATATTTGACCACCAGACTGCGTATCCGAGCGTGTCAGTTCTCAATAGGGATTTGCAGCTAAGCACCCTACCATCTGGTGAGCGTTTCATGAACTTGTGTACATCATATAACATTTCGTTTTGTGTATTGGTTTTGTATGAAGTTTGTTTTTAAAGTTTTATTATAATCATTGAAAAATGTATAATACATATTGTTGTGTGCCTATGTGCAATTCATTGAAAAGAAGAAACCCGGAAATATCGTTTCATTTGTTTCCACTAATATCAGACACCGTACGGTTCGAAACAAAATTGGGAAAGCAAGAGGTTAGGAATCGACGCGATGTTTAGATAAACAATTTAAAAATTGGAAAAAAAGTGAGCCCTTATATCAAAGTTTGCTCATTACATTTTAATGATAGTGACTACAAAAAATATTTTCAATTTTGTATTTATTATCGCATATCTTGAAAATTCCTGTTATTGTGTGTGGGTTTGTAATGCACAAGAGTCTAGGCAAAATGCATAAATCTTTATGAACTCTCTGTTTTTTTCAGTGACTCCACACAATATTATATGCCCAGCATTGTAGATTTCTACCCCTTGGTAAACAACACGGGAATTATTATTTCCCCCAATATAGTTAAAATAATCGACAATGGAAAATCGCCATAACTTAAAACCAGATCACAAAATGTAGTATTTTAGATGTTTACAAGTGTTGTCACTTCACAAAATCAGAAAATCCCAAACAATTATTTATTTTTTGTCGTTTTTTGATACACTTTTCGCTATTATTTACTAGTAAATGTCAAGTGGTATCTGATTTAGAATGGTTTCAAAAAAATCCGCGTGGCGCTACGATTTTAAAATTTTTCCCCTATAATGAGTTATTATAACACAAACTGCTGTGTGTTTGGCTGTCACTCTAGAAAAGGAAGTAACAAAAATATTTACTTCCACTATTTTCCAAATGAGAAACAATTTGTGAAATGTTAATAAATTTGGTGTTGTGGAAGAGATAATAACAAACTAGTATTTATTAAACAAATTAAATAAAAAACAAACACTAAATTATAAAAATCCTTCTCGAACATAATTAAATATCTACCCGTGTAATTTTAATGCAGAATTAGGGCAAGCGGTCTTAAATTCTGTACGCAGCTTTTCTAATACATTTTCACTGAACCTTCAGTGTCTGCTTCTGTTTTTAATCAATTTATTTAGGCAAGGAGTTTCTAACAGAGGTTGCGGTTCATAACGTTGTAAGACAGGTTTTTCACATTTTAAATCTGTGCTGGTTAATATTTCCATAAAATAATTATATTGTTTCTGGAACAAAAAGAAAAACCAACAGAAACCACACAAAAAAAAAGAAAAATCAAATATTACAATCAATCAATGCCCTGATCTTGGCTTCTTTCATTTTGGTTTTTTAACCACCTGGCACAAAATAATAGGATAGCTGAAATGTGTTTGTAGTTCCTGTTTTACATGTGCAGGACATATTTAAAACTTCAACATCATTACTAAATTTTAATTTCCCAGTGACTTCGTGAGGTGGTGTTCTCAAACTGCTTGTTTGTAAACATAACCCACATATGTCGACATGCTCATAATTTTTGTCCAAAATTCCGCACAACATAAGATTTCCGACGTTTAACAACTCTTCTCCTTCAACTACACACCTAGAAGAAGGTGTTGCACTTAAAAAATTAAAATAATTTAATAAAGATAGCTGTTTATTATCCATTGCAAATCGATGATTTAACATGTAAACAAATATGGACAACTTTCACATTACTCGTTTCAATCAGCTGTTCACAGCGCTCGTAGCGCCGCCATCGGGCATTGTTGTACCCAATTTAATACTAACTGGCAGTGGCGCAGCCAGGATTTTGTCTTGGGGAGGGCCGATTCAAAATTTGTCTTGGGGAGGGCCGACGGGCCCAGGCCCGTCGGCCTCCCCTTTGCTGCACCACTGGTTGTGGTTAACAAATTTTATCTTCAACTCTCCGAGCAGCGACGTGTAATCTGCTGGTCCTGGGAGAGGCCCAGGCTCGTCGGCCCCCTTTGGCTGCGCCACTGCTAACTGGACTTCCCGTACTTCGTACGGTATTTGTAATGATATTTTTGTTGTAACTTAAATGATAAGTGAGGTATTTCTTTCAACGTAAAATAATTGTCTCTTTATTTTAAACCACTATTTTGTATATATTTTTGATGTTAAGTAAATAATAAGTGAGATATTTCGTTTATAGGTAGCTCTCCCCATAGCTCCCGAAATATATATCTTATTAAAATCTGCATTAAACAGAGAGGAATAGTTTCATTTCGCATCATATTTGCTGTCAAGTAAATGATTAATGAGATATTTCATCTTTATAAGTAACCGTCTCCTTGGCCCCTAAATAATCTGCTTTAATAATTTTCTTTTTTCCCCTAATTTAACTTTAAAAAATAGATATTCCTACATTTTTGATGTAAAGTAAATAATAAGTGAATATTTCAAGATTTTAGTTTTATCCGAAATGTGTAGAAGTCAAATACAAGGTCTAAAAAAAAAAAATAGATATAGTCTCAAATTTTGTTAATATAGATATAAAACAGAAAATTTGTGTGTATTTCCGGAAATTCTAACGTCCAGATGTAATACCGAGTTAAAATTGGCATACAGTTAGCAAATACCGTCAATATAACGAGAAAAAAAAACGAAAATCTGGAAATAATCAGAAACGAGAAATTAATAATTTTGTTTTTAATTATAGTAGAGCATCAAAATATATAGGAAATATGCAGTGACAATAAAGTAATTTCCTTTCAATAATTGATTGTACGACTATATAAATATCATGGGGTCTTCGGTCAGCAACGTAAATGTTCGGCCTGGACATAAATATTGTCAGTAAAACATTGTAGAGAATATGCTTTATTATAACTGATAAGACTTCGTTATTCAGTTATTTAGCATAACTTATAATTAGTGTATATAGAGCGAGACATAAGTCGAACACCAGATTTCTGGTTTCTTATTTTTGCGCATTTTTATGAACTTTGATATTGTTTGGACAACGAACACAGCTGCTCCGCATTCAACTTCATCGCCTCTACGTCACTGCATTACTTGCACTAGCTCACTTGTTGGAGTTCTTCTCTTACGGGTCTGCACGTTGCTAGCAAGTGCAGGTGACGTCAGTTATAATTCCGCTTTAGTGAATACAACATTTATTCTAAAACCGTTTTCTTGCCGCTAAACCCACGTGTAGACAGTGAAATCCAGGTCTCCAGCACCACATCTCAACTCGTCTATCACGGCGATGCAGTACTAAAAGAAAAGTATTTAGTTATATAGATATTCTAATTACTTATATTTTCAGTCGCTTTCTTCATCCACGGTCCACGTGGTGCGACAAAAAAAAAAGAAATTAAGTTGGGAATACTGAAATTTTTGCCAACTGTAATGAGAAGTTACTAGTTACTAGAAGTTATCCCGATTACACGATAACCATGATGAAATTATTGATTTTATTATAATTTTAGTTCCATAAAGTTCCAATATAGTACTCTTATAACACATATAATATCATTCTATTTTCTACAGTAGTACTACTATATTTTTAACGATTACCTTCAAATAATAAATTTTACCTCTACAGATTTTGCCTCTACAATGTTACCACTAGATAAAAGTGAAATGTTTTTACACTTTTTTTTTTGTAATATTGTCGTAATGCACGCAAAATAGCGCGCACTACAAATTAAAATCTGTTTTTATTATACACTAATTTATAATTAAATACTTTAATTGAACATATAAGTAAGAACACATTGATCTATGAAATACGTTTCTATTATTGTAAAGCGAATAATACTTAATTAGAATTTGAGAGAAAACAAATTATTAATATAGTTTAAGAAAAACATTAAACTGAAAGAGATCAAAAGTGTTAGAGGCCAAGAATAAATACGCCAATAATAATTCGAAATAAATATCTCGAATATTAAAGACATTTAATTAAAAAAACGCCTTACATAATAACTGATATTTTTAAATCTGATATATCAGTAGAATATAATTTTACCTACGAAAACCTGGTCTACAAGATATGCATGGAAATTTAGAACATTTAACTCTTTAACTGATTTATTTTCATACATTTTTGCAATGAATTTGTAATCAGTGATTCTTAAACTCTGGTCCGCGGGTAAAGGCCTTTAAGTGATTAAATTTGTTTTATATTGGAACTAGAAACTGTACAACTGCGGATTGGATGTACCTGAATGATATTAATTATAAAAAGGAAATATGTAAATCCATTATATTTAAAATAACATACATACAGCGACTTGAAAAAGAGGATAGTGAGACAACTATAGTCTCCATATAAATTATATTTAACCAGAACTGTAAAATAATGATTATTTTTGTAATCAACTATTTGTGGAAAACCATTACTCATATAACCGCAATCATAAATTTGATTGAAATTACCTAAATAAACAGAATACAAAATTCTTACGATTATACGATTAGAAATATTCAAAAAGTAATCAAATCTTTACAAAACTATGTTAAAATTTGGAATTTTTCATATTCTCAAAATATTTAGGTCTACGGCCAACATCGCTCTTAATTTTCGCTTCCCTTGAAATAAAACATTCATAAATAATAATCAATACACTTTATTATTTTAAAAAAACATGAACTTTTTCTTACATTAATCTTCACAAAATATTACAATGTAAATAAAAATATGTTTAACATACAGGTTTATTATTTGAAAACATTTATTGTACGTATATGCAGGGCATATATTCAAAATAATAAACCAGTTAGATAAAAAAATAAATAAAACACTAAAAAATCTGACGAGAAAAAAAAAATTAACTGTAGTTGTAGCCCTAATTATTTTAATAATTATCATACAATTTGTTGATTTTTAAAAATCCATGTGGTCATTTGCCAAAAGTAGAAACTAAGTGAAATCTTTTTCTGTACCTGTTATCCTACTATTCATTTTAACAACCAGTATGGAAGTATTTCAATATTTCAAGAACTGATATGCTCGTACCGGTTGAATATCGTCACTGCATATATTTAAGTATTTATTACAATATATATAGTTTAACACATTGGTATGCGAATTTTTGTGACGGAATGTCATGACAATGTTTATTTAATAATTTAAAATAAAAATACGCCGTTAACCTGCCAAAATTAAGGTAAGCTTAGAATTGCAATAAGGCGTTTACGAAAACTCTACCGGTACATACCGGGAACATCAACTGCGTTCGAAAACAAGTTCGGTGAAAGTGTATAAGCATGTAGCTGTTTACCGACCGGTAGATTTCCTGGGGAAGATTTACTATACCCTACTCAACATAACCTTATTCTAGCTAAACTATTCTAACATAACTAGTATTCTAGCTAAAGCCTAGCCTAACTTTACTTTTTTAAGGATTATTTTAGCCTTCTGTATAGAGGCAGCACATAAGGTTATGTTCAGTGGGGTATAGTAAAGATTGGCCAATGTACCATATCCACCGGTAGAGTGTTCGTAAACGCCTAGTGATTTGGCCAAGATACACTTTAGGTATGCATATTTATATATAAAAAGAATGCTGATATCAGGATCACCAGGCCTGTATCTTTTTCACTAGTTTATTGCACTGTCATTTATTATTTAATTATTAAAATTAATTTAGTGAACTACAACTTTTCTTATGTCTCTCCATTTGAATCCGGTCGCAGTAGCACTACAAATATTGTAAGTCGCAGCAAGAAAACTTTTTTCACTGTGCCCAGCACGTATTTTCTCGTTCTGATATTATAGTCCAGGCCTTATAGTGTTACATCGGACAGTGTTTCTTTGTTCCTCATTTTTTAACACATTTTACCATCTTATATCAAGATTCAGTGTAAGCAACGGTAATGAAAAACTTTGCAAAAATAATCTGGAATACAGAAAAATATTTAAAAAATTTCCCTCAGTAGTCCAAACCAACATTTTTTAATAATAAATAGTTTAAATGTCATTTATAACATTTCAATTTATTATAATATCTACTTACATTAATTATTTAAAATATGTACATATGTTTATTAAAGGTTAAACAATAAATGACATATGTATCAAAATTTTACTAATAGTTCTAAGTTTATAATAATAAGGTCTAAATTAATATTATATATGAATAAACCATATGTATTGATGTAATTTACTTTCTAATTAATGTTCTTTATTAAATTCTTTACAAAATACTTCAAAATGAATTAAATATTACATGAATAAGTTAAATTAATTTACGGATTTTAGAAATATTATCCAATAAACACGGTTTTTATTTTTCACATATTTTTTTATTATTTCGAAGTTGGGAACACTTTCCTTATCATCTTTAGCACATTTGACACAGACTCCGTAACGCTACCACGCGTAGCCGAAATATTTATTATAGCAACCTGTATGAGAGCAATACTGTGTTTGTAACCATTTTTAGGTATTTCAAGTCCAAGGATTGAGACTCTGCCGCTGCCCCTTGCCGCTTTGCTCTGCATGGTCCAACCCTGCATTCCGTTGCACCCGCTTGGCTTGGAACTTAGGATAAGCTTGAATGGTATCTGGTTTCTATAACCGTTGCATCCACAGTGAGTAGGATTGGCACATACTACATCTATGTACATGGACGTTCAGCAGCAAGTCTGGTAAGGTAGAACGCTTTATTTAGCCACTTAGAGTTAGCTACCCTTGCACGCTGCCGTCCAGGCAGTCTTACTCACTAGGGACCCTCCTGGTGTAGGTTTCTGTGCGCTGATAACTGTACGTTACGCACCCCCTCCCCTTCGCTAGGGGCTCAAGAGGACGTTTGACGCATAGGGATCCTCCTAACAGCATTTTATGTGGGCCAAATCAGGAACCTGTCTTCCCAAAGGCTAACGCATCCCTGTGTGTTAAGACCTGTATTTTGCGTAATAGTCGCTGTGCCGCACCAAAATCTACCACCAGCCCGCGTTTAATCTACACTAAACTCGCTCTGTGTCTGGCGAACCCAAAGACACTGGTTCTTCGAGTCATTATATATATATATATATATATATATATATATATATATTTGTTTTACCGCTTATGCAAGCCAATTCTATGTACTCAATGGACGGTGTCAAACCAAAATTGACGTTTTCAGACCAGGGGAATGGTCTGAAAACGTTTTTCATGTTTTTTGGAGCTCTTGCACCCTGATTATATAGCAGCGATGACAGAGAAAATTTCACAAATGGTCTGAATACGAGGGTAGATCGTATATTTATATACAAATTTAGTTCACTGATTTTTCGTGAAGAGCGCGCGCCAGTAGTTTTTGTATATAACTTTTTATACAAAAAATGTACGATTCCGACTTTGTCAGACCAGCACAATTCAGTCGACGTTGTCAAGCCTTAAATCTGGCAACACTGTATAGAATGAGCTAGATAAACATTCCAGTCATGATAATTTTAGTTCATTGTAAGAACTTAAATATTTTCTTTCAATTTGTCTTACAGAAAAACTTTAAACTCAAATTTAGTTTTGGCAGACTCATAGATACTTGAAAACAATGCATATAACCGATTTGTATCAAATTTGTTCAAATTAAAATTTTGGTATTTGCGCCATGAAATTCTTCTTTTTTTTCCAATTTAGAAATAATTACATTTTTATAGTTTATAGATTTTTTAAAGCGTGCTGAATGTTACTGCTTCAAATGAGACGTTAAATTTATTTAATATTTTTATTAGAATCCCAAATAAATGTACATTTTAATAAGTTTGAACTTTGTTCATATATTTCACAGAAAATTATTCTAATACGGACATCAATGTCCATAATTTATTCTTAATTCCAAAGAAGAACACAAAAGGTTTCAAATTACAAATAACTCGTTTGAACAATTACTTTTCTTAATTGTAAAAAATTAAAATTTGTAAAAAACAAAAGTTCCCATTTCATTTTGAGTATTGAACATTTATGTGTACGTTTAAGAGCGTACTGTACCTGGGTTACGCTCAACAGATACGTGCATTTGAAAGGGCCAAAGAATTTGAACCAAATGTTGTCCGATCAATTTGATTTTTTTTTTAATTTGAAGATAAAGATTGGCTCTGTTGGATTTAAGAGTTAAAATTTGGTTTTATTTTTAATTTTCAGTTTTACAATGTCCTAAACTTTGTCTAACTTCACATCACTGTTCCTCCGTAAATCAATAACAATTGCAAATTCCATAGCTAGAATCCTATAGATTGTACTTTTATCTTTAAAATGAGCCCTTATTTATGAAAATTAATTAATATTTAGCACCAATTCTTTGGCCCACACCGAAACACTATTTATATGAAATACTGGCATTTACAAGCATCCAGAGATGTATCCATCTGGTAGCGTGGTTTTAAACTAATCTAATCATAGTAGAGGGAGTCTTAAGCTCCGCCTTCGTTTCCTACACATATCTTTGAATTTGGTTGAAATGGGTAACAGAAGATCTTTGGAATAAAACAGTTTGTGACGTCAAATTTACCTGTTTTATTTTAGACTTTCCGTGGTAGAATACAAATTCATATTGACACAAAAAAATGGTCCCAAAAATTGCGTTAAATAATTATGGCCGGCTTCTGAAAGCTTAGTTAACTATAACCAAATGGTCAGAACATGGTTGTTATGGTAACGTATGGGATTGTTATACTGTAATCGAGTTTAACCAAAAGATTAAATCAACCCCTAAAGGGGTGAATCTATGATTATTAACATAATTTTTTGATGATAAAAAAAAAAACTATTATTTCTACAAAATTATCTGTAAAATCAGAATTGGTAATAAATATTCATCACTTTTCACATACAAGAGCTTATTTTAAAGATAAAATTACAATATAGAGTGGTTAAGTGTTAACATTTGTAATTTTTATTCATTTACTGAGTAACAGTCATGTGAAATTGAAAAAAGTATAGCACTGTAAAATTGAAAATTAAAAATAAATCAAAATACAAATTTAAACTTATTAAAATATTTAATTTATTTACTTTATTTTTTATTAAAATTTATTTACATATTTACTTATTAAAATTTTGATATTTTCTTTCATATCTTGAAATTAAAAAAAAAAAAAATCAAATTGATTCGAATATATTTAATCTATATTTTATGATTCCCAAAAATACAGGTTGATTTATAAATATTAGCACTTTTCCCTCTCCCTGTAAGCTACTTCCACTTTGGTCACTCCCCCAATGACGTAATACGACTTCTCGCCACCGCACCCCGCGTGCAACGATGGACTTTGGAGGTGGCTACATTCGCCTCTTAACTTCAAATTTTAAGATGCCATATCATAGGCTCGAAACCTGGTTTCACTCTGTCATGACATTAAATTACGAGAAAATATATATAGCTCTTGTTTGTTGAATGTCAGATAAATAAACCCATAGAAAAAAAGCATATCAGACAGACAAAGAGATTTTTTTTGTGAATTTTGTCTTACATTCACTTGGAACATGTAGAAACGAAAAATGGGTACCAAGAAAAAATTATGTGAAGTGTGAATTTTCATACGTTTTAAGGTTTCGCAGGTATTTAGTGAATGATGATTATTTGGGAAGCCAAAACAAATTTTATGTTAAAATATTTTTTTATTAATTTTAATTCGAATGCCTAATACCATTATTTGGGTTTCTAAAAATTTGCAGTATTTTTTTTTATATAGCAAGGTTCATTAATATTTTGAAAATTGCGCCTACGGCTTCCATTGGTTGTTTAAGTCATAAACTCCGCCCCTCTGATTTCGTATACATTCAAACATAGAATTAAATTATAATATCAACACTTCCCACTGGTTATTTAATTTACGCTTTTAAAAATTAAATGCAACATTTGCCAAAATATAACTAGAATTTTGACAAAATAATTTAAACAAAATAAAAATGCAAAAAAAAAACAGAAAAAATAAAAATTGGCGGGAGTTGAACAGTAGTTTGCAACTTACGAAGCGAGAACGTTACCACTGATCTACGAACGTTCACTCCTTTACTGTGTTAAATAGCGGATTAAATATTTTACATATTTTAGTTAAAAACACAAAAAATGCGTTATTTTCCGAAAACATAATCTGATCAAAAATTCCTGTTTTGCTATTCCGGTTCACACCAATGTACATTACTTAGAATTTTTTCAGATTTTTAGTTTAAACCATCTGGGCTACAGGGCGTGGGACACAATTTTGCACAATTCTCGCAAAAATCGCGTCAAAATAATTTATTTTGCAAAAATAAAATTTTGATCGTTAATTCAGGTTTCAAGGGCTTTCATTTGATACCATACACAGAATTGTAAATTTTTTTTTTTTTTTCGATGAGCATATATTTGCTTATATTTTTAGGGGAATATGTTTTAGTATTTCTCCTATGTGCGGGTCAAAGAGTTGTATAAGCATGTCAAATTTCAACTCTCTAGGTTTAGCCGTTTGGCTACAATTTTTACCGAACAGACAGACAGACAGACAGACAGACAGACAGATGACAAAATGACGGTATAAGGGTTTTACAAAACCCTAAAAAAGAACAGATTTAACCTCCAATTTTATTTATATATGTAAATTTTCCACAACTTTGTAAATTTCACTTAGAAGATAAAAGGTTGTTAAATGATGCTTGTTGTTACGTTTCACAGATTAGTTCACTGACTGTAGTTTCGGCTCACCGTAAATTTGAGAATTGCCAGAGCCGAAACTGCACTCAAAAAAAAAAAAAAAACCAGTGAGATATAACAAAAAGGTCTAATTAAACCTTTTACAAATATTATTTTTTTCTCGTTTATGATCCACCTGACACGCATACTTCTTTTTGGTGTATAGAATTTAGTTTATCGGTGATTCTAAGGATCTTGCTTAATTTTACTTATCACAAGCAAGCCTGTGGCTGCCAGCAATAAATCGTTTGTGCTTGCCGTTGAACGCTCGCAAATAGATAATAATTAAATTGTTAAAATAATTTGTGTAAAAAATATTTAGACAAATTACGGGCTCTGCTTAGCAACCGGCTATAAGCTGTACGGGCATTTCTGTTTGCGCTAAAAAATAGACGTAATCCTGTCTATATTACTCCTACATGTACACAGATTGAAAATGTGGTCACAAAACTTGAAATTAAGAGATCTAGACTCATCTCGCGCTGTCGCGTCAATGATGATGATGACTTCTCTTTATTTTTCATATGAGAAATATAATTGTAAATATTACCTTTTATTATCACGACAGTAATAGTTTACTGAATTTATACAGTAATAAATGTCCTTAATAACAAAATACGTAAATAATACGCCAATATAATTAAAACCAAGATACAATTTGTAAAAATATATTTTAATGCGCAGTACAACCTAGTGGCTGTGCTTTTCGGGTCAGGTATGCGACAGTATTGACTAATATTTCTTCATTTTATTGAGTAACAAAATTATTTAATTTGAAGTGTAATCATTTTCAAAAACACGTGAAAAAAACAGCACAGGAGGATCCCCCGAATATATTTTATGTATAAAATAATAATCGGCATATATTAAATGTAATTAATAACTTATGATCAAAAAGTCTTTCAGTCTCAGATGGCTTATGTATTATAAATCGCAGATCTTCTTTTGTTAATTGAGTATACAAAATGCACGTGTCATTTGTCGAAAAAAAAGGAGATTTTCTTATATTAAACATAGCCGCCCGAAGAAAGGACATTTTGATCCACATGTTACATTGCAAATACGTATATGAATTATCAACAAGTGTTTTTTCACATATAATATTATTATTATTTATTTAAAATGCACTCTTGAGTGTAAACATACTCCTGAACAGTAGGACTGAATGAGTCGGTTTGAATGTTTTCAACTTTACAAATCATATTATACACTATGATAAAATTGGCAACGTCGCAAGGCCTGACAATGTCGATTGAACAACACTATTTTATACAGGTGATACTGAAAAAGCGGTTCCATATACTGGATCTAATAATGTTTATTAAACATAGCGAATTTTTTTTTTGAGATTTTCTTACCCCTCTCAGTGTGCCCTGAGAGTTATATCTGGTAGATTCTATATCTGGCATATATACACGCGAAATCCTTTAAATAACGGTAGGTCTTAGGTCGCCTGTTGGATATCATTGGTCTGACCACGTCGGTTGTATCAATATATATATATATATATATATATATATATATATATAATAGGTAAATCTTGACGTATGTATGTATATGTAGTAAAATAAAACTTCTCAGTCGGTCGTCAAATTTTAATATATATTGGTCAATTAATTAGAGACGTTTCGACTACTCAAGCGTAGTCATCTTCAGTCTACAATAAAATAATACAAAATAAAAATATAAATAATACAAAATAATGTTAAAATGTAGTAAAGAAACAATTTAAAAAAACAATATTCAGAAGTAATGTACTAAAATAAAAAATTAAGTTAGCTTACCAACAAGGTGTGAAGGAGGTTCACGCATGTCTAAACAGAAAAAACACAGTCCGGTAGGAATGGAAACATGTCAAAGGTAGGAACATGCGCATAAATCAAAAAACTAGACTTTGAAAAAGTCAGTCAGTGACGTATAACATGTACTTAAATTTTGTGTGTAGGTACGTTTGTTGACGTTATTATGGAAGGTGCTTTGAATATGTAGCATTCTGAGATAAGCCTTTTTCCACTATGTTCATCAACTTTATAGTCACAAAGGAGTTCTACATACTTCATTGTGAAACTGATGATCAGCTACAATGACTATTGAAATACTAAAACGAACAGTTTCATACACACGTTCCCATACACATATTTAAGTAAAATCCACATTTTTAACACTTGAGGATAACAGATAATTTATTCAAAATCATTTATTAAAACTAAAATGTAATTTATATCAGATAACTATGTAGCATATACTTCCGAGATAAATCTTAAAATAGAAATTTATCACGTAAAAAGGTCAAGCGGTGTGACCTCGGGCAGACAAACCATCGTCATCAGCAAGTGAACCTTGTTCTTCACCCGATATAACGTTACATATATAAACAAATCATTTCAAACTCTACACGTAATCTACAAATATGAAGTCAACAGCGTTCATCATCATTGTTTTCTTTTTCGCTACGGTGCTGTGTTCTGAACAGTTTCAATCTTCGCATTGGGTCAATGGTAGCACGGACTTTATAAGAAAATTAGAAAATAGTCAGGGGAAGGGGATATACATTCCGTTCAGACACCACAGTCCTCTCTTCAATATATCTATCGAAAATATTAGACCCGCAGCCATCCATGACATTAAGTCTACGAAGCAAAATTCAATCAGTTCTTCTATCACATCAACAACAACGACAACAACAACAACAACTAAACCAAAAACAGCGGGGCCAGAAAAAAATTCATTACCCCTAAATGAAAACATAGTACAAAACACGCACATGAATTGTGAGCATTTACTGAAACAGTACGTTAATAACAACGAAGCCTTAAAATTTGAAGTACAAGTATATGCAATTCAAATAGCTAACACAACGCTACAAATACAAAATTTAAAATCTACAATTGATAGAATAGGAAAAAAGAATTATTGAACTATTCATTCAAGCTGGAACTTGCCAAGATGAAACTTCTATAACTTTAACAAAATTACAAAATTGTCATTTTAAGTTAGGAAAATTCAAATAATAATGTAAATAAACTTATTTAAATAAAATTATATAAATTAATTTATATTTTTTATTCCTAACCCCCTTAAAATTTTCAGATATATAAGTATACATCAGTTAAACAACAGCAGGTATGAAAATATATATGCAATTTTATGTCAGATAACAGAACTATTTAACACATATACTCCTGAGATAAATACATCTTCAAATAGATAAAATTATGTTTTAACTTTTATTTAATGAAAATATATTGTAAATAAAATTATATGAATTAATGTATATATTTTTTTATTCCTAACCCATATCCATCTAAAAATAAATTTAAAATAGAAATTCTGAAAACAGACTTAAAATAGAATAAAATGCCCGACTATGAGTTTAATTACACAATTCACACTCTAATAATTGCGTTTTATACCACAGTTGATTGTTGAAATTAATCAAATTTCCATCCTGATCTGTTATTTGTACTACGACTTCGGTGATATATCGTGTATGTAAAAAAAATATTACAATGTGACATTATACATAACTTTGCATTAATTGAACTTATAGAATTGCTTCCAAATATTATTATTATATGATAAAATAGAATGTGACATTATACATCACTTTGCATTAATTGAACTTGTAAAATTGTATCCAAATATTATATATGAATAAATAGATGCCAAAAAGTTTCCTATCTTGAATGAATATCTTTCAGGAACAACTCAAATAACTTCAAATTAAACAAACTCAAAGTTGATATTCAGTTATATGTTGATATGAAATGTATTTTAAGGAAGTTAGAAGGATTGTATGTAGGAGATGAAATAACAGAAACAGAAATTAATCAAATTTCCATCTTGATCTGTTATTTGTACTACAACTTCGGTGATATATCGTGTAAGTGAAAAAATTATTACAATGTGACATTATACATCACTTTGCATTAATTGAACTTATAGAATTGTATCCAAATATTATATATGATAAAATAGATGCCATAACGTTTCCTAACTTGAATGAATATCTTTCAGGAACACGTATTCAAATTAAACAAACTCAAAGTTGATATTCAGTTAGAAAAAGTTATATGTTGATATGAAATGTACTTTAAGGAAGTTAGAAGGATTGTATGTAGGAGATGAAATAAAAAACATATAAAATATACATTTGTTTTTATTTAACCTTTATATTACACATTATCTTAATATTAATGATACATTTAAAATAGTGATATCTTGGTGGAGGTGATGAGTTCTCTGCCATGGACGGTTATAATGTTTGTATGTTCAATTTATTAAATAGCTCCATAGTTTTGATAAATGTATCGACAGTTTGTTCCACTATTTTCAAATCTAACATTTTTTTTATCATACGAATATTATGCAGAGAACACAAATGTGGTGGTGCGTGTGCAAAACATATTTTTTTCACTGCAACTGACTTTTTCATCGAAGGTTTGTTTTCCCAATTTTTCATCGAAGTTCATTTCCAAATTTACAATTTCTCCATCGAAATATTCTTTAACAAATTTTTTGTTCAAATCTCCCTTTACTATAATTTTAGAAGCCGAACGAAATATCTCACTTAGATATTTACGCATATATTCGACGTAACCTTGATCCCACAAAAGCCCTTGATATTTTTCGATCAAAAACAAAACATTTTTTTTATATTCCTAAGTTAAACTTGACCAGGGAAAAGGTGTTTTCACAATAAAATGGGTTAATTTTCTTCCATCTCTACTCATCACCGCAACTTCTTTTGCTATAAATTGAGGTATTTCAAACCCCTGAATATCCACTATGAACTCCATGTTCAAACTAACATTCCATGATGTGTGTGCATAAATATATATAGTTTTTTTACAATCAAGCCGGTATTTAATAGATATTCTGAAAACAGATTTAAAATAGAATAAAATACCCGACTATGGCTTTAATTGCAAACACATGTATACTCCCGAGATAAATGCATCTCAAAATAGAAAGTTATCACGTAAAAAGGTCAAGCGGGTCACCTCAAGCAGATAACGCTCGGCGGCTGATGACCGGCTTCTTATCAACGCTTATTTTCAACGTTCTGTCATCTATCCGCATAGTATCGTGGACAAAGACCACGGGACAGAAATCAACAGAGCCCGGGTTCGATTCCCGCCGCATCCTATCGACATTTTTTCCCCAGGAAATAATCTCACCCTGCAGGGTGAGACACCCCGAGGGTGTAGTCAAAGACGAAAACCAAATTTTAGGACTTTTTTCATGTTTTGCGCCTAAAATTTAGGCTAGCCCGCAACACATCGGTCTAGGCCCCGGACAGGGCTCCTCGACGAAGAAGATCTTCAGGTGGTGGCGGGCTCGACATCATCTTCAGCTCCAGCGATGACCTTGAAAGAACACTGCTGCACACCTCTCTGCAAATCGCAGCACACCTGTCTGCACATCCAATTGGTCCCGCTGAGCTTCGGCTATCTCTTTCCTTCACATACAATTTAGACAGAGCTCGAAGTAGGGGGTGGGGCTTGCCAAGATTCCTCTATCTCTCTCTCTCTCTCTCACGCATACAATTTAGACAGAGCTCGAAGTAGGGGGAGGAGATTCTTTAACTGTGACCTCGCCTTCCGGACACTTCTTCAGCGTGACCTTGAAAGAATTTTCAAGGTCAAGGGGAACCCCGTACTCGTCGGCGCTTCCGATGACCGTGGTCATCGAGTGTGAACTTATGCAAATTTCAGGGTTTCGTAGATAATGCCCTAGAACGCTCCCTGTTACCCTACTGTTATTAGGTACATAAGATGTGTAATTGAAAGACCAGGCCTTAGATTATTAATTTAAGTAATTATAATTATTAAGAATAGAATATATACCACCTAAACTGAAGACATTAATGATATAAAAAAATAAATAAAAAATATATATTTAGTATAACACTACAATATAATTACAGGTGATCAACCTTAATTAATAAAGAATTAAAATTATAGAGCAACAAGGTAGAAAAATTTGATGAATATTTTATTTACAATGAAAAAATCAAACAAAAATTTCAATTACAACTGCAAATTGTTTACAGAAAACATATTATAATAAGATCTATTTTGACCAATATTTGACCAAGAAATGTTTGTATTAGTTTAACGTATTATAATTTGTAACTTTTTTTATTCTTTTTACTACTATTTATATTAATTTTATGTTTTTTATTCTATATGCTAATAAAAATGTTCCTCTATAAATGCACAAGACAATTTATTCAAATAACTCGCGATACATTTTTACCAATATTTATTACAACGTGGCGCCTATGAGATTATTGAGCCTGAAATTAAGTCTCAAGAACGACGTAAAGTGCCTAGGGTTGGGATGGGGTCCGCAGAAAAAAATTTGTTCAAGAGGGGGTCCTCGGACTACATAAGTTTAAGAACCCCTGATCTTGTAAATAAATATTACAGTTAAGTTATATTTGCAAATATAATTTTAAAAAAATATCAATTTCAAATAGCAAAATACAACTGCTGAAATTATTTTATACAAGGTGTCTCAAAAGAAATTTTATATTTAGTGGATCGATTAAAAAAAAAGTAAGCCGTATATAGAAAAAATGTTTATTAATTATTAAAATACACTTTTTGGGGATTTATTTCTTAAAAATAATATCGTCTAAATGTAGACCCTCGCGTTCTCGGCACTCATTTAATCGAACAGTAAAATTACTTATGACGTCTCGGCAGGTGGACTCAGGGATGGCTGCCATTTCGCGAGGGATATTTTCTTTCAAATGCGCCAGTGAAGTCGGTTTATTGGCGTAAACTTTAGATTTAAGATAACCCCATAGGAAAAAGTCCATAGGGGTTAAATCTGGACTACGTGGAGGCCAATTTATGTCACCTCTCCGGGAGATCAATTTGCCTGAGAAAATTTCACGAACACGTGGCAGAGACATATTGGACGTGTGTGAAGTTGCTCCGTCCTGTTGGAACCATGTTCTTTGGTTATAGCCAGGAAAGTTTTGCAGTTCAGGTACCAAGAAGTTGTCTAACATCTCCACATAACGCTCTGAATTCACTGTAACTGCACGTCCCCTTTCGTCTTCAAAAAAGTAAGGGCCGATAATTCCTCGCGCCGACATCGCAGCCCATACGGTCACTTTAGGCGAATGTAGGGGTTTCTGATGTTTGCGTTTCGGATTCGTTGCACTCCAATGGCGGCAGTTCTGCTTATTTACGTGGCCATTAAGATGAAAATGAGCTTCATCCGAAAACAAAATGTTGGTAAACGTTTAAAATCGCTCAATCACCTGATTTACGAAATTAAGCCTCTGACTGGCATCTTGGGGCTTTAATTCTTGCACCAATTGAATTTTGTAGGGGTGCAGCTTTAGGTCTTTGTGCATAATGCGATGTAATGATGATCTATGCACATTTAAAGCACTTGCGCGCTTCCGAATTGAAAGGTTCGGGTCGTCACGAACATACTGATTAACATTCTCCACGTTTTCTACCGTTCTTGATGATCTAGGTCGCCCGGATTTTGATTTATCCAGCGTTGTATCAGTCTCTTCAAACTTTTTAACCCAATGTCGAATGAGAGGAATGCTTGACGCATCATTTAAGTGGCGAAAACCTCGAACACTGCAGAATTTTCTACGCGCTACAGTCGCCGAATCACCATTTTGTAAAACTCTCGCACGCATAACGCCCGGTCTGCTCCCGAGAAACGCTCCATAGCGACTAAATTCCCAAGAGCCAGGCTACCGATTGACATAACCCCCGCGCCCCTCGGATACGTTGCGTTCACGCAGTAAGCTAAATAAATATAAAATTTCTTTTGAGACACCTTGTATAAGGTACCTTCTCGTTCCAAAAGAATTGTTGTCAAAAAATTTAAGAGGACAAAAGAAAAATTAAACATCTCACAAATTTCAATTTCAATTAATACAAATTTAAATTTTTTACTTTTATCAGTAGTCTTACAAACGAGGTATAATAAACACGTGCTATTTCCAATTTCTAAAATGAACTTTTTTTAAATTTAATATTCACTGTACAATTACAATACTACTGTATGTCTGTCATATTTCAACTGACATCAGTTCTTGCGAGTAATTTATAATGCTGACCAAACATGTCATCAGTTCTCAAGTGAAAATAATAATGTTGAACAAATATTTAACTTCAATCAAAAGTTACTGTCATGGAGAAAAAAGAGCATGTGATTACCATCTTCCATGAAGTCAAATCGTGAGTCGCCATTTTACTTAAAATCAATATCAACAAACATTTATATAAATTTCACTCCATCTCCCAATAATAAACAAAAATTTAAGAAAGAATTTTTGCATAAATTTGATTTAACAACATTTTATACTAAAAACCTTTGAAGATATGTTATTACCCCGTAATAAATAAATAAATATTGTGTAAGTCCATTACAAGCGTGTGTTATGCGTCTATTATAAAACAGGGGGTCTATTTTGTAAGCTTTCCGACAATCATTTTTACAATAACCTGTCGAAAGTTCTTACAGTACAGCATGCATAAAAATGGCCTTGGCAGTGTGACGGTAACTGTCGACAAATTGCAGATAGACTCCCTAGGCTTAACTGTTGAGTTATGTCCGGGAGGCAACGTTGCAAGTGACCTGGTCATTTCATCCCGACTGATTCCTATTGGAAATTATTCCTTTCGGGTAGTAAGTTGATGATCTAAGCGTCAGCTGCGTTGGTAGTGGTGGGGCTAATCGTGAGAAAATGTACAACTTACATAAATATAAAAAATCGATTAAAACAATGAAATTATAGCTAAACTGATTTCAAGCCTCTTGAAATTTTTATAATGAATAGTTTACATATTATATTAAATAAAAATGATCGTCAGCTGCCGACATAACGGGGTAAAGATCGTCAGTTACATCATTGATTACATTATAAAATGCTGAGGCTAAATGCCGGCTCAGCAATTATAATCCCTCGGCTGACGGTCTTACCCCCATTGTACAAACAGCTGATTGTTGCTTTTATTATTCCAATTATATAATAAGTTCGATGTATAATTTTCATTGAATTTGAAATTTAATTTTACTTTACATCTTTTTTTTTTATGACAGGTTTATACAAGCGACTGACGTATAATCCCCCACTACGCACGCAGCTGACTTTTTATATTTATTATTATTTATATTATTATTATTATCACTTGTTATTGCACAGTTATTGTTTAAACTGTGCAAATTTTCAAGTAGCTTGTTTTTTTTTTTTACAAGATGTTCATTTTCTCAAGACCAGCCCCACTACGATTCTGGCGGCTGACGCTTGTTTCGATTATTATCCATATTTAAGCTATCAATTACAAAAAAAATTAAGCGGGATGAAATGACCATCAAAAATGCAACGCTGCCTCTCGGACTATTAATTTCGTGTAACTGACTCAAGAACATAGACAACAACCTAAGACAAACCTGCTCAAGAATATGAGAAAACTTTGATCGTTGAGCTTATCTCATTTGGTGGGAGCATGCGCGGCTAAAATGCAGTGTTGGCCACCAAAACAGGGTACTAAATATCGTGTATTAAAATATTGGAACTGTCAGGCAAAGATTTAAGTTACAAGTACGAGTACAAAGTTTGAGCATAATGCTATGTGATGAAAGTTCAAATGCGTTCACTCCAGAACGTGTTCGTGTGTGAACAGAGAGTCTTGATGACCGTGTAAATGATTGACTACATCCTTCGAATTTATTTGGTTATGAATTATGAAGAGCAAGATACGCTGATGATGAAAATGCTGTATAACATTGTGCACATCAAAATGGTTTCTCTCTATAATGAAGTCGATTGTGTTTACTGAGAGCACTTGACGATCGGAATGCTTTATTACACTGTTTACATTTATATGGTTTTTCTCCAGAATGTACTCGATTATGAATAATAAGATATGTTAAGGCTGAAAATGCTTTATTACATTGTGTACATTCGAATGATTTTTCGTCAGAGTGTGTTCGATTGTGAGCATAGAGATTTGCTGCTTGTGTAAATACTTTACTGCACTGATCACATTTGAATGGCTTCTCTCCAGAATGAAGTCGTTTGTGTGTATTAAGAACACTTGACACTCGGAATGCTTTATCACACTGATCACATTTGAATGGCCTCTCTCCCGAATGTATTCGTTTGTGAACAGAAAGATCTGCTGACTGTGTAAATGCTTTATTACATTGTTCACATTTGAATGGTTTTTCTCCAGAGTGTATTCGTTTGTGACTGATGAGATTTACTGCTTGTGAAAATGCTCTATCACATTGCTCACATTTGAATGGCTTCACTCCAGTATGAACTAATTTGTGTCTGAGGAGAGCACTTGATGCTTGGAATGCTTTGTCACACTGTTCACATTTATATGGCTTCTCGCCAGAATGTACACGTTTATGACGAGAGAGACTTGCTGAGTGTGAAAATGCTTTGTTACACTGATCACATTCGAATGGCTTCTCCCCAGAATGAACTCGTTTATGTTCAACAAGATAACTAGCTCGTGAGAAAGTCTTATAACATACATTACATTTATATGATTTTGTTTTGGTATGTTTAGAATTGCCGACAGTCTTTGACTTACAACTCCGATCTAAACTGCTGACATTTTTTCCAGTCTCTGCAAAACAAACTTGTATGTATTGAAAAGACAAAAATAGAGTGTGAGCGAAAAAGATTCGAAGTCTTGTTTTTGGCGGAATTGCAATTTTAAATCTGTTCCAAATTGGTTTTTGCTAATCTTACGCCAATGCACTGTAATGTCATTATGTGTTGTCAACTTACGTAAAATGGCCTATACCAATGTTTCTCAACCAAAAAGGCACCGCGGACCAGTTAAATATATAATTTTCTAACACGGACCACTAATAATAATTGAATGAAAGAGGAAAATTTACAGGAAACACATTAAAGTGTCCTACATCTTACTGATTGCTTTTTTTAAATATATATATTTTAAATGTCTTTCACTACGAAATAAATATTTTATGGTATTTTATTTTTTATTTTGAACACTCGATAAAATTTAAAAAAATAAATAAATTGTATGACTCATGTCCTTTTGAAAACTATTAGAATTTGGCAAGGAAATAGTAATTTTTCTTATGTTAAATTTTTATTTTAAACAAAATTAAATACGGCATCAGTGATTTGGGTCGTTGTTGGCACTTCAATATTTCACTTTAATATTTCCTGTTAAAAGGAGACATAATTTTGCGGTAGGCATTTCATTAACTGACCCTAATCTTGAATTTTTAATATATTAATGGGACATTTATTATTGTAAGCTTTGTTTTGTGGTAACATTAAGGTATTTGTTTGTTTTTTTTTTTTAGTAATTTAAATTGATGCATTATAAGTCCACCAATGAAATATTTAGTTGTAACTCTGGGATTCCCACGATCGTACAAAAATTCGTAATACTGAAATACAGAAAATGTTTTTTTTTTTTTTTTCATCTTTAGGGAGTTGTCTTCCTAATGATTTTATTGACAGGACATTTTTTTTAAATACTGTGGCCACCGTTTCTTGTAATCAACACTAAAGTTGTCGTCCATCAGTCGAACTATAAATTTCCCTTGCTCACTTGAATTAACTATCAGTTCAACATACTCTTGTGGAGAGTAAATGCGACAATTTTTTGAAGAATCCTTTTGATTAAACCAAAATCGCGATTGCAGGGTAGAAATGAGTGCCCTCTTATAGGAAAATAAAGAATTATTTTATCGACGATTTCTTGTGAAAACGGCTTGAGTCACTGACTGATGCCGTTTTCAAAACAAGTGTTAACAAAACGTATTTTTTTTATCCAACTGCAAGAAATCTGATCAGTGCCATTTTCAACAGAAATATGATGCTAGGTATTTAAATTAAAATGGCCGTATAAAAACATTTTCATTAAATCATCGACTCATGCCCTTTTCGTAACAACCGATTCAATTGTTGGTTCATTTTTTGCAAGAATACAAAATATTTAATGTGCTACTAAATACATTCATTTTATTTGTAGAAAATCACACAAGTTTACAGAAAATAAACAAAATATAAATTATTTGCATAAAAAATGTGCGTAAAAAATAACAACAAAAAAACTGCAAAAAACGCATACAAAAATTTTCGCGGCCCACTAAAATTTTTCTGCGGACCACTTGTTGAGAAACACTGGCCTATACGACGTTAAGAAATTGCATCACGTGATTTCGAACCTTTTTCGTTCACACTGTATATAATTATAAGTTATATTAACAAATAACAATATGCAGTTTTTTAAAAGGTATCTTGATTTTTTTTAAATTCATGATATACGAGGGCGGATTGATATATAACGTCTCCAATAACGCCATTGTGTGAGTAGTGGGGATAGAAACAAGTTCTAACCTGCAAACGATAATTTTGAGTGTCTCGTCTTAGCATGCAAAGTTTTAGTTTCCAGTGTACCGTATTGAGTAACAGTGTCATTTATCATGAGTTCGATTTCTGAGATGCGTACCAAGCAACGATCCGTGATAGAATTTTTAACACTGGAAGGTTGCGCACCCATCGAAATTTACAAGAGTTTGAAAACTGTTTATGACAACGATTGTATGGATATGAAGAATGTTCGCCAGTGGGTTCGACGTGCAAAACTCTGTCATAAAGGCGAAATGTTTGACGAAAAGCGATCAGGTCGACCAGGATCAGTGACGCATGAAAAGAATCAATGATAAGTGAATGCACTTATTCAAGGAAATCGACGGATTACGTAAAAACAAATTGCTCGGTAGTTAGGCATTAATCAAGAAAGAGTCCAGGTACATTATTCAGACGTTGGATTACAAAAAAATGTCCACCAGAAGGGTCCCGTGATAATTAACAGATTTCATGAAAGAACAAAGAAAAAACATTTGTCAAGAACTTCTTAACCAGTATCGACGTGAAAGAGGTGATTTTCTAATGAACACCAGGCAGTCCATGGCATATCGTCGTCCTGATTCTCCACGTGTATGAAAATTTAAAAGCTCCATGCTCACCTATTTCTGGGATGCAAAGGGAGTCATCCATACCGAATATCTTCCGAAGGGATCAACGATTAATTCAATAAAATACTGCAAAACTTTACTATCACTAAAGAATCGTATCCGTAGACTAAGGCCGGAAACAATGATTTTTTTCTTACACCACGACAACGCCAGACCGCATTGCAGCAACGAAACGATAAAGGCAGTGGCGATCCTGAAATTTACAGTTGTTTCGCACCGTCCATACAGTCCTGATTTGGCACTTTCAGATTTCTGATTGTTCTCAAAATTGAAGGAGGTATTGAAAGGTGAACATTTTTCATCAGACACTGAAGTTCAGGCTGCTGTTGGCAACTGGATAAACAGTAAACAAGAAAGTTTTTTCTTGGACGGAATGAAGAAATGGATTCATCATTTCAAGAAACGTGTTACACTAAATGGTGTTTATGTGGAAAAATAATTATGTACATGGTAGTACAATAAATTTACTTCATTTTGAGACTGGTTTCATTATTTTGTCTTTTCCTATTCTTATTTTATAATGGTTGAGTTGGAGACCTTATATATCAATCCGATCTTGTACTTAAGGTGACCAGATTGGTACAATTAAAAATCGGGACAGGGCGAAATAAAAATATGTCATTGTTGCTATGCGCCATTTATACTTTGAATATTTGAAAGATTCTCTTGAACATGTTTAATTGTCACATAATATGAATGAACCATATGAATCTAACAAAATGAGACAAAACATAAATAAATTATGCAGGTAAATAATAATAAAATAATCAAATGAAAATTAGAGTACCGTGATTAAAAATTATTACGTTTACAAATATACTCGAGAGTAGTTGTGATAGAACACGATCGGATCCAGTTGTTGATTATTGAGTTCGAATTCGCACGAAGTTTTTGTCATTTACCTTGCAGGCAGAAATAGACAAAGAGCGACAAGAAAATAGAGTTTTTCCAACGACTTTTAAGTAATATCTTATTTTATTGTGAATTATTTATGTACGACAACTAAAAATTATGAACCAATCTACTTGTGGGCATGAATTTAGTAAATAGAAACTGGGAATAACAGTATTGGAAATTTACATCTTAAACAATAATGTTAAATTATTGACTGACCTGTATCTTGCCCAGAACTTTCCTCATATTCATCGTCATCTGCACATTTTGACTTGATGCCAATCTCCTCCTTGGTGATAATATTGGTGTTACAGTTATACTGGGACATACCGTTAGTAGGTGATACGCAACATGTCTTATGAGTATCGTGGCTCTCTGAAATATAAATATTCATGATTACTATCAGAGCTACTGCCAACGACCGGCTTTTTGATCGTTTAGATTTGTGGCCGCAATAACTAAAAAACCCGTCGTAAAATCCAGCACCGTATTAAAACAGTAATTTATGAAACATTATATTATTTACACACATATTATTTTGTTATATCAGTGTACTAGCTGCTCCGCCCGGCGTCACTCAGGGGCAATTCGTTATTACTGATCTATTGAATTTTTCACTATTGAATTTTTTTTGGAACTTACAACATACCTTCTCATAATTAAGTGACCCGACAGAAAACAATACTATACATATGTTAAAGACCTCTTCATAAACAATGTTTCTAGTTTTACCATTAGGCGCTAGCAGGTAAAAATTGTTGCAAGATCTGACACGCGAACACGCTACATTTAATGCCCGTGTGAGAAGCTTGAACTCCGCAAATCAACACCAGCTATCTCTGGGTCTGACCCTACGACTTATTAATAGTTATGTTAAAACAAACCCTGATAAGAATTTGGAGGCTATTGAACTAAATGGTAAAATTGTAGGACCAGATTAACCTATAAACTACAGAAAAATGTTTTTTCTAATGAAGAAGTGGGAAGGGTTGTCGTTCTTATAGAGGTAGTACATAGATAGCCACAGTGATCTACTCTGCGCGCTTTCTCTTAGTTTGGTCAAATATAAGACTCTGTTTAACGGAATGAACACGTACCACAAAGTAATAGTCTACAAAATCGGCTATAGAATATACGTGAAAATACATAATGAAAAGTAACTTCGGCCTGTTCATTGCTACATTAAACATACGCTTTAAATATTGTACAATAATATATGTATCGATAAAGCTATCTCTACTGACCTGTATTTGTGACAGCTCCACTCTCCAGTTCATCCTCATATTGACTGTTATCTACGGGTTCAGACTTGATATAAATCTCCTCTATCTGGGTATCAGCGGTGTACGTGTCATTTGTAACTTCATCTTTGATATCTGTAATAAACAGATTATTATTATTATTATTATTATTATTATTATTATTATTATTACTGCCCTTTTTATTTCCATTTAAATCTAAATATACAATTTTACTGTAGCTTATGATGCATATAACATTGCATTAAAATGATTTTACAATACATATATTACTTTATATTTACATATAATAATATTCTTAATATCTAATTGAACTTAAATATATTAAATTCACGGAGCCCATTTCTGGGCATGGGTTGTGCCCAACGTTATGCCCGACGTTGACGGTCGCTTGTTTCCCTTCTCCAGTATTTACTTGCTGTTTCCTTAATTTCATCTTCCCATCGAGTTCTTTATGGTTCAAAACACTGAGTCTGTAATTGGGTCAATAAACTTATTATTATTTGTCTTCCTCGCCTTCTTTTATGGTCATTAGGTACCCATTCCGTGACCTTTTTTGTCCACCTATTATCTCTAGGGCGCATAACATGACCAGCCCATTTCCATTTCAAGGACCTGGTAGTTTTCAGAGTATCTTTTAACCCAGTTTTTTTTCCTTATTTCGGATAGACAGATGCTGTCCGACCTTTTGATTTTTAGTATTGATCTTTCCATAGCGTATTGGCACGTGCGTAGTTTGTTGCCTTGTTTTTGGGTTGTAGACCAAGTTTAACATACGTAAGTCAAAGTGGGGCTAACGCAGCTGTCAAAAACGCTTCTTTTTATTGTGGCTGATAAGTTCGAATGGAATATATCTTTTAATGTCCAGAATTTCTTCCACCCTTGAGCTACTCTTCTTTCTATTTCCTTTCCTTGTTTGTTGTTGAAAGACAGTAGTTGCCCGAGGTATATTATTTCTTCTGCATAATCCAAACTTCCATGTATGCTGATGTTCTCCTTTTGTCCATTTGTCATGATTATAGTTTTGTTTTTGTTCATTTTTAATCCTGTTCTCTCACATTGGACGTTAAGTGGATTGATAATTTCCTCTAGTTCTTCAGCAGATTTGGAAAGGAGAATTATATCATCCACGAACCGAAGATTTGTGAGCCTCTTTCCATTTATTGAAATACCTTTGTTTCCCCACTCCAACTTGCGGAAGATATCTTCAAGTACACAAGTAAATAAGTTTGGAGACAAAGGATCACCTTGTCGCACACCCGCTGTAGTCTGAAAGTAGGTCCTGCTGTTTCAAGTTTGATTCTTGCGTAATTTTCTTCAAAGATGTTTTTTATAATTTCAATGTATTTCTTTTCTACTCCGCTTTTTTCCCATGATTTATAAATGAATACATGTTCGATGGAGTCGAATACCTTTTCGAAGTCGGTAAATGCCAAGTATATAGTTATATAGTACTCGTTGCTTTTTTCTATAACGTGATTTACAACGTGTAGATGGTCTATTGTAGAAAAAGAACTTGTTCTATTGGCTAGTCTTCATTTAAGATTTTACTAATCCGACGCAATACCATCTTAGTAAATAATTTATAGAGACATGGTAGCAAGGATATTGGATGACAGTTATTTATGACATCTCTGTCTCCTTTTTTGTGGAGTAGAATTATGTCGACTAGTTTCCACGGATTAGGTATTTTTTCTGTGACTAATATATTATTGAACAACTCTAGAAGTGGCTTCTGTAAATGTTCTTTACCTAAAGTTAGTAGCTCATTCGGTATATTTTCGCTGCCTGGGCTTTTGTCTTTCTTTAGCTCCTGTATCGCTTGCGATTTCTGAGTTTAGGAAAGGTGGAACTTCTTCTTTTGTCTGACTGTTGCTCGATCCCACGGTGATTGGTATTTGGTTGGAGTACAAATCTGAATAAAATTGCGTGGCAATTTTCATTATCTCGGATCTATTACTTGTTGATTTCCCATTTCTGTTTTTAAGTTTTGTTATCCACTGGCGACCTGAAGATAGCTCTTTTTTCTTTTGAACCAGTTGTTGTTAGAATTTCTTGAGTAACCTTTTCTTTGTACTCTCTTACTCTCTCATTATTTCTTTTTTTGTTACTTTCTTTATTTCCGCATATTTTATTTTATGCAGTGGTGTTTTATTTTTTATATTCTTAACTGGTATTTAATAAACAGATATTTATCATAAATAAACTAATTTCCTACTGTAAAAAATGTATCTTGTACTATGTTTACTAAAAAACATTGCCGAGATTCACCTGAAATAAACTATGACAATAAATTTTTCCCAGAGCATGGAAAAACGCCAGAGTGACCCTTATTTTTAAAGCAGGTAGTAAAAAATGTGTAGACAACTACCGCCTCATACCCCATACCGCCCCCATCTGCATTTGTGTAAATCTGCAGTTTAATATTTGCATTTATAATATCTGCATTATAATATCTGCATTTATCATCATTGTCGCAGCAAAATATCTCCGAATCAACATGGGTTCATAAGAATAAAGTCAACTGAAAGAAATATTTTGACTTTCTCACACTACATAGCCACATCAATAGAATCAAAATCTAAAGTTGACTTTGTTTATACCGATTTCGCTGAAGCTTTTGACAAAGTATGTCACAAAATCCTGCTCGACAAAATGAGTACGTTTGGTTGCAGCCTAGAGGTAGTAAGTCTTTTCCAGTCTTCTCTAACACAGAGAAGAACTTAAATTAGTCAATGACACGGAATCGAATTCCTTTTTCCCTACATTTGGCGTACCCCAAGGAACAATTCAAGGCCCCTTTCTGTTCCTCCTACTCATTAATGATTTACCTGTGGAAGTAGGAACCAGTGAGTCACTTCTTTATGCAGACGATCTTAAGCTGTTTCGTGTAATCAACAAGTCGGAGGACTGCCCACTGTTGCAAAAAGACTTAAATAGTGTAGTGAACTGGTGCGAAAAAATGAAACTTAAAATGAACATCAACAAATGCAAAGTAATATCCTTTACACGTAATATAAACAAAATAACACACGATTACCATATTGACAACATAGTGCTGCTTAGAGATAGTAAAGTGAAAGACTTAGGTGTGCTATTTAGAAACGATTTTAATTTAAGTGACCACATAGACAATATAGCGAATATTGCCCTACAAATTTTAGGATTTATACTAAGAAACAGTGGTAGTTTTAAGATATACAACTTGGTTACTGTACTGTGCACTAGTTCGACCAAAATTAGAGTACGCGAATACAATCTGGGGCCCAAAAACAATGTCCCACAAAAATCAAATAGGAAAAGTACAAAAGAGATTTGTAAGAAACCTGACCCTGAAATTAACCGGAACATATTCTTTTCGTATCTCTTATGCAAGCGAGTTAAAAAACCTTGCTCTCAATAATAGCAATAAATTTCAAACATTAGAATGGAGACGCGACATCCACACTTTGAAATTCGCGTTTAAATTATTTAATAATAAACTAGATGCCTTAAATATAATCAAATTTAAATATTCGAGCCCTTGACATAAGATTGAGAATTAAAAATGATCACTTTTTCAAAATTTCAGAATCTATGTCACCACTGAACAAAATGCTCAGTCTAGTAAACAAGCAAGTATCTGATAGAGATGTAGATATCTTTTACGACAATCATAGAAAGTTTGTTAATATAAAAATAAATTAGACTAGTTATATTGTATCTTATTGTACGTTTGCTTATATTATGTTTTATTCCTTATTTTATTCATTATTAGTATTTTTTGTTATAGATATTATAATTGTATTGTATTTTTTCCCAGTACTATGTAACTGGACTTTTGTACTACTGCACAAATCTGTATAGTTACTGGTTAAATAAATAAATAAATACATAAATAAATATGAAAACTACTTAATGTGAGTTGGTTGTAAATATGCTCGTTACTAACCATTCTTCCATTCAGCCGTGTGCTCTATTCCAGTCCTCAATTCATATTCTTCAGTAACATCGTATTCCTTCTTAATATCAATCTCTCTTTTAATAATATCATTGTCTCCGGTATTATCGGAATGCATATTACGACTTATTGTCTTATTCATATTTATTCCTGAAACATAAATGTAGTACTCACTATCTATAAATCATGAAATAAGAAATATTATAAATGTTATATTATTCCTGGTACAAATTATTAAATGAAAATGCTTAAATAAAATTACTCAGTAATGGCACTGTAAACTCATAATAGCGAGTTTTGAGAATGTACGTCATTTATTTAATACCAGTATTCATAAACTGTCATAATGTGTGTTCGCGCCAGCCGCGCGAATTATTAATATTTAAGTGAGAGGATTCTTAGGCCAACATTAATTTTAGATCAGTAACCATGTGTTGTGTTAAACGCTCGTACCGACTGTCGGGTTAAAGTACTCAGTTCTGCCTGTTCGTGAACGCCGTTCAGGTCATGTTCACGAATGTACGTTACATATACATTCGTCTCGTGTCTTAGTGTATTTTAGTCGTTCATTTCGGTCACATCATCTGAGCTCTTAGTATCATGCTTCTTTAAGCAGAGGTAGAATTAGCCTTGTTCTACTTCAATTCGTTTATTTTTGTTGTTGTCGTGAACGCATTTTACGCATGCATTCATGCGTACGTTTTCCACGTTCGTCGCGAACGTGCTCTTCTGAGCAGAAACCTAGTCAATATCTCCGTCTGGGAACATTGCAGAGTTCCGCATTTAACATTTGTATATATTCGTTATATCAAAACTGAGTTAAATCAAAATTTCCTATTTATAAACGACTGTTGTCAGTTATGATTGTTAAATCTCTGGTTATATTTAACGCTTCAATTGGCCCGTTATATTTATAACAACTGCTTCTCGTGCTAAAGGTCCCGGGTTCAAATCCTGGTCAAGGCATGGATATTTGTATTTGTTCTTATCACCTCATCCTCATTGAAATAATTAAAAAATACAAAATAAATAAAAAAAATTAAAAAAGCATCACATCATAAATTTATCACCACTCCCAACCCGGATTAGGTCACCGTGAGAGTTGTAGACCTGAAACTTCACCCTTCGGAGTGAAAGGCCTGTTCTCAATATAAAGTAGCAGTATGGTAGTGAAAACCTCAGATCGGTGAGACTACTATGGGACATTTATGGATTGAAGAAGAGAGATCAAATTGAAAAATAATTGAATGGAAAAAGAATAATTTTCCTACGTTTAAAAATGAAAGTAATTAATATGTCAAGACAAGTCGTGGACATTATATTTTCTTTTAAAATTATCAAAGTTGTTTTCAGTTGGATAACTGACCTATCTTCGTTTATGCTACTTGAGTTGAAATTATTTGCAATTTCCTCCCATGCTTAATATCTTCGTTGAACAGTTGTTCTACCTGTTTTTATTTTTTTTTTATTTATTTTCTATAATATTTGGTTCGACATTTGAACATACGACAGAATAACATGCGACACTTTAACATGGACAGATTAACATGCAACAGATGAACATAGACACATTTTAACACACGACAAATGAACACTGTGGCATATTATCATAGCGAGATTCTTGAAAAATGAACTTTATAAGATGTTCTATAAAACTTCTTTAGATGCTTCTAAATTCCACGTTTTGGATTTTTCACCTAAAAGAGGAAGACCAAAAGTATATGGAAATACTAAATTACTTCCATTATACACCACCCCTAGACCAGTAACGGAAGAAATACCTAAAGATATTATGTGTTTACTACCATACATCCCTCCAGTTTTTCAGGAACACTTTAAGAATTTTACAAAATAATGATAAAAGCTTAAAATTATAAAAATGGATTACTTTTTAAAAATAATTAATAAATGTTCATGAATTATTATATATATATATATATTGGGCAATTTGCATTTGACAATTTTTAATAAAACAAACATGTACCAAATGATTCCATGAAAAAATGTATATAGAAAATCCGCATAGAAGTTTACGTGGATATATATATATATATATATACGTGGTTATATATATATATAAACAGGTACTCATAAAAAATGTTTTTTTTTTTTTTAATTTAATGGCCTTTGCTACTGTGGCAATTAGCCAAGACAATTTTTATTCGAGAAAATTTCCATGCCTGAACGGGATTCGAACCTGAGACCTTCGCAACGCAGAGCACATGTGTTACCACTACGCTACGCCGGTCGGCATAAAAAATGTTAACCTGCTTCTAATGAGATTTATAATACACATATTTTGAAAAACATTACCACGTAAACCACGTTAACATAGCCACGTAAACTTCTAGGCGGATTTTCTATATACATTTTTTCATGGAATCATTTGGTACATGTTTGTTTTATTAAAAATTGTCAAATGCAAATTGCACGTACTATTTAATATTCTAAAATAAAGTTCATAGACAAATGGAATTTTTATTTTCTTAAGTTATCACAATTTTAATTTCAACTACTGAAGTTTGCTTTTGTAAACAAAACGATCAAAAGCCTCATTCAACCGTTAAAAGTTACATGAAAAATCTAGTTCCGCTTAAACCAAAGAAACAGACAATATGTTTTTTTTTTTATGTTGTCGTGTAGAACAACAGAATACATAGCGAACTATGACAGAAAAGTGGCTTTCTGAGTCCTAGGTAGTGGATAGCATTAGCTGTGCTTTAATTATCTCTTCTTTCGGCGGCGCAAATAGCCTTTGTTGCTGTGCGCCAAAAATTTTAACTAACTCTTCTTTCAGCCCAGAAAACATTCACTTTCTCGTCCAAGTATACAAAATATTATTTCTTATACTGTGGTACAGTACCTGTGTTATCTCTATTTTCAGGTTTCCGTATGTTTAAGAAATCTGTCAAATAAATACGTAACTCTCCGCCAATATCGAACAGAGAACTCAGTTGTGATGTGTAATTTATGTATATTTGACTGTTTCCCAAGCATTACTCATGAAATTTATAATAATCATCCACTTCACTGCATAATTATGGGATTATTGGTTCTTGATCGTAAAATACTGTGGTCTGAATTGTTATTCTTTAATTAATAGTTGACAAGTTATATACTGCATCCAATAAAGTGGTTAATGACTTACAACAGTTCTAAAAAATTTTTATTGTACTAAAATGTTATTCAACATTTTACTTTAAATGCATAATATTAGAAAATGAGGTCAGATCACATGTTTTACAACTGACCCACCTGATACATGATATCACAGGCCATTCAATAGTTTATTCAAATTTTCAAATAAGCAATGGAACTTTCTAAAACAAGCTGCTTGTATTAAATCCAATATGAGCAGTCCGTGCGGACCACTGTTCGTACCGTCTAGAGCAGCGGTCGGCAACCGGTGGTCACTTAATTTTAATGGTCCGCAAAGAAATTCATATATAGTGCGTTCGAAGGTGAGTTTGCAGTATAGCTCTTATGGCAAATGGGAGCGGTGTTGCCAAATGTTGTAAAAGTGTCAAATGTGTCATTTATAATAATATGAAAAACTCGTATTATTTACAACAATCAACTCTTATAAAACTCAAATTAACACTCAACAAAAACAAATGGCCATTTGTAGAATACTGCGTATTCACAGATCAGCGCGTTTTAGAGCTGGCAACGTCGACTAGCAAGAAGAGGATAGCGTCATTGTGTAAACCCATTAGAGAGTATGAAAAAGAACTACTCCATATGCCCTGTACTGCAAACTCACCTTCGAACGCACTATAGTATTTAAATTCGCTGAGCTCATCTAATTTATTAAATAAAAAATTAATTTTGTTTAAGCTGTATTATGTAAAATAGAACAAAAACATTGCATTAAGGATTAGTAATTTAATTTTAAACCATGAACAACAAATGTCGCACCAATTTTTAGTATAAATTACTATTATTTATTATTATTTCTGTGTTAAAATTTAAATTATAAATATATAAAGATATAAATATATAGGCAGAGCCGGTACGAGGGTCTGCGGCGCCCGTAGGAAAGATTTATTTGAGCGCCCCTAAGTAAGGCGCAACTAGCTTTTTTCGAGGTCTTTCCTTCTAAATTTCAAATGAAGACCTAAAAAAAAGGTGCTCACTTTTAAATTTCAAGTGAAGACCTAAAAAAAAGGTCCTCACTTTTAAAATTCAAGTGAAGACCTAAAAAAAAGGTCCTCCCTTCTAAATTTCAAGTGAAGACCTAAAAAGAAAAGGTCCTCACTTTTAAGCTTCGGTTAATGTTCCGTATTAGTCCACCACAACTAGGCTTGTATGCTTAGAATGAATTATATTATAACGTTAGAAAAGAGAAGGCATGGTCGTAAGTGTGGGGAGCCAATAGTAATCATTCATGCACCTGTAGTTGGCAGAGAAATACACATTTTTAACGCGAGGAACGACCGAATGTATGTAACTGTTATTTTTAGAACTCTTTATGAAGTTAATGTTTTTCAAAATATGTATATTATAAATCTCATTAGAAGCAGGTAAACATTTTTTATGAGTACCTGTTTATATAAGTCTAGCAAGTTTAAGTTTTTTCTGTCTAAAATTTTTGCTAACTAAACCTAACCTATTTAGTTTTATCATTGATTGTTTGCATATAGTGAAGAGACATATATAAATGCTTTATACAGTTTTAATACATTTACATAATTTAGCATCTATGAATGCGACGAAAAACGGAATGTTCTATTTCAGACATAAAATTGGTAGGTCGGAATATATAGAGCACTCCAGAATGCTGTCACTTTAAGATCCAATATGGCGGCTGGGGGGTAAACAAAGATTTTACCTATGTGTTTATATTCGAAAGCCTAGAGTAAAAACAAAACTGTATGAAAAAAAAACATAAAATGCCATTACTTCGTGATGTAGTGGAGTGTGGTAGTTGTGGTGGATGTGACAAAGTTAATTTTTACAACCTGTCAGATGTTTTAAAGTATAAATTTAAAACTGCACTACATAATTTATCAGGAGTCGGACGACAATTATAAATCCACTTAGAAAGGCAAATTTAACCGAAATTAATTAAATAATAAAATAAATAAACAAATTTATTTAGGATCATGAACCAATACAAAAATTTCACAAAATACATAAGGAAAACAACATACATACATATATATGAAGCATGGTTTGAATTTGTAATCATTTGAGAAATATAGTCACAACTCGTAGGAAAGATCACTTGTTAATAAAGCGTTAGTGAATATGTTTTACAGCCTAGTACATAAGAAAAGTCTTATCGCTAAGTAGAAAACACTAAAAAAGCTCGTTGCTTTTCGTCCAGTCTTTACCACAAACTATGAACATATTTCTTTAATACAGCCAAACATGAATTTACTGCATTCGTTACGAACATTTCACTAGCACAACAATAATTTTTCCAAAAAAATTTAAACCAAAAATTACTCGAAATGCACTGTTGTAACACATAATAAGTTGTCGAACATGATCTTCTGCGGAATTGCCTGTCGATGTCAGCTGTGTCACTGAGATCATCACTAATAAAGTGACCGACACACAGAAGACTTTTTAACACTTTCACTATTGAGGCACAGACTTGGCGCAGCATGTTTTTTCTTTCGACTGGAACACATTATATTAGGTTTTCCTCCTTGTCTCACTCCGATATTTTGCTATAGAACATGAGAGCATGTTCTTTCATTTTCTTTTTGCTGTAGAAACTGTGGGTTAACACGAAATAGATAGTTATGTCCAGGGCTGTAACTTTTGGAAATATATCTGGACTATATGAGAGATCCTTTTCACTTAATGTATAGGTCCACATTGTTATTAATTGAAATTTTCTTCGCATACCCTACACAACGTCTTTGTGCTCAATTTCTTCAGAGAGCTACTCTTATTGGTTTTGTTAACTAAAAATTAATTAGTAAAATTATTTAAGAAAAATCATTTCCAAAACAGTTGTATAAAAAATAACCTTCAAACACAAACTTACCTTTTTTAAGAGAAAGCATCAAAAATTTAATACAAAACTAAAAGTAGGGTTGTGTGTTTTATTAAAATCAACTCGCTTTTATAACAAAATCGCAATATATTTCAATATAAATGATATATAAGGTTTTGAAAGTACTACTCCACATACTACACACATGGCGAATCAAACTTTGTTTACCCTCCACGGACTAACAGCGATCAGCTGTTTTGGAGTGCTCTATTGATATTTTTTAGGATTCTCTCTTTTAATAATATTAATATTCTTCAAAGTATGTATACTATAAATCTTATTTAAACCATTTAAATGTCTCTTAAAGTGTATAAATACTGAAATTTTATTATTGAGTATTTCTTCAAAAACGTTAATAGGAGCTAAATGTTAACAAACACTTATTAAATAATTGCTTGGATTTCGGAACGGATAAATATCAAGTACTTATTTAGATTTTAGTTTTGAATAAAAATATTCGAAATGATAAATTGAAACATAAATGTTATGTTTTAAAATAAAGGGGCGGCGCTTCGCCAGGGCCAAATTTCATTCTAACTAGCATAGCCGTTTTTTCTGACGAGTTGTCTGTAGTGGTTTTATAAGGAACATTGACCTAAGTTTCAAGTCTAAAATAAAAGGACCTCAATTCTAAAATTACATTTCACTAAATTACTTTTACATTCATTTGGTATTTGGTTTTTGATACCGTGCTCCGCCGGCTCTGTATATAGATATATATATTGTACATCATAATCAATGCTCGTATTACCTAATTCGTACCTTTAAAAAATTAGTTAGTGGTCCGCGAAATTTTTAATTGCGAATTTAGTGGTCCGCGAAATTTTAAATTGCGAATTTAGTGCTCCGAAAAATAGAAAAAGTTGTCGACCGCTGGTCTAGAGCAGTGGTCTTCAACCTTTTTACATCTGCGGAATCCTACAGTTTAAATGCTATTTCTGTGAAACTCCAAGGCAAAAAGCCACTATAGTCTTTTTTCAATTTTAAGGCCAAACGTTTTAAAAAAATAATTTATATGTTTATTATTAAATTTAGTCTTGATCAAAATTAATATTTTATTGCTGACTATATTAAAATATTTTTTAAATGTAGTTATATAATGTTTTTAGGATTTTGTAGGTATGAGCAAAAAACCCTTATACCGTCATTTTGTCGTCTGTCTGTCTGTCTGTCTGTCTGTAAAAATTGCTACTTTTCGGTAAAAATTGTAGCCAAACGGCTAAACCTAAAGAGTTGAAATTTGGCATGCTTATACAACTCTTTGACCCGCACATAGGAAAAATACTAAAACATCTAAAAAACATATCCCCCTAAAAATATAAACAAATATGTACTCATCGAAAAAAAATATATATTTTTTTATAATTCTGAGTAGGGTATCAAATGAAAGCCCTTGGTATGTGGATTAACGATCAAATTTTTATTTTTGCAAAAAAAAATAATTTTGAAGCGATTTTGGCCAAAATTGTGCAAAAAAATTTTTGTCCCACACCCTGTAGCCCAGGTGGTTTAAACTAAAAATCTGAAAAAATTCTAAGCAATGTACATTGGTGTGAACCGGAATAGTACAACAGGAATTTTTGATCAGATTACGTTTTTGGAAAAAAACGCATTTTTTGTGATTTTTGGCTAATAATGTACACAAGTTATAGCTTTGTAACACGCTACAATGGAACGTGTATGCTGGTGTAGTGGTTTTGACGCTTTTGTTTGGCAATTTGTTTCGGCATCCCAAATAATCATCGTTCACTTACTAAATACCTGCAAAACCCTGAAATGTGTGAAAATTCACACTTCACGTCAATTTTTTTTTAAATAATGCAATATCTGCCTATTATAATTTTTAATGCAAATTATAAATAAAAATTGCATCGAATAATAAGCGATATTCTGTTTTGAATCTTACTTTATTTATTATAAACATTTATTAGCAATATTTTAAATATTTTGAAAGTTAATATTTTCGGGAATTAGGTCATTAAATAAAAATTACAAAATGTTGAAAAAACCGGTTTCGAAAATAGTATATTTTCTTCTTCAGTTTATCTATTGAATAATATTAACAAATTTAGTATGTATTACATTGTACATTCATGTGTCTAAAAAAATAAGTCTAAAGTACTTACTCAATCCAAAACTAAGTGTATGTACTCTTCACACCATGCTTCCAAAAAAATATAATTGGAGACCATCTCATACATCCAAATAAATAATAATAAATAAAGTTAAAAGTTTTTTGTATTTTTTTTTTTTTTTTATAAACGGTAAAAAAGAGTTAAAATGTAGAAAATAAAAATATCACAGTGTATTATGTCTGAACGTCTTGAAAGTTGGTGGCATAATGACTATAGTGCGTTCGAAGGTGAGTTTGCAGTATAGCTCTTATGGCAAATGGGAGCGGTGTTGCAAAATGTTGTAAAAGTGTCAAATGTGTCAATTATAATAATATGAAAAACTTGTATTATTTACAAAAATGAACTCTTATAAAACTCAATATAACACTCAACAAAAACAAATGGCCATTTGTAGAATACTGCGTCTTCACACATCAGCGCGTTTTAGAGCTGGCAACGTCGACTAGCAAGAAAAGGATAGCGTCATTCTGTAAACCCATTAGAGAGTATGAAAAAGAACTACTCCATATGCCCTGTACTGCAAACTCACCTTCGAACGCACTATAGTTGAAACCAAATAATTGCAAAATATTAAAGATGAATTAAATTCGCGCATGTGTACTATCTTTAATGTATTTAATAATGTAATTGTAGCAATTGTTTAAACTCTCAACATCTTGTTGTATGTTAATATTGTTCTTATTATTTTTTATATATATCATTTGTTATATTAATCTTTTATGATAATTCTCTTCAGTGTCTAATATTTTAAAATGATCAAAATTGAACTTGTGCTTATTTTCCATGCAATGATTAGGAATGGGTAAATTTTTATAATTCTTTATGTCTTGTTGATGTTGTTTAATTCTTTTTTCTACATATTGTTTGGTTTGACCAGTATATGCAGCCGGACAATTGTTACATTCTAATAAGTATATCGCATTATTAGTTTTCCCGACATGATCTTTATCTTTAAGTTTAGAAAACAAAAATTTAACGGTTTTTTTATATTTGTATGATATATTGATTTTCTTGTTTTTAAGAACATTCTTTATGTTTTGTGTCAGTTTGGGAATGAAAGTTATTGAACAATATTTAATATTAGTAGATTCATTAGCATTTCTGATTTTTTCTGTATTTAATATGTTATTAGTGAGCTTTTTTGGAAAATTATTGCTGATTAAGATTTTACTTATATTGACTTTTATTTCTGTATGATAGTCTGAATGTGTTAATTTGAGTGCCCTGTTTTTTAAATTGTATGCTGAATTTATTTTTTGTTGATTGATGTGTAAAGAATTGAAATTTAAGAAACGATCTGATGCTATCTCTTTTTTGTACCATTTCGTTTTGATAGTATTACCGGTACGTATAAGTGTCATATCTAAGAATGGTAGCTTGTTTTCATTTTCAATTTCTATAGTAAATTTTAAATTGTCATCATATGTGTTAAAGTAGTTAGCTATAGTACTATTATATTCTTTGGGTATAATCAAAATAAGATCATCTACATATTTTTTTATTAGTATACAATTAAATGGTAATTTCTCTAAGCAGTTATCAATTAAATCGTTCATTACTAAATTCGCAAGGGATGGGCTACTGGGACTCCCCATACTTGTGCCAAAAATTTGTATGTATGTACTATTATTGAATTTAAAATAACTACTATCAAAAATGAACTCTATACATTTGATAAACATGTCTTGGTTAATTTCTGTATACAATTTAAATAGTTCCCACTTTTTTTTTTTATAACGTCAATGACCAAATTTTTGGGTATATTGGTAAATAACGAAACTACATCTAATGAAATCATATTACTGTTATTTTGTAATTCTGGAAGATTATCTAAAACGTTATTAAGTTCAAAAGAGTTTTTAATATAATAGTTACTATGTAAATTGACCTTATTAATAATTTGTGTGAGAAATTTTGATAAGTTATAATTAGGAGATCTGATGCATGACACAACAGGCCTTACTGGAAAATTATTTTTGTGAGATTTAATTAAGCCATAAAATTTAGGTGAAACTGCATTATAAGTTTTAAGAGATTTACTTTAATTGTCATTAATCATTTGTTTATCAGTTAATTCTTTAATAATTTTATTGTTTTTATTTTGTAAACTATCTGTAGGGTCTTTATTTATGATTTTATAATATTTATCATCCATCAATAAGTCATTGCATTTCTTTAAATACTCTTCTTTATATATTATCACTGTTTGTTTACTTTTATCTGAATTTACTACTATGTTATTATGAGTTTTTAAATAACGTTTACTTTCTTGGAAAGTTTTTATAATTTTATGCTCTGATTTATTGGTCACATGATTATTTTTTAAATTATTTATATGATTAGTTATAATATTAACAATTCTGCTTCTACTATTTTCACTATCTTGATTATCTGTTTCATCAAAATTATGTATTATATTTTCAACATCACTAATAAGTTGAGGTATGGGAATTTCATTTCTACTATATGGAACTACAAATTTGGGTCCATAACTCAGTAAATTTAATATATCGTAAGGTATTACTTCTTTTGTTAAATTTAAAACAAAGTTATTATTATGATTGTAAATTTCTAAATTGTTGTGGTCTTTATTATTCATATTATTTAAACAATTGCTACTACACATCATATGACTATTAATTTGTTGATTGTGCCACTTATAAAATTCACAATGAATATAAAAAAAGAGTACAATAAATTTAATAATTTATTGCACAATAATTTGACAATATATAATAATAATATCAATTATATAGACAGATTGAGTTTCTAGACTGCCAGTCATAGATATGAAAGCCACGTGGTCAGTGTGACGTTTCGACCGGTCTTATTATTTCTGTATGAACAGATACTCATTTATAAGTATTAGATACTTGATAAAATTAATAGATTCAGTTGTAGGCTCTCGTTGAAACATATTGAAAATAGAACTCAAAATAAAACACTCGGTAATGTTTCAAAATATTTTAATTTATTAATACGTATTTCGGCTTATGAGGCCATCATCAGAATACAAAGAGTTTACAAAACTGAACAAACATACACTATCATCAATAGAGCAATTAGGAAAAAAGGCGATTAGGAAAAACCGAAGGGCTAAAATGGATCTATCTATTATTACTAAGATCTATTTGTTCATTCATTAAATCCATGTTCCCAGCACTGGTTTTCTTAATATCTATCGCTTCTAAAGCATTTTAATCATTGGGTTGTACATATAATATTTTGACATTACTAAAACTAAACGAATGGTTATTATTGATCATAAGTTTAGCGACATTAGATTTATTACTATTGTTGAGCTCCCAGGCTCTGATGTGTTCTGATAGCCTAGGGTTACCAACCGTCCTACTTTAGTAGGACATGTCCTACAATTTACCTCCTTGTCCTACGTCCTACCTACTGTTAAAAAATATCGGAATGTCCTACTTTATAGTATTTTTACTTTTGAAGACGTCTTAAATTTAAATGCCAAAACAGTTTGGCAAAATGATAAGTGGTTACAATTTTTTCAAAGTGTATTTTTTTCAGTTAAAAATTTGTTAAAAAAATGTTCGTGAAATTTAATTATAAAAATAAAACATGTTTAGAAGTTTTCTATGATGTTATTAAGGATAAAGCTTTATTAAAAAAAGCAGGTACATCTAAAAAATATGATTTTATTTAAAAAAAGAAAATGTGAACGTCAACCAATAAACATATCTAATTATATTTTTTATTATTATATATTTAAACTTGATTGTTAATTATTTATTGGTTGTTTCTTACTAATTATATATAAAGAAAATTTAAAAAAAATGTCCTATGATCTATTTTATATTTTTATTTCTAAAATGTGATTTTGTTAAATATAAAGAAAGATGTGAACCAATAAATATATAATTAATTTTTCATATTAGTAGTATAATCTGTCTCAATTTGTAATACGAAACTAGATCTGGTTACTTTGGTGACTGTTGTGGTGTAAACAGACTTTGGCTTATCCGTGTGAACCAATACTATGATAATATTATAAATGTATTGTCAATATACAACATAAAAAATGAACTTCCCCTGTTAGTTACGTATTACAAAATGAGACAGATATTATAAGCTGTTCACTTTTGTAAGAACACACTAGATCTGGTTATTTTGGTTACTTTTATGGTGTGTTACTGATTTTAAATGTCAATTAAAAATATTCCTTACGCTGTAAAACCGACTTTAGGTTGTTAAGGTTATGATCATTATAATTAAGATATTATCTGTCTCATTTTGTAATAAGAAACTAACAGGGAAACTTCATTTTTTATGTTGTATATTTAAAATATCATCTTAGGGTGGTAATTCTGAAGCAACACCTTTCAAAATATTTGACAATTCATAATTGATATAGGGGAAACTTTTTAAGATCGCAGCGCCGTATGCGGCAAAGCTGGAACACTCGAAAGCCACATTAAACTGTTATTCGTGTATTTGTTTCGTTGGTGAAAATGAACACGAGTTGTATTTTTCTTGTTTTCCGAGCTTTTTTTTAATGTAAAGGTAATCTATGATTTACAAGATATGTAATAATATACTATTCTAAATAAATTTCAAGGATATTTTTAGTTTTTCATTGTATTTTTAATTCTTTTTGACTCTCTGTCAATATAATAACAACTAAAATATGGTAAATATATTAGTAAGAATTAATATCTCTGCCTGAAAAAGTAGAAGGGCCTTTTAATATATCAACTGATGATTTAGGCAAATTTTGGGTGCGATAAATGCTTTTTTTCAGCCTTTTTTTGGACGTAAAAAATCACTTTCCATAAAATGCAACGAGCAAACATGCATGCATGGGCTTGGATTTTTGCCCATTTTTAGTTTTTGAGTCCATAAAAACCTACGATCCACTTTCTCTCTGCCTCCAAACGTCGTTTCAATTGATATTTTTTTCGATTTAGGTTAGGTTAGGTAAATTATGGAATGTTTAAGAAGGATTCTTCATTATTCACGATTTACATTGCGGCACACAACAAAATTGATTGTTTTTTTTTTCCATGATACACAAAAATAAAACACAAACAACAAAAAAACACGTATTTCTCCATTGAACAAAACAAAACAATGTGGCTTTCGTATCTTTCACAAATTGCCACCAGATGTCAGGGCGCTTAGGAAGTTTGGTACTATTCTAGGTACTATTCGGCTTAGGTCAAGAGTGCGACAAAGAAAAAAAAAATTAAGTTGGGAACACTGAATTTTTGCCAACTGTAATGAGAAGTTACTAGTTACTAGAAGTTATCCCTATTACACGATAACAATGATGAAATTATTGATTTTATTATAATTTTAGTTCCATAAAATTCCAATATAGTACTCTTATAACACATATAATATCATTCCGTTTCCTACAGTAGTACTACTATATTTTTAACGATTACCTTCAAATAATAAATTTTAGTTCTACAGACTTTGCCTCTACAATGTTACCACTAGATAAAAGTGAAATGTTTTTCCACTTTTTTTTTTGTAATATTGTCGTAATGCACGCAAAATAGCGCGCACGACAAATTAAAATCTGTTTTTATTATACACTAATTTATAATTAAATACTTTAATTGAACATATTGATCTATGAAATACGTTTCTATTAGTGTAAAGCGAATAATACTTGGAATTTGAGAGAAAACAAATATATAGATTATTAATATAGTTTAAGAAAAACATTAAACTGAAGATCAAAAGTGTTAGAGGCCAAGAATAAATACGCCAATAATAATTCGAAATAAATATCTCGAATATTAAAGACATTTAATTAAAACGCCTTACATAATAACTGATATTTTTAAATCTGATATATCAGTAGAATATAATTTTACCTACGAAAACCTGGTCTACGAGATATGCATGGAAATTTAGAACATTTAAATCTTTAACTGATTTATTTTTATACATTTTTGCAATGAATTTGTAATCAGTGATTCTTAAACTCTGGTCCGCGGGTAAAGGCCTTTAAGTGATTAAATTTGTTTTATATTGGAACTAGAAACTGTACAACTGCGGATTGGATGTACCTGAATGATATTAATTATAAAAAGGAAATTAGGAAATATGTAAATCCATTATATTTAAAATAACATACATACAGCGACTTGAAAAAGAGGATAGTGAGACAACTATAGTCTCCATACAAATTATATTTAACCAGAACTGTAAAATAATGATTATTTTTGTAATCAACTATTTGTGGAAAACCATTACTCATATAACCGCAATCAGAAATTTGATTGAAATTACCTAAATAAACAGAATAAAAAATTCTTGATTAGAAATATTCAAAAAGTAATCAAATCTTTACAAAACTGTTAAAATTTGGAATTTTTCATATTCTCAAAATATTTAGGTCTACGACCAACATCGCTCTTAATTTTCGCTTCCCTCGAAATAAAACATTCATATAAATAATAATCAATACACTTTATTATTCTAAAAAAATATAAACTTCTTCTTACATTAATCTTCACAAAATATTACAATGTAAAAATATATTTAACATACAGGTTTATTATTTGAAAACATTTATCGTACGTATATGCAGGGCATATATTCAAAATAATAAACCAGTTAGATAAAAAAAATAAATAAAACACTAAAAAATCTGACGAGAAAAAAAAAATTAACTGTAGTTGTAACCCTAATTATTTTAATAATTATCATACAATTTGTTGATTTTTAAAAATTGTTGATGTGGTCATTTGCCAAAAGTAGAAACTAAATCTTTTTCTGTACCTGTTACCCCACTATTCATTTTAACAACCAGTATGGAAGTATTTCAATATTTTAAGAACTGATATGCTCGTACCGGTTGAATATCGTCACTGCATATATTTAAGTATTTATTACAATATATATAGCTTAACACAATGGCGTGCGAATTTTTGTGACGGAATGTCATGACAATGTTTATTTAATAATTTAAAATAAAAATACGCCGTTAACCTGCCATAATTAAGGTAAGCTTAGAGTTGCAATAAGGCGTTTACGAAAACTCTACCGGTAGATACCGGGAACATCAACTGTGTTCGAAAACAAGTTCGGGTAAGGTGTATAAGCATGTAGCTGTTCACCGACCGGTATAGAATAGAATAGAATAGATTTATTGAAATATTAGATACAAAAAATTGAACATAATTCCAGTCAGTCAAAAAAAAATAACAATATATAATATTCGTACAGTATAATACATATTACAAAACATGGTATAAATACAAACTATAATACATCATCTAAATTATGGTTCATATATTCTTGTAGACTATAGAACGCATTATCGAGGAGGTAAGCTCTCATGGTAGACCTGAACTTACGCACATTGTAGTTCCTTACTTCTAATGGTAATTTGTTAAATATGTCTATACCTACATTTTTACAGAAACATAAAGATTTTTTATACTTAAGACGGGGCTTAAGTATATTATGGCGACCTCTAGTGTTATATTCATGACCATTGCCACATATGGCCATCTCGCCAATGCCTTCTCTGACCAATGTGAGCGCTTCTAGTATGTACAGGCATGGGAGAGTAAGGATTTTGCTGGATCTAAATAATGGTCTACACGAATCCCTCCAGGCACTGTTCGTAATTATTCTAATGGCTTTTTTTTGTAGAATAAAAATCCTTTTCCAATTTACCGAATTACCCCATAATATGATACCATATGATATTAGGCTATGAACGCGCGCGAAGTATACCGTTTTGGCTGCTCTAAGTGATATGTGATTTACCACTTTTCTTAACATAAACAAGGCGGTGTTTATTTTATTTTCGAGATTATTTATGTGTAACTTCCAGGTTAACTGGGAATCCAAATAAAAACCTAGAAATTTAGCATTATTGTTAGCATATGGTAAAAGATTCTCTGAAAAATTTCTGTTGAGACTAAAAACCATTTCATTAGTCTTCTCTATGTTCAGGCTCAAATTGTTGGATGCAAACCAATTCAAAGCCTGGTTTAGAGACGATTCCATAAGGTCTGGAATTCTCCTGTAGTCCATATTTTTATTTAAGAAAGTACTGTCATCCGCAAACATAAAAGTATTGGCAGTAATGAAGTCGGGTAAGTCGTTAATGTAAATAAGGAACAGTAATGGCCCCAAAATGGAACCCTGTGGGACCCCATGATTAACCTTAAGTTTATCTGAAAAACTGTTATTAACATTAACGCACTGGAACCTATCTGTTAGAAAACTACGTACCAGAGCCTTAGCTGTGCCCCTAATACCAAAATGCTCTAATTTATCAGCTAATATGTCGTGTGAGACACAATCAAAAGCCTTGGAGAGATCGCAAAATGTGGCGGCCACGTGCATACCTTCTTCAATGCTAGTCATTACATCTAACAAAAATTTAAATGCAGCCTTAGTGGTGGAGCTCCCAGATCTAAAACCAAATTGGGAAGTGGATAGTAAATTAAATTTTTCTAAATATTTAACAATTCTATCTTTAATTGCAATTTCAAATATTTTTGAAAAAATCGGAACCAGTGATATTGGTCGATAATTAGATGGATTATCTCTTTCTCCTTTTTTAAATATGGGAATCACCTTCGAATATTTTAATTGATCTGGATAAATGCCAGTTAAAAAGGATTTATTAATAATGTGCACCAGAGGTTCAACAATAACTAGACTACATTCTTTCAAGAGTTTTGCATTGCAATAGTAGACATCAGATGCTTTGCTATTATTTAATCTATTAATAATGTTAAGTACTTCATATCTATCAACGGGCATAAGAAAAAAATTATTACTAGTACTTTTAACTCGATAATATTCATAACAGTTCTTATGTGATATATTTGATATTAATTTCTGAGCTATAGATACAAAAAAAATATTAAATTCATCGGCAGTTACCGGAATTGTGTCTGTGATTCTGTTTGAAGGGCATTTAGTTTCTTTTTTTATTATATCCCAAGTTGCTCTATTTATATTATCGGCTGAACTAATATAAAGTTCGTAAGCTTTTCTTTTTTCGGTTTTAATAAGTTTGCGATATTTTTTTAATAGTTGACAGTAATGCTTACGAAAAGGTGGAATTTTCTTGCTAATATCATAGTAAAAGTCTAAATTCGTTTTCATAATTTTCAATTGATTAGTGTACCACCCACAGTGATTATTATTCTTATATTTGATATATTTAATTGGTAAATATATATCAGCATTATATAAAAAAACATTAAAAAAATTTTTAAAAGAAATATTGACATTATCATCTTGACATAAACCTTGCAAGTTGTAACCACTAAGTGAATCAACGAAATTTGTAATATTGTGCCTGTTAATCAATCTTTGTTTAGTTTTAAACTGTACGTTGCAGTGTGTGCTAGTATTTACCTTAAAACTAAATTCCACGCCCAAGTGATCGGAAACATGTGGATTAATAATTGCAACAGAGTCATTGTTAAATTCTATGTCTGTAAAAACGTTATCTAAACAGCTACCGTTGTTCATATATGAGTATCTTGTAATTTCATGGTGAAGAATATGTAAATTATAGCTTGAAAAAACTCCAACTAAATCATAATATAAGTTATCTTTGACTCTAAAATTAATATTAAAGTCACCATTGATTATAATCTTATGTGATTTATAAGTGTTTGTGGCTATGTGCAACAAGTGATTAATATTATCAATAAACAAGTTGAAGTTACCTGTCGGTGACCTATAAACTGTGATTAAAATTGTGTTAATATTCTTAAGGTGAATAGCTGCTATTTCACAGTGGTATTCAATACTCATATCGGTAAGTAAATTTAATTTAACAAAATTTATAGACGGTTTTACATAAATGGCAACACCACCATTTCCCATCAACTTGCGCGTGAATGCTTCGGCTAGAATAAAATTATCTACATTGTAAATATTTAATTCTTGGTCCTTGAGCCAATGCTCGCAAATACATAAAACATCATAAAACTTATTAGTGAAAAGATGTGCATTCAAATTTAGTATTTTAGTCCTTAAACACTGCACGTTCAGATTTAATATTGTACATGATTTATTGTTTATTATCTTCTTGGGTTCACTGCTATTTTGGAATATTTTTGGAAGGTCCCCTTCGAAAAATATAACGCCTTACCACGATACCCTTTGGCCAAATGTCTGCTTTTTCAAGCCTTTCGAGGTACTCATACGGGGCACTTAACCGGAAACACGCATTGACGCCGGAGGTTTCCAGCTTTGTACAGTCAAATTTGGCATCTGGTATTTTTACAGTCAGATGCCTAACTATCTGTTCGGGTGTAATTGTTGGATGAACTTTCCCTACAAATAGCCAGGCTTTTTTTGGTCCAGCGGTGAAATCGGTGACATCCTTGTTGGTACCAACAATTGTGTTTGGATTCTTACGTTTTTTTCGCCTACTAGTAACCTCCTTGAATGGTTTTTCGCCGTTGCCATTATCCTTGTTGTCCTCGGTAGTTTTTTTAATTTCTGTGGTACTCCTCGTGGTTTTGGTGGACACATTAGTTTCCTGAATGCCATCGCCGCCATTTTTTTTATTTATTATTTTGGTCGTGACTGTTGGACAAACAGGTTTCTTACTTTCAAGTTTTTTTGGCATAACATGACTTGCAATTTTCGAATACGAGACTTGTGCTGCCATCTTTCCTTGTCCCGAAGTAGTTACAATTTTGGAATTTGTTTCCAAAAAATTAACTTTTTCGATCAGAAGTAAATTTTTGTCCTCCATTTCTTGAAGGAGTTTTTTTAATAGACCGTTTTCTTGTAAAAGGTATTTAACATGCAGATTAACGTCCTCAGAAGGTGTAATTACCTCATTTATTGTGTTGCTGGGGTCATTGAACTCCTTGCAGACGGAACACTGCCAATTTTCACTTCTCACATTTTCGTTTTCGTTGAGATTTGCACAATTAAAATGAAAACATTCACTACACTGTACACAGGTAACGCCGTTTACCATTTTTCTCTTACATATTTTGCAAATAAGTGTTTTTTTCTGGGAGCGATTTTCGGGAAGATTATCGTCACCCGCCATCTTTACTTTTCGAAAGATTTTTCGGTAGATTTCCTGGGGAAGATTTACTATACCCCACTCAACATAACCTTATTCTAGCTAAACTATTCTAACATAACTGGTATTCTAGCTAAAGCCTAGCCTAACCTAACCTTTTTAAGGATTATTTAAGCCTTCTGTATAGAGACAGCACATAAGGTTATGTTCAGTGGGGTATAGTAAAGATTGGCCAATGTACCATATCCACCGGTAGAGTTTTCATAAACGCCTAGTGATTTGGCCAAGATACACTTTAGGTATGCATATCTTTTTATATAAAAAGAATGCTGTTTGGATAGCAGGATCACCAGACCTGTATCTTTTTCACTAGTTTATTGCACTGTCATTTATTATTTAATTATTAAAATTAATTTAGTTAACTACAACTTTTCTTCTGTCTTTCCATTTGAATCCGGTCGCAGTAGCACTACAAATATTGTAAGTCGCAGCAAGAAAACCTTTTTCACTGTGCCCCGCACGTATTTTCTCGTTCTGATATTATAGTCCAGGCCTTATAGTGTTACATCGGACAGTGTTTCTTTGCTCCTCACTTTTTATCACATTTGACCATCTTATATCAAGATTCATTGTAAGCAACGGTTTTGAAAAACTTCGCAAAAATAATCTGGAATACAGAAAAATATTTAAAAAGTTTCCCTCAGTAGTCAAAATCAATATTTTTGAATAATAAATAGTTTAAATGTCATTTAAAACACTTCAATTTATTATAATATCTACTTACATTAATTATTTAAAATATGTACATATGTTTATTTAAGGTTAAACAATAAATGACATACAGTCTGGTCCAAACGGTTAAGCGGAACTAAATGGGAATTTAGTTCTTTTAGGTTGTCACGAGAAGGGACCTTGCTTGGGTTATTTCATTTTTCATGTTGGGATGTCAAAATTTAAAATTCCTACAATGAAACCATGGAAAGTATGACATGTGTCAAAATTAAATATTTTTTTTAGATATTTTAATGACAAAAAAATAAATAAATGGGAAATTTGTATTAAGAATGACACAAAAAATCAAAATATAAAGAAAATGACATTTTAAAAGGATATTAACCTTAACCAAAAAATGTTTATTGTAAGTATGATTTACAAAGCTTAAACAAAACGGCCGAAAGGCACGATTTAAACGATGAAAGTAACTATATTGCAAAATCTAGTTCCGCTTAACCGTTTGGAACAGACTGTATGTATCAAAATTTTAATAAGGTCTAAATTAATATTATATACAAACAAACCATATGTATTGATGTAATTTACTTTCTAATTAATGTTCTTTATTAAATTGTTTACAAAATACTTCAAAATGAATTAAATATTACATGAATAAGTTAAATTAATTTACGGATTTTAGAAATGTTATCCAATAAACACGGCTTTTATTTTTCACATATTATTTTATTATTTCGAAGTTGGGAACACTTTCCTTATCATCTGTCGCACATTTGACACAGACTCGTACTATTCTACTTTAGCAAACCCACCTTATTGCGCATGCGCGCAGTGTTGACAATAGTAAAAAGTAATATTACAATTTTAATAATTTAAATTTAATATCAATTTATTAAATGAGTTTATTTATAAGATATATGACACAATTCTACTTTAGCAAACCCACTAGACAATGTTGCCAACTATAGTAAAATTAAAACACGTAAATTTAAACTAAAATTAAAATAGAATTAAAATTACAGTCTGTTTCAAATGCTTAGACGGAACTAAATGGGAATTTCGTTCTTTTAGGTTGTCACGACAAGGGACCTTCCTTGGGTTATTTCATTTTTCATGTTGGAATGTCAAAATTTAAAATTACAACAATGAAACCATGGAAACGAATGACCTATGTCAAAATTAAATTATTTTTTTATATATTTTAATGACAAAAAAATAAATAAATGGGAAATTTGTATTAAGAATTACACAAAAAATCAAAATATAAAGAAAATGACATTTTAAAATGATATTAACTTTAACAAAAAAATGTTTATTGTAAGTATGATTTACAAAGCTTAAACAAAACGGCCGAAAAGCACGATTTAAGCGATGAAAGTAACTAAATTGCAAAATCTAGTTCCGCCTAAGCGTTTGAAACAGACTGTATTTGTATAATAATGCTTAACTTTCAGTTAAATAAATCTAATTAAATTAATATTCCGGTATTTTATAATAAGAATAAATAATAATATTACATTCACAGCCGATTAAAGATTAAAAAAGGGGTAAGATAATTTAGTGCACCTAAAAACTGGGTGATTAGGTTAGGTTTAGTTAGTAAAAGTCTAGGACAGCAGAAGCCGAAAAGCTCATAGTAAGATTAAAAAAGTTTGTGTAAAAAACGTTTGTGCGGTGTAGGATGTAATTCAGTAGTTATTGTCAACTGACAATAACTGAAGCGCCTCTAGTGAGATTTTGAGAAACGGACGGTTGTAGGATAGTCGTGTTTGTGACAAGCATGGGAATATGTTCTTAGAAGTGAAAGGACAGTTAAAGACCATTTTAGAGTGTGTTCCCGTGTGTTTCAATAAATATCACATGAAGATACCATTGAACCTGTCAAAAATATCCTACCAAAGTCAGCCATGATGTGAATGCAGTAGCGCCTCTATCGGTAGTGTCAGATGCCAATACTTTTATCTTGTTGTTGTTATATTTTGTAAAGTGTATACATTCTTTATATATATATATATATATTTTTTTTGACACGAACTCCTTTAAGGTTACTTTGAGTCTTTCGGCTTCTGTTGTCCTAGATTTTTACTAACTAAACCTAACCTAATTACCTTGTTTTTAGGTTATTAATAAATCAAACTTTGTAGCGATTTATTATGCATTGTATCGATATTTAACAATTTTTTAATTCAGGTGGACAATGAACTAGCCCTCTGCACCACCATATTATAAACGTATGCACAATGATACACAATTTTAATCAGGCTAATGTGGGAGGAAAATTAAGTACTATGCACCTAAAAACAAAGTAATTAGGTTAGGTTTAGTTAGTAAAAATCTAGGACAACAGAAGCCGAAAGACTCAAAGTACCCTTAAAGGAGTTCGTGTGAAAATATATATATATATATCTGACCGACGTTGTCAAGCCATGTACATGCAACAGACAACCACAGACCCACCGAATCTAATGGGATTTCAGGAGTATATGTATCAAAAATAGAAAGAGCGCACTTTGCACTCCTGGAGCAACCTTCAAGGGGTAACGAATTACGAAACAAAAATTTTTGCTATATTTGATAACCGGTATTAAACCCCATACATGTTTACGTCGTAATCAGGTCATTTGTGTATAATTTGTATATGCTGACGACGTACTCAATCCCGTACAGTGTTGTCGGTACTTACATCGTTTCTGTAAACAAATATTCTCATGTTGACCTGCATTTGACGATTGTCTAGCGATAGTAATAAAATTTACGTATACTTCAATATGACATAATTTTTATTTTAGGATTAATAGTTCATTTATAAGGTTTCTCGGTTGATCTAATGTTTACTATTGACATTCAATGAATGTCAATAACAATCAATAGTATTTAAAAGTTTATATGAGGCTCAAAAATTTAATTTTTGATCGGTTGCAGTGGTAATAATAAAATATTTTTTTTACTAGCATTCCGCTACATCCTCAGAACTGTCTTTGTACTTCCTATGATTCTTTGCACTTACGAATTTTTAAAATTATTTAACTTGAACTTCGAAACTATTTTTCAAGAATTAAAGTGAATCTAATTTTTCTATTTCTTGATACGTTTTTCTATGTACGCCATAAAAATTATAGTATAATAAAACAATGATTCAAAACATTTTACTGTACGACCAGCACAGAGCGTGTCATGGTCGTTTTTTTTTGTATATGTATAATAATAATTTTATTTATGGCTGCTCCAACATCTATACTCTACCTCAGAAAGACTAATAGTAATAAATCATTTTGTCAGGCAGTTACCAGTGGCGTGCACATTTTAAACACGTTTAAATTGGTTTTGTGTATTTCTATATTACTATTTATCATTTTATTAAACGCACGCCTGTGACCATATTAATCATATCATTAAACACACCCCTGTGACCATATTTTTCCTTAAAATTTTAGGGTAAAATTTTTATGATCTATTGTGTTTAACCCTAGTTCGTATTCCCATATAATATGTGCGGCACACTCGGTGGTTTTTAACAATATTTCGTTTCGAACTATTCATATTTTGTCGCTTTTGTTTTCCCGCTTCTGTTGTATAATACAATAACTTTTTACAAATAATAAATTTTATTACTATCAGTCTTTCTGAGATAAAGTATAGGTTATTAGCACCCTGTTACATTAAGGAATTTTACATTGTACATTTCATATTTAAATTTACCATTGACCAACCGTCTTTTTTATTTAAAGACGATGTCTTAGTAATTTGGGAAAAAAATTATGGTAACCCGAGTCTGCCCAAAGAATCGAATTATAGTATTGAAATTTTCCGGAACAAACCGGAAATACTGGATATCAAGGACAACTTTGATTTTTTAAATGGTAACGTATGCCGAGTTGGACAGTCTCTCGGGACGCCTATTTGTCCCGGTTTTGTGTATTTTAATAATTTATTAAGTCAGTCAGGAGGTGCCGCGGGAACGCACATCATTGGAACGAATTTAAATTTGTCCGACGGTAAAGAAAGTAAAGCGCCAAAAACTCTATTAAAGTTTTTTAATGACCCATTAAGTGAGGCATACTTCTGGTTCGTTCATAGCCAGGCCGAATCGGTCAATTTGAAAATATTACAAATTGAGGGAAAAAACAAATCTATAATGGAAGTTTTCGGTGTATTAAAAGATACAGCAGCTATGTTGAAGAAAGATACAGACAGTGTTTTTACCAAAACATGTAGAAACAATTTTGAAAGAACGTGAAGAATCTGGGGAAGAATACTAAAAATGAAATTAATAATTTTAAAATGGAAGTTACTAATTTCTATGAAACATTTATTGTATATTTAAATAAGTGGATAAAACCTCTTGAACATTTTTCAATATTTTCATGGATGGTTTTAAAAGAAAAATCAGAATGGAAAAATGTACAACAAACATTAAATTACTTCAACAATAAGAATATTGAAATAAATGAGAGTTATTAATTCAACCAAATATTACTTAAATTATGAATAAGGTTCTAAATTTCAAGTGATGATCTAAACCAAAAAAGTTCGGAAATACAAAGTGATGATCTAAAACAAAAAAGGTCCTCACTTCTAAAATACAAGTGATGACCTAAAAAAAGGGTTCTCACTTGTAAAATACAAGTGACGACGGGAAAAAAAGATCCTCATCTCTGTTTAAAAATTTTCTATTGCGTTTGTGTGTTTTTATTTTTATTTCCTTCCTTCTTAGGGGGGGGGGGAGAGCTCCCCTGGGTGCGCCACTGGTAGAGGCTATTCTACAGTGCGTGGTAAATTTTGATTTTAGTTGTAATGACGTTTTAAAAGAAGGTGAATTGTTAAAAAGAGCTAAATTCAACCAAAAGTATTTATAAAATGCTTTTGTATGAATTTTATTTGCAAATAATTTATTGCAGTGCTTTTTTGTCATAGAACTCGCCGGAACGACATACAGACACCTATTTTCGACGGGTATTTAAAAGTATTAAAATTAATTTGAAAATTATTATATCAACTATTGAACAAGAATTTGCTGTGAACTTGTAATCTAAATACTTTCAAAATTTCATATAAGTTATGATCTGGATATCATTTTTTTAAATAAAAAGCGCTGATTTATTGTAATAATTTCTTAATTATTTATTGTAATTGTATAGGAATTTATTTTTATTTCTGTTAATTGTTCGTAATTTTAATGTTTGTGTTATAAATAAAACAATAATAATTGTAATATAAAATCTAATTAATTCCTCCCGATTAGTTAAAAAATTTCGCATACAGTATCAAGCCCCCCTCACCCTGTCACTCCGTCCCGGTTTGCTCTGTCGACAATCTGAGAGCCCTAGGATTAGTTCAACAGGAATTTTTTATCTGACAAGTTTTTCGAAAATATCGATTTTTTGTGTCGTTGAAAAGTGTAATTATTTAAAGAAAAAATTATTGTGATATCAAAAGAAAGTTCTTAAATAATTACACGGGTCAGGGGCCCTGATAAAGGGTTCCTAAAATGGTCTGCCATAAAATTAAAATTAACATAACATTTTCGAAAAACGGATTACATTTGTTATTGAATAATTACGGAATAACATTCCTGAATGAAAATATATATTCACAGGAAAAATATTTTGTTTGTAGTGATATAAAATATTTTTTTCACTGTCCGTTACAAAACAGATCACAGAAATAATATTGTTCTAAAACGGTAATGTAATAAAATAAATATATAACACCCAGCAATGATGAAAAGTTGAATACGTAAGACCCACAGATGCAAAAGTTTAATCTTAACAATTTACATATAAATGAAAGAATTGTATTAATGGTTTATCAGTCAGCGAGTTGAACTGTTAATGAGAGCGGCCCAAGTTCCTAAAGATGCGCGCGGGTGGCCAAAATATGTTAGGGGGCTCAAAATAAGTTAGGGGGCCCAAAATATATTAGGGGTCCCAAAATATGTTAAGCGGCCCAACTATAAAATCTTACCCAGGGCCAGAAAAAAGGTAGTTACGGCACTGTTTATCACTATTAAGAAAGTGCTATTTTATTTGTAAATATTTCGCTACTATAAATGTTTTTTGTTTATTTCAAAAAAGATATACACTACCTTAGTCAAAAAAAACCATAACAGTATTAGCGATAATTTCGCCATGCATTAAAAAAATAATTAATTTAGCTAAAACATCAAAACTGCAATATTTTTCAGAAACGAATTCTGATTCAAAAATTTCTCTTGACCGTTTCCGGTTAAGAGCTATGTACATTACTTAGAATTTGTTTAATTTTTTTTAGTTTAACCCTTTTTGATTAAAGGGGAAAACTTTCTACGAGGAAATATGGCTATAGCTATAGTCCCGATAAAATCCTTAGAACCTTCATTAGATTAATAAGAAATATATTATATAAGGCTTCATTTATTTCTATTTATCAGTATTTATAAATGGCATAATTATTCTCAATTTCAGAAACGTATTTCTCACTATTAAAAATGTGTTATTTGTTTTATAAGTATTTCATTACTAAAAAAGATTTATTCCTCTTTGATACCTTAAAAATAAAAGGTTGAATCACAACGTATAATAGTATAATAGTGTAATTAACGTATATATATTTTTTTTTTATATTTTTAATTTCAAAAAAAGGCACACTATCTTAGTCATAAATACAAACAATTCATACATTATTATCCATAATTTAGCCACGAATTAAAAAATAATAATTAATTTTGTCAAAAACACAAATACTGCAATAATTTTCAAAAACGCAATCTGGTCAAAAAATCCTCTCGCACGTTCCCGGTTCACATTAATGTAAATTACCTATAATATTTACAGATTTTTAGTTTAACCCCTTTGGGTAAAAGGGGGCGGGAAAAAATCTTTTTTAGCACATTTTTGCAGAATTTTTACAGAATTTTAGATCAACCGCTCTGAGGGATAAAGTGGGGGACAAAAATTTCTTGATATATTTTTGGCAAATATCCCATACAAAAAAAGATTTTTCAAAAATAAAACTTTGCTTATTGATCCAAAAATTAAAAGGTTTCATTTGATATGCCATTCATAATTTAAAAAATTTATATATATTTTTTTTTATTAAATACATAATTGTTTATATTTATCTCGGGATGTATTGAACTCTTAGTATTTTTCTTATATGTGGGACAAAGAGTTGAATAAGCATGTCAAATTTGAACTTTATATTTTAAGCCGCTTGGCTACAATTTCTATCGTACAAACACATGAGTGACGTTATAAGAGTTTTTTTGGAGGTCATATCCACCATAAAAATGGAAAACGGATCGAAAAAAAAATTTTCTTTAGTCTAAAATAACAAAGATTGTGTAGGTGTCGTGAGTATATATAATATCTGATAGCCATATTACTTTTACAGACCCGGTATGTATCTTGACAGACCCAAACAGTGTTGCCAAGTTTCGGGTCTGTGAAGGTATATAGTGTATAGCGGGTCTGTATAAGTCGTATGGATTACAAATATTTTATACAAGCCCGACACGCGCACCATCTTCACAGAAATTTCGTGAACTAAATTTGTATAAAAAAACACGTTCTACCGCTTTCCCAGACCCACCTGAAACTCATTGCTAAAGATTGTTTGAGGCCTAATTCGTACTTCTAGCATAGAAAACGTTGTCAGACCCGATGCCGGGTCTGAGCTTGTCACTTTTGGTCTGGTAACGCCTGCAGAGTATAGCGAGTTGGGTCTGTATAAGCGGTGAAACAAATATATATATATATATATATATATATAAAGAATGTATACACTTTACAAAATATAACAACAACAAGATAAAAGTATAACTACTGAATTACATCCTACACCGCACAAACGTGTTTTACACAAACTTTTTTAAGCTTACTTTGAGCTTTTCGGCTTCTGCTGTCCTAGACTTTTACTAACTAAACCTAACCTAATCACCCAGTTTTTAGGTGCACTAAATTATCTTCCCCCTTTTTTAATCTTTAATCGGTTGTGAATGTAATATTATTATTTATTCTTATTATAAAATACCGCAATATTAATTTAATTAGATTTATTTAACTGAAAGTTAAGCATTATTATACAAATAATTTTAATTCTATTTTAATTTTAGTTTAAATTTACGTGTTTTAATTTTACTATAGTTGGCAACATTGTCTAGTGGGTTTGCTAAAGTAGAATAGTGCCGGAAGTTTCCCCTATTAAATTACGTATTGGAATCTGACACTACCGATAGAGGCGCTACTGCATTCACATCATGGCTGACTTTGGTAGGATATTTTTGAGAGGTTCAATGGTAAATTCATGTGATATTTATTGAAACACACGGGAACACACTCTAAAATGGTCTTTAACTGTCTTTCCACTTCTAAGAACATATTCCCATGCTTGTCACAAACTTGACTATCCTACAACCGTCAGTTTCTCAAAATCTCACTAGAGGCGCTTCAGTTATTGTCAGTTGACAATATGTCAACTTACTAACACAAATTGTATAAAACATAAATTGACAGGTATTTGAAATATATTTTATACAACCAGAAAAGAAAATATGAATAAGCGAAATAAGATGAAATAAATATTTGTATATAATTCAAAATATTTGACATGTCAATCACAAATTTGACATGTCAATTTGGTATCTGACATGTAGTTTTTGAGTCTGTGTCAAATGTACTAAAACTGATAAGGTAAGTGTTCCCAACTTCGAAAAAATAAAAAAATATGTGATATTATAAATAGAAGCCGTGTTTATTGGATAACATTTCTAAAATCAGTAAATTAATTTAACTTTTAATTCATTTTGAAGTATTTCGTAAACAATTTAATAAAGAACATTAATTAGAAAGTAAATTACATCAATACATATGGTTTATTTATATATAATATTAATTTAGACCTTATTATTATAAACTTAGAACTACTAGTAAAATTTTGATACATATGTCATTTATTGTTTAACCTTTAATAAACATATGTACATATTTTAAATAATTAATGTAAGTAGATATTATAATAAAATGAAATGTTATAAATGACATTTAAACTATTTATTATTAAAAAATGTTGGTTTTAACTACTGAGGGAAACTTTTCAAATATTTTTCTGTATTCCAGATTATTTTTGCGAAGTTTTTCAAAACCGTTGCTTACAATGAATCTTGATATAAGATGGTCAAATGTGATAAAAAGTGAGGAGCAAAGAAACACTGTCCGATGTAACACTATAAGGCCTGGACTATAATATCAGAACGAGAAAATACGTGCGGGGCACAGTGAAAAAGGTTTTCTTGCTGCGACTTACAATATTTGTAGTGCTACTGCGACCGGATTCAAATGGAAAGACAGAAGAAAAGTTGTAGTTAACTAAATTAATTTTAATAATTAAATAATAAATGACAGTGCAATAAACTAGTGAAAAAGATACAGGTCTGGTGATACTGCTATCCAAACAGCATTCTTTTTATATATAAATATGCATACCTAAAGTGTATCTTGGCCAAATCACTAGGCGTTTACGAAAACTCTACCGGTGGATATGGTACATCGGCCAATCTTTACTGTACCCCACTGAACATAAACTTATGTGCTGCCTCTATACAGAAGGCTTAAATAATCCTTAAAAAGGTTAGGTTAGGCTAGGCTTTAGCTAGAATACTAGTTATGTTAGAATAGTTTAGCTAGAATAAGGTTATATTGAGTGGGGTATAGTAAATCTTCCCCAGTAAACCTACCGGTCGATAAACAGCTACATGCTTATACACGTTCACCGAACTTGTTTTCGAACGCAGTTGATGTTCCCGGTATCTACCGGTAGAGTTTTCATAAACGCCTTATTGCAATTCTAAGCTTACCTTAATTTTGGCAGGTTAACGGCGTATTTTTATTTTAAATTATTAAATAAACATTGTCATGACATTCCGTCACAAAAATTCGCATACCAATGTGTCAAACTATATATATTGTAATTAATACTTAAATTTATGCAGTGACGTTATTCAACCGGTACGAGCATATCAGTTCTTAAAATATTGAAATACTTCCATACTGGTTGTTAAAATGAATAGTAGGATACCAGGTACAGAAAAAGATTTCACTTAGTTTCTACTTTTGGCAAATGACTACATCAACAATTTTAAAAAATCAACAAATTGTATGATAATTATTAAAATAATTAGGGCTACGACTACAGTTAATTTCACTTTTTTTTTTCCTCAGATTTTTTAGTGTTTTATTTTTTTTTTTTTTATCTAATTGGTTTATTATTTTGAATATATGCCCTGCATATACGTACGATAAATGTTTTCAAATAATAAACCTGTATGTTAAATATATTTTTATTTACATTGAAATATTTTGTGAAGATTAATGTAAGAAAAAGTTTTTTTAGAATAATAAAGTGTATTGATTATTATTTATGAATGTTTTATTACAAGCGAAGCGAAAATTAAGAGCGATGTTGGCCGTAGACCTAAATATTTTGAGAATATGAAAAATTCCAAATTTTAACATGGTTTTGTAAAGATTTGATTACTTTTTGAATATTTCTAATCGTATCAAGAATTTTGTATTCTGTTTATTAAGGTAATTTCAATCAAATTTCTGATTGCGGTTATATGAGTAATGGTTTTCCACTAATAGTTGATTACAAAAATAATCATTATTTTACAGTTCTGGTTAAATATAATTCATATGGAGACTATAGTTGTCTCACTATCCTCTTTTTCAAGTCGCTGTATGTATGTTATTTTAAATATAATGGATTTACATATTTCCTTTTTATAATTAATATTATTCAGGTACATCCAATCCGCAGTTGTACAGTTTCTAGTTCCAATATAAATCAAATTTAATCACTTAAAGGCCTTTACCCGCGGACCAGAGTTTAAGAATCACTGATTACAAATTCATTGCAAAAATGTATAAAAATAAATCAGTTAAAGAGTTAAATGTTCTAAATTTACATGCATATCTTGTAGACCAGGTTTTCGTAGGTAAAATTATATTCTACTGATATATCAGATTTAAAAATATCAGTTATTATGTAAGGCGTTTTTTTAATTAAATGTCTTTAATATTCGAGATATTTATTTCGAATTATTATTGGCGTATTTATTCTTGGCCTCTAACACTTTTGATCTCCTTCAGTTTAATGTTTTTCTTAAACTATATTAATAATCTATATATTTGTTTTCTCTCAAATTCTAAGTAGTATTCTCTTTACAATAATAGAAACGTATTTCATAGATCAATATGTTCTTACTTATATGTTCAATTAAAGTATTTAATTATAAATTAGTGTATAATAAAAACAGATTTTTATTTGTAGTGCGCGCTAATTTGCGTGCATTACGACAATATTACAAAAAAAAAGTGGAAAAACATTTCACTTTTATCTAGTGGTAACATTATAGAGGCAAAATCTTTAGAACTAAAATTTATTATTTGAAGGCAATCGTTAAAAATATAGTAGTCCTACTGTAGGAAATAGAATGATGTTATATGTGTTATAAGAGTATAAGCTGTTCATTTTTGTAAGAACACACTAGATCTGGTTATTTTGTTTATTTTTATAGTGTGTTACTGACTTTAAATGTCAATTAAAAATATTCCTTACGCTGTAAAACCGACTTTAGGTATAAGGTTATGATCATTATAATTAAGATATAATTTTTCATTATGACATATGTCAAATGGATCGGCATTTTAAAAAAGTGACATTTTTTAATACCAACATGACATACAACTTCAAAGGTGCAAACTATTGAAAACAAAATTCCCTCTTAGTTTGTTCTTACAAAAGTGAACAGCTTATATTACTTATTATTGATTGATTGTTTCTTGTTTCAAAAATTAAATCATAATTAATTATGGTTGGATCCCATAATAAAGCCTTTTTTTATAATGAGGCCTTTTTGAAAATTTGTTTAATATTATATAATCTATAATAAAATGTTTTTATAATTTTATTAAACAAATTTAAAAAAAGGCCTCATTATAAAAAAGGCCTTATTATGAAAAAAGGCCTTGTTATGAGATTTGACCTTAATTAGGTACCTATATATTTCGTAACATAATAAAAATTTAAAAAAAACTGTCCTACTGTGTCCTACTAAACTATTACTTTTAGTAGAAATATCCTACTCTGTCACGAAAGACATTTGGTAACCCTATGGTAAGCCTAATGTTAAAATTGCGTTCAGTCCTACCTATATAAATAAAGTTAGTTATTACAATTAATTTGATATACTCCACTATGGTCCAACCTATCTTTTATCGATTTTATTATTAACTAACATATTTCTTAGTTAACTTATTGTAAAATGCTGGATGAACGTGACAATTTCTTAACTGGTTAGCTACTTTAAAGCCAGTGGAACCAATAAAGGGAATTTTCCTGTATATTTTCTCAGATTTTTGTGCGGAGGGCCAAGTATTAATGAAATCCTATAAAATTTGCAAGAGTAGCTGGTAGCAAAAAAAAAAAAAAAAAATGCAAAACTCTGCTGTCATAAAATCCACCCAGCAAACATTTTTATCCGGACCAGTACTGGTAAAGCACATACTCGCCGGCATTGAAAGTAATGGGCCAGTGCTGGCATTTCGTACTGGGCCAGTACCCCGGTGTCCCGTGGCCCTTAGCTGGTCCATTGATGTATCAGTTGCTGGCCCAGCAACGGTAAAGTGCATTGAAAGTAATGGGCCAGTGCTGGCATTTCGCACTGGGCCAGTGCTGGCATTTCGCATTGGTCCAGTGCTGGCATTTTGCACTGGGCCAGTACCCCGGTGTCCCCGTGGCCGTTAGCTGGCCCATTGATGTATCAGTTGCTGGCCCAGTAACGGTAAAGTGCAAAATAATCGCATTAGTTGCAAGATTTATTTCTGACAGACTAGTGCTTATATTATACCCACTCTCTAGTGTTTCAAATGTAATATATGTGTACTTACCCAGTATTAAAATAAATTAATGGTTAGGTGCAAAATAAATACTCATTTGGCCATTTTCACCATCGTTGAATAAATTTATTTAACAAGTAAAGTTGACAATATCGCATCGGTTTTAAACTATTAATGAAGAAATTAACATTGCTGTCAATAGAATGATGCGATATTGTTAACTTAAGTTGTTAAATAAATTTATTCAACGATGGTAAAACTAGCCGATTGTAAATTGAATTAACAGTTATGATTTATTGATTTATTTATAAATATTAAATAAATATAATTTCAGGAATAACAGGAATTAGTTTCTTTAATTTATTAATTTAATGAAGAATTTTAAGAAAATGGTTTTCTGCCATTTCGGTCAAACCAATTTCATCCTAAAGATAAGGGGTGACTAATAATTTTCGCCAATATTCGTCTTGTATTATCTACCACATCTTTTCCCCCTGACTTGAAGAGTGCCAACCTAAAGAAATCATATTTGTTAAAATAAATTCAATAAACAAATTTTATAAGCATTAATGCTATAAGCTGTTCACTTTTGTAAGAACAAACTAGATCTGGTTATTTTGGTGATTTTTATAGTGTATTACTGACTTTTAGAAACTTGGTTATATTGTAAAAAAAGCTTTACAGTTTTGGATTAAGTTTGTATTATTTTAGGTTAGTATTATATTTACAAAATATTTAAGATGTCACTAATCAAAATGAAATATGACAAATTATATTTTTTAAATGACATATTTATAATCTTGTATCAGATTTATTAATAATTGAAAATTTTATTACATGAAAAAACTATGATTGAACTAAACTAAAAATTAAACAATTTAATATGAAATAGTTTGTGTAAACTACGTCCTTAAATCTAACAAAACACACACAAATCACAATAAAAAACTGTATAATGCTCACAATCAATAACTATTCAAATACACATAAACTGTTCACCAACACGTACCAACTTGAACTCACAGAATATCACTTGTACCGACCCTCGAAGGCCACGCCATTAGGGTGTTTTATGACTAAGAACGGTCAGACTTTTCAAATTATTACATTCAAAAAAAGTTATAAACATAAGCACTGGCCCGCTAGAAATAACCTTGGATTAATACAAATAAGGAATGCTTATAAAATGCTGGTAAAGTACTTCGTATAGGCAGAGTGCGAAATACAAATGTGAAGTACATTATTAATACTGGCGTTGCACTTACTTCTGGTGCCAGCAATGTACCAGCGTAAAAGCAGTTTGCCGGCGTTCGGCCGTTAGTTCAATGTTTGCTGGGCATTTAAGAAATGTTCAATGTATGCAGATTCAAACATAAGACTCTATGTTAACATTTTCTACAGTACACAATTAATTTGATTTTTTTATTTTTCTTTATGATCTGTTTTATGCAGGAATCAAATATGAGTTTGCAGACGACATATACCACGATACTACCGATATAGAGCAGATTTATATTAAGTCTGAACCTGTGGACATCAGTGAATCTGAAGATGAATTGGAGAGTACATCTGTCTCAAACAATGGTCAGTATACATAGTTGGTAAGCTGCTTATGTCACGGGTGGTCCGTAGATTATCGGACGTAGGTATGGCTAAAAACTCATCTAAGCCAGAAATCAGCAGTTGACTTAAGTCAGATATCAATGCAGTGAATTATTGAATGTTTAAAGTGTTGGCTTGGTGTAACTGCTGAACTGTTCAATAATTACTGTGCGTTATATATCTTCATATATTACTCATTTCTTAGCTTCATGGGGAACTAGATAGTAATTTCTTTTTTTTTATATTATAGTATTTCCAAAATTAAATGGCCACCCTGACTTATTGATTCCAACAATGGCTGACAGTATAACCATTATACCGGCTGAATTTATGGTTCTGTTAATAGTAGTTGACAGGACTGTAATAATTATTTAAAATAAACTTGTTTTCTTATATGCTATTTTGAATGAACTGTATATACTCACATGACATTCCTTCACATTTTTATCAGGCTTAGGATTGGCTATATTTGAATTATAAATATAGGCATGTTTAAAAATCGTTTTGTTTTAAAGTCTTTATAAGTCTATATTAAATACTTCAAATTTTCGCAGCCAAAAATCATTCTTTTTTGAACTTGTCCATTTATGGTAATTTAAAATTGCCAACGGAGTCGCCGAGCGCCTTAAGTCGTGCGTAGGGATTGCAATCCCGCAAAGTGGGATCCCGCAATCCCGCGGGATTCCGCATGATTTCAGCGCATGCGAGATCCCGCATTATAACAGTGCGGGATTTGCGGGATTAACTTGTGCAATGCAATTGAAATGAATAGATTGTCTTTGCACGCAAATTACAGAGAAATATATCCTAGAAGAGCACAGCAAAAATTTTAAATTTATTTTTGATTGTTAGACGAGGTGGAACAGTCTGCTCGACATGTTGGAACGATTTTATAGCCTGAGATTATGCATCAGAAAAGCTTTGATTGACATTACATCAGAAATTCATTTCACAAAAATGGTCTCAATTTAATGACTTGATTTTCTACCTGGAACCAGTGAAACTCGGTCTCGAAGTATTATGCAGGAGAGAATCTAATCTCATAACTGCCGAAACAACTTTTCGATTTATGTTGGAAAAATTAGATCAGCAATTTTCAACCCTGAGCATTGATTTAGCCACGGCACTTTGTGAGAGATTAACGCAACGTCGTAGTAACTAAACTGGCCTATTAATTTACTTACAAAATCTTTAAAAAATACGTTGAAAAAATAATAAAAACTGGAAATATATTTTCAATGCCATAGATAACCGTGATGCGTCAAGAAATTGCTGACAAGAGTTTCTAGAATTGAAGAAAATGAATCTGGAGATGAATATTCTATTGAAAAATTCCAACAACCTACTAATCTATCGTTGAAAGAAGAATTGGAAAACAAAATACAGAAATAGACGAACAACTGAACAAAAAAGTCAAGAAGGTGCCAGATATCGAATCTTTTGAGAAAATATTGAAGAAGGAAATGTTGGTCTACGAAAGTGACGGAGTAAAAGACAAGTTCCTGAGCATGACGTACGATTACTTGATGACCATATCGCCAACAAGCGTAGAGGCTGAGCGAGCTTTTTCAGCCACTGGTTATTTATGTAGCCCTTTGAGAAGTAGATTGGGAGATGATACTTTGTATAGTGTCTGCTTATTAAGATCACATTTCTTGCAATGATTATTTTAACTTAATTTCAGATTTTAATTATTATTATAATTTGATACTTTTTTCAACCCTATTGTTGAACGATATATTTAAACGATATTGTTGGATATATCTGACGCAACTAAAACTGTCCATACAGTATAAATGTCGGATATATATACATATAACATTTCATTATTATTTTTGTTTCATTATAATTGATTTTTAATTTAATAAATTATATCAATTACTATTTATTGTTAGAAGAAAACATTTTATTAACTGAAATCATAAAACAGTCATAAAAACCTGTTTTAAGTACATTTAATTAGTTTTGAACATTTGTACACAACACCAACAACATATTCATTTAAAAATGTTTTTTTTTATTTATTTACCTTTTTATTTTTTTTTATATCTATACATATATTATTTCAATAATTATCGATTTTTTAGCTAATTTTTACAAAAATACTTGAATACGTAAGTATATGTGTCATTTATAATGTGTACGTAATCAATTTCTATCATAAAATCAATTCGGCGCGGGATCCCGCGCGGATCCCGCGGGATTGAAAAGTGTGCGGGATTGCAATCCCTAGTCGTGCGGTTTTAGACTGTTAGAATCAGTCAGGACTGAGCGGTCGGTGGTTCGAGCCTCTTTCGTTGGTGATATTATTCGGGCGAGAATAATATGTTTACATTACTCTCATTTTCACAATCATTCACCCCTCATCCAGGTGTAGGAGCTTGTCCCCTGGCATCGGCGATTAGCCTCGTTGCAGAAATAGGCCGATGTAAAATAAATAAATAAATGGTAATTTAAAATAATTAAAATATTAATCATTATCACTGTAATCATTATCACCCCGAATGTAAATTCACCCCTTTAGGGGTTGATTGGGAAAAAAATCCTTTCTGCAAGTTTTTTGCATTTGTATCTTTATATGTAAAAATCAAGTCGATATTTTATTGGTCCTAAGAGATATTAAGGAATCCTTGAAATCGAATTTCACCCTTTAAGGATGCAATTTTAAAAAATTGTCAAAACCATTTCAAGATATTTAAAAAAGACAACCATCAGCCAAAAAGAAATGTTATGACTCAACAAATACAGGAAATACGACGGGATGTATAATTAAGTCCGAATGTAGATTCACCTATTTAGGGGTTGATTAGGACAAAATCCTGAAATAGGGTTTTCGGCCTTTGTATTGGTAATCTTTATAAGAAAAAACCAAATCGATATTTTACTGGTCCTAAGAGAAATTAAAGAATCCTTGAAATCATAATTCACCCCTTTAGGGGTGAAATTTAAAAAAAATGTCAAAACCATTTCGAGATATTTTAAAAAGACACCTATGTGCCAGAAAGAAACGTTTTAACTCAACAAACACAGGAAATACGAAGGGATGTATAGTTCACCCCGATTGTAGATTCAGCCCTTTAGGGGTTGATTAGGACAAAATCCTGATTGGTCCTAAGAGATATTATTATATTATTCTGACAATAAACTATATTTTAAACTTTTTCGGCTATTTTATTTATTGCCTTACTGAATAAAAATAAAAATGTCATTTTACCTATTTGTTATTTGAATGTTTAGTTAAAACTATATACTTTAGATTTACTTTTAAATATATCATATAAATTATATTTACCAAGTATTAATATTTGTTTATGTAGCAAAATAATGCAAAATAGAGTCTAATATAATCTAATCAGTTTATGGCTAGCCATAAAAGAAGCAATGCTTCGATTGGCGAAGCGCATGTGGAAATAAATTTGATATAGAAAGCGCGCGGCCCGCAGTCTAACGGATAACAGTTGAACTATTTTTAACATTGATACAGATACAGAAAATTATATTTTACAATTCATCTCGAAAACTATTTAGTTTTAATGAAAAATAAAAATATAAGGTTGTTCTACTATAAATTCTGATCGCTCTAAAGGAAACCAAATTCTTTTCAAATTTGTTGTTTTTAAGATAAATAGGAATGTGTTTGTATGCATGCAAATGTAGCGAAAAACTGGTTTGCGTCCCCGATTGAATCGCCACCTTAACTGCCGAGAATGATACGAAGCATTGTATTACGATCACCCTATTTTCTGGCATATTGGGCAGAAGTTGAGTATTGAACCAAAGTTCAAATAATGATGCCGTCATATCTTCGTGATAATTGTCGTTGCAATTTTTTTTCCTAGCTGATATCACGAGTCCATTCTGAACCCATCCTTGTTCACTTCCAGCGTGTAGTATAATAACACGATTCCCTCTGGAACATGGTGTTTTTAAAACACATTTAGAGGAATTGTCTGATAAACCCTTCTTGCGAATATCATGCGTGTCATACCATGTTCCATCTAAATAGTCTCGATTCAAATAGAGAAGGATCTACGACCGTTACAAAATTGCGCTAACAAGATAACACCAGTGGCGGAGACAAATAAAATATTTTTAAACAAAATGGGACAATTAAATAATATTTTTTATTGAATTAGTTAAGGAACGATTTTAAAGCTGTATATTAAAATATAAATAAAATGCTGTTTAATATAAATATGTCAGTCATAAATGACAGAAGGCAAATTAATTATGAATAGAAAAATAAATTTTTATATAAACACGTTGAAAGCTCCTAACTCACACAAGACTTCTACGGCTAGCAGTAACAAACCTAACACCCCTATTATAAGTAAATTAGACCCGTCCAGACGAAAAATCATTTCTGCACAGTTTTATTGATGAACTCAACTCTATTTGAATTCACTCTACACGATGAGTCTACCTTCTTCTGTGTATTTGTGTAATTGGTCCAAATACTGCGATCTCGCCCTTACTGATCTATCTGATTCCATAATATGTATACGTTTATTTAACGTTCTATATCTAAATTCTAGCAACTTCAAATAATTATACATATGGCTAACTTTGTATGGAAATTCGGCACTATATTTTTCGAATAAAAGTCGTATATTTTGTTTATTATTGTTTTAGACATAAAACGATCTATTTTCTTGAAAACTTGTAAATCGGGTCGTTTTCTCTGCTGATTTTTGCCACGAACGTTGAATCGTTCTGTATAGAACACTAGTTAATTCCGCAGTTTTAAGTATAGGTTTGTCATTACCTTCCGAAACTAACTTTTTCAAAGCGTTCAGTATCAGAACTTTGCAATCTTCTGACAAATGACATTTTTATTTAGTAGCCACGTCCACATTTTCGCATTCCACATCAACGTCCACATTTTCGCACGCCAAATCACCTTGCACAGATTCACTATTTTCGCTACAGAAATTAGAAATTTCTTCAAAATCAAATGGTCGTCAAAGAGCCATGTTTTTAATAAATGCACGCTATGAACGTTGAAAATTAACTAACAAACAAGTATAACAACCCCTAAAATTTAGAAGCAATAGGATTATAAATTTGGAAAATATCCTTAATGGTTTTTAAACTGTTATAATTCAATTATGCATCCATTCTATTTAAATTTAAAATTCCCTTAATACCTCTCGTATTCTTTTTACAGCATTAAGTCTCAGGATTACTGCCATAAACCCATTAACACATTGTTAAGCTGCTTAACCAGACCGGTAATTTCATTTTGGAAATACTATACCTTCGTACATCTCAACTATTAAGTCGTTTTCTTAATCTTGGCTAATCTACCTGAAATATGTCAGTTTATGTTTCAAATATCCCTGTGCACCGAAGTATGATTTGACCGAATAAGAGAAAATTTTCGGCGAACCGCTAAATATTCGGCTGAAGCACATAAAATTGAAAAAAATATATATATTTTAACTATATAAAATTACACTCTTTTCAAATAATCTTTATTCTTACAAAAACTTTTGTCCCCCACCCCATTTCTCAATAATGTAGATTGATGAGAACCGGAATAGTTTAACAGGACTTTTTGATCAGATTAATATTTCGAAAAATTCCTAATTTTCTGTGTGGTAGAAAAAATAATATATATTTAAAAAAAATGTATTGTGTGGTATAAAAAAAATTGATGTGAAGTGTGAATATTCACACATTTCAGGGTTTCGCAGGTATATAAGTGAAGGTGGCATGCTGAGTGTGTAGGACAAATTTTACTTTGTAGTAATCAAGGCAAAATGAACGATATTTTTAAAATAATTTATCGTCTGTTAATCATATAATAAGACTGGTTATTAAATTTACGCTCTTAAAAATTAAATGCAACATTTGTCAAAATATAACTAGGATTTTGACAAAATAATTTCAACATAATAAAAATGCCAAAAAAAACTGAAAAAATAAAATTCACAGTAAGAATTTTAGCTTACGACACCAGTGCTCTAACCACTACGCTATCGTACGCTTTGCATGTGAGTGTTTTACATTGGTATAACTTTTGTACTTTGTGAACCAAAAACCACAAAAAATGCGTTATTTTCCGCAAACATAATCTGATCAAAAATTCCTGTTGTACTATTTCGGTTCACACCAATATACATTACTTAGAATTTTTTTAGATTTTTAGTTTAAACCATCTGGGCTACAGGGTGTAGGACAAAATTTTTTTTGCACAATTTTGCCAAAAATCGCTTCAAAATAATTTATTTTGCAAAAACAAAAATTTGATCGTTAATCCACGTACCAAGGGCTTTCATTTGATACCCTACTCATAATTATAAAAAGATATATTTTTTTTTTCGATGAGCACATATTTGTTTATATTTTTAGAGGGATATGTTTTTTAGATGTTTAAGTACTTTTCCTATGTGCGGGTCAAAGAGTTGAATAAGCATACCTAATTTCAACTCTCTAGGTTTAGCCGTTTGGCTACAATTTTTACCGAACAGACAGACAGACGACAAAATGACGGTATAAGGGTTTTTTGGTCATACCTACAAAACCCTAAAAAGACGTAGATTAAAGAACGAAAAATAGTTTGTTTTTTTTTAATTTCTCTATTTTAACACAATTTTTTCCAAAAATAAACTAAAAATTCTTGTGCCGCACCCTATATGCCAGGGTGATTAATCTAAAAATCTGAAAAAATTAAGAGTAATGCTCATTAATATGAACTTGTATAATAGAACAGGCATTTTTGATCATTCTAATTTCGGAAGATACTGTATTTTTTGTACTTTAGAAAGTTTTTAAATTAATGACTACATTATGACTAGTAATGTTTTAATTTTTTTTTGTATTTATTGTCTAGATCATCTTTTTATATACAAAATATAATATTTGTTTTTAAACAGTTGAGAATCGAATTTACACGTATGTAGAACACGTTATGTAAAGTTGATGCGGGGGTAGTTTTCTGACTCCTCCCCCACTCAACCCTGGGAGTAAGGGAGGGTTGGATCGTATATAAGGTGGCCACTCTGTACCATACGGCAGATCGTCTTTGACTTTTGCTTGAGAACTTGATCTTATTTTTACCTTGTGTTTTCTTTCAGTCTCTCTCTTCGCTACGGTAACGCACCAGAGCCCTGAACCACAGTAAGCTCTGATTGCTAGCCCGTACAGTGAGCGCTACTTCGAACTCTCTACGAGCGGTAACGTGGCAGAGCCCTGACCCACAGTAAGCTCTGGTTACTAGCCCGCTCAACGAGTCCGGTGTACAGCCAGTACTCCTGCAAGGGCCCTCTCGGCGTTCCTTGTATGTTGGCCTGGCCCACCAGAAAAATCAGCTCTTTTAAGAGCTATACTAGAATTTTACATTCACACACCGTTCCCTATCACCGTCGCCGCCCATCCTTATTATCCTCACTGTCACCCATCCAGGACACACGCCAAGCGTCGCTTAACGCTACTGATTGCAAGCGGTCACTCATCCAGGAGTTCACCGCTCTTATTAATTTGACGCCTAAAGCGTGGAGCTTAGTACTAGGCAGCAAGAATCTGCACAAGTCTATCCCGCAACATGCCGAGAAAGAGCAGCCGAAGAAGATCTCAACCGTCTCCATCTACTTCCACCGAGGAGAAGAGCGAATTCCGGGAGCTGATCGAGACACTGCGGGAGTGTCTAACCCAAAATTACCGCTGGCGCCCAAAATTAACACCCCCGACTTACTCGGGGGCCCTCATCGAAGATCCAGCATACTTCTTGAGGAAGCTGGAGAAAGCCTTCGAGCATCTCGACCTGGAGGACGAGGACATGGTAGACGTAGCGGGGCAGCAGCTGACCGGCAAGGCTGCCGAATGGTTTGCGCCCATCGCAAACACGCGCCCCACATTTGCGCGGTTTAAGAAGATGCTCCTTAAGCGCTTTGAAAAAGCAGAGCCTGGAAGCGAGAAAACCCAGATGCGCGTCTGCATCGGGCAACTGAGCTCATACCGGCAACTGTTTTTGATCGGACGTACCTTTCAGAACTTCGAGGAACTCCGTGATACTTCACGGAGTTCCACTACTACTATAGAGGAGCAGGATAGAATCCTGGCCAAGGACCCGTCAATCGAGCCTCCAGAGACGGAGGGTAAGAAGAAGCCAGGCGGACGCCAGATCAACTGCCATTTCTGCGGCAGAGGCCACCATCACCAAAAATCGGGAAACGAGTAAGAGGTCGGAAGAACGGTCCGACTACTCGCGACCATTCTCGGTCACGAGATTGCCAGCATCTATGTGATGGCAACACGCCAGTACCAATACCAGCAGCTGGACGCTGACTGCCTTTTACCCCCCCCCCCCCCACAACTCTACGACCACTACTCCAGAGAGGTCCCCGAGCAGCAGCTGGACGCCGCCTGCCCTTGCCTCCCCATGTCCGACAAGTGGAGGACCCCGAGCAGCAGCTGGACGTCGTCTGCCCATCTTTCTACCATTTTATTTTTCTCTATATATTTTTTCATGTTTTTTGTATTAGTTATAAGTTGTATATTTCTCTTTCTTTGTTTATCTGGTTATTTTTATTTTGGTTTTTTGTTGTTTCTTACTTGTCTTTCATGTGTTTTTTTTTTTTTAGTTTTAGGCTGTATATCTTGTTCTTTTGTATCGTAAGGCTGTACATATCTTTTTATGTTAATAAATTAAGTGTGGTCGTCGTCTTGGTACGAGTGGTGTTGATGCGGGGTAGTTTTCTGACTACAGGGTCGGAGCGTATATAAGGTGGCCATTCTGTACCAGACGGCAGATCGTCTTTGACTTTCGCTTGAGAACTTGTTCTTATTTTTACCTAGTGTTTTCTTTCAGTCTCTCTCTTCGCTACGATAACGCACCAGAGCCTTGCCCCACAGTAAGCTCTGATTGCTAGTCCGTACAGTGAGCGCTACTTCGAACTATTTATGAGCGGTAACGTGCCAGAGCCCTGACCCACAATAAGCTCTGCTTACTAGCACGCTCAACGAATTCGGTGTACAGCCAGTACTTCTGCCAACCATCCAGAAGGTCTCCGCACTAGAGTGGTTTAACTCTAGTGATCCATTGAGGGAGCACTCTTTTGCCGCTCTTATCAAAGTTGCGTAGCATTTTAGGGAGGGGGCCTGGGCCACAGTCCTGTTACTGGCCAGAAAAATTATCCCGATGGCCCTGCTCTCTAGTATAATTATATTATTATTGTAAACTGACGGGTGAAATTCGAGTATAAGGTTTTATTTAAAACAAACGTATTTTTCTCTATTCTACTAACTTTCGCTAATGAATATATTGTGATTTTTGCCCAAGTTTTAAAAATATTAAATAAAGGCTTAATAGACGATCTATTTTCCGATCATATTGTTTGGTGTTGCTACTTGTAATTCTCCGCTGTAGCAAAAATGTCAATAAACAAATAAATAACTACAATCAAGATTTATGTATGATTATGTCTTTCTTTCAGTTTGATATTTAATAAATAAAATTACATTTTATTGGTAAAAAATATTGTAGGTTCGCTTAAATAAGATAACATATCAAGACAGGTAGCCTCTGCTTAACGCTGGTTCCATGAACGCGGATTCGTTATAACGCGCATTTATTTATCAAAATTAATTATGTTTAAACGTGTGAACTTTACAAACATGCTCAATATTATCGTCATCATTATTGGCGCGACAGTCCGTGGTGAGCCTAGGCCTCCTTTTTCCAGGTGTCATGACCATGTTTTCTATCTATGTACATTCAGGAATAATAAGGTCAATATTACGTCCATTTTTTAGCGTACTATTATCGTAATGTCATCGTACTTTCTTTATTATTCTCCCAAATGTAATGTACATAATTAAAAATTTTGTTTATTACATATAGGTACACGATTAAGGATAGTGTACATTGAAAACATAACAGAGTAATTGTTACAATGAGTATTTATATTACAGAAAGCCGCGATACGCAGAAAACATATATCATACCATCTACTGACGACATGTCCCAATATAACTACAAAACTAATATTATCGTCACTGAGGAGATTGACATCAAATCTGAATGTGGAGATGGTGAATATGAGGAGAATGCAGCTGGACTAGATAGAGGTCAGTCAGTAATTTAATATGATTGTATTAGTTGTAAGATTCCAATACTGCTATTCCCAGTTTCAACATTAGCTGCTTACCCCGCAATTCCTTACTCTCACCGTGCTTCCACGCACGCTCACCAAGCACTAACACAATTTTAAAATTACCTGGAACGTAGGTTATATGCTTTCGTCTTTTGTAAATCTGTCAAATATGAACTCGATGAATATATATATTCGATTATCTAAAGTTAGTTTTTAGGGTTTTATAGGTATGACCACCAAAAAATTTTTATAACGTCACTTATGTGTCTGTCTGTATGTCTGCTTGTACGGTAGAAATTATAGCCAAACGGCTTAACATAGGAAGTTGAACTTTGGTATGCTTATACAACTCTTTGACCCACATATAGGAAAAATACTGAGAGTTCAACAACATCCCGAGATAAATATAAACAATTATGTATTTAATAAAAAAAAATATTTTTTTTTAAATTTTTGATGGCATACCAAATGATACCTCTTAATGCGTGGACCAACAAACAAATTTTTTATTTTTGAAAAATCATTTTTTTATGGGATTTTTGCCAAAAATATGTTAAAAAACTTTTGTCCCCTACCCTATCTCTCATGGGAACTAGAATATTTCAATATGAATTTTTGATCAGATTAGTTTTTCAAAAAATATCGATTTTTTGTGTCGTCGATAAAAAAATTATTTAAAAAAAAATATTGTTGGTATCAAAAGAAAGCTTTTAGGACGAAGATTAAGGAACGAAAAGTAGTTTTATAAAATTCGTTTTTTAACACGATTTTAGCCAAAAATGTGCTAAAAAAGTTCTTGTCCCGCCCCCTTTTACCCAAAGAAGTTAAACTAAAAATCTGAAAACCTTATAGGTAGAGCCCTGCGCGGATAAGCTTTTCTGTATCCGCATCCGATCCGCATCCGCACATCCATGATCCGCATCCGATCCGCATCCGCAGCTTTTGTAAATAACAAATCCGCATCCGATCCGCAACCGCAAAAATATCCGCACTATCCGCACTACAGGTTTTGCTGTCAGTTTGGAAAGAACTAACATATTTCGCCTGTTTAGGTAATCTCTGCTCTAAAACGCTACAGAAAATTTTTGGATTTACCAGCTTATTTATTACTAACCTAACCTAAGGGACCCCAAAAGTTTTAAGGCCTAGATGCGCTAATAACTTATTTAAATCTAGAGAGAGATAACAATTTTGGGGGCCTAAGCGTTCTTTTTCGTAGGGAGTAAGTGGCGTGCTGCTTTTTTTAATATTGAATTTTTAAAAAAAATCAGAAAAGTTACTTGATAGAAGGTGCTTCATATTTTTAGGATCAAGCAATTCTCTTACGCCATTTCGCGCATGCGTTACGCGTTGCAACTTTTTCAAATAACAACATGTGTCATTTTTCAAATTTTTGGGATCTGCAAGACTTTTTACTTCGGGTAGTATAAAAAAATTGGCAGGTTACATAATAAAATTTTCGAGAAAAAATTATGTAGGTAAATTTTGGTATTTAAATAAAACTTACTAATCAGTTTTATGTAAAAAAAAACCTTTATCAGATTTAAAAGCCAGAATTAGAGCAGAGGTAGGAAGAATTACGTCGAAAGTGTACCAGGAAACTTTTGTCCAAAATATTATTTTCTATAATATATTCAATAATAAAAAGAAAGTTAAGTTGATTGTCTCAACTCAGTCTTGATCATGGACAATTGTCTTAATAAAAATAACATAAAGTGAGATTGAATGCTACAAAATATCATGTATATACAGACAACCGAAAATAACCGAGGACTGCGTAGAACACAATTGCTTGTTTCTTCGAAAGTAACCGAAGATTTAATGTTCACGCGGATATTGCGGATAAGCGGATATGACATTTAATCCGCATCCGATCCGCATCCGCATGGTTTAAATGATAATTTATCCGCATCCGCAGAAAAGTTGCGGATATCTGCGGATAATCCGCGGATTTGCATTGCTCTACTTATAGGTAATGTACATTGATCTGAGCCGGAAATGTACGAGAGGAATTTTTGATTTCGGCTTGGGTCAAGAGTGCCGGCTTGGGTCAAGAGTGCTACAAAAAAAAAAAATTAAGATGGGAACACTGAATTTTGGCCAACTGTAATGAGAAGTTACTAGTTACTAGAAGTTATCCCTATTACACGATAACAATGATGAAATTATTGATTTTATTATAATTTTAGTTCCATAAAATTCCAATATAGTACTCTTATAACACATATAATATCATTCCATTTCCTACAGTAGTACTACTATATTTTTAACGATTACCTTCAAATAATAAATTTTAGTTCTACAGATTTTGCCTCTACAATGTTACCACTAGATAAAAGTGAAATGTTTTTCCACTTTTTTTTTTGTAATATTGTCGTAATGCACGCAAAATAGCGCGCACTACAAATTAAAATCTGTTTTTATTATACACTAATTTATAATTAAATACTTTAATTGAACATATAAGTAAGAACATATTGATCTATGAAATACGTTTATATTATTGTAAAGCGAATAATACTTGGAATTTGAGAGAAAACAAATATATAGATTATTAATATAGTTTAAGAAAAACATTAAACTGAAGGAGATCAAAAGTGTTAGAGGCCAAGAATAAATACGCCAATAATAATTCGAAATAAATATCTCGAATATTAAAGACATTTAATTAAAACGCCTTACATAATAACTGATATTTTTAAATCTGATATATCAGTAGAATATAATTTTACCTACGAAAACCTGGTCTACATGGAAATTTAGAACATTTAACTCTTTAACTGATTTATTTTTATACATTTTTGCAATGAATTTGTAATCAGTGATTCTTAAACTCTGGTCCGCGGGTAAAGGCCTTTAAGTGATTAAATTTGTTTTATATTGGAACTAGAAACTGTACAACTGCGGATTGGATGTACCTGAATGATATTAATTATAAAAAGGAAATATGTAAATCCATTATATTTAAAATAACATACATACAGCGACTTGAAAAAGAGGATAGTCTCCATACAAATTATATTTAACCAGAACTGTAAAATAATGATTATTTTTGTAATCAACTATTTGTGGAAAACCATTACTCATATAACCGCAATCAGAAATTTGATTGAAATTACCTAAATAAACAGAATACAAAATTCTTGATACGATTAGAAATATTCAAAAAGTAATCAAATCTTTACAAAACTATGTTAAAATTTGGAATTTTTCATATTCTCAAAATATTTAGGTCTACGACCAACATCGCTCTTAATTTTCGCTTCCCTCGAAATAAAACATTCATATAAATAATAATCAATACACTTTATTATTTTAAAAAAACATAAACTTTTTCTAACATTAATCTTCACAAAATATTACAATGTAAAAATATATTTAACATACAGGTTTATTATTTGAAAACATTTATCGTACGTATATGCAGGGCATATATTTAAAATAATAAACCAGTTAGATAAAAAAAATAAATAAAACACTAAAAAATCTGACCAGAAAAAAAAATTAACTGTAGTTGTAGCCCTAATTATTTTAATAATTATCATACAATTTGTTGATTTTTAAAAATTGTTGATGTGGTCATTTGCCAAAAGTAGAAACTAAATCTTTTTCTGTACCTGTTATCCCACTATTCATTTTAACAACCAGTATGGAAGTATTTCAATATTTTAAGAACTGATATGCTCGTACCGGTTGAATATTGTCACTGCATATATTTAAGTATTTATTACAATATATATAGCTTAACACAATGGTATGCAAATTTTTGTGACAGAATGTCATGACAATGTTTATTTAATAATTTAAAATAAAAATACGCCGTTAACCTGCCAAAATTAAGGTAAGCTTAGAATTGCAATAAGGCGTTTACGAAAACTCTACCGGTAGATACCGGGAACATCAACTGTGTTCGAAAACAAGTTCGGTGAAGGTGTATAAGCATGTAGCTGTTTACCGACCAGTAGATTTCCTGGGGAAGATTTACTATACCCCACTCAACATAACCTTATTCTAGCTAAACTATTCTAACATAACTAGTATTCTAGCTAAAGCTTAGCCTAACCTAACCTTTTTAAGGATTATTTAAGCCTTCTGTATAGAGGCAGCACATAAGTTTATGTTCAGTGGGGTACAGTAAAGATTGGAGGATGTACCATATCCACCAGTAGAGTTTTCGTAAACGCCTAGTGATTTGGCCAAGATAAACTTTAGGTATGCATATTTATATATAAAAAGAATGCTGTTTGGATAGCAGGATCACCAGACCTGTATCTTTTTCACTAGTTTATTGCACTGTCATTTATTATTTAATTATTAAAATTAATTTAGTTAACTACAACTTTCCATATGTCTTTCCATTTGAATCCGGTCGCAGTAGCACTACAATTATTTTAAGTCCCAGCAAGAAAACCATTTTCACTGTGCCCAGCACGTATTTTCTCGTTCTGATATTATAGTCCAGGCCTTATAGTGTTACATCGGACAGTGTTTCTTTGTTCCTCATTTTTTATCACATTTGACCATCTTATATCAAGATTCATTGTAAGCAACGGTTTTGAAAAACTTCGCAAAAATAATCTGGAATACAGAAAAATATTTAAAAAGTTTCCCTCAGTAGTCAAAACCAATATTTTTTAATAATAAATAGTTTAAATGACATTTAAAACATTTCAATTTATTATAATATCTACTTACATTAATTATTTAAAATATGTACATATGTTTATTAAAGGTTAAACAATAAATGACATACAGTCTATTTCAAACGGTTAGGCGGAACTAAATGGGAATTTTGTTCTTTTATGTTGTCACGAGAAGGGACCTTGCTAGGGTTATTTAATTTTTCACGTTGGAATGTCAAAATTTAAAATTCCAACAATGAAACCATGGAAACGAATGATATGTCAATGTCAATTATTTTTTTTTATATATTTTAATGACAAAAATATAAATACAGTCTGTTCCACACGGTTAAGCGGAACTAAATGGGTATTTCTTGTCCTTAAGGTGTCACGAGAATCGAGCTTGCTTGGGATATTTCACGTTTCATGTTGGTAACTTTAATGTCAATTGGCATTCAATGGAGAAATGTCAAAAGGCAAACACGTGTCGTTCTTGTTAAAAAAGAAAATATTTAAAACGTATAAAACATTTTGGAAAACTAACAAATTTAAGAAATGGGAGGTAAAATTAGTGTCTGCGTCGTTTGAAGTAAAAACCTATTATAAGTTTAAGATTTATGTCAACTTTAGATATCTGCCAATTTATGATATATTTTATATGTTAATCTTTATTTAATTTTATAGGTTTCAGAACAAGTGGTACGAAAGATTGTGAATGGAGGGATAGAAAGTTTAAAAGAACAAGAACAAGCATGCAGTGCTGCGAAGCACAAAAATTTAGAATTTTGGAATTACATTTTTAAAAAAGATTTGGCAAATAAAATCCTAGTCTAGTTCTTTTATTTTATTTATTTATTTTTCTGAATGATTTTATTTTATCGACATCCTAGAACCCAACATTCAAAGTATCATACAACACATCGGTCCAGTTATTTTGGGATAATTTCAATTGTACATAATACACTTCATAATTATATATACGGAAATAAAAAGATGACTACCTAAAAAAAACAAACAATTTTCAGAAAAAATACAATGAATATTTGTTAAAACTAATATATTCCAAAAATTTGTATTGAAACTGACACGAAAAGAAATAAAAATGTCATTTTATAATACCTTAACCTTAAAATGGTTCAATAGGTCTGATTTACAAAGCTTAAACAAAATGACCGAAAAGCACGATTTAAACGATGAAAGTAACTAAATTGCAAAATCTAGTTCCGCTTAACCGTGTGGAACAGACTGTAATTGGAAAATTTGTAATAAGAATGACACAAAAAATTAACATATAAAGAAAATGACATTTTAAAATGATGAAAAAAATTACCAAAAAATGTTTATTGTAAGTATGATTTACAAAGCTTAAACAAAACGGCCGAAAAGCACGATTTAAACGATGAAAGTAACCAGATTGCAAAATCTAGTTCCGCTTAACCGTTTGGGACAGACTGTATGTTTACTAGTAGTTCTAAGTTTATAATAATAAGGTCTAAATTAATATTATATATAAACAAACCATATGTATTGATGTAATTTACTTTTTAATTAATGTTCTTTATTAAATTGTTTACAAAATACTTCAAAATGAATTAAATATTACATGAATAAGTTAAATTAATTTACAGATTTTAGAAATGTTATCCAATAAACACGGCTTTTATTTTTCACATATTATTTTATTATTTCGAAGTTGGGAACACTTTCCTTATCATCTTTAGCACATTTGACACAGACTCAAAGAAATTAGGTTGGTACGTACTATAGGGGAAGTATTTTATGATCGCAGCGCTATTTCGGCATACTTGGAATCTTCAAAATAGACATTCGTTCAGTGGCGGATTAAGCCTTCGCCGGGCCCAAGACATTTTTGATTTACGGGCCCTCAACCTATGATTTAGGGACCCTCAACCTATGTTTTAAAAAAAAAAAACAAAAAAAAGGTCCTTACCTCCCAAATCCAAGTGAAGAGCAAAAAAAAAGGACTTCACCTCCCAAATCCAAGTGAAGAGCAAAAAAAAAGGTCCTCACCTCCCAAATCCAAGTGAAGAGAAAAAAAAAAAGGACTTCACCTCCCAAATCCAAGTGAAGAGCAAAAAAAAAAGGTCCTCACCTCCTAAATCCAAGTGAAGAGCAGAAAAAAAAGGTCCTCACCTCCCAAATCCGGGCCCTTGAAAATTACGGGCCCAAGACAAATGTCTTTTTTGTCTAAGGCGAAAGTGCGTCACTGCATTCGTTACATATAAACAACGTGAATTTTAATGTTTACTAGTGGTTTTTGTAATTTTGCTACAATATTAATACTTGTTTTTATGCAATTATATTTTAATGCAAACATTTTTTATAAAACAAAGCGCGATAGAATGTCTATTTCTGTAGTCGCTAACATCCCACCAGATGTCATATCGCTTAGCAATTTTTCCCTATGAAATAAAATATTTCACCTATGGTCTATTTCAAAGTAGAAAAAAGTAGATAGCGCTGAGAACCGAGAACGATTTACACTGATCAAATACAGTATAGCGGGAAATTTAAAATAAGTTACAACATGGGCGTAGCAACTGTGTTAGCAAGTGTTTTTTTTTTTTTTTTAATATAAAAAAGATTAAAAGATATTGAAATAAACAAGGCAGATAATACACTTACGTTATTTATACGACATAAATTCAGTTTAATGGGACATTTGAAAAAGTTAAAAAAATATTAATTTTAAAAATTATGTACTACATATAAAAAGAGAGATTTGGTTAAAAGAGTTTAAACAAAGCAATAAAACAAACAATATATCTTCAGAGCTAAAGTTTCTTATTTAAATAATTATTGTAAATAAAAATTAAAAATATATGTATATATGAAGGTCTAAAAATTATATCAATAACTTCTTCTTTGGGCACTATCAGCTGGGCTGTCTTTTAGCCTCACATTAGTCCTCTCTCTTGATCTGTTAATTGTCAAGTGTCAAAAAATATTTATATGTCAGATAACCTAAAAAATATATAACTGCGTAAAAACAAATTACATTTTCTCCATAAAATCTACGCCAAGAATATAAATAAAAGTCTAAATATGTACATAATAACAAAATATATGAAAAAAATTAAATAATATAAATAATATATATTTCCAATGTACGACACTGAACATCTGTCAACTTGGACTAAAAACAATATTTTTATAGTGTAATAGGGATGACGATCTAAACCAATCCGAAGCAAGGACAAACAGCTCCTATCTTCTTACACACATTTTTCTACTTTGAAATAGACAATAGTAAAACTAATCGGCACGGTCTGCTACATATTACATAATAAAACCAGCGTGTTGTAGCAAAAATAATTTAAATTTTTGGAAATTACAAAGAATTTGTGAAAGTGATTTGTTTCAGAAATGAATATGAATAATAGAGCGGATTATGACTTGCACTTTGATGATAGTAGGGGCAGTGAAAAAGAGATTGATATTAAGACAGACTATAAATTTACTGATGAGCATGAAATGAACACTGAAACAGAGCACATGGCAGAATGGGAGACAGGTCAGTAACGAGTACATTTACAAATAACTAAATTAAGAAGTATCGTTACCGGTGGGGCACTGTGATTAAAGGAAATATGATTGGCGACAGTAGTACTTGGCCATCGATTTGCACATAACGAACAGGTTTATTTAAGCACAATACGTTTTTATTTTATATAAATGCGGGTATATAAAGTCTGTTCCTTTGGTTTAGGCGGAACTAGATTTTCAATTCTAGTTACTTTTACCGATTAATTCATGCCAGGGTAACTCCTATTGGATACAACAATGCCCGATGGCGGCGCTACGAGCGCTGTGAACAGCTGATTGAAACGAGTAATGTGAAAGTTGTCCATATTTGTTTACATGTTAAATCATCGATTTGCAATGGATAATAAACAGCTATCCTTATTAAATTATTTAATTTTTTTAAGTGCAACACCTTCTTCTAGGTGTGTAGTTGAAGGAGAAGAGTTGTTAAACGCCGGAAATCTTATGTTGTGCGGAATTTTGGACAAAAATGATGAGCATGTCGACATATGTGGGTTATGTTTACAAACAAGCAGTTTGAGAACACCACCTCACGAAGTCACTGGGAAATTAAAATTTAGTAATGATGTTGAAGTTTTAAATATGTCCTGCACATGTAAAGCAGGAACTACATGCAAACACATTTCAGCTATCCTATTGTGCCAGGTGGTTAACAAACCAAAATGAAAGAAGCCAAGATCAGGGCATTGATTGATTGTGAAATATTTGATTTATCTTTTTTTTGTGTGGTTTCTGTTGGTTTTACTTTTTGTTCCAGAAACAATATATTGAGTATGGAAATATTAACCAGCACAGATTTAAAATGCCTGTGGTCTACTTTTAAGAAACCTGTCTTACAACAGTATGAACCGAAACCTCTGTTAGAAACTCCTTGCCTAAATAAATTGATTAAAAACAAAAGCAGGCACTGAAAGTTCAGTGAAAATGTATTAGAAAAGCTGCGTACAGAATTTGAGACCGCTTGCCCTAATTCTGCATTAAAATTACCCGGGTAGATATTTAATTATGTTCGAGAAGGATTTTTATAATTTAGTGTTTGTTTTTTATTTAATTTGTTTAATAAATACTAGTTTGTTATTATCACTTCCACAGCACCAAATTTATTAACAGTTCACAAATTGTTTCTCATTTGGAAAATAGTGGAAGTAAATATTTTTGTTACTTCCTTTTCTAGAGTGACAGCCAAACACACACCAATTTGTGTTATAATAACTCATTATAACATAAAGTAATATAAAAAAGAATAATAATTGCTATCAAAAGTTAATATAACAAACAAACTGCAACACTAACTTTTAAAAGCAATACAAACTACACGAGAAAACACATGTAAACCAGATGTAAACAATAAACTATTACTCGTTTCGCTTAGTTCAGTTATAGTCCGCTTAGCGTCACTTCATAGCGCTGTTGAGCCCAATAGGGATTTGCAGCTAAGCACCCTACCATCTGGTGAGCGTTTCATGAACTTGTGTACATCAGATAACATTTCGTTTTGTATGAGTATTTTAGATGTTTACAAGTAATGTCACTTCACAAAATCAGAAAATACCAAACAATTATTTATTTTTTGTCGTTTTTTGATACACTTTTCGCTATTATTTACTAGTAAATGTCAAGTGGTATCTGATTTAGAATGGTTTCAAAAATTCCGCGTGGCGCTACGATCTTAAAATTTTTCCCCTATAGCCCGTTTGAACATATGGTTTTAGTTTATGATTCGCTCACATAGTGCTGCCGTAGTGACTTGGTCGGATAGGGAAGAACACGTTATTACCGACTGCAACATCGTATGCCTACCGCCATTACGGAATTTTAGAGTTCAAAATATTCTGAAAATATTAGTCTACTCTTTGTTTATTCGTGGAATTTAATTAATAATAAGTAACTTTATTGAAAATACAAATTATAAAGATAAGTATACGATCTTTATATTCATTATTATTTACAAATCGACGTGTTCGTTTCCTAATTACCTAATATGGAGCCTATTTTACCTTTACAAAGGAATATTAAAAAATGTTGTGTTCCGGGATGGTATGATATTACATCAACTAGACATCGTTCTCTTTTATTTGAAGCTGATGTTTTTAACGTGTAGGTGAATCGTATCAGGCATCCAAAATTTGAATAGTATATTCAAAAAGTAAGCAAAATATATACAAGAAAAGTGATTTAAAATGATAAAGGTTCTTTACTGTTTAATATACTTTTTAATAAGATGAATATTGGGCGCTACCTATATATAAATCTATTGAAGTATCTTAATTATCATAACCGCTCATCAACAGTTTATTTAATTGTGTATTATTATGTGTATAGTTATGTATAGAACAAAAACCGTACGAAGTACCCGTACATCAGCTAGTTTATTAGGTTAGGATCAGGTGTATGAAACTCATATACACGGCCTTGAAACGGTTTTAAGTTATACTCCATCCACCGACAGCGCTAAAAGCGTTTTTTTTTTAACCAACATTTTGAGAACACTTCATTATCGGCAATTTGCGGCAATTGTTTTTGATGTTGTAACGATAGGTGACAGTAAATTGTGATTGTGGCAGTGATACATTTTATTGTATAAGAAATTTTAAATATTAGCACCACATTTTTTATTTTCAACTGGTGTTGTGTAATTAATAATATTTTAAATGGTAAATGCAAAAGAAATATAAATAGGGTAATAAAAAAAAATGGCACAGACTAAATTTAATATGTAAAGTCTGTTCCAAACGGTTAGGCGGAACGACATTTACTAGTAAATAATAGCGAAAAGTGTATCAAAAAACGACAAAAAATAAATAATTATTTGGGATTTTCTGATTTTGTTTTAAAATTTTATAATCACGTAAGTATACACACGTATTGTGAGGACATTTTTTTAAAGTGACATTACTTGTAAACATGTTAAATACTACATTTTGTGATCTGGTTTTAAGTTATGGCGGCACAGTTTTCCATTGTCGATTATTTTAATTATATTGGGGGAAATAATAATTCCCGTGTTGTTTACGAAGGGGTAGAAATCTACAATGCTGGGCATATAATATTGTGTGGAGTCACTGAAAAAAACAGAGTTCATAAAGATTTATGCATTATGCCTACGACTTGTGCATTACAAACCCACACACAATAAAAGGAATTTTCAAGATATGCGATAATAAATACAAAATTGAAAATATTTTTTGTAGTCACTATCATTAAAATGAAATGAGCAAACTTTGATATAAGGGCTCACTTTTTTTCCTTAGTAAAAATTGTTTATCTAAACATCGCGTCGATTCCTAACCTCTTGTTTTCCCAATTTTGTTTCGAACCGTACGGTGTCTGATATTGGTGGAAACAAATGAAACGATATTTCCGGGTTTCTTCTTTTCAATGAATTGCACATAGGCACACAACAATATGTATTATACATTTTTCAATGATTATAATAAAACTTTAAAAACAAACTTCATACAAAACCAATACACAAAACGAAATGTTATATGTAGTACACAAGTTCATGAAACGCTCACCAGATGGTAGGGGTGCTTAGCTGCAAATCCCTATCGCTGTCTAAAGCCGTAACGTGGGAGTCCGCTATCTTCCTTGTTTTATAATTTGTGGTTAGGTAATTCTTAACTGGTAATTTTAATGATTATAGTATTTTTTCAGCCTGATCTCTTTTTTTCTAAAATGACATATTTTAGTTAATATATGTAAAAAAATATAAATGTAGATTTAACATTTAAATTGTTTGTATTTTGTTTATTTTATTTTGTATAACATATTTATACTACATTGATGCTAATAATCTTAAAAATGTATTTGAACTCTTAAAATGTTATTTTAATAGAATTTACAAAGCATTTAAGAATTAAATACATTTTTAAGATAGATAATGTCAATTATTAATCTACTTTTAAATAAAAGAATATAGTGTACATTTTTAATTTGCGCCTAAAATTTTTTATTTTGTGATTCGCTCACATGGTGCTTTTACTGCAGCGCCTGATCTCCGTTATTAGTTTTACTGAACGAACTCTTTGGAATAGACTGTGTTTTAATTTTTTTGGATGTTTTAAGACCTACACATGAATCAAGGTGTATAACAAAAGGTGGGCATCAAATTAGCTGAGTATCATCATCAAAATTTACAATATTAGTATTCTATTTGCACTACTCTATTATGTGAATTTCTCTAATTGCATTAGTACTCGCCTAGTAACAGTCACAAATTACTTTTTTGCCGTAACAAAAACATATTCCCACGCCTTTCCCCTGTTCCAAACCAAATATTTTCCCAATTTGGACTTAATATTAACTTTCCCTCCATTTTTCTTAGGAAATGTAAAAAAACTAAGATGTTTATCTTTGTCTTTTCTTGAATGACAGCAAAAACCACTAAAATTTGTTTTGATTTTATAGTTTTTCACAACTTCTGTCGAATATTGTAACAAAAATTTAACACTAAAATACACGTAATAATCACAAACAGTACTGCTGTAGTTAGTACAATCATTTGGCCACCAGTTAGCGTATTCGAGCGTGTCGCTTCTCAATACTGCCATCTATATTTTGTTGTCTAATGGCGGGTTGCTAACGTTAGAGTTATCTCTAACTCGAGTTAAAATCATTTGTTTTTGTATGTTGTAACATATAAAAACAAATGATTTTAACTCGAGTTAGAGATAACTCTTACTTTAGCAACCCGCCATAAGTCAGCGGTCGGCAACTTTTTATATTTTTCGGACCACTAAATTTGCAATTTAAAATTTCGCGGACCACTAACATATTTTTTAAATGTACGAATTAATACGAGCATTGAGTATGATGTACAATATATAATTCATATTTATTTAAACTATATTCTATATAATATATTTATGTTATTTAATATTTATTCTTCTGGTTGTGGTTTTTAGTCCTCCACCCCGCTATCCTCCTGTCTTTCTGGCATCTCCTCATCGGTGTACAGTTCAATGTCTCTGTAACAAAAAATAAAATAAAATAAAACGACTTTTACATTTATAAAAAAAGAGGTCATAAATAAAGTTTATTAATTTAACATCAAAACATATTCATTTGACGTTTCGAAACTATTTTTAAATAATAATGCTAGTTTCTAACTATTTAATGAGCATTCTAAATGTGGTGTGTAAATTAAAATATAAAGAAGAAGTATAAAAATCGAAATGGTACTTACGGCAAAAAAATTTGGATAAATTTGCGTATTTGGATATATTTCTTTTCCCGTGTGAAAAAAATAAATAAAAATATATTTGCTATCATGTTTACAATATAAAAATGACCATAAATATATACTTATTTTGTTATTGTAAAAAACTACACTTTAACATTCACAAACATGATAATGTACCACCAAAAATAGAAAATATACACAATAATAACTGACCAGAAAGTATAGAACTTAAATAAATGGATAACATCTCTTAAAAAGAAAAAAAAAATATTTATTACACACACGATATTACACTTTTAGATTAATACTCTGATCGTAAGCCTTTTTTTCTTGTCGAGATGATGAAGCCCTCGATGGGGAAGCTTTAGATGTGTCCTGCATAGTTTTGCATATATGCCGATGGTGATTTAAAAAAAAAAATTGTTCCCATGAGTACGTCCCTGTTTAAAAAAAAAAAATTGATGCCTTGAGTACGTCCATGTTTAAAAAAAAAATCCTTACGCTCCTGACACATCTTTATCTCCTACGTCATCCATATCTCTGACATCATCTTTATCGCCTACGTCATCCTTTACTCCTACGTCATCTTTATCTCCTACGGCATCCTTATCATCTACGTCATCATTATCTCCTACGTCATCCTTATCACCTATGTCATCCTTATCACCTACGTCATCATTATCTCTGACGTAATCCTTACCTCTGACGTCACTTCCGGCGCAAAACCCCCGTTTCCCTACTACTCATATGTATATTTATATATTTATAATTTAAATTTTAACATTTAAGGATAGATACTGTGGGCTTTATTAAACTTAACATAAATACAATTTAAAATTAAATGTACAGTACAAAACAAAATGGATGCCGGTGTACACAAAACACTCGCGCGGCATCGTCACTCGATACCGTACTTACTTCACGTCTCTACCCCGTCTAGACATCTAACACAGTCCACAAACGTCTAATTTGTTTATTTCGTTCATTACCACGTCTTTAGTCAACCGTCTTACAACTGTTTATCTCAAAATTACCGCGTCTCACTCACAAAAACACCGTAACGTCTAACTCACAACCCAGGGCCGTCTTAAGAAAATCGGGGCCCGTGGGCTACTAAAAATAATGCGCCCCTCTTCGTAAGAAAATTCACAAAATAGCAAACGGGGAAATAAAAATTGCCGCCTCAAAAGGCTTGCGCCCTGGGGCTATAGCCAATTTAGCCCTGTAGTTAGGGCGGCCCTGTCACAACCTCATGTCTTATTGTCTCTAAAATGTCCGAATAATGGTCTATTCGATTGGACCACTCTAGAATTGCTTTGCGAGCGAGCAAATGACGTCATGCTCTATCCGAGTGTTACTATAGGGAAATCGGCGAAACAGTGCAGTTGTGTCACTTGAAACGTCACAGAAAAATGTGACGTCAGGTTTAGTGAGGTTACATGATTTCCATTTAACGAATGTAATATTTGTACGCCGTGATCCGCAACCCGCTGTACAGAACTATTGATAAATTACTTTTTTAAACTAAATAATATGTACCAAAATATTGTTTTCGGATTTAATTTGATTAAAATAAATTCAATATATTAAGTTGTGGTTTTGTACAGTTTTGGTAGAAATAAAGACATATGTAAATATTTTATTTACTTTATTATTACCAAAGACAGGGAAAAACATGCTTTTAATTGGTATCATGAGCCTGCGTATCATTGAATTTAAAATGGATTTTCTAAATTAAAACTACAGGCACGGCTATGAATTAGAGATTATAATTAAGACACCAATTAAAAGCATTTTTACCCGGTCTTTAATTATTACATACAAATACTTATATAAATATTAACACTATTGAGAAGTGACATTACCGTTGGCGGCGCTGTAATTCATGGCAAAATGGCTGAATTGTCTAGTATTCAGCTGTCAATATGCTAATAGGGAACAGGTTAATTTAAGCACAGTACATTTTTATTTTATGAAAATGTATCTATCGACGTTCTAACAAGAAATCAACACCAGAACATATGTAATAATTTCAAACAGTACTACAGTTGCGTAGTACAATATTTGACCACCAGACTGCGTATCCGAGCGTGTCAGTTCTCAATAGCTCCATTTTATTACATTATTATATATAATATATGTGAATTTATGTCTCAGAAAAAAAAGTCTTAACTATTTGAGAATCCATCATCTGAACTACTGTCAGCATTTACATTTATTATCAATGGTGTAACATAATTATTATCAAATAGCACTTCGCTGTCCCACCATTCTTTAATAATTTTGTTCGTATGTTGTACGGTACTGTTCCATGTATCTGATGTATCTTGCTGCAGTGGTTCAGTCCACATATTTAAACTTTGTTCGTGCCCGAAACCTGATTCATATAATTTAGGTTTCTCGTTATCTTTCATCAACTTGAAACTAATATTCTTCAAGATTATCTTCAAGCTTTGTTACACCTTAATTTAAAAAAATAATAATTAAAAATACTAATAATATGAGGGATATCCAGAAAGTAAATATTTGGAAACGAAACTTAGTTTATGAATATATCTCGTAATATAGAATATTAAAAATAAATTATATATATATAAAGTTACCTCCATTAAAAATAGAACGTGTTTTCAAAATATGTAACAGATACGAACACTTATATGCATTTTATCTCTATACATTTCGAATATAATATTTCTTATTGCTATTTCTATAAAAGAAACCACATCGGTCACTGGCTATATTGTTGGTCGTAATTTTTTGGGACTCCGTGGTACCTCTCCATTTCGCATTTTGCCAGATATTTCATGAACCAGTCGTATGCTTATTTTTAATGCATCTGAGACTCTGTGTAATTTATATTAAAACAATTAAAAGTTGAACAGTATAATACAATAAAATATACATTACCTTACTAAATTAATTGAGAACAGGGCCCACCGTTTTCTTTCTCTTTTACAAAGTATGAAATTAAATTTGACATAATTAATTTCGACGGTTAAGATACAGTGTTGGCATGTTGAATAACTATGTATACCGAAGTACTTGTTTCGAAGGACTTGTTTCGAAGGACTTGTTTCGAAGGACTTATTTCGAAGGGTTTGTTTCGAAGAACTTGTATCGAAATGAAATGAAAATATAAGAATAAGAACCGAATAGAAACAAATGAACTATTCTACTGGGCAAAATACTCCTAAAAAGGACTGATGCGATCCAAAAATATGATTAAAGAAAAGAAAATAGAAATTAGTTGAATATAACCTAAAAAGTTATGCACTACACACATATAAAATGTCAAATGTTACCATAGTTAATTGTAGCGATACAAAACAAAATTTGTAATAATTCAAAATGATCATCAAACACAAACTAAATATAATTTTAAAAGGTATATTTTAGTAAAATAAAAGAATGAAGAGCAATATTAGTCTATAATTCACATGCAAAAAAAAAAAAATCGATTTAGTTATATTTTCGCCACTAAGTTTGTCATTGAGGTTATGACGCAAAATGACGAACTGCGCTGTTTCAACGACTGGGCTATAGCGAGCGCGCCAGAGCAAGTCGAATACGTTTTTATTATTAATATTATTAATTATTTAAAAATACAGTGATTCCTTGCGTAAACAGTGCAGGATAATACTTTATGTATAATTTTCATTATTTTATTTTTGTGACTGTAATAATTTATTTGTGTACTGTTTATTTATATTCTCAAAATGTTACTTTTTTAAAATTATTTTATGTCTTTTAATTTCCTAATTTGGTTTATTATTCAAAAAGATACATCACTATTTTATAAAGATTCAATTAGTTCTAATAAACATACTAGCTTTCAAATACCGCTACGGGCCACATTGCTCGCCGCTGTTCTGACTCTTTAGCCAGAGCAAGAAAAAGTGTTCGCAGTGCACTCTCAGAGCAGTTACCTTTCCCAATCGAATACAAATTTTATCAACTCTACAGCAACTGCTTGCCCAATCGAATACGAAACTTGCTCGCCGAGTGACCTGAGTGCATAGTAGAGCACCCAATCCACAGAACATCACCAGAAGCGCCATCGCTGTACAAATATTTTTGTCAGCGTAACTAGTACCATCTGTCGATTCCCTTTATAACTGTTAACCCGCGAAATGTATGTTTGAATGTATCCATTATTATTATTCCCAAAATAAAAAAATAGTTAAAATAGACAAGTATACATTTTTGTATTACATTAAATTTTATGACAATTCAAAAATGTAATAAGATTTTACATTAAACGAAAATGTATACATGTTATAAAGTAAGAAGGGATCATTAACAAAGACACAAAGTATATAAAATTGAACATTATATTAATACGTATTATACATATACAGAGTGATTATTTAATGGCGAGACGACGTCACCGAATTTTACGTGCCTCCTAGCAGAATACTATGGCTATAATAACCTTGAAGAAAATTTGATTATGAAGAAAAAAAAGATTATGCGCATGCGCGCATAATCGCCTGCTACGATGTGTATGAAACGGCAAATTATTAAAACTTCCAGTCAACACAAAATCACAATAACAAATATCAAACAGTCAATATACACAGTAATAATAACAGTTTATACACTGCGAAATATAAAACACATCCAAAAATAAAAAACACTTTTGTTAACTGCCATATTTTACATACATCATTGTACACAACACAACATTGGTCGGATGAAGGGAAACAGGGGAACCACCGATCACCGAAAGGAACCGAGGATCATCGAAGTACACTACTGCCGCCCTAGCGGCAAAGTGAAAATCATTCGCTTTATTCATGGGCGGCGTGTGAGGGCCGTGTCGAAATCTTTCTATACCAATGACAAAGGCGTGACCCAATCGAATACGCTATAACTCTCTCTTCCGTCCAGATGTCTCCACCTATCTATATTTTACCGTAAACATAAAGCTGGCTTCACAGAACAATTATCGGTGGCTGCGACACGCGCTAAATATGAATAGAACCAATCAGAACGTTTGACCTTGCTGTCGCAGAAATTGAGATACGAGTCGCAAGAAGTTAAAATTGTTTAACTTTCAGCGACAGTATGCTCTGTCTTTTTCTAAAACAGATCTCTTCTCACTCAACCGCCTAATGTTTTGAATCTGTCGATGAGCTGTTATTGTTTATGTTGGAGTGTTTTTTACCGTGTTAACTTTTATATGTACATGTAAATATCGTAAATCGAACATTTATATTAAAGTATGCTCTTTTAGCCATTTTAATATTAAAAAAACATCTCATATATGTATCTTACTTTCTTGGCCTTCGTTTTATACATTTCCTTCTTCTTCACACCCAATAATAAATAATAAGCTGTAACATTCGCCTGTCCACAATTATTTATTTATTGTCACAGGATACTGTGTTTACTGTTTTGACAGAGTTTTGAACTGAGCGGGCTTATGTCAACATTGCTTATTCTGTGAACGCGCACAAAACTCACGTCGCTCGGAAAGCGTGTCGCTGTCGCTGGTTTTTGTTCTGTGAACCTAGCTTAACACTCATGTCTCACGGGACGTCGTACACGTCGCGAGCGGGTTATTTGATTTTTACGGGATCCTACAAACACAAATATAATAATAAATAATTGTAATTTATACTAAAAATTAGTGCTACATTTGCTGCTCATGGTTTAAAATTTAATTACTAATCCTTAATGTAATGTTTTTGTTCTATTTTACATATAATAATACAGCTTAAAAAAAATTAATTTTTTATTTAAAAATATTATTAAATGAGCTCAGCGAATTTAAATACTATCTGAATTTCTTTGCGGACCATTAAAATTACATCACGGATCACCGGTTGCCGACTGCTGCTCTAAGTGATTATCTTAAATGATGTATTTGTTACAGTAGGCAATTAGTTTATATTTGACTAATATCTGTTTATTTCAGAAATCAAAGATGAAGTTACAGAGGACGTATACCATGATAGTATCAACATAGAGGAGATACACATCAAGTCTGAACCTGTGGACACCAGTGACGATGAAGATGAATTGGAGAATGTAGCTGTCACAAACACTGGTCAGTAGAACTAGTATAATTGATGTTTATGTTCTCATTGAAATTTAGAATGACTTGAATTATGAACTGCTGATCTAGTCGACAAATACTTTGCATTATGTATCTTATGTCTGTTGTATATTATAATTTTGCCCTAAGCAATACGGATTTTTTAACATTGATGTTAATTCACTTGTATTTGATATCTGACCGAAGTCGGATTCTTATTTCTGGCTGAGTTAAGTTTATTGCTATACTTACGCCCGAGAATTTACGGACCACCATGTAAAAAGTACGTAGGGTGCTAGGAAATTTTTTAGATGCGACTGTATAAATAAACATAGCAAGTTTATTCCTGCATCATTAAGGCCCGGTATTTCTAACCATAGATAAAATTGACTATCTGTTAGATAATTAAATCAGTTGCGTTTGGGTACAAGTTTAGATATCATGCGTTTAAGAGCGATGCCTGTATCACAGAAAATGCTGAATTAGCGTCTGGACCGCAGATAATAAGCGATTATATTTTTGTAGTGATTTAACACACAAAACATTTAGTATGTCAAGTTTAACCGTTGTGTGTGGTCCAACGTGAGTGTGTGTCATATGTAGTTAATATTAGTTTACAATAAATAAGTTTACTCAACTTGTGTTATATGTGCTTACGCGAAACCACCCTGTGCAAATCCTAACACTATCTATGGGATAAGTTGTTATCAAGGGAATAAACGATCTTTTGCGTATTTCCAATTATTTATCTATAGACTAAGTTATCTATAGGATAAGTTATTCACATCGTGTAGGTACTGATAAATGTTATCCATTTGATAAAAATGACAGATTTTGACAGATAGGTGTCAAAAAACATTTTATTGATAAATATATGTACATAATATAAGCATATATACGTAAAATATATAATATAACATGTATTATGTACATATTAGACATACCTACACTTTATATACATATTACATACACCTGTTTCCATTATGTGTACTATTTTATTGTGTAAATTTATCAAAATAAATTCAAAATAATTTAGTCTACTTTAATATATACTGAAATAAAAACATATTGTCGATTATTTTTAGATAATTTACATTTATTTTTCAAGAGGGAAATCATGGGTTCCGATTTAGAAGATTTGCTAACAGACGATGATTAAGAAATTGTAAAGTATTTAGAACGCATACATAGTTCGTGTTAGACCAAATCATATGAACCATTGGAATGAGAATGAATTTATTAATCGATTTTGCTTAGCGAAAAATGCATTTAATATCCTGCTCCACCAAATATTCCACCGAATATAAAAAAAAAAAAAAACTAACGGTAGTATTTAATATTCAGTATTTTTGCATTTCTATTCTGTCGGCAGGATGCATTGAACATAATATTATCTATCTCATTTTGTAATACGTAACTATCAGGAAAAGTTCATTTTTTATGTTGTATATTGACAATACATTTATAATATTATCATAGTATTGGTTCACACGGACACGCCAAAGTCTGTTTTCACCACAACAGTCACCAAAGTAACCAGATCTAGTTTCGTATTACAAATTGAGACGGATTATACAATTTTTTTCCCCAGGGTCCTTGTTTATCTTTTAGATTTACAGCGTCAGTAGCTTTATTTTCTATAACATTTTTACATTTTAACACAAGATTTACAAGCCTTGTATCGAAAATATTGAAATTTGCACTTCTTGGGCGATTATCGCACATTTTTCTGTACAAAATTTGTCATTTATTTTGACAGTATCATATTTTATTTTATTTTAATTTTATTTTCCATTACATATGTCCAACAGAATTAACCAATAAATGGACAGGTACAAATTAAGCTAAACATATAAATATGATAAACACAGCAATAAATTAATAATTTACAAAAATCTAGAGAATAAAGATTATCTTAAAGTAACAAAACAAATACATACATATATAAATATTTTTAAAAAAATAGCATATAAACATAATAGAGTATGGAGAAATGATACAGAAATTCAAAAAAGATTTACAACAGATTCATTTAGAATATAATTTGAGCACATACGGTTTATGGGAGATTTGAGAAATAAATTGGAAAGAGCTTGAGGAAGGTAGAAAAGAGATGGATTTCTGGTACGGAGAATAGGGGTGTGAAAATTAATTTGTTGTAAAGATATGGGATCGTCGACCTTGCCAGAAGTTTTTTTAAGTAATTTAATCAATTCATGTCCCGACGTTCACTTAAAGTTTTCATTGAAAATAGATGAATAAGTGTATTATATGGAAAGTCAAGTGGGGAATAGGAGCCCATGATTTTATAGTAGATGAATTTTAAAAACTTGAACTGAATTTTTTCAATAACCTTTTTCTGGACATCGTAAATAGGATTCCAAATTAGAGAGCAGTACTCTAGTTTAGATCGTACGAAAGAAAAATAGAGTGTGAAGATTACACTGATGTCAGAGAAGGTGCGAGAGTTGCGAATAATGAAGCCAAGCATTTTAAGAGAAAAGGAGCAAATTTTATCTAAGTGTAGATTAAAGGTTAGCGTGGAATCAAATGTAACACCCAGATCCACGGTGCTTTCGGCCCGGAACAAAGATTGATTAGATATAGAGTATGGAAATATAATGGGCGTAGTTTTTCGAGTGAATGAAATAATTTAACATTTGGAGAGGTTCAGATGAAGTATATTTTTGGTACACCAGGTGCTTAAATTAATAGATCTTTTTGAAGATTAGAGCAATCATTAATAGAAGAAACAGAACAATATATTTTAAGATCATCGGCGAAGAGCAGACGTTGGCTACCTATGACATCGTTGATGTCATTGATGAATATTAGAAATAGTAGAGGACCAAGATTTGTCCCTGTGGCACACCGGAAGTAACTGGAAAGTGAGAAGTATTGTGACCACGAAAAGTAACAAACAGAGAACGATTTAAAAGATATGATGCGAGCAATGACACAAGGGAAGGAGAAAGACCAAAGCTCTGAAGTTTTTGTATGATAATATTATGATCAATAGTGTCAAAGGCTTTGGCAAAGTCTGTATACACAACATCTACTTGACCTTTATTATCCAATACAGAAGAAGCATAATGCGTAAAAGAGCACAGATTGCTTGTTGTGGATCTACATTGCATGAAGCCATGTTGAGAAAAAGACAGACAGTTTTTTATATTAAAATAAATGGTCTTGTAGATAATACTTTCAAATATTTTACTAAGGTTTGAAAGAACAGTTACTGGTCTGTAATTACTAATTATGCTCTTGTCGCCAGATTTATGAATCGGAGTGACTCGACCAATTTTCCATGCAGTAGGAAAAGTACATGATTTTAAAGCAAGATTGAATATATGAAAAAGTGCTTCTGTAATAGGTGTTGAGCAATCTTTAATAATTAAGTTAGGTATATTATCAGAGCCGCTTGACAAATTATTTTTGATTGTGTTTTTTATCGCAACTTCAAAATCCTCTCTGGAAATATATGATAACAAAACCAGATTATTAGCGGATTTGCTATGAAGAGTGTCTTGACGAGGAGAAGAAGTGGAAGAAGAAAATACACTTTTGAAAAATTCAGCAAAACCGTTAGCAATAGTTGGAATAGTTGTAAAATTATCGTTACTAAGTGACATAGCATTAGGGTGAGATGTATTAGACTTTTTGGAATTGATAAAACTCCAGAATTTATTAGGATTAGATATAATTGAAGACTCGCAAGATTTGATGTAGGCATTATATTACGATTTTATGTCTGATTTGATTTTAGTACGTAAGTATTTATATTTTATTAAGAAAGATTTATTATTTGGAATTTTTTTTAACATTTTGAAAAAGTGATTCTTTTTATTAAGATCTAAGCGGGTCTGATGGGTGAACCAAGGAGGTAAGTGAGATTTTTTATGAAGTTTAGAGGGAACGCACTCATTGAACATATTATACAGTGTCGAGTAAAAAAAGGCGACTGCAGTGTCAACATTTGAAAACGACTTTAATTGATTCCAATCATAAGTTCCAATTAAATTGTATAGTTTAATAAAATCTGCTTTTCTGAAATTATATATACGTGAAGTGATCAGACTTATGTTTAGAGAGTAAAGTTGTATTCATAACTATGTTCAGCGTTGGATGAGATGAGTATTCTCTATTAAATATTAAAGAAGTTTCACGTGAAACAACACAATCAATATTAGACAGTACTAAATCAAGAATATTATTATTACTATTTAATATATTATTGCGTTGAATGATATTAAAGTATGACATAAAATTGGTAAGTAGTTTAACATTTCTTGAGTTCTGATTGGAGATGAGTTCGGGGATATTAAAGTCGCCCAAAATTATGAAATTATTGTTATATAAGAAAGGCAGAGATTCAAAAAATGCAAAAATACTTTCAGAATATTGAGACTGCAAAGCAGGCGGTATATATAAAGTGAAAACGTAATAGTTAGAAGTATTTACAGTTATTTTGGCACATACAATATCAACATTAACAGATAGAAAATTATTATAAGGTTCCAGCGAGACGGAGAATGTATTAAGGCGATTAGATATGAGAAGAACACCACCACCACGTGAAACACCGCACTCACTGAAGTTACGGTCTTTGCGGAAAACTGAAAACGACTGATCACTTATTTCTGAATTATACACACTGTCATTAAACCAACTTTCAGTAAGAGCCACGATGTCGTAGTGCAATGATGGTAGAGTTGAGTATAGATGATTTAATTTCATATTTAATCCTTGTACGTTCTGGTAGTAAATGGAGAGAGAAGATGGTAAGCAGTTGGACAGATGCGTTTTTAGTTTTTTTTCTTGTTGGTAATTCGTGGAACGCCGTTATAATATGATATGCGAATATTAGTTTCCCCTGCACTTATGCGTGAATTTAGCTCAGATTTAATATTTTTAAAATGTTGCATTTGCAAAGGAGTTTTGTCAGGATTAATGTATATATTATTGAGATCAGCGAAATCACGTGCTTTACGCACATTCTTTATAACGATGCTGGCATCACGCGAATTACTGAATTTAACTTTTATGAGACGTGGGCGGGTAGACTGTGTTGAAATATTAGAAGGATTAATCCCATGGCTAGGTCCAATTCTGAAACTCTGAATTAATCCGATTGAAACATCAGGGGCGACTTTTGAAATGATATCAACCACCTGATTTTTATCTATCTATAAAAAGTATTAATCTCTCTTTTATTCGTGCGAGTCGCGTATATGTCTCTCTTTGTTTAATATAACGCTACTGATAGCAACATAAAAAAAAAAAAAAACGTAAAACATTATTATCAATCAGAATAGCTATCTACGGTATAACTAGAGTTGGAAATACAGAAAGCAATTTACCCTAGTGAATATCAAGAGGATAATATTATCCCATTGATAGTTACTCTTATAGATAACAGCAAGGCGGAAATACCGGGTCTAAACAGATTACTCAAAACATAATAGATACACTGATAAATAAATTTTATGTAGTCAGTCTATTGTTTGCAATGCAAATATAAACTTATCAATATGAGTGAGACAACGCGACGAGATCATCGTGCAATAATTTTGTACTATAAGGGATACGCATAAAATTTATATTTTCTTAAAACTACATTTTTTTGATATGTTAATGTTAGATATGTCACCTTACAAAACAAAAATCACATTTTATTTAATATTACAGCCAAATTTTTTAATTAAAATATTGTAATTTTGAAATAAGCCAACCGCAGCGCGAAGGTTGCCGAGTAAATACGACTGAGCATGACTTCAATCCCTAGACGGCCTAGACTACAACATAATCTTTACGTGTATATATTGTATTGTTCGAGAGTTCTGTATTTGTTTTTAAACAATTTTTCACGCATTTATTATTAAAATGGCAGATAAAGATTTTGTTAGGGCTCAGAGTGATAATTTACCCAACATTGATGCTTTTATGCTCATGGTATATATGAAAAATAATGAATGCTACAGTGCTGAAGAAATACGTGATGTCAAAACAGACTTGTAAGTAAACCATTTATGTATTCTATAACTTTATGTAAACAATATAAACGATTCAACTCTGTAAAATGTAAATATTTATGTAATTTAGATGTCAGAATTTTACTACATTGTTTACATGAAGTTACAAAACGTTAGAGGCATAATTGAAATACTGCAATATAGGTTATATATTTTAATCAAATAATATCGGTTTTATTTCGCCTCATAGCTTTCAGCCACAAATTCCGGCTTTTCTGTTGTTTTTCGCCATCAGGTAATGATATAAATTGTTTTTTTTTTTGCATTTCTAATTGAAGTATTTGTGCACATCGGTACTAAACAATATTTTCGACTATCTTTCGAAGTACTGGGGCCTGGGTCTTCTATATTTTATATATTTTAATATAAAATTTAATTCGGTAAACATGTATAAATTGTTATTATAGAATTAAACTTTATTTTAATTAAAATCACTCTATCTTTACACAATCTATAAAAGTTATTGAAGTGTTTGTGTAAATTATTAGAATTATATTTTATATTTCTTTATTGAACATAACACATGTAAAACATTATATAGTGCGTTCGAGGGTGAGTTTGCAGTACAGGGCATATGGAGTAGTTCTTTTTCATACTCTCTAATGGGTTTACAGAATGACGCTATCCTTTTCTTGCTGGTCGACGTTGCCAGCTCTAAAACGCGCTGATCTGTGAAGACGCAGTAATCTACAAATGGCCATTTGTTTTTGTTGAGTGTTATTTTGAGTTTTATAAGAGTTGATTTTTGTAAATAATACCAGTTTTTCATATTATTATAATTGACACATTTGACACTTTTACAACATTTGGCAACACCGCTCCCATTTGCCATAAGAGCTGTACTGCAAACTCACCTTCGAACGCACTATACAAACTACAACTTAATTAATACCTTCCAAGTTAGATCTGATAAGTAGATACAGGTATCCGAACTTACCGGCATAGCAGTGGCGTAGTTATACTTAAGAACATACAATACCACATACATTACAGTTATACAAGCAAATAAGTTCACGACAGACAGTGTAGGCTGTACGATGTAGACTGGGTAGGTTTTACGCAGAACACTTATGTAGGGTATGACGTCACACGTTGTTTTCGCGCCTATATACATTTATGATTTTTTTAAGCCTTCAAAGTAAAAAAAAAATAAATGCAAAACTGTTTTTTATGTTTATATGGAACAAGAGGAATATAATAAAAAAAAAAAAAAATCATGCAACCTATTTCAAACGTGGTTTGTCTGCGGAAGAGTGTATCTCCGAAATGTTTACTATTTTTCCTGAGAATTGTCCAACTCGGAGCACAGTGTTTCGTTGGTATAATCAGTTTCAAAGAGAAGTCTACTAGATGATGATCCTCTTTGCGACCATCTGCAAGTTAGGAAAGTTTGCAGGCTATGGGTACCCCACAACCTGACTAATGGACAAACAGCAATAAGAATTGAATGGTGTCGAAAAATGCTAAAAAATTTGAAATGGGAGACTCGAAATACGGGAACTCCATTGTGATAGGGGACGAAACATGGCTTTATTATTATGGTATGCCGTCAAAGTCAAGAAACAAGAAGAAAAAACTCGTTGAAGACGAAGAAACTCAAACTGTGATAAAACAATCAAGATGTGTGAAAAAGAAGTTTTTTGTCGTATTCTTCGGTAAGCGAGGGATTATTACGAGAACTGTTCTACAAGAGCAAAAAACAGTTACGGCCAAGTGGTACGTTGAGCTTTGTTTGCTTCAGTTGAGTCAGTCTTTTCAAAACATAGGGCCACATTTACACCTTGACACTTGCGCTTGCATGAAGATAATTCCCCCGAGCATCGAGCTCAACTAACTACAGAATTTTTTGAATAATTCTGGACTTAAGTGTTAGAACATCCTCCGTATAGTCCAGATATTTCTCCCAGTAATTTTGCATTCTTCCCTTTCATCAAGGATAAGCTTAAAGGCCGCGATTTTAAGAGCGGTGATGAGCTTCTAGCAGCCCGGGTGTAAACCTGTGCAGAAGTACTAACTGAAAAGTGGGAAGACATTTTTAACACGTGGTTTATATGTATGAAAAAATTTATTGAATGTGGTAGGAAGTACTTTGAAAAAGGTTAAAGAGTAAGCCCATCATATCTCAAAACTTTTCTAGCATCCTACTTATAATGTAAAACAGGAGACTTCCTTCAAACTTTCAATGCTATTCGACAACCAATACAACTTTTAAAACTATCTCCGGTCAGACTTTTCTAAGGGTACCAACATTATGATTTGTTTTATGCTCTACTGTTTCATTTTTTCATAATCCTGATTGAAATCTGATCTTGTAAATAAATACTATACTATAATTATTTGTCATTATATATAATCTAGTCTCAACATTGCAGTGAGAGTGTAAGGATTGTAAAAACTAGCAGCAGACAAATTTTGATAAAAATAGAAATACAATGAGTTATAAAAATTAAAATTCTTATTAATATCTTCCCAAATACGGAGTAAGTAAAATCAAAATACTTTTTTTTTTCATAAAATTAAATTATAAAATGTGCGTTTAAGCAAACGATATATAATTTGTGAAGGTCACAGACAAAATATAGCCCCGGTCATATCCTGCCGTCAGATTAGATATCAGTGTTTCCAACTGAGATTTAATAATTTTATACATTTAAATTCACACTTTAAATATTTATAGTTCAAATTCACGCAAATCATTTTATAATAAAACTATTAGTGCATAATTTTAAATAATCAACTTATAATAAATTTTAAATTTAATAAATAAACAACATCGGCCGATCTTGCTGTGTTGATGTAAATCTCTCAAGGGTTGACTTCTGAATTAAGTAGGGTGTTGACTTAACCGCGAGGGTGAAGTTAATTAAAGCAATATAAACAAATACTTAATACAATTTTGCTTATCAATAATTAGCTTACCCGCTAAATATAAAACGTAGGGAAGTTTTAAAATAAAACTCCACATATATAAATTTACTAAATCATAAAACCATAATGGGTGAAGTGATGCGAAAAATGCTTGCTGAACTTGGAATGGATATTCGTAACGATATAAAAGAAGAAATTAATACAGTGAACGAAAATATTACTAAAAAATTTGAAATTATGCAAATCGAAAATGAAGAACTAAAATTAAAAATTGTTTCACAAGATAGTAGAATAAAATTTCTAGAACGAGAGTCAAAGAAAAGAAATATAATAATACATGGATTAGAAGAAAACGAAACAAATTATTTCCATTTAGAATAAAAAATTCTTAGCCCAATTAATACAAAACTAAATGTACAAACATACCTTGAAGAGATAGATTCCATAAGACGAAGAGGATTTTCGGGCGACAAAATAAGACCGGTATTAGTTAGCCTTACAACATTCCGAAAAAAATAGCAATTTTAACTAAAAAAAAAAATCTTAAATGATACCGCCGTATATATAACGGTTGACTACCCTAAAGCGGTAAGGGAAACAAGAAAAGAGTTACAATCGTTAGTGGAAAAATATAAAAAACAAGGTAGATATGCAATAATTAAGTATGATAAATTAATGGTAGACGGTAAAGCAATCGATAATAATCATAAAGCTGAATCTATAACTTCGTCAATCAATAACACAAGTAGAAATGATAAAAAAAGTATGTTTTCCGAGGAAGAAGACATAAGTAAGAATTTACGAACAGAGGAAATAGAAAGCAGGGAAATACAAGTAGCAAAGAAAAATAAAGCATATACCAAGAATATCCCGCAACAAACAAATGTAAATAAATATCAAGATTTAACAAAGGAGAAGAATGCGCTAGAAATATTCTTGCGTCCGACAGCAAACTCGATATCAGGAATAGAAGTAAAACCAGCGGATAACCTCAATGAAATGACAGCAAGAAACCATCCATTAAACTTATACAGAAGTACAAGAGAGCAGAAAGGCTATAAAACTGGACACAAAATGCAATGGTACCGATCTAGATATAAGTATAGAAACTAGTAAATTAATTGTAAAAAATCTTCCAAAATGGTAGGTCACCGAGGAAGATTGAGACCACTCCCTCCCATCAAAACAGAAAAAAGAAAATATATCCACAATTCAAATAGCAACATTAAACGTTAAGAAAAATAGATAAAAGATGGTGGAAAGCAGGACAGAACAGAGGGGAGAGGCTTTTACCCAGGCTATTTAGAATTATACCAAATATATCTACATACAGTTTGTAAATATTAGCAAATGTAATTAAGGGTTGTTAACTTATAAGTAATATGTTTTGTAATTAACTGTATTCTAAGAAGGCTATAATAAAATATATAACCTAGGACAATTAAACGATATTTATAAATCGATTACTGTAACCAAACTTTTGACTGTCACATCAAATAGAGATATACAGAGAACGTAAACTGGGTTTTTAGTGAGGCGGGATAAACAGGCTGCCACCATATTTGACTTGGCCAAACATTAGCTTATATCCATGTAATATCTGCATTCTGTTTTGTTTTTGTTTATTTAAACTTATTTATTTATTTTTTTATTTTATTTTTTTGAACTAGGCGTACATAGGGTCAAAATAATGTTGTACATAAACTAAAAATAAAACACCATTGTTCCCACTATTGAGCTATTATTTACACTTAAAAATAAATTCTTCTCAGAAATTAATTAAAGATTTTGTAATTTATTAGATATTATTTTACATGTCAAACATAGATAAAGAAAGAAATAGATACGAAACTGACGTTATATTTTTTTAAACCAAATTAGCGCTGTAGTTGTTGGGTTATGGAACTAAAAGTGGTGGGGGAGAAAAGGGGTGGGGTTTCTCAGGTATTTCAAATGCTTCAATGGATATAGTTGTAAACATAATTAAATGTTGTTATTAAATGAAACAATTGTTATGATTTATTTTGTCATTTAATTTTATTTTATTTTATATTAATTTTTAATATTATTAACGGCAACAATATTAAAAATAGACAAAATAAATCATAACAATTGTATTATTTAATAATAAAATTTAATTATGTTTACAATTAAGAACAAGCAGTTAGGAATTATAGCGAAACAGAAAAATAATAACTAGCAAAAATAATTATTTATTAAGAAGTAGACTAACATAACATAATATTTACTAATACTTAATACCATCCAATTTTGGATTTCCAATGTTCCTCATCCACGTTTTATATAATTCCGGAGCCTCACGTGTCTTCGGGTTTGGAAAGCGATATCTAGTAGGTTCACTACTATCATACCCCAAAAAAAAGCATTTAACACTCATTTTCCGTATTAAACAATGAAATTACAAAATTACGGAATAACTATTATCTGTCTCATTTTGTAATACGGAACTAACAGTAACAGTTCATTTTTTATGTTGTATAATACATTTATAATATTGTCATAGTATTGGTTCACACGGATACGCCAAAGGCTGTTTACACCACAACATTCACCAAAGTAACCATATCTAGTTTCGTATTACAAATTGAGACAGATTATACGCACAAAATATCACAATTAAAAAAACGCTAAATGATAATGACAGAAGACGATTTTGACACTAATTACAGATTTTGACGCTAATGACAGAAGCAGTAACAGGCAACATCCTATCATGCGCGTAGCTATAGGGGAAAAATTTTAAGATCGTAGCGCCACGCGGATTTTTTTGAAACCATTCTAAATCAGATACCACTTGACATTTACTAGTAAATAATAGCGAAAAGTGTATCAAAAAACGACAAAAAATAAATAATTGTTTGGGATTTTCTGATTTTGTGAAGTGACATTACTTGTAAACATCTAAAATACTACATTTTGTGATCAGGTTTTAAGTTATGGCGGTTTTCCATTGTCGATTATTTTAACTATATTGGGGGAAATAATAATTCCCGTGTTGTTTACCAAGGGGTAGAAATCTACAATGCTGGGCATATAATATTGTGTGGAGTCATTGAAAAAAACAAAGAGTTCATAAAGATTTATGCATTATGCCTACAAACTTGTGCATTATAAACCCACACACAATAACAGGAATTTTCAAGATATGCGATAATAAATACAAAATTGAAAATATTTTTTGTAGTCACTATCATTAAAATGTAATGAGCAAACTTTGATACAAGGGTTCACTTTTTTTCCAATTTTTAAATTGTTTATCTAAACATCGCGTCGATTCCTAACCTCTTGCTTTCCCAATTTTGTTTCGAACCATACGGTGTCTGATATTAGTGGAAACAAATGAAACGATATTTCCGGGTTTCTTCTTTTCAATGAATTGCACATAGGCACACAACAATATGTATTATACATTTTTCAATGATTATAATAAAACTTTAAAAACAAACTTCATACAAAACCAATACACAAAACGAAATGTTATATGATGTACACAAGTTCATGAAACGCTCACCAGATGGTAGGGTGCTTAGCTGCAAATCCCTATAGCCATAGAAAAAAGTTCTTTTTAGAATGGTATCTCGTGTACTGGGCTTTGGTGAAGAGTTCGACTGCAGCGCTACAACGTTGCAACGGTCGCACGCGAATTAATTTCAGCGATGTATTATATTCTAATTAGAACCAAAATATATTGTTCAATTTATTTTATGAATGTTAAAAATGTATTTAATTCTTAAATGCTTTATACATTCTAGTAAAATACCATTTAAGAGTTTAAATACATTTTTAAAATTGATGACATCAATAAAGCATATAAACGATTTTAGGGAAAAAAATACAACAATTAATAGATAATAATTTTATATTTATTAAAATTTATCATTTTACAATAAACAATATTAATAATAAATAATAAATAAACAACAAACAAATAATTGCAAATAAACTTAATACTAAACATTCACAAGAAAATAATACTGAACATTAAAAAGAAAATAGAGTAGAAAATAAAGTGAAAAGCAAATAAAAAAATGCGTCACTTTTATTTCTAAATAAAAAACAAAAAATTGCAAAAAAAATTAATACTGAACATTAAAAAGAAAATAAAGTAGAAAATAAAGTGAAAAGCAAATAAAAAATGCGTCACTTTTATTTTTAAATAAAAAACAAAAAATTGCAAAAAAAATTAATACTGAACATTACAAAGAAAATACGTTAAAAACATTAAGTTCAGACAATGAAAACCGATGTCTAGTGGATGTAAAATCCTCACATTCCGGCACAGCACAACGTCTAACACGATTAGGCATCATATTAAATTAGTAATTAACTGAATTAATACTCTAAAAACTCAAAAACTGATACAAATGTATAACACAAAGATCTATGTGGCCATAATGGCGGCTAGCGACAAGAACACAAAAATCACAAGTAAAATGGAAGGGATTTGGGGGTGGAGCTTAGAGCTCAGTGGCGACACAACGGTTGCCCAAAACATTAACTGTGCCTACACTTGGGCAATACGAGTTACCACCCCATGGCTATAGCGACTGGGGCGCTATTCGTGTTGGGTTATGGACGTAATATGATTTTCGTTGTGCCATTAGAGTTTCACCCCCCTGATGTCAAATCAGTATTAATTATTCCTATTTTTTATATCTACTAACATTCTGTGGCCTAGCAAAAGGCATAGCACACTTTTACAAAAATTATATAAAATTACTAGCTGAGTACCCGTGCTTCGCTACGGTATATTGACGGTTTGCCATTATCGTGTAATTATTATAAGTCAAGGTTCTTTATAGATCACATTGCTGACTCTCTCCTCAGGTGTAGATTTACCCCGTTAGAGGCTCATTAGTGTAAAATTCGTAGTTTGTTTCTAAACATGTGCACGGGTAACTTTTATAAGCAAAAACCTAGTCGATATCTCATCTGTCCTAAGAGATATTGAGGAATCCGTGAAAAAATATTTTATTCCTTTTCACCCCATAGGGGTTTAAAAATCCTTTCTTAGTGGGTTCTCTTGGAATTTCTTATTTCTAATAAAATATTCTTTAGGAATGATGAAAAGACTGTCAGAACACTATCGAAAGATTTTAAAAAGTCACCTATATGCCAGGAAGGAATGTTATAACTCATAAAGCACAGGAGATATAAAGGGTTCGATGCTTACGTTATAGAAGGAATATGTTCCCGGAATACCATGTATCTAATCAAAAATATACCTATTTACCCCTTTATAGATAAAAAAAAAAAACGTTTAAAAGCCTAAAGATTAGAAAAAAATAAATATATTATGTACCAAAAAGAATGTTATAACTCAACAAACAAATAAGTTACAAAACATTATATAAGTCGCCCTAATTTAATGAAGATTCGCCCTGTTAAGTGTTGATTGAAGCAAAATCCTAAATTACATTTTTATACATGCGTACGGGTGACCATAGTAAGTAAAAAGCAAGTCGTTATTTCATCAAGAGATATTAAGAAATCCGTTTTCACCCTCTAGGGCTCGAATTTCGTGAAATCTCTTCTTAGTGGTTGCTTACGTCATGGAAGAAATATAGTCCCCGAATTTCAATTGTCTACTAAAAAATACCAATGTACCAATGAAATTTTGGCAAATCACATTTCACCCCTTAGAGCTCGAATTTCGAAAAATCTCTTCTTAGTCGGTACTTACATCACGGGAGGGATATACTTCCCGAATTTCATGTCTCTATATCCAAGGGAAGTTCTATAGAATATAAATAGCCATTTAACCCTCCCCCCATTTACATTTAGAGGTGAAATTTTAAAAGACTGTCAAAACTATCTCGAGATATTTGAAAAAGACACCGGTGTGCCAAAAATGAATGTTATAATTTAATAAACACAGGAAATACGACGGGTTGTATAATTTACCCCGATTATAGATTTACCCTTTTAGGGGTTGATTAGGAAAGAATCCGAATCAGAAATAAAATTTTCGGCATTTGTATGGTTAATCTTTATAAGCAAAAGCCAAGTCAATATCTTATTTGTACTAAGAGGTATTAAGGAATCCTTGATATCACATTTCAGCTATTAGGGGTTGGATTTCGTAAAATTCCGTCTTATTGGGTACTTACGTCATACAGGGAATATACTTTAGGAATTTCATGTATCTTGTCCAGAGGACGTTCTATCGAGTAAAAAATACCCATTTACCCCTTTAGGGGTGAAATTTAAAAAAACTGTCAAAACCATTTCGAGATATTTTAAAAAGACACCGATATGCCAAAAAGGAATGTTATAACTCAATAAACACAGGAAATACGAAGGGTTGTATGTATAATTCACCCCGATTGTAGACCCCTATAGGGGTTGATTCGGACAAAATCCTGAAATAAATTTTTCGGCATTTGTATGGGTAATCTTTGTAAGCAAAATCCAAGACGATATCTTATTGGTCCTAAGAGGTATTGAGGAATCCTTGAAATCACATTTCACCCCTTTTCACTTCTTAGGGGTGGAATTTCGAAAAATCCCGTCTTATTGGGTGCTTACGTCATGGAGGGAATATACTTCACGAATTTTATTTATCTATGTCCAAGGGATGTTCAATCAAATACAAAATTCCCATTTACCCCTTAAGGGTGGAATTTTAAAAACTGTCAATATCATTTCGAGATATTTAGAAGACACCTATATGCCAAAAGGAATTTTATAACTCAACAAACACAGGGAATATGATGGGTTGTATAATTAACCCTGTTCGGAAATTCACCACTTTAGGGGTTGATTAGAACAAATACTGAAATACGTTTTTCAACACAGGGTAATCTTTGTAAGTAAAAACCAAGACGATATCTTATTGGTCCGTAGAGATATTTAGGAATCCTTGAAATTACATTTCACCCCTTAGGGGTTGAATTTCGAAAAATCCCGTCTTAGTGTATGCCTACCTCATGGAGGGAATATACTTTGCTAATATCATGTATCTATATCCAAGGGATGTTCTATCAAATCAAAAATATCCTTTTACCCCTTTAGGGGTGAAATTTTGAAAAACTATCAAAACCATTTCGAGATATTTTAAAAAGTCATCTATATGAAAAATAAGAATTTAATAACTCAATAAACACAGGAAATACGTTGGGTTCTATAATTCTCCCTGATTGTAGATTCACCTTTTTAGGGGATAAATAGGACAAAATCGTGAAATCAGTTTTTCAACATTTATATGGATAATATTTATAAACAAAAATGAAGGCGATATATTATTGGACCTGTGAGATATTGAGGAATCCGTGAAAACACATTTTACCCCATTTCACCCCTTAGGGGTTGAATTTCCAAAAATAATTTCTTAGGGGGTCCTTAAATCATAAAAGGGATATACTCCCTGAATTTTATGTTTCTTTGTCTAGACGACATCCTATCGAATAAAAAATGCCAATTTACCCCTTTAAGGGTGAAATTTAAAAAAACGGTCAAAACACTTTCTAGATATTTTAAAAATACAGATATATGTCAAAAAGAAGTGTTATAACACAATAAACACAGAAGATGCGAAGGGTTCTATAATTCACCCTGATTGTAGATTCACCCCTTTAAGGGTTGATTAGGACAAAATCCTGAAATAAGTTTTTTTATATTTACATGCGTAGTCTTTGTAAGCAAAAACTAAGTCGATATATTATTGGACCTAAGAGATATTAAGGAAACCGTGAAGCCACATTTTACCCCTTTTAACCCCCTTTTCACCCACTTAGAGGATGAGTTTCGAAAAATCCGTTCTTAGTAGGTGCTTACGTCATGGAGGGAATATACTCGCCGAATTTCATGATTATAGGTCCAGTGGTTTGGGCTGGGCGTTGATTATGAGTAGGTAGCTTAGTTACGATTTTATATATATAGATTATAAAAGACGAACGTAACATGACGTAAAGTCTGTTCCAAACGGTTAGGCGGAACTATATTTTGCAATCTAGTTACTTTCATCGTTTAAATCATGCTTTTCAGACGTTTTGTTTAAGCTTGTAAATCATACTTGCAACAAACATTATGTCATTTTCTTTATATTTTGATTTTTTGTACCATTCTTAATACAAATATCCAATTTATTTATTTTTTTGTCATTAAAATATGTAAGAAAAATAATTTAATTTTGACATATGTCATTCGTTTCCATGTTTTCATTGTTGGAATTTTAAATTTTGACATTCCAACGTGAAAAATGAAATAACCCAAGCAAGGTCCCTTTTTGTGACAACCTAAAAGAACGAAATTCCCATTTAGTTCCGCCTAACCGTTTGAAACAGACTTTAACAACCAATTTCTATTTTATTTTATTTTTTAATTAAATTTAAATAATGTTATTTTATTATAAAAAATTCTGCAATACAGATCTTCGCTCTTATTCAATTTCTTTACATAATGTTTTTGTTACATAACCTAATTTTTAAATGAAAATTGATTACTAGAGCACGGACATAGTTAGGCTTAAGCCTACACTGTCGCTTGCGAGCGGCATATTTGTTTTCAATAAAAACTTTTAATTTTGTTTATGTGCCGTACTCGTGAAACGCGAGACTCCTACTTTATAATTTTTTAATGCGCTCATAATGAGTCAAATCTCTTGCATTCCAATTAAATTTAACTGTGAAGAGCCGAATTACTGTGTCGGTGACTATCCATAGTCGCCGTATTGAGGTTTTTCATATATAGTTTTCAACTTGAAAATGTTAATAGAAATAGATGATGGAGAGATGAAAGAAAATGTTAGGATTAAAATGAAAAAAAAAAAAAAAAAAAAACTAACAAAAAAGGATAAGTGTATGAACTTATATGAATTTGTCAAAATTGCAGGTTAAAATGACTTTTTCTAAATTTTCGTTAGAAAAACTATTTCTGCTTGGAGTAAGAATATTTTTAAATCTTGAAAAAGTTCTTTCGACTTCACAAGTAACGACGAGGGCTCTGCAAAAATAATTTAGATATTGATTAAAATATGATTTTAAAAAATCAGGGCAGGCATCGGGATAAATTTGTGTTAATATACGAAGGTTTGGATTTCTCTGAAGACCTGCTTCAATTTTATTATTTAAATAAAGGCCGAAGACACCAGATACTTGTTTTAAATTTGATATGACTAAGTTAAAATTATACAAATTATCAACTAAAGGTATATGATTTTTTTCTAGTAGTTATAGTTGAAGGGATGTAATTAAATGTATTAAATATAAATGTGTATAAAATATAACTTTTGAAATAAATCTGGAACTTGTGCTATTTCTTGACATTTGCGAATTCTCTATGCATATTCGCCACTTAATTTTGTTAAAAAGTATTTGAGGATCTCAAAATGATTGGCATAGAACGCACATGCTTTTAGCCATGTACCCCACCGGGTAAGTACACGTTCCGGCGGTAAACTTAGAAACGGACAACACTCTTTAAACAATGTTATACGAGAAGGAGCTTTCAATAATATTTTTTTTAAATTACTTATAAAAATAAAATATCTGAAAAAATACTTCTGACAAATTCAGCTATTTTATGTAACGAATGTGCTAGACATGTTATATGTAGTATGTTGGAGTAATGACGTTTTAATATTTGACCTATTTTGAGCATGTAAGCTGCAGAATCAGAAAAAAAGAAGAAGAACCATATAAAGATCAATATTTATAACCGATTTTAAATAATTTAAAACTATATCAGCCATTAGGCCGCCGTTAACAGTTTCACTTATGTGTGATGCAATGAGGTTAAGGCTCATATGGACAGGGAGGATGTAGAATCCCTACAACGATATTCACAACACAGCATCTTTTAATGTCCTTTAATCCCTCGACGTTGGTTCTATGTATCTTTCCACTGACGTGTTGAGTTAAATGATTTATTTTTGTGCATATTATATATTTTTTACAAAGTATACAAAGCAGTCGTTTCTTGCTAGTAACTTGAAAATGATCAGTAAATCCATTTTCTGTTAAAATCTGTTGTAAAAAAATTAATTTAGCCATTTTAAAATCTCCAAAATAATAAATATATAAATATTAATAATAAGAAAAATGTCTAAAAAATTTTCTTTCAGAAAGAAATATATTTAAAAAAATTGATTTGAAGTGTGAATTTTCACACATTTCAGGGTTTTGCAGGTATTTAGTAACTGAATGATGATTATTTGGGATGCCAGAACAAATTTTATGTCAAAATATTTTTTTATGAATTTTAATACGAATGCCTAATACCATTATTTAAGTTTCTAAATATGTACGTGCAGTATTTTTTTTACATAGCAAGGTTCATTAAGATTTTGGAAATTGCGCCTATGGCTTCTATTGGTTGCTTAAATCATTAGCCCCGCCCTCTGATTTCGTATACATCAAACATAGCATTAAATTATAATGTCAACACTTCCCACTGGTTATTAAATTAACGCTTTTAAAAATTAAATGCAACATTTACCAAAATATAACTAGAATTTTGACAAAATAATTTAAACAAAAGAAAACTGCAAAAAAAAACAAAAAATTTAAAACTGACAGGATTCGAACTCTAGTTCACAAGTTACCTGTTTAGAAAATTAGAAAACCAATGACTAAACGCACATCGCTATGAGCACTGGCTTATCTACTGGGTTACATAGCGAATTAAATATTTAACATATTTTGGTTAAAAACACAAAAAATGCATTATTTTCCGAAAACATAATCTGATCAAAAATTCCTGTTGTAATATTCCGGTTCACACCAATGTACATTACTTCGAATTTTTTCAGATTTTTAGTTTAAACCATCTGGGCTACAGGGTGCGGGACAAAAATTTTTTTGCACAATTTTGGCAAAAATCGCGTCAAAATAATTTATTTTGAAAAAATAAAATTTTGATCGTTAATCCACGTACTAAGGGCTTTCATTTGATACCCTGCTCAGAATTAAAAAAAAATATATTTTTTTTTTTCGATGAGCACATATTTGTTTATATTTTTAGGGGGATATGTTTTTTAGATGTTTTAGTATTTTTCCTATGTGCGGGTCAAAAAACTGTACAAGCATGCCAAATTTCAACTCTCTAGGTTTAGCCGTTTGGCTACAATTTTTACCGAACAGACAGACAGACAGACGACAAAATGACGGTATAAGGGTTTTTTGGTCATACCTACAAAACCCTAAAAATGCTATAATTATTATTATTGTAAAAAAGTGAATATTAGTAGATAGATTCATGCTGTTTGAAAGTATATGCTCTAAATCTAAATACCTATACGAATTATTGTTCAGCTCTGTTCACAGTTCAAAATAAAATTAATAGCTGACAGGACTCGCAAAGTGTATACAGATGAAATAACGGTTCAAATTATTAAAGGTTTGAATGTATTTGATGTTTGCATTAAAAGATGTTTTTTTTTTTTTTTTAAATAAGATTTCTTAACAGTGATAACATCTCAGAATGATATTGCATTCAACAATGCACATTAAAAACACATACATAGTAGTATTTGTATCTATTATAAGACGGGAATGTTTTTAGATAACGAGTACCCGCTTACGTGTATGAACATCTCATTAAAAATGTCGTTAGTGCAGATTAGCCTAAACATGTCCACGATATTCCAAACTGATGATTAGAGACCGGCAAATATATGCAACGGTACTTTTGCCTTAGGCGTGCTATTTTAAACTTTATTATGAACGAATAATTCAGTAATAATTGTTAATTTCTTTTTTACTTATAAAGCGCCCTCTCTGATATTAGCTTACTATATATAGACTGTATTGGGTATACCAGGTTCTTTTCTCAAAGCCTATTGACATAGCAGATGGGTAAAAAAGGGTAATGCCAGTACTCATATATTCTATCTGATAATATTTTTTACATATGTGAGGAAAATTGGAAATAAACAGGAAGGATCCTTCTTCTAACATCTATTATACGAATATAATAAATATATTTAATACACTTGTTCATTATAAATATTACAATAACAGACAGATACTCATATATGACAAGATTTTTAAATTTTAATTTTTTTAAATTTTTAAATCAGACAATTATAAACAAATATAAAAATTCTGTGTAAATGTACAAACAATGTAAATCTAGTTAACAGTATTGACCAGCGCCTGTATCTTAACAGTTCCAACAGAAAAGTAAAATGTCTGCTGAACAAAATACAAACAGTGAAATTTATCGTGTGTGGTTAAAAGACTTTGACTGCTATGAATTACAAGAAAACTAAATATTATTATTACTAGCATTGTTATTATTTTTTTAATCATTATTATTATTATTATTTTTTTTTTATTAAGTATGTGCAAAATATATATTTGCGTCCAAAAAATTCTTACTGCAACAGCATATAACGACAGTAAGACATCCTGATGCTGTAAAAAATGGTTCAAGTCAGCAAGAATTTCATGAAGAATTGTGCAAAGCACTTATAGCGGGAAATATACCGTTCTGTAAATTAAACGACAAAAAAATTAAAGACGTTTTGGAAAAACATACAGGGAAACATGTAGTTGATGAGTCAGTTTTAAGGTTGAAAATGTCAAACAAAATATTAATGACACTTTTATTTTGATAAGTGCAGACGAAACAACAGATATAATGGGCCTATGTGTTACAAATATTCTAGTAGGCAACTTAAATACAACTGCACAGAAACCACATTTAATTGCCACTAAAATAAGTCAACAAATAAATGCAGACAAGATGAAAGAATTCATTATGACAGCATTGGATAGTTTAACCATTAAATTTTCCCTAACTTATTACACGTCACTTGCGTGGTTCATGCCATACACAGAATTTGCGAATTCATTAGAGATACTTTTTTTGATATAAATTTGGTAATTAGTTTCTTTAAAAAATTTTTGACGAAAGCTCCATTAAGAGTATCCTTATATAAAGAATTATGTCCAAATTTACCCATACCAACAAATCCTGTTGTGTCACGTTGGGAAACTTGGCTTGAAGCGGCGTTATTTTATTTTAACAATTTTGAAGTTGTGAGGAGCTCTGATATATAAATATGAAATGTCACGGTTGGCTGAATTATTGATTTCATTTGTACTTACTCTGTACATCCCTCAACTTTAGGTCTCCCTCACATTATGGGTTCCAAGAATTACGAGCGGATCAAGTCTGGACCACCCCCCTATTAGTCCGCTAGCTGGTTGCTATGATTCTTGGAAGGATTAAGGGTTGTTCAATTAAACTCAACATTTTAGCTAATCTACTTTAATTATAATACGGTTTAAATATTTACACTAATTACACTAGACTTACAATTACGTCGATACAGCAAAATCCAAATGAGACACACATTCGCACACACTAGACACACTTTACACCAAACACTAATTTAACCACTACATGTTTCTAAATATTGTCTCTCCACTTTTTAGCTGGTCACTACACTAACGTTCATACGGAATTACATTGTTACTTTATTTCGACTCGCCCAAACACTCTAAATGTCTCGAACCTATGTCTCTTAAAAACCAACTCCAAAACATGGTCTTAACCATACGACGGGTTAAAATCAACTCCCCAAAACACGACTTACCCTGAAAAGCCTACATCGCCCAACTGTTAAATATCATTTCACACACTTTTGACTGTCCGTCTTGTAATATCTTAAAATTCATAATTTATTGGTGATAACTTAGATAAGTACCTCATAAAAAAAAAAAAAATAGAAAAATACTTAATGATTTCTTTAAATAATTTAAAACTTATTACTTTCATAAATATTGTTATTAATTATTATTATTATTGAGAAAAGAAAAAAAAACGTTACTACACCACACACACCTCACACACCTCACACAGTTTTATTGTGTGAGGTTTGAGGTGCAATTTCCTTCGGGCTTAACAGTATTTTTACAATTACATTTATTTTACAACCTTAGTTACCGTTATCAGACTTTACAAATAGTCACGTACTTTTTTTTTTTCTCCCCAAAGAGGTCATAAACCATCTGACCACGACGAGAAACGATCCGTCTAACGCAACATTTAATCAATTATCTGTCTCATTTTGTAATACGGAACTAACAGTGAAAGTTCATTTTTTATGTTGTATATTAACAATACATTTATAATATTGGTTCACACGGATACGCCAAAGTCTGTTTACACCAGAACAGTCACCAAAGTAACCAGATCTAGTTTCGTATTACAAATTGAGACGGATTATACCGATACATTTAAAAACTTTAACACTGGCATTTTTATTTATAGGTAAAATCCTATAGACACAATAAACCAACAGTATTATATCTACACAATAATAACTTAGTTTATAAAAATAAAATAAAATATCTGGGAGTCATAATGGATAAAGGTCTAACATTCAACGAACATATAAAATCCGTCTGTGACAAAGCCATAGGAGTAATGTGTAATGTGTTTCCACTTATTAGCAGAAATTCAAAAATAAACTTAAAAAATAAATTACTTATTTACAAATTAATAATAAGACCTATTTTCACTTATGCTTGTCCGATTTGGAGCAACATTAGTATAACCAAGTACAATCAACTACAAATAGTGCAGAATAAATGTCTAAGGATAATAACAAACTCACCCAGGTGCAAATTAATAACTAAGATTCACCGCGAAACAGACATGATTTATGTTAAAGATTATATCCACAAAATCGCAGTTAAATTCTTCAATGTATGTGTACAGCACTCAAACCCTTTAATTCAGAACATAGGTAACTATACTATAAACTCGCTAAGTTATAAAAAATATAAACATAAACGCACAAAACATATCTTATTGTAACTGCAAAAATATACATGTAATATAAACTAATTGTTGAAACTAATCAGCTAAATAATATTAATATTTAGCTATTTTTTTCACCCTATTTAATCAAATCAGTACAGGTTTTTTATTTTACAATTTATTTTTCCTGTAAAATTCAACACTCATTGTAAAAAAAATTAAATATTGTTAATTGTAAAAACAAGATTTATGTAAATAGTATATGGGTAATACTAGAAGCATAAGCTATTACTATTGTACATGTTCTACACACAATGTAACACATTTTTATCAAAGACAATAAAAGAAATTTTAAATAAATAAAATCTACACAATAAAAACTCCTTAAGATAGAGAGAGAGAGAGAGAGAGAGAGAGAGAGAGAGAGAGAGAGAGAGAGAGAGAGTTCCATAACTCAAAGACACGGTTCAACAGGAAGTTTTCCCTATTTTGCTTCTTGTAGATCTCGTGTTTTAGTTTCAGTCTATGTCCACGCGTTACGCTGTTGAGATTGAGTGAATATAGTGTGGACATATCTGTTGTGAATTTGCCAGTGGTGATGCGATACATCTGGATAAGGGCTCCACGAGATCTGCGTTGGGTAAGGGTTGGCAAGTACAAAACTTCAAGGCTTTCTTCATAGCGGAGATGTCGAAGTTCTGAAGTCATACGCGTAGCTCGTCGTTGAACAATTTGATGTCTTATTATATCAATCTGCTTGTCGTTTTATGAACAATTTTTGCAAAAACACAATATGTTTGTATTAAAAATTCAATATTTCACTCAAAATTAACTAATATACAGTAGTTGTCTATATCAATTAACTGTCATTGAATTAAAAAAACATAGTTCAAAACTCCAAGCACACTCTTAATTCAAAACTCAAGTGACTGAATATTGTAACTGTGGCTCTGTGTGTATTTTGTGCGATATTAGTGTCATCTAAGAGCACATCGAGAAACTGTGAACGCTGTCCAAGGTCGTATATCCCTATGTCACTATTGTGCTAGGCACCAAACTATGGAAATAAAGAGTCCAAATATTACACACTATACCAACACACAAAATGCAATTGTTTATTGAAAAATATGGGTTTTAACTATTTTATTTATTTTTCAGAGAGCCATGATTCTCTGAAGACAATTTGCATATCATCTACTGACGACATGTCCCAGCATCACTATAACACTAACATCATCATCACTGAGGAGATTGTAATTAAATCTGAATGTGTAGATGAGGAAGAATATGAGGAGAGTGCAGCTGGACAAGATACAGGTCAGACATTAAGTTATTAATAATAGTAATAATAATAATAATAATATTAATTTATTTAACCTGTTAGAGTACAGAAATGTGTAGAACATAAATGATACATTAGGTAAGGTCATATGGAAAGACATAAGAATAAAAAAATATTACATGATCATTTTATAACAAACAAAATACAATATATATAGTATTTTGTTTGTTATAAAATGATCATGTAATATATATATATATATACATATATATATATATGAGTAGTAAAAGAAGATCTGAATCTCATAGTATGTAAATTGTATTACTATTAATTATTTAAATACACAGAGACTGAGTAAAAACATTGCTCAATCAAATAATTCTTAAATTTACTTTAAAAAATTTTTCAATTAGATATGAGTTTCAAATCTTCAGGTACAGCATTATAAATTTTTGAGCACATATATTGAGGACTATGGCTATATAAATGAGAACTGTGTTTATCCAAGCATAAGTCAAGTTTATTTCTTGTGTTGTAGTTATGATAGTTTCTATTTTGCAAGAAAAGATCGGGGTGGGCTTTAACAAACATTGCACATTCTAAGATATACAGTGATGGAAGAGTTAATATGTTTAAATCATGAAAAATATTTTTGCATGAAGTTATAGCTGAATGCGGACTGCTTTTTTCTGTTGTATAAATAATTTATAAGCTTCAGAAGCATTTCCTCAAAACAGTATCTCCTAATTTATAACAGAATGTAATTTTGCAAAATAGACAGACTTTAACGCACTTATAGAAGTAAAATCTCCAAGTCTCTTTAACATATAAAAAACAGTAGACAATTTGGGATTGCTATAGTCCATATGGGATGTCCATCGTAAGTTTTGATGAATAACTATACCTAAAAATTTGCCAGTTGTTAATTGTGTTAATGACGGCGAGCCAGTTGTACGTATGAGGGGACTACTAGTTAATGGTGCTTGAGGATTGTGGAATACTAATTCACAATTTTTTATGTGTTCATATAATTTAACTTTAAGGTCCTCTCCATTAGATATTAAATAGTCTAAGTTTATTGGTAAAGTTTTCACTATTGGTAGCACTACTTTTATAAATTCGTCAATTTTTTGTTTGTTAATATCACATACTAATATTAAATGGTCCACTGTTCCTTCTTTTCCACACTCGCATGCACTGTCACTCACTACTCCTATACGTTTTAAATGTGTGGGGCATTTACAATGTCTACTTTTTATTCTAATAATAGTAGTAATTAGTTCTCTTGTTTTAATATTCTTGAACCACATTTTTTTATTTATATTATTATTGTACTTATAATAAGGTACGACAGTTAATTTGCACTTATTTTTATACCACTTCTCGAATAAGTTCATAAGAATTTTTGTTTTGGATCTCACAGCGTTCGCATAAGGAATTTTAATGTTTATGTCAAGTCCTGTCTCATATGCATTTTTGGTCGCCTGATCTGCTTTTTCATTTCCGTAGATTCCTTTGTGCCCCGGTACCCACATGAACTCTATTGTTGTTATTAATTAATGTCAAATAAAATTTTTTAATTTCACATATTATAATTTTATTATTGTTGGCGAAGTTGTTGTTTTTCAATGCTTCTAATGCGGCTTTCGAGTCTGTGGCGAGAAGTATATATTTGTTTTGGTAATTCTTGAGATTTTCAAGTGCTTATTATATCAATCTGCTTTTAATATTCCCATTAATGCGGCATAACATGAGCTTACCACCATATTTATAACAAAACCATTTTCGCTCTTGGTCGTACCATTATAGTATGCACAGCTGCTTTTTTTTCTTTCATAGTTTACGGATCCATTGGTATATATAATCTCATCGAACTTGTGTTTGTCCAAGTAGTCTTTAAATTTATTGCTAATAATTTGCCCTAAGTCTGATTTATTGTAATAATTTCTATCATAAATATAAATAAATATAAATAAGATTTGTATCATCTGCGTATTGACTTATTATTCCGCCAGATGGAAAATGACCATCAGGGTCATTTACATATAACAAAAAAAAAGCATAGGTCCAAAAATGGAACTCTGCGACACTCCAGTATGAGATTTACGAGTGTCAGATTTATAAATTTGATTATTAGAATTTAAGGACATTAACTGAGACCTATTTTGTGTAAAAGACATAATCCACTGATTAGCAATACCCGTGATACCTTACCTAATGTATTTAATTTAGACGATAAAATTTTAAGATTGATGTAGTCAAAAGCTTTGGAAAGATCGAAGAACATTCCTAAGCAATGGCATTTCTTGTCCATTACTGAATAAATATTTTGAAGAAAAGAAAAAGTTGCAATAAGTGTAGACATATTTTTCCTAAAACCATGTTGTATCAACTGATATCTTAGAACCGTTTTTGAAAATTGGTACTATTTTAGAAATTTTAAGTTTGTAAGGAAATACTCCGCTGTAAAACTATTTATTAATTATATCCGTCAACGGTTAAGCAATAGCGTCAATACATGATATTAATATTTTACAAGGTATGCCATCTGTGCCTGCTGATTAGTGTGTCAGTTGCCAGCTTCCAATATTGTTATTGAGTTTCCATTTACTGAGTGCATGCACTGAACCACCGCAAGACTGAAACGTTAAAATGCGCGCCTTTGTTGGGGTTTGGGGTCTTTCTGTTTCTCCACGCAAACATGAAATTATTATAAGTCGGGATTGTGATGCGTTACGACGTCGAAACTGGTCTATGGCATTAACCATTACAAAAAAAATAAAATAAAAAAATACAAATAATTAAAAAACGTACACTATAATTTACAATATTTTCTTGAATCTAACTTATTTGTTCTGCCTCCAGTGCTCCCCTCTTTCTCCCTATTCTCATTTTGGCTTCCACTCCGATCTCCTTCCCTCTTACCTCCAGTTTTCTCGCCCAACTTTCTTCCTTATATTCCTCATTCATCATTTCTTTGTTCTTCTTCCAGTGTCCATCTCTTTCCTCCTATTCTCCTTCCGGCTTCCCTCTCCTATCTCCTTCTTTCTTGCCTCCAGTTCTCTCGCCCATCTTTCTCCCTTGCCATCCACACTCATCAGTTCCTTTCTCCCTTCTTCCCAGACTGCCGTCCCTCTGCATCTTCTCGCTAAATGCTCCAAGGTATCCTCTTCTTCCTTGCACAATCTACGTAGACTGTCCTTTGGCTTTGCCCAGTATTTTTTGTTGCTCTCTTCGTTGCCGCATCTTAACCTCGCTATCCTCCTGACTCTACCCACTGATCTTCCTCTTTTCCCCTACATGTATCTCGGTATTCCTATATAATATCTTTATATCTTTTCACACTCAACGATTTGTCTGTTCTGTCTCTTCTTTCCTGTTTCTCTTTATCTCGGCTTCTCTTATGTCCATTCCACACCTCCAAAAGTACTCTTTTCTTGTCTTTCCCCATGTCGATAATATGCCTTTTTGTCCTTCCTTCATTATTTCTTCCCAGCATTCTCTTATTATTTTTCTATTCTCTTCCCTTCTAACTCTCTCCTCATATTTCACTGCCCTCGTTCCGGCACCCACTCTCAGTTTTCCCTATTCATTTCCTGTCTACCCCCAATGTCCATCTCATGTATCCCTCTTGTACCCTATCCATCATCTCCCATTCCTTCTACCCCCAAATCTCCACTCCGTGCATAAGGATATTCTTCACTACTGCATCGAATATCTTCATCCTCAACTTGATATCATCATTAAACCTCCACTCCCCCATGCTCTATAGCTTTCCCATAATCAGCCTTGCTTTTTTCACTCTTTCCTAAATTTATTGCTCTGCCCTGTTGTTCCTCGTTAGCACGTATCCCAGGTACTTTATGCTCTTCACTTCTTCGATTTCTCTTCCTAGCCATTCCTATCTATTCCATTGACGTGCGTGCATGTGTTAGGGTGGAGCATTAATTTTTTTTTTTTCGATTTTTAAAATGGAATAGCACTAGAAGGCTGCATATGGGTGCAGTGATTACGTAAAAAATAATGGAAAAAAAATCGATCTTTCTTTAATTCTCTACCTCCCTTCAAAGATTATTAAAATATGTATGATAGATTTATAGGTGTATAGACTTTATTATAAAATTATTGCTTTGTAATATTCCGACTGTAATATACTTTATGTAATTTGTAGTATACTTAGACGAACAAACCATTTGTCGCATGTTTTTATAACTCAAATACTTAAAATTTCTTTTCTACTTTCACGTTTACTTTTTAGTATACAATATTATTTTGAAGAAAGTAGTTGTGTGTTAAAGTTAAAGTTAAAATAATACTGGCGAAAAGAATGACGGGACAAAAATTTGACTGTCCTATCTTTGGACCACCGAGCTTGTTGAAAAAAACAGTGCTACCGACTATAGATGTTTTAAAATATATTCTCAATGTTAGAAATGATCTAAAAGTGAAAATGAATGACAAACAACCCGCTATCTCTCAAGTATTTGATGCCGTAGAACGTGATGTTCTGGAAGTTTGGACTACTGCTTTTTTGCCCGTCGTTACCTTTCAATGCGTTAGGCAGCAATTAAAGAAAAATTACGATAAGTATTTACATTTCTTACGATATCCAAAATCAAAGCAAAGTGACAAATTTAAGACAGAACTGGAACAGCGATATCAATACCTGTTGTTGTACTAGAGAGAAGAAGGTTCCTGTGAGGGAATCGATTTTCTTTGTGATCAGAGAAATGAAAGGAAAATGGCGATAGGTGGCATAAATCTTTTGGAAACGAAGAGACTCGAAAAAAAAACTGATCAGGAAACAAATACTTATAATTGAAAAACCATCAAATGAAGAGACAATCCCTTCCTCATCCAAGAGCAAAAAAAAAATCAATTCTAAACGGTTTGCGATTACTTCCACTGCAGCCCAGCACGACAATCCGCAGCCAGTTACAAGCAAGTCAACAAATCCTAATCCTATCTCCGTTACGAGTAAAAGGAATAGGCTTAACTTTCCAACTTTAGCCAGAGTTTGTGATCAATACAGTCCACGGCAGTTTGTGACCACGGCAGTCGCAGGTGCTGTGTTGCAGGACGTCGGCCTGATGACATTTCAGAACATTGAAAAAATCATAGATAGGAGCAAAGTTAGAAGGGCAAGAAAGCGAGCACGTGAAATATTCCAAAATGAAAAGTATGTCTCTGAAATAACTAGTATTTATTTCGATAATGATTTAGAACAACTCAGAGTCACAACTAGATTTAATGTTTCCAGAGTATCCTTGTCACATGCAAGCAGTTGAGCGCTGTGTGAAGATGGTGAGCGGAGCTTCAATAACTGTGGCTGGTGAGAAGGCAAGAGACGGATTTATTCGCTCTAAAATACACTCGCGCGCAGTACTGCCATTTTTTAATACTAAATAGAATTATAATTGGTAAAAAATCTAAATTAAAATAAGTATGTTAATTCTGATTTTAGTGGTTTTCGGCTTTACTTTTATGTATTTTTGTACTTTTAGTATATAAGTGTCATATTTATATAAAGTCTCCTGATTAAAAACTATTTTAGTTTTTCTTTAAATATGATAAAAAATAATTTACGTATGAGCTCAAAACACATCTCACAGACAATCCAAAAAAGATTAACTTTGACAAAAATTTTGTAACTTTGAACTAAGCTAGAGAGCTCAAAATTATGTAAAAAAATAAATAAATAAAAATACGCTCGTGTATAACGCGTGCATATACAACCTTTTGGGGGTATTCAAGATTGATCAGAATGTTTTTTTTTTTTTCATATACTGACGCTCCACTTTAGCGTGCATGCGTGCTTGTGTGTGTGTGTGTACGATAAATCAAAAACGATTCAACTTTGAGAGTTCGTTCCGGTACTAAGAAATTCTCCTATTAATTGATTTTTATGAAGATCCGAAACCGGAAACGGAAGTTATTGAACTTTACAATTTTTAAAAATTCATAACTAGTAAACCAAGTCTTGAACAAAAAATTGTATAAAACATAATTTGATGTATTTTTGAAGATTTGTTTAAATCTTTTCTTAAAGTTTTTTTTTTTTTTTTATTTGTTTATTTTTTTTATTATTTTTCCCTTCGGCACTGGTTTTATACAATAAATTATTACTATAATAAATTTTTTCCACTTGTTTCACAATAAAATTCCTATCAACAGAAAATCTGGTAAAATCAGTTTTCCAAATTCACATATGGATAATTTTGTTAAGTTCAAATGTTTTTTCAGTAGTTTTGGCTGTTATAACTGACTTAGACTGATTTATACATACGTATTATTTTAATTACTTATTTGTTTGCAGGTAGTGCAACATCTTCCAGTGATTCAGATGAAAGTTGGGTGCCAGAGTCCATTAACGAGTTCAGACAGATCAAAACAATATCATCAGAACTCAACATCCCTAAACGGTTACATTCTGGAGAGAAACCGTTCAAATGTGATCAGTGTAATAAAGCATTTGCCCAATCAGCAAATCTAGCCACTCACAAACGAACACATTCTGGAGAGAAACAATCTAAATATGAACAGTGTGATAAAACATTTTCAGTTTCATCTCATCGCACCGTATACAAACGTAAGAAATGTAAGCAGTGTAATAAAGAATTTGCAAATTCATCAGCTTTCACTATACACAAGCGAACACATGCTGGAGAGAAACCCCTGAAATGTGAGCAGTGTAATAAAGAATTTTTATGTTCATCAGCTCTCACTATACACAAACGAACACATTCTGGAGAGAAACCATTCAAATGCGATCAGTGTAATAAAGCATTTGCTCAATCATCAAATCTTGCCACTCACAAACGAACACATTCTGTAGAGAAACTATTCAAATGTTTGGAGTGTAATAAAGCATTTGCTCATCCATCAGATCTCAAGAGACACAAACGAGTACATTCTGGAGAAAAACCATTCAAATGTGAACAGTGTAATAAAGAATTGGTATGTTTATCAGCTTTAACTCTACACAAACGAAAACATTCTGGAGAGAAACCATTCAAATGTGATCAGTGTAATAAAGCATTTACACAACCAACGAATCTTGCCACTCACAAACGAACACATTCTGGAGAGAAACCATTTAAATGTGATCAGTGTGATAAAACATTTTCAATTTCATCTCATCTCACTACACACAAACGAATGCATTCTGGAGAGAAACCTTTTAAATGTGAACAGTGTGATATGGCATTTTCAGATTCATCTCATTTCACTAGACACAAACGAAAACATTCTGGAGAGAAACCATTTAAATGTGAACAGTGTGACAAAGCATTTTTAAATTCATCTCATCTCACGAAACACAAACGAACACATTCTGGAGATAAACCATTCAAATGTGATCAGTGTAATAAAGCATTTTCTCAGTCAGAAAATCTTATTAGACACAAACGAATACATTCTGGAGAGAAACCATTTAAATGTGGACAGTGTAATAAAGCATTTTCACAGTCAAGTAACCTTATTAAACACAAACGAACACATTCTGGATAGAAACCATTTATATGTGATCAGTGTGATGAAGCATTAGTAGTTTTATCTCATCTCACTATACGCAACGAACACATTTTAACCGGTTACACAATTTGCGGCGGACGGGCTGTATAAGGGAAGGCGGACTGTACTTCATTAACCCATTTTTGCCTAAATTATTATTATTATTTCTTTTTTAAATATAGATTTCTACAAATGTTCTCGAAATCAATAGAGAGCAACATTATAATAAATGTTTTTTTGAATAAGGGACGGTTATTCCACCTCTAGATAAACTGCTGGATAGCTACTTAAAGGATAACTTATTATACCCATTTATCTGTCAGAATTTTTTTTTGTGTTGTTCCATGAATTCTAATTCGGTTGATAGTTTATCCGTTTGTTACCACCGATAGTGCGTCTCAGGTGCTTCCCACCACGCACTATCACCTACCGCTAGAATCAGCATGACATTCGCCAAATTTATTCGCGATATTGTAGCGTTAATCCGCGATAAACGCTATAATAAATATATTAAATATAATATATTTGGCGTGGCTTAAATTTTTCCTATTTTTATGCACTTTTTACTCTTTATATACTGACCGTTTTTTACAAATCAGTACCAATCGCTCCTCGGTTGACTGGTCAAAACTACTCTCTCACTCTGAAGCAAGAGAGTAATCGAATGAAAGAATTTAGCTCACTCTTAGGCAAGCTAAATACACAACGCTCGCTTAAAGGCCGAGCGTTCGACGCCCGCCAAAAACTCGCTTAGAGGCCGAGTTTTCTACACATCCATGTGGTTCTTCCCGCTCCACCGCCGACCAACACCACGGCTCAACGCTGGCCCGCCGTCAAGGGAAAGCGTCCCGTCAACGTTTTATAAATGGCCTGGAATTTCAACGCAGACTCGTGCCGTTAGATATCGTCAAACCATACTCTAACGTCACGAGGGCGATGCAGCGCCACCTCCATCAGACCAACGACTCCAGGACCCGAATCTTCGCGCCACTAACTCCACTGCCATCTCCAGGACCGTCAGTAACCGCCAAACCATCTGTTCCACCGTCTCCGAAGCCGCTGCCGACATCGCAGAAGAAATCTTGCCCTCCTGCATTACCAAATCGCAAAAACCGTGTGCGGGCTCGTGTCAGCCAGCGCACCGGCCCCGTCACATCGCCACCATCAGTAACAGCCTTACCACCCCCAACAGCATTATCGCCATCGGCCAAACTCGAAAACCGTGTGCGGGCTCGTTGGAACGAGCTCTTCGGTCGCGTCAACGCCTTCGACTAAACGACCATCAGCATTTACAAAACCAATAGCAACACTCCTATACAATACTCCGCCATATTATGCGCTGGCCTTTTATAAAAACTAGACACCACCCAGGACACCCAGACATCAAGACGCCCTTCGAACTCCGCCTCCAAGATCGCTTCCAGGAGGTCTTTGGAGCCGGGACGCTTTCACCACCAAACTCACCATATTTTACACCGCCGCACGGCACCGCGACGTCAACCAAATCTTGGACGCCGTCGCCAATCACCACCGCCTCCAATCTTTATATCCCTTCCCCTCGCTTCACGAGGAAGCGTTTGGATTTCTAAGTTATCTTTTTATGTTTGTTATTTCTTTATATATATTTCGTTTGGTTTGTTTGTTTCTGTTACCATGTTTGTGCAAATCCTGTATCCATTTCATTCTTGTTTGTTTCACATAAAATATTCTTGCCTAATTAACTTAATTTTCAAAATAAACTCTTAAATCCATATTTTGTGTATTCAATTATAATTATCATTATCATTGTCTTGTCACACTTTAATTTTCAGAGCGCTTAGTGAAACGTGGCTCTTCAAGCCAAGTCAACAAATTAACCCAGCTGACTGAGGGTAAAGTGGTTACGGGTGAGACAAGGGAACATTTGCACCCTTTCTACCTAGTCTCACGGCGGTTGTGACCTGAGGACCTCTCCGAAGTGTCCCTTCGGAGAGGTCCCCGTGACATTGTGGCGATCCAACGTGTGAGGCTTTTGAATCCGCCTAGCCATTTTGGCTGGGCCGACCGTGAGGCCTGCAACACTCCAGTTCGATCCTCGGAGTAAAACCCTAGTGTAGAGATAGTTAGAACTACTGTTCATAACAGTTCCCCAGACCGCGACTCGGTCCAACAACTAGCCATGCTCCTACGAGACGGACTGGCTGGCTCACTCGAGTCTCGTTGGCGCCCTCCTATTATAACCCCCCCCCCTCAATTTTCAGGGGGACTACACGAGAACCCATCTCGTTTCTTCTCCAAACTCGAGGGATATCTCTGTGAATCCGGGGTAGTCACGGAAGACTTCCTGGAGGATATCCTTGACTGCCTCACCGGGGAGGCGAGGCGATGGTTTTAACCCCTATCAAACCTCTCCATGGCATGGGAACTCTTCAATAAACGTTTCATGGATCGCTTTAACGACCCAGATGCTACAGCGTGCCTCAATATGGAACTCGTGAACTCGGCAGGCCCCACAATGCCCTCGTGAACTCGGCAGGCCCCACAATGCCCTCGTGAACTCGGCAGAGATTTTGTGGCGCGCAAAATGACTCTTGCGCACCGGTGCGCGTCCACAGAGTCAGATTTACTTCAGGCGACCATTATCCTTATGCGACCTGACTACAGGATCGCGATTGCACAACGCACATTCTCTGCGTTTGATGAACTGTTCTGAGATCTCGTCACCATCATGGACGAGTCTCAACAGGATAACCGGCCTGCCGCTCAGTCATCACGAGCGTACACATCCCATACGCGCCCGTCTCTCCTTACGTGCCGCAATCCACGTGCGCACCATCTAGTACTTACGTGCCGCAATCCACGCGCACACCATCTATACCATACGTGCAACTACCCGCGCCCGTACCACCTTTCCAAGCCACGTCTTATCATACGCACGCGCCCTCCTATACTTTCGCGCCACAACAAACTCGCGCGCTTTCTTCACCCAACTCCCAACCTTCTCAGGCGAGAAGTTATTATCCCTCATTGGGGTCGGCTAGACCGCCGTACCCTTGTCGTTTCTGTCAGAGAGATCACTGGCACGTCGCCTGTCTTGTCGCCCAGCGCAACCAACCCTCAAGAGCTCCTGTTTCCCCCGCCGGCGACAGCGCTTACAAACCGTTAACGTCAACTTCAGCGCCAAAAAAACGCATAAGGGGCTTAGCGGACGTCCTAACCCTTCATGCCGTCACTGGCGCCACGCTTCCGATGATCAGCATAAAAATCAACGGACGCGAAGTCAACCCCTTATTAGATACCGCTGTGTCCCACGTCTACAATTGCCCACACGCCGATCTCGCTAGTACAAATAGCGGGCAACACAGGGCAGTACCGCTGGCTGCGAATGGCCACGATATGCGTGTCCCCGGGGAGGAAACAACGCATATCGAAATAGACGGGCAAGCGAGCCAAACAAAAACAAGCCATCCTCGATATCGCCTGCCGCTGTATGCGCGATCTCGGAGAGGCGCGCGTGTTCTCAATTCTGGATCTCAAATCGGGATACTGGCAGATCCCGATGCATCCAGACTCTAAAGCGGCCACAGCCTTTTCCACGCCTGATGGGGGACATTACGAATTTAATGTTATGCTGTTCGGTCTCCGCAATTGGCCGAACACGTTTCAAAGACTTATGTCACAAGAGGCTGGAAGCCTGCATAAGGTTTCAAAAGTATACTTGGATGATGTAATAATTTTTTCAAAGAACTATCACGAACACCTGCGGCATCTTAAACTTGTTTTTCAGCGACAAGAACATGGACTACGTCTTGCGCCCGAGAAATGCGAGTTCGGGAAGAACAGCATTACATGTCTCGGCCACACCGTTTCTGAAAACTCAACGCAACCTTTGTAAAAACATCTCACGCAAGTATCCGAGAGTAAGACGAAGTATACTCCGAAGTATCGCAAAGAGCTGTGGCAGTTTTTAGGCCTGTGCAACTGGGTCCGAGACTATGTCGCAAACTTTGCGAGCATTAGCGCCCCTCTCACTAGCCTTCTCTCAACGAAGAAAAAGTTCAAATGGACTTTTGAAGCGGAAATCCCGCTACGCGATATCAAGATCGCATTTCAAAAACCGTTACAGTTGCACAGACCCGCAGCAGACTTGCTGTTCGTTCTACAAACGGATGCTAGCGGACACGGCCTCGGTGCTGTACTGTTTCAACAAGAGGGAGATAAGCGTCGCATTAGAAGCTACGCCAGCGTTCGCCTCACGGCTACGGAGCAACGCTACCATATAAACCTGTAAGAATGCTTAGCGCTCATCTGGGCAGTCAAGCGATACAGGCCACTCCTGGAAGGACGGCATTTTACTGTGATCACGGACTCCAGACCGCTATCATGTAACGTAATGTGTTACGATGTAACACATGGTTGCATCGATTCAAAGACAACAAAGCCAAGCTCTTGCGATGGTCGCTATTATTGCAAGAGTTTGACTTCACCGCACAGCCCGGCCCAATTAGCGAGAACGAGCTCGCTGACGCCCGGTCTCGACAGCCAGATAGCGGTGAAAACATCCCAGACGACGATACGGCTCGTATATTGCCACCCGCTCGTGGTCATATCAATGTGCTGCTCGGCTAGACACCTTTCCCCGAACAGATCCATGCGAGTCAGGGTCAGGACGTTCAGACTCAAGAGTGCCTGGAGTTCTGGACTGGAGCTCCGATAGAGAGGGACGGTTTTTTCTGGTTCATCGCATCACCGGGGTCGAACAATCAGCTCTACGTGTCGTACAGCATGAGAGCCAAAGTTCTCTCCATCCACCAGGATGACTCAGGTCATCCGGAACGAGAAGAGACACACCGCACCATAGAGCAACGCTACTTATGGCCGGATATCAAACAACACTTCAAGCATTATCTACAACGCTGCCTAACGTACGCAGCCAAAAAGCCGGGCACAGCAAGGCCTGCCGCCCTGCTCAAACCACGAGCACCAATCGCTCCGTGGCACACGGAATCAGTGGATCTGACCATATCCGAAGTCCGCATCAGGAAGGACCCACATCCTAGTAGCCACATTCTCAAAATGGGTAGAGGTCTTTCCGACGGGAGAGCCGCGATCCCACATACTCATAAAATTATTAGAAGAAAACGTATTCTACCGGTTTGGCTACCCTAAAGTTGTCTTGGGGCAGTTGACAATGGCCCGCAATGCCATTGAATCAGTTCAAAGAAGATTTATGAAATACTTAAATTTTAAATTCCATAAAAATAACATGCAACCCAATTATAGTATAAATTTACACAGATTTGACCTAATGACTTTATCCAATCGTAGAATTAAAATTGATATGAATAACATTTTTAAAATAGTAAATAACATGATTGACTGCCCCTCTTTGTTGGAACTGTTGAACTTCAATATTCCACAAAGAAATACTCGCCAAAATATTACTTTTTATTCAAGGTTTAGACTATCCAATTCTGGTATGAATTCCCCCCTTAACAGGATTATGATTCTCTACAATCTTTTTTTTAACATTTCTGATTTATTTTTTATGACATTCGCGCAATTTAAGAAGGAAATTATTAGTAAACTTCAGGATGTTTCGCTGTAACATTTTTGATGTTAGATTCTCATAATTTATTGTATTCTTTTCTCTTTTCTTTTGTAGTTAATGTATGATTTATTTTGTTAATTTAGTGTGGTATTTATACACTTAAATATATACATATGTATTTTTTTTTTTATTTTGTAAAATGTATGTGGAGACTTGTAGGAGAATTTTCTCTGTTTAGTCACCCGAATAAAATAAATAAATAAATAAATGCACAAGCTATCGCTGGATGCGAGCTTGTCGTAGATAGGGCGAAGTAGCCCACTATGCGGGCAAATATCACCCGCGAACGAACCCGGTCGAACGGCGCAATCAAGAAATCAAAAAAAGGACTCCCCATGCGCATGCAAGGACAGCCGAACACCAAATGGGTGCTACACTTGCCCCCCGTCCTACGCGACTTAGCAACCGGCAACCGGCTGCTCATCAAACCAGGCGCTGTTAGGTTACAAGCTCCCACTGTCAGGGGATCGCATCCTACACAGACCGGACCAACAATCAGACCACCAGGAGGAACGCGCAGAACGACTCAAGGATATCCGCCAACACACCCTCCTCTATCAGCTACGCTATGCCGGTGGCGAAGCGCAAGAAACGCACAATGTCGGAGAGCAAGTCATGATACGAGCTCAATCCTATGCCAAGCGGCACATTAATGCCGGATTTCATCCCAAGTGGCTCGTACACCATCCGAGAGCTGCACTCAGGGCGCATCTACACTGTCGACAAGAATAGAACTCTCGTCCGTGTTCCATCCTACGTCGTGAAGCCTTTCCCATGCCCGTTCTCACCAGAAGACTAACGACGCGCACTAATAGGCACCCTTGAGGAAGACCCCCCTCACCCCCCGACGACGACTAGATGGATGCCCCGTCTCCAACACCAGGGCCCTTCACCCGTGCATAACCCCCCTCCTCCCCACTCACAACATGGACACACCAGTGCCAACCTCCTCGTGAGTGCAGTGCGCAGACACTTAAAACATTTTTCCAAACATTTGTGTGAAAAACATTTTCCCAAAAACATTTCAAACATTCGTGAAAAGACATCTTAAAAATAATTTTTTCCAACGACATTTTAAAAACATTTTTATGAGTGCATACTTATCTTGTTCTACGGCATTTTACGAACATTTTACCATATGTATACTCATTGTGTGACACGACAAACCAGATCCCGACGCCACTGGCCGGCCGAGACTGCGTAGACAGCGCTTACCGGTCATATGTGTGTAGCCATAGATGACAGATACTAATATAGATAGCCGACTCTCGCTATCTCGAGGTTTTTTTCCCCCGTCCCCCACCGACCGCTACGTTAGTTCCACTACATATTCTAGTGGCGCTGTAGTTTCGAGTAGCGGGGTTTTTGAATATTTCTATTTCATTGAGATATAAAAAAAATAATCATTTGCACTTGTTAGTCGTAAAATTTTAAATATAGCTAAATAAGTTCTATATCAATTAATTATTATACAGAACTTGAGCTATATTTAAAATTTTACGACTAACAATTGCAAATGTGTTTTGAAACATAAGTTATATAATAGGTTAATGAAATAAAATACAAGAAATATAATAAACCTTTTATTGCTCTAATTCTTTTCATTTTTTTAAATATTTTTGTTGCTTAATAGCAGCTAGTTTTTTAATTTCATCATCGAAATTTTGGCTTTTAATATCTATGCCTTTTAATATATCATTTATATTTTTCACCCACATATTTAAATAAAAAATAACAAATTTATCGATAAAAACTAAAAATAAATCATGTTGTGTACAGGTAAATTTATAATTATCGCCTAAAACATAAAAAATACAATTTTTTAATAATTTTGATATTTGCTTTTTTATGCAAATATGCTTCATTGCATGATTGCAAACGTCTATCAATTTATTGAATAGTACCACAAATGCTGTGTTTGGCCGTATTAAGGCCTTATGTCCATAACACCTCATATTTATTAAATTGTGAACATTGACGTCTTCACTAGCAATAAGCTCATCATTACAAGTTTTGCATTTATTTACAAGATGCAATATTTGCTTGGCTAAATAGCCAACAATATATGCGTTGACTTGTACCGTTATGTATGATATATTTTTAAAACTAAAACTATTAAATAACATATTATAATCTAAAGTTTCAGGTACCTCTAAACTTGTCACTTCACCTACCCCAACAAAGTTTTTCAAAGCATCGAGGGCTCCTTCCGACTCGTCCATTTCACAATTTGAACCCGGCGAATGCGCACTGACAAAATTATTTACAATCAATGTTTTAAATGACGAAATAAATGACTCTGCTGTCGGGTTCACATTTCTAACCCCTTGGCTCCGAATACACCCAAAGAAATTTTCAATGGGATCTTGATTTAAATTTCTTGGACAAAGAAATTCAAATCTAGCACCATTTAAATTTCTCCAGACGTATTCGAAGCCCCGGAGCGTCCAAATCCAGTTTTCCACTGACGGAGGAACAAACTTTTTTCTTGTTTCGGAGAAAAACGAAATACTTTTAAGAATTTTAATGGCTTCTCTCCAAAATTTCAAATGTGGACTTCGATTTGTTATCGCACACCTCAATTCTTTCCCAAAGTTTGCCTGGATTTGTGACCCATTCACACTATCAAACAATTTGTCCATAAAGGCACAAAATTGAGCTGTGCCTTCAGCAGTTTTGTCCATGTGTTGCGGCATATATTTTACAGTGAATTTTATAGCAGTTGATACTGACTGCGACAAAACTTGTGCTGCATGTTTTACTTTCATTTTTTTCATTTTCTCTTCATAAATGTGGGTGTCATTTAATTTGAATAGTAATTTTGTTTCTGAGTCAATGTGGCTCAGTTCATAAATTTTTATTATGTCGGTCCATGATGCTGTCATCTCAATGTTATTTATAAGCAATTTAATGTTTGCATTTAAAAAATTATTCCGCATGCATTTCAGCATGTGCGGAGGATCATATAATGGAACCACTTCATTTTCATCAACGGTAAATCCAAACAGTCTATTTTCTTTTCCCTTTTCTGCAAACTGTCGGGAAGTCTCGTTAATCAGCATCTTAACAACTGCACAATTCACCGATGCTTGGTCACAAATCGTGGCAACTATTTTTAAACCTATTTCCAAGAGTTTTTGAATAACAATTTTAATGTTTTTGTACAAATCTGCCTTTGTCATTCCCCCATCACTTAAAAAATAAGCAACGAGTTGTTTCCATTTACTTCTTACACCACGGGCCATAAAGACCATGGCTTGGTCAGCAAACTTTTTTTGGACACCACTTCCACAATCTTCGAATCCTATAATATAATCTTCTTTTTTCGAATATGTTACAGCTGCACTGATGTGCATTTCATCAAAAATTAGGCAACAATGCCTATCTAATTCATCCATCTTCTCCACGGACTCTTTCAATGCCAGCATTATATGTGGATTTATTCCCGCTTTGAACGGGATGTTACTTAAGGTTTTCATTATTGTTTTTCGACTTGGTAATGCAAAATTTTTTTGTAGGTATCTATACCCCTTAGGGCTTTGTTTATATATTGCTAAAGCAAATATTTTATCTTCTAGAGAGAAACGTCTTCCTCTACTTTTCTTCTTTTGTTGGTTTAATTGGGTGAGGAGAAATCTGGAAGTCGCTCGGTTTACATTACTGAATAATTTTTCCGTTGAAGTGGCACACTTCAAAGCCTCGTCAAACCGGGTCTTATTTTTTGCTTGGTCTAGGTCCAGTTTTCTTGCTACACTAATCATCGATCTGCTCACTTGATACAACTTTCGTGCTTTCGGAGTGAGCTCAATCGCGGAAGAAACTCCCACTGATTTCAGTAGCGAAATCCGACTTCGTAAACCTATAACAAAAAAAAAATAATAAACCTTCAGAAATTAATAATCACTCTGTAGCATAATTATACATAGTATTTATTTCCTGCTTTGATGTTTTATACGATGTTATATAAATGAAACATTAAATATATAACTAAAAATTTCTTATTTGTTCTTTAAAGTGTGTACATTGTGGTGTGTTTCATAATTAATCGTAATGAGCTGTTGTCAGCTGTCATTTGTCTTATGTCAATTTTTGTTGAATAGATTTTTTTTCTTTTTGACAACAAATTTATTCATTCAATTATACAATAATAAATATAATACAATTAAAATGCCATTTCTGTATTACCCAAAGTAGGTATAAAGGACCTGGCTGAACAGCCATTGTTAGTATTCTATTGCAAGACTTTTGAAATTGCAAAAAAAATTTAGAGACTGTAGAACGTATCTTGTGAAACTGAATTGCAAAAATGAGCTTTACCTGTCCTTCCTTTGGGAGTTCTAGGTGACGTAATTTTGCATTTCTTTATGGACGATTCCATAGGCGAACCTAGAATAAAAACGTAAATTTAAAATGATGAAGTTAATAGAGCTGAGGGTATAAATACCCTTTTTAGAATTTATGCCTACCTGCTCTTTTCTGCTGGGACCCTGATGTTCCAGGAACAGCTATCTCATCATGGGTTGCAGTCTCATCCATTGTCTGGTCAGGTAAGAAGGACCCTGATGTTCCAGGAACAGCTATCTCAGCATGGGTTGCAGACTCATCCATTGTCTGGTCAGGTAAGAAGGACCCTGATGTTCCAGGAACAGCTATCTCAGCATGGGTTGCAGTCTCATCCATTGTCTGGTCAGGTAAAAAGGACCCTGATGCTTCAATAACAACTATGTCAGCATGGGTTGCAGTCTCATCCATTGTCTGGTCAGGTAAGAAGGACCCTGATGTTCCAGGAACAGCTATCTCATCATGGGTTGCAGTCTCATCCATTGTCTGGTCAGGTAAGAAGGACCCTGATGTTCCAGGAACAGCTATCTCAGCATGGGTTGCAGTCTCATCCATTGTCTGGTCAGGTAAAAAGGACCCTGATGCTTCAATAACAACTATGTCAGCATGGGTTGCAGTCTCATCCATTGTCTGGTCAGGTAAAACGGTCTTTGATGTTCCAGGAATAGCTGTTTCAACATTAAGTTATATCATTAACTTAAACTTATATTATATTTAATTTTACTTAAACATGGGCATAAAACTGGGCAAACTAATTTACTAAACTAACCTAATTGAAAATTAAAAAACAAAAAAGGTGGCTTTGCAGTTGCAGAATACTGTCATTATAATTTAATTAAATAAATTTCAATTTATTTTATTTTCTAGATACATACTTGGCAGATGAAGCGTAGGAAATGCAAATGGTTTTAAGTTAGAGTTTTTCCGATAAGCTTTGAAATTGAACTTCACATCTGAAGCAAAATGCTCATCACATATGCGATAATTTGTTCTAACTTTTTCTATGCTCTTCTCTCTTGATTTTTCAATAATATCTTCCCTCATTATCATCTGAGCCCATTTTTCAAATAATTCTGGATCCTTGGGGAATGAATGCAAAGATGCATTCTTTGTGTTATTCACACAATTTGGAACACAACATGTAATTACTCCCATATTAGACGAATCTGTAAATTTAAACATATTTTACTATTCAATAAGAAGCTGTTACCATAGAATGATATTTTATTATAACTATGTCGAAACTAATGGTTAAGGTCTGAACTGCAGATGAAATCTTCTCTAGTGAACTAAAGCATTTCTTGCAAATGTTTGAGAAAATACATTTCCCAAAACCTTTTGGAAAATATAATAAATGTTACAAAATATAAAAAAATTAATAGTTTGATTATTACTATGATCACTTCTGATAATATTGAAGAAGACAAAGGTCATATAACCCACAGGACAATATAACCTTTAGCATTAGTTTTGTTAACAATCATTTAATTTATCAATATTATTTTTTCACTTGGAATAATTTCTATGATATAAGTACTACACTTAACCTAAAAGCTTCGTGTACGGAATTTTCATAAAATAATAATGAACTTACCTTGGAAAAACCAAGAAACAATGAATTACTTTGACACACAAGAAAAACCGAATAAATAAATTATATAAATATAAAATACTAGGTAAAGTTCTTGAAAAAAAAGAATGATGCTTACTACACAAAGAGAAAATAACGAATGTCGTTTGTTTAAAATTTTAAACTGTATCACAACTACAGGTTTTCATTCAGCCAATGAAATGCCATCTTTTGCGCCTGCGCATTTGTGACATATTGACTGCAGCGATGTAGTTATATGTAGTTCAACTAAACTCTAAAAATACCTCGTACGACAATTAAGTGCCCATAGCATGTGTGTAGCAGTACAGCGTGTGTGATATCAGAGTACAGTCGAACTATGAAACTTTTGTGTGTTTTCATTAATTTTGTCCATGTTTTCACTATGTTTGTAATTGTTTTGGCTTAAATAATAAATTAACATCTCTTGCTGTACTGTATTCGTTCCCCTATATTTTAGGAACTCACTTCATGTAAGGATACATTAATGAAACACTAGTTAACTGTTATTGTCCGTACATGGCGGTGGTCACTTATTGAATGAATCTCAATTCCTTACTCTTAATTAGCTTGTCTTATCATACTCATTAAGTGACACCTACGTAACGAATAATCTTTATTAATTACCAGTATGCTACACTTGCAATAAAATTTTGTTATAAGTGGCAGCCCAACGTGACGCCTAGAACCGTTTTCAAACCAGTGTAACAGTGTTAACATGAACGAGCGGCCATTGTGTGTTCGCTTGCTCTGCTTGTAAACAACGGGTGCCTGTACAGGGCCGGACTCAGTGACAATTGTGCGGTGAATTTGTGCGAGACGTGTGTCCGAAATTTACCAGATTCCGATTTGTTAGTGCAACCCTGCATATTTCATTGTAAAGATGTCGCAAACCACGTCTGCCGTTACGCTTACAGACGAACAGTTGCAAACGCTCATAACGCGTTTAACGGGAAAGGCCTGTTCAAGATGAGAAGGTTACGGTTTCACAATTTGCAATTGCTGGAAACTTCTCCAAGTGTACTACTCGCTTCAATGGAGACAAATCTTCAGATGTAGACGCTTTTTTGGACGCAATCCTAGTGTACAAGGATTGTACGTGTGTGAGTGATGAGAATGCACTCCGTGGCATCTCTATGCTACTGGAAGGCATAGAAGCTACATGGTGGAAGGGTGTGAAGGACAGCATCCTCGACTGGGACAGTGCAGTGACCGCGTTTCGCGATGCCTTTTCGCGCAGACTACCGGCTCACTTAGTGTATAGAGAAATTTTCTCTCGCGAACAGAAAGACGATGAAAGTTGTGAACTTTTTGTGTGTCATGTGCGTGCTTTATTCGCGCAACTGCCTTACGTGTTGCCAGAACGTGTGCAATTAGACATTGTTTACGGACTTTTCAATGGGAAAATACGGAAAAGACTCCCGTGTAGTGACTTTGACCCTTTTAAAACGATGCTAAAGCGCGTCAAGGACATTGAGAATTCGCAACGTGAAAGTTCGGTACGCAGTGATGAACAGAAAAGCTTCACCGACAAGAAAGACACGAAACTACGTCCGCGATGTAATTTTTGCAAGAACTTCGGACATTCTGAACCAGAGTGTAGGAAGAACGCCCGAAATAAGGAAATAACGCTGTCTATCCCAGTGCGAACCGCTTCTGAAACGAAGTCGCGTCTATAATGTTATGGGTGTGGTAAACTAGGCCACATACGCAGCCAATGCTCTAATTACACCCCAGCTGCGAAAACCAATGTCCAACCAATAAAAAATGAGACATCGTCTTCAGCAGAATTTCTGTCTGCAGGTCTCGTGCTGGACAACAAAGTGTGTCGCCCCATGATTCCTGTCATGATAATGGGAAAACGTGGCAGAGTGTGCCTTGATACAGGATGCAGATGCAGTATAGCTGGAGCGCAGCTATACCAGATCCTGATGGACCAAGAGTGTCCGTATTCGGAGATGAACCTGGAAATGAGGTTGGTTGATGGAAAAGCTCGTCATGTCCACGCACGAGTTTTCACAGTTGACATTCAGGTTACTGAACATACAATCCCCTCAAACGTGATTGCCATTCCGGAACATACAGAGTCCCGCACGCTACTTGGCGTCGACTTCCTGCAAACCGCCGGAATAATTCTGGACATCGCTAAGAACGAGTGGTTCTTCACAAACGAGCCAGAAAATCGATTCGTGTTCGAGGGAGAGGATCCGTGCCCAGCCAAACCAATCGCAACAGTTGAAGCCACCTTGAGAGATGACGAAGGTGCAAGCCTCAGCGAGGAAGAGAAATCTCGCCTTGCTGCCCTACTCACGCAGTATGATGACGTGTTCTCTACAAGTAAGGAGCCAACTCCGTATGCGGAACACGCAATACGTCTTTCCGATGATACTCCGATAGTTGTACCCCCGTACAGACTGTCGCCACAAAAGAAGGAGTTCGTACAGCAGGAGCTGGAGAAGATGCTGGCTGAGGAAGTCATAGAAGAGTGTGACTCGCCCTACGCCGCACCAGTCGTCCTTGTTCCAAAGACGGATGGCCAGTACAGAGTCTGTGTAGACTACAGAGGTCTGAATGCAGTGACCATTCCAGGCAAATACCCTCTACCCCGTGTGGATGAACTTCTGCACGCCGCGAAGAAAACGTTGTACTTGACAACGCTTGACCTTAAGTCCGGATATTGGCAAGTAGCCGTGAAGGAAGCTGATAGAGACAAGACAGTTTTCACCACCCCCTTCGGAAGCTACCGCTTCAAGCGCCTACCATTGGGCCTAAGAAACGCTCCATCGACCTTCCAGAGGTTGATCGATCAACTTCACTCTGGTATCCGTGATGTGCTAATGCTAGCATACATTGATGATCTAATCATCCTGTCGACCAGTTATGATGAACACCTCGAAGATCTCCGAAGAGTTTTCGAGCGCCTTCGGCTGTACAAGCTGCACGTGAATCGAGCCAAGTGCAGGTTCGTTTCATCAGAGGTAAAGTACCTCGGTCACTTGATCACTCCAGAAGGTATCAAGCCAGGCCCAGAGAAGATCGCCGCCATAGCCAACATGCCTGCCTCGCAGAATGTCAAACAGTTGCTGAGGTTTTTGCAAACTGGATCCTGGTTCAGACGATTTGTACCAGGTTACTCAGGTGTTGCCAAGCTGCTCAGCGATCTAACGAGAAAGGACTCCCCATGGAGGTGGGGCCCTGATCAAAACAGCGCCTTCAATGAATTGAAGCGACTACTGACCACGTCACCCGTATTAGCGCAAGTAGACAGTACATTGCCGTATGTATTGCGCACCGACGTTCTTATGCGTTAGGAGCAGTTCTACTCCAGGGGGAGCATCCGAACCAGAGACCAGTAGAGTAACGCAAGTAGATTGCTTACCGCACCTGAACGCAACTACAGTACGACAGAGAGAGAAGCACTAGCTGTAGTTTGGGCCACCAACAAGTTTAGAGGATATCTAGAAGGTGCGCCTGTAACAGTAATTACGGACCATCAGCCCCTTCGCTGGCTGATGTCTCTCAAGTTGACTAGTGGACGCCTAGCCAGGTGGGCCCTAGCACTGCAACCATATGAGCTAACAGTTGAGCAGGTTCCTGGAACGAGTAATTTGGTAGCAGATACCTTTTCGCGACCGCCATTGCCTGAGGAGGAAGTCAACATAGTCAGTGTGGACTTGCCGGCAACTTTTGCAGAAGAAGTTAGAGAGAAGCAGTTGAACGATCCTGATCTAGCGAAGTTTGCTTATGCTTTCGAGAACGTAGATAACCCGCCATTCGTGCCGTAGATCACGCCTTATCTGAGAACGTTTGCCAATGCGTTAGCGGAAGCCAAGGAAACGCATGAGCGTCAGCAAGACCGCTCCAAGCTATACGCTGACAAAGGAAGACGCACCAGCCCCGATTACAAGGTTGGCGACCAAGTCTTAGTGGAGGTACACGCTCTTAGCCGAGCCGCCCAAGGCTATACGTCAAAGTTCGCTCCCAGGAGGGACCATACCTGATAACGAAACAGGTATCCCCAAGCATTTATCAACTTGCTTCGCCAGCCACACCAGGAGAACCCCTCGGTGTGTACCATTCGTCGGCATTGACGCCTTTTGTCCCTTCTGTACGAGATGACCAAGAGGAGGATTTGCCGCCAGAACCTGTCAAGCCCATCCGACGAAGACCGCCTCCAGAGTTCAACAACCGCCCCAACGACGAGTTAGTGAAACTACACACGAGGGCGTTTCTGCAGTTTCAAGGGGGAGTGATGTAACACGACAAACCAGATCCCGACGCCACTGGCCGGCCGAGACTGCGTTGACAGCGCTTACCGGTCATATTTGTGTAGCAGTACCGCGTGTGTTATCTCAGAGTACAGTCGAACTATGAAACTTTTGTGTGTTTTCATTAATTTTGTCCATGTTTTTACTATGTTTGTAATTGTTTTGGCTTAAATAATAAATTAACATCTCTTGCAATAAAGTCTTGTTATAATTGTTATTATTTATTGTTATGTTTTCACTTTTCACTGTTTTTCATGTTATCTTTTCTTTGTATCACGCAGTTGTATATAATAATAATTCTTTACTGAAGCTAATTTACAAAAATTTTACAAAATTTTGAATGTTTTAAACTCCATTATATTATAAAAGGCTCCCTCTATTAAAACGTTGTTCAATTTTTTTCTAAATTGATATATATTTAAATTTTTGAGCGCTTAATCAGGGGCAGATTATCTGTCGAGCTATATTTATACTTCGGTATAGAGAATAAATCCTTCCCTCTCGTGTTGTTGTTATGTACTTCACAATGTTTTAGGATGCTGCTCTCGTTTTCCTTAATAAACATTAGGATACTCAATATACATAGAGAAGGGACTGTCAGAACTTTTAATTGTTTAAAAATGGCTTGCATGACGTACATGGTTTAATAGCAGCCATTATTCTAATGACCCGTTTTTGAATTATGAAAATCCTCTGCAAGCCAGAAGAAGCACCCCATAATTCAAGGCCGTAGGTTACTGTTGACTGAAAATATGCAAAATAGGCCAATCTAACAATATCCGCAGACACCGTATTCGTCAATATTTTAATCATGTATGAAGTCTTGTTCATTTTACTGGACACCTGATTTATATGTTCCTTCCATGTTAATCGAGCATCCAAGTGAAATTCAAGAAACCTTACAGAATCATTAGCGTAGAATTCGTTATTATTTATGTGCCTGTTTAAAGTCTAGTATGTTTAGTCTTTTCAATTTTCTGTAAACTCTGTTATGATTACGGTTCTCATCGATGCCTCAAGTCATGCCGGGGAGAAATTGTTACCGTCAATAGTGCGTCTCAGGTGCTTCCCACCACGCAATATCACCTACCGATGAAATCAGCATGACATTCGCCATCGCGTGAGAGCCGCGAATCAAATTTATTCGCAATATTATAGCATTTATCCGCGATAAATGCTATAATAGACGTGGTAATTCTCATTGACTTAAATTTTTCCCTTACTATTTTTTTTATTTTTTACACACTTTTTACCCTTATACTATATATTGAGCGTTTTTTACAAACCAGTACCAATCGCTCCTCGGCTGACTGGTCAAAACTACTATCTCGCTCTGAGGCAAGAAAATAATCGAATGAAAGAATTTGGTTCCATGACAACTGGGGCCGTAAGACAATTCGGGCCGGTCACAATTGGGGCTTTTCACAACTGGGGCCATTAACAACTGGGGCGATGGACAATTCGGGCCGTTCACAATTGGGGCTTTTGACAACTGGGGCCATAACTATAAGAGCTAGAGTCTTCTTTTGTTTAAAATTAAAAATAATTATTTTACAAGTTGGCATAAGTTAAAGTGAGTGTTCTTTTGAAAAAAAAAAAAAATTAATGGTTTGATTAAGTAGATTTTAGTGGGAATTAGAATAAATAAAAAAATTGTTTTTTAAGGGTTGGCTTAAGAAAATTTTCGTGATCATTTGATTAAAAAGAAATTGTATTTTAAGAGTTATATTAAGTAAAATTCTGGTGGTTCTAAAAAATGGTGCTCTTTTCACTATATATTCCCCGCACTCATTAAATTCTGAACCAATAGAAAATGTTTATGTACACAGGTATTCGAAGATAATATTCTAATAAAATTTTACGATTGGCGAGAATCTCAAAGCAGCAAATATTATGAAGATTATGTATTTGTAAATTTAGTCACATTAGAGCCATGATAGGTATTATCAATTTTTAATTTTTATTATGTTTATCTAGATTATTTTGTCCGTTTTATATAAGCGAGATACATAAAATACCTATCTAAAAAAATAGTATCATACATAAAAAAAAAAAAACTAGCAAAATCAAATAGTCAAACAAAAAATAACTGATTTTCTCGTCGTTGACTCATATTAATTAAATTTAGTTACAAAATATTTACTTCTTAAATTAAATACATTTTTTTATTTATTTATTCACAAGAACACTTAAATTTACTTAAGCCAACCTTAAAATACATTTTTTATTTATATAGTCAAAAGAGCACTAAATTTTACTTAAACTAACCCTTAAAATACAATTTCTTTTTAATCAAAAGAACACGAAAATTTACTTAAGCCAACCCTTAAAATATTTTTTTTTATTTATTCTAATTCCCATCAAAATGTACTTAATCAAACCATTAATTTTTTTTTTTTTTTTTCAAAAGAACACGCAATTTAATTTATGCCAACTTGTAAAATAATTACTACTATTATTTATTTTAAACAAAAGAAAACCCTATATCTTATAGTTATGACCCCAGTTGTCAAAAGCCCCAATTGTGAACGGCCCGAATTGTCCATCGCCCCAGTTGTGAAAAGCCCTAATTGTGTACGGCCCGAATTATCCATCGCCCCAGTCGTGAAAAGCCCCAATTGTGAACGGACCGAATTGTCTTACGGCCCCAGTTGTCTGGTTACCAAAGAATTTAGCTCGCTCTTAGGCAAGCTAAATACACAACGCTCGCTTAAATGCCGAGTATTTTGTCAAATGAATATATAACTAAAGTCTAATTAAACGAATTAAGAAATAAGTTAAAAAATATGCTAAATATAAAGATTAAAAGTAAAAAATATGTCTCAACCATTTCAGTGTATACCGCCTTAATTAACAGCAATAGCATCTGAAACTATAAAGTCCTTAATACCACAAAAATCACGTAAAATATATAAACTTAGTTACAACAGATTTCTTAAATGGGCACAAGAACAAAATGTACATAATTATTCAGAAAATGTTATGATAGCGTATTTTACACATTTCGCAAAAACATTAAAAAGTTTAAGTTTGTGGGCACAGTATTCAATGATTAAGGCTCAATTGAATATAAAACATAATGTAAACTTGGATAACTATAAAAAGCTAATTGCGGTCTTGAAACGACAAAGAGAAGGATATAAACCTAAAAAATCAGAAGTGCCTACTAAAGCTCAATTTGATGATTTTCTGCATAATGCTCTAGAACAGCGTTTCCCAAAGTGTGGGTCGCGACATGGCACCGGGTCGCAGAAAATTTTTGCCGGGTCGCGAAAAAAATTGTGAAAACAAAAAAGTTTTTTTTTTGTACATATTATTTTTTTTTACGTCAATTAATCACTAGAATAGTGTGTATTTGTTCTCTTTATTACTTTACTATATTCTTTATTACTATACTATACTCTTTATTAATATAAAGCTACTGCTTTAAAATAAAATTTGTTTTGTAAATAAACGTTTTTTTTTTTCATAAGGTGGGTCGCGAAAAATTTTAAAACCTCGTACCGGGTCGCGGTCAAAAAAGTTTGGGAACCGCTGCTCTAGAAAATATATATTTAGGCATAATAGTAAAAAGCGAATTTTTAAAAAGTTATTTGAATATTACGTTTGAACATTATTGAGAGATCAGTAACGGCGCAGTATCAAAAAAAGTGTAATTATTTAAATACTAACAAATACTAAAATAAGTAAACCTGAGAAAACAGTTAGTTTAGGAGAAGAGAAGCTAGGGAAGTGTTATCTCTAAGAAGTTATTATTATTATTATTATTATTATCTATTTGATACCAGAGCGGAAGCCAAGGCTTGTGTTGCTCCAAATTGAAATTAAATATTGTAAAGCTAACATTTTAACAAAATAAATTTCTATAAACTAAATTACTAGACATACAAATGAAAAAAAAAAAAAAAAACAAGTTATAACTTATAATACCAAGTCCAAATAGTTTTTAAAAGCGTTTAAAGACGAAGATGCAACCACATTATCTGGAGGGCTGTTCCACATATTAAACGTTCTGTTGCTTAAAAAGTACGCACGCACTTTTTTTTTAAATCGTTCACGCACTAACTTAAAACGATGGCCACGTAGTCGAGTGTCCGAATTAAGCACAAACAGATTGGTTAGATCACTGGTAAAGTCCCCTTTAAAAATTCTGTACACTGTAATGAGGTCACCTCGAAGTCTTCTGTGTTCAAGAGATGTTAGTTTCAGCTTGTGTAGTCGTTGTTCGTAAGGTAAGTGTCTGAGGCTCGGTGACAATTTAGTGGCTCTGCGTTGAATTTTCTCCATAATGTCTATGTCTTTTCGTAAAAATGGAGACCATACAGTGACTGCAAATTCAAGATGAGGCCTGATATATGTGCAATACAGCCGTTTGGCAAGGTCTGGTGACGAGTTGCAAAATGCTTTTGATATGATGTATAACATACAATTAGCCTTTTTAACAGCTTTTATTACTTGAGATGACCACTGGAGATCAGATGTTATAGTAATACCAAGGTCCTGCTGTTCAGTTACAACTGTTATTTCTCTGCCGTCTAAGTAGTATTTTAATTTAGGGTTATTGGCGCCTACATGTCGAACTGTAGTCTTATTTCGGTTCAGAGGGAGCTTCCACTGTTTACACCATTCAGCAACTCTATTGAGGTCATCTTGAATTTGTGCAGAGTGCGTAAGAGGGTTCGCGAAAAACTTCGTATCATCCGCGAATACTGCTCTCGGAGACTGGATGCAATTGATCAAATCAATTACGAAGATTGTGAAGAGGATTGGCCCCAGTACCGAACCCTGTAACACGCCGCTGAATATAGGTCTAGTAGTAGAGAATTCAGAACCGATGCGCACTTGAAATTTGAGGTCAGTAAGAAAGGCTTGGATCCAGCGCAGCAATTGCCCACAGATGCCGTAATGGTCCAACTTCAAGCATAATCTTCTAATTGAAACATTATCAAAAGCTCTTTTGAAGTCAAGATAAATAACATCCGTCGGTTCAGATCTGTCTGCAGAAAGAGTCCATAAGTTTGAGGCAAAAAGTAAGTTCGATGTAACAGATCGACCCGGTAGGAATCCATGCTGTTCGCTAGGTATTACTTGGTTTTTTGTAAGGAATTTGATTATATTTCTAGCAATAATTCTCTCCAGTAATTTTCGGACGGACGATCCTACACTCACCGGCCTGTAGTTTGATGCTTTTAGTTTGTCGCTCTTTTTATAAATTGGGGTTACATGTGATAAGCGCCAAGAGGGAGGTAACACCGCCGTGTCGAACGACTGTTTAATAATTTTATAAACAGGAACATGCAAGGCCTCTTTGCAGCGTTTTAGAACCACAGATGGTAGATTATCTGGGCCTGGAGTTGCTGATTCTTTTAAATTGCCTAATTCTTCTAGTACTAATTCAGGCGAAAGATCCACAAATTCAAGAGAGTCAGCCACTTTGGTATCGTCAGACATACTCGGTAATTGATCATTACTGTCGCGTGAGTATGCTGTCATGAATTCGTCAGCAAATAATTCGAATACGGCTCTGTGTTCTGTACAAATGTTATAGTCATTATTTGTAAGAATTGGTGTAGTTACTTTGCTATCAAGTTTATTCCTGACGTAGCTAAAAAATGCCTTGGGTCCACGATCGCACAACTGTCCCTCATATTGAGACCGAGCTTGACGTAATTGTTGTGTGAGCTTATTTGATACCTCCCGATGTTGAGTATAATAGGTGAGAGATCCTGTCAATTTAAATTTTCTCCATAGATAAACTTTAGATTTATGTAAACGTAATAGGCTGTTGTTGAACCAAGGGCATCGAAAAGAACGGTGACTTAGATTGCGTGGAGAATGACGATTAAGTGATGAAGAAACAATGTCGTGAAAATTACGAAAATTGACATTAATGTCCGTAGAACTTAGAACATCGGTCCAGTCTTTTTGGTTAATATCTGTACTGACCATATCAAAATTGGCCTTCCATACATTTTTACGTACTGTTAATTTTTGCCGATTTTCACCAACAAAAAGGACTGTCGCTATAAGTGTAGCATGATCAGACTTGCCTACAGGCGATAAGTATTCAATGCTATCGATAAGATCTGGATCATTAGTGATAATATAGTCCAACATCGACGGTTTTTGATTTATTCTAAATCGAGTAGGCTGTATAACTAACTGATGTAAATTTGAATTCACCATCATATCGATAAACGCGTTTTCCGAATTAGATGGTTCCTTGTTACCAGTGAGTGGCCACTTTATAGTAGGGAGATTAAAATCGCATGTAATTATAACGTTTCGGTATTTTTCTGAAATAGTTTGCAGGTGGTTCATGAGTATCGTGTCATTTTCATATATGCTAGATGGAGGTCTGTAGATATTAACAAGTAGAATATTGGTAGAAAATACTCGAACCTTGAGCCAGAGTGATTCCATATCTGGTACTGATATATCTAGTTTCAGGATTTGATTCTCATGAAACACGGATGACATAAAGTAAATGCACACACCTCCTCCCATCTAATCGGAACGATCATGTCTGTATAAGAAATAGCCGGGAATGTCAACAAGAGAGTTGCGTAGTGCTGGTTTCAACCATGTTTCAGTAACCAAGATACAGTGCGGTTTACGGTCATTTACCATAAGCATAAAATCGTTGAATTTAGCCGTGAGAGAAGCCAGGTTCGTATATAAAAAATAAAGTTGATGAATAGACCGGTCTGTAATCAGTTTTTTGTAGTTGTTACAATAGTCGGTATACCGTTGACATATTTTATGGTTAGATTTTCGTTACCGTTGGTTTGGCGCTCAGACAGCTCATCTCGCAACAACTGTATATATTGCATCTGACGCGGCGTTCTATCATCACGCAGATACAAATTGTTGAATTTACTGATTGGTAATTTTTGCTTGTTTCTCCAGATCTTTTTTACCGTTGACGGACTATTAAATGTAACTTTAATAGGGCGCTGTTTACCATTTACAGGCTCTTTTCCTAGCCGCCAAACTTTTACCGCAGTTGTAGAATCATCACTGGTGACTGTGCGGAAAATGCTATTAACCGTATCTATATCTACCGCAACATCATTTGTTTCCGGCAGCCCAAATAGTAAAATATTATTTTCACGGACCTGTCTATCTTTTAGTTCGCTAAGAATGTTTTCAAACAGCTTTGGAGAAGAATCGACAGTATTTGAAATATTTTTATCAAATTCGGCAAATTTATCAGTTATTATGTCCTTTAATTGTTTAATTTCAGCTTTGAGTTCCTCATATTTGCTGTTTACAGAACAATTGGTGCAACAGAAGTGTAAGTACTTATAGCTTGAGCGAGTCAAACGCTTAGCTAGGTCTTCGGGTAAACTCGAGCATGACGTATGAACCGGAGCGCTACAGACACTGCAGGTATGGTTGGCGCGATATCAGTTGATTTTGAACAGTTTAGACACAACATGTTTATAGATGAGTTATTGCCCTCTATTGTTTTACAGAATTATTAGAAATAAGTTGATAATTCAGCTGTCACTTAGTTTTGGTTTGTGGCTATGAGGATAAATAAAAATGCGCTCTATCCTCGTAAATAAGTACTAACAAAGTATGGTTATATTCTTGGAAACTATTTAGTATTGCGATAGAAAATGCAAAAATATTATCAAGTACTCACGTCACCAGAAGATGTCGTTTAACTAAGATTTGTCACTGAACTAACAAAAATACACTAAATAATAGTAATCTAATACAGAACGACGTTAATAATTTGAGTGTGAATTTATTTTGAGGTTATCTGTTAACCAATATAAAGTAATTAACGAATATTCCATTAACCACCAGTGATGGGCGCGTAAGTTACATGGTGTAAGTTACCTCATTGTTGACGTGTAAACAATTGATGTAAAGTAAACACCAAAACTCTTGTAAACAATGTAAACGTAAACAATGATTTAGACATGCGCACTGAACTACAAAACCCCATAAAACATTTTTATAAATAATAGAATTTTAAAAGAAAAAGTAAGTATAATATATAAAATTAGAACAAGCCAATATAAATATTAATAAAAATCGAATATGTATCATTATATAGGTGTTACAAGTTAGTAAATATGAATATGAAAAATAAAAAACATTTTTTCTTCAGAAAATCAGTCTTTATTTTTAATAACAAAATACATTCAATTTCAACTTAAATAAAATCAGTCTATATTTTTTAATAACAAAATAAATTCATTAAATTTCAACTTAAATAAAATCAGTCTATATTTTTTAATAACAAAATAAATTCATTAAATTTCAACTTAAATAAAATCAGTCTATATTTTTTAATGCAAGAAAATACATTAAATTTCATCCTCATTAAAATCAATATTTTTTTGATCGGCATCCATTAATCGCAGTTGATAGTAGACATGCATTAGGTTTTTAGATCTTTCAAAAACTAGTCTGTTTCTAACAGGCGTGTGGATTTGAGCCCAGTTGGAGAACACTCGTTCCAATTGGGCTGAAGAAGCAGGAATCAATAATAATTTGATGGCAAGCTTTGATAGATTTGGATGATCTATCTCGGCTGTGCTCCAAAATACAATTGGCTTTTGAATATTTTTATTGAACAGTGTTTCAAAAACACCTTTTCGGGTTTTGTATGAATATAGATCTTCAATTCCATCAGCACTTAGCTGATCTAGCAAGAACTTCTGTATTTTGCTATGTTGATCAGTATTTAGCAAATTATTGTTGTAAAGTGGGTGTAAATAATATGATGACAATGCATAAATGTTGAATGCCATTTCTTTGCGATGCTTCAATTTTATTTCAAATTTTTCTGGTAGTTTCAGATTTAGCCATTGATGTACAGCATCTGCAACTGAACATGTAGAGCTTTGGCATGTATTTATTAATTGACAGATTGGATCCAATACTTCAATGCTATCCCTAACATTGATAATAAATGTGTCGTCAAATATTAATCGCGTAATTTCAGGCTTCAATTTTTCTGAATCAACAGCAATCAATTTCATAAAGTGTAGGTTCTCAAGCAAACAAAAGTATGCGTTTCTATATGAACACCATCGTGTTTCACAAGGTAATTTTATTCTATGCCCACCTCTATCAATAATAAGCTTTTCAAAATCTGTTCTTTTAAATTCCTTTAGAACGGTAGTAACATTCTCAGTTAAATTTGTATCTATTACATCTTTTGCTAATAAATTACCTATATGGCTATTACAAGTGCTGTGCCAAATCAGGGAATTAAGTAGGTGACCCATTCTTATCATATTACTGGCATTATCTGAAACTACGGCATAAATGTTTGCACTATACATTTCTTTTGCTAGGTCACTGCATGAATTAACTATTTCTGTCAACTTTTCGCCAGTTTCTTGTTCGCCAGATAAATCCCAAGCATTAAGGAATGCTTGAGAACCGTTCGAGTTATGGAGCATGGTCACCACAGTCTTCGTGTTACTAGATGAATTTTTCCATCCGTCTATCAAAAGTACAGATTCTGAATTAAGCAATATGTTTGCATTAGCTATACATTTTTCATAATTTTTATCCAATAAGGTAGTAGATAAAGTTTTTCTACTCGGTATTTTATCAAAATATGCAGGTCTTATTTTTTTAATAAATTTTTTGAAGTGCATCGATTCAATAATACTGAAAGGTATATTGCAACCAAAAATGAAATCTGCTAAAACACTATTTAATTCAGTTTCTTCATTTTCATTTAGCTTGTCAAGGAATGTTGTAATTTTTTTTGTTTGCGGTTTCACATTTCTATTTTTGCTTCGACTGACACTGCTACTGGTGCTGTCAGTACCGTAAACAAAAGCTGATTCTTCGATAGAATTAGATTTGGAACTAAAAGTGCTACTGCTAGGTACTGGAGATAGCACATTTATATTCTGTGACGATGCAACATATTCTATAACGGACTGAGTAGGTACTGGATCGGCATCAATGGTAATTAAATTCAGACTTCCATCAGATAAAACGTCCATGTCTAATTCTCGCCAGTTTTGGCTTGAGGATCCTCCTTCAGTTATTTCATCATTACTAATTGAAACAGTTTTCATAGAGCTACGACTACGGTTAAACTTATTTTCTTGACAAATGTTTCTGAAATGCATTCACATAATTTAATAAATTAGGTAGTGTATTAATTTCGAAATCATACTAAATATTTTGTTAATAATTTTTTTTGTTACCTGTGTGATTTTAAACGGTTTTCTGCAATGTTGTGCAAAGTTTTATTGCAAATTTTGCATAACGCCGTATATTTTCTTTCCTTTTCTTTAATTAAAACAAAACCTAGTTCTTCATAGATATTCCTTCGGTTTCTTCCCACCATTTTTTATTTATATTTATTATTTTGAACTGAATTACTTGTTCATTAAGCTCTCTATTATTGATACTAAATAACAAAAACTAACCTCAATATTTGACAGTTTACATAGTTTACGTTGTTTCCATTGTTTACAAGTTTACCAATTGTTTACATAAGTTTACACGTAAACGTAAACAATCAAAGTTTACGCGTAAACGCCCATCACTGTTAACCACTAACCACAAATCAAACAGAAATAGATGCACCACTCTCGTGTTAAATTTTGAAACTACGTTCGGCGCTAAACTGCAGTGTTTGTACTTAGAACTATAATTTAGAGTGGGGGGAAAACCCGGGTATTTCAAATTCTTCAATGGATTTCAGGAATATCTAAATTACAAACTATTATTAGATAAAACAATTGTTATAAAATTTTGAATTTTTTAAATACTATTAACGATAATAGAATTTAAAACAGACAAAATACAGTATTATAATAATTGTTTCATCTAATAATTAGTAATTTAAAAATTCCGTATAACATCTAGATATGTTACAGTTAGGAATTATACAAAAAACCAACAACAATTACTCAGAGAAATAATTGTTTAATCGTAACAACTTACATGTATATTTATTACATATATATATTTTTTTTATTTTTACCTCGGCACTATGTGAAGTAGATGGAACTGCCAAATCATCTTCCGATGAGCTTATTTTCCGGGTCTTCGACGGTACTGGATCTTCAGGCAGTTCAACTGTACTCAACCTGGCACTTGAAGGCGACTCAACATGCATAGGATTCGCGGACGATCTGGCCTGAACTGCCACGGCAAAAAACGAAGAGGACCTGATGTACAATGTAAATGTAAACCTCAGGAGGATCAGCGCTTGGATAGAAGAGCACAAGTTGCAGCTAGCTCCCGATAAGACGGAAGCCGTCATCTTGAGAGGTAAGCGTAAGAGGGACCACATCCATTTTAGATTGGCGGACAAAATAATAATTCCCAAGCCCCACATTAAATATCTAGGGATCATTTTTGGCGCAAACGGTTCATTCGCGGAACATCTTAAGACAGCGGCCAACAAGGCGGAAGAAAGAGCTGGTATGCTACGACGATTGATGCCGAACGTTGGAGGCCCCAACTGGGGAAAAAGGAAAGTTTTGCTGGGTACAGTTCACTCAACTTTGCTGTACGGAGCCTCTGTTTGGTGCGGTATGCTGGGATATGAAAAATACAACAAGGTTTATGAGAAAGCTCAACGCCAGACCTTAATAGGGGTAGCCTCGGCTTACCGCACTGTGTCGACTGCGGCCCTTCAAGTAGTGACAGGAACCCTCCCTCTGCGACTCCTTGCAGAGGAAAGGCGACAGATATACGAGGCAGGAGGGGGAGCTGAGGTGAGAAACGCTGCCAGAACACATTCGCTGGAGAAATGGCAAGAGGAGTGGTCCAGGAATCAGGACAAAGGGCAGTGGACAAAAAGGCTCATTCCCAACATACCAGAGTGGCTGGCTTGCAAGTTTAGGAACATAGATTACTATGTCACGCAAGCCTTGACAGCCCATGGGTCTTTTAAGTCCTTCACCCTGAGGATTGGGAAGGATCAGGACGACAACTGTACCTACTGTGGCGCAGTCGACACAGCCGAGCATACATTATTTATATGCGGGAGATGGACAGCAGAAAGACTGCGAGCATACACGACAACAGGAGAAACCCTGACACCCGACAACATGGTCCAGGTTATGCGGCACTCCAGGGAAAACTGGGAAACGGTGCGACAGATGCTGTCAGCCATCATGAAGAGGAAGGAGACAGATGAGCGAGAAAGACAGAATAGAAGAATGTGAGGATAGGTAGAACTAGCCTGTTCCCTCCAAGACGAAAATCACTTCAGATAGTTTCTTGGTGGGAAAAAAGAGGCAAGCAGGGTTTTTAGTCGGTAGGCCAAATGAAGGAGATTCCGACACTACCAGATTGGTGTCTATAAAAGATTTTCCCTGAAAAAAAAAAAAAAAAAGGCAGTTCAACTGTAGTACTTAACGGTTAATAAAGACTAACGTTGACATTTTCAGATGCAGTATCGAAACCTGAAATGTAAAACATTAATTATATAAAATATGTTAGTTACATTTTCCCAAAACAATACACCTATTGTAATTTTACAAAAAATATTGTTAGAATACTTACATTCTTGTTTTGGTAGATGCAGAGTTGGTACAGACTTAAAATTCAAAGTTCTCCTGTTGCTAAAACAATCTGAAGCAAAGTGTTTTTTACATACTCGAACTTTGACATATAGTTTTTCCATGGACCAGCCATCCAATTTAGGATTTCCCATATTCTTCAACCCTGTTTTATATACTTAAGCCTGGAGCCTCCCGTATCTTCGGGTTTGGTACACGATATCTTGTAGGTTCACTACTATCGCCAGTGGCGGACTAAACCTTCGCCGGGCCCAAGACATTTTTGATTTACGGGCCCTCAACAATGTTTTTAAAAAAAAACAAAAAAAGGTCCTCCCAAATCCAAATGAAGAGCAAAAAAAAGGGTCCTCACCACCCTTGAAAATTACGGGCCCAAGACAAATGTCTTTTTTGTCTAAGGCGATAATCCGTCACTGCGCATCTCGAATAACTCCTTTACATCTCGCCGTATAGCGTTGATGAAAATTTAATTTTTCTCTTCACACCACTGCTCAGGCACCTTTTGTGATTTTTTTCTTGTTTTATTAATTATTACTGTAAGCACTTTGTATTTTTTTTTCAATTATGTATATGTATTTTGAATTGACAAACCATACATCTGACAGATTTTTTTCTTTGGCAATAAAAATTATTATTATTATTGAATATTCAAAGTTTGGCGAGTTATTTTCTTCTTTCAGTTCCAATCTGGCACTGTGTATATTGCACATGTGTATAATTGTAAATTTTTTATTTTGTTGTTGTGTACAACACAATAGATGGTCAAGTGTGGTCGCTCGTTGTTGATGGGTGATAGCTTCATCCTCATCATTACCGGTCATTGTTAATGTATTATATGACAAACATAATAAACTTGTCAACTAGCATTCGCATTACGTAAGTTCCCGAAACTATCTAGATTCGAACTGGATTAAATCTGGATTGCATCCAAAGCGTTCCGGAAAAGCGGATGCCATCTAAATGTTGCATCCAATATCGTTCCCATTTAATCAAGATACATCAAGAGATTGCATCCACTTGCATCTGCTATGAGCGTGGATGTTTTGGATAGATTAGGGTGACCATTCGTCCCGCAAAAGTCCCGCATTTTAACATTTTGGATTGAGGACCTGTGACCAAACAGCTGGCAAACAAATAACTGACACACTGATAACCTCTAAAAAGCGTTACAAACAAAAACAATGCCGTAGTTTAATTTTTTTTTACAATGAGAAATTGTAGATGTATAGCAATTTAGTTCATCGTTTTCAGATATTTTGCTATATATAAACATTTCCATAATTAAACATCTAATCCAGAATCCTACTATAATTAATTGATATTTACGGTAATATTTATAACTGACACTAGATGTTCTGTGACTGACACACAGATAACCTATCTATCCCATCTATCCTAAAAGAGTTCCAAAAATTTGATAAATCTTGATTGCATCTTAGATGGTTTAGAATGGTGGGGGAAATATCTCGGATTAATCTTGGATTGAAGGTTGGAACTTGCGTATTATTATTTACATCCTAACAAATATGTATAATGAAAGAAAATATTTCATATCATTAAAAACAAAATAAATTTTCTGTAAATACATATTTTTGTATTTCATTCAGGCATGAGATTCGTAATTTTTCAATAATAATTAGCTTAATGATTATTCTAGCTTTCACTTTTCTTGTTTGCCATGCCTGTAATCTTCTTTCTTCATCCTTCATCCATGCATATCCTCCACTTTCAATCAGAACTTTCACTCTGCTTCTCTTCATATCTTGCACATTTTGTTTCTTACTTCAACCAAATTGCATTTTCTATTTCTTCGTTACCACACCTGAGGTGTGCAATCACCTTCTTTTGGACTGTCCATCTTGATTATTGGTCTGAGGATTATTTGATAGTCATTTTTTTTTTAATATTACCTGTTACATCTCAAATACCTATTTCAGAACAAGTAATATTAAAAAAGAAATTAGGTTCGTACGTACTATGAAATTAAATATTTCACCTAGTAAAACTGATCGGCACGGCCTGCTACATATTACATAATAAAACCAGCGTGTTGGAGTAAAAATAATTTAGATTTTTGGAAAATACAAAGAATTTCTGGAAGTGATTTGTTTCAGAAATGAATATGAATAATAGAGCAGATTATGACTTGCACTTCGATGATTGCAGGGACAGTGATATTGTTAAAAAAGAGATTGATATTAAGACAGAATATAAAATTACTGATGAACATGAAATGAAGACTGAAACAGAGCACTTGGTTGAGTGGGATAAAGGTCAGTAACGAGCCCATTTACAACTAACTCATTTAAGAAGTAACATTACCAGTGGCTGTGCTGTGATTTTAGGAAATATGATTGACAATAACGAACAGGTTTATTTAAGAACAATACGTTTACTTTTGCAGCCCATAAACGTTCCGTAGTAGTTTCTATGGAACTAAAATAAAATGTTATCAACAATAACCTAAGATAGTGTTTTTAAGGTGGATCACTGCGCAGAACAGTATGCGTATTATAAGCAGCTAAAAGTTACTTTTACCGTAGTTTCACTGAGCCATAGTTTTCACTACCGTACTGCTACTTTATATTTGGGAAGGGCCTTTCACTCTGAAGATTGAAGTTTCAGGTCTACAACTCCTACGATGGCCCAAATCCGGGTTGAGAGAGGTGATAAATTGATGTGAAGCTATTTTTTTAAAATTTTATGTATTTTAATAAGGATGAGGTAATGAGGATGAATACAAATATTCATGCCCTGACCGGGATTCGAACCCGGGACCTTTAGCACGAGAAGCAGTCTCTCCGCAATCAGGTCGTTACCTCTGAGCTACCTAGGTCGGTTTTTATTTCATAAAAATGCGGGTAAATATTTGCGAAATTTTTGTACTTTACACATGTATCAAGGTGTATAACAGAAGGTGGCCATCAAATTTTATTTCAGTAGATTTATTGAAGTGTAATTTATAGCTTTCCTTCCATTTTTCTTAGGATGTAAAAAAAAAAACTAATATGCCTATCTTTCCTTTCTTGAATGACAACAAAAAAAAAAGTTCTGTAGAATATTGTAACAAAAATTCAACACAAAAATACACATAACCACAAATAGTACTGCTGTACTTAGTACTAAAATTTGGCCACCAGTTAGGGTATTTGAGCGTGTCACTTCTCAATACAGCCATTTATATTTTGTTGTCCAAGTGCACATCTTAAATGATATATTTGTTACAGTAGGCAATTAGTTTATATTTGATTAGTATCTGTTTGTTGCAGGAATCAAAGATGAAGTTACAGAGGACGTACACCATGATAGTATCAACATAGAGGAGATATACATCAAGTCTGAACCTGTGCATATCAGTGAAGCTGAAGATGAATTGGAGAATGTAGCTATCGCAAACACTGGTCAGTAGAACTAGTTTAATTGATGCATATGTTTTCATTGAATTTTAGAATGATTTGAATGATGAATTGCTGATCTAGTCGACAAATACTTTGCATAATGAATCTTATGGCGGTATACTGAAGTGAAATGTCAAGTCGTACATCGACGGAGACGTCCGAGGTTGAACGATGTTAAGTGCAGAACAGAAAGTGCGAATGAGTTCGACGGCGCGTTGACGGCGTTTGGACGGCGCTATCTGTCAGTGCAAAGTTAAAATCTAGCTGTAGTGCGCAAGTGCACAGAATGAACAACGTCTGAACGGCGTTCTACGACTTTGATATTGAATATTCGTCAACTTTCTATTTTTGACGCCGTTGAACGTTGACGTAGAAAACCTAACCTCAGTTTTTACTTATAAGTTTTTGTTGTTATATTTTTGTTATACGTGTTTGTTTTATAGTGTTTATAGTTTGTTTAGTATATGAAATGGATAATTTTAACGAAAATTTAATAGAATGCGTTAAAGAACACGATTTAATTTATAATAAATTTCATAGTGGTTTTAAAAATATTAAATTAAAAACAGAAATCTGGAGTGGTATTGCCATCAAGTTGAATGCGACTGGTAAGTATCTGTATTAAACATTATAGTTTTATTAACCGCCTACCTTGTGGTGGTAACTTGAATACCTTTTTTTTATGTTTAGTAGCACCGTTTTCGTAATCAATTTAAAATTTTTAGGTATTAAAGATGTCATTAAGATAGCATTGCATTAAATAAAGTGACGACTTGAAAATTGATTATGAAAACGGGCGTAAATGTAATTAAATATATTATAAAATTTTATGGATCTCAAAATTTATTTTTTGTCATAATTTTTCATTTTACTTGGAAAGGCAATCGGTTTAGAAAAATAATCTAATGTTTATAAAATATGTAATTTTAAACTAAAACAAAATATGTTTAAGTATTAATTTGTTTTTATATAGTGGACGAATGCATTCGGAAGTGGAAGTCGATGTGGGGCTCCATCTCATCGTGTGTGGGACCTGTTTGAAACCATGAATTTCTTAAGAATTCATGTGGCGCATAAAAAGTAAGATTAATGAGTTATGAAACACTTTTAGCCAAGAATTTGTATTTTACTAGGGATAAAAAAATAAAACGTTGTAAAGACAGAAATAATTTGAAGAAGAAAACAAACCAGTGCTTCCTTAATATTTTTATTAAATTGTTTAAGGTCCTCCCTGAGAAAACTTAGAATAATCTTTTTAATTTATCATGTAATTTGTTTTAAAAAAATTTAAGAACTGGATAATCACTATATTCGTTGACAGTATTAATTAAATAGTTTCAAACCTCAGTTGGTTCTTGACCATGTTTTACAACATGTCCCTAAAAATAAATTTTCCCAAATTTTAAGTTAAATTTTATTGCCAATTTCAGGCGGTCAATTTCAAAGTACTTTGTAACTTAATTTATATCTTAGAACACTACCTGGCTGGGAGCAATACCAGAGCAAGCCTGTAGCTGCAAACGTTAAATCGTCTGTACCTGCTACTTGACCGCTGAGCATATGTCAAATAATTTGTGTAAAAATATTTATACAAATTACAGGTTCTGCTTAGCCGTTCGCAACCGGCTTTAAACTGTAGGTGCCCTTCTGTATACGCTAAAAAATCGACGTAATACTGACCATATTACTCCTGAATGTACATAGATTGAAAACATGGTCACGAAACAGGAGGCCTTGGCTCATTTCGGGCTGTCGCGCCAATGATGATGATGATGAATACCTGGCTAACATCTGTTTGACAGGTAAACACGAACTTTGCGTATCCTATGACGTCATCAAATCATCTCACGGCGCTTTTCGAGATGGAGGTACCCCCTGAGTAAATTTTGTTATTTTGCAGTTGGTTCATGAGCATATTTTGTAACATGTCCCTAAAATTCAATTTTCCCAAATTTTAAATTAAATTGTATTGCCAATTTCAGGCGGTCAATTTCAAAGTACTTTGTAACTTAATTTATATCTTAGAATACTACCTGGCTGCGATATAACAGGACACCGAAATTTTACATAAATAGGCCTCCAATTTCCTAAGGTAAATATTTAGCGATATTAGTGAGTAACGAATATAAATTTGTTAATTTAAATGTTACCCAAACTACGTAAAATAAAAGTAAAACAAAAAAATCTAATGTAAAAACTGTCAAATGTCTCCCGACTTTCCCCTGTATATATATATATATATATATATATATATATATATATATTTATTTATTTATTTATTATTATTATTTTTTTTTTCAGAACCAGAGCCAATATGACATTTGTCGAAAATATTTCATGTCATGAAGACAGTACGTCTCAGTTTTCGATAGAATATGTGAATGAGGTCCCAGAGACGCCGCTTCTAGAGACGCCGCAGCTAGAGACGCCTCAACTAGAGATGCCTCAACTAGAGATGCCGCAACTAGAGACGTCGCTTCTAGAGGCACTGGACAGGCCATGTATGTCTCCCGAAACACTAACTGTGAACCGTAGAAGAAATAAATCACTGAGCGAAGTGAGCACGGCATTTTTAGGAACAATGTCAGCATGTCAGAGTTTTTTAGAAAAAAATATTGCCGATGTTGGTGTTCCATCCATTGCAAGTGATGATGAGAGGTTTTCTCAAACCTCATATACGCTACCTGAAGAAGTAAAGGAAGAAGCAAAAGCGACAATAATAAAATATGTAGCTGATTTAAACATGAAAAGATTTGAATGTTGTTAATAAATTAAAAGGGGTCATATCTGCTTCTTTTATTTTTTTCTCCTCATATTTTGTTTCTACTGTTTTTTTGTGATGACAAGAAAAAAATCCATTTGTTTGTTTGTCAGAGATTCACACAAAAATGACTCAATCTATGTAACATAATGTGGTACGATGATAGAGTAAGTCAGGATTCGAATATAGGCTACCTTTAAACTTAAAATATCACACTTATTATTTACTTAACGACAGAAATGTATGTATTGAAAAGTTGGTTAGAATGAAGGAACGATTTCTTTTTTACCGTACGAAGTACGGGTTTCATGGTTAGTACTGTTAATAGAGAATAAATAAAAACAATTAAATTTTTTAATTATATTTAATTTTATCTGTTTATGTAATTATATTTTAAACCTGTTTTTTCTAGTGCGTTCTAAAAATGAGTGACATTCATTTCGAGCAACGGTGTGCTATCAGGTTTTGCTCCAGACTTGGGCACACTGCAACGGAAACTTTTGCAAAACTTCAGCAGGCCTATGGAGACAGTGTTTTGTCAAGAACCCTAATTTTTTGGTGGTTTAAGGCATTTTCAGAAGGAAGATTTATAGATATAAGATTATAGATTATAAGATTTTACAAATAGTCACGTACCTCTTTTTTCTCCCCAAAGAGGTCATAAAACATCTGACCACGACGAGAAACGATCCCTCTAACGCAACATTTAGTCAATTACCAATACATCTCCGAACAGTCAACATCATATCAGTCCAAATAGAAATCATTTAAAAACTCTTTCACTGGCATTTTTATTTATAGGTAAAATCCTGCAGACACAATAAATTATCAGTATTATATCTACACAATAAAAACTGTTTAAGATAAAAACTAAAAAACTGTACCAAACCTTAAACCAGGGATCGGCAACGCGGTGCCCGCGAAGCAATTTCTAAGTGCCCGCCTAACCATGCGAAATTCTATTACCGAGCCGCTTTTAGTAATAAAAGTACTGTCAAGAAGACTAGAAGTGTTATAGTTTTATAAATAAATATAATTTTATGTTCATTAAATTTTATTGTAAAACTAAATTTTAAAACTATTCCCAATATAGACCCAATATGAAAGAAAGCAATAATAAAAATGGTAATAGAAAATTATTGCGATGGAAATGCTACCACCCATCAATTTGCCAAACATTTTGATACACTATTGGAAGAATTTAATACCAGATTTGAAGACTTCTACGAATTGGAGGCATTTTTAACATTTTTTATTAATCCTTTTTCTGAAAGCGAGGATGATGTGACTAATAAATTCGCAACATATTTCGGTGTTTCCAATAAGGAGGACTTGGAAGTTATAAATATAACAAATGACATTGAATTAAAAACACAACGTAACGAAGAAAAATTATGGAACTTGGTGAATGGGAATAGCTACCCATTGTTGAGAAAATGTGCTCTAAAATTGATCTCTGCACGTCGACATATGCTTGTGAATGTATGTTTTCTAATATGAAATACTTAAAATCAAAATACCGAACAGGCCTCACTAACGCTCATTTGGACCAATGCCTGAGAACTGGAAATTCTACTTATGTCCCACATTACAACGAATTGGCCGCGAATTTTCATTGTCAAATATCGTATTAATTATCACTTTGATATTATGTTTTGTTTTTATGAAAATAAAAATTTTAAAATGCATTAATATTTTTATGTATAAATTTTACCCCTCCCCCCCTTCTTGTCCCACAGTGCCCATCGAACTCCCGCATTTCTGAAATATGCCCACTTAGTAAAAAAGGTTGCCGCCCCCTGCCTTAAACTATGAAAACTCCAATAGAACTTACACTAGGTACCAAACTATGGAAATAAAGTGTCCAAATATTACATACTATATTAACACACAAAATGCATGTTCATTGAAAAAATTTATGTGAAGTGTGAATTTTCACACTTTTCAGGGTTTCGTAGGTATATATTAAGTGAAGGCGGCATGCTGAGCGTGTAGGACAAATTTTGCTTTGTACAGTACCTAGACAAAATATTATAACCACTTACAAATACAACTGTTTATTAAAAATTCCGACATATAATCATATGCTACTTTATTTATTTCTTTAACATATCGTGTATTTATTAAAAGATAAGCTATTTTAAACATCTTCAACTCTGTATTTTTATTCTTAGACTGATTTGCAAGAACAAAAAGTACCGATTTTGTCCTGGCCAGGTAATTCGCCATATATCAATCCTATCGAAAATGTTTGGAACCTCCTGAAAAGACTTGTTTATGATTTAAATAATACTAATAAACAAGTTTTAATAGATAATATTAAAAAAGTATGGCATGGCTCTCCAGAAATTGAAAATTGTATTAGGGCATGTATTAAGAGTATGCCTCGAAGAATTGCGACAGTAATAAAAGCAAAGGGGGGCAACACAAAATATTAAAAAACATTTTATAAATATACTAAAATAATTTGAAATAATAAAATACAAAATAAAAATAAAATTGGTGTATTACTATTTTGTTGATTTTGTGTAAAACAATGAATTTTTAAAAATTCATAAGTGGTTATAATATTTTGTCTAGGTACTGTAGTAATCACTGCAAAATGAACGACATTTTTAAAATAATTTATCGTCTGTTAATCTAAGATCTTTAAAAACAAATTTGAACTTAAAATTTTTCTTGTTAATTTTAATTAATAAAATAAATAATATACCTAATACCATTATTTAGGTTTCTAAATATATGCAGTATTTTTTATATAGCATGGTTCATTAAGATTTTGAAAATTGCGCTTATGGCTTCCATTGGTTGTCATATGCTCCGCCCCTTTGGTTTCGTATACATGACACATAGAATGAAAATATAATTCCAACATTCTAACTGGTTATTAAATTAACGCTCCTAAAAATTAAATGCAACATTTGCCAAAATATAACTAGAATTTTGTACAATTTTGACAAAATAATTTAAACAAAAGAAGAATGTAACAAAAACAAAAAATAAAATTGTCTCCTTTGCTCCGGACCGAACCTTAGTTTCTTGCGTAGCAAGCTAACCATTAGACCAGGATACGCCTTTCAGCCTAGTGTGTTACATAACTATAACTTTTGTACATCGTCAACAAAAAAATACAAAAAATGCGTTATTTTCCGAAAACATAATCTGATCAAAAATACCTGTTGTACTATTCCGGTTCACACCAATGTACATTACAGGGAGTGGGACAAAAAAAATTTTTTTGCACAATTTTGGCAAAAATTGCTTTAAAATAATTTATTTTGCAAAAATAAAATTTTGATCGTTAATCCACGTACTAAGGTCTTTCATTTGATACCCTACTCAGAATTTAAAAAAAATATATATTTTTTTTCGATGAGCACATATTTGTTTATATTTTTAGCGGCATATGTTTTTTAGATGTTTTAGTATTTTTCCTATGTGCGGTTCAAAGAGTTGTATAAGCATACCAAATTTTAACTCTCTAGGTTTAGCCGTTTGGCTACAATTTTTACCGAACAGGCAGACAGACAGACGACAAAATGACGGTATAAGGGTTTTTTGGTCATACCTACAGAACTCTAAAAAATGGGGTTTTAACTATTTTATTTATTTTTCAGAGAGCCACGATACTCTGAAGACAATTTGCATATCATCTACTGACGACATGTCCCAGCATCACTATAACACTAACATCAGTGTCAATGAGGAGATTGATATCAAATCTGAATGTGAATCTGATGGAGAATATGAGAAGAGTGCAGCTGGACAAGATACAGGTCAGACCATAAGTTTTTCAGCTTCCAATATTGTTATTGATAGTTCCCATTTACTGAGTGCATGCACAGAAACAGAGCGAGGCTGAAACGGTAAAATGCGCGCCTTATGTGGCGTTTGGGGGACTTGTTTCTCCACGCAAACATCAAATTAGTATAAGTCGGGATTGCGATGCGATGGTTAACTGGTCTCGAGTATCGAAAAATGAGCATCGAGTTGGGTCTAATTAACTCGATATTATCAGCGAGAACTAAATTAAACTAGTATCATTCTATAACTAAGACAACAAAAATATGGCAGTAACCTTTAGAAAAGCGATGGGGAGGGGTGGGTTCAGCGTTTGGGTGTCAGTATAACTTGGGATTGTGAAGCACTACGATTTTAAACTTGGTTTCAAACGAAAGCTCGACAACGTCGAGATCTATCTATTTAAGACATTAGAAGTGAAATTTAATACAGTGTTGGTTGCGAAACTCTGGATCGCAATAGAATTTCTTTTTTAAATTTTCCAATGCTGCATATATTTGTCGAAAATCCAAGCAGAACTCTATCCATCGATCAAAATCGAATAGATCAGATCTTGAGAAATTCAAAAATGTACAATATATATATATATATATATATCAGGTCGTCAAGGATGAAATTTGTAGTTAATAATAGTGGCAACTTTAACAGCTTATTATTTGACATTGGCTTAATATTTTACCGTTTTTTTTTTTTTTTTTCTTGTTGGAAAGTTACACATCTCGCCTGTTCAAAGAAATCAAAAACTTTTTTGAAAAACTAATTTTGTTGAAAATAGAACGGTCGGAAATTCGCACTATTATGAAGTATGAGTTCTTACGTGGAGCTACGGTATCGCAGATCGCGCGAAACCTTAGTAGTGTATTTGGCTCTAGTGTTACTACGCAAAAGATTGGTTCGCCAAATTTCGTACAGGTAAATTAAAAACAAAAAAAAAAAAAAAAACCTGACTCATCGATCACAGTAGAAATATACTGCAACCAACTGGACGAAATGATGCAAAAACTTAAAGAAAAACAGCCTAGATTGACCAACAGATCGACTCCTATCCTATTGCATGATAACGCTAGACCACACACTGCACAAATGACTATGGCAAAACTACAGGAATTGGAGTTGGAACTTCTTCTCAATCCTCTATACTCACTAGACCTAGCCCCACTGACTACCACTTCTTCTGCAATTTGGACAACTTTTTAATAGGAAAACAGTAATTCCGACAATGCTGTAAAACTGGCCTTCCAGGAATTCATTGACTCTCGTCAGCCAGGGTGTTATACCACCGGCCTGAACAACCTGCCGGTTAAATGGCAAAAGTGTATAGACAATATGGGTGCATACTTTGAGGAATAAAATAATTCTTTATATTTCTAAGTTATCAACCAACTTTGCCGTTTTTTCTACAAATTTCATCCTTGACGACCCTAATATATAGTTTTTTAATTTCTTTATTCTTTATTGCTGGTTTAATAAAATAATTTTGTTATACACAGGATATTGATATAGATATATAGAACATAAAAAGATAAAGAGAAAACGATTTTTATATGTTTGGAGATACAAAAAAAATAGTTGATATGAAATATGTAGCATTTTTAGTAGACTAGGAATCTTAACTCATATATTCTCGGTAAATACATGTATTATTAATCCAAAACACTACCTTTTCAAAAGAGATATTTATTATTTTTTTTTAATCTAAAAGAGATCAATTTTAGATGTTAGTTAGTTCTATACTTGTTTAAATAAATTAATATGGCATCTTTGAGTATAATAATACAACAAAGGTTCAATTTAAAAAAGCGTAATTTACATTTATTTCCTAAATTTGAAACTTTTTTTTCAAATTAATAAAGAATATGCTTTTAATATATGAGAGAGTATGATAAATCCTCACATTGTGTTAGCGAACCAGATTAGAGATGGGAATTTCGGCTCAGTTTTGCGGAACCGGATCAGTGGAGGTCGTTCAGTTTGCTGAGCCGGCTCATTGATCCGGCTCAGTGATCCGGTTAAGTAAACATGTTCCCGAGACACAGGTCGGTCAGTTGTCGGTCGTTCGTTCAATACGGTTGTTGGTTTGCAATATGTAGGTAGAACGTCGCTCAGACACAGGTCGGTCGTTGGTTTAATACGGTTGTTGGTTTGCAATATGTAGGTAGAACATCGCTCAGACACAGGTCGATTTGTTGTCGGTTGTTCGTTCAATACGGTTGTTAGTTTGCAATATGTAGGTAGAACGTCGCTCAGTTAAATAAATAAAACTCTGTAGAAGTGAATTATCTAACATTTTTGCCGGGTTAATAGTAAACAAACAATTCACTTTATGTAGCTACTGTATTTTAAACCAGATGTGTTAAGTTTATGGCGATGTTTATTGCCGTTATAAATTGGACATCTGGGATTTGGCCAATATTTTTAATATTTTTATAAAGTATGGTTGTAAGAAAGTACAGACTAAGCCTATTAGTTTCAAATAGACTGCCTTACAAATTGATGACACTTTATGATAATACATTACAAGCCGAGTTCTCTCGAAGTTCATCATGACATCGATCCAGATCCGGATCACTCCGGTCACAGCTCACAATCGCCCGATCAATCGTATCCTTGAAACTTGAAACTATGCAGTGAGGTCTGCTAATATTGGTAATTGTGTGGTATAAATAGGATTCAAAATTAATTGTGAGGGCTGAGTCTGTTCGACCGTATAAGTTTTATATTTTATTTTACATGTTACATTCTGTTTTAAAATGTTTTGTCTTCATTTGATAAGCACATAATAAATAATTAATATTAACTTAATTTCGTTCTTCATTTATAGACTTTTTTCCACACCTATTTAATTATATTGCAATTATTAGCAATAAATAACTACAGTGAATTATGGTGTCGTAATTCACAATAACATTAATAACTTTAATAAAAAACACAATAACTTACTAAATGTCAATTAACTCAAAACTTGTAACATAACACCTTCATGCACTTGCCTCTTCAATTTTTTCCACTTGTTTCACAATAAAATTCCTATTAACAGAAAAGCTGGTAAAATCAGTTCAAATTATTTTTTCAAATTCACATAAGGATAATTTTGTCAAGTTCAAATGTTTTTTCAGTAGTTTTGATTGTTACAACTTGCTTAGACCGATTTATACATAGATATGTGTTATTTTAATTACTTATTTGTTTGCAGATTGTGAAGCATCTTCCAGTAATTCAGGTGAAAGGTTGACGCCAGAGCCCAATAACAAGTTCAGACAGATTAATACAACATCATCAATACTCAACAACCCTAAACAAACACTTTCTGGAGGGAAACCGTTCAAATGTGATCAGTGTAATAAAGAATTTGCATATACATCAGAATTCATTGTACACAAACGAACACATTCTGGAGAGAAACCATTCAAATGTGTGGAGTGTAATAAAGCATTTGCACAGTCATCAGCTTTCACTATACACAAACGAAAACATTCTGGTGAGAAACCATTCAAATGTGAACAGTGTAACAAAGCATTTGCACAATCAACAAATCTTGCGACTCACATGCGAACACATTCTGGAGAGAAACCATTTAAATGTGAACAGTGTGGTAAATCATTTTCAGTTTCAACTCATCTCACTACACACAAACGAATACATTCTGGCGAGAAACCATTCAAATGTGAACAGTGTAATAAAGCATTTGCACAATCCACAAATCTTGCCACTCATATACGAACACATTCTGGAGAGAAACCTTTTAAATGTGAACAGTGTGATAAAACATTTTCAGTTTCATCTAATCTCACTGCACACAAACGAATACATTCTGGGGAGAAACCATTCAAATGTGTGGAGTGTAATAAAGCATTTGCACAGTCATCAGATCTCATGAAACATAAACGAATACATTCTGGAGAAAAGCCATACAAATGTGAGCAGTGTAATAAAGAATTTGCATATTCATCAGCTTTCACTATACACAAACGAAAACATTCTGGTGAGAAACCATTCAAATGTGAACAGTGTAATAAAGCATTTGCACAATCAACAAATCTTGTCAATCACAAACGAACACATTTTGGAGAGAAACCATTTAAATGTGAACAGTGTAATAAAACATTTTCAGTTTCATATCATCTAATTAGACACAAACGAATACATTCTGGAGAGAAACCATTTAAATGTGAACAGTGTGATATGGCATTTTTAGATTCATCTCATTTCACTAGACACAAACGAAAACATTCTGGAGAGAAACCATTTAAATGTGATCAGTGTGGTAAAGCATTTACAGATTCATCTCATCTCACGAAACACAAACGAACACATTCTGGAGAGAAACCATTCAAATGTGATCAGTGTAATAAAGCATTTGCTCAGTCAGAAAATCTTATAAGACACAAACGAATACACTCTGGAGAGAAATTATTTAAATGTGGACAGTGTAATAAAGCATTTTCACAGTCAGGAAACCTTATTAAACACAAACGAACACATTCTGAATAGAAACCATTTAAATGTGATCAGTGTGATGAAGCACATGAGATGAGAGAGATAAGATAAAACTGCTAATCTCATCTCACTATACGCAAACGAACACATTTTAACCGGTTACATAATTTGCAGGGGAGGGGCTGTATAAGTGAAGGCGGACTGTACTTCGTTAACCCATTTTTGCTTAAATTATAATTTTTTTTTAATGTTTTTATTTGTAGATTCCTACAAATTTGCTAGAAATGAATAAAGAGCAGCATTATAATAAATATTTTTTGAATAAGGGACGGTTTTTCCACCTCTAGATAAACTGCTGGATAGCTATGTAAAGGATAAACTTATTCTACCCATTTATCTGTCAGGTCAAATTTTTGTGTTGTCTATGGATTATAATTTAGTTCATAGTTTATGCGTTGGCTAACAACGGAATAAATAAAACATCCAAATTATGCATAAAACTGAGAACCCTGACTGACAGCTAAACGTCCGAAATTGAGATTTAGTTAAGCTCTGTTTGGAGAGATGACAGCATATATTATATAATTTTGAAAATCGCGTTAATATGTAAATTATTCCTTAAAAAAAACGCTTTTATATTCATTTTATTTTCATATTTAATAACCATATTTTTAATTTATTGTATGTACGTTGTTATTATAAATGTACTTCGTATTTATTTCATGTAAATATTTATACGAAAATGTATATGTTATTTGATAAATAAATAAAATAATAATATTTATTATTAAAATTAACCGCAACTCCGACTAAACTTTTTAAACTAATATTTTATTTAACCTACTAATGTTGAACCTTATTAATAATCATAATAATATTTTATTATGTAAAGGTGTTTTTCAATAGGGGTTATAGATTTCTCGATTCCTTTTATATATAGTTTTTTACTTCCAGGTGTCAAAATATTCAGTATAGATTGCAGTTTCATCATGCAGCGTTTGACGCTTTCCGAGCGATTAAAAATTATTCAAAAATATTACCAAAGTTCGAGCTCATTTGTGGGTGCTCAACGTTTATTCACCAGAGAGTTGGGTCACCGTCACCATTACTCTGCGCAGACCAGGGGTGCCCAACCCGAAGCTCGCGAGCCACGTGTTGCTCGTGGCGACTATTAATGTGGCTCATTTTATCAACTCGGGCATGAATATTTGTTGTATCTAAAAATTATTTACTCTAGAAAATACAATAGCCCCAATTAATGGCCACAGTTGCTTAGACATTTATTTTATACTTATATTTAAAAAAAAAATTAAGTTTAGGTATTAATTTGGACGATTTTTTGTAAAAAAAAGTTTTTAGTAAATTTTTTACGTCACTGGCCAGTAATTTTTTTGTTCGGAAAAAGCGCGCATCGCCCGAAATGCTAGTCGGGATGTAGTTTTCCAAATTGAAATAAATAAATATTCTGAAAATCTCGCTGAGCTTAAAAATAATTTTGAAATAAGATTTTCTGATTTTCGTAAAATTCATCTAATTGCTTTATTCATCTTAATCCATTTGTTGATACTAATATATCGGAACAGATTTTCAATATGATAAATAAAAATGCTACTGATTTAGAAATGGAAATAATTAATGTTCAATCAGATCTACAACTATAAACAAGAATATCACAAACAGATTTTTGGACACTCGTAGATGAGAAAAAATATCCACTCTTTAAAAGAAACTTTTCAAAGGTTAAACTCCGGTTTTGGAACAACCTACCTTTGCGAAAGTGGTTTTTCACAATGAACTTGTTAAAATCAAAGTTCAGATCCAGGATGACTAATGAACATCTGAATGACTACATGAATTTAGCTATAGCATCGTATGTACCAGGGTACAAGAAATTGGCAGAAGAAATCCAGTGTCAGGTTTCACATTAAAATATTTTTTCCCATATTTAATTTGTAATCTTTTTAATAAATAAAGTATTTTATTTAACATATTACAAATTTTTATTATTTGTGCATTATTATGTACGTTTATAATTAAAATATTTAAAGCAAAATATATATGTGGCTCGCCTAAAATTTTTAAATTCCAAAGTGGCTCGAGCCAAGTTTAAGGTTGGGCACCATTGGCGCAGACTATACGCCGCACCGTGGAGCGTGAGTTCACTTAACAGGACAAGACGTGAGGAGAATATCGCAGCTGCAGCGGCCAGTATTGCCGATAAGCCAAATTTGTCGATTTCAGGACGATCGCAACAACTGGGGCTTTCTCAGACGTCAACTTGGAGAATTTTGCATCAGGACTTGGGCCTACATTCTTACAAAATTGTATCGACTCAAGAACTGAAGCCAAACGATCACAGATTGCGTCGGGAGTTTGCTGATTGGGCCCTTGATCACTTGGAAGATGATCCTGATTACGGTAAAAAAATCATCTTCTCAGACGAGGCGCATTTTTGGATGAATGGCTTTGTTAACAAACAAAATTGCCATTATTGGTGAGAAAATAACGCACAAGTGTTACATGAAATGCCGCTGCATACCGAAAAACTCACTGTGTGGTGCGGTTTGTGGCATAGCGGCGTCATCGGACCTTATTTCTTCCGAAATGAAGAGGGAAGAGCCGTAACCGTCAATGGCAACCGCTATAGAGCCATGTTACTCGAATTTCTGTGGCCAGAACTTGAGAACATAGAAATTGAAGAGATATGGTTCCAACAAGACGGCGCTACGTGCCATACAACTAATGATACGCTCGATTTGCTGAAGGATAAGTTTAGCGATTGGATCATCTCACGACGAGGATTTGTGAACTGTCCGACGCGGTCATGTGTTTTAACACACCTAGATTATTTTATTTGGGGCTACGTCAAAGCACAAGTCTATGCAGACAATCCACAGATTTTGGATCGTTTGGAAGCCAACATTCGTCAAGCTATCGCCTGCATACAGCCGCAAATGTTGGACACGGTGATCAAAAATTGGAGCGATCGGGTGTGTCAGCGTAAACGAAGCCGTAGTGGACATTTGAACGATTTTTTGTTCCGAGCACCACTGCATTGTCCAAGCTTCAAAATAAAGCAAAAACTAAATTGAAATGTCAAACCTTTGTTGTTTTATTTCAAATTAAAATCCATTCATTCTTAATGAAAGACCCTTTATTAAATGTTAACAATTTTACAATCGTCAATATCAGTACATTACATTATAATCCTAGTACAAAGTGGGAAAAAACAGAAATGCATACTATAGTTTTTTTAGTATACTGAACTTCATTTAAATCACTCAAGTCATTTTCTAGGTATTCTGCAGTTGAGCAAAACGCCTTCGATATTAGATAACAATCTCTAGGATTCGAATGGCTCTAGGCTGTAGAAAGAATATGCGTCCAGTATGGGGAGAGCGGCCCCAGTTTAATAGGGCACACGTTAATCGGGACTGGAAGGAAGCAAAAAATATGATTTTTTACCATCAAAGAAGCACACCATCTTAAGTTATTTAGACAATAAATTGACGAGCACAATTCGTAAGTTTGTTGTAACATTATGTGTAATAAAAGAGAAAATTGGGCTTATTTCTCGAGGGAGATGTTGCACATGCTAATAAATGTTTAATTTTATTTAACAAATAAATAAACAATTGTTTTTTTTTTTTTTCATTTGAAATCTCATCAATTTTTGCCACAAAAACATTTTTCTTCAAGCGGATTAGAATGCTAACATTACATTGTTCAATACATGCCTTAGAAATGTTACTATAATCTGTCTCATTTTGTAATACGAAACTAAAGTGCATTCACGATACGAATGAGATGACGCCACCGTTAAAAAAAATGATCTGTTGCCAATTTGTTAATTGTCTTTTGACAAGTTAAGTTATATACTACTTTAATCTCGCTCCTTCATATATCAAACAGAAATACGACTGAACAATGCTATTTAAACGTGGCGACGTAGGAAAGTGGGAGCAACATGTAGTAGTCAAATGTAAGAACTAAGCAATGTTTTCATGTTGGATAAATTACATTATGACTTTGGCAATTAAATTAACAAAGTGTGACGTCATCTCATTCTTATCGTGAATGGACGTTAGATCTGGTTAAATTGGTGACTTTTGTAGTATCATGTGAACTTATAAATTTGAGGTTATTACTAAATTGAAATGTCAAAATTGTGATTGATATGTCTGTAAGACCCCGAGCGGTGGGCACTTACCTCTCAGGCCCCAATTAAGCTGGGTTGGCTTACAGCTCCCTCATGGAACCTGGAAATTATGGGTTCGACCCGGACAGAAGAATGTGGGGGTTGTTTGAAATTAAGCAACAGTTATAAGTTTAACTTATAACTAGGTTTATTAAGCTAAAGATATACAAAACTTAAATCTACGTGTGGTCTATGAAATTTAATCAAAACATTATGTTCGAAGAATAGTTTGGAGGTCCGTTTTGACGTCAATTTAGTAAATTTAAAGAATTAAGCTTATAATTTGAATATTTTACATGCTCAATTAAAGAAAATACATAGAACATACATACATCATTTCTGAGGTGACACAGCTAATCCAAATATGTATCACAAAACACACAATTTAGTCACTCAATTTCTTAACAGAACAGAACAGCACTTCACTTCTGGATATTCTAGGATGGATCGTAAAGTTCAAAAATCCCGAACGCGAATCTTACTAACCCATTGAGGCTTTTAGGTACGACCATCCTCATGTCCCTTCATCTGCTTTTAAAAGCTTTTCCCCACCACATGTCATTCAACATATAGATGACATCAGCTTATATCGTAGTCAGTGGCTTCTCATTATAATTATGCAATTATCATTAGGGCATTCACATAATAGGGCGTCCTACTACAAGTAGGCCCCTGTTTCGCCGTTACGCCATTGTTTTTTGGGACATTACTTCCAACAGGTCGCGAACCTTACATGTCAAATGTTTTGGATGTACAGGCTATTCCAAACGATTAGGCGGAACTAACTGGAATTTTCATTTTTGTAAGTTGTCATTAGCTATTTTTTTGTATATTGAAGTTGGCTTTTCCTAAACAAAATGATCAAAAGCTTCAATCAATCTGTAAAAATTACTAGATTTGAAAATCTACTTCCGCTTAATCGTTTGGAATAGACTTTATATACAAATATTTATTTCATCAAACTTTTACTCGTATAATAGTAAAAAAATATTACAATTATCAATGAAATATTCAGACCAATTCTGTAACTCAGTTACTGCGATCATACTAACTATATTTGTCACTATGAGCAAGGTCAGCTACTATCATAGTAACTTTTGGATATTTCGTATTCCGTAATGGCCCGGTTACATGATGCCAGTAACTTGTGCAAGTAGTACTTGTGCCAGTACTTGCACAAGTCGTTTTGTCATTTACACGTATTCCGGTCAGTGTTGCCAACTACTGGATGTACCATTCCGCTAGATGGGCACCTGTAATCCGCTAGAAACCCGCTAGATTTCTAAAAATTTCTAGGTTAAAGAGCGAGTTTCCGCTAGAAATCCGCTATATTTTTAAATTTTTCTAGGGTCAAAGAGGGAGATAAAAAAGCAAATTCTTTTTGAATACATTTTTATTGAATACAAAAATTTATTATAATTAATCACTAAAGACCGTGCGGAACTAGAATTTGAAATCTAGTGACTTTTAATGCTTGATTGAAAATTTTGATTAATTGTTTTTAACATTGTAAATCGGGCTTTTATAAACATTTATATAGTCTATCCCAAATTAAGTTTAAGTGGAACTAAGCGAAATTTATCTTATCTTAAATTATCACGAGCTCACTTTTTAATGATTGAATGGGGCTTTTGTTAAACAAAATGGTCTGTCTAAAGTATCCATTCAATCGTTAAATGTTCCTAGATTTCAAAATCCAGTTCCGTTTAAACCAAAGAAATAGACTACAGGTAAAAATATAATTAAAAATATATAGCTAAGATAGCTTGCAAGTTTTCAGTGTCAGTGTCAGAAAACAAAAAAAAAACCTATAATATTTAGTTACACGGTCTTAAGAAATTAATTATATAGCAGTCTAATTTATGAATGAAAGTAGTGAAGCATTTACAAAATTTTGGTATAATCCGTCTCAATTTGTAATACGAAACTAGATCTGGTTACTTTGCTGATTGTTGTGGTGTAAACAGACTTTGGCGTATCCGTGTGAACCAATACTATGATAATATTATAAATATATTGTCAATATACAACATAAAAAATGAACTTTCCCTGTTTGTTACGTATTACAAAATGAGGCAGATAATACATTAAATTATCAAACAATTCATCATGCTCATCACAAACATAAGTACTATTGTTTTTTATTTTTTAAATTAAATGTAGACTTTTTTGATCAGTGCCGCAACAAGGGTGGTCGCACCAGGCGCCGGATTCATAGGGGCGCCAAATGACCAAATTTCATTTTTTTAAATTATTTTTTATATTAATAAACTATAATCAACACAAAATTGAATTCATAAAAGAAAAAAAATATATATATTTTTTAGAAACTTTTTAGTTAAGAAAAGTAAATTTAAACTATATTATTACGAATTGCAGTGTATTGGTTCCTATGGCAACCTGAACTTCAACTTTTATTAAGTAAATTGCTGTTTCAAAAATATTGTGTACGGCGAACAGCGGTAAAATTCCTTTTATGTGTGATAGAATCTAGGGGTAGTCCCTTATCGTTGCCCGACGGCCTGACGACTGACGCAAAAATCGAAATACGATTGTAAAAATTAATTTTTTGATAATAAAAACCAGTAATAAAATACCGAACACATTTTATTTTTGCATATATTGTTTTATATGTGTTTATCACAAATCGTCAGATTATCCGTCAAAAAAATATTTATTAAGCTAGAATTTCCGCTAGTCGCTAAATGCAATTTTCAACCGCTAAAACAATTTGAAATCCGCCAGATCTGGCGGCAAAACCGCTAAATTGGCAACACTGATTCCGGTATCTTATTTAAGTAACTTTGCAAAGAACACGAAACACACTACAAAATGTAAATGCTTCCAATTATTTTTGATGCGTAAAACCGTCTTTTTAACGCGCCAATTTCCGAGGTTTAACCTTATTTTATGTTGCGTACGTCTTTCACACCCGTAAACAAAAATGAATCTACATCAAAAACTGCTTTTATTAAAAAAAATCTGTTTCAAAATGATTTTAGAAGAATTAATTGGTAACTCAGAAGATATTGTGGCGCACCTACCAAATAAAAGGATTACCTGATACTCCCATACCCGAGTGGACTGATTTTTTTTATTTCGCCACTTCTGGGTGGTAGGTTGTTCGGAGGAATTTAATTTAATTTTTTATTTCCATGGCATCAAAACCCTCGATGTTCCTTTCACTTGCATGCTTATTTCTGTAAATTTTTTAAAAGCTCTCTTTATAAAATCAAATATACTTGTGGTGTCAGACCACTTTGTTACGAACATTTTAAGTATATTTAACTTTTTTGTATCAGTCAGAACAAATCAGCTGTTCATGGCGGTCATTTTTAATAGTCACATGCACGGCTAATTGTGCCAGTAAATAGGAACGGCTTCTATTCACTTGCCTGGCATGAGATACTTGTGCAAGTACTGGCACTAGTACTTACGTGTATGTCTACACGATGCCAGTGACTGGTGCAACTTCTTACTTGTACAAATTACTTGCATCGTCTAACTGGGCCATTAGGCAAAAGTTACTACAATATTAAGTACCATGTTAATATAAAAGTTACTATCATAGTAACTGTCAAAAGCCGGTGATTAGGTTACAACTTAGTTCTTTAGTTCTTATCAAGATACAAATGGAGGGTATTTGGTTCGAAGAGGAACTTTTAAATCTGATACAAAATGAAGAAAATAAGTAAGTGAAGAAAATTATATAAATTAAATATATAAGCATAAAATATGTATGTCTGAATGTATATGTTTATCTTACAGGAGAAGAAATATATTAGAGAGAAAAAAAAAAAAAAATAGATTAGAGATCGAAGCAACCCTTTCAGTCTTCCTGATGCAGTTTTTAAAAAATCGTTTAGGCTTTTGAAAGAAGTAGTTTTAGAATTGCTACCTAATTTAAATTTGGATTTGGCCCAGCGAACAACAGCTATACCACACAATTTAAAAGAAAACGTACTCATTGTACAAGGTGTTATACTTATATTAAATTTTTGAATTTTTTAGTTTCTTATGGCGTGTCTACATCGAGGCAACATGGTAGCATGCGACCGTTCGACATGTCGCATGCTACCAATGTGCAGCGGTCTGATGCCGTGCGACATGTTGCTCGTTCTCGTTACTTGGCGGTTAACAACAAAGAGTTTTCGTGCGACACGCTACCAGTTCTGAAAGCCACATGTTCGCCATTTTAATATTTGATAGTTGTTATTATAGAAGTATTTGTTTTTTAAATTAACTAGTGTTGTAAGCGTTGCTGTATCATCAAAAATTATTTAGCAACTTAAATTTATTTAAGATAAGTGAGTAAATATAAGTTTTGATAAAATAGAATATGAGAAATAATCGTACATATATAATTAGCTAGTGTGCGTTAGTGATCTGGGTAACACTGTGACGTCATTTTTCCTAAGATCTCCCCAGTTGGCTAACTCTTCAGGTCTCTTGATTGACAAGTATTTTGCAGATTTGTTCTCTAAGAATCTACGAATATAATTAAATATGGAAATGTGTAGGATTTCGTAGGCATAAACAAGAAACTCTAAACACTCCTATATCCTTTGATTGATATGAAAAATAATTTGCAGATTTATTATTTAAAAATCTGCGGATAAAACAGCTTATAGAAATGGCTAGGGTTTCGTGGGCATAAACAAGAAACCCTAAGATATTCCTATATCCTTTGACCGATATGAACAGTATTTTGCAGATTTATTAAGTATCTACAAATATCTAAGTATCTACAAATATAATTACATACAGAAATATCTAGCGTTTCGTAGGCATTAACAAGAAATTCTAGACAATCCTATATCTTTTGATCGATATAAACAATATTTTGCAGATTTATTTTCTAGGAATCTATGAATATAATTACATACATAAATGTCTAGGGTTTCGTAGGCATAAACAAGAAACTTAAGACACGCATGTATCCTTTAACCGGTATGAACAATAGTTTGCAGATTTATTTTCTAAGAATTTACGAATATAATTATATATAGAAATATCTAGGGTTTCGTAGGCATAAAAAAGAAACTTTAGATACTGTTATATCCTTTGACCGATGTGGACAATATTTTGCAGATTTATTCTCTAAGAATTCTTCAATATAATTACATACAGAAATGTCTAGGGTTTCGTAGGCATAAATAAACGTCTCAAATTATTTTTAGTTTTAACAATATAAATGTAATGTATTGAGTAAAAATGAAGCGTTTTAATCATAAAAAGTTTATGAATAACTATATTAGCAAGTGTCTGTATGTAGTGTCGGTAACATTTTGACGACAATTTTTCCTAAGGTTCTCGTGATTGGCTAGCTGGGGACACCCTGTCTCTTGATTGACTGACAGGTGACACCCTCTTCCGTGATTGACTAACTGATGATATCCTGTCCCGTGATTAGCTGACCGCCGACGAAATTAACATACGTTAAAAAATAAAACCAAATACATATACAAACAATTGAAATTTTTATATTAAGAATCCGTCATTGTTGACGGGTAATAACCTAGTAATAAACATAATTAAGTAAGGTTATGTTTTTGTTATGGAATTAAAATTTGTTATAAAATAGTATGAATTAGCTTGATATTATTTATAGTTATTACGAATTAAATTTAAGTGTAAGCCAACCAATTGTCAGCAGAGTGGTGAAATAAATAACTACTAATTTTAGAAATATAATGCAGCAAGATACAGTCAGGACTCACTTAACGTACTTAATGTGTTCCCAATGTGTTGTACGTTAAGTGATTTGTACGTTAATCGGACGGTGTATTTCCATAGAAATGTACATGATTACGATTTTTTGGTACTCACATTGCTTCTCTATGTCCGTGCGAACGTACACTTGTCCGCACGAACGTACACTTTGTCCACACAAACGTATATTCGCTGCTTTGCGAATGGGCATTCGCTGGGAATTTGTGAATTATTACAGAAATAGAGGTTGAAAATATTGTAGAATTAATAGATAATTCGGACCCTGATTTGGAAAGAAGAAACGATGTAATTCGAAATCTTCGCAGTAGTACCGCTTGTTACAAAGTTATGTATCAGGAAAAGAAGATGGCTTCAGTTTGATTAACTGTCGACAAATCTTTGACAAAAAATACCAACAATGGATAATTTTTGTATGAAATGCATGTATTTATTTATTTTCTATTCATTATATTGTTAGTATTTTTTTGTGAATAAAAAAGTACATAAAATTGTATAATCTATTTAGTCATATGCCCATTTTTTTTGTCCGTCAAAATTTGCGTGTTACGGAAATCTACAAGCATATTCGCCGATCGGTCTAAGTGAAGTGTAAGTTCGTGAGGATATTTATACGTTCGTGCGAACATATTGCCAAAATATATCTGTACGTAACATCAGTGGCGCATCCAGGAATTTTTGTTGGGGGGGGGACCGGAATACAAAATTATTTAAATTATGAATAAGGTTCACACTTCTAAATTTCAAGTGATGACTTAAAACAAAAAAGGTCCTCTCTTCTAAAAATACAAGCGATGAGCTAAAAAAAGGTCCTCACTTCGGAAATTCAAAGTGATGACCTAAAAAAAGGTCCTCGCTTCTAAAATACAAGTGACGACCTAAAAAAAAATCCTCAACTCTATTTCTAAAATTTTCTAGTGTGTTTTTATTTTTATTTTCTTCCTTCTTAGGGGGGGGGGGGCACCTCTGGCTGCGCCACTGCTTAACATCGAACGTAAGTTAAGCGTCCGTACGTTAAAAGAGCGCTGACTGTATAAATTTTCCAGTAGCTAAAGAAGATATTGCTAGGATTAAAAATGCTAGGATTGCTAGGATTAAGTTAATAAAGTAATTCCTATTTTAAACGTAAAGTCAATTTTTGTTTTACAAGTCTAAAAACCTAATTTAATTTTCCGAACGTAATAGGCGCAATTGATTGTACCCACGTAGCAATTATTGCACCAAAGGATGATGAAGAAAACCCAAAAATTAGCTATTATAATAGAAAAGAATATTACAGCATTAATGTACAAGGTGTAAGTATTTTATAATTTTCTTTTTTTTTTCCTTTTTAAATAAAAAATCCATTTTCTTTTTTAGATATGTGATTCAGACTTAATAATTCTGGATATAAATCCTCGGTAGCCTGGGGTTGTACATGGCTCTGCTATTTGGAATGGGTCAGTGATTTGCAGACACCTTCAAAGACAGTTTGAAAATGGTAGAAAAAATATGTGGCTCTTAGAAGAGTGGCTCTTATCGGTTTATCACTCCTGTTACAGATGCTCCAATTGATACCCCTGAAGGAAGATTTACCTGAAGACATATTCGTGCTAGAAATACCATCGAAAGATGTTTCGGTGTTTTAAAGCAGAGGTTCCGATGCTTGTTAAAACATTGAGTCTTGCACTACAGCCATGAAGCAGCAGCAAATATTATTTACATGTGTGCAATTTTGCATAATATATGTATGAAACGTAATATAGATTTAGATGAAGAGTATGAAGACTACGAAGATGAAGAGGATGGCTACGGACAAGAACATGTTGCACAGGATTGTCTTGTTCAGGGCCGTAATATTAGAAATTAAATAATTAATAAATTAGAATTAGGGTTGTAAATATTTTTATTTGAAATAAATATTACCAAAAAACAAAATTATTTTAATTCTAACATGATAAAAAAAAAAAAAATTTACACTAATTGGAACTAAATAAAGAAAAAAAAAAAAAAAAAAATAAAAATGAATGAAATTCGACATAATTATTGTTGATGTTTTACCAGGCTAAATAACAAACAAAAACTTAAAAATAAAAACCACTTACATTATAAACAAAAATAAATTGTAACTAATAAAATATAATTATAGTTGTAAACATTACAATAAAACGTTCTTTTAATTTTAGCCTGATAAAACAAAAATAATTTACACTTATTTAACTACCCATATAAAAAATTTAAAAAATCTAAATTATTATTATTGTTGTTTTATCAGGCTATTCAACAAAATAAAATACTATTTAGAGCAAAAAAAATATCCTAATTACATAGGATTTATAACTAAGAAACAAACAAAAAAACAAAAAAAAAAATCATTTGCCTATTTGCGCCCGCATGGAAACGGCAATTTCGTGTAGTGATTTGCTGTCCACTACAATTTGTGCTGCTTTCTACATATTTTCTGACCCTTGCAGGTATGCTCTAGCAGCACTTTAGATGGCATCTTCTTGTCCTAAAAGTAAAATATATTACACTCTAGAAATTTAAAGCAAGAAGAATATAACAAACCTTTTTTTGGTTGCCTTTTAATGATATATTTTCTTTTAAATGTCTCAGTCAGATCCGCATTTAATACTAAAATACACAAAAATATACATATATGAGTATATGAGTTAATTAATACATTTAGTATAAAATAGTACATTATTTGCAAATGCTTACTTTCTACTGTATCAGGTGCTGCTGACGTATTTGTGGTATCGAAAGCTTCCAGTATTATGAATGTAGGTACATCCACCTATATACTCGGGATATCGACATCCAAAAACGCTTCTAAAAAATACATAAACTTTGTTATCGAACATGTTTTTATTCAATTGCCGTACATAATACTTTTAAGTTTCGGTTCTCGAAAACCCTTCGATTAAGTTCGAGAACCGTGGGTCCACTGTATATAGGTAATTTGTAAAGAAAAATATAGTTTAATACTGTAATATAAATTTAAATACCTTATATCACAACATGTTGCACAGAATTTTCTGAAATAATAAGTGTTTCATGTTTACGACTTATATTACAAATGTAATGCAAATTAAACTTTACCATCAGTTCAAATACTACATTCTTCACGTAGAACTTCGTCTGAAATAGCTTTGTGGCCATTAACTGAGTTCCACCCAATTAAGGCCATCAATTGCTCTTCGTGGTCTGTTAAATTTGGATTAGTGGCGCTACCACCTCCAGTTGCCAGAAGATCTTACCTCACTAGTCAGGCTTTTGCCTTCGTCTTCGACTTGTTGTTAAGAACTATAAACCCAAGTTGTTAAGAACTATAACAATAAAACAAAAATTTGTACACACGAACAAAAATATTAATAAGTTTTTAAAAAATCATAAAATCTTACCCTCTTCCACTCTTCATTACTTTTGCGTGCACCATTTACTGTGCTATTGAGGGTAGCACATAAATCTTTCCACCTTTTGATTTTTCTTCGTATTATTTAAAAAAAAAAATATTAGTTTTTAACATATTTAGTAACAGCTCTATTTGTTGTGAATTAGTTTTCGCATTTCGTTTTTTTTTTTTTTTTTAAATTTTAGCATTCATTCTGTATTATATTTATTAAATAGGTTATGAAATTAAATATATATTTCATAAAAACAAAATAACTGGCTGTTCTATAACGTATATTTATCAATGTGCATACGTACTACGCTTCCGTTACTCATTTCATTTCTATCTGAATAACAGTTACTACGAAATAAATTTTGTAGTAACGTTACTATTGAGAAGTGACATTACCATAGGCGGCACTGTACTCCAAGACAATATGACTGTCGTGTCTAGTATTCAGCTGTCAGTATGCTAACAGCGAACAGGTTAATTTAAGCACAATACATTTTTATTTTATGAAATAAAATGAATAAATAATGAATAAATATTTGCGAAATTTTTTAATTTTTACGCGCTACACATGTGTAGAGGTCTATAACAGAAGTTGGGCATCAAATTACAGTATTTAAAGTTTAATTTCAGTAGATTTATTGAAGTGTAATTTTTAGTTGAGCAGGTGTTAAATGCCGGGCATTTAATTTTATGTGGTACATCTGAGTGTCGGTCATCTGAATTTACAATATATGGATTATGTTTGTAAACAAGTGCATTATGTTCATTGCCTCATGAAATAAAATTAGTTTTAGTTAGACAGAAGCAGCTAATATTATTAGCTATTATTATTAATATATTAGTGCAGTTTAGTTTTTCTGCGACAAATGTAATGAACAAACTCTCATAGTATCAGTTACTTTTTAACTCAAAATATATTCCCATGCCTTCTTCCTGTTCATAACCAAATCTTCCAATCTGGACTTAATATTAACTTTCCCTCCATTTTTCTTAAGAAAAGAAAAAACTAAGATGCCTATCTTTGGCCTGTCTTGAATGACAACCAAAGACACTACAATTTGTTCTACTTTAACAGTTTTTCACAACTTTTATCGACATTCTAACAAAAAATCAACACTAGAACATATGTAATAAGTTCAAACAGTACTACAGGCGCCTAGTACAATATTTGACCACCAGACTGCGTATCCGAGCGTGTCAGTTCTCAATAGGCGAATGTTACAGAATAGGAAAAATGTTAAAGTTACTATGAAAGTCATTATAAAAGTTATCTTGTAGTAACGTTACTACACAGTAACTATTATAGTAACTTTTTACAGAATTGATCTGATTGTGATAAAATATAAAAAACGAAAATACCTATTATAATAATTTAGCATTTTATTTTTTATTAAATATAATTGGTATAATATTATACATGTTATTCATGTGAAGAGGGAATAATAAGGAAACAAATTTAGACTCTCATCCCTCAAACGAAATTTAGATTAGCCCAATCCCTATTTCAAATTTACTCTACGTATTCATCCTCCAAAAATTCTTTTTCCATATGTTCAATATCTAAATCCGACTCATTCCTCGAATTTTCTGATTTTGATTCTGCAAAGAAATAATAAAAGGTGGTACATCATCAACCCCACAATTTCCCATATATTTAGCCCAGTCGTTACGAATAATTTTGTTACAATGAGAAATAAAATTTGGCCACATTTCTGGATTACAAGTTGAAATTGCCTCCAGCCACAATTTTGAAGCCTTATCTTTACCCGCTACACAAGAATTTATATGTTTTTCATAATATCGTTTACATACCCCCCCCCCACGCCAATTCTATTGCATTATAATGACAGTGATAAGGTGGTAGTCTTAAAACCTTATGACCACATTCCCTTAAAATTTCATCAATTATATATGTTTTACTACAATTTTGAAGCGGTTTTATTATAACCGATAATTCATTTTTTGTGAGTGTATTATCAAACAAAATATCATGATCCATCAGCCATTCCTGCATGTCTGGTTTTTTAGACGTTAAACTTATGTGTTTATTCACTCTCGTTCGGGTCTATTCTGTATCTTAAAAAGTTAAAAATTAACCTCAAGGTCGAAGTTAAAAAATTTTAACCACGCTTTACAATATTTTGTTATTTTGTAACTCTATGGAGTTAAAATTTTAACCTCGATGTGGCTAGTTCGGTAGGTTGTATTTGGAATTTTAACCCAGCCAAATACATGGTGTTAACTTTTAACCAGCTATAATTCTAACCTCTAAACGTCAAATAGCCAGAAAAATCCATTTTAAGAATTAATCATGGCAAGTCTGTTTATTTTAAATCAATTATTAATACAAAAAATTGAACAAAAAAAGAGGTTAATAAGTGACAAATTAATATAGGTGAACAAAAAATAAATACAAAAGCTTTTTAGATCAGTTCAAATTAAGGGGGGGGGTATGGTCAGAGCAGCACATTTTATACCCATTTTCAAGATTTTCTTTTAGAAAACTGTTAATAGTAACTTGATTGGGATAATACCTACAGTAAAGAACAACCTTTGAAGTGTATCCAAAAAAATTTTTATTGAAAAATATCGAAAATTAAGCTCGTGACATGAATTTGAAATTTTCGTTCAGGACAAAGAGTTGATTTGCGGTGAGACACATAACTAATGACTGGATCATCTAAAACAAAAAAACCAAAAATATTTCGTTAGTTTATGAGTTTCTTGAGGTAACGCTGTCGAGTTTTTTCAAATATCTAGATTATTTAATTTTTGGTATAAGTTTGAAGTCAAAAAAACGAAAAAAACGGAATTTTTTTTTTCGAAATTTCTGTTTTCAGTTGTAAAAAATTCCATAAAAAAAAAGCAATAAAAAAAAAATATCTTGACAGCGTTACCTCAAGAAACTCATAAACTAACGAAAACTTTAAACTGAAAATAAAAGTATCTTAATATAAAAATAATGTAAATATTTTTGAAAAATAAATTTATTATTATTATTATAGAAGAGAGAAAGAAAATATTGATACATTTGCATGTTATGGTAATATTATCAGAAACAAGGTTAAAATTTTAACGCCTAGTTAAAATGTGACTTTTTAACCACAAAAGATACAGAAAAGACCCGATGGAGTGAAACGATGCGTTGCTCATTATGATAACGCATTTTTTTTTTTTTTTCGACAATGCGGGAATTAACTGATCGGTTACCTATCTCATAAAAATTTCGCACGTCATTGTTTTATGATAATCCCTATCGTTAATTTTTGAATTTAAAATAAGTCAACAAGGTAAGCCTAAATTAGATCCCGTGTGTAAAATTGTATATCTTCTCCCCTCTGATTTAATTTTTGCTTGATAACTTTTCATGTCATTTTCATGTGTCCACATACGCAAATTACCACTGCCATTATGATAAATTCATGTTTCGTCCAAAACAAACTGTAATAACATCTTGATTCGAATTTAAATGTTCAATATATCTTCTTAAAAACTTAAGTTTTGCCAAAATAACGTGATTTTTTCAAATAAAATTTGTCAAACAATTTATATTTATACTCCATGATTTTAAAATTTTATGTAAAGAAGCTCTGTTGCCATTAAAATCAAATTCTTGTTTTGAAAAATTTAATAACATATTTAAACAAAAATATTAATTTTTTGAATGAAAATCCCAAAATTTTCTCTGCAAATCTTTCCGAAATATGAAGTCTGTTATTTTATTTGTTTTCTTATTATTACCTCTTCCCACAGTGGTTTTCACTTTGGGGCACCTTTTTGTTTGTTTATTTTTGGACATAATTCACATTTTAGAGAAAATTGGCAAAGAATTTTTTTTATTTTATTCTACGTCACCATGCTGTCTTTTAAATTGTACCGGACATTTACCTAACACCCTGTATAAAGTCTATTCCAAACGATTAGGCGGAACAAGATTTTCAAATCTAGTAATTTTTACAGATTGATTGAAAAATTTTGATCATTTTGTTCAGGAAAAGACAACTTCATTATATAAAAAAATAGCTAATGACAACTTACAAAAATGAAAATTCCAGTTAATTCCGCCTACTCGTTAGGAATAGCCTGTACATGCTGTTCACTTTTGTAAGGACAAACCAGATGTAATTGTTTTGGTTACTTTTATAGTGTATTATTGATTTTAGGTCATTTCAAAAATTTTCATGCGCTGTAAATCAGACTTCAGATTTGTTGGTTATGATCATTATAATTATTTAAGATATCATTTTTTATTTTGACATATGTCAAATTGACATTTTTTACAATTTTTTAATACCAACATTACATACAATTTCAAAGGTGCAAATTATTGAAATCAAAATTCCTCTTAGTGTGTTTTGACAAAAGTGAACAACATATATAGTAACTGTTTCTCCTGGTGTCTAGGCTATATTTTCCACATGTCTTATTGCCCATTTTACAGCTTTTTTTATTCTTCCTACTTTCGTTTCCTCAATTACTATATATGTCAATCATTTGCAATTCATGTCAATCTTTTACAATTATTTTCTTCTCACTACTTTTTCTTTTCTTTTTATAAATTTGTAAAAAATATTAACGTCTGATGATTTATGTTGCTCTTTATGAATTTCAACTAGATTTTTAAAAATCTACGTAATAATTCGAGCAAAAATGGATTACCAAAGTACCGACAAATTATGCAACCGGTTCTGGCTTTTCGCCAGAATGTATTCGTTTGTGTATAGTCAGATTAGATGACTGTGAAAATGCTTTATCACACTGATCACATTTAAATGGTTTCTCTCTCGAATGTATTCGTTTGTGTCTAGTTAAAGATGATGAATCAGAAAATGCTTTACAACACTGTTCACATTTGAATGGGGTTTCTCCAGAATGTATTCTTTTATGTCTCGTAAGATCTGATGGCCATGAAAATTCTTTATTACACTGATCACATTTGAATTGTTTCTCTCCAGAATGTATTTGTTGGTGTATTGTGAGAGCTGATGAACGTGAAAATGCTTTATTACACTGCCCACATTTCAAAGGTTTTTCGCTAGAATGTGTTAGTTTGTGCATAGTGAGATTAGATGAAACTGAAAATGCTTTATTACACTGGTCACATTTGAATGGTTTCTCTCCAGAATGTGTTCGTTTGTGTATAGTGAGAGTTGTTGAATATGTAAATTGTTTATTACATTGATCACATTTGTATGGCTTCTCTCCAGAATGTGTTCTTTTGTGTCTAATGAGATCTGATGATTGTGAAAATTCTTTATCACACTGATCACATTTGAATGGTTTCTTTCCAGAATGTGTTCTTTTATGTTTAGTGAGAGCTGATGAAATTGAAAATGCTTTATTACATTGTTCACAATTAAATGGTTTTTCTCCAGAATGTATACGTTTGTGTACAGTGAGATGAGATGAAAATGAAAATGCTTTATTACACTGATCACATTTGAATGGTTTCTTTCCAGAATGTGTTCTTTTATGTTTAGTGAAAGCTATTGAAGATGAAAATGCTTTATTACTCTGATCACAGTTGAATAGATGCTCGCCAGTATGTAGTGATTTATGTGTAGTAAGATCTTGAGCTTCTTCAAATTTTGTTTCACACACATTACATTTATAACATGCCACTGTTGCTCGTGTTGTTTTGATCTGTTTGGACTTGTTAATATACTCTGGCGCCCAACTTTCATCTGGATCACTGGAAGATGTTACACTGCCTGCAAACAAATAAATAAATAATATACAACGTATGTATAGATCAGTTTAACGCTAGCTGAATTGCAGCGGTGAGAGATACTTGTACTGACATTAACGTATTCTTACCTCTAAAACTTCTAATAGATTTGAAGTTATAATTTAAATTGCAACAATATTAAATAATACATTCTACATATTCTACTAGATTACATAGAAAAAAGGGTAAAAAAGCGTTTTAGCTATTTTCTACTACGCATGCGCCAAGTGTGTTCATTTGTTCTGCCGTTAGAGACGATAGTTGGTGTTTTGAGTGGTATAAAAGCCTCCTATCGAAGGGGAGTCGAATCCATTCCCGCCTGCATATCTTCTGCCAACTCTTTGATCTACAGGAAGCAGAAAGCAGTGCTGCTCGGGTCACTCCGCATCGTGCGGGCATTGGATCTGGCGTAATTTCCACGACTGCATATCGCCAGGGTTTGGGATGCAGCCGTGTGTATTTAGCTCCACTAGTCTCTAGTATGACGCGGCTCAAAAGGTTGCTGAAGTTTGCGATTAGTGGACGCTTGTCAAGACCTGACAAACCCCATAATAATAATAATACACTGAATCTGGCGTCATTTCCGCGTCTGCATATCGCCAGGGTTTGGGTTGCAGCCGTGTGTATTTAGCTCCATTTGTCTCTAGTATGACGCGGCTCAAAAAGTTGCTGAAGTTTGCGATTAGTGGACACTTGTCAAGACCTGACAAACCCCAAATACTAATAATAATTGGTTTTGTTTCATAATGCTAGTAACATGATGAGAATGGGATGTTTACTGCACAATACAATCTGCCATATAACTTGCAATAGTTATACTTGCAATTTATTAAGAAAGGATGTACTGGATAAATCATTATCCGAAAATGTAAATGTTATTCTAAAATAATTTGAGCGAACTAATTTCGAAAGTGTTATAATTGATAAGGGCAGCCACGAAATATAATTACCATGCAATACGAATGGTGTTCATATAGAAATGCCTATTTTTCCTTAATAGAAAATCTATACTACGTATATGTAATCAACTGCTATTGATGCAGGTAAAATTAAACCCGAAGCTACTACACTTATATTTGATAATGAATTTATAGAAGATCTAAGGGATAACAGTGATCTCTAGACCCTATTTGTCAATAAATCAATATGTCCAAAATCCATTTGTTCAATCGCAAATGCAGTTCACCATTGGTTTCAATTTAAATTTCCAGAAATATTTGAAGGTAAATTTGATAAAAATTTACATTATCGCAGAGAATGGCACTTAACGTGTACGCCCTTCAACATATTTTTTTACATCCACATTATAATAATAATACAAACACAAAATATGACAAACACAAAAATATTTTTCGTTGAACACATATTTTGAAAATAAACATTTTTTTAAATGGAATACCTGTATATTGTTAGGCCATTGGAACAACGATTTTTTTGTCTTTATAAAGAACTAAACATGTTTATAATGACATTTTTTTAATAACGGTGATGTCAACGATAAAAATAGTACGATTAACAACTTACATATAATAAAAACAAAAGTAAAACTTCTTAGCTATGGGCACATCGTCCATTAAATCTGGATAACTATTTTCCAAAATATTTAAATACTTTACAGTAGTCAAATTTCCTTCATGGAGATACGGCCCTATTGCAGTATTTCCTAAAAATCCACACCAAGCATTTATAGAAAATCTTGTTTTCTGTCGCACAGTGCGGAAAGCATGTGTATTTTCACGTGTCCACAAATGTTCAGTATTTCTGTTAAAAACACCGGTATTTGTAAAATTAGCCTCGTCTGTCCACAATATTTTATAAGCTAACTTGCTATCGATTGTAGCAGCGTGCATGAATCAGTTACAGAATTGCAGTCTTTAAAATTCGTCTACAAAATTATTTAAAGGTAATAATTACCTGAAACTTTAACAAAATGACTATTTTTAATTCAACTATTTTGCTCAGTACCATCTAGTGACAAAACGATTAATAAGTAATATCATAAGTTTTCAATTGTTGATATCTCCGTTATTTAAAAAAAAATCATTATAAACATGTTTAGTTTTTTATAAAGACAAAAAAATCGTTATTCCTATGGCCTAGTAATATACAGAATATTCCATTTAGAAAAATATTTATTTTCAAAATACCTGATCAACGAAACATTTTTTTAAGCCTGTCATGATATTTCCTATGTAAAATACTCGAACTTTGTACGTTTAACCAAATCTCTATCTATGATATTAAGAAAGATAGCAATGGTGAGCCACTTCGCCAGGCTGGGACACCCTGTATAGTCGAATTATAAATAGATTGACTTCTGAACGGTCGTATTACCAGTTAAGATTAATGGATTATACAACGAATTCTGATGATATAAAGAATGAGTAACAAACAAATTTAATAATTTTATAGGAGTAACAGATATGAAGATTTAGATACTTTAATTGCGTTTGGTTCCTTTTCTCCATAGAATTTTTGAAAAAAATATTCTGGAAAAATATATAGTGTAATACAGATATTTTACTCCGAAAATTAGTAATTAAATAAAATTAAGATTACAATATCTACTACAGTATACATTTTTACTGTAAAAAATTTTTATAGTAATTTTTTAAATTTTGATAGCAATAATTCTTGTATGTCTAAAATGCATTAAAAATATAAACATTTATAAAACTGATTTTTTTTTCAATTATTATAATGTTATAAATACAAAATGAAAAATAAGAATAATTAACACCTTAACGCCCATCCACGAGCTCAGTTCGGACATATTATTTATAATAAAATATAATAAATAAAGTCGTAATTTGTGAGAACTGATTATAAGAAAATATTTTTCCATCTGTTGGATATTTGTGTTTTTAACGCGTTTGTCCTATATAATAAAAATCATGGAAAATTAGATCATTTAGAATTTAGATTAGGTCTAATTGAGAAATTGATTGACGAATCCCATTCTTTAAATATTAGGAAACCCGGCCGACCAAAAAAACCAGGACCTCTGAGACTTTCAGAAAGACATTTCCCCGAATATATTCCCCCCACCGAAAAAAAAAGATAATCCCACAAGATTGTGTGCAGTTTGCTGTATTCAAAGAGATGATAAAGGCAAAAAGAATGAGAAACGAAACCCGAAGTTATTGCTCAGCCTGCAATGTTGGATTGTGTGCTATACCATGCTTCAAAATATACCACACAGAATTGAATTTTTAGACAAATTTATATTTTTTATCAATAAATTTTATATATAACAATTTAATTATATATTAATAATAAATAAGTTTAATTATTTAATGAAAAAAAAAAATGTTTTTTTACGTCTTTTCTAAAAAAATAAAAAAAAAACAAAGCGTTAAGGGGTTACTTATCACACATTAAAGTACGAACAAACGTTTATTTTTTATAAATGTATATTTTATTATAATATATAATAGTTATTTGTGTACCATGGCCAAAAAGTAGATCTTTTTCGGCTGCAACTGAATTTGGCCGAGGCGCAGCTGAGGACTTCAAACGGATAAGTAGGAAAAAGATCTTTTTGGCCAAGGTGCACATTATATTTTTTGGGCGACCAAAAGTAATTTTTATTAAAAAATTTTAATTTATTTATTTACATTTGTAACACACTGTAACACTTGTTTATTGATGTAAATAATTACAAACATGAAATAAAATGATATAACAAGGTTTAACGTGTTTGGTACCGCGGTTGGCCGTCAACTGTGTAGCCTAATAGCCATTGGTCATCTGCGCATGTGTCAGGGGAGGATAAGCAACTTGTAATGTTACAGTCGGCCGTCCTGGAGACGACATCGTCCTCGATGTCACCATCGGAAGGTGGATCGTCTTCTTCATCGGAGGAGGATTCTCCGTTTACCCACGGTTTCATCCGTTCGGATGGTAAGATGCCTTCGTAGGGCTTCTGCGTACGGGGGTGGCCTGAAACATCGGCCACGACGAACCTGTCATTGTCGAGGACCCTTTTGACCTGGTAGGGCCCCACGAACTTTGATGCCATCTTCGGGGCACGATCAGAAGGTGGAGATAAATTGAGACCAGCTGACCTTGTCGGGTGATTTCTTCGTCTACGTCTTGTAAGATAACCAGCTTGTCGTGTAGCTCATCGGCAGCTTGTTCTATGACATAGGTATAACATCTACTAAGACAATCAACGTGACTAATATTTTTACCATGACGGTGTTCGATGGTGTAATCATACTCTTCCAGTTTGATGCACCAGCCGAATTATTGTCTATTGGCATCCTTCTTAGCCAAAGTCTGTTTCAGGGCACTACAGTCTGTAATGATTTTAAAGTTCTTACCAAGCAGGTAAATACGAAACTTGTCTATAGCTTTGATGACGGCTAGAGTCTCAAGTTTGAAACTACTGTACCTAGACTCTTCAGGCGTCGTCTTCCAGCTTGCGTAAAACACGGGATGAAGTTTATTGTCTTCATGTCGTTGTAGTAATATGGCGCCTAGGCCACTAGCGCTAGCATCGGTATGCAGCTCAGTGTCTAGATATCTGTTGTAGATTTTTAATATGGGTTCGCTCACCAGACATGTCTTAAGGTTCTCGAATGCTGAGCGTTGAACCTCATTCATAACGAACTTCTTGTCTTTCTGAAGTAAGTCGGATAACGGCTTGGCTATCGTGGCGTAACTTTTTACGAACCTCCTGAAATAGCCTGTTAAGCCTGGAAAACGTCTAAGCTCATGCTCGTTTGTCGGCAGTGAGAAGCGTTCAACTGCTGACGTCTTTTCATTACCAGGTTGTATCATATCTTTGGAAATACGGTAACCTAAATATTCCAAATGTTTCATTGCAAATTTGCACTTGTCTAGGCGAAGTTGTAATCTGCTTCTTTTTATTCGTTCCATTATCTTTTTCAGGGTAGCAATATGCTCTTGTAATGATTTGCTTGCAACCAAAATGTCGTCGAGATATATTTGAATCTCACCACTCACCACTAGATCGTGGAAGATCTCTGTCACAAACCTCTGGAAAACAGCAGGACCATTGCATAACCCAAAAGGCATTTTAACGTATTCATATTGTCCTCCAGGCACTACAAATGAGGTATACTTTATAGATCGCTCTTCTAAATAAACATGATGAAATCCGCTCTTAAAATCCAATGTTGAAAAGTACTCTTTCTGGCTTAGATTATTTATCAAGTCATCGATATGCGGAAGAGGATATTTATCTTTGAAGGTCACCTTGTTAAGGGCTCGATAGTCCACGCAGAGACGATATTCATTATTTTTCTTTCTAACAAGGACTATGGGGCTTGCGTAATCCGAAACGCTGGGTCGTATCACTCCCTTCTTCAACAGCCTGTTAATTTCAGCATCAACAAATTCTTTTTCATGGAATGATAATCGTCGAGGGGAAAACCCTATTGGCCTATCATCTTTAAGTGTGATCTTCATCTTGGTTCGGATTTCACTACCGGTAACGTTTGAAGTTTCTTCCGGGAAATCTTGAGAATCTATCACTATTTCACGGATTTCGCGTTTAGTGTTCAAGGCCACTTCACCAACATTAACCTCAATTGGGCCACATAAACAGTCAGTGTCAATTCTAAAAATGTCTGATTCACTACACTCACTAGCAGGCACTTCTACTTTCGGCTTGCGAATCGTTACACAACTATTAGCATAGATCAGTTCAACACAGGTTAAAAACTCCCTGCCTAAAAGTAGATCATCACGAATTGATAGATCTGGTACCACTATAGCTTCAAGTTCATAATGTTCATTGTCCATTTGGATTTCTAAGTCAACAACTTCACTACACATCACTCGTGTATCGTTTAGTCCGATTAACACATTTTGAGATGGACGCACTTGCACATCTAGTTCGCAGATTAATTTCTCACGGATCAAGTTTGATTTCGCGCCCGTGTCGAGCATAGCGCATACCGCTCGACCGTTAACTACACACTCTTTGTGAAATAGGTGGTTGTCAGTTTCAATACGGTGCACTGAGGATACCGTTGCATCGATTGAAGATTGTTTCTCGTCGCTTTTACGTTTTTCTGGGCACTCACGGGCTATGTGTCCCTGTTTATTACACTTAAAACACACAATCGCATTTCTTGGGGTGCTAACAGCATTTTTCGCAGAGTCAACTACACCAGTTTTGTCGGGTGTCTTAACTTGGTTAAAGTCTCTAACTTTCTTTTGTTCGGAGAACGGTTCACGTGATCGCTTTTGATCTGTACGTGTCATTTCTTTAGACACCATCTTCATTGTCGAAAGCAGTTCGGATAATGAAGTATGTTTGTTCATAATCATTTGTGTACGAACTGTGAAATTATCGATCCCTCGAATGAGATGTTGGATCATTTCCTCATCCCTCATTTTGATCTGTCGCCCTAAGCGTACCTTCGCATGGAAGTAGTCCTCGAATGACTCGTTTGACTTCCAACGCATGCTTCGTATCTTTTCTAAAATATCTATTTCATCGATCCTGTTACCAAAAAGATCTCGCAACTCGCATTTAATTCCAGCCCATGGCTTACAATGAATATCAGGTGTCGATTCATACCATTTACGAGCGTTGCCTAGTAAGCGATTTGTTGCCAACACTTTCATCGTTTGGTCTGATACTTCGTACATTAACTGAATGTCATTGACTCGCTGTAGCCAGACTTCAACATCAAGCGATTCGTCACCAGCTTGCCCGAATTTAGGAATTTGCGCACCGATTTCTGAAAAGGGAAGTTTGCTTGGACTTGAACGGGTTGTTTCCGTTGAACTGGGACTTGCGCTATCACCACGAGTCTCACGTCTTAACATAGTAGCTAAAAGTAATTGCAGCATTTCATTAACATTCATGTTATTCGTCTGGGCGGACGTCGTATCGTTTCCATTTGATGTATCACATGATCTATTCGAATCCTGTGTCGCGTCAACGTAGTTGTCAGATTCCGCCATTTTGAAATATTTTTGACAGTTAACCAACTTCACAGAGTGTCTATAACGTAACTAGCTTCGCAACGGAACACCAGTTTCGCGCCAACACAACACGCTAACCTCACGAGATTTTCCCGCGCTAACCTCAAATTTTCACCATGAGGTTCGCAATTCGTCGCGTAACTCGCACAACACAACTTCTGCCGCACAGTACGTCGTAGAGACACAAATTATGTTTATTCCTTGAAGTTTTACAATAGACCACTCGTTGTCCGTCGCGAATTGGCACAGGTACTCCGCACTTAAACTTAAACAATCTCAATTTTCACTCACTAAAAATTGTCACCAATCGTTCACCACTTAAGCTTGGATGCATCCCACTTCTGAACTGTAACACACTGTAACACTTGTTTATTGATGTAAATAATTACAAACATGAAATAAAATGATATAACAAGGTTTAACGTGTTTGGTACCGCGGTTGGCCGTCAACTGTGTAGCCTACTAGCCATTGGTCATCTGCGCATGTGTCAGGGGAGGATAGGCAACTTGTAATGTTACACATTGAATAATTTATTGTTACTGAACAATTTTTACAATTATAAATGTTTGACTGTCAGTTGTTTCAGTGTAACCATGAAGATCTTGTAACTTTATAAATGACACATAGATGGCTCTAGCATCCAGCGGCTAAAAAAATAAGCGAATCGTCCTAGGCCGAAAAATATTTACTTTTTGGCAGGTACTAGATGATAAAAAAGAACTGTTTTTGATATGGTAGCCCAAAGAAATATTTACAAAATTAATTGGTCTATTTTTTGCAATATAACAATAGATTTTTTTTAATTTACATTTTACTAAATTTTACTTAAAACAAATTATCGTTCTAAAAATAAAACGACACAATGTAAGTATTATATAGAAATAATTGAACTAATAATTTGTACTATTCATTAATTTATTTTTTAATTATATGCATACTTCTTTCAAATGTACCTTTCATAAACAAGATCATCCATTTTAATTCCTTTAAATAATTAAATACATTCATTATAAAAAAGCAGGACTACACGAATGACAGAAGCTAACACGCATGCCTAGTAATTGTTTACATGTTTACTTTGTTTGTATAAAAATAATAATTTTGTTTACATCCTTTGTTTACACGTAAACAATTGAGTAAATTGACATGATGTGATCTACGCGCCCGTCACTGATTGTGCCGCACGACTGCTAAACGAATACTAACGACTCTCCCTTATATTTTTTTCGCTACTGCTCAACCGGTTAATTTAAGTTAGCCAGGCAGTACACTGATCATATTTGAAAAGCTTTTCTCCAGAATACATTCCGTTATGAGTAGTGAGACTCAATGAATGTGAAAATGCTTTAGCTCACTGATCACATTATTTGAATGTTTTCTTTCCAAAGTTCGTTTGTGAGTAATGAAAGATGATAACATTGAAAATAATAATAATAATTTATTAAACAGCCTGAAAATATAATGAATAATATACAATTAATACATTTAACTAAAATATCCAAAACAAAAACAAGACAAATTTGGAGTTAAAGTTGAACAATTGTGAACCGAAACATTAGAGAATACATTTATAGTTTAAGTTAGTATACAGGGTGTTCAATCTAAGTGTGCCACCATTGCTATCTCGAGAAGAATTGCTACCTCGTAGCTCTATATAAGAGCTACGAGGTTGGTTAAATTAGCAAAGAAATACCATTTTGCAAGTCTATTACAAAACTATTAACAAAAATGTATGATCAGTGGTTCTCCAAATATAGAACCCTACTTTCTTATTTTAAATGAGAACATTTTTTTTTATATATTTTTGTTCGAAAGGGAATTTTATTCTGAATTCAACGAATACACAGTTTAGTACCCTTACATAACAAAAATTTTGAGAAAAATGCATATTACATTGACATTAATTTAAATCAAATACACAGGAATCAGCGTGCTATGGATGAAACAAATGAATAAATCATAATATTTTTGTTTGTTTGATTAATTATTAAATGTCAATTCGACTATTTTGTGAAGAATTTTGTTTAATTTGTGAAGAATTTCGTTTAATTCCCCTAGATTATTTCTTATTGGGCTATGTAAAAGATATTGGTTATAGCACTGTGCATCCAAACGTACAACATTTGAAAGACAATATTGAAGATATAGGACCGTGTGAATAATCTTTTACTAAATTCTACAACTAAATTTGACGTTTATGAAAAGAGTGCGACATACCTCCCAGATATTGTGTCAGAGCGAGAAGCATAATTAGTAGTGCCTAGTTTCATTTCCTAGTAGTGCTATTAAAATTTAGTAAAAGATTATGTACATGGCCCATTATATCTAATATTGATGGGAGAAAATTAAAAAAGGTCCGAAATAATTTACTTTTAAGGATTGAATTATGTATTAATAAGAATGGAATTTTGAGCAATATTTATAACAAAAATTGTACTATGTCATAGAATTAAACTGTTCATTACATTTTGATATTCATTTGTTTCATTCATAGAACGCTGATTCCTGTGCGATTTGCTTTAAATTAATGTCAACTTAATATTCATTTTTCTCAAAATTTTTGTGATGTAATGGTACTAAACTGTGTATTCGTTGAATTTAGAATAAAATTCCTTTCCGAACTTAAATATAAATAAAATATGTTGTCATTTAAAATAAAAAAGTTGGGGACCATATTTGGAGAACCACTGATCATAAAAAAATGTGTTAATAGTTTTGTAATAGACTTGCAAAATGGCATTTCTTTGCTAATTGCACCAACCTCGTAGCTCTTATAGTTCTCGAGATAGCAATGGTGGCACACTTAGATTAAACACCCTGTATATTTAATATATCAGCCGAGCTGACCAACAAGTGTGAAACGTTATGTCAAAGCGTAGACACTCCTGTATCAACATGTTATTAGATTTAAGTAATCTAGTACGTAAACTATAGACGTATTGTCTAAGTACAGCCATACAAGTATTAACTTCATTCATAACAAGCATTTCATTTGCACTACAATATTTATAAAACCCATTGATAACTCTAAATGCATTGTTGTAGCAAACCACTAATTTACGAATACTGGTTTGGGTGGTGTTAGCCCAAAGAGCAGATGTATACATACTGCCACAAAACGTGTTGAAAAGGTATTTACGTACAACAGTACTGCATCTAAATAATCTATGGTTTAACATATTTGCTTTCACACATACAGAGCGACATTGCCTATCAATGTCAGCTGTATCATTAAAATAATCACAGATAATATGACCAAGATAACATACAGAGGTATTCTCTTAACGCACTGACTATTGAGTGAAATATCGGGCACTGCATATCTCTTATTATTGGGCTGAAATACAATAAACTCTGTTTTATTAACATTATAAATTAGGCCATGCTCCAGAGCATAAGATTCACACAATGCCAACAGTTTCCTCAATCCAGCCAAAGACGGTGCAAAGACCACCATGTCATCAGCATAGCTGATGTGGATAACAAAGTGATGAGCCAACAACACAGCCAATCCTTTCCTTGTTCAGCAGTTGACTAAGATCATCCATATAGATGTTGAACAAGGAAGGTGATAACAGACCACCCTGTCGTACTCCTGTGTTTTGCATAAACGCAGTGGATTTAGCTGTGCCCCAACGAACTCTTTTTTGTTCTCTATCAAATCAATGGTGTAGTACAGAGGTTATTCGAGGGCAGAATGATTTATCACAATAATTATATTTGAATGGCTTCTTTCCAGGATGTATTTGTTTCTGAGAAGTGAGGCTTGATGACTGTGAAAATGTTTTAGCCCACTGGTAACATTTGAATAATTTCTATGCAGAATGAATTCGTTTGTGAGAAATGAAAGATGATAACACTGAAAATGCTTTATGACACTGATTACATTTGAATGGTTTCTCTCCAGAATGTGTTCGTTTGTGAGTAATGAGAGATGACAACACTGAAAATGCTTTATCACAGTGATTACATTTGAATGGCTTCTCTCCAGAATGTACTCGTTTGTGAGTAGTGAGACTTGATGACTGTGAAAATGCTTTACCACAGAGATTACATTTGAATGGTCTCTCTCCAGAATGTATTCGTTTATGAATAACTAGCGTTGATGAATGTGAAAATGCTTTATCACAGTGATTACATTTGAATGGCTTCTCTCCAGAATGTATTCGCTTGTGATGAGTGAAATTTGATGACTCTGAAAATGATTTATCACACTGATCACATTTGAATCGTTTCCCTCCAGAATGTATTCGTTTGTGCTTGTTGAGACTCGATGCTAAGGAATATAATTTATCACACTGATAGCATTTGAATGGTTTCTCTCCAGAATGTAATCGTTTATGATTAATGAGATCATATGACAGTGAAAATGATCTATCACACTGATCACATTTGAATGGTTTCTCTCCAGAATGTGTCAATTTGTGTCTTATGAGATTTGAAGAACATGAAAACGCTTTGTCACATTCTTCACATTTAAATTTCTCTCCTGAATGTATTCGTTTGTGTTTAAAGAGACTTGAAGATACTGAAAATGCTTTATTACATTGATCACATATGTATGGTTTCTCTCCAGAATGTACTCGTTTGTGATTAATGAGGGTTGATGACACTGAAAATGCTTTATCACACTGATCACATTTGAATGATTTTTCCCCAGAATGTATCCGTTTGTGAGTAATGAGATTTGATGGATTTGAAAATGCTTTGTCACAGTGCTCACATTTGAATGGCTTCTCTCCAGTATGTATTCTTCTATGAGTAATGAGTTTTGAAGGCTGTGAAAATGCTTTATCACACTGTTCACATTTGAACGACTTCTCATCAGAATGTACTCGTTTATGAGTAATAAGTCTTGACGAGTGTAAAAATGATTTACTACACTGATCACATTTGAATGGTTTCTCTCCAGAATGTTTCCTTTGACTAATAAGATGTGATGATGTTGTTGCTGGTTGTTTACATTTATTAATAGCCAACGACTCACAACTCTCACCTGGTTTATAGGAAGATGTTCTTCTAACTGCAAACAAACTTGTATTGATTACAAACAAAACTTCATTTGTCGAAATAAAGTTATGTCTAATATAAACTTTATCTGCATGTTAGATAACATAAACTTAAAACGGAAGCTACAGTCTATCCAATACGCGCGATAATTAAAGCTCAGCCACTCCATTTCCTTTATACTGAAATAGAATCAGATCTATCAGCGAGCAACATGACTTGACATTTACGCGGTCGCGTATACAGCACTGCTTTGTTTTTGTGTGATACGTGGTTCAGAATTAAAGTTGAACTGACAGTAAAGAGCTGGATCCCAGCGTGTACTGTACAAGCACCAACCAGCGTAAGCAACAAGCGTTATCGACGCTGGTAACAACCAACAATTTTTTACTGTGCGCGTACCCTAAAGTAATCCTTTAAGTATGAAGTTAAAACCAATTATGTCGCTTAGTTCACCTATAACTGAAGTCATGTCTAACCGAAGTCTGAGAGTTTGTGAAAAGCCGATGTGAATAAAACCATTTACTGGATAAATTATAATAATTTATTACTACAACTAGCAAACTATTGCCGCTGTACACCTTAGCTTGTAACCAGTAAATGGAAACGTGGAATACAAGTATTTGAAGTTGACAACTAATACGATAATAATAATACAATAACTATGTTTTTATTTCACTTTATTAAAATAATATAACTAAACAACACGACTAGTTTCATCTTATTAGGACATTTTCAAGTGTATTTACAAACTTACATCTACGTATATATAGGTACTCTACTAGGATAAGGATGATAGTGGGGGTGTATTTTACAATTTTAGGTTCAATAAAGGGGAGGTATTTAAATCTAATTGTTCGTTTAAGATATTTTCTGGATTACTATGTTTAAATTTATTAATTTCTAGGGCTTCCAGTAATGGCAGTTTTTTGCCCTTATTACATAGATGTAGCACTTTCATATCTGCTAATTGGGGAGGGCTGTGGACAGTGTTGAGTAAATGTTTGCTAAAGTTGGAGTCTTCTTTTCGGGATTGAAATAATTTTAAATGTTCTTTGAATCTAGTAGCAAAACATCTTCCTGTCTTGCCTATGTACTAACTATTACAAAGTTTACTATTACAATATTTTTATGAATCAAATAGAAAAAATCATTTTTGATATTAAACTATTTAAAAACCATATATTGTTTTGGTACAGGTATGTAGATGAAGTGATATGCGGCTTTAATGGTACAGACAGACAAATTAAAATATTTAATAATTTTATAAACAAAGTACATCCTAATATTAAATTCACCACTGAATGTGAAGGGGATCATTCCATTAATTACTTAGATCTCACAATTAAGAGAATACAAAATAAACTATGATTCAAAATTTTCCGAAAACCTTCATTTACCGACGTTACTATACCTGCAGATTCTCTTAATCTCCGAAAACATAAATTAGCAGTTCACAATAGTAAGATCCATAGAGCTCTAGTTATCCCCATGTCCGAACAAGATAGAATTCAAGAAATAAATATCATAATAAACCATTGCGACAAACAACGGATTTTCTCCATGTAATTAACAAAATAATAGCATATACCCAAAAGAAATAAAACCTAATAATTCTTTTCATGTTTTGCCGTATTATGGTCTAATATCATAAAATGCAGGTAATAGTCTGAAAAAATATAACATTAATGTTGCATTTAAACCTAATAAAAACCTTGGAAAACCCTTCTTCAATGCCAAAGATAAATCTGATATTTATAATAATAGCGGAGTGTATAAACTAGATTGTTTAGAGTATAATAGTTCGTACACAGGCCAGACAGGAAGATGTTTTGCTACTAGATTCGAAGAACATTTAAAATTATTTCAATTCCGAAAAGAAGACTCCAACTTTAGCAAACATTTACTCGACACTGTCCACAGCCCTCCCCTGTTAACAGATATGAAAGTGCTACATCTATGTAATAAGGGCAAAAAACTGTCATAACTGGAAGCCCTAGAAAGTAATAAAAAACATAGTAATCAATAATATATCTTAAACGAACAATTAAACTTAAATACCTCCCCTTTATTGAACCTAAAATTGTAAAAGACACCCCCACTATCATCCTTATCCTAGTTGAGTACCTATATATACGTCGATGTAAGTTTGTAAATACACTTGAAAATGTCCTAATAAGACGAAACTAGTCGTGTTGTTAAGTTATAATTATGTTAATAAAAGTGAAATAAAAACATATTTATTGTATTATTGTTAATATGAATTTGTACCAAGTAACGACCTGCACCATCAACTATAATACGATAATATTAAATTATTCACTGACCTGTATATTGTCCCGTTACACTCCCCTCATATTCACCGCCATTTTCAAATTCAGACTTGATGTCAATCTCCTCAGTCATGATAATATTAGTGTTGTACTTATACTGGAACAGGTCGACTGTAGATGTTATGATGTGTGTCTTCCTAGTATCGCAATTCTCTGAAATATAAATACTCGTAGTTATTATTACTATGTCTATGTCAGCGTTTCTCAACCGGGGGGCCGTGAAAGCTTCGTCGGGGAGCCGCGAATGTAAGATGGAATCATGAAAATATAATAGAAATGTGCTCAATTTTGCTCAAATATGCTCAATTCATAAATATATTACATTTAAATTTATAAAAATACCTTTCATAACATAAATAAAATAAATAATACTTATGTTGACTACTTTAAAACTAAGTAAACTAAAGGCGGTTTCTTTACTTTAAGCGGAACAAGATTATCAAATCTAGTAACTTTTACCGATTGATTGAAGCTTTTGAGCAGTTTGTTCAGGAAAACCCAACTTCAATATATAAAAAATTATCTAATGACAACTTAAGAAAATTTATATTCCATTTAGTTCCGCCTAAAGGTTTGGAATAGCCTATATAGTAAGATCAAATTAAGGGTATAATTAGGTTGATGCGTTTCTATGACAACGGTTTGCGTTGGACGTACTTCAAGTACTTTCAAATCGCTACGACTTGAAAATGCAATATTTTTTTCTTTATCTATATATATAAAATCGTAACTAAGCTACCTACTCATAATCAACGCCCAGCCCAAACCACTGGACCTATAATCATGAAATTCGGCGAGTATATTCCGTCCATGACGTAAGCAACCACTACGAACGGATTTTTCAACTCATCCTCTAATTGGGTGAAAAGGGGGTTAAAAGGGGTAAAATGTGGCTTCACGGTTTCCTTAATATCTCTTAGGTCCAATAAGATATCGACTTGGTTTTTGCTTACAAAGATTACGCAAGTAAATATAAAAAAACTTATTTCATAATTTTGTCCTAATCAACCCCTAAAGGGGTGAATCAACAATTCAGTGTGAATTGTAGAACCCTTCGCATCTTCTGTGTTGATTGTGTTATAACATTCTTTTTTGGCATATAGGTGTCTTTTTAAAATATTTAGAAAGTGTTTTGACCGTTTTTTTCACAATTTCACCCCTTAAGGGGTAAATTGGCATTTTTTATTCGATAGGATGTCGTCTAGACAAAGAAACATAAAATTTGGGGAGTATATCCCTTTTATGACTTAAGGACCCCTAAGAAACGATTTTTGGAAATTCAACCCCTAAGGGGTGAAATGGGGCAAAATGTGTTTTCACGGATTCCTCAATATCTCACAGTTCCAATAATATATCGCCTTCATTTTTGCTTATAAATATTATCCATATAAATGTTGAAAAACTCATTTCAGGATTTTGTCCTATTCCTCCCCTAAAAGGGTGAATCTACAATTAGGGAGAATTATAGAACCCGACGTATTTCCTGTGTTTGTTGAGTTATTAAATTCCTATTTGGCATATAGATGTCTTTTTAAAATATATCGAAACGGTTTTGACAGTTTTTGACAGTTGGTTGAGTTATAAATTTCACCCATAAAGGGGTAAAAGGATTTTTTATTTGATAGAACATCCCTTGGACATAGATACATGATATTCGCAAAGTATATTCCCTCCATGAGCTAAGCATACACTACGACCGGATTTTTAGAAATTCAACCCCTAAGGGGTGAAATGTAATTTCAAGGATTCCTAAATATCTCTACGGACCAATAAGATATCGTCTTGGTTTTTACTTACAAAGATTACCCATATAAATGTTGAAAAACTTATTTCAGGATTTTGTTCTAATCAACCCCTAAAGTGGTGAATTTCCGAACAGGGTTAATTATTAGAGTCCTGCAAATCCGCAGATATCTGCCATTTTTTTGCGGATGCGGATAAAATATCATTTAAACCGTGCGGATGCGGATTATATATCATATCCGCAACATCCGCGTGAACATAAAAACTTCGGTTAGACGCTTCTTTATACGGAAGACGCGTTTAGAATACCAAAAATGTATGGCTAAAACTACAGACAAAATATGTTTTGACTCACTTGCAATGGCTACTACAGGTTACATACTATTGCTCGTCCTTCACCTCCGCTTGTACCCCACATCAACACTCGTACAAAATTTGAGATATTTGCTCTTTTGCCCTGCCCTGCCTGGCGTGTGTCCATTCTAAAAACATTTGTTTTAGGAAGCGAAACGCGGCGCGATGTGAATTCAAGTTATAAACATTTCAATATAATTAAATATTAATTTAAAATGCGTAAAATGAAAATAATACTTATTACTATTATTATTTTTTATTAAAAATTTTCTTCTTTTTCAAAAGTAAATAATTGGGAGGGCATTGTCCGTTGCCCTTCCTGCACCAGCCGCCACTGTTAGAATGAGAAAACTTTTATTCTCTGTTCAATGCAGAAGATATGATATATAGAGGGCTAAGTGAAGTGTTACCAATGAAGTGAAAATATCTCATTTATTATTTACTTGACAGCAATAATGTATATAAGGAAAGTTGTTAAGATTGGAGACACAAATCTACTTTGTTCAATGCAGTTTTTAATAAGATATATTTGAGGACCTATTGAGAGCGCTACCTACACCTACAAACCTAAAATACCTCACTTTATATATACTTAACAGCAAAATTGTATATCAGAAATTATTTAGGATGAAGAAATGTTTCCTTTCTGTTCAAAGCAGTTTTAAATAAGGCAAATATTTGAAGGACTATGAGGGGCGTTACCTACAAACAAAGTACCTCCTTATTATTTACTTAACACAATCAAAAGTATAGGTTAATGTTCCATATTAGTCCACCACAATTAGGCTTATATGCTTAAAATGAATTATATTATAAAGTTAGAAACGAGAAGGCATGGTTGTCAGAGTGGGGAGCCAATAGTAATTATTTATGCATCTGTAGTTGGCAGAGAAATACGCGTTTTTAACATGAAGATACGTCCGAATATAACTGATATTTTTGGAACTCTTTATGAAATTAATATTTTTGAAAATATGTATACTATAAATCTCATTGGAAACCGGTAAAAATTCCTTATGAGTACCTGTTTATACGTATACGTCTAGCAAGTTTCTATCCAAAATTTTTGCTAACTAAACCTAACCTAATAAGTTTTATCATTGATTGTTTGCATATAGTGATGATATATAAATGCTTTATACAGTTTTATTACATTTACATAATTTAGCATCTATAAATGCGACGAAAAACGGAATGTTCTATTTCAGACATAAAATTGGTAGGTCGGAATATATTGATATTTTTGAGGATTCTCTCATTTAATAAAGTTATTATTTTTCAAAATAAGTATGCTATAAATCTCATTTAAACCTTCTAAATATGACATTAGGCGTATAAATACTGAAATTTTGTTATTCAAGTTTTTCTTTAAAAAAGTTAATAGGAGCTAAATGTTATAATACTAAATTTAAATTTAATAAAAAAATTTTAAAAATATAATTATTAAATAATTGCTTGGATTTCAGAACGGATAATTATCAAGTACTTATTAAGATTTCAGTTTTGAATAAAAATATTGGAATTGATACGGTGAATCATAAATGTTATGTTTTCAAAGAAAGGGGCGGCGTTTCGCCAGAGCCAAATCTCATTCTAATTAGCATAAGCGTTTTTTAAGGAGTTGTTTGTGGTGGACTTATACGGAACATTAACCAAAATATATATGTAAAAGAGTGGTTTAGAAAAAAGAAATGATAATTTTCAGCTCTAATTGAAATTAAAATATATCATTTACATTACACGAATAATTTACGTATCAAAAAACATACGAAGTACAGGAACGCCCCAGCTAGTATAACCTAAGAATCAATGAAACTAGCTTTACTGACCAGTATTTGCGATAGCTGCACTTTCCAATACATCTTCTAATTCACTGGTGTCCACAGGTTCACACTTGATATAAATCTCCTCTATCTCGGTTTTATCATGTTGTATGTCGTCTGTAACTTCATATTTGATTTCTGCAATCAAACACATCATAGTTAAATATAAACTAATTTCTTACTGTAAAAAATAATTTATTCATATAATGCGGGTCAAGGAACTGTATATTCATGTCGAGTATCACCTTTCTACGATCAGCCATTTGCTCACAGTTTCTACCATAAACACTGACATACGAGTGATGATATAAGGGATTCTTGATTTTAGCTATTCAACAATAAAAAATCAACCGTTGAATGTTTGTGATAAGAACCCACACAACAATTTGCGCTAAAGGCTTTAATTACATTTAATAAAGTAAAGCAGTGCTCTGTGATCTTTTCTCAAACTTGAAATACCACAGCTCCTCCCAAAATTCTGCGACACACGTTTCGTATTCGATTGGGCGAGCAGGAAATAAACAGAAAACAAATAAATTATTGCAATCACAAAAATACAATAAGAAAAATTATACAATAAGTATTATCCTGCAGTTTACGCAAGGAAATCACTGTATTTTTAAATAATTAATAATAACAATAATAAAAACGTATTCGATTGGGAGTTGCTCTGGCGCGCTCGCTAGTAAAACTAGGATAGAGCATGACGTCATATGTTTGCTCGCAGAGCAATTCTAGAGTGGTCCAATCGAGTATGCCATTAGTGTTGCATGAATGAAAAAAGATGGCAACTATCAACATCTCGTGTTACCAGCACCAGAGCACTGAACTAGGCTCTGCTTTACATGATAAACATATTTTAAAAATTGATAATCTACATTCTACATAACAATATGAATATAAATTATATAAAAATAACATTTTAAACATTCTTTGTTATTATGAACATCAATAAAACTCTACAGACCAGTTTTTATGGCAGCTTCCCTCTTCAGTTCATCTTTTTTAAACTCACTGGTGTCCACATTTTCAGACTTGATATAGATCTCTGTGTTGATGCTATCATGATATACGTCGTCTATATCTCCATCTCTCATTCCTGCAATAAACACATCAAGGTAAAATATAAACGAATTATGTATGTATTTTAAAAAGTATATAATTTAAGATATTCGCTAATCATTCATTGTTAAAGTTCGCTCGAAATAAAGTGTGATAACAAATTAAAAAATATTAAGAGTTGGTTAGTTGTAAAATGTGCTCGTTACTGACCATTATCCCATTCAGCCGTATGCTCAATTCCAGGCTTCATTTCATCATCAACTTCATATTCTGTTTTAATTTCAGTACCTTCTTCCATATTTCTTCTGTTATTATTACTTTTATTGGTTTCAGTATATAGCAGTCCGTGCGGTCGTTGTACTTGCCGTCTAGAGTAGAATTTTTAATTTTTTTTTGTTTTGATTATTGCCGGTATTTCAGAAGAGAAAATTATCAAATGGCAAATTTGAATAAGTTTTAAGGCTTCCCAAAAGAAAGGAACGCTCCCATTTGGATTTCAAATTACCAATTATTGCTGATAATTCTAGAGATCGTGTGTTAATTACAGGTTTTGCACTCCAAAATTCATTCTTTTGCAAATAACACTGACCCTTTTGCAAACTGAAATCCAATTTTTTGCAACTTGTGACATTCAAGAAAAAATACTGGATCCTAAACATGTCGAATAAAACATTTCCTTTAGAAATGGTTACGGATCACATCCGAATGTAAGTTGATCCTCGACAAATAAAAAGACGCAAAAAAAATTATGCATGTTTAATTAATTTATTATGATTCATCAATGGACTTTTTTTGTGTTTCTGTGATTTCGAGAAAAGTGTAATGCATAAATATTTAAAAGATTGGCATTTCTCTAATCCCACAGCTAGGCCTTCAATTATATTAATTTGCTAGCTTAACAACAGACACATTTGGCTCGAATACCGGCTGTGCTACCAAATATGTCACTGTAGATGGGTTTAAATCAGGGAGGTAGAGAGGGAATGGCCGCCTTCAGCAGATTCACCGGCGAGTTACCGGTTAATAAATTTTTTCCTATATGCATACGTTGATCTACCGGTGAGTTACCGAACTTGCTCACTGGTCGCCATTTTATTAACCGGATTTCATTTACAGTTAGTTGTTCACCGGTGGATATTTTGACAGTTATATCTGTAGTAACAAAGAATCGAGCACAAATCAAGTAAAAAATTATGGAATTTAGTGTTAAGTCAGTTTACTTAGTTATTGAGGAGACGCATATAAACAACAAAATTAGTGAATATAAAGACATTAGAATTAAAAATGATAAGCTAAAGCAGTTAGCGAGTAAATACAATTGACTAAAAAAACAGAGATTAAGGTAAAAAATAAAATCAAGAATTTGCGTTCAGCATTCCATCGTAAGCGAAAAAAACTACAATAAAAAAAAGAGTGACTCATCTCCCAACAAAAAAGAGAAATGGTTTGCATTTGAGCTTTTAAGTGGACGTCGATGTACCTAAATCAACATTGTCAACTGCTGGCAGTCATGAGGAGGACTTTGAGGCGAGTTTTTTTCAAATAAGTACAAAAAAAACTTAATTAAAATATATATTTGAATATTACATATAAAAGTTAGGCGTAAAGGTCATGCCAAGGCACACGTCCTTCATCTGATTGAAAATATCAGATACATAAGTGATGGATAGCTATCACCCGTAGCCAAATATCTCATTGTTACTAACAACCTCACACGAGGTAATATTGCTTCACGAAAGTTGGTATCATATTTTTTTATACTAGGTGAGACTTTCTCAAGCAAGTACGCAAAATCTTCTTTACTCATTCGTGTAAAAATTCGAAATAAAGCTTCATCGTCATCAACCAAGTTGTTGTATAAATTATATTGAGTTTCTTGACCACAAACATATAGTTCTCTTGTCCTCCACCGTGGCTTTACTCTTGTTTTTCAATTCAGAGCTATTACTAAATAAGCAGTTGCCGCGACTGTTTGTAAAGACATGATACACCAAACTGAAGTTGCCTGAATGGAATCGTTTTAGACGCATGCTACAAGCATAGACGACAAAGCGCATGCGATGTGGGGAAACAAATTCCGCATGCGACATTATTGCATTTTGTGGCACATAGTCGCACACCTATAATCAGGTAACACTAGGAAACAAGTATCATGCCTCATGTCGTTCAATTTTTGCCTCAGTGGAATTGCGCCTTAACGCAGGTAGGCGACGTTACTTACAACATGTACTTTTAAAATTACTGTAAAAGCTTACATTCAAAATGTACTGTCATTACAATGTGTCATTGTTTAGATATTTTAGTTTTCATATACGCCGTTCGACAGTGCTGCCAAAAAATGTGCATTTAGTCAAATTCACCGGTGAGTTTGTACCGGTAATTCAATGATGAGTCTGCTGAATGCGGCCAATGTTTGCGTATGCCCTTGTCCCCAAGCCAAACATGTGTGGCCATATAGATAATTTTAATCACGTGACCTGTAGTATTCAAAATGTCAGAGGTAGGGCAATCAAACAAGTTGTTTAGCACGTTCAACATAGACGTTTATTGTTTTATGTGATTTTTGTGAGTTGTGTATAAACATGTAGTGAATCATATTGTGATAGTATATTAATCATATTCAGTCTAGAAGCTGCAAAGTGGAACTGAAATACAGCCATTTTTGTGAATTTATCGTTTTTATTTATAACAGGTACCCCTATTTTGAACAACATTGGAAGTATTTTACAGCTGGAGAAAATAATAGACATGAATATGTATTTTACAAAATTGGAAGGTGATGTTAAGAATAGATACTTCCAAAAAATTTACTACATAAACAATTTTGATCCGTATTCTTTGGGGGATAATGAAAGGCAGGTTCGGGAAGCAAGCTCGGAGTGCTCCGAGTCATTCTATTTAAGTCTAGAGTGTTTGAGAAAAGGCCTAAACGCGTTTCCTGAGCGGTCTGGAGTTAGACAGATTGACTCGAAACACTACAAGCTTGCTTTCCGAACCCACTTAATGTTGAATTTAATTAAGAAGACATAACACCAATCACAAATATGGACATTTTGGCATATTGTGTTAATGCACAATTGTGACATACTTTTGTATTGAATAAGATTTTACGTAATATTCATAATAATAATAATAAATAAAAGTCCTATCGAAGTGACGGAACAACTTTTTTAGTTGTATGATGAGCAACACAAGACTCTCGCTCAGTATCTTCTGGTTTTTTATTAAATGGTGCCCCTGTGTAACCAAGATTTAAACATGGTACTAAGTCTGGATTATTTATATCTTCAATATTAGACGGTTTTCCTACAGTAGTTTTAAATAATTTTAGTTTAGACAAATTTTAATTAATTTATTAAATAAGTAAATTAAATTAGTTGTCACTTCCTTAAGAACATACCTGAAATAAAATGTTTACCACAAAGAAACGCATGTTTTAATTTAGATTCTGTTCCTAGGTCCTCTCCCTTCAATGCTTTAAACTACTGCTGGCGCTTTTTAATTGATAAATTTTTATTCAGTCTATATTTACAATTTAAAATTCTTGGAAATCGATGAAATAACACATTTTCTCTACCACCACGACTCTCAAAACTACACAAAAACTTTTTATTTTATGCATATTTTATGATTTTATACATAATCTCGTAAGCGTCAATATACTTCTTGTCCTATCTCTGCCATTTTTAAATGCTCGTTTGATAGTTGTGACGTCACACTAAAATGATCTATAAAAAAGGAAGATTCAAAATTTGGAGGGGATGAGCTACCTGTTATTACTCAAGCAGACATTTTTTAAGATTTACTGCTGACACATAGTTATTTTACACATGAACAATTAAAGGCTTTGAATCGTAGAAATATTGTGAAGCAGGATTTATCAACTGGATCGAATCAAAACACATCAGTGACAAAATAATATAAGTTGGATGCGTAGTTCTTGAACTTAATCCGTTTCAGAAGGGTATTTGAGAATCGAAACTTACGAGTGTTATATTCGACCCACCAAGTAAAAACGTGTTGTCAACTAAGTTTATTTTCGATAACCGGGACTTTGTTTCACTAGAAATTTGATCGAGAATTGAATTGTTTGAAAACAGAGTAGTTCGATAACTAAGGGTCCACTGTATTAAAATTATTTTTCCTACCAGATAAGAAATGCTTACTACAAACTCTAGCATATTTCTGATGAAGTTCATTAAAACCTACTCTTTTAATACCTTGTAACCATATGTCACGTTTAATTTTTGAGTGTTCGTTCACTTCGGTACATTACTTATTCATAGAATATAAAATTTTTTGAATTCTAAACAATGACAGTTCTGCACGTTTTGCAGCATTTGAAGTGCCACCAACCACACAACAATAGGACGTCATTTCGATTTATGTATAGAATAACTTAAAATGTAATATTCCTTAACCATAAAGTGTCAGATTTACACTTTTACGTTTATTTACACCATGACAACTTATTAATTGTAATTGATATATTAAATACATACCTTAGAAATAACGTAAACAACACAATTAGACCACGTGATTAGACTCTGCTGTGCACTGAGGTCACTCGGCGAGCAAGTTTCATATTCGATTGGCTGAGCAGTCGCTCTAGAGTTGTTAAAAATTGTATTTGATTGGGAAGAGCACTGCTCTGAGAGTGTTCGCAGAGCACTTTTTCTTCCTCTGGCTAAGAACAACGTCGAGCAATATGGCACGTAGCGGTATTTCAAGGCTAGTATGTTTATTAGAACTAATTGAATCTTCATCAAGTAGTGATGCATTTTTTCCGTTAAGGGAATGTTCTAATTGTAGAAAGCAGAACAAATGGTAGTCGGATGGTGCAATGTCTGGACCATATGCTCCGACTACCATTTGTTCCGCTCTCTACAAAATTTCCTTAACGGAAAAATGTTCGCATCTGTGGACGATATCAAAATTCATCTGGACAGATTTTTTGAGAGCAAAGACGGAACCTTCTGGAAAGATGGCATTATGATATTGCCTGAGGGTTTGTTCAAAGTGATAGAAAATAATGGAAGTACATTTGATAATAAGTTTTTTTAGAATGTATAATTTATTGAATAAAAGGTGAAAAAAAAAACGACCAGACTTAAGTAACAATCCAATAAAATGTAATTTTCAACTAAATACTACAAATATAATTTGAAAATTACCATCTAAAAGAGAAAACTATACGTAAAAGGGACAGATTTACGCATACGCAGAACACTGGAATGGGTTTCTACCTTTAGTCGCTCCTGACGTGACGTTATAAATGCCAAACGTAAAATATGTAATTCTCATTGTACAGAATGTCCCTATAAATACGAAATGGCTAATTCTTAATTTAGAATATACTGCTTTTATTATTATTATTATTAGTTATTTATTTACAGCAAATTGCAAAAATTATTTACAAATAAATATATATACACAGCCAATTCTCATTTTGTTCAGCCGTACACTTAGCTCATCCATGTAGATATTAACCAGGGTAGGAGACAACAGGCTCCCTTGTCTTAGCCCGGTTTGCTGATTGAATGGCCTAGATATAGTATTGCCCCAACGTACGTGATTGTCGGAACATTTCAATTTATCCTCGGTTTTCGACATAAGTCTCCTTTCAAGTATTTTAGATACAACGGTACTGATTGCTTTAGGGCGGTAATTGTCGCTTTTGGTCATAGAGCCACACTTTCCTTTCGGTACTGGAACTACGTCAACCAGAGTAATTTCTAGAGGAATATGTCGGTGACTAGCATGACCGTAAAGCAAATCGCAAGTAATACCTGTAAACAGGGTGGAGCATTGATAATATGGTCCGTGCTCAACTCATCTGCAGCATTTGATTTGCCACAACTGAGCTGTTTGCCCGCATTATGAACATCCTTAAATCTAATTTATTTGTGTTGGTGCAAATAGCCATTGTTGTCGTGTGCCCAATTTTTTTAAATAACTAACTGTAAAAGCTCTATCACACTAAGCATATTTAATGAGTTCTCCAGAATGTATCAGTGTTTGAGAAATGAGAACTCAGAAAATACTTTAGGATACTGATTACATTTGAATGACTTCTTTCTAGGATATATTCGTTTGTAAGAAGTGAGCCTTGATGACTGAAAATGATTTGGCGCGCTGGTAACATTTAAATGATTTCTATCCAGAATGAACTCGTTTGTGAGAAATCAGAGATGATGACACTGAAAATGCTTTATCGCAATGATTACATTTGAATGGTTTCTCTCCCGAATGTATTCGTTTATGAGCAATGAGACTTGACGACTGTGTAAATGCTTTAGTACACTGATCACATTTAAATGGTTTCCCTCCAGAATGGATCCGTTTATGAGCAATGAGACTTGATGACTGTGAAAATGCTTTAACACACTGATCACATTTAAATGGTTTCTCTCCAGAATGTATTCGTCTGTGTCTAATGAGAGCTGATGATACTGAAAATGCTTTATCACATTGAAAACATTTAAATGGTTTCTCTCCAGAATGAATTCGTTTGTGAGTTAAGAGAGTTGATGACTGTGAAAATGCTTTATTACACTGATCACATATGAATGGTTTCTCTCCAGAATGTACTCGTTTGTGACTAATGAGATTTGAAAACTCTGAAAATACTTTAGGGCACTGATTACATTTGAATGGTTTCTCTGCAGAATGTATTAGTGTATGAGCAATGAGAGACGATGACACTGAAAATGCTTTATCACAATGATTACACTTGAATGGTTTCTCTTCAGAATGTATTCGTTTATGAGCAATGAGACTTGACGACTGCGTAAATGCTTTAGTACACTGATCACATTTAAATGGTTTCCCACCAGAATGTATTTGTTTATGAGCAATGAGACTTGATGACTGTGAAAATGCTTTAACACACTGATCACATTTAAATGGTTTCTGTCCAGAATGTATTCGTTTGTGTCTAATGAGACCTGACGACACTGAAAATGCTTTATCACATTGAAAACATTTAAATGGTTTCTCTCCTGAATGTATTCGTTTGTGAACAAAAAGAGTTGATGACTGTGAAAATGCTTTATTACACTGGTCACATTTGAATGGTTTCTCTCCAGAATGTACGCGTTTGTGACTAATGAGAACTGATGGCTTTGAAAATCCTTTATTACAATGCTCACATTTGAATGATTTCCCTTCAGAATGTATTCGTTTGTGAGTAATGAATTTTGATGACTGAGAAAATGATTTACTGCCTTGCTCACATTTGAATATTTTCTTTCCAGAATGTATTTTCCTGTGTCTAATAAGATGTGATGACCTTGTGGTTGTGGGTTGTTTACACTTATTAATGGCCACCGATTTACAACTCTCATCTCGTTCACTGGAAGATATTCCTCTAACTGAAACAAAACTCCATTGATTAATGAAACAAAAAATCAGTTGCTGAAATAAATTTAATATTGTGGCCGAACAAATCTGCACACCGTTTAGTGTTGTATCTATGGTAGTAAACATTATAACGTCAGATGTCAAAATACGGTATACCCAATGAAATGTAAACTAAAGTTTGATTATCTAGAGAAGTCCAGTCAAGGTTATATGACTGAAATAATAATTAACGTACTGATGTGTTTCTCTCTCATTCATTTGCAAGAGATATACAAATGAAGTTTGTCAATCAATTTTGTTTATTGTTCAGGTATAGCTACGACAAACGTACTTATACATACAAACGTGTACCGTAGGTTATCCCATCGCAGCGTTTGTCATTTGTACTGAACCAGTGGCGTATAAAACTTTTTTTGGTATTTATTTCATCGTGTTTTTTATTAAATCTGTCCTTTTCACGATAATGTTTGTATTTTAAATAATTGTTTTCTTTTATTTAAAACAATATGAGTGTAAAAGGCAAAACGTTAAGAAAGCAATTCCATAAATTGGTTTATAACCTTTATGAATATTTTCTACGAAAGCAAGAGAACAGTGGACCTTTGTTAACTGTACATGCAGTTCAGCAGGCTAACAAATATGCAGTAATATTTATTATAATTAAGATTAAACTCCAATTAGCATTTTGAGCGTCGCAAAATTTTCTACATATAACACGATCTAAAAATCAGGTTATTATTATTATTATTAGTATTATTACAAAAAGTAGAGCAGGAGCCATAGGTTTGTTATGCTCAAAGAAAAAAAAAAATTACATAATTATACTTACAAACTAGAAAATAATATCTAATACATTTTTTTACAAAATTATGAGTGACATATAACATACTATAAATAATATTTAAAATAATCGAAAACAAAATAATCAAAATAACAAAATAATCAAAAGAACAAAATAATCAAAAGAACAAAATTGATAATTAATTAATTCCATTACATTGGGAATAGATGGCTAATTCTATTTTTGAAGGCGTTTATCGATGGGGCAGATACGACATTGTCCTGAAGAGAGTTCCACAGTTCAAAACCACGGTTGGTGAAAAAGTGTTGCCTCGGTTGCTTGCTGTATTTCTCGTGCTTTAATTTTAAATGGTGTCCACGAAGTCGACGGTCCAGGTTAAGTTCGTACAGTGAAGACATATCAATGGAAAACTTTCCTGTATTTAGCCTGTACATCTGAATGAGGTCCCCGCGCTCTCTGCGATCAGCTAGTGATGGTAAGTTTAGTTTTGCAAGTCGTTGTTCGTATGAGAGATGACGAAGACTACATGGTAGTCGAGTAGCACATCTTTGGAGCCCCCCTAGGAGCAGTATGTCTCGATGTAGGTAGGGCGATCAAATAACAACTGCAAACTCTAGGAGAGGGCGAATGTAAGATAGGTAAATTAAACGAAATAAGGAAATGGTTAGATGAAGAAAAGATTTGTATGTAATTTACAGGATTTTATTTGCTTTTTTTACTATATTAGCTATATGGGGTGACCAATCAAGTGTTGTTGTAATGGTTATGCCAAGATCCACAACACTTTAGTTAGGTTAGGTTCAGGTAGTAAATTTTCAGTAATTGAAGAACGGAATAGTATAATAAGTCTTCTGAACTGAACACATTTACCATTACTCCAGAAAATGTTACATCGCTCAGTAAGTTAACTGGAACTTTACCCAAAATTAATACAAATTGTTTATGTTTGGCTGTTTATTTAATTTTAGAGTGGTTGATAGCCTGAAGATAACCACTAGAAGTGTAGCAAGTATTATACAAAGGGTTCGTGAAGCTCGAGAAAAAGGACAAATATTATCTTCACCTGATAAAAGAAGTGAGGATTTAGATCCCTTTTATAAAGATGCTACTCCTCGAAAAATGTATGCCAAAAGTAAGTATTCAATAGGTAATTGTGTGTGACTTGACATTATTAATTTAGGTTTTTTATTTACAGAAGACCATATTACTTTAAAATCACTTCTGGATGTGACGATATATCTACAAATTCTGTATCGAGTGTGCGAAAAGTTCTGCTTTCGATGGACTTTGAGTATAAAATAGATTGTAATCACAAGGCACTCAAGGAAACGAATCATGTGCAGTTAGCTTGACTGAAGTTTTTAAGAGTCTATCGTAAAAATATTAATAAAAATCTACCTAGAGTTCTCATGGACAAAACTTGGATATTTTCTAAAGGTGATCGAAGGTGTTGGTAAGACCAAAGCACTAGAAGTATTAAAAAATTAACAGAAGAAGGGACAAAGTATTTAATTTCAATTTAACATAAGGATAGACTTAAAGACACAAAAATCGACAGATAAAAATAAATATCAATTAATGATGAATGGGTTAAATAGATACAGGAAGATGTAAATAAGATTAACATTATTGACAATTATATGTCAAATATTTAGAAAAGTGCAATTTAAGAATTATCACTAATTACTATTTACCACTCTAAGATAATATTATAAATATGCAACATAAAAAGTCCTTCTGAGTTACGTATTACAAAATGAAACATATTATATATGTTTTAGGACATCAAATATACAAGTTTTAGATAAAATAAACTTAAAACAGAAACTATAAACAGTCTAACCAAGATGCGCGACTGAATACAGCTACTGAAATACAGTCAGTTCCATTAACGAGCAACATGATTTCGAATTTAGACGGTTGCTGTTGCAGTTACTAATGTGTATGGTCTGTTATTAGATTATCATTTATGTGTAAAATTATAGCCAATTATGTCACTTAGTTCACCTAGAACTGACGTCACGTCTATCCGCACTCTGAGAGTTTGTGGGAAGGCGATGTGAATAAGATGATTTACTGGATAAATTATAATACAGCTTTGGACAAATGTATGGATCACCCTACGTTTTATTGAATTTTAGGATTATTACAGGAAAAATTCTAAAAAAAATAATACAGCTTTTAATTACAACTTTAATCAAAATTATTAATATTTTAAGGTACCTCCTCGTGCTTTAATTACCGCAAGGTACCCTTTTAGGCATTCTGTCCACAAGTTTTTATGTACATCGGATTGTACATTGAACCATTCGTCCACAATAATTTTGTTCAATTCTTTTTACTGGTCGCCAACATATATAAGGGAGGTATTGTGATCATACCGATTTTGACATTTCGAGATTTCGATGGATCTCTACGAATTGAGGTTCCTACATAACGTTTTGACTATTTTTAGCATGATGTCTGTCGGTCGGTCTGTCTGTCTGTCCGTCTGTCTGTCCGTCTGTCCGTCCGTCTGTCTGTGTACACGTGCAGAGCAATGTCGGCTAAAAGGATTTTTATTAAACTTCATATTTAAGATTTTGACATCAATGGCACGAGTTGATTAACTTTTGGTAAAAATCGGTTGACTAGAAATGGGAGTTTACTCGTATCGATTTTAAGATTTTTGCATAGTATCTATTTTTTCATACTTATATGTAACGTTTCCATAGTTATGATAAACAATATCTCTGTTAGAAAATATTAGGCCAAGTTATTTCTACTCTGCTGCTAGAATGTATTTTATACAAGTACTTTGTGATGGCGGTCAGTCCTGTGGTAGTCACAGCTGATTTTTTTTATTTGTATTTGTGAAGAGACACCTTATTTATCAGAATCAACCATAAATTTTCGATTTGCGAAAAATCTGGTGACTAGAGGGCAATGCAAAAATTGGCACATTGTTTTTAGAAAATCATTCATTTGTTGCTTTGGCTTTGTGACAGGAGGCATTATTTTGTTGAAAATATATATTCTGAATTGTCTTCGTCAAATAGATTTAATATTGGTGGCTCCAAAACTTCATTAAGCATGGTAATATAACGTGCAGAATAATGCGTCCCTCACACAAAAAGATTTCGCCTAAGCCACTGGCGGACATGCACCCCCAGATCATGATGCTACCACCACCAAATTTGACCGTAGGGATGATGCTGTCAGGATAAAAAGCTTCACCCGGCCTACGTCTTACAAAGATAGCTCCAGGTGGTCCAAAAAACTGATCCACAAACGAAAAAAAAAACTTAATTTCGTAATTTTATAGTAAATTAAATTTTATATTGTTAGTGCAATAATTGCTTAGAAATTTATTTTTCTGTTAAATTCGTAAGTACATTAAACGATTACAATGCCTTACTTTTATATTGGACTCATCAGATCAAATGATTTTCGCTCATTCATCAGGTGTCCAATTTAAATGTCTTTTAGCCAACTCAACTGAAGCTTTTTGTGTCGCTCGGTCAACAGTTGTTTTCGGCGAGCTCTTCTTCAATGTAAATTAGATTCCACTAGACGTCTTCTAATTTTTCTAGGAGAAACTTTTTTTTAGAAAAAATTTGAAAATTTGAAAATGGAGAAAAAATTTTTCTAACATCTCTATGCTCCCACAGATCACTGACCAGTTCTTTTGACGATATTGAGCATTAACGAAGAACACTTCTCTTTATATAACGACCATCTCTGGAAGTAGTTGCAATTTTTCTTCCGGTTTTTTGTCTGTTTTCATAAGTATCAGTCTCTTGGAACCTTTTGATGCTAATTTGCACGGCTTTTCTTGAACACTCGACTGTTCTTGTGAATGAAATAATACAATTGACTCCTTTCTGCCACAGTGAGTTCACGTTTTTTAGCCATAATATAATTTAAAATATTCACTTGAACTCAATAAAACATGAAAAAGACAGTGTTCACTTCCAACGCATGTGTAATAATGATCCAAGCCTTAGTTGTTTATTTTTTTGTAAACAAAAGCATATCAGATCTGAGCCTATATTTATTTGTATTTCAAGATTTATCATAACTCTGTTTATATTTTCGGTTATCTGATTAGACGTACGTCTTTTAGAATATATCAATGATATTTTAAAAACATTTTGTCAAATATATACAAGTTACAATATACATAAATTTAGATGTTATATTATAACTGCATGGGTGCTCCATACATTTGTCCAAGGCTGTAATTTACTACTACTATCCTACTATTTGCCCCTGTACTCCTCTGCGTGTAGTCAGTAAATAGAAATGGAGAATACCATTAAGCTCCTAAAATAATAGACTGTAGACTATAGCTTGTGCACTGTTGATTGTCACTAACAAGTTTTCCATATGGTAAGACGAGCAACCGTTCAGACCTCTAAATTTAATACGTTGTACGTTGTCGGTTGTGGGTATTTTTCTAAACTTATAGCTAGCGAGTTGTTTTAATGAGACAGACATATAAACACATTGGATATCTCAATCTATATCGGTGACAACGATCATATTATATGCCTTTAGATAACCTAACAAAAAAAAATTTCATCGCGCCGATTACAACAAATCTCGCTCAATAATACAAAGACGAACAGTAAAAATGATCAATTTAAGTAATAAGATTAGGTTTAGTTAGTAAAAATCTAGGACAGCAGAATTAAGAAAATGATAATAGATAATGAACATTTTACGAAGCCACCGTAGTTGGCTTAAAGATACACAGATGTCGCACTATTCGCAACTCATTAATTTCCTTAACTATTCGCGACTATAATTACCGAAACGGCGCCACTATCGCCTTCTAAACTTTTGACACGAAAAAGGATAGTCATCTGTCAACGTATTTAAACAGTTGGTTTATAAACAATATTTGGTCAAATTTACGTTTTCTTGTTGTATAATACAGTATATTGGAATTGAAACCGAGTATTAAAAAAGTGTACAAATATATGTGAATCCATTTAATGATAAAATTTGCTGTTTGTAAATGAATATTTTCAGAGGTTATAAAGTTGGTGCCAGGTTATACTCACAGAAAAAATAAAATATTATACTTTGAACTTAAAACATTTATTTGAATACTTGATATCTACACATATCTCAAGAAATTTTATAGAAAGAGAACTGGTAATTTATTCTACACAAGAAAACTGACAAATATTTGCAAACTAATACACTTACGGAACACCCACATGAAATAACAAGGGGTTTTAATTATATTAACAAAAATTTACACAACATTAAACGTTTTTCTTGCACATGTGAGACAGGGAAAATGAAAAATTCAACGTTAAAAGCTTGTTAAGAAACATTTGAACAGTAGAAATTTTTTCGATAAATAGCAACAAAATTTTAGAATCATTAATAAACTTTCTTCTTCACTTGTAGCTAAACATAAGTAAGTATAAATGATGCATTTATTAACTTTAAACGCATTTTTCTCGTTGGGATTAAAATTAAATTGCAGAACTAATAAAGAAACTTTGTCATAGACTATAATTTTTCTAACAAAATTCATCTAATATTGGAAGATTTTCTTCTCTGAATGACAACTATACACACAACAAGGAGTATTTAATGTTTTTTTCTTAAATTTATCACTTTGTTCGTTGTAAAAACGGAGTAAGAACTGACAGAAACAAAAAAAAAAACACATGCTGAACTATACGTAAACAATGACAGTATACTTTTTAGGAGTTTTCGGTTTATTGCCGCTAGAGGGATACGCGTTAATTTGAGTCACCAATAAACGATGACTGTTACGTTAAAACTATCTTTTAAATTTATCCATAGCTCACAGTCCCCAGTTAAGTAATTTAAAAAGCTCTGAACGCAGCTTTATTGTAAACTTACAACTAATACGATAATTAAAATTATTGCCTGACCTGTATCTTGTCCAGCTGCACTTCCCTCATGTTCATCATCATCTACAAATTCAGACTTGATATTTATCTCTTCATTGATGATAATATTAGTGTTGTAGTTATACTGGGAAATGTCGTCAGTAGATGATATAATGTTTATCGTCCGAGCATCTAGACTCTCTGAAATATAAATATTCCCAGTTACTATTACTATGTCTTCAATGCAAATATTTTTTCAACAGTTGAGGACCGAGTTTTCAACACACTACCCTCTACACAGGTAATGTCTCTTGATTAAAAATCTTAGTTATAAAGAGTTCTTCCCAATTGAAATTGAATTATTGAACAAAGGACTCAATTTTTAACTTCATATTTCAATAAGCACAAAAATATCGATAGTTTAATTACTGATATTGAACTTTCACTTAATAAAACCACTAACTAGTCTAGTGCCTGCGTCGACAGATGATAATGGAATAACAGACAGATGATAGCTGCACTTGATGATAATGGAATGCCATTTGGCACACGTGATTCTTATAAAAATTAAATCATTTTGACCCGCTGCACCTATTTGTGAATCGATGCAGATTCAGGATGGCAGCGAAACTAGCGTGCCAAATTGGTCAAATGTTAGGAGTGCGACCGAAAGGGATCTAGTAACGCTGAAGGATTGGACGATATTAAACATATTAACCATAAACTTTAAGAAAACATTTTTTTTGCCGTTTTCGCTTCATAAAAATAAGCTACCACTATATAGTTGAAGATATAACTGTTGAAGATACAGATACTAAAAATAAAATCATGATTAAACAGGAAAATAAGTATAAATATTTAGGAGTTATTTTTGACAGTCACTTAAAATGGGATCAACACGTGAAATTTATAGTAGGCAAACTAAGAAAATATATTTATATTTTTAAAAAAATTAATAAAATATACTCAGTATGTCAACTAAAGACTTTTTATTATGCCTTAGTCGAATCCATTCTAAGTTATGGAATAATTGGATGGAGTGGGGCAAGAAATAATCAAATAAAAAAAATAGATATAGTCCAAAAACTAATATTGAAGAGCCTTCATAATGAACCGATTTTGTTTTCTACCGAAAAACTATATGGCCTAAGTAACGTTATGACTTGCAAACAAATATATGCACTAACCGTATTAAAACATTTAAACAAAAATAAAAATTTGATTAATAAATTGAAACATAATTATAGCACAAGAAATAAAAATAAAATGGCCAATGCAAAAGTAAATAAGAGGATTTCTCAACATCTTTATGTATACCATGCGCCAATAATCTATAACAACTTTACAACTTATTTGTTAGAAAAAATATAAAAGTCAATAATAATAATAATTTCAATAAAAAAACTAAACAATGGGTTCTACATACGGACTTAACTAAAATATTTGCAATATATAATTAACAATTAAAACATTTAATAATTAAAATTTTAAACATTTTTTCATACTTTTTTTATAATTTTTCAAATCTTTTGTTTTCAAAATATAACAAGTTTAACAAATATCGTCTCTACACATTCTACAATTTTCTAAAGATTATGTTATGTTAACTATATGTATACAAAAAGCCAAACAAAAATGTATATGTGTGCAGAAAAATTGTTACGTTCCACACGCTGACTGATGTAAGTCAAAGTGGATTTCTTATCGGCTATGCCGACAGATCTTTATTTAAAAACATTTACACAATGTATTATGTTTGTATATTTAATATCTTTGATACTAAATATATCTTTGATACCATCCATAATTCATTCTCAGACGCAAAAAAGTGATTTCCGAAATGGCTAACGAATTTCATAAGATTGTTTTCTATTAATTTAATGTCGTAGATTACGAATCTGTTATCAAAATCAAAATGGGAAAAAAATGTTTTGTTTTTAAATAAAGTAATCAACGCACACAAAATTAGAAAGTTGTTTAAACACTTCACTTATTACTATTGGTCAGTATACCATATTTTATAAGGATATCAACAAACGACGATTATGAATATTTGTGTGATTTTTCGTGGTCTCAGTATGTTTCCCACATGCGGGCCATATAAATGTATATGAATGTCAAATTTCAACTATCTAACGATAGATAAATGGCAGAGCAACAGACGACGATGGTAGTTTATTTTACACACAAACCCCACGTATTGAAAATATGCATATATCACACCTATTCATAAATCTGGCCTCAAGTCTTCCGTAGTAAACTATAGGCCAATTTCTATTCTTTCATGTATTGCGAAAGTTTTGGAGTCCATTGTTACCGAAGTTGTATTCACCACTTATCAGCAGACTATCGTCCTTCAGCAACACTGCTTTTTTAAAGGACACTCCACCGTCACCCACTTATTTTGTTATAAAGATTATATTTCAACATGCTAAGAAAAAGGATCTGAAGTTCATACTGTTTATACCGATTTTCGCAAAGCTTTCGATCAAGTAGACCATCGATTTTTGTTAGCAAAATTAAAAGCTTACGACATCAGCGGTAATCTTCCCCAGTGGCTCGAGTCTTATCTCTCGGGTCGAAATCAATTTGTTAAGATTTTCAACTCTACCTCTGAAGCTATATCTGTTACTTCCGGTGTGCCACAAGGTTCTCATCTTGGGCCTGTTTTATTCTCACTTTTCTTCAACGATATTGGCTTCAGATTGTCTTATTCGTTATATTTGCTCCTTGCCGAAGACATGAAGTTGTTTTTGAAAGTAAACAACGCCGTCAACCCAAGAGAGCTACAATCAGATCTGGGCGCAATTGAAAGATAGTGTAAGGAACATTGTTTAAGCCTAAACACTGCAAAATGTAAGACGATAATTTTCTCACGCAAAAGAATTAAGACATGTTTGCTACTATCTTAATGGCATTACACTTGAAAGGGTATCAGAAATACTTGATCGAGGTGTAATATTCACTGATTGTTTGTCATTTGAGAAGCATATAAACATCATCACCATCAAGTCGCTAAGGATGCTTAGCTTTATCATACGTCAAACCAAAGATTTTACTAATATCCTTGCTATCAAGTTGTTACACTTTTCACTTGTGAGAAGTCATCTTGAATACGCCAGTACTATATATTTAATAATGGTTGAAATAAAAAACATTGTAAATTTTCACTATTTTTATTAACTAACTGCTAAAATTTACAATGTTTTTTATTTCAACCATTATTAAATATACAACAGTTTCACAAAGTTAATCTGTCGACATTAAATTATACCAGCTCTATATAGGCTAGAGCGCGTTCAAAGTTAATTTAGTAAATACGCTCTATTCATACTGGGCATTCCGTATGGTGACATAAATCGGAGAGAGATATGCTACGCTGAATATCATGCCACTAATTGACCGACGAAATATATGCGATCTCCGTTTGCTGTAAAAAGTATTTAATGAAGTAACTTATGCACCTGACTGCTCCACCTGAGAGCTCCTACTACAACAACGAGGAACCTCAATTGATTGCAAGAACAGCAACATTCTACCAACTAAGGATGCAATACTTCTACTAATAGGTTATCTAAATTGGTCAATTCCATCAATTGCAATAATGTTGATATATTTAATTCATCGTTTAATGTTTTTAAAAATAGAGTAACTCAATTTTAGTTAATGTATCGTAAAATGTAACTCTGTACTGTTTTGTTTAAGTATATATTTTATATTTGTATAATATTGAGCTATTTAGGCTTATTGCTTGCAATGAATAAATAAGAAAAAAAAAAAAAAACTTAAACAAACTCTACTGACCAGTGTTTGCGATAGCTGATCTCTCCAGTTCATTTTCTCCACATTCACTGATGTCCGCAAGTTCAGACTTGATGTAAATTTGCTCTGTAATTATGACATTAGAGCCCTGGTTACCACAGTATTTATCGCTTATAGCTTCACCTCTAGTTCCTGCAATAAACAAATAATTGTCAAATATAGATTAGTTATGCATAGTAAAAAAATGTAAGATGTAATTTCAATAAAAAAACTAAACAATGGGTTCTACATACGGACTTAACTAAAATATTTGCAATATATAATTAACAATTAAAACATTTAATAATTAAAATTTTAAACATTTTTTCATACTTTTTTTATAATTTTTCAAATCTTTTGTTTTCAAAATATAACAAGTTTAACAAATATCGTCTCTACACATTCTACAATTTTCTAAAGATTATGTTATGTTAACTATATGTATACAAAAAGCCAAACAAAAATGTATATGTGTGCAGAAAAATTGTTACGTTCCACACGCTGACTGATGTAAGTCAAAGTGGATTTCTTATCGGCTATGCCGACAGATCTTTATTTAAAAACATCTACACAATGTATTATGTTTGTATATTTAATATCTTTGCGAAATAAAGATTATTATTATTATTATAATTACGATAACTAATTTTTATGATAGAGCAAAATAGCTAAATACATGTTTGTACAATGGACCTTTAGCTACAATTTGCCACGTCGTACGCGAATTTTCGTCACTTAGTTTATAAGATACCATCCATAATTCATTCTCAGACGCAAAAAAGTGATTTCCGAAATGGCTAACGAATTTCATAAGATTGTTTTCTATTAATTTAATGTCGTAGATTACGAATCTGTTATCAAAATCAAAATGGGAAAAAAATGTTTTGTTTTTAAATAAAGTAATCAACGCACACAAAATTAGAAAGTTGTTTAAACACTTCACTTATTACTATTGGTCAGTATACCATATTTTATAAGGATATCAACAAACGACGATTATGAATATTTGTGTGATTTTTCGTAGTCTCAGTATGTTTCCCACATGCGGGCCATATAAATGTATATGAATGTCAAATTTCAACTATCTAACGATAGATAAATGGCAGAGCAACAGACGACGATGGTAGTTTATTTTACACACAAACCCCACGTATTGAAAATATGCATATATCACACCTATTCATAAATCTGGCCTCAAGTCTTCCGTAGTAAACTATAGGCCAATTTCTATTCTTTCATGTATTGCGAAAGTTTTGGAGTCCATTGTTACCGAAGTTGTATTCACCACTTATCAGCAGACTATCGTCCTTCAGCAACACTGCTTTTTTAAAGGACACTCCACCGTCACCCACTTATTTTGTTATAAAGATTATATTTCAACATGCTAAGAAAAAGGATCTGAAGTTCATACTGTTTATACCGATTTTCGCAAAGCTTTCGATCAAGTAGACCATCGATTTTTGTTAGCAAAATTAAAAGCTTACGACATCAGCGGTAATCTTCCCCAGTGGCTCGAGTCTTATCTCTCGGGTCGAAATCAATTTGTTAAGATTTTCAACTCTACCTCTGAAGCTATATCTGTTACTTCCGGTGTGCCACAAGGTTCTCATCTTGGGCCTGTTTTATTCTCACTTTTCTTCAACGATATTGGCTTCAGATTGTCTTATTCGTTATATTTGCTCCTTGCCGAAGACATGAAGTTGTTTTTGAAAGTAAACAACGCCGTCAACCCAAGAGAGCTACAATCAGATCTGGGCGCAATTGAAAGATAGTGTAAGGAACATTGTTTAAGCCTAAACACTGCAAAATGTAAGACGATAATTTTCTCACGCAAAAGAATTAAGACATGTTTGGTACTATCTTAATGGCATTACACTTGAAAGGGTATCAGAAATACTTGATCGAGGTGTAATATTCACTGACTGTTTGTCATTTGAGAAGCATATAAACATCATCACCATCAAGTCGCTAAGGATGCTTAGCTTTATCATACGTCAAACCAAAGATTTTACTAATATCCTTGCTATCAAGTTGTTACACTTTTCACTTGTGAGAAGTCATCTTGAATACGCCAGTACTATATATTTAATAATGGTTGAAATAAAAAACATTGTAAATTTTCACTATTTTTATTAACTAACTGCTAGCAGTTAGTTAATAAAAATAGTGAAAATTTACAATGTTTTTTATTTCAACCATTATTAAATATACAACAGTTTCACAAAGTTAATCTGTCGACATTAAATTATACCAGCTCTATATAGGCTAGAGCGCGTTCAAAGTTAATTTAGTAAATACGCTCTATTCATACTGGGCATTCCGTATGGTGACATAAATCGGAGAGAGATATGCTACGCTGAATATCATGCCACTAATTGACCGACGAAATATATGCGATCTCCGTTTGCTGTAAAAAGTATTTAATGAAGTAACTTATGCACCTGACTGCTCCACCTGAGAGCTCCTACTACAACAACGAGGAACCTCAATTGATTGCAAGAACAGCAACATTCTACCAACTAAGGATGCAATACTTCTACTAATAGGTTATCTAAATTGGTCAATTCCATCAATTGCAATAATGTTGATATATTTAATTCATCGTTTAATGTTTTTAAAAATAGAGTAACTCAATTTTAGTTAATGTATCGTAAAATGTAACTCTGTACTGTTTTGTTTAAGTATATATTTTATATTTGTATAATATTGAGCTATTTAGGCTTATTGCTTGCAATGAATAAATAAGAAAAAAAAAAAAAAACTTAAACAAACTCTACTGACCAGTGTTTGCGATAGCTGATCTCTCCAGTTCATTTTCTCCACATTCACTGATGTCCGCAAGTTCAGACTTGATGTAAATTTGCTCTGTAATTATGACATTAGAGCCCTGGTTACCACAGTATTTATCGCTTATAGCTTCATCTCTAGTTCCTGCAATAAACAAATAATTGTCAAATATAGATTAGTTATGCATAGTAAAAAAATGTAAGATGTTCACTAATCAAACACAAAAAAATGTATGTGAAGTGTGAATTTTCACACATTGCAGGGTTTCGCAGGTATATAATAAGTGAAGCCGGCATGTTGAGTGTGTAGGGCAAATTTCGCTTTGTAGTAATCACGGCAAAATGAAGGATATTTTTAAAATAATTTATCATCTGTTAATCTAAGAGCTTTAAAAACAATTTTTGTGTTAAAATATGTTTTTGTTAATTTTAATTCGAATGCCTAATACCATTATTTAGGTTTCTAAATATGTGCTGTATTTTTTTTTTTTTTATGTATATATAGCAAGGTTCATTAAGATTTTGAAAATTGCGCCTATGGCTTCCATTGGTTGTTTTAAATCATATGCTCCGCCCCTCTGATTTTGTACACATTGAATCATAGAATTAAATTATAATTACAACATTTCCCACTAGTTATTAAATTTACGCTTTTAAAAATTAAATGCAACATTTGCCAAAATACAACTAGAATTTTGATAAAATAATTTAAAGAAAATAAAAAAATGAAAAAAAAAAAATAGAAACAATTAAATTGTCTTCAGCCCGGCAGCCAACGTCCCTTGCGAAGTCTGGAGAAACACCTCCAAAACCAATATCCTCAAACTCCAAACGCTGCAAAACAAAATTCTAAGAGTAGCAGTCAACCCCTCATGGTTCACCCGGAATGATCAACTTCACCAAGATTTAAATATGCTAACTATAGAATCATTTATTAGACAAGTAACCAAACGTTTTATAAACAATATAAAAAATTGTGAAGGTGCGATAACCTATAACATTGGCCAAAAAAGTTTACACGTTAGACTGAAAAGACAGCTACCTCAAGGCATATACAACAGCAGCAATGACAGTGACAGTGCCAGTGACAGTGACGTGACATAATTTAAGATTAAATATTAGCATAGATACTAGAAACTAACTTCACAACAGACATAAGTGATACATTATAAGTTACATTTTAAGTACTTTTAGGATAGTTAAGTTTGTCCCATGTTATTTAGTTTCTTTTACTTGTTAGCACTGCTGTGGATAACATTTCTTTTTGTTGAACAAGCAATAAAAAGATTGTAAAAAAAAATAAATAAATAAAATCAAAAAATGCTGAAGTTCGCCTGAAATTAACTGTGACAACAAAATATGAATCACAGTACGAGAGTAGATTAAAAAGTTGACCAAAATATATCTGTTTTGTTATATTTTATTTTTCAACATAATCTCCTCGAACACACTTGGGCCAACGGTTCTCTAGCGGCATTCTTTGCGGACCCAAAATAAATGATTCGTGTTTAATCCGATGTTTTAATTGCATTTTTGTTTCTGGTGTATAACGCTGAATTCAGGTTTCATCCATGGTCACGAATTGTCTTTTGAAATATAATGAAATCCAGTTTTAAACTATCGACTGCAGTTAGGGCTCAATGGGTTTATGCACCGGACTGAGCAATTGCGGTAACAATCAAGTTTTTTAAACTTCATTATGTAAAATATGTACCTCTCATTATAAAAGAAGCCTACGGCTTCATCAGTTTCATGTACTTTTATTAAGTGATCTGTTAAAAACGCGTCATGGATTTTATCTGTGATTGGTGTATTTGCCGACTTATTCAAAGCTTTTGACACCGTAAACCATAAAATATTATTAAACAAATTAGAAATAATTGGAATAAGAGGCAACGTGTTAAGTTTATTGCAATCATACTTGTCAGAGCGAAAACAGATAATAAAAATAGGACAAAAAGTATATGCCGAAAAAGTTATTAATGTTGGCGTACCACAAGGCTCTATTTTGAGACCCCTATTATTTATTTTATACGTGAACGAACTTCCATCTATCTGTAATAACTCTAAATTATATATGTATGCCGACGATTCTGCAATCATAAATAACGCATGTAATGCTCAAACTTTGGTTAATGAGACAAACAAAGATCTCAATTTAGTTCATAATTGGTTTCGTGCAAATAATTTATGTTTAAACCTTGACAAAACATTTTTAATTAATTGTAACATATCCAATTGTCAGCATAATTTTGATTTATTAATAAAGAGCGATAAAACCTCCTTGTATTCTGTCAAGTCAATTAAACATTTAGGAATAACAATAGACAGTAATCTCAAATAGTGTACTCACATTAATTAATTGCAAATAAACTAATCTCCGTCTGTTATGCAATGAGATGATTGAAAACTCTTACACCTTTTTCTACTTTATAAATATCATATCATATATCATTTGGTATTACTGTCTGGGGAGATGTAAGCTATTCTTTAAGAATATTTCGACTGTAAAAAAAAATATTAGAATTATGAGCAGCGTGCGCAGAAACTTTTCATGTAGAAATCTATTTCGAGAATTAAAATTTTTAACTTTTCCTTGTTTATGTATACACAAAAAATTGATCTACGTAAAAAACAATATAAATGATTTTAAACTATTAAGTTACAATCACAGGTATAACCAGGGGCGGATAGGTAGAACTTAACCGACCCGGGCAAATTGCGACATCGGCCCAAGAGTAAAGTAGAAAATAATAGTAATACCTAATAATAATACATTTTTGAATGAATACAATTATTACAACTCTTGCAAAGTGAGTCACTATTTATAGTTTTAATGTCTACCCCTTCTTCCTTACTATGTACTATTTCTTCATTTTCCTCTTCATCTTGTTCATCGTTCTCGTGTACTGTTTCGACGAGAAGAAAAATTATTTAGAGATTTTTTAAAATCTCAATTGGATGCAAAATTGTATAACTCTTCATGTAATTGATCTTTTTATTTAAAATTTTTCAGTTGTTCAACTAGCTTTGTTAACCTATTTGGAGGTACTTCTTGCCTTGTCAAAATTTACAGGAGATAAAAGTGCAATGTCAACATTCCATTATTTCGAAATCTTTGTTCTTAATTGGTAACCAATGTATCGAAAATTACATTGTGAGTTTCAATTTCAAATTTCTTTAGCAAATTTTGAATCCTAACCGTTTTTCAATAAAACTAGTACTTATTTTTATGTCAATCTCTTCGCGTATGTTAATTTGAAAACCATGTAATAAATGTATGTGTAAGATACTCACAAACCAAATGTCAATATTAAACTGAGTGAATTTAGTGAAAAAGAATATATTATTTACAGTATTAAGCGAAATTGAATAATTCAATAAGAGCGGCAAGCAGCACATTATTAGATGCGTCTTGCGTCATCTAATCAAAGGCCTTTATCGCAATATTTCTACTTCACCACTAGCCGACATTTTTATGTCGGCTCCCTAGTAATCATTTTTATATTACCTTAATATTTATTGTTTTAAACAATTACATCAAAACAACAATGTTCATTGTTCATTACTGAATTGGCGTATTATGAACAATTGTTATTCAGTTATATGAGAGATATTATTTGATAATTTTTAACGCTTTAACCTCCTAATTTTTTTTTAATGTTTTGTCTTTTTTTATGATCGTCCCAACCGACCCATTTAGTGATCGATCCACCGAGCATTTGTCCGGTACCCCGCCGGTTGTATCCGTCCCTGGATATAACACTAGATTTGGGCTTCATTCACTAGAAACACCTACACACAAATTATATACATTTGAGAACTCTGCTATGTACGATCAAATATGCTTATTTAATAAACTAAGTTCTGATATTAAGCAGATTAATTCTATAACATTATTTAAATATATATATATATATATATATATAATTAAATTATAGCTACTAGAGAAAGCACATTACTCGGTAGACGAATATATGAAAGATTCTGCTGCATAATTAAATAGTGTATTATACGTATTTAGGATATATCTGTCACATTTTTTTTAACCAACTTGTACTAGGATTATAATGTATTGTACCGATTGACGATTGTAAAAATGCTAACATTTAATGCATAATAAATATTATTATTACTATTATTATTATTATTATTATCTAACTAATATAACTTATTATAACTATAACTGTGTATCATATTATGTATTTTATTTGACATATCCTATGTCTGTGTGTACAGATCGACTGGAATAAAAGTATTATTATGGGCTTTGTCAGGTCTTGACAAAGTATTATTATTATTATTATTATTATTATTACTATCTATAATTTGATATGGTAGTCATTTTTATAAAACCTCACGTGCTTTATCAGGCTTGCGCGTGCGGCAACGCTTGAATTCCGAAATCAAAAGGAAAATTTATATTAAAGAGTTGCCAACACAACATAAAAATATTTGGAAAAAGTAATCCCCTAGCGGCAATTCCGGAAACTTTTCAATCAACCTTCGTATTAAGTATGAGTTGTACAATGATCTCGTTACTGACCACTCTCCCATTCAGCCGTGTGCTCCATACCAGCCGTCAATATATGTTCATCAGTATCTTCATATTCTGTCTTAAATTCCATATCTTTTTTAATAATATCAGAATCTCTGTTATCACTGGGGTGCACGTCACACATTTTCACAGCATTAATATCCATTCCTAAAACAATAATATAACATGAAAAAACGAACTAATCAGAAGTTACCGATTATGCATGTACGTTATATATTTAGCTATGAGTTCACCTTGTACAATTAAACCGCGTTCAAAGCTAGAAATTAATGAACTGTGTTGATGAGATATTCACAGTATAATTGTCACTAACCAATTTGTCATATGGGAACCTAAGCAGTCGTACATAGTTATAGATTTAGTGCACTGTGCGTTATGTAACTGTATATGGTTAGTGTGCTGTGGACTGTAGACTGAAATATGCAAACTTCATACTCATAAATATATAAGGGTTTTATTCATGCTTTACGGCTTCGAATAGAGTACAATAGTGTACATAATCTAAAAATATAAACAATTATCATATAGGTAATAGACAATACATTGGGTACTTTTTCTTCAGGTCTAACTCTCTTTTCTTAACCTTCTTCATCCACTCCACTCTCTCTTCTTCATCGTCCAATAACTGTTCTCTGTTCCTCGTTTTCGGTTCCATCTCCTTGTATTCTCTTAGATGTTCTATTATTTCTAGTGCCTCTCAAAATCTTGCACAGATTCACTGACTCACTTAACTAGAAGTTATTTATGATTTCTTCGTTTCCGCAGTGTAATCTTGCAATTTTTTTTTATGTTTCCCCTCTGCTGTTAAATACCTTAGTTGTCTTTTTGTTGGTTTTTTTTTGCGTTATATCTTGATTTGTCAATTCTGTTTTGTTGATCTTGTTTTTGTATGTCTCGGTTTCTGTCATTAAGCAAACTTATTACCATATTAAACGACTTCACAGTGCAATCTTGGTCAAACATGTTTATAACTATAAAAACTAAATAATACATTTGTTGAAAATATCAACAACTTAACATGTTTAAACCTTTCGGTCATTATTAAAAAGTGGTTCGAAACATGTTGAGTTACTATTAAATATTTAGTGGAATTGACAAGTGTATAATTTAAACTTTACATTTTCCACTTGTTCTTCCTTTCTTACTTTTTCTTCGAGGCTTTAAGCATTATGTATAATAGTATTTTCTTTCCTTCCACCAGTCCGTCTCTAGTTTCTTGTCCCTTTCTACTATGCATTTACTGAGGATTTCATTGCTACTGTTTCTGCCACCTAGTTCAAAATTTGTAGCTCTCTTTCCGGTTTCTATTCTTAACTTATCTCTCTTTGTTTCGTCTAGTACTATGTATGATGTGGTTTGTCAGTCCATTCCCAGTGACCTCTGGTGTATACCTCTCTTGGGTTTGTTCTACTGTTCGACTTCTTTCCAGCTCCATATCTCAACTCGCATAAAATAGTACGCTTTTGATAAGATGATCGAAAAGAAACATTCTTCTTTTAAAGTTGTTTTTAAATTTCCTTTCACCTATGCTCCAAACTTGTCTTTTTGACTCTGTCTCTGATGTGTCTTCCAACTTTATTGTTTTTTTGAAATACGTATCCCAAACATTTTATCTTCTTCACCTATTCGAGCTAGTTATCTTGACATGTACATTTTTCTTTCTTTTCTCTTCCTCCATCTTTTCTGAATTCTATAATCTTTGTTTTTTTCTGTATTCAAGATCATTTTCTTCTTATCCAGGTATCTCTCTAATCTGCGAGTAATTTTCTTGAATTTTGAGTTGCTTTGTGTTGTTATTACAATGTCATCTGCATATGACAATGACCATATTTTGACTCCACCTCTTACCATTCCATCTATTTTGCTAGTGTTTCTTCCGAGTCTGAAAAACACATCGCGTACAGGATTGGTCTGAGCTGGCATCACTGTCTTAGTCATCTTTCCGTCCATAACTTTTCGCTTCTTCCCTATCCAATTTTCAATATATTGGAAGTTTCCTTATAAATTTCTCTAATTTTTGTTTCCAATTGACTGTCCACTCCTTTCTTTTTCATCATTTCCCATAGTTGCTCTATGTCCACCCTGTTGAAAGCTGATTTTAAGTCCACGGACATTGCATATAATGTTCCTCCTTCTTTCTTTATATCTATGTCAATGATATGTTTTAAAATAAAGATGTTGTCTGGTGTACTTTGACCTTAAAGAACACATGCCTGATTTTCTGGCAATAGACCTTTAATATCGATGTCTTCCGATAGACATTCTACTAAAATGAAAGCATATATTTTGTAGGGACTGTTTATTTGAGTAATTCCCCTATAATTATTTAGGTCCTCCTTGTTACCCCTTTTAAATATCGGGAAAATTGTTCTGTGTCTCCACCTCTCCGGGAACACCTGTTCTTTCTATATTTTTTCAATTATCTCTATTTTAATATTTTCTGTGCTGTTCTGCCATACCTCATTTCTTATATTGTTTTCTCACGGGCTTTTCTTGTTTTCAGTTTTGTTATTTGCCTATCTATTTCATTCTCTGTAATATCCTGTATATTTGTATCCACACATTAGCTATCTCACTTTACATAACTTAATAACATGCAGTCGCACAAATTTGAAGTTCTGATCGTGAAACGAAAAAGAATTACATGAACTAAATTTATAAACAATTCGTCACTTATATCTGCGATTTGCGTTATACGTTGCAAACAGAATACACAAAAAAGGATGGCCCATTCGTAGTTAGTTTTAAGGAACATAGATGTCACAACATTCGTTACACATTAAATTTTATAGCTGTGAAACAAATTCTGTATTTAAGTTTCACGCATTGCCGATGCCTCATGGTTCTCCATTGAAACCAATTCTACATTGGCCGGTCTATGACGTCAGGAGGCCACAACAAATAACGCAGGACTCTTACAAATATGCTTCGAAGACGATCTGTACTCAGTTATCATACATTTATCAGAGGATACCACAACAGTACAACAGCTTCAATAAGTGTATGAGTGACAGCGACTGCATCACGCTTGATACAACACCTTTAAACTTCCTGTGCTACTGGGACACTTGTTGAAGGGTCAAATAAACTGCAGCAAAGAAACCATAGAGGAAGACCAAGAAACACAAGGAATAAAGAACTGAAAAAAGAAACTGAAAAATGTGGAGTATAGTAGATTAACTCTAAAGCTTTTACAAAGGATGGAAAAATTGGAAAGGATTCTGGAAAAAATACAAACTTCACCATAAATTCCAACATAGCCTGACACCTAACGGTAAAAAGTCTGAAGGATTTGGCAAATGCCGTTGGCCATGAGTTAATGTTTCATAAGCTAGAGTTACGCGGAATAAGAGACACAACACTTAAACTAATCAAAAGCTGTTTTTCTGATAGAGTACAAGATAAAAAAACATACTAGCCAATAAGTAACTTTGAAAATGGTAGTTCCCCAAGGAACTGTTGTAGGGACATTATTCTTTATTCTCTACGTTAAAAGTTTACTAAATCTTAATACACATTCTAAAATAATTTCTTATGATACTGCTATATTTATAGACGGTAACTCATGGGATGAAGTCAGGCATTTAGCTATGGCAGATTTAAAAATAATTACGCAATGGCTTGACGTATGCCACAACTCAAATGTTATGATATTACCATGCACAGAATTCTGTGAGTTCTTCGTGTGTTTTGCCCTAAATGAGGCCTGTGTAATTTATTATTGTATACGACTATGTGATAATTTTGTTTCATTAATTTTGAATATAAAATATAAAATGATATACAGTAATAAATATATTATTATAAATTATAAGTAAATAGTACAAGCAAAGTGGTACGATACCTGTGTAATTACAATTCTCTTCCTTATCTGTTTCCACAGTGTTTCCTTCGAATTTCCATACCTTATCTGATAAAATACTTCTACTACTGCCTTCCATTGAGAAGTTATTACTGTTGTAGCTCTTTCCACTCCCTCCACAGTATTCCAATGGCAGTTTCTGTGTTTCTGTGAAACACGTCAAATCATTACTCAACCCACTACCAGTTTTAGAGACAGAACTCAGTTGCATAGTGTGATTTATATATATTTGACTATTTCGCAGGCATTGTTCACGAAATTTGTAAAAATCATCCACTTTATTGCAACATCCCAAACATATTGTTCCATGACTGTACAATATTGTAGAGTTCTGAAAATAATACTGTGCTCATTAAACTTTTAAACGACTAACTAATTGTATATTTCTATCCTGGTTTAGAATGGCATTGTACTATAAAGGATTTATTTTTTTAATTTATAATACTTATTTTATAAACTTTCTTTCACGAATTTCAAACAGGCATATTACACTGTTCTAAGTTTTATAAAAGATCAGTATGCAAAATGTACGACAAACGAATTCTTGTTTGTGCAGCGGCGATTAGTGCAATAATAACAATGTTTACTGCTGAAAAAATCTATCCATAAATTTTAGCTAAAGGAACATTGGAAGGAAACACAGCATACCGTAGCCTTATGAACTTCAAACACATTTTAAGTTGTCTACTATTTACAAAATGATGAAACACGAGGAAAGTTATAGTCCGAGAGGCAGCATTGCAAGTGACCTAAACATTTCATCCCGATTGATTCCTATTGGAAATTATTCTATTCGGGTAATAAGTTGATGATCTAAACATCAGCTGCTTTGGTAGTGCTGGTCGTGAGAAAATGTACATCTTGTAAAAAAAAATCCAAAAGTCATTTCAAGCCACTTGAAAATTTGCACAGTTATTTTTCAAGTGATAATAATAATAATAATAAAAAAGGTCAGCTGCATAAAAAAAAAATGCTCATAAAAAAAAAATGATGTAAACTCATTTCAAATTCAATGAAACTTATACATCGAACTTATTATATAACTAGAATAGGGAAAAATTGCTAAGCGATATGACATCTGGTGGGATTTTAGGAACTACAGAAATAGACATTCTATCGCGCTTTTTTTATAAAAAATGTTTGCATAATAATATAATTGCATAAAAACAAGTATTAATATTGTAGCAAAATTACAAAAACCACCAGTAAACATTAAAGTTCACGTTGTTTATATGTAACAAATGTCTATATTGAAGGTTCCAAGTATGCCACAATAGCGCTGCGATCTTAAAATACTTCCCCTATAATAAAAACAACAATCAGCTGTTTGTACAATTGGGGTAAGACCGTAAGACCGCTGTTTGCACAACTGTTGAGCGGGCATTTAGCCTAAGCATTTTATAATGTAATCAATGATTTAACAGACGATCTTTATCCCGTTATCGTCGGCAGCTGACTAATATGTAAACTATTCATTATAAAAATGTCAAGTGGCTTGAAATCAATTTAGTTATAATTTCATTGTTTTAATCGATTTTTTATATTGTACGCATTGTATTACTAAATGAATGATGTGACTGATGATCTTTACCCCGTTATGTCGGCAGCTGACGATCATTTTTAGGGTTTTGTAGGTATGACCAAAAAACCCTTATACCGTCATTTTGTCGTCTGTCTGTCTGTCTGTCTGTCTGTCTGTCTGTTCGGTAAAAATTGTAGCCAAACGGCTAAACCTAGAGAGTTGAAATTTGGCATGCTTATACAACTCTTTGACCCGCACATAGGAAAAATACTAAAATATCTAAAAAACATATCCCCCTAAAAATATAAACAAATATGTGCTCATCGAAAAAAAAAATATTTTTTTTTAATTCTGAGTAGGGTATCAAATGAAAGCCCTTAGTACGTGGATTAACGATCAAAATTTTATTTTTGCAAAATAAATTATTTTGATGCGATTTTTGCCAAAATTGTGCAAAAAAAATTTTGTCCCACACCCTGTAGCCCAGATGGTTTAAACTAAAAATCTGAAAAAATTCTAAGTAATGTACATTGGTGTGAACCGGAATAGTACAACAGGAATTTTTGATAAGATTATGTTTTCGGAAAATAACGCATTTTTTGTGTTTTTAAATAAAATATGTTAACTATTTAATACGTTGTGTAACATAGCAGACCGTTAGCTCTCGTGGCGTGGTTGGATTTGTCGTACGCTTAATAATATAAGTTAACTTGCAAACTAGGGTTCGAATCCTGTTGATTTTATTTTTTGTTTTTTTTTTGCATTTTTATTTTGTTTAAATTATTTTGTGAAAATTCTAGTTATATTTGGTAAATGTTGCATTTAATTTTTAAAAGCGTAAATTTAATAACCAGTGGAAAGTGTTGAAATTATAATTTAATTCAATGTTTGACGGAATCAAAGGGCGGGACTTATGATGTAAGCAACCAATGGAAGCCATAGGTGCAATTTTCAAAATCTTAATGAACTTTGCTGTATAAAAAAAAATACTGCATATATTTAGAAACTTAAATAATGGTATTAGGCATTCGAATTAAAATTCATAAAAAAATATTTTGAAATATGAAATTGGTACGTGGATTAACGATCAAATTTTTATTTTTCCAAAATAAATTATTTTGAAGCGATTTTTGCCAATATTGTGCAAAAAAAAAATTGTCCCACACCCTGTAGCCCAGATGGTTTAAACTAAAAGTCTGAAAAAATTCTAAGTAATGTACATTGGTGTGAACCGGAATAGTTCAACAGGAATTTTTGATCAGATTATGTTTTTGGAAAAAAAAGCATTTTTTGTGTTTTTTTGCTAATAATGTTGACAACTTATAGTTATATAATACGCTAAACAGTAACGTGTTTCTTGGTGCTGTGGCTAAGATACTTGCGTTCTGTCCAAGAATTCGTAATCGGACTCATGTTCGAGTCCTACGTGAGGAGACAATATTATTTTTTATTTATTTTTTGCATTTTTATATTGTTTAAATTAATTTTTCAAAATTTTAATTATATTTTGGCAATTGTTGCATTTAATTTTTAATAGCGTAAATTTAATAACCAGTGGAAATTGTTGAAATTATAATTTAATTATATATTTGAATGTACACGAAATCAAAGGGGAGGAGCTATGACTAAAAACAACCAATGGAAGCCATAGGCGCAATTTTCAAAATCTTAATGAACTTTGATATATAAAAAAAAAATACTGCACATCTTTAAAAATTTAAATAATGGTAATAGGCATTCGAATTAAAATTCATAAAAAAATATTTTGTCATAAAATTTGTTTTGGCACCCCAAATAATCATCATTCACTTACTAAATACCTGCAAAACCCTGAAATGTGTGAAAATTCACACTTCACATCAATTTTTATTTAATATAATTTGTAAACAATTAATTATAAAAATTGCAAGTCGCCTAATATCAATTCAAGTTAAATCTCGTAGTTTTAATCTATTTTTTTTTATGATATTATTTAATGATTTCGATAATTTGGTGTCAAAATATAATATAAAAAATTGATTAAAACAATGAAATTATAGCTAAATTGATTTCAAGCCACTTGATATTTTTATAATGAATAATTTACATATTATATTAAATAAAAATGATCGTCAGATGCCGACATAACGGGGTAAAGATCGTCAGTCACATCATTGATTATATTATAAAATGCTTAGGCTAAATGCCCGATCAGCAATTATAATCCCTTAACTGACAGTCTTACTCCCATTGTGCAAACAGCTGATTTTTGTTTTTATTATTCTAATTATATAAGTTCGATGTATAATGCACATTTTTCACGACCAGCCCCACCAAGATTCTGGCGGCTGACGCTTGTTTCGATTATTAGCCATATCTAAACTATCAATTACAAAAAGAAATTAAGCAGGATGAAATGACCATCAAAAATGCAACGCTACCTCCCGGACTATTAAATTAAATTTAATTCATATCTGTAAGCACTATTTGAATTATGAAATATGGCAATGATGTACATAGTCCTTCTAAGTAAATAAATAAAGCTATTTGTATTTAAGTACTTTTAGTATTTAGGTACGTTGATTTTTTCTACCATATATTGGCTGAATGCTGATGGTAATATACTTAATATTTCTTAATCCTCACATTCCGAAATCACCAATTTAGTTGTTGAAACATTACTTCCACCATCTTACTTTCAAACTGATGTATCTTACACAAGGTTACGTATTAAGGTCGGACCCTACATGACCACTCGTCGGCCGACTGTCGGTGACGGTAATAGGAGACCCCATTTGTCCGCACGTGATCCGTGTGTCGGCCGTGCGGTCTGCCTCACAATTGGAGTTCAGTATTCTTTTTGAAGCAGCTGTTTCATGGAGACAAAATGTTAAGAAGTTTTACAAATAGTAAATTAGGGATGGTAACACTTCCTTTAAAGGAAGATGTTAATTGGTGAAGAAATCATCACAGAAATCGGAGAAGAATGTGGATTCACAACGCATGGAAGAAAACATGTGTTGAAGAGGAGTTTTGCTCGCTGCTCCCTCATCTAAAGTGCGATGTGACGAAGTTTTACGAATATTTTAGAATTTCGATGTACACATTCAACCAACTGGAACTGAAACTCCAAAAAAAACTGAACGTACAACACAGGAAACTTTCTAACCTCTTCAATTCATTTTTCCACGTTCACTATTTATAATAATAAATGTACGAGTATTATATTTATTTAATATTTAAAAAATTGTTAGCAAAAAATAAATGTTGAATCAACCTCGTACACCGCACCGTGCCCGTCAAAAAGTAAAGTAAACTAGTCGGGCACGGTGCGGGTACGGTGTCGGTGTGGTTAGGTGGGGACTAGCCGGTATGCTTCGATTGTGTAAGTCTCTCGCCGTGCGACGCCCAACACACGGCCGTCACACGGTGCGGGCTCGGTGCGGTCATGTGGGGTCTGACCTTTAAGGTTTTAAAGATGACGTATTTATTTAACATTACATTAATGTTATAAAAAAAAACAAAATAGTTCTAGGTTGACTGATACTACTAATGGTACGTACTCAGCTCTCGGTCGACGGATCCGTTCGTCCCACTAACCAATCAGAAGCCTGTAAATATTTCAAATCGCCCGGCACACATGAAATGTCGGACTTCATTTTTGTCCGGAAAAACGGAAAGTTTTCCTTTTCTAATATATCGCGATCCTGGTCGAAGCGAAACGTCACGTATTATACCGTGCGATCAAAAGTTCTTGTGAGTTACATAACAGTAAACAATGAGTTTAAAAATATCAAAACTGTGTTCTAATCTACAGCTGAAAATCCCAATTTAACAAAGAACCAATCAGATTACTTCGTTGGTCTGAACTCACCCGAGAATCAACGAAAATATGTGTTCCTAAATTAATACCTGCTGTCAACTCATTGGCGTGTAGAGAAAAATAGTGTTCATTTAATAATCAATTCGTATAAGGTAATAAAAATAGAATGCACGCCTATGTGTACATGTCCTTGGAAATAAGTTTGATAACTAAATGTTTCTGTCAAGTGTTGCATAACGGAAAAGATTTTTTGATCGCTCTGTACTTGAAAAGTTAACACGCTAGTTACATAGGGATAAACGACTTTGGACAGTGATCACAATTTCTCGATGTGTTATTAGATGACACTAATATCGCACAGAATACACACAGCGCCACAGTTTCAATATTCAGCCACTTGAGTTTTGAATTCTGAGTGTGCTTGGAATTTTGAGCTATGTTTTTTTAGTTCCGTGAGAGTTAATTGATATAGACAACTATATTAGTTAATTTTGAGTGAAATATTGAAGTTTTAATACAAACATTTTGTGTTTTTGCAAAAAATGTTCATAATAAGAAAAATCAAATATCATTTGTTCTGTTTATTTTTTCACTTGGTTAAAAATTTGGGGAGTTATGGCGGAACATTTGAGACGGAACGGTATCCCGCCTTCCGTCCGCTACGACACTGGAGTATAGCTGTCTCTGGTTTATGTTACGGACCACTTGAAACATCTGTGAACGGCCATTTGGACCAACATGCCAGACGGAACCTGCGTTCCCACGACACATGTGGTCCTACCCTATCATACACCCCGCTTCATCACCTGTATGATATAAAAGAGATGGAATTAAAGGCCACGGATCAGCCGTAAACGAGTCTTTAAACGAGTAACTGCAGAGAAATTCCAAAGTAAGCTCTGACACCGACCCAGTGGACTGGCAGCGCAGTGCAACAGCGGTTACAGCGGGCCGGTGCCGCCTCACAACCAGCCTAGCGGACTACAACGAGAGGCCAGTCGCAAGGGCTTCATTTCACGGGACCACGGAAGAAGAGGACGCCGCTTAGAAGGTAAGGTATACGCTAACCCGGTGATGGAGACACTTCTCTGAATGCGCGCTCCTCGGAGTCCGTGTTCCTTGGGTGTTTTGACGTAGCCAGCGTCGCTGACGAGAGTCGGTTTGGGCAGGCGGTCACACTTTTGGACTGCTCAGTCTTAGCTCCGGCTAGGAAGCAGTTATCTAGTGCCATCACGAGGTGAATCGTATGCTCTACGTTTCTAGGGCTCAGATGTCGTAATATACCTCCGTCCGGTGACTGAGACACTTCTCTGAATACGCGCTCCTCGGGGTCCGTGTTCCTTGGGTATTTTGACGTAGCCACCGTCGCCAGCGAGAGCCGGTTTTGGCAGGCGGTCACACCTTTGGACTGCTCCATCTTGATTTCGGTCAGGAAGCAGTTATCTGGTGCAGTCACGAGATAGGTTGTGTTTTACGACAGATGGGGGGGTCTGCTAAATCAGATATGTAGTTTCCGGTGGCGGAGGTGTTCTAGAGGCACGCGCTCTATGGAGTTCGTGTTTCTGGGGTACTTTGACGTAGCCAGCGTTGCCCGCGAGAGTCGGTTTGGGCAGGCGGTCACACCTTTGGACTGCTCAGTCTTAGCTCCGGCTAGGAAGCAGTTATCTGGTGCCGTTACGAGATTCTGTATATGGGGGTTGCACTCACAACGTTACCCCACGTCAGATGTGACGGGCGAGAGTCCTGAGCACCGATCGTTGGTTGTTGCCACCAACGTGAGGTTGGAGAACGGTGATACTCGAAGTACAATTGAAAGCACATGTCTTAAGGACAATAAATTCATATTAACCGGCTACAGTACTGACATCCGGACTGGGCCGGCTTCATTTACAACGAAATCTCCGTGTACTCGCCGTGATCTTGCCTCACACAACGATTTCAAGTACGCGAACGAGCAGGTCAGTCCATCTCCCGTCCGTCCAGGATGACACCACTGCCGAATCCAGCCGACTACAAGCGACCGGTATTTGCACTGCCTGTCGGTTCCACTCCGGAAATTTATAGGAAGATTCCTTCACACATCGACAATAAGAGCAAGTATAAGCCACGAACCTTCAGTTCAATTTCCCGTATTAGAGTTTAAATAATTACTATAATTTTGCCGCCCCTTTTTACAATGAAATAACTAAGGATTGACGTGTACATCTTATGATGTAATAAATACAATGAATGTTAATGTTTTTCTTTTGTGTACAGCTACCCACGTGAACCTTCCTAACGAGACAAGAGATCCCGTTTTGTCTCACATTCTAAAACTAAACTTTCGAAAATTGTTTATAATAAGAATATGTTACTAATATTACTGTTTTGTTGTACATTTTTGTTGTTGTACTATGTAGATATAAAAAAAATATAAATATTATTTATTTTTATTATTTATTTTGTATTTAAAAAGAACTGAAGCCAATGGCTTGTAAAGTTCTTATAGAAAAATTACAATATTTCACATTGTTGTGATACAATGTTGAAAGAAACAAAACACTTTGATAAACAACTAAAGTCAAACAATAACAAATATAAAAAGTGTACAAAAACAAGTGTACAATATGAAATATATTTTATATTTAGTTTTATTTGCTGTACATTTAATCACCTAAGTGTTGCAATTTTTTGTTAAACATGCACACTTTTTCTTGAACATGAAATTTTTGGTTCTATTTAGCAAAATTTTATGTTAAACTAGAAATGTGTACATGTTTAACAAATGTAGAATTCTTACTAAGAATAAAAAGTACATGATGATACATTCAAATTTCGCGGTTCCAGAGTTTTAGTTCCGGATGTTTTGGCAGAGTGCAGGTACGGTCAAAATTATTAACATGGGTATGTTACTTCTTGAGTCTATTGTTCTGTTGAAGTTAACCTCATTTTTAGCCCCACTATCCTCACTAATGGCGGGTTGCTAAAGTAAGAATTATCCCTTACACATTTGTTTTTGTGTGTTGTAACATATAAAAACAAATTAATTTAACTTGACTTATGACGGGTTGCTAACGTAAGAGTTTTCTCTAACTCAAGTTAAAATCATTTGTTTTTGTATCTTACAACATACAAAAACAAATGATTTTAACTTGAGTTAGAGAAAACTCTTACGTTAGCAACCCGCCATTAGAGAAAACTCTTATGTTAGCAACCCGACATAAATAATCAAACTGGTCCTTAATCATGCGCAAATAATTATTAAACAATTCCGAATCCTTTAAGCGCATTTTTACTACCAAATTACGATATACTTTTTGCTCCAATCTTTTTTTATAAGTTGACCTAATTAAAAATCTTTTATTTGGCGTTTTTTTAATTTTTTTTCATATTTGTTATATAAATAATATGCTGCAATAGCTCTATTTCGATTACATAAATATAAGTTATATTCATTATTAAATTTATGCCTCGCATTCATATTGAATCTTAATCATTTGAATTCAGGGTGCTTGAAATATTTTGAATCTTAATAACGAAGATAGAAATGATTGTCAAAACATTCAAATGAAGTTATTGCGCTACAAAAAAAACTTCCGTTTGAGCATAGAGCTGAAAATGATAGGACGGATGACTAACCTCATACATAGGCTTACCAACCGTCCTACTTTAGTAGGACATGTCCTACAATTTACCTCCTTGTCCTACGTCCTACCTACTGTTAAAAAACATCGGAAATGTCCTACTTTATAGTATTTTTACTTTTGAAGACGCCTGAAATTTAAATGCCAAAACAATTAATGATAAGTTTAAAACACGAGGAACAATTTTCCGAATTTTTAAAAATATGCCAGTTTATGTTTGTTATTCCAGCGCATAATGCTGTAGTGGAAAGAATTTTTAGTTTAATGGAAGCACAATGGTCAGACGAGCGAAATCGATTGTCAATTGATATAGATAAAAATTTAATTTTCGTGAAATTTAATTATAAAAATAAAACATGTTTAGAATTTTTCTATGATATCATTAAGGATAAAGCTTTATTAAAAAAAGCAGGACAACTAAAAAATATGATTTTATTAAAAAAAAAAAAAAGAAAATGTGAACGTCAACCAATAAACATATCTAATTATATTTTTTATTACCATATATATTTAAATTTGACTGTTAATTATTTATTGGTTGTTTCTTATTAATTATATATAAAGAAAATTTAAAAAATGTCCTATGATTTATTTTATATTTTTATTTCTAAAATGTGATTTTGTTAAATATAAAGAAAGATGTGAACCAATAAATATATAATTAAATTTTCATATTAGTAGTATTACTTATTATTTATTGATTGTTTCTTGTTAATAGTATGTTATTAAGAAATTTATAAAAATGACCTATAATTTATTTTATAATTTTATTTCAAAAATTAAACCATAATTAATTTGTTTAATAATATATAATCTATAATAAAATGTTTTTATAATATTATTAAACAAATTTTAAAAAAGGCCTCATTATGAAAAAAAGGCCTCATTATGAAAAAAAGGCCTTATTATGAAAAAAAGGCCTTGTTATGGGATTTGACCTTAATTATGATAGGTACTTATATATTTAGTAACATAATAAAAAATTTAAAAATAAAAACTGTCCTACTAAACTACTATTTTTAGTAGAAATATCCTACTCTGTCACGAGAGACATTTGGTAACCCTACTCATACATACAAAATAAGAACTGAAAACAACGCTTTTAAATGACATGCTTTGTCTTGCTTATTAATTTCAAATATACCATTAGTATTAAAAATAAATATGTTCTTACCATTTCCGGGAATAATACTATCAGTCTGGAATAATAGTTTAAATTTTCACAACTGCTGAAAAGTCGTCGAATATTATTTTCATGTTTGAGGCAGATACAACAAAGTTCTGTTACAATATTCATTATAACAGCAGTTAAAATTGAATTTTGTAAGTTAGCCTAATAAGTAATATTTATTCTTCTAATGATCAGTTAATTGAAATATATTTACTCTGAAGCAGTCCGTGCCGATCGAATCTGAAATCATGTTCTTTTGCTAATACCCTTTTCACACTAGAACTTTAAGATCGGATGTTAAAGTGAATGTATCTTTAAACGCTAATGTGAAACCGTATGACCTCGTCTAAATGCAAGCGATGTTTAAGACAGAGATCTGCGTCTTAAACTTCGTCCGCATTGCCAACTTAATTTCTATTATAAAAAAATACTCCTTGAATTTGTGCTGTCAACATTTTATATTATCATAAACAAAAATACTGTATTATATCGACGTTATAAGAAGTTTATACTTATTGTTATAATAAAATTATTTATTTTAATAATGTGTTTAATAAAATACAGAGCTACAAGTATTGAGATAAAATGTATCGACTTACATGTTAATACAGGTGTAATATATTCGTTATTGTAGTGTCTTTATTGTAGAATGAAATGAAATATCCTTATTTGTTTACAATAATTCAAAATGTGCGTCTGCGCAGACAGTTCAAAACTGGTAATTTCATGACGGTAACTTAAGGACAAAATTACTGTAGCTGATAACAGCACAAGAGATTTAAACATCAAGTGTGAAAGCATACCGATCTTAAACATCGGTGAACTTTAAGTTCACTCGTCTTAAAGATCTAGTGTGAAAAGGGTATAAGTTTACTTTTACTGATAAGAGGATACTTTCAATATACAGAATGTTCAAACTAAGTGTGCCACCATTGCTATCTCGAGAACTATACGAGCTACGAGGTTGGTTAAATGAACAAAGAAATACCATTTTGCAAGTCTATTACTAAACTATTAACATTTTTTTTTATGATCAGTGGTTCTTCAAATATGGAACCCAATTTTATTATTTTAAATGAGAACATATTTTTTTAATATTTTTGTTCGGAAGGGAATTTTATTCTGTATTCAACGAATACACAGTTTAGTACACTTACATAACAAACATTTTGAGAAAAATGCATATGAAATTGACATTAATTTAAATCAAATCGCACAGGAATCAGCGTGCTATGAATGAAACAAATGAATATCAAAATAATTTGAACAGTTTAATTCTATGACACAGTACAATTTTAATTATAAATATTGCTCAAAATTGCCTCCATTCTTATTAATACATAATTCAATCCTTAAAAGTAAACTATTTCGGACATTTTTTAATTTTCTCCCATCAATATTAGATATAATATCTTCAATATTGTCTTTTAAATGTTGTACGTTTGGATGCACAGTGCTAAAACAATATCTTTTACATAGCCCCATAAGAAATAATCTAGGGGATTTAAATCTGGAGACCTTGCGGACATACTATGTCATAGAATTCAATACATTTTGATATTCATTTATTTCATTCATAGCACGAAGCCGAAGTAGATAAAACCACAGGCTCGGAACGATCTAAATGTTCAGTCCAGTAGTTGGTGGCAAAAAGCATATTCGAAACGACGGACCATCCTGGTAAGAAACCATGTTGGATGTAATTGCCAGCAACTCGGTATTATCAATCATACCTAATAACTAGAGCCCTGCGCGGATACGTTTTTCTGCATCCGCATCCGCAACTTTTGTAAATATAAAATCCGCATCCGCAAAAATACACGTACAGGATTTGCTGTCTGTTTGGAAATATCTAACATGTTTCACTTTATTTGGCATATCGTTGTTTTAAAAACCTATTAATTTTTTAAAATTTTATCACATTAATATTACTTGGTCCAGAAATATGTTTTCTATCTAACGTCGTACTGAGATTGGAATCGTCGCCCTGAGATATAGATTAAAAAATAAAAATGGAAATTACATTCGACTCTTAAACCAAGTTTAATAAAATGTAAAACTTTAAACAGTAACATCTCAAAAACTTAGTTTTCTCACTATTATTTTAGAGCAGCAATATTTAGAAATAATTAAACAGATTCATTTATCAGATTTATGACCAATAAATAACAAGGAAAGTTCTATAAGATTAACAAATTTAAAAAAATAAGTTCTTAGTAATAAAACTAAATTCTTAAATTCATCCCATTATTAAAAGATGAAAGTTATATGACGATTTCAAGAATTTTAAGATATTTTTATTTTTTTAAATTTGATATGAGCTTCTAGTTTTTTAAATGTGGCAAATTACCATGGTTAATTTTTACTAATATTTCCAAAAATGCAAAATAAGGCGATACATAATTATTTTAAAATTAATTCTATGTCTATGATCATTCTCCTATTATAAAGATTTAAAATTAAAAAATAAAAACATTTATAAACATTATTTTCATGGTTGTATTGTCCTTAATAAAATGTATTACATTGTTATTTTCAGAATACATAATATTGATAATTTATGTTTCCAGCTTTTAACTGATACTATTTACATAGAGCTAGATTTTAAATTAACTGAAATTTAAGATAAATTTACACACTTAAAAAGTTCAAATTTGTTGCCTAGTGTTATTACTATGTACAGTACAAATTTTCAAACATAACACTATTGTTTGCTTAGTAGCACTTTATATCATGAGTTCAAAAAGTAATTATATAAGGGTTGGCTATGGAAAAATTAAATAATGTCTACTGTAAGCTTTAGAATTAATTAACTGTCATCACTGTTGTTTTATGTCATAAGTTTATATTGTTATATAAAGATTGCAGTAGACATTATTTTATTTTTCCATAGCCAATCTTTATGTAATTACTTTTTGAACTCATGGTATATCACGTATTACGGTTTCCATACTATAACACAATAGTTCAATTGACTTACAACGTAAGCAATTTTATGATCGTATTAGGTGATTCGAATGTACAGCAAGCTAATATGTATTCTACTATGTTTAGTAAGATGTGCATTTTTTGAAAATATGTATAACTGATCACATTTAAATTATTTCTCTCCACAATGTTTTCGTTTGTGCCAAGTAAGAGATGACAAGTATGGATAAGTTTCATTACACTGATCACATTTATATGGCTTCTCGCCAGAATGGGTTCGTTTGTGACCTGTGAGAGATGCTAAGTGTGTAAATGCTTTACTGCACTGCTTACACTTGTATGGCTTTTCCCCAGAATGTACTCGTTTGTGAGTAGTGATTGAAGCCAAGTTTGAAAATGTTTTCTCACACTGCTCACATTTGTATGGCTTCTCACCAGAATGTATTCTTTTATGTATAATGAGTTGTATCGTCTGTGAAAATGCCTTATTACACTGCTCACATTTGTATGGTTTCTCTCCAGAATGTGTTCGTTTGTGTTTAATGAGATATTCCGAACGTGCAAATGCTTTATTACACTGATCACAATTGAATGGTTTTTCTCCAGAATGTAATCGTTTGTGGCTAAATAGTGCTGATGAATTTGAAAATGTTTTATTACACTGATCACATTTAAAAGGTTTCTCTCCAGAATGTGTTCGTTTGTGACCAATGAGATGCACTAATTGTGTAAATGCTTTATTGCACTGATCACATATGAATGGTTTCTCGCCAGTATGAACTCGTTTATGTTTAACTAGACTACCTTTTTCAATGAATGCTTTATTACATTGTTCACATTTGTATGCCTTTTCTCCAGAATGTGTTCGCTTGTGAATAGTGAGAACTGATGCCCGTGAAAATGCTTTGTTACATAGCTCACATTTGAATGGTTTCTCCCCAGAATGTATTCGTTTGTGTCTGATGAGATTAGAAGGATCTGAAAATGTTTTATTACACTGTTCACATTTAAGTGGTTTCTCGCCAGTATGAACTCTTTTGTGACTAACAAGGCTTCCCTTTAATCGAAATACTTTATTACATTGACTGCATTTGAAAGGTTTCTTTCCAGTATGTAGCGATTTATGAGCAACAAGATCTTGAGCTTGTACTACTGTTTTCTCATTAATCTGTTTGGACTTGTCAAGAGACACAGGCACCCAACTCTCTTCTGGATTACCGCAAGATGTTGCCTGTCCTGCAAACAAATAAATAGTTAGAATAGTATGCACAAAAACACGCCACGAAAAGAATATCTAGAGTGCTAAACAATATAAATGACCTAGAATGACGTTAAAACGTGCAAAATTCGATTTTAGGGTAGTAATACTTATTGCTCAAATTATTGGGATCCATATTAGGCATCTTAAGTGCTGCAAATATATCAAGATCGCCAATGTCAATTTTGGTAGGAGTAAAGAATAAGTGACTACACGACTGCGCATGCATTAAACATACGTGATTTGTTCGTAATTTGTGGGTGTCATAAACTAGGTTTTGTCATTAAACTAGACGACAGGTAACTCACTTCGTTCGGCTTCTTCTAATCAAACTCTTACTAACCTAAGATAGTGTTTTGTCATTAAACTAGAAGATAGGTAGCTCACTCCGCTCGGTTCTACACTTTTACTAACTAAACCTAATCTAATTACATTGTTTTTAAGTGCATAGTACGTTATTTTACAAATGCCTATTATAAATATAATAATGTTGGCAATACATTCGATAGTTATCAAATACAATTTCAGATTTTATAAAATATTTTTAATTTTACCTCACCGTAATATATAATCGACAAGTATATAAGTACTCAATAACTTCTTTATTTGTTATGCCATTACACTGAACATAATTTTCGTGTAAAATGCAAATTAAATAACTTTATTAGAGATTCAATATGATCAAGTTATATTTTGATCATGGTAGAATAAAAAGAAATTTATGTTGAGTTTTGGCAATGTTGGCACCCTATACCTCCAGATATGTTAGTATAGGGTGCCGTCTTTATTAGGGTTATATTCAAGATCCAATCCAATTGTTTTGGGTTCAATGTCAGTTATGCCAAAATTGGTCGCACACTGAATGTGCCAATATTAATAAATAGATGAAATAATTTATAGGTGATTTTTTTAAAATATATGTTTGAATTAAAAGTTTTTTAATTAAACATTTATCATAATTTGTTTCTTTATTAATTATTACTGAAATCCGATTTAAAAATATTCACTATCAAATATTTCACCAAATTTTATCAGGTATGCTATTAAATCTTAACATATGAAGGTATGATGGCATACACATCATTTTTTAATTTATTTATTTTTAATTGTTATATAATAAGTTTTCAGTGTAAATGTTGCGGGATATTAAAGCATACACATTGGAGAGCATTTTCATTAAGTTGAAAATCCATTTTCATATTTTTTTAATTAATAATAGACATTTTAAAATAGGGGTGCCAACAAGGACTGGTCTCCCCTATCATTGTGCATGCGTTTATAGATCAGAATTATTTAGTGAAGTTGTTACGAGCTGTTCTCTGTAAAGAAATTTGTAACTTTGTAGTCACCTATTCTTTACTCCAACCGCATTTTTTTTTCTATGTCAAAGTGATATGATATCTCTCATTTGAATTGTCTTTTTCAGTGTGAAAATTAATAATTTTACTCCGGGATAATTTTTCAATAACATTATGATCAATTTTGTAACTGATATTCCTTGAAAAATGTGTAGCAAATGTTAAAAAGTGTCACTTCTTTAAGAATGAATTATGCATCACAGTTGTTTTCTGTAAAGAAACATTATGTATCTATTGTGATTTAATGTATTATAACAGGGGCGAAGCCCCAGCTTTACATGGGAGCGCCGGTTCACCGACCCAGCTCGAAGTCATGCGTGTGAAGTTAGCAATTGATCGAGCCAGCAAGTAATCGGCACGGACAGGATATTACAGCGGACCAAATCAAGTAACGCTGTTGAATAAAATCGTTGTTTTTTATAGAATTAAACAAGTTGCAGTTCTGAACTTTTTACCAACCATGAGGAATAGGTACAGGAATCGAATGATGGCTAAACGAAAATTTTCTCACGCGTCAGAGGCGCGCAATTAATTTTTTTCTCTCGAAACCACTCGCTATCAACATAAAACTAACAATATCGCTAGAATTAAACAAGTTCAAGTTCTGAACTTTTTACCAACCATGAGGAATAGGTACAGGAATCGAATGATGGCTAAACGAAAATTTTCTCACGCGTCAGAGGCGCGCAATTAATTTTTTTCTCTCGAAACCACTCGCTATCAACATAAAACTAACAATATCGCTAGAATTAAACAAGTTCAAGTTCTGAACTTTTTACCAACCATGAGGAACAGGTACAGGAATCGAATGATGGCTAAACGAAAATTTTCTCACGCGTCAGAGGCGCGCAATTAATTTTTTTCTCTCGAAACCACTCGCTATCAACATAAAACTAACAATATCGCTAGAATTAAACAAGTTCAAGTTCTGAACTTTTTACCAACCATGAGGAACAGGTACAGGAATCGAATGATGGCTAAACGAAAATTTTCTCACGCGTCAGAGGCGCGCAATTAATTTTTTTCTCTCGAAACCACTCGCTATCAACATAAAACTAACAATATCGCTAGAATTAAACAAGTTCAAGTTCTGAACTTTTTACCAACCATGAGGAACAGGTACAGGAATCGAATGATGGCTAAACGAAAATTTTCTCATGCGTCAGAGGCGCGCAATTAATTTTTTTCTCTCGAAACCACTCGCTATCAACATAAAACTAACAATATCGCTAGAATTAAACAAGTTCAAGTTCTGAACTTTTTACCAACCATGAGGAACAGGTACAGGAATCGAATGATGGCTAAACGAAAATTTTCTCACGCGTCAGAGGCGCGCAATTAATTTTTTTCTCTCGAAACCACTCGCTATCAACATAAAACTAACAATATCGCTAGAATTAAACAAGTTCAAGTTCTGAACTTTTTACCAACCATGAGGAATAGGTACAGGAATCGAATGATGGCTAAACGAAAATTTTCTCACGCGTCAGAGGCGCGCAATTAATTTTTTTCTCTCGAAACCACTCGCTATCAACATAAAACTAACAATATCGCTAGAATTAAACAAGTTCAAGTTCTGAACTTTTTACCAACCATGAGGAACAGGTACAGGAATCGAATGATGGCTAAACGAAAATATTCTCACGCGTCAGAGGCGCGCAATTAATTTTTTTCTCTCGAAACCACTCGCTATCAACATAAAACTAACAATATCGCTAGAATTAAACAAGTTCAAGTTCTGAACTTTTTACCAACCATGAGGAATAGGTACAGGAATCGAATGATGGCTAAACGAAAATTTTCTCACGCGTCAGAGGCGCGCAATTAATTTTTTTCTCTCGAAACCACTCGCTATCAACATAAAACTAACAATATCGCTAGAATTAAACAAGTTCAAGTTCTGAACTTTTTACCAACCATGAGGAACAGGTACAGGAATCGAATGATGGCTAAACGAAAATATTCTCACGCGTCAGAGGCGCGCAATTAATTTTTTTCTCTCGAAACCACTCGCTATCAACATAAAACTAACAATATCGCTAGAATTAAACAAGTTCAAGTTCTGAACTTTTTACCAACCATGAGGAATAGGTACAGGAATCGAATGATGGCTAAACGAAAATTTTCTCACGCGTCAGAGGCGCGCAATTAATTTTTTTCTCTCGAAACCACTCGCTATCAACATAAAACTAACAATATCGCTAGAATTAAACAAGTTCAAGTTCTGAACTTTTTACCAACCATGAGGAACAGGTACAGGAATCGAATGATGGCTAAACGAAAATTTTCTCACGCGTCAGAGGCGCGCAATTAATTTTTTTCTCTCGAAACCACTCGCTATTAACATAAAACTAACAATATCGCTAGAATTAAACAAGTTCAAGTTCTGAACTTTTTACCAATCATGAGGAACAGGTACAGGAATCGAATGATGGCTAAACGAAAATTTTCTCACGCGTCAGAGGCGCGCAATTAATTTTTTTCTCTCGAAACCACTCGTTATCAACATAAAACTAACAATATCGCTAGAATTAAACAAGTTCAAGTTCTGAACTTTTTACCAACCATGAGGAACAGGTACAGGAATCGGATGATGGCTAAACGAAAATTTTCTCACGCGTCAGAGGCGCGCAATTAATTTTTTTCTCTCGAAACCACTCGTTATCAACATAAAACCAACAATATCGCTAGAATTAAACAATTTGGAGTTCTGAACTTTTTACCATCCATGAGGAATAGGTACAGGAATTGAATGATGGCTAAACGAAAATTTTCTCAATCGTCAGAGGCGCGCAATTAATGACGAAGCCAGTTCCACCGTTCTTTCGAAAATAGTACTTCTCCGTGCCGAGCCGTTGTTACTACATATCTACCATATTTAACCTGATTTAAATTAAACGATATTACTGACATTTACGTTCCTGTATTACCTGTTCCTGCTTATTTCGTGTCATATTTGTAACATTTCACTTATTATTAGAATCAATATTATTTGTAAGTGAAATGTTACAAATACGACCTGACATGGAATAGGCACGGATAGATAGTACAGGCACGTAAATAAAATGTCAGTTAATCGTAAAATAGTACTCATCCGTGCCGAGCCGTTGTTACTACATATCTACCATATTTAACCTGATTTAAACTAAAGGATATAACTGACATTTACGTCCCTGTATTACCTATTCTTGCTTATTTCATGTGATATTTGTAACATTTCACTTATTATTAGAATCAGTATAATTAGTAAGTGAAATGTTACAAATACGACCCAACATGAAATAGGCACGGATAGGTACTACAGGCACATAAATGCCAGTTTGAACTAGCTTCGGTGACTGTCTTCATCGATAAAAACCGAGGTCACACGATCCGTTTCGGAAAGAACGTGGTTTTGAGGAAAAAAAACTAATTGCGCGCCTCTGAATATCGGGAAATTTTTTATTCGACTTTTGTTCGATTTCAATGCTATATCTACATATTTGGTAAAGAATTCAAGGCGACACATTTTATACGAGAGAAAAAACTTAATTGTGCGCCTCTGACGCATGAGAAAATTTTCGTTTAGCCATCGTTCGATTCCTGTACCTATTCCTCATGGTTGGTAAAAAGTTCAGAACTTCAACTTGTTTAATTCTAGCGATTTTGTTAGTTTTATGTTGATAGCGAGTGGTTTCGAGAGAAAAAAATTAATTGCGCGCCTCTGACGCATGAGAAAATTTTCGTTTAGCCATCATTCGATTCCTGTACTTATTCCTCATGGTTGGTAAAAAGTTCAGAACTTGAACTTGTTTAATTCTAGCGATATTGTTAGTTTTATGTTGATAGCGAGTGGTTTCGAGAGAAAAAAATTAATTGCGCGCCTCTGACGCGTGAGAAAATTTTAGTTTAGCCATCATTCGATTCCTGTACCTATTCCTCATGGTTGGTAAAAAGTTCAGAACTTGAACTTGTTTAATTCTAGCGATATTGTTAGTTTTATATTGAGAGCGAGTGGTTTCGAGAGAAAAAAATTAATTGCGCGCCTCTGACGCGTGAGAAAATTTTCGTTTAGCCATCATTCGATTCCTGTACCTATTCCTCATGGTTGGTAAAAAGTTCAGAACTTGAACTTGTTTAATTCTAGCGATATTGTTAGTTTTATGTTGATAGCGAGTGGTTTCGAGAAAAAAAAAAAAAATTGCGCGCCTCTGACGCGTGAGAAAATTTTCGTTTAGCCATCATTCGATTCCTGTACCTATTCCTCATGGTTGGTAAAAAGTTCAGAACTTGAACTTGTTTAATTCTAGCGATATTGTTAGTTTTATGTTGATAGCGAGTGGTTTCGAGAGAAAAAAATTAATTGCGCGCCTCTGACGCGTGAGAAAATTTTCGTTTTGTCATCATTCGATTCCTGTACCTATTCCTCATGGTTGGTAAAAAGTTCAGAACTTGAACTTGTTTAATTCTAGCGATATTGTTAGTTTTATGTTGATAGCGAGTGGTTTCGAGAGAAAAAAATTAATTGCGCGCCTCTGACGCGTGAGAAAATTTTAGTTTAGCCATCATTCGATTCCTGTACCTATTCCTCATGGTTGGTAAAAAGTTCAGAACTTGAACTTGTTTAATTCTAGCGATATTGTTAGTTTTATGTTGATAGCGAGTGGTTTCGAGAAAAAAAAATTAATTGCGCGCCTCTGACGCGTGAGAAAATTTTCGTTTAGCCATCATTCGATTCCTGTACCTGTTCCTCATGGTTGGTAAAAAGTTCAGAACTTGAACTTGTTTAATTCTAGCGATATTGTTAGTTTTATGTTGATAGCGAGTGGTTTCGAGAGAAAAAAATTAATTGCGCGCCTCTGACGCGTGAGAAAATTTTCGTTTAGCCATCATTCGATTCCTGTACCTATTCCTCATGGTTGGTAAAAAGTTCAGAACTTGAACTTGTTTAATTCTAGCGATATTGTTAGTTTTATGTTGATAGCGAGTGGTTTCGAGAAAAAAAAAAATAATTGCGCGCCTCTGACGCGTGAGAAAATTTTCGTTTAGCCATCATTCGATTCCTGTACCTATTCCTCATGGTTGGTAAAAAGTTCAGAACTTGAACTTGTTTAATTCTAGCGATATTGTTAGTTTTATGTTGATAGCGAGTGGTTTCGAGAGAAAAAAATTAATTGCGCGCCTCTGACGCGTGAGAAAATTTTCGTTTAGCCATCATTCGATTCCTGTACCTATTCCTCATGGTTGGTAAAAAGTTCAGAACTTGAACTTGTTTAATTCTAGCGATATTGTTAGTTTTATGTTGATAGCGAGTGGTTTCGAGAGAAAAAAATTAATTGCGCGCCTCTGACGCGTGAGAAAATTTTCGTTTTGCCATCATTCGATTCCTGTACCTATTCCTCATGGTTGGTAAAAAGTTCAGAACTTGAACTTGTTTAATTCTAGCGATATTGTTAGTTTTATGTTGATAGCGAGTGGTTTCGAGAGAAAAAAAATAATTGCGCGCCTCTGACGCGTGAGAAAATTTTCGTTTAGCCATCATTCGATTCCTGTACCTATTCCTCATGGTTGGTAAAAAGTTCAGAACTGCAACTTGTTTAATTCTATAAAAAACAACGATTTTATTCAACAGCGTTACTTGATTTGGTCCGCTGTAATATCCTGTCCGTTTCGATTACTTGCTGGCTCGATCAATTGCTAACTTGACGGAGCTCTCGAAGTCACACTTTCAACATTCAGTATGAACATAAACGATAATTAAATTAGATCCACTGACCAATGTTTATGATAGCTGTGCTCTCTAATTCATCTTCAACTTCACTGGTATCGACAGGTTCAGACTTGATGTAAATCTCCTCTATGTTGGTTTTATCATGATATACGTCGTCTGTAACTTCGTTTTTAATTCCTGCAAAAAACACAGTCAAATATAAACTAATTGCTTACTAAAATAATATACATCATTTAAGATATTCATTTAACAAAAATGCTGTGACAATAAAATAAGAGTAACAGTATTAAGTGTGTTAGTTGTAAATGTATTCATTACTTACCAGTATCCCATTGAGGTGTGTGCTCTATTTCAGTCTTCACGTCATATTCGTCAGTATCTGTGTATTCTGTTTTAATATAAATCTCTTTTTTAATAATATCACTACTTCTCGTATCATTCATATTTATTATTGAAACGTAATCATGATAAAATTAATCATGATGGAACATAATTGATTCCACAACAAACATATTTTATTAATTTCTGCATAATGCAGTCCGTGCGGATTACTGACAGTGTCACCAACATTGACGCCATATAAATAAACACTGCACGCTCTATGCCTTAACATTGTTTGTTATGATGCCAAGACCCTGCGGAGACGAAAGGGGGATTTGCCCCGAGGAGTATAACAAGTTGCCTAATTTACATTTATTTTATTCAGCTATTGAGAAATGACATTACCGGTGGTGGCGCTGTGATCCAAGGCAATATGGCTGTTGTCTCTAGTACTCCGCTGTCAATATGCTCATAGCGAACAAGTTAATTTAAGCACAGTACATTTTTATTTTTTGAAAATGTGAGTATATTTTTGCGAAATTTTTTAATTTTTAAGTGGTACACATACATTTATACAGAGGTGTATAACAGAAGGTGGGCATTAAATTACAGTATTTAAAGTTTAATTTCAATAGATTTATTCTAGTGTAATTTGTAGTTGAACAGGTGTTAAATGCCGAGCACGTTATTTTATGTGGTACATCTGAGTGTCGGTCATCTGAATTTACAATATATGGATTCTGTTTGCAAACAAGTGCATTATGTTTACTGCCTCGTGAAATAAAATTAGTTTTAGTTAGACAGGAGCAGCTAAAAGTTAAATATTCAACTTGCAGGAGCAGGCATATCAGTGCAGGTTTGTTTTTCTACGACAAATGTAATGAACAAACTTGAATAATGTCAGTTATTTTTTAACTCAAAATATATTCCCATGCTTTTCTCCTGTCCATAACCAAATCTTTTCCCAATCTGGACTTTATTAACTTTCCCTCCATTTTTCTTAAGAAAAGAAAGATGCCTATCTTTGTCCTGTCTTGAATGACAGCTAAAAACACTACAATTTGTTCGACTTTTATAGTTTTTCACAACTTCTATCGACATTCTAACAAAAATAAACACTAGAACATATGTAATAAGTTCAACCAGTACTAGAGCGCCTAGTACAATATTTGACCACCAGACTGCGTATTCGAGCGTCAGTCCATAGGTTGCTGTAAAGAGAAACTCGGAATTGCTCCGAACAGTTCGATAGTTGTTTCAAGCAAAAGTACTTCACACTCTCAACTACACCAGAATTTCCTTCCCCTGTCCCCTGAAGTACCTACCTTTATTTTAGAACTTGGACTTCCTTTGTAGTGGGGGTAAACAGCTGATGGAATTTCAAACTTGTTAAACATTTATCAGGCATTTATAACTGTATTTTTTAATATTAAATAACATCAATTTATCTTATCATAAATATGTAAAATTTAAAATAATTTGTACATTTAGGATAGTTTTTCTTCCACATTTGTAAATTCGTAAGATAGCAGCGCCTTGTTCCACTAAATACTTAACTAAAGTGTTTCACATGCAAAAATTTATAGAGTAATTTAGAGTAGAACTCTTCGGAGTAGTTCAGGGTATTTCACACCTATCTGGAAAGCACCTAATATGTCGTGTTGACAATATTTTAGTAGGATTTTTCATATGAGCACTCCTAACCTTAACATCGCCGTTCCAAAACCTGATCACATGACCACATTATCTTTGAGTAAACTCGAAGTCCAAGACTTATGTTTTGGAACGTACTACCAGCGTTGCCAGATTATTATTTTAAATCGGGATTTTTACCAAATAAATATAAAAAAATCGGGATTAAGGCGCAAAAAGCGGGACAACCTAATAAAATGTACAGTTCAAAATATTTCAAAATGTTTATAAAAAGACTCTCTCCCAAAATAGTAGTGACGAGCAAAAAAAAAAAAAGTCCTCACTCTCAAAATAGAAGTGAGCAAAAAAAAGGTCTTCAGTCCCAAAATAGAACTGATGAGAAAAAAAAGTCCTCACTTCCAAAATAGTAGAAGTGACTAGCAAAAAAAAGGTCCTCACTCCCAGAATAGAGGTGACAAGCAAACAATTTTTTTTTTTTGATTAATTCGTGAATTTAGCTGTCCCGCGCGGGACAATCTATTCTTGTTCAAAAAGCGGGACGTCCCGCGAAATTCGGGACGTCTGGCAACGCTGGAACGTACCCAAGCAATCTAGATCACACAAACCTTTTGTCATCTGACACTACCAATAGAGGCGCCATTGCATTGTACATCATGGCAGACGCAGATAGGATATTTTTGACAGGTTCAATGGTATCTTCATGTGATATTTATTGAAATTAATTTATTATTCAATGTGAGGGTTGCGTTAAATGAAATTTTCCGTATTCTCAGTGCCCAAGTAACCTCTAGGTTTATAATTGAAGGTAATAAGGCTTCTTTGCCACGTTTCGGAACACGATGAAAACTTAGATCTCTATCAAGACCTACTTTTGCATTGCAAAGATAAACACAACAATTCACGTTGCATTTAATTTTTCTTGCAATCTTAAAGACATTTTTCAAAAGCTCGCTATGAAAACATCAGTAAACAAACTCAACTATCCTCCACCTGTCAGTTTCCCAAAATCTCACTAGAGGCGCTTCAGTTATTGTCAGTTGACAATATACACAATGAGAGTCTCCCGACAAGACCAACCGTCAAATCTAAGCGAGCGGGTTGCCCACGTTCCATCACAAATCAATTATATTAATGTGTTCTGTGTCACATATGTTCTGAAATGTCAGTGACAAATACATAGACTAAAGTTCTTGGACAAATACCTACAGTTCGATTATCTAAAGTAGTCCAGTCAAGGTCATATTCGAATTATGTAAGTCGTTTGTCGTAGTTATACAGATAAACAAAAAAAAATTGAAATGGTTCATTTGTATTTCTCGTACTATTTTGCCAATGTGAGTGAGAGGGAAATACATCAGTACGTTAATTATTATTTCAGTCATATGACCTTGACTGGACTTCTCTGGATAATCGAATTTAACGTTCGTAACAAAATCGCAAACAAATAGAATAAAGCGAAAAAATTTGGGCAATAGCGATTGAATTTAAAACAGGTAAAAGTATTTGTATAAACTGTTATCAGATATTGTCCAATAAATCATCGCTTAAAACGGTATTTGAATTGAGAAGTGACATTACCGTTGGCGGCGCTGTACTCCCAGGCAATATGGCCAGGTATTCAGCTGTCAATATTCTAAGAGCGAACAGGTTAATTTAAGCACTGTACATGTTTATTTTTTGAAAATGCGAGTAAATATTTGCGAAATTTTTTAATTTTTTTTAATTTCAGTAGATTTATTGAAGTGTAATTTGTAGTTGAGCAGGTGTTAAATGCCGAGTATTTATTTTTATGTGGTACATCTGAGTGTCGATCATCTGAATTTACAATATATGGATTATGTTTGTAAACAAGTGCATTATATTCATTGCCTCATGAAATAAAATTAGTTTTAGTTGGACAGAATCAGCTAATATTATTAGCTATTATTATTGATATATTAGTGCAGTTTAGTTTTTTTTTTTGACAAATGTAATGAACAAACTCGCATAGTATCAGATACTTTTTAACTCAAAATATATGCACATGCCTTCCTCCTGTCCATAACCAAGTCTTTTCCAATTTGGACTTAATATTAACTTTCCCTCCAGTTTTCTTAAGAAAAGAAAAAACTAAGATGCCAATCTTGGTCCTGTATTGAATGACAGCCAAAAACACTACAATTTGTTCTACTTTTATAGTTTTTCACAACTTCTATCTACATTCTAACAAAAAATCAACACTAGAACATATGTAATAAGTTCAAACAGTACCACAGTATAATGCAGTATTCTCACTCTTGTCGGAACCTTTGATGTTCGTGTACTATATTTTCGTGACCTCGAGCTACCTCGTCCTACCGCTAAAGAACGATACAGACTATTACGCGTATGGACACGGATAAAGCTTTATATGACAACTGACGAAAAATTAAATTAGGTTATAAATGAAATAATTGAAAATTATGAAGGTTTGCACTAAACAGGGAATTAGTTACAAAATTAAATTTAATTTTAAAAATGTCAAAATTAAGAATTTTGCATTTTATGACTTTAAAATGAATTTTAAAAATGTTATATGCTTCGGAATAGCTTCGGAAAACTTCGCGTCCTACCCAGGGCTCACGCATGTGCATGAAAAATCTGGTACAGAAAAACATGAGAGGATAAATCTGACGCTCGATTGACACATATACGCATGCGTTCCAGTGTAGCGGGAAACGAGGAAACCACTGTTGTGTTTACATGTACTTATATGCAGGGCACACATTTTTAAATAAATTGAAAATGTCTGTGTTGTGATTAATTTGCAATAAAATATTTTCAAAACAATATAATTTAAATTTCCATTTAAAAAGTATTCATAAGATAAACTTTAATGGTAATCGACGAATATGGCGAGGGGTTTCCTGCATCATGTATGTTTACAAACAGGCAGGACACTACCGTTCATGATTTTTTTTTTAGAAAAATTTTCAAAAAAATCGGTTTAATAAAATGCAATGTTTTTATGTCCGATATAAATGAAGTGTTTTACAATGCCTGGTGTGCAGTGATGGGCACCAAACTTTAAAAACTTTACAAATAACCCTTGAAGAATCAAAATTTATAGAAATGTTACCAAAAGCAATAGTTTTTTACTTTCGGACAATGACATGAAAAAATTTGGTGAATATTTTTTCACAAATTATTATGAGAAGCCCAATCTTTGGGCTTATACTTATAGAAAATGTTTAGAAATTAACAAAGAAAAGAAAAAACTGAAATACCAATTAGATACGACAAAATTTGAACCAAGTAATAAAAAAATTAATAAACAAATTTCTCTATTTAGTACCAGGAAAAAAATTAAATCTCACCGAGGGCGCCGTGTTGCCGACCCCTGGCCTATAATATAACAACTCATGACCAACTCAATTCAGTATCGAATTTCATGATTATTAAACATCTTTGTGGCACAATCTAGCACATAATGTGAAGAAGTCTTTTTTTCATATCCTTCTTTTAGTTTTCAAAATCTGAAATTCATACTGTTGGTTACAAACACGCTCTTCTTTACTTTACAGTTAATAAAAACTTATCCTGAAAAGAATCCAATTTTAAGTTCAGGCTTCTAATTTAGTTCTATGAACTTGTTTAACATGATGCCTCAATTTTACGAAATTAATAAATTAATAATTTTTAATATGTTTTGTTCAAAATACCGTGCACATTTAAAATGTGCTTTTTCAACGAAGATTTATTACAAAGTATTTTATCACAGTATTAACATATATCTTTATTAGTTTCTCTTTAATTTATTTTGTTTACATTATATACACACGATATTATTGACATTTCCGAACATACGCGATGGAATTTAGGCAACCAGCTGAACATAAGTTTGAGGGTTCGTCCTGTTGGGAGACTCTCGTTAAATAGATCATTCTAAACCTTACGTCATTTGTCATATAATTTCACATCGTGGAGGTATAACATGAATATTTTTTTATGCTCTGTTATGTTATTACCCCGATTTGTGCAGTGAATTTACGTACTTATAGATATGTTTTATAACGTATATTACGGCCAGACTTCAGCGTTACTGTCGCGCGCTACAATCTAAAACTGGAAAATATTTATCTCGTACCAGTTCTAAAGTGACCATCCAACGGTTATCAGCTGTCCAGGACAAGGTAGAAGGCTGCCAGCCCAGCCTAGAGGTAGATGTGACTATACAGGAGGGTTCTGCATAAAATTACCACTCACCTAAGTGTGACCTGAATTTCTATAAAGACACCAGTCACCTGGGTTCTACTTGCCCTAAATTCTACATGACTTCATTAATGAATATGAATACTGACGCACGACTTCGTGGCCACTCCCAATCAGAGTTGCCAGATTTTCAAATTAAGTACCGCGGGGATTTTTTTCAAGATTTTTTTTCACAATTTGACATAATTTTTAATTTGAATAAAAGAATTCTTGACCGTATTTTATAGATAAATATATACATAGGTATTTTCTTGGGTTTCGGTCGATAATTAAAAGCAAATTTAGTCAAATATTTAAAAAGATTTATTATTTGCTAACTAGTTTCGGTTCTATCTGAACCATTCTCAAAGCTTGCAAATATATTATAAAAATCAGAGTTAAAATTATAAAATTTGAAACATATTAAAATTTTTAAGTTAACGGCTAAAATTTTTCTCTCCTTATCTTCTACAGGTTGCGACACATATGATTATACTGATTTTTATAATATATTTGCAAGCTTTGAGAATGGTTCAGATAGAACCGAAACTAGTTAGCAAATAATAAATCTTTTTAAATATTTGACTAAATTTGCTTTTAATTATCGACCGAAACCCAAGAAAATACCTATGTATATATTTATAATTTTTAATATTTTAATTTTGACCATTTAAAAATGTATCTAATAAAAAAAAAACAACAAAAATAATTGAGTTAAATTTTTATTTATACTATTTATCCTAAAAATTTTTCAATATTTATCATTTGATTTCACTTCATTAAGAATAACTAAACCTTGATTTTTAAAAAAGATTGGAATTCCGAACAATACTTTCCGAAATTCTGTTTTATCATCAACTCGGCCTCCACATTTTTTAGAAACAACCTATTTCTATCTTTACGCCAAACACTCGTCATTAGACTAAAAATCATTTCAGATATTGCATTTGCATGTGGTATAGAGCAGTGCTTCTCAACAGGTGGTCCGCGGACCACTGGTGGTCCATGGGTCAATTCTTGGTGGTCCGCGACAACAAAATTTCATTAGTATTAATAATGGGCCTTTATGCAAAAATAATGTTTTTCTTGAAGTTGGTGGTCCGCGGTTAGTGTGGAATTCTGAAAGTGGTCTGCAACTGTCGAAGGTTTGAAAAATACAGAATATAGAAAATGTAGTCGATAATTTTTAAAAATTGTGGAGATTTTTTTTTTAACCATCCTTAATCACACGGTAATTGTCTTTCAATACCCGTTATATTTGCCATCATTTTTTTTTAGTAAGATGTATCCTTCAAACAGCAATTCTTGATCTACTATTTTAAATGCGTTGGTGATTTCTACGATATCTTGAAATGTTGCAAAGATAAGTTAGAGAGAATTTTATATTTGTGGTCATTGAAATTAAACCATTTCTCTATATATTTTATAGCCGTATCAAATAAATTATTTGCTTCCATTTTAAACCGCTCTGAAACATCTAAATTATCACTATTTTTGATAATTTCATGAACATTTGTTCCATAATAGCATTCATCTTATGCTTAATCAAGGACTACCTTACATTATTCATAATTGAATATACCTTCAATAATCCTAACATTACTACCTCAGAGTTTTTTTTTTTTTTTTTTTTAGCGCTGGTTGAAATATTGAACACACATTATTTACAAATTTTACATATTATATATTAATTCATACATATTAGGAAAGAAATACTTTTCATAACAGCATCCATCACTTTCTATGTGTTTCATTATTTTACAGTCAAAATCTCTTAATTTTTTACCTGCAGGACATTTAAATGTTCATGCGGGACGCGGGACAAAACACTCTTGTGCGGGACAGCCCAGCACATTGCGGGACGTCTGGCATCCCTGCTCCCAATTAACATACGTATGAACAAATATCGGGGTCTACACAGATAAATGAATGAGTACTTACAATTTAGTACAACATAAGGGCAATATGTTATTTATGTCTTATACAAAAATCGATGCACTAATTTATATTTATTTATTTATCTATATTTCATATTATTTTCAGGTAATAATTATTATTAGGTCTTACAAAATTATTTATAATTAAAGTTTTAAGAAATGCAATAAATGACACACTTGTAAGAACCCCTTGGCTACGAATGCACTTAAAGAAATTTTTAACGGAATCTTGATTCAAATTTCTTAAGACAAAGAAATTCAAACTCAGTTCTATTGAGATTTTTCCAAATATATTTGAAGTCTCGGAGCGTCCTGTAGCGAACCCAGTATATTACTTTACAACGTACCCTTTATTTTCCACTAGATAGGGAGTCTGTGGTATAATATTACGTCTAATCTCAAACTGAAGTGATATTCCTGACTAAAGGAGTTCTGGTACTAGGCGTGAGTGTTATCCAGGGTTGATCATTACGATATGTGAACTAAATGATATGTATTACTACTTACCAACCGACTTGTCAGGCATCTCTTAAAGGTGAAGATTTACATACATTAAGTAAAACGGTTTTTAAAATTAACGAATTTATTAAAAGTAATATTTACAAATAGTTTAAATGATTAAAATGTATTTAAAATAACGAATAAAATAAAACAAACAGAATCGGATAGACCACCAGAAATGTCGACGCAGTGCCTCTAAGAATTCAACAAATTACTTCTTTACTCTAACCGGACCGAGTACTGTCATCCCCTCTTCAGAGAGACGTCTTTTTATAAGTCAGTTTTAGGCATTTCGTGGAAAAAGGGTAAAAAGGTTGTTCAAATAATTGTCAAAGTTATTAGATAATAACTTTGAACAAAAGTCTCCTTGAACAATAAACTTTAAAAAATATTTTGAAGTTACAGTTTGTAAACGTAAAATTTCTAAAATTTTATTATTTGAATTCTCAAAAATATACCCTTTTTAAAAATCCCAAAAAATGCCTTTTGGAGAAATTCTCGCGACGGATGATTTGTGAAAGTTTGGCCATTGTTATTCTGGTGGTCTAAACGGTTCTTTACAGTCCCAACTTAGTTGGCCACCGATGGAAGAACACATTTTTTTCTAACATCGGAGAAATATCAAGTACTTAGTAACAGATATATCGATTAATTCCAAATGTATGTGTGTATATCAAAGGTTCAGGTTACCAACTTGTACTTGTGTACATACGTCAACGATGAAATTTGTAGTTAATAATATTGCCAACTTTAACAGATTATTATTATTATCTGACATTGGCTTAATATTTTACGCTACTGTTTTTTTTTTTTTTTTTTTTGGATAGTTACACATCTCGCCTGTTTAAGGAAATTATTTTATGCTCTAAAACATTTTTTTAAATTAATTTTGTTGAAAATGGAACGGTCGTAAATTAGCACTATTATGAAGTATGAGTTCTTACGTGGAACTACGGCATCGCAGATCGTGCGAAACATTAATAGTGTATTTGGATCTAATCCTACTACGCAGCAGACAATATCAAATTGGTTCGCCAAATTTCATACAGATAAATTAAAAATAAAAAAAAAAAAAAAAAAACTTGGCTCATCGATCACAGCAGAAATATACTGCAGCCAACTGGACGAAATGATGCAAAAACTTAAAGAAAAACATCATAGATCGGTCAACAGATCGACTCCTATCGTATTGCATGATAACGCTAGACCATACACTGCACAAATGACTGCGGCAAAACTACACGAATTGGAGTTGGAAGCCCCCACTGACTGCCACTTTTTCCGCGATTTGGACAACTTTTTAATAGAAAAACAGTTCCGACAATGCTGTAAAACTGGCCTTCCAGGAATTCATTGACTCTCGTCCGCCAGGGTTTTATACCATTGGCCTGAACAACCTGCCGCTTAAATGGCAAAAGTGTATAGACAATATGGGTGCATACTCCCTGGATCACAAATGGTCTCGTCAAATCCATTAAAGTCAGGGACAAACTTTACTCTCATTCAAAACAAGATCCCACAAATACCAACGTTTCAAACCTCTATAATCAGTATAAAAAGCAAATACCTGTCTTAATTAAAAAAATTGATGTGAATATTCAATATTCACACATTTCAGGGTTTCGCAGGTATATAATAAGTTAAGGCGGTATGCTGAGTGATTAGGACAAATTTTACTTTGTAGTAATCACGGCAAAATGAACGATATTTTTAAAATAATTTATCGTCTGTTAATCATATAATAAGATAATTATTAAATTTACGCTCTTAAAAATTAAATACAACATTTGTCAAAATATAACTAGAATTTTGACAAAATAATTTCAACATAATAAAAATGCAAAAAAAAAAAAACAGAAAAAATAAAATTCACTCAGTACTCGAACTCGAAACCCTTCGTTTACCAGCGAGTTTTAGCTTACGACACCAGTGCTCTAACCAATAACGCCATCGTACGCCTTGCGTGTGAGTGTCTTACATTGGTATAACTTTTGTACTTTGTGAACCAAAAACCACAAAAAATGCGTTATTTTCCGAAAACATAATCTGATCAAAAATTCCTGTTGTACTATTTCGGTTCACACCGATATACATTACTTAGAATTTTTTTAGATTTTTAGTTTAAACCATCTGGGCTACAGGGTGTGGGACAAAAATTTTTTTGCACAATTTTGGCAAAAATCGCATCAAAATAATTTATTTTTCAAAAATAAAAATTTGATCGTTAATCCACGTACTAAGGGCTTTCATTTGATACCCAACTCATAATTTAAAAAAAATATTTTTGTTTTCGATGAGCACATATTTGTTTATATTTTTAGGGGTGTATGTTTTTTAGATGTTTTAGTATTTTTCCTATGTGCGGGTCAAAGAGTTGTATAAGCATGCCAAATTTCAACTCTCTAGGTTTAGCCGTTTGGCTACAATTTTTACCGAACAGACAGACAGACAGACAGACAGACGACAAAATGACGGTATAAGGGTTTTTTGGTCATACCTACAAAACCCTAAAAAGCAAAAATTAACTATTTCGCTAATAAATTTAAAAATAACTTTCAACCTAAGACAATTTGAGATGCTACATATAATTATTTAAATCATAAACCTTCCAAAAGCAACTCTATCAAAGGAATTATAGTCAATACAGAAAAATGCACAGAGTCTCAAATTATAGCAAACAAATTTAATAACTACTTTATCAACGTTGGACAAATGCTTTCAAATAGAATCACTAATAATAACTTATCAACACTTAATAAAATAACTCACAACAAAAACTCTGTCTTTCTAACACCATCTAATGAATGTGAAATAAGTAACGTTATTAATAGCCTATCCAATAATAAATCTGCAGGGGAAGATAAAATTGATTTAAAAACAATTAAAGCCACTGCACAATATATTTTACCAATATGCAATATATTTAATAAATGTTTCAATGCTGGCTACTTCCCGTTAAAACTTAAAAAATCTATAGTACACCCAATTCACAAAGGTAGTGATAAAGAGGATATAAAAAATTATCGACCTATTTTTCTAATTAGCAATTTTAGCAAAATATTTGAGAAACTAATATAAAAACGTTTACATTAAATGCTTGTTACATAAAATCTTATTATTGCACTGCTAATATTCGAAGACTTCTCTCTGAAAAATATATTTCCTTCTATAATTTTCTGGCAGAAATACTTAATTGATTGTAATTTCATCCATATTTGTTAGTTGACATGCAGCAATATCAGATAAACACAAATATTTTGTTACACTGCTACCATTCATATTGTTCCTTAATGAACAACATTAGTTAGGAGCAACAAACGTTACAATTTCTGCAAGTTTCATTAAATTTTTGACAGTATAAGATGCTTCATCTTTGTAAATACTGTAAGTTTAAAGATATAAATTCAACACTCTTGCCTATTACTTGTGGATCTATTTTAGAACCTCTTATTTTTAATTTTTGTCAATGACTTTCCTTCGTGTATTAAAGACTGCTCCTCATTTTATGTACGGCGATGATACCACGTTGCTGATCAGATCAAAAACTCAAAACGATCTTTTTTTAAAAAATGATGAGTGATGAGTGATGAGAAATGATCATGAATTACATGATTCACATATCTGGTTTTCATCAAACAAACTATGCTTGAATATTGACAAAACAAATAAATTATTAATTACTTTAAAGCATTCTGAGTTTACTAATCCAGGGTCAGTAAATTTTCTAGGCATTCATATAGACCCCACGTTGACCTGGAACCATCATGTTCAAAATCTGGCAACTAAGCTATGTAGAGCCATATATTTAATTCTAAACCTCGTAGACTGTGTATCTGTCAATGTTTTTAAAATTTCCTACTATGCTCTATTTCAATCTCACATCTCTTACGCCCTGCTTGCTTGGGGACATAGTGTTTCAGCAAATCGAAATAGCTATTCAGCAAATCGAATTTTTGCCTTACAAAGAAGAGTTGTTAGAATCATTTCTGGGACAACTTACAGAGCGGATTGTAAGCATGCTTTCAGAAATTTAAAAATTATGACTTTGCCATCTCTTTATATTTACCAGTGTTTAATTTTCGGACACAAAAATAAGGAGCTTTATAAAACTGTGGAACAAGTACATACGTATGACACTTGTAATAAAACTAATTTCTATTTAGTTTTTACAAGATTGCTGAAAACTAGAAATTGTAACTTCTTTGCAATTAAATTTTTAAATGTATTGACCGATAATGTTAAATCTCTTAGATTAAATGAATTTCAGGCTAAAGTCAATGATTTGTTGGAATCTAATCCGTTTTCTTCATTCGAAGAATTTTTAAATTTTAATATAAATAGTGTGAACTGGAGCTGTTGACTCCAAGTATTTTGCATTTTTTTCTATTTTATTCATTTTTTATAATATTTTACATTGCTTGCAATTTCATTAGTTATAAGTTACTATTTATATATTGTACCTGACTAAAAACATGCTCTGTACGTGTAATTTTTGTCAATAAACATTATTATTATTATTATTATATTATTTTTTTTTTTTTTGAAAATACTGTATTAGTGATCATATCTGAATTATTCATCTCCACAATGTCTTTGTTTGTGCCTAACAAGAGATGATGATACTGAAAATGATTTATTACACACCTCACATTTGAATGCTTTCTTTCCAAAATGTATTCGTTCCATGTGTCTAATAACATCTGATGAGCGTGTAAATGCTTTACTACACAGCTCACATTTATATGGTTTCTCCCCAGAATGTATTAGTTTGTGTCTAATGAAATCTGATGAACGTCCAAATACTTTATTACACTGATCACATTTGTATAGTTTCTCCCCAGAATGTATTCGTTCATGACATATAAGAGATGTTAATTGTGCATAGGTCTTATTACATTGTCCACATGTAAATGGCTTCTCTCCAGAATGTATTCGCTTGTGAGTAGTGAGAACTGATTTACGTGAAAATGCTTTATTACACTGATCACACTTGAACTGCTTTTCACCAATATGTACTGACCTACGTGCAACAAGTTCTTGAGCTTGTACTACTGTTTTCTCATTTAATTCACATGTGTCTATTGTTTGTGTTATATTAATCTGTTTGGACTTGTTAACGACCACTGGCACCCAACTCTCATCTGAATTACCGGAAGATGTTGCGAGATCTGCAAATAAATAAATAGTTAGAATAGTATGTAAAAAAACACGCCACGAAAAGAATATTCAGAGTGCTAAACAATATAAATGACTCCCCGGAATAGCTTTTAAGGATTATCGGACACTGGCACCCAACGCCCATCTGAATTATCGCTACGAACAAACTTGCCATTAAAAGGTAAGTAAAGTAAAGTAAATAGTACGTATATAATATTTTCAGGACCCGTGGATAGAAAGGTTGAAAAAAATGGACAGCAATTAACAGTTTTAACATGAATTTTAAAATAATATAATATAATATAATATAATATAATATATTTATTATAAGTTGTTCGTACCAGAATACAGTAACTTAAGTCAAGATACAATCATACATAAGAGAACAATCAACTTACATTTTTTACCTGTTTGATACTACTAATGAACTCATCCATGCTGTAGAACGCATGTCCTAAAAGAAATGATTTAAGTTTTCTCTTAAGTGTAGCGTCATTGAGATTTTTTAGTTCATTGGGTAGTACATTGTACAAGTTAGTACCTACCGCTGTAGGCATTCGCTGGGTGACTGTGTACTTACATAGTGGCGTACGGAACATGTCTTTATTTCTTGTATTATAATCATGGACATCAATATTCTTGACTATTTTGTTACAATTTTGTTTTGTATACATTAATAAATATAAAATATGGAGGTATGGGACCGTCAAGATATTTAAGTCTTTAAATAAGCTTTTACAATGAACAAGGGGCATGACTTTCGCTATGATTCTTATAGTTTTTTTTTGTATTATAAATATTCTCTTCCAGTCGTATGAATTGCTCCATAACGCAATGCCATAAGTTAAGTGCGACTGGAAGTGGGCATAATAAACTATTTTGACGGTCTCATCTGACACACAACTAACAATTCTTAGCTTGCCGTTAAACGTAAACCATAATACATATTTCAGTTAAGAGGGTTTCCATAAAAAAAAAATTGATGTGTAGTGTAAGTTTTCACATATTTCAAAGTTTCGTATGACAGTAACAAGTAATATTTTTTGAGCATACTTTTGTAAAACAATTTTCTTTTGCTTTTTTAAATAAATTTAGTAATAGTAATTGTAATAATACTAAAAGCTTGTTGGAGCAATAGCCCCAATCTAGATGTAATAATCAACCCTCGAAAATCTCATGAATGTTTTCAGCAGGTAGACTCCAATTTTTTTGGAAAAGTTAGTCCTTGGACTTTATTGACTGTCATAGCAAAGGAAATTTTCAGCGGAAACTGGATGGTGCTCATTGAGATTAGCATATAAAATAAAACTACCTTTTCCAATAACCGTTATGGCCTTTAACATTACACATTATTTCATAAAGCCGCGTTATGCGCTGTATATAAGTTGATATTCCCGATGAGCAGGGTTCAAAATTTAGCGGAGCAAACCCAAACGATATTCCGGTTCGTAAAATTATGAACAATGTTGTTCCTGTTCGTGAATTACTGGAAATATTAAACATATTTTTGTATTGTTTAGTCGCACAATAATTTTGAAGTGGCATTCCTGTTCGTGAAAATTTCAATATTGACAGCTGGGTTATGTGGTGGTGTATCCAATCCGGAAGGTGTAATAGAGTTAAGTAAATCTAAATATATTTTTATTTTTCCGTTGGATCATCAGAAATGACCGAGTCGACACTGCGGTATTCCTTGTAATCTTCCGCCATTAAATTTATCAGCCCAAAATTTTTATTTAAACCCTGGCACTCCTCGTTCAAAGGGCAAATTATAACTTTGGTGAAATACTCATCTACAAAGAATAAAATCTGAAATACCGCACTGGATAATGTATCAGCCCATAATTGTTCACACTAGACAATGGGATCACACGTTGCAGGTGCAGCCCCTGAGCTACTGAGCGTTACATAATTTTTTATTGCCATTACCGGTGCAGCTTAATGTATTCGATTACCTGTACAGAGTTGGATATTCAATGACAACATCTTTGTTGCCGGACAATAGACGAGTACATACAATCGAACATCAGCTTCAGCTGACTATCAATCGTTTCGATACATGGACAACCGAAAATAGCTTTCTCGACCAGTGTCCTGTGTGTTCATTTTTGTAGGAAAAGGGTGGCCCATCCTAATCCTGCACTCACCTAAATGGAGTACAGTTACCATTTACCGATACTGTCAGATTTCTGGGTCTATTTTTTGTCCGTCAAGAACAAATGCCAAATGTCGCTCGATTTGTTGCGGGTCCTTAATCACGAACATGTGGTGCAGACTGCACTGTCACGTTAAGTTTATGCCGTTCTCTAATGCACTTTAAGCTAGATTATGGATGTCTAGCTTACTAGTCAGGTAAACGCCGAGATACGAATTTTTGACACTGTTCGATTCCAAGCCTGCTGTGTTTTGCAAGCGAATCGTCACTGTAACGTCGTCGTAAAATTGTATCCTTGCGATATTATGGCTGCACTCAGTGCCAAGCCAGATCATTGTGCGTATGACCCTATTTTACAAAATAGGCATATAGAGACTTACCATAGAAAACCAAGAGCTAATAGGCCTCTTAGTATGAGAACTTACGACATTTTGGGCAATATTGATTTTTATATGCCTGAAATGGCAAGTTTAATTTTGTGTGCTGTTCCACCATGGACTCTACTGCGTCCGCTTGTGAATCTCACGTTAACTATGTTTGATAAAGATACTACGTTGCCTATCGAATACCAACATGAGTTACAAAGGACACTGGTCCCTAGATTCGAGGATACTGTCATTTTTACTGACGGTCAAAATCAGGAACCAGGGTTGGGTGTGCGTTCGTTGTTTTGAATCCACGCCAACAGTTTCAGTATCGTCTGCACTCCATAACGAGTGTGTACACTGCTGAGCTATACGCTATATTCAAGGCCCGGTGTTTTGTTTCTTCATGAGCAAAATCGCGTAGGGATGGTTGCAATTATTGATTTGCCTTGCCACGTTATGAAATTATTTTAGTAGTAATATTTTTTTATAATATTAAATTTGTTTTTGTCGTTCATTTTGTGAATGAAAATTATATCATTTAATGTATAAATAGCGGAGAACTTCGTTCTCTGCACTTATGCGCTGCCTAGGCGTTGGGAACCTCTTATTATTAATTCGAACCTACATGCAGTCTGTACAAAAAGACGTCTTTATTTATTTTTGGCGAACTATAAGAGAGAAAAGGAAAAACTTAAAATAATTAAAAATTTTACTGCAAATATTATTACGCTACTACCTAATAATTGGTCCAATCTCCATGTTTATCAATTATTGCTTGGCATCTTTTCGGTACACTCTCTACCAGCCTTTCGGCATATTTTGGCAGTGATCTCGATATATGCCGTATTTGACGAGTTAGCTGATCCAAATTTTGAACGTTTTTTGTTCGAAGCTTATATTTCATGTACCCCCTATGTAAAAACTAGATTCATCAGAGAAAACCACATCACTCCAATCGCGGTCTACATTTTCCTTGGCCCAAGCGAGTCGTTTTTCAACATGTTTCACCGATAACAATGGTTTTTGTTTGGTGCTCGTGAATTTAATATCATGTTCTTTTTTAACAAAATTGACTGATATTTACGTAAGATAACATAGGATTTTTTTAAAAACGTTGAAAATCACTTTAACTTGTTTTTTAGTGGTCACTTTTTTTTAAATCCACGATTAGGTAAATCATCAACGTTTTTATTAATTATTATAACGTTTCGCCCAATACTTAACAAAGTCTACTGACTTGTGCATATATTTTGCTGCACTTAAAAAGAACATTTTTGGCCCCTTTGGGTGGGTACATAAATATACCGCTGCAAAACGTTTTCCATAATTTACCTGTATCTTGTCCAGCTGTACTCTCCTCATATTCATCGTCATCTGTACATTCAGACTTGACGTCAGTCTCCTTAGTTATGATAATATTAGTGTTGTGGTTATACGAGCCCTGTCCACTTTCAGTTGGCTTAGCTATGACATTTTTAGTTTCTTTAGAAATTATTAAATAATAAGTAAAAGTTAATGCTGCTTTGTATATTTTTGGACAATATATTCATATAAGAAGCAAATGCATCAAAATTTAATCACTAACATTTAATTTTTGAATATAAAAATAATATTTGTAAAAACAAATGTATTTTCTAAGTTCATGTATTCTTGAACTCTGTATGGAATTACAAGGTTATTGTTGTGGTTATGCGTAGTAAGCGTTAGAAAATGAAGTTTGTTTAATAACTGCGATGTATTATAAGTGTTAAAAGTTGTGAAAATCTAAATAATTTTAAAACATGGGCAGTGGCAAACATATTGATAAAAAAAGAATCGGTAAATAAACTTATCAATACAGAAAAATCTAATTGCGAGATAGGAAAATTATTAAGTTTGTCAAGATACAGTGTTAGAAATAAGTAAAATTGAACAAAATAAGCGGTTCAATTGCCTCAAAGCCCCGGTAAATGAAGAAAACTACATTGACGGACAATGACAAACGAGCAATGAAAAGGATTATTAGGGACAACTACAGTCAATTGAGTGTACTTTGGAGCGATGCTGCAGGAAGGCGTGTTTCGAGTACTACATGTCATAAGGAAGCTAAAAAAATAGGATTTAGAACCTATAAGGTAATATTTTTTGAATCGGTCTCTTAAATGTATATTTACCATAATTTAGAAAACTTTCTTAGGCCAAAGTAAAATCATTGTTGACTTCTAAACAAAAGAAAAACAGCATGGAATGGGCTAGAGAACATAAATAATGGAATTTTGAAAAGTGGAACAGCATCTAGGTTTGAAGCCTATGTAGGTGATAGTCGGAGTAGAGTTGTTCGTCAGAAACATGAGGTGCATCATCCCGATTGTTTGAAAAGAAAGGTAAAATTTCCAGCATCTGTCATGGTGTGGGGTTCAATATCTGCAAAAGGCGTAGGAAAACTTCACTTTATTGTTGGCATTGTTCACACAGCCAAATATTTAAGCATTTTAGAAGAGTCTCTGCCAACATTGGAACGTGCGTTAATCTCTGGAGAGGATTTTATTTTTCAACGAGATGGAGCCACTTTTAGAGTGGGTTTCAAATTGCCCAGACTTATCTCCCATCGAGACACTTTGGCACGAAATGAAAAAACGATTGCATATGACACCGGCTAGAACAATTCCAGAATTATGACTAAAGGTTCCTGAAATATGGGACAATTTTACTCCATGGCAGACCTTGTACTATGCCTCGAAGAATTGATGCCGTTATAAAAAATAAATGTGACGTTACTCAGTGGTAACTCCTGAAATAGTAAAGAATGGTGGTACAGAGAAGTGCTATTTGATAATAATAATGATGTTACACCATTGATAATAAATATAAATGCTGACAGAAGTTCAGATGATGAATTCTCAGATAGTTAAGACTTTTTAATTCTCTGAGACATAAATTCACATATATTATATATAATAATGTACGAAAATGGAGCTATAGAGTTATTATTTATATAAGTATTTGTATGTAATAATCAAAGACCGGGTAAAAATGTTTTTCTCTAACTCATAGCCTTGCCTGTAGTTTTAATTTAGAAAATCCATTATAAATTCAATGGCATGCTCATGATACCAATTAAAAACATGTTCTTTGGTAATAATAAAGCAAATAAAATATTTACATATGTCTTTATATCTACCAAAACTGTCCAAAACCATAACTTAATAAATTGAATTTATTTTAATCAAATTAAATCTGAAAACATTATTTTGTTACATATTATTTAGTTTAAAAAAGTAATTTATCAATAGTTCTGTCAGCGGGTTGCGGGTCATGGCGTACAAATATTACATTCGTTAAATGGATAACATATAACCGTACTAAATTTGACGTCACATTTTTTTGTGACGTTTCAAGTGACGCAACTGCACTGTTTCGCCTACTTCCATATAGTACACAATAAACCTACCAGTACAATTGAAAAATAATAAGGTGATCAAAATAAGAAAGGAAGCTGGATGCATAAAATGAAAAACTTTAATTTCATTTAATAAACTAAGAAATAAATTACAATATAATTTATTTTTCTTCTTCATGGCACTACAAGTAATCGATGGTTTTGGCCTCATTTATGAACCTTTCTAACAATTGAATAAATTACAGTTAAATATGTGCAAATACGCATCAAATTAAAGAGAAAAAAAGTAGGATAATATGTGATAATTTGTGCTAATGCGTTATTTTCAACTACAGCTGACCATTTTCAATTACATTTAGACATAAAGTTAATTAACTAAAAACTTGTAATAATTTATGTTTGTGGAAGAGAAAAACAGCAAAATGGGGCGTGTTGGAGATAATCAAACAACAAAAACTGTTTACTACAGTTATTTTTGATAATTTAGCAAGTTTCAAAAATTTGTGTTTATTCGTTTAGGTTCAGATCAATTAACAGGAGAATCAGAATCTGTATTCGATGAAAGAATCGGTGGTCATATATTCCAATGTTGTTTAGTTAACAAGATTATTATTTTATTTATTTGAGGTTGTTTATTTAAGTGTTTGTGTCCATTTTTGCTATTTTATAAAAAAGGGCTCGAAAAAAGCTATTTACGGCCTTGTCTAGGGGCGCCAACGACCCTGGTCAAAGGTAATGTGAGTAGTTTTAACCTTCTAAATTTAATCAAAGACATACGTAACTTTTTCTCTGCCTGCTCTGATGTATTTCTTTTTAAATCATACGTTAGGTATAAAATCATCTACATACAGTCATGTGCGTAAAAATAGCAGTATAGAAAAATATTGGTATAAAAAAAAAAAATTGGTTTACGTAATAACAAAGCCAAAATTTTACTGGTATATTATATTTTAAGAACTTTATTATTTTGATAAAAAGAAATTATTTTTGTCGATTCATTAAAAAAATATATATAGTATTTGTAAATATATGTATGTTCATAAATATAGCAGTACACATCATAAAATAAATAAAACTCATTTTAATTTTAAATATTCTTTATTATTTCTGTAATATTTGGTTCCATGACCTTTTTTTCGTATTACCTCTACACTTCTTCTCGGCAAAGAACCAAAATAGCTACCGGCATTTCTCTAAGGGAACAGATTTCCAAGCTTTTTCAATTTCTCTCCATAATTCTTCTTTGTAAGCAGGTTTTGAAGAAGATATTTTAATTTTTACATCAGCCCACAAGTTCACTATTGGATTTAAGTCCAGAGATTGAGTTGGCCAACCTATAATAGTAACCCTATTTTATTAAACCTATTTTTTTATTTGAGCGAGGTTGTGCTTTAGCTCATTATATTGCATAAATATCCATATTAAAGGCATTTTCTTCTCTGCAAAGTGAAGCACGACATACTGCAAGATACTGACATAAACATTCGCGTCCATTATATCTTGAATCTAGAAAATAGGGCCCACTCCGTTCCAAGAAAAATATCGCCAAGCCGTAACACTAGGATTGCCATATTTTGTCTTTGTAGTGTACTTAGGATTGTACCTCGTGCATGGAGTCCTACGTATTTGCTTTTGGCAGATATCAGGATTAAATAAAACAATTTTTGTTTCATCAGACCAATGAATATTGCATCTTCTTGACACGGCCAAAGTTGGTGTTCTTTGGCAAATTGAATTATATTTTCCCGTTGTCTCTTGTTTAACAGCGGAGTTTTTCTTGGTCTTCTGGCATTCAGATTTACTTTTATAAGGCGTTTTCTTACAGGTGATGCAGAAATTGGCAAGTCTAATTCGTTTTTTATTTGTGTAACAGTAATAAAAGGGTTTAACTTTGCATACCTTACAATTTTTCTATCTGTTGTCGGCGAAGTTTTAGATGTCCGACCCCGACTTACAGGTTCTAGAGTCCACTTTTTGGCATTAGATACCATTTTAGCGGAGCATCCTAGCACATTCTGAATAAATTTAGAAGTTTTACGAGAAAGCAACATTTGTAAAATCAACTGACGTTTCTCCTGTGTGCAATGTTTAGCCCTACCCATTTTTACTAAAAAATAAGAAAGATATATAATATTTTTCGTGGTTTTAAATATAAAATCAACTTACTTTTCAATATACTCAAAAATTTATTTAAGAATAAATCTGTTTGGTTAGGTAGTTTAATAAAACATGAGAACACTTGTGGACACTGCTATTTTTACGAACACTAGAAAAATGATGATTTGGTTTGTTTAAGGGGCAATTTCAATGATTCAACGCTACCAGCTTAGATATGTTATAGACTTATTATATATATATTATAAATGTAATGCAACTACATAAATGAATAAGTTTAAATAAAATAAATACAATTTTACAATTTGCATTAAACCACTGCTATTTTTACGCATATGATTGTATAATACAGAGTGATCATTAAATCTTGACCGTTATGCAATACTTGACAGATACATTTAGTTATCAAACTTATTTCCAAGGACATGTACACATAGGCGTACATTCTATTTTTATTACCTTATACGAATTGATTATTAAATGAACACAATTTTTCTCTACACGCCAATGAGTTGATAACAGATATTAAGTTAGCAACACAAATTTTCGTTGTTTCTCGGGTGAATTCGGGCAAACGAAGTAACCTAATTGGTTCTTTGTTAAATTGGGATTTTCAGCTGTGAATTAGAATACAGTTTTGATATTTTTAAACTCATTGTTTACTTTTATGTAACGGACAAGAAATAATGATCACACGGTATATGAGGTAACATTCAAAACGTGAATTGTCACACAAAATTTAAAATTGAGATATTGGTATCAGTGGCTTCCTCTTTATTAAATGTATAAAATAAAATCATTAAGTGAAACTAAAAATTATTTTGTACAATTCAAAAACTGCAAACATAAATAAAAAAAAAAAAATGTGAAACTTCGTTTTTTTTTAGTTTCTGATAATCTTGTGCAGTACTACAAAGAATTGTTTTGTTCATTCAAACCATCATTTATCCACTAAGTTGCTGCAAAACCTGATTTGTTCAAATTGAAATAATCAATTTTTCGTATGTTTGCTTATTAAAATTTTAATGATATATTTGAATTCAATGGTTGTGACCTTAGAAATAACTAGTTCGAAAATGTGGGTTCTCAACTTGTTGCAAATTGGATTATAATGTTTTTTGTGTTATAACGTTTTGAATGTTACCTCGATATATACGTGAAGACATAGTACAGAGTAATTGTCAACCAGCTTGGTTATTGAACAAAGCAAACACTTTAAACAATCAACTAGTTCTACTGACCAGTGTTTCCAACAGTTACATTCTCCAGTTCATCTTCAAATTCACTGGTATCCACAGGTTCAGACTTGATGAAAGTCTCCTTCATGTTGGTTTCATCATCTTCGATTTCTAAAATAAATAAATACATATAAACTTGTTTTTTTGTGCATTTATTGGCTCAGACTTTCGTCACACGCCATAGCTATTTGTAATTTGATGAAATACTATTTTTAGGAGAGAGTAAAAGGATCTGTGAATTTGCTAGTGAGGTCCGTCACAGCGGGAGTACGTCAGACGTGGGAGTGGGCCCATGGTACGGCCCATGGTTGGGGCAGTTGGGCAGTTAGTAATGCATACCTACCCTCGGCTGTGCGAAATCACTGAGCTTTTTATAATATTATATAACTGTTAAATATGTATTCTTTAATTGCAACGAATATTTCGCTTTTATTTATTATTAATATAGATTCTGTATTAGTGAGAAGTGCGATATTATTTTGTAATAGTTTATTATAAAGAAGTATTCTGAATCTTTCATAAGTTTTACATTCTAAGAATACGTGTTGTAGATCACCGATAGAGACACTGTCGCAACTGCAATAGGGGTTGTCTTTTAGTTTTATTTTATATAGATACTCTGGGGTTTTCGCATGTCCCAGTCTTAACCTTGAATACGTTGCTGTAAAAGTTCTGGGAGCGTTATATTTATTAAACCAGGGTTTATTATTGATCACCGGGAACATATTTACATATCGCAGGCCTTTAGTAGATTGACTGTATTCTTGTTGACATAAGTTTTTAATATTTGTTTTAATATATTTTGTAAATTCATCTGGGGGAAATTTTAAGTTTTTGCGTTTTCTAAATTTTTCGCATGTCGATCTGCAATTTCATTGTTTTTTAAACCTTTATGTGAGGAAATCCATACGATATGAGCCTGACCGTTTAAGATATTAATTTCATGTATGATTTCTAATATAGTTTTGTCGTCACTGGATGAGAATTTTTTATACCCTGGATATCACTCTGCGAGTCAGAAAATACACATAGCTGTTTTATATTTTTTGAATTAATGTATTTGAGAGCTTTTAAATGAGCAATTTTTCGCGCAGTGTATATTGAACTGTAGATGTTTAACTAAAAATTTTTATATTTATTTAGTGTGGGGATCCAGAAAGCGCTACCTACTTGGTTATAAATTTTAGAGCCGTCTGTAAAGATATATGTGGCATGGGTAGAGTGACCATTTTCTTAAGAAGGCAATGCGGCACGGAGCAAAAAAAGGTCGTCACTTCCCAAATATAAGTGAAGAGCAAGAAAAAAAAAATGTCCTCACCTCCCAAATCCAAGTAGAGCAAAAAAAAAAAAAGGGTCCTCAAATACAAGTTACAATGCGGGACAAACTGTTAGTATGCGGGACACCCAATCAAAATGCGGGACAGTCCCGCAAAAAACGGGACGAATGGTTACCCTACGCATGGGGCCATTTAAGTTTAATTTCATTTTCAAATTCGACATTACTAATGTTTTCAGGGATACTTTTTAAGAACTGATGTGGGAATGCGTTAACGGTTGTATTAATAATTCTATAATCGTTCTGATATAGGGAATTTGCTAAGCGATATGACATCTGGTGGGATTTTAAGCAACTACAGAAATAGACATTCTATCGCGCTTTTTACATTGAGTTATATGGGATCAAAATATATTTTTGCATTTTACTATAGTTTAGTTGTCATTATATTAGTATATTGTTACGTTATGTTAAGTTTTATGTTATTTTATATTATTTTAAAATCAGTTTTAAATTGTTTTTACTGGTATCAAGTGATAATAAGTGAAAATAACCTTAAACTAAAGTGGAAGACGACAAAAATCATGTTGAAGTCGAACTATTATTGCTGTGTATCTGAGTGTAATTCGTGGATTAAAAGAAATCCATTTCAACCTAAATAACCTAAAAGGTCCATTTCAACCTAAAAAATAATAAAAACATGCCTAAAATTATTCTTATTTATTAATATTTGATGTTATAATATTCCACTGATTACTTTGCATAAAAACACGTATAAATATTATAAATAGTATACGTATCAAGCAAAATTACAAAAACCACCAGTTAACATTAAAATGCACGTTGTTGCCCATATGATTATATATAATGAATGTCTAAGTTCCAAGTATGCCGCAACAGCGCTGCGATCTTGAAATATTTCCCCTATATAGGTATAGGTTGTATATTATTCGTTTCTACGAATGGAAAGAGATCATTGTAGTTATTTAAGCTATTTAATAAAGCCAGTGATTTTTTATTTTTCCAGTAGTTTGAGAGTAAATTATTTTTAATGAAATTTAATGGTGGATTTATAGCAGAGTTACAACTTACTTTTTTAAATATATATTTATCTGCAAGTAACCTGATTCTAAATTGTAGGGGGGTTCTACACATTCGGCGAATAGTATTATTAGGGGTTGATCTTAGAGCTTCTATAGCTGTTCTTAGTGTTTTTAAAATAAGTGTTTGTATTTTTTTTTTCAGGTTAGTGTCATTTGTAGCGCCGTACAGAATTAGGCCATAATCTATTTTCAAACGGATGAGATCTTTGTAAAATAGAAGTGAAGTAGTAGGACATGATTTTAAACTAGTTACAGCTAGCCCCATTTTAAACTAGTTACAGCTCTTAAAAAATTTATGTCATTTTCAATTTTTGTTGTGACTGTCTGTATATGAGATGTCCATTTTAATTTGGAATCAAGTTGCATACCTAAATCAGTGCCAGATTTTTTGTATGAAAAAATGCATTCCCCAGGCTTATAACTTCGGGGTGGTTGTTCCTTTTTCTTCTGAAAGTATTAACAAATATTTTGGGTATTGAAAGTTCGAGCCCGTTTTGAAATAACCAGTGTTTTAGTTGTAAAACTGCAAGATTTAACGACTGTAATGATCGCTCAGCTAGTTTTTCTTCTATGTATATGTTAGCGAAAATATAATTATGCAACATTTACACTTATTAAGGATCGTAGGGTGCTATATCGTTGCTAAGGCATATTGTTTTATGTAAATAGAATAGTATAAAATATATCATATGATGTGTGAGACCAGGGGTATGAAACTCATATACACGGCCTTGAAACGGTTTTAAGTTATATTCCATCCACCGACAGCGCTAAAAGCGTTTTTTTTAAACCAACATTTTGAGAATACTTCATTATCGGCAATTTGCGGCAATTGTTTTTGATGTTGTAACGATAGGTGACAGTAAATTGTGATTTTGACAGTGATGAATTTTATAAGAAATTTTAAATATTAGCAGCACATTTTTTATTTTCAAATGGTGTAGTGTAATTAATAATATTTTAAATGTTAAATGCAAAAGAAATATAAATAGTGTAATAAAAAAAAATGGCACAGAATAAATTTAATATGTACAATAAAAGTAAATATAAAAGTAAAAAATAAATACTTGTTTATTTATTTCATATGCTTGCTTGCAAATAAAATAATAAAACTTAATGCTTACTGAAGTATTAACTTTTAACAATTGTAATTAATTTTAATTTTAGGAAATTAATTAGGAGAGTTGTAAATAAATTAATCATAATTTTCGGTTCAAGACAATCTTTAATTTTCTACCAAAATTACATTTTATTTTTCAATTTTGGTAGAAAATTAATGATCATAGCGCGATTCATAGCAATTTAAAATATAAAAATATATTTGTGTGCACTGCGGGTTGCATACTATCTAATCCTAGTTCATATTACAACCACGAATGTCGCAACTATCGCTGTCCAAAGCCGTAACGTGGGAGTCCGCTATCTTCCTTGTTTTATAATTTGTGTGTGAGACGTATTAGTTGATCAATAAAATCATGTCTTATTATTCATAAAATACCTTTTTTATTAATATCAGAAGTGGGATTGGCCTATCACCCACAAGAAAATTAAAATAGAAGACTATAAGTGCAATATTAAAAATATTTTTTTTAATGCAACCATTGTATAGGCGTAAAGAAATTTTTGTATAATATTGCAAAGGCTTATGTAAAGAGAATCACATAAAGGTAGTATGAATTATGAGCTAGATAATAGATTGGCGAATTTTAAGTATTTTGTCAAAAAACTACTTCAAGTGGTTTCTATGGAAATGATACTCATTGGAATAAATTTGAAATGTGACATTTTTTTGAAAAATGCAGAATATGTCAGGATTAATTATCCAAAGCAGATCTCTAATAATTGTCAGGATGAACGAGCGTTGCTTTGTTATTAACAAACGCATTGTATGAAGGTAACTGGTTAGATTGTTGACGACTAAAATGGTAAGAGGCATTTTATTGTTTTGGTTAACATATGGCACGTGTTAGTCATAATGTGTAAAAATTAGATTTGAGATTTTGTTTTTGATATTTGTGATTTAATATCTGAGTAATGAAATTTGAGATTTGATAATTAAGATCTGAGTTTCGAGATTTTAGTTTTAAAGTTGAACGTTTATTGGAAAAGGCAAATGACAGATCACTGGGATCGGAATGGCAAAATAAACTGAGAAATATAATAGATAATGAGTTGAGAATTGAAAGCTTGTCGAGTACCGCAAGACATGCCGCTGCTAGTGGCATCAGTCCGGTAATAGCTCTGTAACCATGGTGGCAGATGGTGAGCTATGGCGACGGGCTGATGATGATGATGATAAAGCACTGTGTGTGCAGAAACGAATAGACGCTCTCTGAGCTTAGCACTGTGTGTGCAGAAATGAATAAACGGCCTCTGAGCTTGTTGTACTGTAGACAATCTGTAATGAAGGAAACTAATAGATAGTTACTGAGTATCTGAGCTTGTTGATCTAGTCACTGAGTTTGTGATAAAGAAATGAATTGATAACAAAAAGTCTCTAAACTTTCAGATCACGATTTATACTTTGCTTCTGGGCGGTTTTGTTTTAAGCAAATATTTATTTTAACTAATTGATATTGGTGCATGGTTGATTTTGTGAAAGATCAATTCTGCGCCCAATTTTGCTCTATTTACAGATTATGAATTAGGTGAAGACTTTCAAGATGCAGTAGAAGATGAATGGTGGACCAGCTCAAGAATGGAGTTCCTGGTATGCAGGATGCTGTCACTGGTATGCAAGATGCAGAATGCTGTTGTTGGTATGGAGCAGACCACTGGTGATATGCAGGCTGCTGTTGCTGATAGCAACAATGCTGTTAATGGTGTGAAAAATGCAGTTGCGTCCCGAGAACGTGTCGCATGTCATTCTGGCCGTGTTAGCGAAAATATAATTATGCAACATTTACACTTATTAAGGATCGTAGGGTGCTATATCGTTGCTAAGGCATATTGTTTTATGTAAATAGAATAGTATAAAATATATCATATGATGTGTGAGACGTATTAGTTGATCAATAAAATCATGTCTTATTATTCATAAAATACCTTTTTTATTAATATATATGTATACGTCATCTGCGTATTGCAAGACTTTTGTATTCGGGTTGAATATTTTATCTAAATCGAATGTAAAAATTATGTAAAGGGTAGTACTTAGAATACTTCCTTGCGGGAGTCCTAGGTTGGATAGTCTGTGGCCGTAAACATTATTGTTATATTTTATGTAAATTAACCTGTTGGTTAAAATACTGATAATAATGTTTATCAGCTTTCAAGGGAATCCAATTTTTTTCATTTTTTGTACAAGAATATGATTGAGAACATTGTCAAACGCACCTTTTATGTCAATAAACAGGTATAAACTTGTTACTTACTGTAAAAATATATTATTTAAGACGATCATTAAGTAAATACAGTAGAGCGTCGATAATCCAGACCTCTATAATCCGGATGTAACTTAAAAAACGCGAGTGTCTCGCAAAGAAGGTCGAAGGTCGGTATCATCAAATAACCGATCATCATCAACTCCGATTATTGATAGGAAGTTTTGGCACCTACTGTCCCTATCCGTCAGATACAGAGGAGGATCAAGCTTCCATGGGGCCCCAAGATGAAAATTTTGTCAAGGCCCTTGTTCCCAGCTTTCTTTTACAAGTAAATATGGATCATATTCTGGTCATATATACGTAACTGGTAGGTGAATATAGTAAACCAAATTTAATTTGATGATACAGACTTAAAGGTTTTAAAGTGACAATTAAATGAAATTCAAAATTTAGACAATTTGCAACCTCAATTTCAACAAGTAATTGTCATCCAGTTTGGTTATTAAACTAAGTAAACACTTCAAACAATCAATTTTAACATAAACATAAATTACACTAGTACTACTGACCAGTGTTTCCAACAGCTGCATCCTCCAGTTCATCTTCAAATTCACTGGTATCCACAGGTTCAGACTTGATATAAATCTCCTCTATTTTGGTATTATCATGGTATTCGTCGTCTGTAACTTCCTCTTTGATTTCTAAAAGAAATAAATACATATAAACTTATTATACAAGGGATGTTTTATTAATTACGTATTTTGCGTTATTTCAGTCGCACATACCATACGCTCTTTTAGCATGGGGGCACTCTGCCTCTGCTGAAAGAGTTTTTAGACGACAGAGGCGTGCAATAACAGTAATGGGGAGTACATCTTATAGAGCCGATTGTACGAGGGCATATTGAAAACTAATGCCTCCATGGATATAAGTAATTTTATATGGTATAAGTAATTTATTAGTAATTGATATATGGTTTACATATAAATGTCAAATAATAGTATAAACTGTCCTCTATTATTAAATTGTATGTATGTTCACTGATATATTCACTTTTCCATATAATCGCCATTGAAAGTAATACATTTACGCCAACGTGGTACGAGTTTTTCAAGTCCGTCGGGGAAAAAGTCTGAAGACTTCCCACGGCACCATTTCCGCACCTCCGCTATCACCTCTGCATCCGAAGAGAAACGCTAGCCCCTGAGCTTGCCCTTGAGTTCCTTAAGCTTTGGAAAGAGGAAAAAGTCACAAGGCGCAAGAAAACGTCATGATACCCAAGCTTCTCCAGTGCTCCGCGCGTTCTCTGACTTGTGTGAGGTCGAGCGTCTTTCACAGTCTTTACCCACCTCCTAACAGTACTCACATCAACACACGCTTCACGGTAGACGGCACTTAACCTTCGATGGATATCAATGGGCGCTACACCCTCCGCAGTAAGAAATTCAATGACAGCTCGTTGTTTTAACCGCACATCCATGCCGGCCGCCATGTTTAGAACTGTCATGCACAAACGCGATGTTGCTGAGAATCTCCACTAGGAGGACTTATGTACAGATACTTAAGGTAAATGGCAAACCACTTTTGATACGGTCTGGCCCATCATTATAAAAGTTATGGCCATGGAGGCATTAGTTTTCAATATGCCCTCGTATGTTACTCTTTAAAGAATTTAGAATCATGACACTACCATCACATTTTATCTATCACTGTTTAGTATATGCCCATCAAAACCTAAATTCTTTTGTCTCTTATGAAGACGTTCAAAACTATAACACACGCAATAAATCAAATATATACCCCAATTTTACACGAATAGATAAATCAAGATATAGTATTAACAATTATTCTATAAAGTTTATTAATTTGTTACCAGTTTCTACCAAAGAATTAAGTTCAGTAAAATTTAAAAAAACAATTAAAAACTTGTTATCTGAAAACCCAATGTATAGTTTTGAGGAACTTAATCTATAATTTCTATTTGTCGATTATCATTTGTCATTCTATTGTAATTTATCTAATTGACTGTCTATTAATGGTTATGTATTGTATGTGGACAATAAATAATAATAATAATTATTATTATATTATATTATTATTATTAGTTACTGTAAAAACATCCCTTGGACATAGATACATGATATTCGCATAGTATATTCCATCCATGAGGTAAGCAAACACTAAGACGGGATTTTTCGAAATCCCGTCTTAATATACTGTGGATGTCGCATCCACACTTTGAATTTCGCGTTTAAATTATTTAATAATAAACTAGATGCCCCAGAACTTCTTCAAAATTTAAATATTCGAGTCCCTGACATAACATTGAGAATTAAAAAATAAAAATTTTAGAATCTATGTCACCACTGCACAAAATGCCCAGAGATAGAGAGTTTGTTAATATAACAATAAATTAAACTAGTTATATTGTATCTTATTGAATTAGAAGATTGAGATGTAAAGGAAGGAAGGAAGAGGCCCGGTGGGAAGCAGCAGGGGAAAAATGAAAGAAAGGAAGGGGGCTAAGGTTACCTGGGAATGGGGAGGAAGGAAGGGAGGAGGGATGAAGAAATGGTTGGAAGGGAAGAGAATGGAATAAAATAAAATAGTAATGTAATGTAATGGTTAATATGACGTTGGGATGTTGATATATATTTTGTAATTGTAGTGAAAATCCTAACCACCGAAAGGTCGAGGGAAATAAAGGATTATATATATATTGTATCTTATTGTACGTTTGCTTATATTGTGTTTTATTCTTTATTTTATTCATTATTAGTATTTCTATATTATTGTTATTATAATTGTATTGTATTTTTTTCCCAGTACTACGTAACTGGACTTGTGCACTACTGTACAAATCTGTTTAGTTGCTGGTTAAATAAATAAATAAATAAACTTAACTCTGTATGCAGTGAAAATTGAACATGTCAACAGCATTAAATATCGCAGAGCTATAAAAGAAAGCAAAGGGGGTTACGAAGAAGAAATTAACAGTAGAATTACAGTTACAACAAATGTATTCCAGGCCCTGAATAAACTCATAATAAAGAAGAAAGAAATAAGTAACACTGCAAAACTCTTAGTGTACAAAATGATATATCTGCACATATGCCCACCTATGGATGCGAATCGGGGATACTCTCCGATAGGCTTAAAAGCAAAAGGCAAGTTGCAGAAATGAAATTTCTAAGAAAAGTTAAGGGTGTCACTAAAATGGACACAAGAAGAAGTTAAACAATACGGGAAGAGCTTCAAATAGAAGCAGTAGAAAAAATAATAGACAGAGAGAAATTAAGATGGCATGGAAACATGGCAAGAATGATGGGAGAACCCATAAAACATGGAACCAAACAGTATCAGATATCCTAAATAAGAAAGCAGGGTAGGAAGCAGAAAATATGGTCCACAGTAAGACAGAATGGCGCAACTTCATTAAAGAATTAGATTGAGAAGTATAGCCTCTAAATATATATACTAAAACTAGCTGAGTACCCGTGCTTCGCTACGGTATATTGACGGTCTGCCATCATCGTGCAATTATTATAAATCATGGTTCTCTATAGATCACATTGTTTACTCTCTCCTCAAATGTAGATTCACCCCGTTGGAGGCTCATTAGTGTAAAATTTTCAGTTTTTTTCTAAACTTGTGCGCGGGTAACTTTTATAAGCAAAAACCTAGTCGATATCTCATCTGTCCTAAGAGATATATAGGAATCCGTGAAAAACCATTTTATTCCTTTTCACGCAATAGGGGTCGAAAAATTCTTTCTTAGTGGGTTCTTACGTCATATCGAGAAATGTACTCTTGGAATTTCTTATTTCTAATAAAAAATACTAATTTATCCTTTAGGAATGAAATTTAAAAAACTGTCAGAATACTATCGAAAGATTTAAAAAACTCACCAATATGCCTGAAAGGAATGTTATAACTCAAGAAGCACAGGAGATATAAAGGGTTCGATGCTTACGTTATGGAAGGAATATGTTCCCGGAATTCCATGTATCTAATCACAAAAATATATCAATTTACACCTTTATAGGTAAAAAAAAAAATTTAAAAGACTTTAGAAAAAAAAAAAAAAAAGATATGCCAAAAAGGAATTTTATAACTCAACAAACCAAGAAGTTAAGAAAGAATATAAAACTCGCCCTGATTTAATGTAGATTCGCCCCGTTAAGTGTTGCTTGCAGCAAAATTCTAAATTACATTTTTTACGGGTAACCATAGTAAGTAAAAAGCAAGTCGTTATTTCATCAAGAGATATTGAGAAATCCGTTTTCACCCCCTAGGGGTTGAATTTCGAGAAATCTCTTCTTAGTGGTTGCCTACGTCATGGAAGAAATATAGTTCCCGAATTTCAATTATTTACTAAAAAATACCAATGTACTAATGTAATGTAGGGTAATGTAAGAATAGCAATTTAGGGGTGAAATATAAAAAAACGGTTAAAATGAAATGATCTTGAAACTAATGATATTAAAAAGATACCTAAATACGAAAAAGTACAACATAGTTATTGTAAAACAAAGACGGAAGATACAATGGGTTCTATAATTCACCCGGAATCTAGAAACGCCCATTTAGGTTGATGATTAGAACACTGTAAGCAAAAATTAAATCAATATATCATTAGGACCTAAGAGATAATGAAGAATCCGAGGAAAAACATTTTATCACTTTCTATCTCGTAGGGGTCGAATTTCCATATAAGCGGGTGCTTGCGACATGGCGAGAATATTTTCCTGAATTTCATATCTCTATGTCAAGGACGTTCTTTCGAACAAATAATACCAATTTTCCCCTTTAGGGATGAATTAAGTACCAAAATGGAATGTTATAACTCAGGAAATAAAAAGGTTTCTATAATTCACCCCAAATGTAGATTCACCGCTTTAGGGGTTGATTAGGGCAAAATCCTGAATTACTGTATCAAAAATTTGTATGGGTAACCTTTGTAATCAAAAACCAAGTCAATATCTTATTGGTCCTAAAGTATATTAAGGAACTCTTCAAATCACATTTCACCCCTTTCGAAAACTCTCCTAGTGGGTGCTTACATCACGGAAGGAATATACTTCCCGAATTTCATGTCTCTATATCTAAGGGAAGTTCTATCGAATAAAAATACCCATTTACACCATTAAAACAGTCAAAACTATTTCGAGATATTTGAAAAAGACTTATTATTATCATACTGTAACTCTAGTTTTGTTTAAATTTCAGACTAAATTATCCTTTAAAGTAAAGCCGTTAGTGGTATTTTCATTTTCATACAAATCTGCCAACAGGCCTACTAATATGTCTAAAATATTCATATTAGGCAAACATGTAGTTGTAGAAACATACATGTTTGTTAATAATTGCAAGTAAAATGGTGATCGTAAGTTCTCACTGCTAACTTGAACACACACATTTTTTTATTTTTCTAAATCATGACATATACCCAGAGATAATAAAATACCTGCAACTACGTATTCTTCAGGTATAAGCTCTAAGTTCGCACTGGTACTTGGAACAGAGTCGTCTGACTTCACTGAGTTAATCGCTTTCGAACGTCTCGATATATTTCGAATTCTTATATTTTCTAATTTGTTATTCCTGCTCCACACTGGCAAATTAACTGATGGTACCGCTATCCTCTTCAATCTTTTGAATTTAGTTGGATAATCTACATTTAAAATTATATTTGTAAACAGTGTAACAAAACCTAACCTATTTTGAATGGTTTAATTAATACACAAACCTGGAAGAATATAATCATCTCGCTTAAAATGCAATGAACAGACTCGCAGACCATCAGTTGCTTTTTTGCCGAAATTCAAAAGCCATTCCCACGCCTTCCTTCTATCCATAACCAAATCTTTTCCCGATTTGGACTTAATATTAACTTTCCCTGCATTTTTCCTAGGAAAGGTAAAAAAACTAAGTTGCCTATCTCTGTCCTTTCTTGAATGACAACCAAAAACACTACAATTTGTTCTGCTTTTATAATATTTCACTTCAACTTCTGTCGACATTGTAACTAAAGTAAAAGACCAGCCTAAAGTTTGTAAACACTATAGCCAGCAAATAAGCCGCACGGAACTATCCGTTACAGCGGACCAAACAAAGTACTGCTGTCGAGTAAATTGTTTCCTCCAGAGTCTAAGCCTAAGCCACTGTTGCCAACTTGGCGCTTTAAGCACTAATATTGGTGTTTTTTAACCAGGTATTGCGCTCTTTTAGTTTAATTTGCTCGGTCGCTCAATAACGGTGTTTATCTCTATAATCTGGCGCGTTTTATAGTGCTTTTTATATATAAAATTTACTTGTATAAAATAAATATACTTGTAAAATACAAATAAAGTCTGTGTCTTTGGTTTAGGCGGAACTAGATTTTCAATTCTAGTTACATTTACAGATTAAATGAGGCTTTTGATAATTTGGTTTAACAAAAACTTGCTTCAAATCATTAAAGAAGAGCTCATGACAACAAAAATGAAAATTCCAGCAAATCTGCAGGTTTCAAACTACACCACACAAAATGTACACAAATTATAATAAATGTTATAGGGCAACATTTAAAAAAAACATTAATCAGAAGATTTCTGGTCAGAAGTATATGTTTACAAAGATGCAGCTGGAATAAATCCTTTTAAAAGTTTGCTTTATCACTACCCCATTCGAATGCTGATGTCAAAAGACTTTTTAGTAAAATGAATATCGTAAAAAATAAATTAAGGAATAGACTGATAGATAGAACTACAAACGCAATATTGCATATAAGATATGGCCTTCAAAGGCATAATTCGTGCTGTGATACATATGATCTACCACCAGATGTATTAAAATTAATTGACACTAACAAAACTTATGAAGAAGAGGACTGTATTGAAATCGATATTTAATTTATTCCTCAAGAAGATTCTGCACCAGTACTTAAGGAAATCACTGTATTTGTAAATAATTCATAAGTGGTAATGAATTAAAAATAATAATAATAATAATACAACGTAATCAACAAATAATATATGAACATACATTGTTGTTAAATTTTGAACGATTAAACAGCATTACTAAAATGTAAAATCTGTTTGATTATTAAATATGTTATAAAATCGCGCCTATGCAATTTTAACCTTTATTATGCAATTGATCAAAATCAAACAAAAATACTAGTAAGGATGATATACATATATTATTAGTTGTTGCTTCTGTTGTATTATTAATTTTTAATTCGTGATTTCCTTGGGCATACAATGCAGAATCCTCTTAAAAATAACTAGAATTGAAAATCTAGTTCTGCCTAAACCAAAGGAACGGACTTTATAAAAATATTTATATGTGAACTGACTGATTTTTAATCTTTAAACTTTTATGTATCTGTGATTTTTGTTTGTTTTTTTGTCTGTATTCAATATGCTTATTAAATAATAAATTAAATAAATTACTAATTTAAAAAATATATATATTTTTTAGTGTTTTTTACATTTCCTTTCGTGCATTTTAGTGTTTTTTGACACAACATATAGCGCCTTTCTCTTTCCATGAGTTGGCAACAGTGGCCTTAGCTGACGTCCTGGTCCGATGATTCACGGCCTGGAGGAAAAACAAAGGTGTTTTTCTATGCTTTATTATGTTATTTTTCCTAATTTTACAATGAATGTATGTGCTTATAAATATTTGTTTTAAACTTTTTTTGTGATGCTAATAATCTTTTCACAGTAATAATAAAGAACCACAAGGGTATAGATTTGATAAAACATTTAACTGTGGGTGATAAATAGTGCTTTACATAGGCTTAGGTCAAGAGTGCGACAAAAAAAAAAATATTTTGGGAACACTGAAATTTTTGCCAACTATTGAGAAGTTACATTACCGCTGGCGGCGCTGTTTTTCAAGGCAATATGGCTGAATTGTCTAGTATTCAGCTGTCAATATGCTAACAGCGAACAGGTTAATTTAAGCACAGTACATTTTTATTTTATGAAAATGTATCTATAGACATTCTAACAAAAAATCAACAGTAGAAAATATGTAATAATTTCAAACAGTACTACAGTCGCGTAGTACAATATTTGACCACCAGACTGCGTATCCGAGCGTGTCAGTTCTCAATAGTGCGAAGTTGGAAACTATCCCTATTACACGATAACAATGTAGTACTACTATATTTTTAAAGATTGCCTTTAAATAATAAATTTTAGTTCTACAGATGTTGCCTCTACAATGTTACCACTAGATAAAAGTGAAATGTTTTTCCACTTTTTTTTGTGACAATGTCGTAATGCACGCAAAATAGCGCGCACTACAAATTAAAATCTGTTTTTATCATACGCTAATTTATAATAAAATACTTTAATTGAACATATAAGTAAGAACATATTGATCTATGAAATACGTTTCTATTATTGTAAAACGAATAATACTTTGTAAGGATAGCTGCTGTGGGCTTTATTAAACTTAAACATAAATACAATTCATTAAATATTAAATCTAAAGTACAAAAACAAAATGGATGGTGGTGTACACGGGCTTGGGTTACCGGTCCGAAAAAAAAAAAAAAAAGAAATTAAGTTGGGAACACTGAAATTTTGCCAACTGTAATGAGAAGTTACTAGTTACTAGAAGTTATCCCTATTACACGATAACAATGATGAAATTATTGATTTTATCATAAGTTTTGTTCTATAAAATTCCAATATAGTACTCTTATAACACATATAACATCATTATATTTCCTACAGTAGTACTACTATATTTTTAACGATTGCCTTCAAATAATAAATTTTAGTTCTACAGATTTTGCCTCTACATAGTTACCACTAGATAAAAGTGAAATGTTTTTCCATTTTTTTTTTGTAATATTGTCGTAATGCACGCAAAATAGCGCGCACTACAAATTAAAATCTGTTTTATAATTAAATACTTTAATTGAGCATATAAGTAAGAACATATTGATCCATGAAATACGTTTCTATTATTGTAAAGCGAATAATACTTAGAATTGGAGAGAAAACAAATATATAGATTATTAATATAGTGTAAGAAAAACATTAAACTGAAGGAGTTCAAAAGTGTTAGAGGCCAAGAATAAATACGCCAATAATAATTCGAAACAAATATCTCGAATATTAAAGACATTTAATTAAAAAAACGCCTTACATAATAACTGATATTTTTAAATCTGATATATCAGTAGAATATAATTTTACCTACGATAACCTGGTCTACAAGATATGCATGGAAATTTAGAACATTTAACTCTTTAACTGATTTATTTTTATACATCTTTGCAATGAATTTGTAATCAGTGATTTTTAAACTCTGGTCCGCGGGTAAAGGCCTTTAAGTGATTAAATTTGTTTTATATTGGAAATAGAAACTATACAACTGCGGATTGGATGTACCTGAATGATATTAATTATAAAACGGAAATTAGGAAATATATAAATCCATTATATTTAAAATAACATACATACAGCGACTTGAAAAAGAGAATAGTGAGGCAACTATAGTCTCCATATAAATTATATTTAACCAGAACTGTTAAAAAATGATTATTTTTGTAATCAATTATTTGTGGAAAACCATTCCAGACCAAAACCAGAAATTTGATTGAAATTACCTAAATAAACAGAATACAAAATTCTTGATACGATTAGAAATATTCAAAAAGTAATCAAATCTTTTCAAAACTATGTTAAAATTTGGAATTTTTCATATTCTCAAAATATTTAGGTCTACGGCCAACATCGCTCTTAATTTTCGCTTCCCTTGAAATAAAACATTCATAAATAATAATCAATACACTTTATTATTCTAAAAAAACATTAACTTTTTCTTACATTAATCTTCACAAAATATATAAATCTGACGAGAAAAAAAAAATAATAAATAACTGTAGTTGTAGCCCTAATTATTTTAATAATTATCATACAATTTGTTGATTTTTAAAAATTGTTGATGTGGTCATTTGCCAAAAGTAGAAACTAAGTGAAATCTTTTTCTGCACCTGTTATCCTACTATTCATTTTAACAACCAGTATGAAAGTATTTCAATATTTTAAGAACTGATATGCTCGTACCGGTTGAATATTGTCACTGCATAAATTTAAGTATTTATTACAATATATATAGTTTAACACATTGGTATGCGAATTTTTGTGACGGCATGTCATGACAATGTTTATTTAATAATTTAAAATAAAAATACGCCGTTAACCTGCCAAATTAAGGTAAGCTTAGAATTGCAATAAGGCGTTTACGAAAACTCTACCGGCAGATACCGGGAACATTAACTGCGTTCGAAAACAAGTTCGGTGAACGTGTATAAGCATGTAGCTGTTTACCGACCGATAGATTTACTGGGGAAGATTTACTATACCCCACTCAATATAACCTTATTCTAGCTAAACTATTCTAACATAACTAGTATTCTGGCTAAAGCCTAGCCTAACCTAACCTTTTTAAGGATTATTTAAGCCTTCTGTATAGAGGCAGCACATAAGGTTATGTTCAGTGGGGTATAGTACAGATTGGCCGATGTACCATATCCACCGGTAGAGTTTTAAGTAAACGCCTAGTGATTTGGCCAAGATACACTTTAGGTATGCATATTTATATATAAAAAGAATGCTGTTTGGATAGCAGGATCACCAGACCTGTATATTTTTCACTAGTTTATTGCACTGTCATTTATTATTTAATTATTAAAATTAATTTAGTTAACTACAACTTTTCTTATGTCTTTCCATTTGAATCCGGTTGCAGTAGTACTACAAATATTTTAAGTCGCAGCAAGAAAACCTTTTTCATTGTGCCCAGCACGTATTTTCTCGTTCTGCTATTATAGTCCAGGCCTAATAGTGTTACATCGGACAATGTTTCTTTGTTCCTCATTTTTTTATCACATTTGACCATCTTATATCCAAATTCATTGTAAGCAACGGTTTTGAAAAACTTCGCAAAAATAATCTGGAATACAGAAAAATATTTAAAAAGTTTCCCTCAGTAGTCAAAACCAACATTTTTTAATAATAAATAGTTTAAATGTCATTTATAACATTATAATAGCTACTTACATTAATTATTTAAAATATGTACATATGTTTATTAAAGGTTAAACAATAAATGACATATGTATCAAAATTTACTAGTAGTTCTAAGTTTTAATAATAAGGTCTAAATTAATATTACAGTCTGTTCCAAACGGTTAAGCGGAACTAGATTTTGCAATCTAGTTACTTTCATCGCTTAAATCGTGCTTTTCGGTCGTTTTGTTTAAGCTTTGTAAATCATACTTACAATTAACATTTTTTGGTTAAGGTTAATATCATTTTAAAATGTCATTTTCTTTATATTTTGATATTTTGTGCATTCTTAATACAAATTTCCCATTTATTTATTTTTTTTGTCATTAAAATTTGTAAAAAAAAATAATTTAATTTTGACATGTCATTCGTTTCTATGGTTTCATTGTTGGAATTTTAAATTTTGACATTCCAACGTGAAAAATGAAATAACCCCAGCAAGGACCCTTCTCGTGACAACCTAAAAGAACGAAAATCCCATTTAGTTCCGCTTAACCGTTTGGAACAGACTGTATATATGAATAAACCATATGTATTGATGTAATTTACTTTCTAATTAATGTTCTTTATTAAATTGTTTATAAAATACTTCAAAATGAATTAAATATTACATGAATAAGTTAAATTAATTTACGGATTTTAGAAATGTTATCCAATTGAGAACTGACACGCTCGGATACGCAGTCTGGTGGTCAAAGATTGTACTACGCGACTGTAGTACTATTTGAAATTATTACATATGTTCTGGTGTTGATTTTTTGTAGAACGTCGATAGATACATTTTCATAAAATAAAAATGTACTGTGCTTAAATTAACCTGTTCCCTGTTAGCATATTGACAGCTGAATACTAGACAATTCAGCCATTTTGCCATGAATTACAGCGCCGCCAACGGTAATGTCACTTCTCAATAGAGCACTCCAGAATGCTGTCACTTTAAAAACCAATATGGCGGCTGAGGGGTAAACAAAGATTTTACCTATGTGTTTACATTTGAAATCCTAGAGCAAAACAAAACTATATGAAAAAAAAACATAAAATGCCATTCATTCGTGATGTAGTGGAGTGTGGTAGTTGTGGTGGATGTGACAAAGTGACATTTTTATAACCTGTCGGACGTTTTAAAGTATAAATTTAAAACTGCACTACATAACTTATCAGGAGTCAGACGACAATTATAAATGGACTTAGAAAGGCAAAACTGGAAATAAATTAAATAATAAAATAAATAAACAAATTTATTTAGCAATTTAAACTAAAATTCCACAAAATACATTACGATAACAGAACATACAATCATATATATCAAACATGGTTTGAATTTGTAGTCATTTGAGGAATATTATCACAACTCGTAGGAAAGACCACTTGTTAATAAAGTGTGAATATATTTTACAGCCCAGTACATTAGAAAAGTCTTATCGCTAAGTAGAAAACACTACATAAGCTCGTTGGATGTCGCCCACAGTCTTTATCACAAACTATGAACATATTTCTTTATTAAAGCCATACATCAATTTACAGCATTCGTTATGAACACTTCACATTTCACTAGCACAACAATAATTTATTAAACCAAAGATTACTCGAAATGCATTGTTGTAACACATAATAAGTTTACGAACATGATCTTTTGTATGATAAATCCAGAATGCCGATGTATTCATAGTACCACAAAATGTATTAAGTAAATATTTACGCATGTATCAGGACTACATTTCGAGAATCTACGATTCAGCATATTAGCTTTCACACAAACAACGGAATTGCCTGTCGATGTCAGCTGTGTCACTAAGATCATCACTAATAAAGTTACCAACACACAGAAGAACCTTTTTAACACTTTCACTATTGAGGCACACACTTGTCACAGCATGTTTTTTTTTTCTTCTTTCGAATGGAACACATTATATTAGGTTTACCTCCTTGTCTCACTCCGATATTTTGCTATAGAACATGAGAGCATGTTCTTGCATTTTCTCTTTTGTGTAGAAAATGTGGGTTAACACGAAATAGCCAGTGATGTTACATGATGTGCATGTAACTGCTGGAAATATATCTGGACTATATGAGAGATCCTTTTCACTTAATGTGTAGGTCCACATTGTTAATAATTGAAATTTTCTTCCCATACCATACACAAAGTCTTTGTGCTCACTTTCCAATTTCCAAAAGTAATACAAAACTAAAAGTAGGCTTCTGTGTTTTATTAAAATCAACTCGCTTTTATAACAAAATCGCAATATATTTCAATAAAAATAATTTATAAGGTTTTGAAAGTACTACTCTACATACTACAGTTATGGCGAATCAAACTTTATTTACCCTCCACGGACTAACAGCTGTTTTAGCGATCAGCTGTTTTGGAGTGCTCTATAAACACGGCTTCTACTTTTCACATATTTTTTTATTTTTTCGAAGTTGGGAACACTTCCCTTATCAGTTTTAGTAAATTTGACACAGACTCGAATTATCGTATTTTACGTACGATAATGAAAACTGTATCGTACATCGTACAGAGAGTCTATCGTATGTTTACTATAATTCTCGTACTGTTGGCAACACTGAATGTCCGTCTCACTATTCGCGACTATAATTACCGAAACGGCGCCACTATCGCCTTGTGAACTTTTGACGCGAAAAAGGATAGTCATCTGTCAACGTATGTAAACAGTATTGGTTTATAATCAATTTTTGGTCAAATTTACGCTTTCTTGCTGTATTCAGTATATTTAAATTATAACCGAGTATTAAAAAAGTATATAAATATATGTGAATCCATTTTATGATAAAATTTGCTGCTTGTAAATGAATATTTTCAGAGGTTATATATTGTATGTTGGTGCCGACTTATACTCACAGAGAAAATAAAATGTTATACTTTGAACTTAAAACATTTATTTGAATACTTAATATCTACACATATCTCAAGAAATTTTATAGAAAGAGAACTTGTAATTTATTCTACACAAGAAAACTGTCAAATATTTGCAAACTAACACAGTTATGGAACACTCCCATGAAATAACAAGGGGTTTTAATTATATTAACAATAATTTACACAACATTAAACGATTTTCTTGCACATGTGAGACAGGGAAAATGAAAAATTCAACGTTAAAAACTTGTTTAAAATCATCTGAACAGTATAAATTCCCTTCAATAGAAACAAAATTTTAGAATCAGTGATAATCTTTCAATCTAATATTCGAAGATGTTCTTCCTGTGATTGACTACCATACACACAACAAGGAGTATTTAATCTTTTTTTTTTTAATTTATCACTTTATTCGCTGTAAAAATGGAGTGAGAATAGACAGAAACAATAAAACACATGGTGAATTATACGTAAACAATGACAGTAACCTTTTTCGAAGTGTTCGCTTTTTTGCCGCTAGAAGGATACGCGTTAAGTTGAGTCACCAATGTTCGTCTAACTAACTCTCCCGTCCAGATGTCTCCACCTACCTATATTTCATCGTAAACATAACAGTCATGTCTCACGGGGCGTCGTACACGTCGCGAGCGGGTTATTTGATTTTCACGGGATCCTACAACTTAGAATTTGAGAGAAAACAAATATATAGATTATTAATATAGTTTAAGAAAAACATTAAACTGAACGAGATCAAAAGTGTTATAGGCCAAGAATAAATATGCCAATAATAATTCGAAATAAATATCTCGAATATTAAAGACATTTAATAAAAAAAAATGACTTACATAATAACTGATATTTTTAAATCTGATATATCAGTAGAAGATAATTTTACCTACGATAACCTGGTCTACAAGATATGCATGGAAATTTAGGACATTTAACTCTTTAACTGATTTATTTTTATACATTTTTGCAATGAATTTGTAATCAGTGATTCTTAAACTCTGGTCCGCAGTTTGTGGAAAACCATTACTCATATAACCGTAATCAGAAATCTGATTGCAATTACCTAAATAAACAGAATACAAAATTCTTGATACGATTATAAATATTCAAAAAGTAATCAAATCTTTACAAAACTATGTTAAAATTTGGAATTTTTCATATTCTCAAAATATTCAGGTCTACGGCCAACATCGCTCTTAATTTTCACATCCCTTGAAATAAAACATTCATAAATTATAATTAATACACTTTATTATTCTAAAAAGACATTAACTTTTTGTTACATTAATCATCAAAATATTACAATGCAAATAAAAATATATTTAACATACATGTTTATTATTTGAAAACATTTATCGTACGTATATGCAGGGCATATATTCAAAATAATAAACCAATTAGATAAAAAACATAAATAAAACACTAAAAAATCTGACGAGAAAAAAAATATAACTGTAGTTGTAGCCCTTGATATGTCATTTAGTCTAGTGCCTACGCACCATATTTTACGTTGATACTGCACTTGATGATAATGGAATGCCATTTGGCACACGTGTTCCTTATAAAAATTGAATCATTTTGACCCGCAGCACCTATTTGTGAATCGAGGCAGATTCAAGATGGCGGCGAAAATAGTGCGCCAATTACGATAACGATAACTAATTCTTATGATAGAGCAAAATAGCTAAATATGTATTTGTACAATAGACTTTTAGCTTTTATAAGGCCTGGACTATAATATCAGAACGAGAAAATACGTGCTGGGCACAATGAAAAAGGTTTTCTTGCTGCGACTTAAAATATTTGTAGTGCTACTGCGGCTGGATTCAAATGGAACAACATAAGAAAAGTTGTAGTTAACTAAATTAATTTTAATAATTAAATATTAAATGACAGTGCAATAAACTAGTGAAAAAGATACAAGTCTGGTGATCCTGCTATCCAAACAGCCTTCTTTGTACGTTCAGTAACATCTAATTAATTGTATGGTGGAGTTATCTAAAAAGTTGAAAATACTTCTTTCAATGAATAAATTGGATAGACTAAAATGGTCTTTCAAAATTTAACAAAAGAATATAAACTAAATGTAAGAATGTAAATTAAATGTCAGATTGGTACATATGGCACTCGGTACATTCACTGACACTGACATGACACTGATTAACATATGACACTAGTCATTATTTTTATATATAAATGCATACCTAAATTGTATCTTGGTCAAGTCACTATAGGCTTTAGCTAGAATACTAGTTATGTTAGAATAGTTTAGCTAGAATAAGGTTATGTTGAGTGGGGTATAGTAAATCTTCCCCGGAAAATCTACCGGTCAGTAAACAGCTACATGCTTATACACGTTCACCGAACTTGTTTTCGAACGCAGTTGATGTTCCCGGTATCTACCGGTAGAGTTTTCGTAAACGCCTTATTGCAATTCTAAGCTTACTTTAATTTTGGCAAGTTAACGACGTATTTTTATTTTAAATTATTAAATAAACATTGTCATGACATTCCGACACAAAAATTCGCATACCAATGTGTTAAACTATATATATTGTAATAAATACTTAAATATATGCAGTGACGATATTCAACCGGTACGAGCATATCAGTTCTTAAAATATTGAAATACTTCCATACTGGTTGTTAAAATGAATAGTAGGATAACTGGTACAGAACAACATTTCACTTATTTTCTACTGTTGGCAAATGACCACATCAACAATTTCTAAAAATCAACAAATTGTATGATAATTATTAAAATAATTAGCTAACTGGTCTATTATTTTGAATATATGCCCTGCATATACGTACGATAAATGTTTTCAAATAATAAACATGTATGTTAATTATATTTTTATTTACATTGTAATATTTTGATGATTAATGTAACAAAAAGTAAATGTTTTTTTAGAATAATTAAGTGTATTGATTATAATTTATGAATGTTTTATTTCAAGGGAAGCGAAAATTAAGAGCGATGTTGGCCGTAGACCTAAATATTTTGAGAATATGAAAAATTACAAATTTTAACATAGTTTTGTAAAGATTTGATTACTTTTTGAATATTTCCAATCGTATCAAGAATTTTGTATTCTGTTTATTTAAGCAATTTCAATCAAATTTCTGATTGCGGTTATATGAGTAATGGTTTTCCACAAATAGTTACAAAAATTATCATTATTTTACAGTTCTGGTTAAATATAATTTATATGGAGACTATAGTTGTCTCACTATTCTCTTTTTCAAGTCGCTGTATGTATGTTTTTTTAATATAATGGATTTATACATTTCCTAATTTCCTCTTTATAATTAATATCATTCAGGTACATCCAATCCGCAGTTGTACAGTTTCTAATTCCAATATAAAACAAATTTAATCACTTAAAGGCCTTTACCCGCGGACCAGAGTTTAAGAATCACTGATTACAAATTCATTGCAAACTTGTAGACCAGGTTTTCGTAGGTAAAATTATATTCTACTGATATATCAGATTTAAAAATATCATTTATTATGTAAGGCGTTTTTTTTAATTAAATGTCTTTAATATTCGAGATATTTATTTCGAATTATTATTGGCGCATTTTTTCTTGGCCTCTAACACTTTTGATCTCCTTCAGTTTAATGTTTTTCTTAAACTATATTAATAATCTATATATTTATTTTTTCTCAAATTCTAAGTATTATTCGCTTTACAATAATAGAAACGTATTTCATAGATCAATATGTTCTTACTTATATGTTCAATTAAAGTATTTAATTATAAATTAGTGTATAAAAAAAACAGATTTTAATTTGTAGTGCGCGCTATTTTGCGTGCATTACAATATTACAAATAAAAGGTGGAAAAACATTTCACTTTTATCTAGTGGTAACATTGTAGAGGCAAAATCTGTAGAACTAAAATTTATTATTTGAAGGCAATCGTTAAAAATATAGTAGTACTACTGTAGGAAGTAGAATGATATTATGTGTTTCAAGGGTACTATAGTGCGTTCGAAGGTGAGTTTGCAGTACAGGGCATATGGAGTAGTTCTTTTTCATACTCTCTAATGGGTTTACATAATGACTCTATCCTTTTCTTGCTTGTCGACGTTGCCAGCTCTAAAACGCGCTGATCTGTGAAGACGCAGTATTCTACAAATGGTCATTTGTTTTTGTTGAGTGTTATTTTGAGTTTTATAAGAGCTGATTTTTGTAAATCATACAAGTATTTTATATTATTATAATTGACACATTTGACACTTTTACAACATTTGGCAACACCGCTCCCATTTGCCATAAGAGCTATACTGCAAACTCACCTTTGAACGCAGTATATATTGGAATTTTATGGAACGAAAATTATAATAAAATGAATAATTTCATCATTGTTATCGTGTAATAGGGATAACTTCTAGTAACTAGTAACTTCTCATTACAGTTGGCAAAAATTTCAGTGTTCCCAACTCAATTTTTTTTTTGTCGCAGTCTTGACCTAAACCTCTCATCTTTATCAGTGATGCCAAGTTGGTGCATTTTGAGTCTGTGTCAAATGTACTAAAACTGATAAGGTGTTATATGTGTTATAAGAGTACTATATTGGAATTTTATGGAACGGAAATTATAATAAAATCAATAATTTCATAATTGTTATCGTGTAATAGGGATAATTTCTAGTAACTAGTAACTTCTCATTACAGTTGGCAAAAATTTCAGTGTTCCCAACTTAATTTCTTTTTTTTTGTCGGACCGGTGATCCAAGCCCTGCATTTTGCATTAGCTCTGGTGTATTGAAAGCCTATCTAGTGACCAAAATTGCTTTCTAGTTCGCTAGTGCACATTCTGGTGTGTTTCTGCTTTAAATCATCTGTTGATGATTTAAAACTGTAATTTAAAACTGTGAAAATGTGGTGAGTCTGCAGCTCGACGACGACGACGACGACGACGACAACAACAACAACAACAACCAAAGCAACTACAACCAGAGCAACAACAACCAAAGCAACAACAACCACAACAACAACCAGAGCAACTACAACCAGAGCAACAACAACCAAAGCAACAACAACCACAACAACAACCACAATCACAACCACAACCACAACTACAACAACAACAGGTTGTCGAACAGCAACTGGTTGTTGATCAACAACTAGTCACTGAACAACAACATCTGCAACTACAACTTGAACAACAATCAGAAAAGCAACAACTAGGACCGCAACAACAAGATCTCGTGCAACAAAAAGAACCCGAAAAACAACAACAACAATCTAGACAACAACAACAACAACAGCCTGAACAGCGAGAGCCACTATCTAAACAGCAGCGACAACAGAAACAAGAACAACAAAAACAACAGCAATGTCAACAACAAAAACGAACTTTGAGCAACTCTGACAGTTTAGAATCTATAAATAACAAACAAAATGAAAACAACCAAGTAGAACCAGAAAAAGACAGCCATAACAAAATTCAAAAACCAGCTAAAAACAGAAGAACCAGATCCACGAGCCCAGGTACATCCACTGAAGACTGGTTATATCCTAACGAGCATATTTTTGAAAAAAACAAGTTAACTATGATTCAGTTTCAAAATTTCATAGAATTAGCCCAAAATAACAACGACCTTCTGTCCTTGAGCAAAAATTACACAGAAAACCCACAAATTTTAATAGAAATAATGAGTAAGCTTCGTAGTGAAGTAACAACCAAAACCATTAAAGCACGACTTACACGAACCATACATAAATTAGAACAACAAATAATTGACGAAGAACCATAACACATTAAGAACAAAAATGGCTGCAAAAATAATTCAGTGGAATTGTCACGGGTACTTCGCACACTTGGGGGAAATTCAAATGATTATAGCAAACAACCAAATTATGTATGCTTACAGGAAACCAACTTAAAACCAGATAAACAAGCAACATCACGTCAGTACACCCTCTACAGAAAAGACAGAAACAACTTACAGAAGGCGGTGGTGTCGCCATACTGGTGAAAAATACAAACTTTGCACTAGAAGCGGTCGCCATCAAAACATATATCCCAATTGAAATCACCTTGTGTAACATCTACCTCCCACCAGACCAAATAATAACCGAAACTCAATTAAACAACCTAGTAAATCAGCTACCCAAACCTTACATACTGTGCGGAGACTTCAATGCCCATAGCCCAGTGTGGGGGTCCTTAGACACCAGCACCAGGGGCAAACTGATTGAAAAATTCTTTGAACATGACACTATTTTAAATGATGGATCACCCACATATTTTTGTCAAAGAAACGGCAACTTCTCAGCCATCGACCTCACCATATGCGATTCACGAATAAGCACTAGGATAAACTGGGAAACACTTCCGACCCTGCATGGCAGTGATCACTTCCCGATTAAAATTGGATATGGGAACAACCAAACCCCGCCTGGTGTTATTAACCGATGGAATATAGACGAAGCAAAATGGGAAGAATACAAGGATGCGGTAGAAAACAGATTGCAAAGATTAGAAGTTAACGAAGAACAAAACGCAACAACTATGATTACAAAGTTCACCGATCATTTAAAAAGGGCAGCAGAACAAACAATAGGATACAAAAATAGCAACTCCAAAAAGTCAGTACCATGGTGGAACTCCGACTGCCACAAAGCGACAAGAAACGCAAAGAAAGCCCTAAATAAATTCAAAAAGCATAACAGTACGAAAAACCTAATAGAATTTAAAAAAACCAAAGCAATAGCCAGACGAATAATAAAAGAAAGTAGAAAGAATTCCTGGGAGAAATACTTGAACACCCTAACAAAAGACACGCCCTTAAACGAGATATGGAAAAAGGTTAAAAGAATTAGTGGCACAAAGCAGAGCTTCTCAATACCTGCATTAAAAGACGGAACAACCGTCATAACAGATCCAAAGGAAATAGTCAACAGACTAGCAGAAAATTTCTATAAACAGTCGATCAGAATTATAGTCAAGAATTCCTACAATACAGATCCAGCGTGGAAGAAACACCACTACTCGTTGAGAATTCTGAGCAACAAATTAACGAGAAGATTTCGAGAACAGAAATAGATGCAGCCCTAAAAGAACTAAAAAATAACAAAAGCGCAGGCCGGGATAAAATTCCTTTTGAATTCTTGAAAAACCTCCCATCGGTAGCAATACAAAAACTAAAGATTATCTTTAACCATATCTGGCTTAAAAACGATTTCCGAGACTCCTGGAAAGAAATAGAAATTATTCCAATTGCCAAGCCAAACAAAATCAAAACTCACATCAATAATTATAGGCCCATTGCCCTTTCGATCACCATCAGTAAACTCTTTGAAAAAATTTTTAACAAAAGATTAGTGTGGTTTATTGAAAAAAATAATATTTTCAACAATGCACAAGCAGGTTTCAGAAGCGGACGTTCGACCATGGACCAAATACTAACTCTAGTTAACAATATCGAAGAAACTTTTCAAAACAAACAACACCTTTGTGCGATATTCTTCGACATACAAAATGCCTTCCCAACAGCTTTGCGAAGATACATTATCAATGAACTGAAAAGTTACGGACTGAACGTACACTTAATTAATTTTTTGAAAAACTTCTAAAGAAACTCTAACCGACAAAAAATTTAAAGTCCGCGTCAAGAATACCTATTCAACTGAAAAAATGCAATTCAATGAAAATGGTGTACCGCAGGGTTCAGTGTTGAGTGTCACACTCTTTCTCATCTGTATGAACAAAATCAGCGCCAACATTAAAAAACCAGTCCTATACGCTGATGGCCTTGTCATATATTGCAAAGCAACTAATGTAAAAAACATCAGACGACTATTACAAGAAGCAATACAGGCCAACCAGCTCTGGGCCAAAACTACTGGTTTCACTTTCTCAACTGAAAAAACTAAGGCCATGCACTTCACCAGACTTCACAATCGCCAAAACCCAATACTGACACTGAACAACACTCCAATCAATTTCACCGACAATATCAAATTCCTGGGCGTTACAATAAACAAAAAACTCAACTGGAAAGATCACATCGACCAATTGAAGGCAGAGTGCACAAGGGACTAAATATAATAAAGGCATTAGGACACCAGACATGGGGAGCAGACAAACTGACATTGCTGAAAGTATATAAAACACTAATCCTTTCGAAGATTGATTATGGATGCTTAGTCTACGCTACAGCCGGCAAGACAATACTAAAACAGCTGGACACTATACACTATGCAGCTATCAGAATTGCTACGCTTACAGAACCAGCCCCATAGCTAGTATCTTGAATGAAGCAGGCGAACCAACACTTTAAGAAAGATGGCAAAAACTAGCTATGATGTACGTCAGTAACTTGGCCGCGAAACCACAAAACCCTGCGTATAACACCATATTCAAAAGCGCAGGCCAGGGTAAAGAACTGGAAACGAAACTCCAAAACAAAACCCAACAGTATATTAGCAATATCCTACAATTATCCTATATCCTATAACGAACTCCATATAAATACTGAGCTTCAACAGCATAAAAAAGTCAGTACTTCAGCACAACAAATTGTCAACAGTTTCAACGCAATAAAAGAAAAATACGTCGCACATCACTTCTATTACACTGATGCATCAAAGACAGAAAACACCTGCAACATTGCCATAGTAACAGATGACAGCACTAGATCGTACCGTCTTCCAATCACAGTCGGCATCCAACAAGTTGAAGCTGAATCAATATCAAGAACCCTGGATGTTGTACACAGGGCCAACGACCAGCACTCTGCTATCTGTTCTGACTCACTATGCACAATCTTGGTGCTAAGAAACAACTACAGTAAGAACCCCACCATCCAGACAATCCAGGACAAAGTGCACAGCATTTCCACACTTGGTAAAACTGTAGTTTTCATCTGGACCCCAGGACATGTAGGCATAGAGGGCAACGAAGCAGCAAACTCAGCAGCCATATCCAACCCCACAGAAGAGGAAGTCCTACAGATTCTCCCGAACATAACCCTTATAAAGCAGACCATAAAAGACAGACTTTACCGACTCAGCAAGTGGGTTAACACAACAGAAAACAAATTACGCACGATAAAAGAAGACATTCGGTCATGGACAACCGAAAACAACAGACATGAACAAATCATAATGTCCAGATTGAGAATTGGACATACGAAGCATACTCATGAACACATAATGGCTGGATCACACAGTAAGCTTTGCGAGATCTGCGACCAACCCCAGACAGTAAGACACGTACTGATTGATTGTCAACTTTTTCAATCAGCGCGGATCATGCACAGAATACCACAAGACCTAAAAGAAGCCCTAAAACAAGACCCGATTATGACTATAATGCGTTCAAAGGTATATATTATATTATATATTTTCGTATGGTACATTTGAATTTCTTAGATATTAAATTACAAAGAAAATATGCTAACTGATACATTAAATATTTATATCTAAATTTGTAAGCCATTGGATCGCTTCATTGGTCAGTTGTGCTATAGATTGGAGACCACCCGGGAAAGCACGTTGAGGACATTCTTCTACGATGTGTTTCATCGTCTGTAGAGGCGCGCCTCAGTCACAAGCGGGAGAGTCGGCTAAGCCCCATTTATGGAGCATGTAGTTGCATCTACCGTGGCCGGTGACTAATCTATTTAATCTTACCCAAGCCGAGTGGGGTAGCGAGTAACCAATTCGCTGAACATTGGGATCTGAGATTAAAATTTTGTTGGGATGAGAGAAAATGTCCCATTCTTTAGACCATTCATCTTTAGCGTTATAAGCAGTATTAAAGATGAGTTTGCAGTATAGCTCTTATGGCAAATGGGAGCGGTGTTGCCAAATGTTGTAAAAGTGTCAAATGTGTCAATTATAATAATATGAAAAACTCGTATGATTTACAAAAATCAACTCTTATAAAACTCAAAATAACAGTCAACAAAAACAAATGGCCATTTGTAGAATACTGCGTCTTCACAGATCAGCGCGTTTTAGAGCTGGCAACGTCGACAAGCAAGAAATATATTATATTATATATAGAAGTATATTAAGAAATATATTATATATATATATATATATATTATTCTTGTACTGAATATTAAAAGTTATAATTCAACAATAAATAAATAAATTTATTATTATATTATTATTACTAACAGACATCTTCATACAACAAAAAAGTAATTGTTCGATATTGTTTTTGAACTCCCCAAACTCGGACTACGCCTCAGTTTTGGTACATTTCTGGTGGATTCTTACGCTCTATTTAGTGCATTGAAAGTATCTATAGTTGGCAACACTGATCTTTAGCACATTTGACACAGACACATTCACACGGACTGCTGCATAACGTACGTAATAAAGCAGACTGATAATAGCTAGTAATTTTGTTTATTTGGAAATTAGAAAAAAATATAAGAAGGGTTTTAGTTTAAGAATGGATATGAATTATACGAGAGGCACTGATATTATCACAGAAGAGATTTATGTTAAGACAGAGTTTAAAGATACGGATGAACATAAAGTGAAGACTGGAATAAAACACACGCCTGAATGGGAGACTGGTTAGTATCAAGCAAATATATTACTAACTCACACCTGAGTCTGGTTCCAAATAGATGTAGACGTAGAACACAGAAGTAAAAGGTAGAATTCAAATTTTGTCAAAACTATTTAAGTAAATCTCTTTGTAAAAAAAGTTTCTTAAAAAGTGTCAAATAACATATTTACCAAATAATATGGACAAAGATTTAGTAATGCTAGCAATATTTATTGTTAGTGTTTCGCTAATTATTCAAAAACAACATCGTGAAGCAAAATGGTGAATCTTTGTGGTCATTTCACCATGAGTTTTCTACCTTTTTGTCCATCTGAACATAAAGATGCAATAAATAGATTGTGAACAAGGCTGGTGTGGTGCATGGGCGACTGGGTCAATCACCTAGGGCCCTGCGCTAACACACTGTACAGTACAAAACGGATAATAAAATACAGTCAGCGCTGACTTGCATAAGAACCTGATAAAATGAAGTACAGTCAGCACTCGCGTACACAGGGCCCCACAAAGTTTGCGGTCAGCTCTGGGTGGGCATGTAAACATGCGTATGTTCTGAGTTGTTATGGTTTATTAAAAGTTCTTTAGGTTTGCTTTTAACCTAACAAATGTTGATAGATTCTACCTATCTACAATTTGAATATGTTCTATATTTTCTATTGGCCAGAAATAAAAACGTAGATGTGAAATATAAAATTATGGATATGTACGTGAACGTTTTTACTAATACGTCCATCTACATCTGATTGGAAACCGTAGCATGGGTTTTGTTATTATTTATATTTTCACGTAGACGTAGAATTATATGTCTACGTCTATTGTAAACCAGCATCTAATGCTAGGTTTGCCAGTAAAATCAATTAAGATGGTTTGTTACTAGCATTCTCAAGCCTATAATAACTTTAATATACTCCTACGAATTTTGCATGTGTGGCTGAGAGTAACAAATAATTAAAAATTACTATGAACAAATCTATTGTTATTCATATTTGGTTGTCACAGTCAGCAATGTTAATTTGAACATTTAGTGATTCAAAAGAAGCAATTGGAGAACATCTTATGGCGCATTCGATTGGAGCACTCTAAAATTGCTCTGCAAGCGAGCAAATGACTTCATGCTCTATACGAGTTATACTAGCGAGCGTGCCAGAGCAACTTCCAATCGAATACGTTTTTATTATTTTTATTATTAATTATTTAAAAATATAGTGATTTGCGTAAACAGAGCAGGATAATACTTTATGTATAATTTTTAGAGTTTTGTAGGTATGACCAAAAAACCCTTATACCATCATTTTGTCGTCTGTCTGTCTGTCTGTTCGGTAAAAATTGTAGCCAAACGGCTAAATCTAGAGAGTTGAAATTTTGCATGCTTATATAACTCTTTGACCCGCACATAGGAAAAATACTAAAACATATAAAAAACATATCCTCCTAAAAATATAAACAAATATCTGCTCATCGAGAAATTTTTTTTTTTATTAAAATTCTGAGTAGGGTATCAAATGAAAGCCCTTAGTACGTGGATTCACGATCAAAATTTTTGCAAAATAAATTATTTTAACGCGGTTATTGCCAAAATTGTGCAAAAAAAAAAATGTTGTTCCACACCCTGTAGCCCAGATGGTTTAAACTAAAAATATGAAAAATTTCTAAGTAATGTACATTTGTGTGAATCGGAATAGTACAACTGGAATTTTTGATCAGATTATGTTTTCGGAAAATAACGCATTTTTTGTGTTTTTTGCTTGACCATGTAAAATATTTAATAACTTATGTAGCACAGTTAACCAGCATGCTTCGATAGTGTAATGGTTAGCATGCTCACGTTCTAATTTGCAAACTAAGGTTCGATCCGGTCTCGAGACATTTTAATTTTTTTTGTTTTTTTTGCAGTTTTATTTTGTTTAAATTATTTTTTCAAAATTCTAGTTATATTTGTGCAAATGTTGCATTTAATTTTTAAAAACGTAAATTTAATAACCAGTGGAAATGTTGAAATTAAATACACGAAATCAGAGGGGCGGAGTTATGACTTAAAACAACCAATGGAAACTATAGGCGCAATTTTCAAAATCTTAATGAACCTTGCTATATATAAAAAAAAAATATATATATATACTGCACATATTTAGAAACCTAAATAATGGTATTAGGTATTCCAATTAAAATTAACAAAAAAAATATTTTAACATAAAATTTGTTTTGGCATCCCCAATAATCATCATTTATTTACTAAATACCTGCGAAACCCTGAAATGTGTGTAAATTCACACTTCACATCAATTTTTATTATTTTATTTTTGTGATTGCAATAATTTATTTGTTTTCTGTTTATTTATATTCTCAAAATTTTACTTTTATAAATTATTTTATGCCTTTTAATTTCCAAATTTGATTTATTATACAAAAAGATACTTCACTACTTTATAAGATTTAATTAGTTTTAATAAACATACTAGCTTTGAAATACCGTTACGCGCCACATTGCTCGACGCTGCTCTGACTCTTTAGCCAGAGGAAGAAAAAGTGTTCGCAGTGCACTCTCAGTGCAGTTACTTTTCCCAATCGAATAAAAATTTTATCAACTCTAGAATTTTCGCCCAATCGAATACGAAATTTGCTCGCCGAGTGACCTGAGTGCATAGTAGAGCACCCAATCGAATACGCTATTAAATAATACTATGTTTCCATTTTCTATACTGTAGAAAATGTAAACAATCTATATCCGATATAAATTGTAAACATAGAATCTATAGTATGCAATTAGTTTATATTTGACTATGATGTGTTTATTGTAGCAATCAAGGTTGAAGTTACAGATAATGTGTACCAGGGTTTTAACAACATAGAGAAGATTTACATCAAGTCTGAGCCTGTGGACACCAGCGAATTTGAAGATGAATTGGACAGGGCAGTTGGTGCAAACACTGGTCAGTAGAACTAGTTTTATTGATAGTAATAATAATAATAATAAATCTCTATTGGCAAGGTTCAGTTTACACTGCTCTACCGCCTAACGTTAATATTATTTTACAATTTAGTACATACAATTTATTAATTTTAACAAATAATAATATTGTTTACTTAGTGAAATACACAGTCTAACTGAACACGGATCAATCTATGTAGTGCACATTGGGACCATTTGTTGGCGGAGTCGCTTTTTGCACTTTCAAGATTTTTAATAATTTAGGAATGGAGTTGTATATCGTGACAGCGTTATATGAAAATGATTTTTTGAATAAGGTCGTCCGGTGTTTGGTGTAATATGTATCATGTGTGAGTTCCTAGTATTTTTACTGTTATCTTGTGATCTTTTTATGATTTTTCCGACTAGATAGCTAGGTTCGTTAGTTATTATGGTTTTGTGAATGAAACATGCGTAATGCAAGTGTCTTCTTTCAAACATGTATTACCATCCTAATTTCATCAGGTGTTGGGAAGTAGGTTCCCTTTTCTTTGGTCCTGTGAAACGTACATAGTAGTTTTGCATTTTTTGAATTCGCCTCGAATCAAAATAGGACAGGGAAGGTCCGTAAATCGTGTCGCAGTAATTAAAGATCGATAGGATGAGACTGTCACTTAGTATTTGTTTGTGTTTTTTGGTTAGCACGAAACTGTTCGGCAAGCCTCAAGTTTTTTTTATTTGTGGGAGGAACGGTTTCGCGGTTAGGGCGCCGCAAATTTACTTTTTGCCGCAAAAGTAGCGGAAAAATATTATTGTAACTTCTGTTAATTTCCCAAAATATACGATTATTTTGAATTTTTTTTTAAAGAAAAATTTACAGAATAAAATAGAAAAATTAACACAATTAAATACAGTTAAATATTAAAAAAGAATAGTTAAATACAAAATAGAAAAATGAACACAATTAAATACAATTAAATATTGAAAAAATACAGAAAAAAAGCATAACACGGTTCACGAGGTAAAAATAAATGGCCAGTCTATTCTTGAAAGAATTGAAAGAATTGATAAAGGCGTTCACTATATCCAACGGAAGCGCGTTCCGTTGATCGAAGATGCGATTAGTGAAGTAGTTCATATGCACATTACGAAATTATGTTTTTTTTTTTAACTTGTGGTAATGACCGTGGAGTCTGTTATCGGTGTTTATAGTATAAATATTCGACAAGTCACAAAGAAACGAACCACTCACTACATGATACATGTTGATTAAATCACCACGTTCACGCGGCACTTTGAGGGATGTTAGGTTTAACTTACGGAGACGTTCGTCATAAGAAAGTCGATAGAAGCTATCAGGAAGACGAGTGACCCGCCTTTGAACAGATTCAAGAAGTTGGAAATCACGTATGAGCCATGGAGACTAGACAGTAATAGCAAATTCTAAATGCGGCCGTATGTATGTGCGGTAAAGTGTGGTTAGCAACTTGGGTGTTGGACGGTAAAAAGCTTTCCTGATCATATACATCACTGAATTGGCTTTTTTTTGTTGATTTGATGACTTGTTTTGACCATCCCAGGTCTGTAGTAACAGTGATACCAAGATCGACGTGTTCGTGTACTGATTTAGAAGGGTTATTATTTACGAAATATAATCTAGATGGATTATTTTTGCCAACAACAGTGTCACTCTTTAATTTAGTATGGACATATTTTTTCGAATTTTGCAATGGTATGGAGATATTTGCAAAAACACATTTTTTTGGTACATTTTCGAAGTTCCAGCAAAAATATTAGTCGCAAAATGTGATCTCAAAAACAGCACCTTAATGTATTCATCTCACCAAATCATAAAACTCCCGCAAAACTTTCTTCAAAACCACTTTTTTGAACACCAATTTCCTGGACTATTGTTGCATAATGAAGAATCCTATAGTTGGTCAAACAAGTGAGTGTTTCACAGTGCAGATCACTATGTGTGTATCATAACACAGTCAATCTAGTATCAGACTGTAAAATTAAACCGACCCGGGAAACTTTTGTAGACCGGACTCAATGAGTCGGTTTGCGGCCAACGTCCCCGGTGTGAGCTCCCTGGTGGGTGGGCATGGCAGGGTGATAAAACTTTATATACTGGCATGGCGACAACCCGGAGGGATTCAATTTCTTTAATTTCCACCAAAGTTGAGAGTAAACTCCGTAAAAAATCAAATAAGAGACCTCGTCGTGATGCTCAGTCATCCGATGAGGGATGTGTTAGGCCAGCTGGCAAGAAGGTAGAAGGTAAGAGGAATATTGAGTTTTGTGCGCCAGTACCACGATTTCTCGTCGTGAAGGTACAAGAAGAGGATAAGTCTTTTAAGGAGATGTCCCCCTTCTTCGTTGCCCGAACTTTGAGAAATACGTGCTCCACTGGTATAAAGTGCGTAAGTTGTCGGACGGTACACTGCTAATAGCAGCAGAGACTGAAGCGTCGTCAACGCTGCAAAAATGTGTTAAGTTTGCTGAGTTTGGCATTTCAGTACAGCCGCGTAAGGTACTGAACTGTTCGAAAGGCGTCGCAATGGATCGTGACCTGGCGTATGTTAGGGAGGAAGAGTTCGTGCAGGAAATGGCATCGCAAGGTGTCATTGAATGCAGGAAGCTTAACCTCCGCAACGGCAAGCCTTCAATCTCTATGGTGGCGTCCTTCGCTGGTACCAGGTGTCCAACATTGGTAAGGGTGGGGTATAACGTTTGTAACGTTCGCCCCTACTACCCTAACCCGATGCGATGCTACAAGTGTCAGCGTTATGGACACACCTCAAGTCGTTGTGGTAAGCAAACCATCTGTGCCAATTGCGGACAGGATCAACATGAAGTTGAAACCTGTCCAAACGCGGTACACTGCGTGAACTGCAAAGAGTCGCATGCCTCCACTTCACGCCACTGCCCAACGTACTTGGAGGAGAAGGCAATACAGGTTGTTAGAACCCAGGGACAAGATACCGTATTTCGACGCCAAAAGGAAGTATAAAGAGAGCGCGCCGGCTACTTTTGCGAAATCTTTCGCACAAGTAGCTGGAAAGCGAACTGCAAGTGTCTAAACTCAGACAGAGATGGTGCCACGTCCGATTACTACAGCACCAGTGACAGTCGCAACAAATACTAATAGAGAAAATGTGGTATCGGTCCCAGAGACCGAAATTCAGACCCCCCAACCTGGGGGATCGGGTCTGAATAAATACCCCTCCCTTAAAGGAGAACGCACTCAACCTCAAAAAACGAGAAGCGATCAGAGAATGGTCGCTTCTACAAAACCCTCATCAGTCACTCATGAAAAGGGGAATGATAAGGGATCCGTTGGTTCTCACTGGATACCAGTGAGAGCCAAACAATCAAAAAAGGAGTCCAGTGTGTTCATCAAAACACCTGGACTACCAAATGAAAGTGTAGCCGAGAAAATGGCTGTAGACCCGCAACCTAAGGGTAAACCAAAAATCATTAGGTTGCTGGGTAACTCCCCTGAACAGAAATGAGCGGCCCACTAATCCAGTGGAACTGTAACGGTGTATTTCAGCGCTACGAAGAACTACGACTTTTATTATCAGATTTTGCACCTGCGTGTGTTTGTCTACAGGAAACAAATTTCAAGTTAACCGACACATTCTCTCTTCGAGGATACTCCGTGTTTCGCACTCCGATTTTAACGCCTACAACGTGTGTTGGGGATCGATGCGGAACGATCGACGGGGACGTCACCTGGAGAATATGTTGAACGATTTGAATTTGAGCTTTGGACTTAAATTTGAACGACGGCAGACCCACGTACTTTTATGCAGCAACGGGTACATTCAGTTCTATAGATTTTAGCGTCGTTTCAGGAGCAATCGCTCCGTTGTTCAAATGGGATGTGCATCACGACCTGTACGGTAGTGATGCACATCCAATCCTCTTAAGGCCTCTGTTTAATACTGTTACCGAATCCCACTGGCCACAGTGGGTTCTTCGGAAAGCCGATTGAACCAAGTTCGCAGAATCATTCTCTCACGAGGACATTCCGAACTTGAACATAGACGAGGAGGTGAATCATTTCACGGATTCCATCACAAGCGCGGCTAAAAGCAGCATACCGCTGTCATCCACTCAGCCCCGTCGAGTTCCCGTCACCTGGTGGAACGAGGAATGCGACTTGGCGCCACGTGAAAGGAGAAACCTCTTCAATACATTCCGTCGTTGTCCAACATAGGAAAACATGATAGCTTCCCAGCGAGCGAAAGCTCGTGCTAAGAGGATTGTGAAAGAAAGCAAGCGCGAGTCATGGCGCAAATACGTGTCCACTGTTACAGTTGCCACTCCAGTGGCCAAAGTTTGGGAGAAGGTTCGGAAAATATCCGGCCTAAATACAGCTACAACCATTGCTGGCTTATCGGTAAATTGTAACGTAGTTACCTCAGCGATCGAAATTGCTAACACTTTGGCATCTAATTTTGCGTTCAATTCTAGCTCTGAACATTATCCACCCGAGTTTCTACTTCGTAAAGCAGGCCTTGAATCTATACCTCTAAATTTATTTTCTAGGAATGACGAGGTATACAACCTGCTTTACCCTGGTGAAGAGCTAGATAGTGCGATGTCAAAGTGCAAGGATAGCTCTCCTGGGCCAGATGCGATACATTATCGTATGATCCGCAATCTTCCGGAATCATCTAAGTCGAGGCTTTTGAGTGTCTACAATAGGATATGGACTGAGGGCAAGTGCCCGACCAAGTGGAAGGAATCTCATATAATTCCTATCCCCAAAATCGGGAAAGATAAACACTTGCTCTCTAGCTATAGACCTATATCACTGACCAGTTGTCTCTGCAAACTCTTGGAGCGAATGACCAGCAAGCGTCTGATTTGGTTTTTAGAATCAAACGACTTGCTGGCCAACACACAGTGCTGCTTTCGCCGTCACCGCTCAACAGCAGATCATCTGGTCAGACTAGAGACAGCTATCAGGAATGCTTTCGTTGAAAAAAAACACCTGGTAGCTGTGTTTTTCGACATTGAGAAAACCTATGCCACTGCGTGGATATATGGTATTCTCCGTACTCTGCATTCTTGGGGTCTTCGGGGACGCTTGATGTTCTTTATAAAAGACTTCATGTCGAACCGGCGCTTCAGGGTGCGGATCGGAAATACCCTGACAGAAATGTTCTCACTGGACAATGGGGTCCCACAGGGCTCCATACTGAGCGTTACGTTATTTTTGATTGCCATTAACGATGCAGCTTCATGTATTCGATTACCTGTACAGAGTTCGATATTTGTCGACGACATTGGTATCTTTGTCGCCGGACAAAAGACTAGTACAATCGAACGTAAATTTCAACTGACTATCAATCATCTCAATACATGGGCAACCGAAAATGGCTTTAAATTCTCGACCAGCAAAACTGTGTGTGTTCATTTTAGTAGGAAAAGGGGCGTCCATCCCTATCCTACACTCACACTAAATGGAGCACAATTACCCTTTACCAATACATCCAGATTTCTGGGTTTCGTGTTTGACACTATTCTTACTTGGCGGGCACATTGTTTGTCCGTCAAGAAAAAATGCCAAAAGTCGCTCAATTTATTGCGGGTCCTCAGTCACACGACATGGGGTGCAGACCGCACTGTCATGTTACGTTTATATCGTTCTCTAGTGCGCTTTTATCTGGACTATGGATGTCTAGCTTATGTGTCAGCTAAACACCAAGAGATAAGCATTCTTGACACTGTACATCACACTGGGGTTAGATTGGCCACATGAGCATTTCGCACCAGCCCAATACCAAGCCTGCTGTGTGAAGCAGGCGAACCGTCACTGCACAATCGTCGTAAAATTCTATCCCTGCGGTATATGGCTGCACTCATTGCCAAGCCAGATAATCTCGTGTATGATCCTATTCTACAAAATAGGCATACAGAGATTTATGACAGAAAACCAAGAGCCAATAGGCCTTTTGGTCTGATGACTTTCGACATTTTGAGTGATATTGATTTTAATATGCTCGAATTGGCAAGTTTCGTTTTGTGTGCTGTTCCACCATGGACGCTGCCGCGTCCGCTTGTGAATCTCACATTAACTAGGTTTGATAAAGATACTACGTTGCCTATCGAATACCAATATGAGTTACAAAGAACACTGGTCCCTAGGTTGGAGGATACTGTCATTTTTACTGATGGATCAAAATCCGGAACCAGGGTTGGGTGTGCGTTCGTTGTTTTGAATCCACGCCAGCAGTTTATTTTACCGTCTGCACTCCATAACGAGTGTGTACACTGCTGAGCTGTACGCTATTTTCAAGGCCTTGTGTTTTGTTTCATCATAGCAAAGTCGGTGAAGTGTTATCTTGACGGACTCGCTGAGCGCTCTGAACAGTATCCAAGATCCAGATCCAGTGCATCCTCTTGTACTAGAGATCCAGTTGCTACTCCACAATGCTGATACATGAATGCTCAGAATATGAGGGTAGATCTGTTTTGGATACCGGGACATGTTGGTATTTATTTATTTATTTATTCATTATAATTAAGGACACTACAGACCAATGGTCCCAAATGTGCCCATACATAAAAGTAAATATACATTCATAACTTACAACCTATATTTAACAATATGTGTATACATATATAAACTTATAAATATTTATTAAACATGTAACAAAATGAGAAAAAATAACTAATAAAAAATAGAAAATGTGGAAGTAAAAAACAAAAATTTTATACGCTCAAGATAAACTGTTTGAACACAACGAAATTCATATAAAACAAATCAATATCTTCATTCATTTGTAGAGTTTGGTTATATAGTGATACCATCCGGTTAAGGGGGCTCATTCTGTACTGATCGGTTCTAGCATGCCGAACTTGAAATACTATATTTTTCCTTCTCGCTGCAACGCGTGGAATTTTGATATTAATCTGAGAAAGGATTTTCGAACAAAACAGACCGCCATTTAGTATTTTGTACAGCAGAAGTAAGCTACTAGTATCACGTCTTTTACTTAATGCTACTACTGAATATTTGACACGTAATACCTCAGATGATTCATATCTGGGATATAAGCCTGTTGTTCGAAATTCCACACTTCACAAAAATTTCGTTTGCACTGACTCAATCAGTTTTATATATTTAAAATGAAATGGAGACCAAACCACAGACCCATATTCCAACCTACTTCTTACCAGACTATTGAATAAAGTTATATACGTCTGTGTCCTCCGGAAATCCCTTCCCATTCTCAATATAAATCCAATCAACTTATAGCATTCACTGACCGTTTTGGTTATATGAGTAACAAAGCTGAGACTTTCATCAAAAATTATGCCTAGATCTTTTATTACTTTGGTTCTTTGCAGGCAAGTGTTACTCATTTTATAATTAAATAGCAAACGGGATTGGGTTCTAGCAAATGACATAATTTTACTTTTAGTAGGATTAAAATATAATCCTGTACCAGAACACCAATCTGACAGTATTTCAAGATCGCATTCCAGAGCAAGACAATCTGCAGTACTACTAATTATCTTATACAATTTTATATCATCTGCAAACAAAGGGATAGAACTTTCCAAGATACGTTGTGGAATATCATTAACGGCTATCAAAAATAACAACGGTCCAAGGTTAGATCCCTGCGGAACACCTGACAGGGTCAAAAAGGACCTTGAACGACAACCTTCATATTCTACGTATTGACACCTTTGACTTAAGTATGAACAAAACCATTCCAATGCATTAGCAGAAACGTTGAATGAGCTTAAGCACTTCAACAAAAATGTATGCAAAACCCTGTCAAATGCCTTACTCATGTCTAAATAGGCAACATCCATCTGATAACCCTGATCTAAAATAGACGCAATAGTTTGGGTGATAGTCAGAAGATTCGTAGTGGTTGATTTTTTAGGCATGAAACCGTGCTGATATGGTGTTATATTAGGAGATACAAACTTAAATAATCGCCTATACACGATTTGTTCGAAAACCTTGGCAAATGGTGAAAGGATCGATACTGGCCGGTAATTATTCAATAATTTCTTATCTCCTGATTTAAATATTGGACAAATTCTCGATATTTTCCATTTATCAGGAAACACGTTAGTACTAACAGACATGTTAAACAATATCTGCAGTGGTAATGCTATGACATCTATACAACCCTTTAATATATACGGTGGAATTAAGTCAGGTCCACAAGAACGTTTTGGTTTAAGTTTCCGAATTGACCATTTGACATCTTCAACTTCAATAACAGCAGTAATGAGATTGTTATTGGAAATATTTAGGTTGTCTGTTTTGTTGCGTTTAATTGGAGGTGTCTTGTCTATATTATTTGCCAACGGAACATCATCATAGACTGAGGAAAAATAATCAGCGAATGCATTTGAAATATCCATATTATTTGTTACTAAGTTATTTTTACTATCTATGAATTGTTTGCTTGTATCAGGCTTTCGATGTTTTTTTACAAATTTCCAAAAAGTTTTAGGTTCACTGCAAATATCATTTTCCATGTCCGCAATATCTTCTGCATACTTTATCCGAATTAATTTTTTTAATTCTTTGCGCGCTTGCCTAAACATATGAAGGTGGTAGTCAGGATCACCGAAGCCGCACTTATGTTTCTTTAGATGATACAGCTTTTTTAAGCGCAGATTTTTCATTTGAGGAGTGAAAAACTCATCAAAGCTATTCTTAAATGAAGTTATTTTCGGGGCATGTAGGTCTAAGATTGTATATAAACGCTGGTAAAATTCGTCTACAGCCTCATTGACACAATTAAATTTTTTTAAGTATGACCAGTCTACAGAATTCAGATCTCTATAAATAAATTCGAAATTAGCCTTTTTATAATTATATGAATTTACGTCGTGTACTGGTTGTTTATTTGATGTAATTTTACACTCAACGACAGTAAAAAGTGCAGGGTGATACAAATCTTCCTTAATCAGGGGATCAGTTTCTCTGTCAACTGTAAATGTTCCGAAATTAGTTAAAAGAAGATCTAGGGTTCGTGATTTACTATTTAATATATTGTTATGACTATGAAGATTGTGAGCATTCATAAAATTGCACAATTCTAGAATTTGATTGTCATGAACATTATTGTCTGCCAAAGAATCTACGCCACAGATTGTAGGAATATTGAAATCACCAATTATAACTATTCTATTGTTGCATATATCAGAAGACGTTTCCAGGCAGTCAAAAAAGGACTTGTAATAATCGACAGTTGAGTTCGGTGGTATGTAAACACAACATACAAGAAAAGAATGCTGATGGTTAAATATTTTCTAAGTTAAGTAAAAATTCATGAGAGGAATTATTAATTGTTAGATCAACGGACGACCATCTATTATGGACTGCTAACAAGACCCTCCACCCTCTTCTTCCATCGCGTCTATCACTACGATAACAATTATAATTACTACTAAATAATTCACCTGTATTAATATCGCTGTTAAGCCATGTTTCAGTCAATGCAACAACATCGACATCACAGGACATCATTTAGGAATAGAAGGTGCGTGTCTTTGTCCGCAATCCACGTACATTCTGATAATAAAAATTAACATTATTACTTATCTGAGTTGTCGAGTACACGTTGGGTAAACTCTTTACAATTCCTCTCTATTGAATCCAAGTCCTTTTCTGTTTTAACATAAATTATTTGAGAATTTTCACGTTCCCGTACATAGATGTTTCCGTTTCGTGACCACACATATGCAAGGTTATACAGGCGTTTCATTCTCCTGGCTCGTGACATAAGAAAACGTCTAGATTGAGTTAAGTTCTCATTCCCATACACAACGTTATTCACAGTGAATCCAAGATCGCGGGTGTTTAAATTTGATCTAACTTTACGGCCCTTTAAAAATGTTTGCTTGTCTAAGTTGCGAACAAATTTTACTATTATTCCCCGCACAGCAGGGGACTCACCAGTATTAAAGGTAACGAAGCGGCAGATGCAGCAGCAAAAACCGCCTTCCGCAGACCTATGATTGATGTGAGTTTCATTTTGCCAGATGACGCAAAGTGGCACATGTGGCAACATGAGTGGGGCCGCACGTTAAGTTGCGACAAATTAAGGGGGACGTTAAACCATGGGGTTCTACCTGCATGATTAACGGCAGGGAGGAAACCGTCATCACACGCCTCCGTATAGGTCACTGTTGGTGGACCCATGGACACCTCCTTCGAGGTGAAGAGTCTCCTAGCTGTGAGACGTGTAACACAGATTTGTATGTGTTACACTTTTTAACTGAATATGTACAGTTCGAGGATATCAGGGAGATGTTAGGCCTGAGCTATGACCTGTCAGTTGCTCTAGGTGACGACAGAGTACTCATGGACAGGCTGATACTCTTCCTGAGAGAATCGAACTTACTGTTTTATGTGTGACGTCTTGCACCTTATTTTAATATGTTCTATTTCTAAAATTATATGTTGTCGACCTCAGAAGTATGAATAGTTTATTAGATTTCGGGATGGTAGGTCAGGAACAAAGAATTACTCCGTATTGACGTAAACTAGTTTCGATAAACTTATATTATCTTCTTCAGTACACTAAATAATTAGAAAAGAGCGAAACAACAAATTAGGAATTATATAATAAATTAGTCAATATATCTTAATTCAATATAAAACTTACTCAATAATGGAATATATGTTAAGTGATGTGAGTAGTCCTCCCTTAGATGAGGGTGGATAATAAAAAACTGTCATATTATTATAGAATATTTTTAAAAACAAATAAAAAACCAGATTAAAAACACTATAAAGTCATAAAATATTGAGTATCACAGAATAATAATTGTTATGAAATAAAATACAGTAAAATAGACAAAAATCAATCACAAAATATCACAAAATTAACATGGAAGCAAATTAACCTAGCTGACTAACATTGTGAAAACAGACTGCGACAACATTAACGGAGATAAAAAAATTAATAAACTAGTTAGGACAATCAGAAATTCGAATAAAACGCGCGCATAGATTTATTATCTTTTATACAGCTGATGACGTAGTCATAACAATTGTTCAAATTGATAGTGTCTTGTTGGACATTAATATTATTTTTATTAGATTTTATGTATATCATTTCTTTTATAAGTCTTATAATAATTATTTTCAGTATCTAAAATAAGATAATTTTCAAAGTCAAAATTATGATTTTTTTCATTAATGTGTAAAGGAATAGGAAGTTTGTTTTAAATTTCTAACATCTTGTTTGTGTTGTTTTATGCGTTTTTTTACATACTGGTAAGTCTGTCCTGTGTATGTGGACAAACAATCTTTACACTGAATTCTGTAAATGACATTAATATCTTTATCTCTATTATCTTTATCTTTTATCCTAGAAAATAGTAGGTTCACTGTTTTGTAATATTTGTATGTGATTTTTATCTTTGAGTTATTAAATAATTTTTTTATACAAGGTGTTAAATTCTTAACGTAAGGTAATGAGCAGTATGTAATGGGAGTATTTTCAGTACTATTTTTTATTCTTTCTGTATTTAATATATGATTGGCTAATGATTTCGGGAATTTGTTATAAGTAAGAATATGGAATATATGTTGTCTGACCTCATCCTGAAAATCCGGATGTGTTAAGCTTAAGGCTATATTTTTTAAATTGTAGGCCGCCTATTGACTAATTTATTGTATAATTCCTAATTTGTTATATCTAATCTAGATTATTGTTTAACTTGAGTTAAAATTTCATTGCGTTGCTAAAGGCATTTCACACAAGAAGTTAAGTTAACTCAGATTAGTGTAAAATTTAGGGTGAACGCACCATAAATTTAGGTTATAAATATTTTGTGGTTATAAACATCATTTGACAGTTCGTCACAACCTGAAAAATTACCAAATTACATAAGAAAAGATAAATAGATATAAAAGCACAGTATAAAAAAAAAAAACAGTAAGTATATAATTATATGTAGGTATAACTACTAATAAAGTAAATTGTTTTATGTAATATGAATGTTAATTTCTTTTAGTTGAAAATGAATAATTTAAATGAAGATACCACAAATGAGAAAAGATTTAGGTCGAAGAATTTTTCTGAGAGGGAGAAGGAAATATTGATAGATATTATCCAAAAATTTGCAAATGTAATAATTGCAATAATTTGCAATAAAAATACAGATGCAGTAACGGTGAAAGAAAAAAAAAATGAAGCGTGGGGAAAGATATCAGAAGAATTCGCTGGGTTAGTTGGAGAGAAGCGGAGGCCACAGCAACTGTCCAACTATTATAAAAATTTAAAGAAAAAACTGCGTCAGAATGTTAGTCGCAACCGCCTCGAACAATTTAAAACAGGAGGTGGGTCTGCGGTTGCGACTAAAATTACTAACGCAGAAGGAAGGATGCTGGCTATATTAAAGCCCCAACTTGAGCCACTTAAAAACCCTTTTGACAGTACTGCCATAATTTATGAAGGTATAGTAATAGTTATTCGTGTATAAGGTAAGATTTTAAATTAATTTACTGTTCATAGAATGTATGAATGACCCAGTAGAAATCCTGTGGAATCCTGAAGAAGCTCTTATCGACACCTTTCCATCTCCTTCTCCACTTAAGACCACGCAAGGTACTTGTGAAATAATAGAAATAGACGAAACAAATTTTGAAAATATAACAGTTTCACCTTCAGTGACCCATAAATATAATAAAAAATGTCAGAAACTTAAAACTTTAAAAGCGAAGAAGAGAAAAATAGATGTAGAAGATATATCTTCAAAAATTAAAAAAATAAAGGAAAACAGAGAAGAATACGACTAAGAAATACTTAAAATGAAGAGAGAAAAGCATGAAATAAATATGAAGATTTTGGATTTAGAATTAAAATCCAAAGAAACTCTTTTTGAAATTGAAAAGAAAATAAAAAATACTGAATTAAGAGTATTAAAAAATAAAGAAACTTTGTCTTTAATAGAAATTATGATTAAAAATAAAGAAATTTCGTAAATTTTTTGTATTTTTTTATGAAAAAAAAATATTTATTAAAATTTGTTTTCTAGTTACATTTGCATTATTGCGCATTGGAACATTATTTTCAATATTGTCTACATTAATATGAATTTCTTCTTCAAAATCATCTACATCTTTGAAATCTATTGCTAAATTATGCAGTACAGCTACTGCCACTATAATTATTGGTACATTCTCCAATTTATTTCTTATTCCCAGTGATAATACTGGAAAACGGCGTTTCCACACACCGAAGCACCTTTCCACAGCATTACGGGTAGAAATATGAGCTTGATTATACCTATTAAAAATATATTGATGTAAATAGATATTTAGACGATCGATATTTATTATTTTTGTCATTCATTGTTATTATTAATTACCTAATTTCTGCTCCTATTCTAGGATTTAAAAGTGGCGTTAGTAAAAATTCTGTACAAGTGTACCCTCCATCACCTAACAAATAAAAATCTTGTCCAAAAGTTTTCATTTCCAGGTTAGCCTTCAGTGAACAACCATTAAAAATAGTTGTATCATGAGAAGAGCCTGGCCAACGTGCTACTATGTCACGAATCATTAGTCTATGGTCACATACTACTTGGACATTTAATGAGAAAAATCCTTTTCTGTTTCTATACAGTTCTGCCAGATCACCTCCAGGGGATTGAATTTTTATGTGAGTGCAGTCGATCAATCCACAGACACCCGGAGATCCATGAGCATCGTAAAACTTAACTTTTATAGTGTTCAGTTGTTCCATACTTGGCATTTTAATAAAGTGAGGTGCTTCTGCTGCCAACACATAAGAAACTTTTCTTATTATACGACTTGCTGTAGAACAATGTATGTTAACGTTATCTCCTAACATTTTTTGAAACGTGCCAGTCGCATAAAAACGTAATGTTATCAAAAGTTGATTCATTGCGCTTATTGCAGTTTTGCGGTTTGTTATTGGTTCCAACTGACCATTAATTAATTCTAAAATTTGAATTACGGATTCTTTTGTAAATCTAAATCTAGTTTTAAATTCTTCATCATTATATTTTTCACAAGGATTTTCTCGATTTCGAAAATGTCTTGGTCTTGGGATACATTGTTCTAATCGGTCTAATGCTTCAATAACTTCATCAAAAGAGGAGTATATGGAAGAGGACTGTGAGGAACTGCTCATGGTAAATATAGGATCTAAGCATAAAATAAATATGTATAAATATTAAAAATAATTGTTTTATTTACATAACCCAACTGTATTACATATCTCAAAGTTTAAAGTTCATGATACATGATAAAATATCATGTATTTATTGGTACAAACCTGTATTATATTTTATAATTAAAAAAAATATACTTAAATTAATAATAAGTAATAATTTAACAAATTCAATTGTGTTGAATAGTTGTTTTTCAGAAACGTCACTGTCAAAACTAGAGTTAAAATCGAGGGTTAAATATTAATCCACCCATATTGGAGAGTTAAATATTTTGTTTATTTTAATCCGAGTTAGAACTAACTCGCACATTAGCAACGCATTTTTTGTCATTTTTACTCGGGTTAGTGATAATCTGAGTTTAAAGCATTTAACTCTGACGTTAGCAATCGGGCATTAGTGTACTGAAGAAGATAATATAAGTTTATCGAAACTAGTTTACGTCAATACGGAGTAATTCTTTGTTCCTGACCTACCATCCCGAAATCTACTAAACTATTCTATTTCTAAACTTTGATATTCGATGGTAATTGGCCCCTTTACAGCCTCTTACCATCACCCTGAGTCTGTTCAAATTTTCCAGCAGACTTTTTATCTTATTTATTTGTGTTTGTCTGTGCAAGATTTCTTTTATTGAATATGCGTAATTTTATCGATTTTATCTATTTATTAATTGTTTAATTTATTGTTTTTAATATTTAGTGTAGTCATTTAAATGTGCTGCATTAGGCGCAAATAGCTTTTATTGCTGTGCGCCAAAAAATAAAAGTAACTAACTCTTCGTGATCGTTCCCCCCTTTTTCGAAGATAAGCTATATGGTCACGCAGGTTTTGTTGCGTCAAAAATTCCAAGTCGGCATGAGATTCACACCATTGCGAGTGGATTCGGTTCATATAGCCTCTTCGGTCGGGTGACGCTACTTCATATATCTGACGCAGATCCTCCTGCTGCTCAGGTGTCCACCTGTGCCGACGCCGAGTGGTGGGAGGGATGTTGTTCCTCCCAGCTCTTTGGGGGTCCTCATCCGAGAGGGACCCGTTGTTGGAAGCGATATGGTTTCCTGTGGTGTATAGAACTACCACCTAGTCCGTGCTAACGTTACCGCGTAATCGACGATTAGTTCCTGCCGTGCTAACTTTGTGCTAGCGATCCGCAGGGAAAGGGCGCTAAGCCTTTTCAGTAGAATGACTTCCGCACCCTTATTATTAGTATTATTATTATTATTACTTTTCTTTTCGTTATGTTCCTACACACATTATTCTGCAAACACATTTCAACTTTTCTGATATAAATTATATATCCGAGGTGTAGTTTTAGATGATATGCACCTGTTTACAACCCTATAAACCAAATAAATAAATAAAACATGATGCTGATAGGTTATTGATCGCATAAAGTTATTGTATCATACTGACCACTAATTTATAGCTATTGCAATCTCTTGACATATTATATCTAATATTCTAGACTCATACATTGAGTTATCAAATATAACTTACTTTTTTTTACTTTCATGTAATAATAAGACAATGATAATGAAAACCATCGGTAATTTTTATGTTAGGTAAAGAGCCTTCGAAAGCATTACGGGATACCAGAACCACCCCATCTAAACCAAGTAGCCGTTCAAGGAGTTCAGCTGAGGAAAATCCTGAAGCTGGTCGCTGGTCTAGAAAACGGAGGCGTTCCGTTATAGAAAAAGATAATGTAGCCTCAAAGAGGCCATCCATGAACGCAGATATTATTAATAACGAAGAAATTAATTTTGCTAAAAGCGTAGTTGGTAAAGAAGGCACATCTGCCTTTGATCAGTTCTTAGATTTTTTAATTAGGGAAGAAGAAATAAAATATCTAGGAATTCTGGAAAGAAACGGGGTAAATCTAACTAATATGTCTAGTATTTTAGGTGGAGCAGGAGTTAATGCTGTAAAAGCCTTTAAAGACTTATATGACCTTTGGTTTGATGTAAAAGGAAATAAAACTCAATATTTAAACACTCTAGAAAAAGAAGGAATAAATCTACCTAATATGTCCAGCATTTTAAGTAGAGCAGGAGCTAATGCTGCTAAAGCTTTTAAAGACTTATATAATCTTTGGTTTGATGTAAAAGGAAATAAAACACAATATTTAAAAACTCTAGAAGAAGAAGGAATAAATCTGTCTAATATGTCAAGTATTTTAAGTAGAGCAGGAGCTAATGCTGCCAAAGCTTTTAAAGACTTGTATGATCTTTGGTTTGATGCAGAAGGAAATAAAACACAATATCTAAAAGCTCTAGAAAAAGAAGGAATAAATCTAGCTTGTATGTCTAGTATTTTAAATGGAGCAAGAGCTAATGCTGCCAAAGCTTTTAAAGACTTATATGGTCTTTGGTTTGACATAAAAGGAAATAAAAAACAGTATCTAAAAACTTTAGAAAAAGAAGGAATAAATCTACCTAATATGTCTAGTATTTTAAGTAAAGCAGGAGCTAATGCTGCCAAAGCTTTTAAAGACTTATATGATCTTTGGTTTGATGCAGAAGGAAATAAAACACAATATTTAAAAACTCTAGAAGAAAAAGGAATAAATCTACCTAATATGTCTAGTATTTTAAGTGGATCTGGAGCGAATGCTGCCAAAGCTTTTAAAAACTTATATGATCTTTGGTTTGATTTAACAGGAAATAAAACACAATATTTAAAAACTCTAGAAGAAAAAGGAATAAATCTGACTAATATATCCAGTATTTTGCATAGAGTGGGAGGTAAAGCTCCTACAGCTTTTAAAGACTTATATGATCTTTGGTTTGATATGAAAGGAAATAAAACACAATATTTAAAAAATCTAGAAAAAGAAAGAATAAATCTAGCTAATACGTCCAGTATTTTGCATGGAACAGGAGCTAAAGCTTCTAAAACTTTTAAAGATTTATATGGTCTTTGGTTTGATGTAAAAGGAAATAAAACACAATATTTAAAAACTCTAGAAGAAAAAGGAATAAATTTAGCTAATATGTCCAGTATTTTGCATGGAGCAGGAGCTAAAGCTCCTATAGCTTTTAAAGACTTATATGATCTTTGGTTTGATGCAAAAGGAAATAAAACACAATATTTGAAAACTCTAGAAGAAAAAGGAATAAATCTAGCTAATATGTGCAGTATTTTAAGTAGAGCAGGAGCTTTAGCTCCTAAAGTTTTTAAAGACTTATATGATCTTTGGTTTGATGTAAAAGGAAATAAAACACAATATTTAAAAACTCTAGAAGAAAAAGGAATAAATCTAATTAATATATCCAGTATCTTGCATGGAGCAGGAGCTAAAGCTCCTAAAGCTTTTAAAGACTTATATAATCTTTTGTTTGATGTAGAAGGAAATAAAACACAATATTTAAAAAATCTAGAAAAAAAAGGAATAGATCTACCTAATATGTCCAGTATTTTAGGTGGAGCAGGAGCTAATGCTGCAAAAGCCTTTAAAGACTTATATGATCTTTTGTTTGATGTAAAAGGAAATAAATCACAATATTTAAAAACTCTAGAAAAAGAAGGAATAAATCTAGCTAGTATGTCCAGTACTTTAAATGGAGCAGGAGTTAATGCTGTAAAAGGCTTTAAAGACTTATATGATCTTTGGTTTGATGTAAAAGGAAATAAAACTCAGTATTTAAAAACTTTAGAAGAAGAAGGAATAAATCTGACTAATATATCCAGTATTTTAGGTGGCGCAGGAGTTAGTGCTGCAAAAGCCTTTAAAGATTTATACGATCTTTGGTTTGATGCAGAAGGAAATAAAACACAATATTTAAAAACTCTAGAAAAAGAAGGAATAAATCTAGCTAGTATGTCCAGTATTTTAAGTAGATCAGGAGCTAATGCTACAAAAACTTTTAAAGGCTTATATGATCTTTGGATTGATGAGCAAGGATATAAAAAACAGCATCTAAAGCGTTTTATTGGGAACAAAGTTGGGGAAACAAATTTTACGCCGCACAACTTATCCGGTATTTTAAGTGGAGCAGGGGTTAATGCTAAAGATGCTTTTGAGAAATTGCATAATGTTTGTTTTAATATTGAAGGAAAAAGAACAAAACTTTTAGATGATTTCTATAAGGCAGGTTTTATGCCAAGTAACTTATCCTGTTTATTATGTGGAGCAGGAGTTCACACTTCTTCTATTTTAAAAAGATTTCATAGTGTCTGTTTTAATGAGAAAGGAGAAAAAACAAAACTTTTAGATGACTTCTATAAGGCAGGTTTTACGCAGGGTAATTTGTGCAACATATTGAGTGCAGCAGCGGATAGTCTAGAAAAATTTCATGATTTTTGTTTTATAGGAGAAACAAAAAAGTATCTAAGTCATTTCTTAAATGAGAAAGAATGTTTTACACTGAGTAATTTATGTAATATATTGCATGGAGCAAGAGCTAATATTTGTTCTGCGTTAAAAGATTTTCATGATGTTTGTTTTGATGAGAATGGAAACAAAACACAGCTTTTAAATGATTTCCGTGAGGCAGGTTTTACGCCGAGTAATTTATCCAATATATTATGCGTAGCAGGAAACAATGCCACTTCTATTTTAAGAAATTTTCATAAATCTTGCTTTAATAATAAAAATTATTTAATCCACTTCTTGGCCGAGAAAGAACTTTTTACGCCGAAAGGTTTATCTAAGATATTACGTGGAGTAGGAATTAATATTTGTCCTACTTTTAAAAAATTGCATGATGTTTGTTTTGATAAGGCAGGAAACAAAACAGATTATTTAGACAATCTTATCAAAAATAACCAGACGAAGAGTAAAAAGATACTTAGTATATTACACAAAAAAGTTAGAAATGCCCCTTCTGCTTTCTTAGATGAACAGAATATTGATGAAGAAAACAAAACAACCAGTACGCCTAGTAGCTCATTTCTTAGAATGAAGCAAGAACAAAACTCGGGTAGTTCACAGCAAAGCGATCCTAAAATTAAGGAGAAAACTCGGAAGAGCCGGAGTAAGAACAGTCAAGATGATAAAACTCCAGACACAGTAGCGGTTAGCTCAAGAGATTTATCTATGAGACGAGGAATAAAGAATAAACAAATAGAGTCAGTACACCATAATAAGAAGAAACAGTTGCGCTTATCAAAATTTGTATCATCAATTGAACCAGTAACACAAGGGCTTCATTTACATTCATTTGAAGAACGTGGAGAAGGGAAGAATTTGAAGAAGAAAGAGGAGAAGTGGGAGAAGATAAGGAAGTGCCATCAGGGGAGGAAGTGAGGAGAGTAATTAAGAAACTAAAGAAGGGAAACCAGCAGGAACGGATACAACGAAAAGTGGTGGAAAAGCTCGAAGAAATAATCCGAGGAGCATGGAAGGGAGAAGGATATCCGAAGGATTGGAGGGAAGGAGTAATAGTACCGATATATAAAAAAGGAAACAAGGATGTTGTAAGCAACTATCGCGGAGTGACTTTGATGAGTATAGCGTACAAGGTGTAGAAAACAGTGCTCAATGAGAGATTAAGGGAGGAAATAAAAAGTAAAGAAATACTAGAGGAGACGCAGTCAGGATTTAGGAAGGGAAGAGGGGCGATCGATAACATATACACAGTTTATCATATTGTCGCAGAGAAAATTAAGAAGAAATGAGAAAAGGTGTATATGGCATTCATTGACCTTCAGGTCAATGAATGCCGCCTTCAGGCTGCTTTCGATAAGTTCTAAAGAGATAAGAGTCAGGGGGATTCCAAGATATTTGAAGAGGAAGATCAGGGGGTAGAGTCAGGAGGATAGCGAGGTTGAGATGCAGCAACGAAGAAAGGAACAACAGGTACTGGGCAGAGCCAGAGGACAAGCTCTGTAGAATGTGCAAGGAAGAAGAGGAAACATTAGAGCATTTAGCGAAGAGATGCAACGAGGTGGCAGTCTGGGAGGAAAAGATAAAGGAACTGATGAGCGAGGAAGGCAAGGGAGAAATATGGGCGAGAGGACTGGAGGCAAGAAGGAAGGAGATCGGAGAGGGTAGCCGGAAGGAGAATAGGAAGAAAGAGAGGAAAACTGGAGGAAGAAAGAAATAAAAAAATATTTATTTTGCGAAGAGATGCAGAGAGATGGCAGTCTGGGAGAAAGAGATAAAGGAACTGATGAGTGAGGAAGGCAAGGGATTAAGATGGACAGGAGAACTGGAGTCAAGAAGGAAGGAGATCGGACAGGGAAGCCGGAATGAGAATAGGAAGAAAGAGAGGGACACCGGAGAAAGAATAAAGAAATTAAATAAAAATTGTTGTAATGATTCATATTGTAATGTTATTTTATTATTATTATTTTTATTCCTTTGTAGTAGTTAACACCCTAAACGCCGCAAGGTCTCGGGGAAATAAATAATATGTATACTGCGCGACATGAAAAAAAAAGAACACCCAGTAATAATTCATTTATTTCAATAATTTTTGGTATACATGTTTGTTAGGGCAAGGTAAGTAAACGATCAATTTGAATGAATTTGAAGAGAATCGGACAATTACAACCCAAGAAAAATTAATAACGGTTTGAGCCTCCATGGTGCGCTATGCACTGATTAACAAGTCTAGGCATACTCCTAATTAGGTGATCGATTTTGTCCTGAGGTATCTCATCCCAGGCTACCTGTACCTCATGACAAAGTGCCGCTAGAATCTATGGGGGATGGGGTAAATTTAGCAATCTTCTACCCATTATGTCCCAGACGTGTTGAAAAGGTGAAAGATCGGGAGATCTTGGTGGCCAAAGCAACAAATTGATTTGATTATGCTCAATGTAGTCTAACGAAACTCTGGCTACATGTAGTCGAGCATTGTCTTGTTGAAACAGTGGATTGCGGAGGGTCCTGCGGTATGGTAGAACATGTGTTTCCACTACTTCCTGAATTTAAAGTTGGGTGGTCATATTGCCCACCCAAAAAAATTCTATAACGGGTTGAGGATGATATTGCTATTCATTTAGTAACAAGCGATCATGTTGTTGCTTTTTATAGAACTGGTGAAAATTATGCTTATATTCATAGTATTGTTGCATTTATTTCGGGGTTAAAAACTATTGGTCAGTTTACGGAAGTTGTAAAAAAAGCAATAGAATCTGCCGGCTATAAAGGAGAAGGACAAGGGTTCCTTGTTGAACACTTTGATGTTGAACAATCTAATAAGCTATTATCGAGTGAAGATAAATATGTTTTAGCAAAAAAATCAAAACAGAGCGTCAACTTCTAGCAGAACAAGATAAAGAGCTTGGTCTTATTAAGATTGATGGCCAAGAACTATCTAGAGTAGAGTTATATGACTTTGGAACTAAAATTGATGTATAAGGTAGTGTACCGTTACTTATTAATGCTGATTTGAGTTTAAGTCGCAAAAATTCCTGGATCTTATAAAGTGTGTTTTTTAGAGGTTTGTATTTCGAATTGGCAACACTGTTTCCAGCGACGGTCATTTTGATAGCTTACAGCTGATTTGTGCTCAGTTTGGATTGCCATTTCACTTTGAATAGACTTACGCCAGAACAACGCTAGCAAATTGTGCAAATTTATTTCGAAAGTCGTGAAACTTACAGGTAGCGCACTGTAAGTCCATTTTATGGTAGACGTAATCGTCCATCTGAGCAAGTAATTCGAATAACCATGGATCGTTTTCGCACCACACAAACCCTAATTGATAATACGCATCCGCAGAGACGTCGTACAGTGCGCACCGAAGAAGCTGTTGCTGCTGTAGAGAGTAGTATTGAGGAGGAACCGAATGAGTCGATTCGCCATTGTGCACAACAATTGGAGCTGTGTCTATCCACTTTATGGAAGGTTTTGCGGAAAGATCTTGGTTTACGAACTTACAAGATCCAGCTTGTTCAAGAGTTGAAGCCGCATGACCATTGTGTGCGTCGTACGTTTGGTAAATGGGCCGAAAACGAGATTGCTCTTGATCCTCATTTTTACCACAAAATTTTATTCAGAGATTAGGCTCATTTTTTGTTGAATGGCTATGTCAACAAGCAAAATTGCCGCATTTGCAGTGAAGAAAATCCACAAGCCATTACTGATACATTGTTACATCAACAAAAAGTCACTGTGTAGTGTGCTTTATGGGCTGGTGGAATCACTGGTCCTTATTTTTTCAAAAATGATGCCGGCCAGAAGGTTACAGTCAATGGAGACCGCTATAGAGCCATGATTACTGACTTTTTCGTTCCCCAGTTGAATGGCATTAATGTGGAAGAGCTGTGGTATCCACAAGACGGAGCAACATGCCACACAGCGCGCGCTTCAATCGATTTATTGAAGGAAACATTCGATTAGCGCAAAATTTCGCGTAATGGAGTTGTGAATTGGCCTCCAAGATCGTGCGATTTAACACTTTTGGATTATTTTCTGTGGGGATATGTGTAGTTGCTAATCTACGCCGATAAACCTGAGACGATGGACGACTTGGAAGCCAACATTCGCCGCATTATTGCTGGTATACGGCCCCTGCTGCTGCAAAAGTGGTTGAAAATTGGACTTCCAGATTGCGCTTTATTCGAGCCAGCCCGATCATATTTAAACACTAATATGTAAAGATAGCTACTGTGGGCTTTATTAAACTTAACACAAATACAATTCATTTAAATATTAAATCTAAAGTACAAAAACAAAATGGATGGTGGTGTACACAAAACACTCGCGCGGTAACTGTCACTCGATACCGCACTTACTTCACGTCTCTGTCCCGTCTAGACATCTAACACGATCCACAAACGTCTAATTGTTTATTCCGTCCATTATCACGTCTTTAGTCAATTGTCTTACAACTGTTCATCTCAATATCACCGCGTCTAACTCACAAAAACACTGTAACGTCTAACTCCATAATGTCCGTCTAACTCTATCATGTCCGTCAAACTAACTCTTCCGTCCAGATGTCTCCACCTACCTATATTTTACTGTAACATAACATAAATGTCTCACGGGGCGTCGTACACGTCGCGAACGGGTTATTTGATTTTCACGGGATCCTACAAATAGCATAAAATTATCTTTGCAATAAGGCCAATACCATAACCATTAATTTAATGTTGACAAATTAACTTTGTGAAAATGTTGTATATTTAATAATGGTTAAAATAAAAAACATTTTTACTATTTTTGTATAAATAGATTCTTTGACCGTATTAAATGGATTGGTTAAGTATTAATTATTTTGGGTATCGGTCTAATTTTGGGTATCGGTATCGGTCTTTTCTTGTCAAATAGTTTAGTGAAAGAAATTTTGAAATTTCTGAAAAATGGTTAGAAATAGAGCCATACACTAATATGAGTATTGAAGATTTTTTGGATATAATGTATTTCTTTTTGATACTAGTTATTTTTCATATGATAATAAATATTTTAAACAGATATTTGGGTTAGTCTATCACCTGTTTTAGCAAAAATAATATTAAACAATTTATTAGACAAAATTACAACTAAACTTCCATTTAAGGCGGCGATTCAATCGGGGACGCAAACCAGTTTTTCGCTAGATTTGCATGCATACAAACGCATTCCTATTAATCTTAAAAACAACAAATTTGAAAAGAATTTGGTTTCCTTTAGAGCAATCTGAATTTATAGTAGAACAACCTTATATTTTTATTTTTCATTAAAACTAAATAGTTTTCGAGATGAATTGGCAAATATAATTTTCTGTATCTGTATCCATGTTAAAAATAGTTCAGCTGTTATCCGTTAGACTGCGGGCCGCGCGCTTCTATATCAAATTTATTTCCACATGCGCTTCGCCAATCGAAGCATTAGTTTCTTTTATGGCTAGCCATAAACTGATTAGATTAGATTAGACTCTATTTAGCATTATTTTGCTACATAAACAAATATTAATACTTGGTAAATATAATTTATATGATGTAAGCATTTATTTAAAGGTAAACACTATATTTTATTGTAAATTACAAAATTACATGATTAAATGAGTTCGAAACGTTAACAAATATATTTAAGCTATTGAATCTACTGAATTTAGAAAGTTATGACTATTGTGATATAAAATAAACTAAATAACATTGGTTTCTTTGTCTGAAAACACGAGCACTAAACACAGTAATGGCGTAACATTACTTAACTTGTAGACTAGCGTCTGTACAACCCTCTTAGTAACAAGAAGGGTGGTCGCGCACAACCCTCGCGCACTTCGCACTCACGTGACCATCCAGTGGCGTCTCGTTACATCCTCCCCCTCAAGAGGCGATGTCGGAGGGATCGGCTCTTGTTAAAGAAGACGGGACGACGGTGGTGACCATTGTTGTTGTAACATCAATCTCGGGTTGATATCGCTTTGGACGGCCTCGGGCACGTCTCGCTGGTGGAACGGCTGTGTTGTCTGGCGGGGTTCCACGTCGTGGACGTCCTCGTCGTTGGGACTCTCGTTCTGTTGTTCTCGGGTCTTCCTGGGACTCGTTCTTGCGGGGTCTTCCTCGGCCTCGTATTGGTCGGACCGGGGCGGTCTCTTGATTGCTCGGCACGTACGGGGTAAGTGCCGTAGTATGGTATGCGCCAAGGGGCGTATTTGGATTGGAGAGTGAGGCAATTTGGTAGGTAGTAGGGGACAACTGTGCAAAGACCAAATAAGGACCATCACGTCTGGGTGCAAATTTGGAAGTGTACCCTTTTGAGGCTCTACTTAGTGCGTGCACGGCGACTAATACCTGGTCTCCAATCTTATAATTGGGTGCTTCACGGCGATGAGCATCAGCATATCTCTTCGAGTGGTCTTGCTGATTCTCTCGTTTCTCTCTAGCTTCCGTTAGAGTATTGGCCAGTTTCTTTAGGTACGGCGTAATTTGCGGTACGAAATTATCTTCGTCCACGACAGCACGCAAATCACGATGAACATCATCAGGCGTTCGGAGTTACCTGCCGAAGGTAAGGTATGCGGCGGTAAATCCGGTTGAGTCGCATTTAGATGTGTTCATTGCGAACCGTATCATTGGGAGTTTTTCTACCCACTGACTGTGGTCCGATTGAACTAGAATGGCCAACTGTCCTTTTAAGTCCCTGTTCTTCCTTTCAACGGGATTCGCTTCTGGATGGTACACTGGTGTCAGGTTTTGCTTAAAACCGAAGAAATGGGCGACCTGTTGCATCACTTCCGTGACGAATTGTGTGCCATTGTCGCTTATTACTCGCCTAGGAACTCCATAGCGCAGTATGATCTCGTCAATTAAACATTTGGCACAGTTTTCGGCAGTGGCCTCTTGTAGCGGACAAAGCTCAACCCAACGGCTTGCTACATCTTCGATGACGTAGATCCATCTTTCCCCAGTAGCACTTTCGGTTAGGGGACCGAAGAGGTCAATGGAAAGTACCTCAAAGCGGCGATGCTGAATTGGTGTTTGTAGCAGTCCAGCAGGCTTTTGGTTGGACGGTTTGAATCGTTGGCATTCGATGCATTTTTTAACATGTTCGGTAACGGTTCTACGCATGCCAGTCCAGTAGTACCGAGAGCTTATCCTACTCAAGGTTTTCTCAATCCCATAGTGACCAGCTGTCGGCGAATCATGGTAGTCGTACAGGATTTTTGGTAATAAGTTTTTCGGCGCGACAAGGGCGGCTTCCTCTTCCTCCTCGCCATCTGGTGGGTAGCGGTATAGGACTCCACTAAACATGACGTAGCCGCGTTCTGTCCAGCGCGAAACATCTACGGGGTCATCGTTTGACTCAAATGCTCTAATGATTGTTTTGAGATCTGGATCTGCTAATTGCTGATGACGCAATTCACTTGCAGCTGCGGTGGGCAAGTCCACCGTCACTGTACTTACATCTTCACCAGGCGGTCGAGACAAGGTGTCGGCGACTGTGTATTCCACGTGATGTTGTTCCGGGCTCTCCCCCTGCATTAAAACTGCCCCAAGAGCATAACCGCTGGCATCAGTCCTCAATATATAAGGTGACACAGCGATTGGCGTATCATCTGTGACTTTGATTTGGTGTTCCGCAAACGGTGTTGGCTCTACACTTGAGGAGAAAACATCCCTAAACTCTACAAGCAACGCTTCGAAACGTTGTCGTTGCTCCTCATCGGAGTCTTCGTTTTCTTTTTGGCCTGAAACTTCGGTAACGTCGTTTGGCGGAAGAATTGGTAAGTTCGGTTCTTCGACGAATTGGTGCGTCGTGTCCGGTTCATCGGCGAAGTACCATACTTGGGCGGAAACGTCCAATACGATGCCAGCCGTCTTAATAAAATCAACACCGAGCAGCATTCTACTATTAATGTGGTTCGGTACTGCGATGAGTGTCGTAGAAAAGATTCTATCGTGCACAGTGATTTGCACATCAAAATTTCTTATAATTACTCGCTGCACTTCTCCATCAGCCAGCCTAAGGTCTACTTCGTCCGTCGTATACGCGTGTCCTCTATCAAGTAGGATTTTGTGAAGTCGCGCACCCGCAAAACTACGTTTGGCACCAGTATCTAGGCAGGCTATGCCATTTAGCCCGAATAGTTGCACATGCACCACTGGCCTATTCGCATTTGCATCAGTAGGGCAGTGCACGGTGAAGAATTCTAGGGATTCTTGTACAGGAAGTGAGGAGTTGGCTTTAGTAGGGTTACAAGTTGGGCAATTACTACGCACATACCCCGGTTGTTGGCAACGATAACAATGAAGTTGGTTCTTACCCGCTCCTACAGGTGGTGGTGGCGTCTTCACGGCTGGTGTGTGGTCTCTGCGCGCCTTCTTCCTGCAGTCGGCTTCCATGTGACCGAAGGACTTGCAGTAATTGCATTTGGGACGAGTCTTCTTTTCTGCTCTTTCTGGAGAAGTCGTCTTGGTGGATTTCGGAAACGTTGTCTTCGCTGCATACTCTCGCTGGGATGCTTCGATATCTCGCGTTTTTGTTAACAGCGCTTGGAAGCTGTCGAAGACTGCGCGCGTGATGCGTTTGCGAATATCATTACGCAGCAGTCCGTACAACATGTCCAGCTGCATGCGTTCCGGAACCGGATATGGCAGTTGAGCCACTAATGAGCGCACGTGGCACACGAATATTTCCGTGTTTTCGTCCGTGTATTGCTCGCGAGAAAACAGTTCTCGAAAAATCTGCGATGGTGGTAGCTGGCGGGAGTAGGCATTTCGTAGCGCTTCGAGGGCACCGTTCCAGTCTAACACTGTGTTTTTTACTCCTCTCCACCACATTGAAGCGATCCCCTCAAGGAGAACGGGCAAGCCACGCAGGGCGTTGCAATCACTCACATTGTTACAGTCTTTAAATATCGCAATGGTGTCGATGAACGCTTCCACGTCGGAATCGACCGAACCATTGAAACGCGCAGTACATTTCGTGAAATTACCGGAACGTGGCGCGACAGACGGCGGGCTAACACTCCCGCGCGAACTACGGTCACTCGCGGCGCTCCCAATACTGGCGAGAAGTTCGCGAAATTGCACATCCGTTAGAACAATGTTTGTTGATGAGTCTGTTGAAGTACTCGGCTTTTCTACTTTGGGCGGCATTTTACACGAAATTTTTAAAGAAATAGTTTATTGCGCAAAAGTGAAAAAATGGCGCGAAATGTCAATACAGCGGAAAGTTAGTAGAAAACGCACTTAACTTTCTTCCACTCCGCGAAAAGTTTGTAAACTATACACAGTTTACGCAAAATCTGTTCAATTTTCACTTTTGTTTAGTTCACTCTGTCACTAACTTCACTAAATCAACGAACAAAACACTTTTAATAATAAGTTAACGGCTTCTTAGTTGGGCGCCATTTTGTAAGCATTTATTTAAAGGTAAACACTATATTTTATTGTAAATTACAAAATTACATGATTAAATGAGTTCGAAACGTTAACAAATATATTTAAGCTATTGAATCTACTGAATTTAGAAAGTTATGACTATTGTGATATAAAATAAACTAAATAACATTGGTTTCTTTGTCTGAAAACACGAGCACTAAACACAGTAATGGCGTAACATTACTTAACTTGTAGACTAGCGTCTGTACAACCCTCTTAGTAACAAGAAGGGTGGTCGCGCACTTCGCACTCACGTGACCATCCAGTGGCGTCTCGTTACAATGATATATTTAAAAGTAAATCTAAAGTATATAGTTTTAACTAAACGTTCAAATAACAAATAGGTAAAATGACATTTTTATTTTTATTCAGTGAGGCAATAAATAAAATAGCCGAAAAAGTTTAAAATATAGTTTATTATCAGAATAATATCTCTTAGGACCAATAAGATATCGACTTTCTTTTTGCTTATAAAGATTATCCATACAAATACCAAAAAACTTGTATCAGGATTTTGTCCTAATCAAACCCTAAAGGGGTGAATCTACAATCGGGGTGAACTATACATCCCTTCGTATTTCCTGTGTTTGTTGAGTTAAAACGTTTTTTCTGGCACATAGGTGTCTTTTTAAAATATCTCGAAATGGTTTTGACAGTTTTCTAAAATTTCACCCCTAAATGTTGAAAAGGGGTAAAATATCGATTTTGTTTTTTCTTATAAAGATAACCAATACAAAGGCCGAAAACCTTATTTCAGGATTTTGTCCTAATCAACCCCTAAATAGGTGAATCTACATTCGGACTTAATTATACATCCCGTCGTATTTCCTGTATTTGTTGAGTCATAAAATTTCTTTTTGGCTGATGGTTGTCGTTTTTAAATATCTCGAAATGGTTTTGACAATTTTTTAAAATTGCATCCTTAAAGGGTGAAATTCGATTTCAAGGATTCCTTAATATCTCTTAGGACCAATAAAATGTCGACTTGATTTTTGCATATAAAGATTACCCATACAAATGCAAAAAACTTGCAGAAAGGATTTTTTTTTTCCCAATCAACCCCTAAAGGGGCGAATCTACATTCGGGGTGAAATATACATCCCGTCGTATGTCCTGTGTTTGTTGAGTCATAGACGATAAATGCTATCATACCATGATAGCATTTAAAATGGCACATAGATGTCATTTTAATATATCTCTAAATAATTTTGACAGTTTTTTTTAATTTCACCCTTAAAGGAGTAAATGGGTATTTTTTATTCGACAGAACGTTGCTTGGACATACATAGATACATGAAATTCGCAAAAACTGAACCGAAAACGGAAAAAACCGTTATTTTTGCTGAACCGAAAAAAAAAATATCGGTTTATTTCGGTTCAGATAATGTTTATGGAAGTGATCCAAAATATAAAATACATTTTATTTGGGATTATTTTTTAAACTGATGAGCAGAAAAAAATCGTAATATTTTAACTGATAAGTAAAAAAAATACGCATCGATTATTTGCGGGGGGGGGTCGACGCCCAAAACCCTCCCTGGCAGCGGCCTTGATATGATCATTATAAAATAGAGAATAAAATTTTCTTCTAAATTATAGCAGAAAATAAATTTCTAATACAAATAAAAAATTTAAAAAATTATTCGGAACTGAACCGAAAACCGAAAAAAACGTTATTTTTGCCGGAACGAAAACCCGAACCGAACTGATACATATTTTTTTAATTGAACCGGAACAAAAACCGAAACGAAAAAAATAACGGTTCGAGGCCCTGATATAAAAGTCTATTTTTTTTAAATAATATTAATTATTTTGTTATTGTACTGACTTGCCATTGACTATGCTAAAATGTTAGGTAATTTTATTTTTAAATTTAAGTCTGCCCCTAAATGTATTTTTTTATTTACAAAATATGGAGGATCTTGACATTTCGCTTTTTTAGTTCGTTTGTGACTTTTGGATAAAGGTCTACGTCTGGGTAGCATATTGACCTAAGAAAATAAGAAAAAATTTCTGTTTTTAAAAAATACGGTATTTGCTATGCTGACTTTAATATGTAGCGTATTGACTATACAAGTATTTTGTATATGCGATTTAAATTTCAAAATACTCATCAACCTGTTATCTGCTTAGAAGCAAGTTTTGATAGCTGTTTTGACAAATATTCGAGCTAACTATCTCTCTCTAAATTTGACTAGTGGCGCCTACGGACACCGGGCGGCGCATGTTATGACAAGATAGGCTTCGCAACGCCACCTTAAACCAATAATTATTAAGAAATTTGTCGACGATTTATTTTTAGCCATACCGAAAGATAAAACTAACTAAACTTTAAACAATTTTAACTCCTTTAATGAACTTTAAAGGAGTTAAAGTTGAACCTTTAAATCAAAAAATAAATTTGGCAATAAACCTAAAAAATAGAGCTTTAAATTGAAGTCATCATAATTTTCATATAATACTGAACTTACAGTATAAGACAGACCGTTTGGCTAGACTATGATTAACCGTTCCTGCCCGTTCCAAACATTTTAATGTGGAAATACATGATTTTATACATTTGACTATAATATTGGACTGAAGATGATTGGATTACCAATCGAAACGTCTCTTATTTTTATAATAAATATATGACGATTATAAAATAAGAATTTTATTTAATACCCATATTAATTTCGTCAAGAACTTACTTTCGTACATATATAATAAAAAAAATATTTTGTAATTCGATGTAATAATTTTGTAATACAACTTCTTCTAGACTTTGAAAATTATTCAAAGAGAATCGAAACTTGTCAGCAAATAAAATATTTTTAACTATTTGACAATAAAAGAACTTTGTTTTATTAGACCGATACCCAAAAAATTAATACTTAACCAATTCACTATTTTTATTTATTAACTGCTTACTAGTTTCGGCTTTTTCAAAGCAATACACTAAGGTACAAACATTACAACTTAAATACTATTTACAGGTAAGAATTCAATAATGATATACATATGAGAGGGGAGGTAGACAAGTCAGTCATCTCATTAAGGGTTTTTTCTTTGAGTTTCCGTTGAGATTATGAAATTGCACAAACAAGGAAAAATCCGTAATGAGATGACTTACTTGTCTACCTCCCCTCTCATAGGTTTATCATTATTGAATTCTTACTTGTAAATAGTATCTAAGTTATAATGTTTGTACCTTAGTTCATTGCTTTGAAAATGGCGAAAACCGAAACTACTAAGCAGTTAATAAATAAAAATAGTGACAATTTACAATGTTTTTTATTTCAACCATTATTAAATGTCCAGCATAAAGGTGGCATGAATCTTTTTTAGGCTATTGTGTAGAACTACGGGAACCTGTCTTTTCGATGATAGGGGAGAAATCCAAAGAGCTAAACTCTAAGGGTGAGATGCGGAAAACAGGGGCGGATCAGCTCGTAGTAGTGAAGAAGTTTCTGTAATGGAAATGGAGCGAAAGAGCTAAATTATTTAGTTTTAATTATGAATCAACTGAAAGGGAGGAGTTAATGAATAAAACAAAGTCTTTTGATTCATCAAAGAAAATTATTTGGAGAGCTTATAAACAAGTATCGAAAAATAAATGTGCTGCTGGTGTGGATGAGGTTTTGATAGCAAAATTTGAAAAAAATCTGAAAGATAATCTATACAAACTATGGAATCGGATGTTATCTGGAAGTTATTTTCCAGAAAAGCTGTAGCAATACCTAAAGATACGGGAGGAGGACAAAGAAATGTGTTCCTTCAGTATTCGACAGGATAGGGCAAATGGCTGCTTCTATGTATCTTGAACCACTAGTAGAGCCAAAATTTCTCGAGGATTCATATGGTTATAGAACAACAAAATCGGCACTGGATGCGGTGGATACAGCACGCAAAAGATGCTGGATATACAATTGGACGATAGATCTTGATGTATTTGGTTATTTTGACAGTTTGGACCAGTTAGCATTGCAAACTATCAAGGGCACACAAACTGCAAATGGGTCATACTGTACATTGAAATATAGATGAAAGCCCCTATTGAACAAGCAGCTGGCACTAGGGAAGTGAGGAATAAGGGAGGTTCTGTAAGCCCAATCATTTCTAAAATTTTAATGCATCATGCATTTGATATATGGATGAGGCAAAACTACCCTACAATACCATTTGAGAGGTATGTAGTTGATGCGATAGTGCATTGTAAAAAAAAAGAAACATGTAGACTATATGATGGAGGCAATCGAAAGAAATCTGGCACTATGCAAACTAAAGTTAAATCCTGAAAAGACAAAAATAGTGTATTGTAAGAATGACAACAGGAGAGGTGGGTTTTCTATACAGAGCTTTGACTTTCTGGGTTACACGTTCAGACCTAGACTGGCCAAAGACAACAAAATAGAAAATTATTTTGTTTGAGTCAAGAAGAAAATTAGTTAAATCATAAAGTCCTGAAGAAAATACAGACGAACATCAACAACTTCGGAGGAGATATCGAATGAAGTAAATCCAATAGTTAGAGGCTGGTATCAGTACTATAGCAGGTTTTGCAGGATAGAGATAAACAAACCTCTGAAGAACATAGAGGGGTATCTAGAGAAGTGGGTCAGAAGAAAGTATAAGAAGCTTCGAAATCATGGAAGTAGCAAGGAAACTTGTAGGAAAAATGAGGAAAGAAAAACCAAATACTTTCTACCACTGGACATTAAGCTTGAGATCAAAAAGCTAAATAATGGGAGATGTGTGACTCGAGAGTTCCGCAAGTTATTCTCCTGTTTGAATATACCCAAGGTGATAAAAAGGTATATCGACTTTTGCAAGCTAAACATAAGTTAGACGAGTCTAAAAAAATCACGTCAGGTAGTTTACTAACAGAAAGTGATAGTGATTATAGCTTAATAAAATACTTCTTTTTTCTTTTATTTTCTGTTTGATTTTTCTATGTAAGCAAATTTACGGAAATATATAAATTACTGTCTTTCTATTCCACGACTTACTTTGATTATTCTTTTTTTTTTTTCAATCGCACGTAATTATATTACAAGATAAAATAAAGAAAACAGCTAATTTATATTTCAAACACAGACAGAGTAATAGTTAACATGAGTTATTATATTTTAGAAAGCAGTGTTACGCGTAAGACATATTGTATATCATCTACTGACGACATGTCCAAATATAATTACAATACTAATATTATCATCACCGAGGAGATTAACATCAAGTCTGAATGTGAAGATGGTGGTGAATATAAAGAGAGTGCAGCTGAACAAGGTATGGTCAATCAGTAATTTAATATAATTGTATTAGTTATAAGTCACTGAGTACATGCAGAGAAGTACAATGGCCCATAGTTCTGTTAGTAACTAACAGGAGTACTTAATATAACTGTTGTAGTAAGTTGTCCGCACGACTTGTTGTATGTACGTGCACCTACTTATGCATTAATAGTCAGAAAATATGCATGGGCTCATTAAAAATATTTGGAAAGACTACCACTTTGTATACTAGGTGTTTTGGGAACTGATTAAGCATTGTTAACTTCTTTATTATTAAAAATATTAAAGGAGGTAAAATTTGGAATACTTGACTCCACAAATAAAAATATTAAATTGGAAAAACAATTGAACACCAAATCAACGACTTATTTATAAAAAAACATTTTTATTTTAATGGAATGTCCCGTAATTTTTAGTCTATCGCATAGAAAATGTACTCGTATGTTTCTTTATTAAATCATCGTGGCATTATGAATCTTAACTTAATGTCTTACAACAACATTATTTTACAAGTATACCCCAAATAAAACAAGTATAATCTCTATGTATCATAGCCACATTTTGAAATAAATGCTAAAAATCACCTCTTAATAACTTATTATAAATAAATAAAAAAGTCATTAAGATTTGATTTTTAACATTTAATTCATTTATTGTAAAATACTTTGAAAAATGGAGATTATATTTGTTGTACTTGAGATCCACTTGATTAATAGTCTTAATAACTTTTTGAATATTGGGTTTAGACCCCTAATTCCCTCACGATTTTTGCGTAAAATACATAATTTTCTGAATAAAATACAGTCGGAAGCGCCGTATAACGTTTAGGACTCTAAAATTTATAGCAATAAACGTAAAATTGTGCTTACCATAGTAATTTTAACATTATTTGAATATAGATAGATCTCAATATTAGAACTTATTTCTTTAAAGTTAAACTATTTACAAGTCTGTCTTCAATTTGGGTGATTGTTCTTATACTACAGGAGTCGGCAACCTTTTTGCCAATAAGGACACAACACAAATTCAAATGTTATTGAGGGCGCATAAAAAAAATATTAAAATGTTTATTTCAATAAATACAAGTATATACTTAAATTATAAATGCAAAACAAACAATGACAAATACAAACATCCGAATCAGTGCGACACCTGACATGTCAAATCTTCTGCCAATCTGTTATAATTGGGAGTATAACTAGAATTACATGTTCTTAAACAGTTATCTAAATTAGAATCTGTGAGCTTTGATCGATATTTTGATTTTAGATATATCATGTTTGAAAACAGACATTCGCAATTATACGTGGTTGCAAAATATGAGCAAATTATTAGTGCATATTTTCTTAAAATAGTATATTTATTTTTATGAACTAAATTCCAAAACATGACAATGGTGTGTTTTTAAAACAATATCGTTTTGTAGATTTATTATTTCTATATATGCATTATCAGAAGTCACATTAAACGGATTAATAAAAAATATTACAACAGATTCTAATTTTGTAAAATCTCTAAATCGGTAAGAAAATTCTTCCAAAAGATTCTTAATAATTTTGATATATCATGTAGCATTAAATGTTTTGTTAACCAAACTGTCAATAATATGTTTCACATTTGAAAAATTCGTTAACGAAATTTTTATCAAATGCGATTTCAGTAACGCTAATTTAGTTTTGTACGCATTTATTGCACATATCAGTAATATGCTGATTTTTTCCTTGCAACTTTATATTTCATTCATTTAATTCATTTAACTTGACCGAAACATCGGTTAATAATCCCAAATCTATCAACCAATCACTGTTTTATAATTGTTAATAATATTCATCCCTTGATGAAAGAAATTCTTTTATTTGTGGCAATAGTTTGATAAATCTTTCGAGTATTTTACCTCTACTGAGCCATCTCACATCAGTATGTAAAATAAGGTCGCTACACTCGTTATTTTCCTCTTTCAAAAGTAATTTAAATAGTCTGTGTTGCATACCTCGTGATTTTATAGAATTAATCATTTTTATTACAAGTAACATTAAATCATTGAACCCAATAGTTTTCGCGCATAGTATTTCCTGATGTATAAGACAATGGTATGATATAAATTTAGGAAATGAAGAATAAATCCAATGTTCTTACCAGTCATCGAACTTACGCCATCTGTAGTAATGGAGGTTAACTTATGCAGTGGTAATTTATTAGTCGTTGCAAAAATTTTAAATGCGGAAAATATATCTTCGCCTCGAGTACGCCCCTTTATTGGGGGGATTTTAAGGAATTCTTCGTTTGTCGAAAAATCATCGAACACCATTTTTACGCAAATCGCTAACTACGCTATATCTACTACGTCTGTTGACTCATCCAACTGTAGCGCAAAGAACGTGCATTTTTTTCATATAATTTGATAATTGTGTTCCTAAATCATCTGAAATTGCTTCAGTTCTCCTGGATAGTGTTCTGGTTGACAATTGTAAAGTATTTATAGCCGAAACTATTTCTGATTTGTTTTTAAACCCTTCAAATAACGAGTCAGATGCTTCTAACATGGCTTCTTTTATTAAATCTCCATCAGTAAATAGTTTTTTATTCTTAGCTAATACGTATGAGATTTTAAATGATGCGATTGTTGCAGCTTTAGACCGTTCCAAAAGTTTAACAAAAAAGCTTTGTTGTTTGGTAATAGCTGATTTTAAGGAAGATATCTTTTTTCTATTTATTTCGGAGCGCACAGGATAGTCGGCTTCAAAATTTGAATGAGCGGTTTTGAAATGTCTTTTAATGTTACTTTTCTTGGGGATCGCTGCACCATTATTGCACAGTAAGCAGATACATTTGCCTTTGAAATGAGTAAAACAAAATTGTTCTTCCCAGTTATTATTAAAACAATAAACTCTCTTTCTTTTACAATTATTCATTATGGGTTATATATATAAACCGTTTAATCAGTACGATACGTATTTGATAGTGAGAATCGGGACAAAATACTTAAAACTTGTCTGCAGAACGATAACATACTAGCAAGAACAAGTAGCGAGAATCGGTTCGTCTTGATCCGAAGCTGCACTCGTGTATATTCGGTATATTTGGCACTTCATTAGTGGCAGTTATACGCTGCTAAAAATAACTCGTAACACAAGCAGATTTATGTAAACACTCGTGGTTCGCAAGGTCGTCTAATCTAGTGCTGATTGCTCAAGTCGAATCACCAATAGATGCGATGTGGATATTGGGCTCAGTATGTGTGTGTCTCGATAGCGAGGGCGCATAAAAATCTCACCGAGGGCGCCAAGGCACACGCGAGCGCCGTATTGCCGACCCCTGTTATACTATATTCAGGAAGTTAGTAGCTGGTAAAAGCACATTATAAAAAATAACATTGTAGAAGATAATTGATATCGTGTGGAACGTCTGATGGTATGTTGTTAGGTGTTAAAATAAATCACTAATATGACTTGATTTTGCAAAATCAGATTAAGTTTGTATTTTTATACTTTTTTTATATTATTGTATATGTTTTAACGATTTTATATCAATTTGTAGTTGCCTTGAAATACACTCCTGAAGATGAGGATTTTTCCACGAAACTAGTAGCGCAAAACATGTGATTTATTTTAACACCTAACAACATACCAAAAGACGTTCCACACGACATCAATTATATTACAAGACTGGCGGTAACCATGGACCTAACCAACCATTTGTATAAGATAGTGTTAACTTGGGTTTATCTGCATTTTTATTTATTTTTTTACTATAGCTTTGTTATTTAATTTTACAATATAATATTTTATTTGGCAGTATAGAAAGCATTTCGTGGTACAGTGGCTGAAACCCACTGATCTAACACTATACAAAAAAGGCCACAAATTATTTGAAAATATAGTAAATAATATTTAAAATAAGCAGTAGATCTATAGTTGATCTCTGCAGTTGGGACCTATAGTTGAATACTTTATAGGGAAACCTTTAGAATTAGTTATCACTTTTAGACATGCGGCAACCAGATTTAGTGTTTTTTTCCTGTCTTTCTGACTCACGTTTCTTTAGTAACAGATTTTCTTTCCTTTTTTTATAGACTTTATTAGTTGTGTTTGTAACTCTTAATATAACAATACAATTAGATTAATATCAAGCGTTTGAAACACACCGTAATTTTTTGTATACTTATTTTCTGTTTAATTAATCAATGCTTATTTGCAGATAATGAAACATCTTCTAGTATTTCTGGTGAGACTTGTGAGTCAAAGACTACCAATAAGTTAAAACAAAACAAAACATCAAACCAGTGCAATATATGTAAGAAAATCTTCGCACGGGCAAGTTATCTTGTTCAACATAAACGAACTCATTCTAGAAAGAAACCATTCAAATGTGAGCAGTGTAATAAAGCATTTTCAGACCCAGCATTGCTTATTACACATACAAGCATACATTTTGGGGAGAAACCATTCAAATGTGATCAGTGTAATAAAACATTTACACAGTCAACATGTCTCATTAGACACAAAAGAATACATTCTGGTGCGAGGCCATTCATATGTGATGATTGTAATAAAGCATTTTCAGATCCAGCTTCTCTCACTAGACACAAACGAATACATTCTGGGGAGAAACCGTTCAAATGTGTTCAGTGTAATAAAGCATTCACAGAGTCGTCACATCTCATTAGTCACAAGCGAATACATTCTGACGAGAAGCCATTCAAATGCGAGCAATGTAATAAAGCATTTTCACACACAACAAAACTTGTAATTCACAAGCGAATACATTTTGGAGAGAAGTCATTCAAATGTGAGCAATGTAATAAAGCATTTTCAAATGCAGCAAAACTTATACGTCATAAGCGAATACATTCTGGTGAAAAACCATTCATATGTGAACAGTGTAGTAAAGCATTTGCAGACCCAGCATCTCTTATTAGACATAAACGAATACATTCTGGAGAAAAACCATTCAAATGTGTTCAGTGTAATAAAGCATTTTCGCAGTCATCAAATCTCATTAAACACAAACGAATACATTCTGGAGAGAAACCATTCAAATGTAATCAGTGTGATAAAGCATTTACACAGGCAACAGATCTGAGTAGACACAAACGAATACATTCTGGAGAAAAGCCATTTAAATGTGATCATTGCGGTAGAGGATTTTCACAGTCAACAGATCTCAGTAGACACCAACGACTACATGCTGGAAAGGTGCAATTTAAGCTTGAACAGGATAATTAGGCGTTTTTGCGTTTAGCACATGTTATAACTCACAAGCTAGTACATTCTGGTGAGAAACCAGTCAAATGTGAACAGTGGTATATTGCACATTTGAGGCCATTTCATTAGACATAAACAATGTTGTTTTTTATTATTGACTATAAATGAATACATATAAGTAGGAAGTGATTCAAATAATAAAAGTACAATGAAATATAGTCTATTTCAAATTTTTAAGCGGAAGTAGATTTTAAAATCTAGAAACTTTTAACAATTGAATCAGGATTTTGACCAGTTTGTTTAATAAAAGCTTGGTTCAATCTTTAAAAAATGAGCTTGTGTCAACTTGAAAAAGTAAAAATTACGTGTAATTCCGCTTAAACCACAGAAATGAACTATATATGTTAAAATTTGCTAATATTATATTTGTAAATATGTACGAATTTTATAAATTGGCTATGTATGAAAATATTGTATTCCTATGTTAAATAAATAGTGATTGATAGCATAATAGTATACAGGTATATCTTTAAAACAACAAATGGTCAATAACTCTCTTATTTTAAGAGCAGGGCTGGCGCGAGTGTCTTTGGGCACCCCTAGGCAAGACTTAATTCAGCGCCCCTAGACAAAACATAATTCTGCGCCCTCTAAATATAATTCCATGGAGGTATAAGAAAAATATTTAAATATAATTTTTATATGCCACACAGAAATACATAAAAGCTCTAATTTCATAGCCTTCCGGCGCCCCCATCCCGTTGCGACCCTAATCGCCCAATGGTAAAACCGGCCTTGCTCTAGGCTGATGGATCGCTATTCTAACTGAATTCCGGGTCGTTATTTTTTATTTTGACGTTGTTTCAAGAATTCAAGCTACATTGTTAATAAATTGTAAAATAGAAAACACGTTATTAATTGTTGAAGTTAGTTTTTCCTTTATTTTTCTTCTTATTGATTATTATTTTTCATCAAATTGGCGCCCTCTTCCACTGATCACCTGAGGCAAGTGCCTCACTCGCCTCACCCTTAATCCAGCTTTGTTTAAAAGATACGACTTTTGATCATATTAAACTTTAATCATAATGCAAAGGAGTGATCTATTGCACTAGTCAAATATTAGATATTGTCAATTGCTACCGCAGGGGAGGAAATACCTTTATTTTTTAAAACGGCACCTTCACTAAAAATATTATTTGGTAGCATATATTTTCAAATATTAATATCAACACAGCATTTAACACGAAAACAATTGCAAAAGTGCTACAATTAAACCAGTGGCGGTCGGTGAATAATTTTTGGGTAAGCAATTACAAAGAATACACATGCTCGTGCTGTGTCGTTGCTATACTGCTGTTGAGCGATATAGTACGAGCTTGTCCGATCATATTAATTGCATACCCAAACATGCTTCACCGACCGCCACTGAATTAAACAGAATGTCGTACTCAAAAATGTACTCAGAATATATATTAAATAAATTTGGTTCACAGTAAAAATAGTGAAAAAGGAAAATCGGCTGTAACATTACATAGTTACCACACAGGTCACCAATTTCACGGTACTACAACACAATTAAACGTCACAATTATGTTATAAAATATAACGAACTGGTAACGAACGGTAATATTAAACACTCTATGAATATTGCACTATTTAAAAGTAAAATAAAATTAATACATACATGTAGATTACTTTTTTCTCTATTTTTAGGCAAGTATTGTAATCGCGAAAATTTTCGATGTCGAGATTTTGACTGATGAGCACGTTTTATGGTCCAGGGAATCCAAAAAAACTATTTTCGAAGTGCCACCAGAACGAACTCTCTAAGTTAAACCGTTCTTGACTTATCGTGTACACACACACACACACACACACACGTGTGTGTGTGTGAGCGTGTGTGCGTGTGTATGTGTGTGTCTGTGTATACACGATAACTCAAGAACGGTTTAAATTAGAGAGTTCGTTCTGGTTCTAAAATATTCTCCTTATAATTGGGAAGAACCCTATTGTTTTTTATAAAAATCCGAAACCGGAAATTATTAAACTTTAAAATTTTTAAAAATTTATAACTATTAAACCAAGCCTTGAACAAAAATTTGTATAAAACATAATTTGATGTATTTTTGAAGGTTTACCCAAATCTTTTTTTTTAATTTTTTTTTTTTTTTTTGTGGGAGGGAAAGTCTAGCGGAGGTTTCCCTTCGTCACTGGTTTGTAAATTTATATTGAATTATTTTGTAAATATTAACATTTATTTTTTGTAGAACAATTGTATAATTAGATATATTTTTGCAATTCTAATTACTAGTTTTTAGCTAATTATATTATTATTATTGTTATTAATAATCCTTACTTTGTCGTACCTCCTCGCCAATATCCGTATAAAAAACAACAAACGATGAAATTATTGTTTACCTATCATATTAATTGTAAGGTGCTGGGAATGAAATAAGTTTGTCTGAAAAACAAGACAACTTAAGTAATAAATAAAAAACGAAATTTATTACAAAATATAACTCAAAATAGAGTATTTATAAATAATGTAAATCATTGTACACACAATCTTAGAACATCTGTAAGATCCTCATCTTCTGGTCGGTTCGGTTCTGTGATGCATGCAGAATTGATATTTAAAGTGGCTGGTGATGGTGAATTAACTGGAATGAATGAAGGTGACATGTAGCTTGGTGGTGTTTGGTCGCTTAGAGCGAATGACGGGTAGTTGGATGGGGAAGATGCTGATACCATATTTAGCCTGTATCGTGTCAATATATTTTGGATTTCACTTTGAGCCATGATGGCTTCCTTTTGTGGTAATTTATCTAATGCTGAGGCAACATAATTTCCAAATGCTTCATTTTCCTGCATACGAGGTTTAGGCTGGCTTAAAACCTGATTTACAGTGCACAATTCATGTACCGCTTGTGACAGATCATAAAGACGACGTTTGATCCCCTTTGGTTTCCCAGCGTCGGATGAAGTTCCGCGTTTGCGTCGACCATAGTAACGCACGGACGTGTCTGATTGTTGCGTAGGGGTTTATCGATGTGTTGGTTGTGTTTCTTCGACCGTTCTTTCAGGTTCATCCACAATGCCTTTTTCCTCGTCTGCTTGATCTTTATCTAATTCTGGGTAAACTGGCGGATCCTGTAAAGCATAAAGGGAACTTCTATGTAAAACCAGTATTTATTAATAAAATTCAGATATTGTATTCGGTTTATTGATTGTTTTTTTTTTAAGTACCAAGCATTCATGGAGAATATGGAACAATCAGAAACAGTTTTCGTCAACAGATGGAATTACCTGTGTTGTGAAGCTATTCATGGAAAACATGTACAATTTGTCTATTATATATTGGTGGAAGACCAATTCCAAACAGCGATTCAGGTTTAACAAGATATTTCCATTTTTAAGTATAATTCGTTTCTTAGCTTCGTGCGGATCTAAATGGAATTTAAATTTTTTCATATTGTCACGAGCTCACTTTTTAACGACTGAAGTGGGCATTTGCAAAATAAAATGATCAAAAGCCTCAATTATTCATTAAAATTTACTAGATTCCAAAATCTTGTTCCGCGCGAAACTAAGAAACAAATAATATCTGAATAATTGGAAGGATCTAAAAAATTAAAACAATTTAATATTTTTTGCCATTTCCTTAACACCCTTGAGGTAGACATTAATTTTTTTACTGTGTCCGTTAAAAAATAGTTATTATTTCTTTTGGAATAATTATATATATTATAAAACACCTTCCGTGTATACATACCCTAATCCTGCATTAAAGTTACACGAGTAGATATTTAATTATGCTCGAGGAATTTTATAATTTAGTATTTCTTATTTGTTGATTATTTTAATAAATACTAGTTTGTTAAATTTTAATAAGATAACAATATTGATGTAATCTGTAGCTTTGAAATGCTTTTAGCACACCCTCACTCTTTTTTTCTTATTTATAGTATCACCCCATGATTTTTTCCTATTTATCTCTTCCACAACACCAAATATATTTATTATTTTCAGAAATTGTTTTTCATTTGGAAAAAATGGAAGTAAATTTTTCAATCACTTCTTTTCCTAAAGTGACAACAAAATACCACAGAACAATAGACCAAATACACAGCAGTTTGTGTTATGACAACTCTTTATAACACAAAATAATATGAAAAAGAATAATAGTTGCTATCAAAAGTTAATGTTACAAACAAACTGCAACATTAAAGTTTAAACGCGATACAAACAACACAGGTAACCAGATGTCAACAATAAACAGTTACTCATCTCACTAGTTCAGATTTTGTTCGCCTGGTGTCACTTCTTGCGGTCACAGAAATGTATTCACTTTAAAATATTCGAATAATCATCTATCACGTTAAAATAGGATTATGCAGGTTTGTACAAGTGTATTGGTATGTTAGCTTGGCTACATGTATAAGTGTATCACATATTATATTTCACTTTTTCTTCAACATTAATAATGTAAAGTAAAATAGGGACTCCACGCAAGGAAAAATTTCTACGCGTGCTATAGCGAGAAGAGTAAAGTATAGTCAGTCAGCTGTGGTAAAGTTATTAAACAAATACGCTATAACAGGGCAAATAATTCGTAAAAAAGGCACAGGACCACGACGAAATATTAAATCTGAAATTCAAAATAATAATGGAATAAAAATTAGTGTTGAAACCTGCGTCGAAGGTTGCGGGAAAATAATTTAAAAGCAAGCAACCCCTGCAAAAAAGCCATTTTTGAATAAAAAAAAAAAAAAAGAAATTGGCATGACTACAATGGGCAAAAATTATGAAAATTGGGATAAAAATGTTTGGCGAAAGGTGATATATTCAGACGAAAGTAAATTTTGTTTGTTTGGTTCGGACGGGATGACGTACGTGAGGCATAGAACTGGTGAACGATATGGGGAGCCTTTTCGTACTATGGTGTAAGCAAATTGGTGTTTATTAACGGCACTGTCAACGCAAAAAAATATATAGGCATACAAGATTTTTTTGTCTTCTTCGCAAATGCACATTAGAATAGCAGGATCCCTAATTTTTCAATATGTTTCTGGGCCTTGCCATCGTGCCAAAATCGTAAGTATTTTTTTTTTAATATTAATTTAGTCCCTATTAATTATAATTTTAATTAAATTACCTTTATTTATTTATTTTATTTATTTATTTTATTTTATTGCTACAACAGGTAAAAGATTTTCTCGAAAATAAATACATTATTTCCCCATGGAGTGGCCTGGCAATAGTCCCGATTTAAACCCAATCGAAAATCTTTGGAGTATTATGAAAAAGAAAATAGCAAAACAGAAGCCTTCTATATTAGATGAACTCAAAACATTTCTAGTAAATGTTTGGGAAAATAAAATTTGCCATAACCTTTTAGAAAATTTAGTAGATTCAATGCCTACACGAGTAAAAATGGTAATAAAAAATAAAGGTAGTCCCCTAAAATATTAAAAATGCCAAATTTACTTATTTTAAATGACACTTGATTTCCGTTTTAAATTTTGACTTTCAATTTTCTGTTTTGGATTAATAATTTATATTTCATGAAACGCTCAATATAGTACTGTATTTTTATAATAATGTATTTTCTCAAAAAATTATATTTTATCAAACAGATAAATTAAGATTAAATGCATATAACAATAAATATAAAACAAACAAAAATTATATAATACCGAATAAAAACCTCTTTTTAATATAAAAAATAAACAAATTTATTAGGTGAGTACATTTTTATGACCGCTAATTTAGATAGGTACTGTTACAAAGTTTTCAGTAAAATTCCACAAAATGTGTAAAGATTTTTTAATTTTCTGTAAGTACATAATACACACATGCAATTTAAACAAGAAACACCAGTCAGTTTAAAAATGACTACTTCTGGCCGTTACACGGCGCTTAACCTCTGCGGCCACTCGTCATTAATTACAGAGGGTTTCTTGAAAAAATTTATAATATTGAAAAGGCTTTCAACAGCCAGAACGACATGGTGTATGCTACAAATTACGATAAGCTAATGAGAAAGCTCCGACGATCCAGAGGGGCCATTACGCTGCTTCAGTTATGGTTTCCTAGGGCGGGAGCTATAACGGTATTAATTTTTACGAGATAAGAGCGAAAACGTCAGCCAAAGTCTATTAAAAAACATAGTTAAAGAAAGGAAAAAAAAGGAAACTCCATCTTGGCTGGTCACTACTGGAGCTTCCAACAAGATTTAGTGCCAGTCCGTAATGCTAAGGCTGCGCAGCAGTGACTTGAAAGCAATGTACCGACCTTATTTCTCTTGCTGATTGGTCGCCTAGCAGTTTTGACCTCAACTCCCTGGACTACAAATTTTTGTCCGTTCTTCAGAAAATGGTTTGCAAGAAGAGACACCGTAAGTTGCTAAACTGAAGCGATCCCTCATGAAGGCACTGGAGGGTTTTCCTGTAGAAACCCTTTGTAGTTCTAATGACGTGTGACCGGAGAGAATTACGAGCTGTGTAACGGTCACAAGTGGTCATTTTGAAAATGGACTGGTGTTTCTCGTTTAACATGTATTCTGTACTAAAAGAAAATTAAAATATCTTTAAGCATTTTATGAGTAGACTAGCGCAGAGTTTCCCAAACTTTTTAAGCCGCGGAGCACTTTACACGAGAAGAATTCGTCGCGGAGCACTATCATAAAACCATTTCTAACAAAAAAAATATTTACAGTAATCACGGAAACATTACATACTGCGTCACTCTTAAAAAATAAATCCTGCTTTGTCCCCCAAAAAAAACCCGAAAACGTCAATTATATTTCTTTTATTTTTGTTTTACTTTGATATTTATACAGTTAGATGGGGTTAGATGTTGAATTATAAATTAAATTATTACATTTTTAATCATTTCTGGTAGTATTTGATCACACTTTTCCCTTATTCTTTGAATCAATTCTTTTTGAATCTTGTTGATTTTGTTATCGATTATATACATAACGAACATATACCTTATTTTTTAAATAACTGCATAAGAAGTAACCTAACGGAGTCAGATCAGGTGTACGAGGTGGCCAGTGTTTTATTGCCAAGTCAGTATTAGAAGACCGTCCACTCCATTTTTGTGAAAAAATAATATTTAGCCACTGTCTTACAGGAACTGAAATATGTGAGGGGGCCCCCAATCAACTGCAACATCAAAAATGAAAAAATAGATAAATAAAATTTTTTAAAAAATTATAAGGGTTTTGGGGGTTTGAGAGTTTTTTTTTGAAGAGTGACTTTTTTTCATAAAATTAATAATAAAAATGTTTTCCATTTGTATCCATTTCTTGAACCACGCTGTATACTTATGATAAAATAGATATTTAGAAATATCGCAAAAATATAATAAAAGAAAAAATATGTTAAGTTGTATCAAAAAATGTCTCAAATAAAAGTTGTTACATATTACTTGTATAGAGAAGACCTTTCATTAACTATTTTTTTATTTTTTTTTAACAAATAAACAACACTGCACTACTATGACTTACTGTCTGAATTAGAAGAGACTTAAAGAATATAATTCATATTCTTATTGCATAAAACGTCATAACATCCATTATCTATTATTTGGCAAATTGTAAGGAATTCGTACTGCATTTATATATGCCGCTACTATAATACATCATCGCTGTAATAGAACAGTCTCAGCAAAATATTAGAAAAAATTGTATATTCACAGTTAGAAAATTTTATATCAGAAAATAACATCCTGACAATGTATCAATCGGGTTTCAGAAAAAACCACAACTGTGAAACAGCATTCCAGTATGTATTAAATGATTGGACTAACAGTTCTGATAATGATTTAATAACAATTGTAATTTTTTTAGACTTGAAAAGAGCTTTCGAAACAATTGATCGAAAAATATTGATTAGAAAGTTAAAAAGTATGGGGATGGGGGGGACAGTCATATCATGGTTTGAAGATTATTTAAGGGAGCGAAAACAAAAAGTAAAATGTGGCCAAGTAGAATCAGACGTAATAAATGTAGAGTGGGGAGTTCCACAGGGGAGTATTCTCGGTCCCATATTGTTTATGTGTTATATAAATGATATGGAACAGGTGATACAACACTGTAAGTTCCATATGTTTGCGGATGATACCGTTATTTATATATCTGGGCGTGATCTGAAGGATGTACAAAGTAAATTAAATGAGGATGTAGAGGGGATATGTTTATGGCTGAAACAAAATAAGTTAAAACTCAATGTAGATAAAACCAAAGGAATGATATTGGGAAATAAAAAAATAGTGCAAACCTGGCAAAACGATGATTTCCATGTTTTAATTGAAGGTGTAAATTTACAAATAGTCGAGAAAATTAAATATTTAGGAATAATTGTGGATAACAAATTAAAATTTAAGGAACATATCAACTACGTGTGCAGCAAAATATCTAAAAAATTGGGAATTCTTCGTAGATGTAGCGAGTATCTATCGACATGGTCTAGAAAAACTGTATATAATAGTATTATTCTTCCACATTTTCATTTCGCAAGCACAGTCTTGTATTTGGCAAACGCAGGTGACATTGAGAGGCTTCAACTCCTGCAGAATAAAGCTATGCGTGTGATATTAAACTGTGACAGGTATACTAGTGTTACCGCAATGTTAACAAGGTTGAAGTGGGTTAACGTGAAGAGATTCTGTGAGATGAAGGCATTAACATTTATTCACAAAATCAGAATAGGTTTAATGCCTTCTTATTTCAAGAATATGTTAATAACACATAAAGAAGTCCATGAACATAACACTAGAAGCAAAAATAATTATTATTTGGAAGGGAAAAAATATAAAAAAAGTCAAAATTCTTTATTTTTTAGTGCTATTATTAAGTATAATAATTTACCGGAGGAAGTATTAAAAAAATTAATAATTTTAAGACTAAAATTGTAGAGTTAGTAAGTTAGTAATTAAGTCATAAAATTAAGAGCACAATTGTATTTTTTACAAAATATTAGCTTATGAAAGATTTATACAAAAGTTTTAATTTATATAAATTTTTGTAAATTTTATAAGATGTTTATATAGCAGATATGCTAAATAAAGTTATTATTATTATTATTATTATTATTATTGTATATTTGTAGTACACATAGGTTAAAACTTTTTCAATGACAGTTAAATCATTGAGATTCGAGCGCCCTTATCGGAGCACTAGTAGACACTACGCGAAGCACAGTTTGGGAAACTCTGGACTAGAGAAATATTAATACTGTAGGATCCCGCCAAAATCAAAAAACCCGCTCGCGACGTGAACGACGACCCGTGAGACATGACTGTTATATTTACGGTAAAATATAGGTAGGTGGAGACATCTGGACGGAACGAGGAGTGAGACGAAGATAGTGAGACGGACATGACAGTAAGACGGACATGAAGTTATTTAATATTAACTTAATGAATTGTATTTATGATAAGTTTTAATAAAGCCCACAGCAGCTATCCTTAAGGTGCGTACTGACTTGAGCATTTGTACGCGCACGGATTATGTGTGCGCACAAATGCTCAGGTGAGTACGAGGTATAATTTGTGTGCGCGTACAGTAATCCTTCCACGAATGCTATCCGAAGCTTGTCGGTCCCACCGATAAGATCAAAGAACTTGTGCGCTCAGTGTGTACGGGTTTATACAATCATATAATTGTGCGCGTAAATTTAAGTAAACACCAGTAAATATTCAACATGGAATAGAGTAAAAATGTATTGTATGCTGGTAAACGAATCCCCAGTTGCAAAAAACGTAGGGTTATGGCTAATCGTTCTTTCGCGGGAACAGCCCTAATAAAACTTGTCTTTCTCCCAATTTTGTGACCAACTTTATTAACGAGTAGTTCAAAATCTGCCGCTGACATTCGAACAAAATTTTGAAATTGTCCACTAATCTCTTGCATTTGCAGTTCTGTTAGCAAACTTAAACTATTGTATATTTCCCTGCTTCTATATAGTTGTGTCATCCACCACCGTTTTAGTTTTTTTTTTTTACTAAGTCTACTGTGGCCACATTCAGCAGACTCACCAGTGAGTTACCGGTTGTTAAATTTTTTTCCTGTATGCCTACGTTGATCTACCAGTGAGTTACCGTACTTACTCACCGGTCGCCATTTTATTCACCGGATTTCATTAACGATTAGTTGCTCACCGGTGGACATTTTCACAGTTGTATCTATAGTAACAAAGAATCAAGCACAAAGCAAGTAAAAAATTATGGAATTGAGTGTTAAGTCAGTTTACTTAGATATTGAGGAGACGTATATAAAGCACATGTACTTTTAAAATTACTGTAAAAGCTTACATTCAAAATTTACTGTCATTACAATCTGTCATTGTTTAGATATTGTAGTTTTCATATACGCCGTTCAACAACGCTGTCAAAAAATGTGCATTTAGTCAAATTCACCGGTAAGTTTGTACCGGTAAGACACCGATGAGTCTGCTGAATGCGAGTTATGTACGCTACACTTGTTAAGCCAACAACATTACTTTCCGCCATCGTTGACACTACTTACTTTAAATAAATATGTGTGTGGATATAACTGAAATACACGGAGCGAGATTTTACGCGCACAAATTAGAAAGCTGTGTGTGCAAATTTTTTTACCCGCACGAAAATCCTTGCGCGCACGAAAATCCGTGCGCGTACAAATGCTCAAGTCAGTACGCACCTTTACAGTCTTCAGAAGTGGGATCGTTAAGTGATTAAAGGATTATTACAAATAATCACGGATTATAAAAGGTGTTAACGGATTAAAAAGGATGATAAGTGATTAAAACAGATGTTAACGGATTATAAAAGATTATACGTGATTAAAACGGTTAATAACGGATTCTTGACGGATATTAATGGATAATCTGTTCGCTAATACAGATTGGACGTAAGTAAAGAATTGTGGCTGACATTTTAAAAGTAGTGTTGTGTCACCAGTGGCGTCTCGTGCACTCTCTTTTGTTTATGTGTGACATTAGTGTTTGCTGACATTATTGAACAGACTCTAATCACTTTGTTGCTAGTGATCCGGTATTGTATTTTGAACAGAACTATTTCCACGGTTAAAAATGTCGACTGGCAGCGCTACAAACGTTAAAATTGTGCAAGATTCCAGTGATAGTGAAACGGAAAACGTTATTAATGCAACAATGGACAATGTGATCGGTTCTACGTTAATAACTCCGGTACAAAACGTTCTTCCTGCCGCGTTATTGCCTATGACGATGGAAAACGACGCTGCCGCGATGATTAAAGCTTCGAATACATGTGCAACGACTCCTTCCGCGAACAGTGCGACGCCGAATTCTGTCGTTAGTGATTTAGAAGCCCAAAGACAGTTGATAAGTTGGGAACGCGAATTATTAGCTCGCGAAAAACAGTTGCTTGACCGCGAAAGACGTGTACTAGAACGATCGGACAGCCGAACCGTGAATTTACGGCCAAAAGACATTGTTGATGTAGTTCCTGTGTTCGACCCTTCGAAATCTACATCCTTAACTGCACCACAGTGGATTCGAAGAGTTGATGCAATCGCAACGGCCTATAGATGGGACAATTTCACAACTGTGTTACATGCAGCAACTAAGTTAAGAGGTGCCGCACGCGTATGGTACGATAGCTCGATTGAACACCTCACCGATTGGAACCAATTTTGCAGCGCGATCGTGGACAGTTTTCCGTCATCTAAAAATGAAGCTAACGTACATTTTGAACTAGTTAACCGAAAAAAACAGAAGAGTGAATCGATTGAAGAATATTTTTATGATGTAGTCGCTATTGCAAAAAGGGCAGATTTAAGTGACGCTGCAGTAGTAAAATATGTTATAAACGGCTTGAACGACACGGTGCTTTGCGATACTTTGAGGCTGATAGCACCTGACAACCCGAAAGAGCTTCTTAGGAGACTCAAGCAGTACGAACAGTCAACGATGATCGACCATAATAAGAACGAACGCTGGACACCGAAGACAGAATCCAAATCCAAACATACCCCGACGAAAACGCCGACATCTGCAGAACAAAACAATTGTTTCAATTGCGGCCGAAGAGGGCATATGTCGAGAGCATGTCCCGATAGGAACAGAGGACCGCGATGTTTTAAATGCCAAAAATACGGCCATAAATCTGATGAGTGCCCAGATAATCGACGAAATAGTAGACCAAACGACCGTATCGAAGAACGCAACCCCGAAAGGCGAAATATTAACCTCGCATATGAAGACGAGTCACCATACCAACGTTTCGTGAATGTTAAGGGCGAGAAGCTAATGACACTTTTCGATACAGGTTCATGTGTGAATCTGATCAGAAAAAGCCAGGCCTACAGATTTTACCTTCCAACGCGACAGAAGCAGCGAGTTCTGACAGGACTAGGTGGTAAAGAAGTGCGATGTACGCAAGAAGCAATGCTCGACATCGAAATAGAAGGACGAGGCTACACAATTAACACAGTTATTGTACCTGACGATGCAATCAAGGTTGACCTAGTATTGGGATGGCAGTTCCTAAGTGACGAAATGAGGTGGACAATAAAATTTGAAGAGTCCAAAGACGAGACGACGACAGACGTATTATCGATGATGAACGTAGATGTTGAAAAGATCCTTGATTTAGACATTGATGATAACCTACCCTATAGTGTGACGAAGCAAATTGAAGAAATGATTGAAAGTTGTGTTCCAGCCAACCCATATCCAGAAAGTAAAGTGAACGTCAAAATGATAGATGAAGCCAACGAGGATGAAACTGACCTAGCCTCAGCACAAGCTATGGATCCTGAAATAAAATCATTACGACAAAAAGTGGACGACGGCAACGAAGATGAAAGCACTTATGCTCTAATCAACAACGTGCTTATGATGAGAGTAAATGGCAAATTTTTATACATGGTACCAAGAAATTTGAGAAGACAAATTGTATCAAAGACTCATGAATCGATAGCACACCTGGGAGTTGATAAAACATTGGCAGAATTACGAGACAGATTTTATTTCCCTAAAATGAAAAAGTTTGTTGCCAAATATATACAAAACTGTGTAGACTGCATTAAGTATAACCAAAAAGCGAGGAAGAATGAAGGCTTCCTTCACTCTTTAGAAAAAGGCACAATGCCTTGGCACACACTCCATGTGGATCATCTAGGCCCACTAACAAAGACGTTACGAGGCAATAAACACGTATTTGAATTGATTGATGGTTTTTCAAAATTCATATTTTTGTGGCCAACTCGAACAACCGGAGCAAATGAAGTTGTGAAGATATTGGATGAGATGTTTACCATTTTTGGTGCACCTAAGCGCATCATAGCAGATAGAGGAACGGCTTTCTCAGGAAACGAATTCCGAGAATTTTGTGAAAAATGGGATGTTCAACTAACTCATGTTGCAGTACAGACTCCTAGAGGTAACGGACAAATCGAGCGGTATAATAGAACATTAATGCCCGCATTGTTGAAGAGCTGTACAGATATAGCGAGATGGGACGAAAAGATTGGTTTCGTACAACTCGCACTGAACCGTACCAAACAAAAGAGCACAGGTTGGAGTCCAGGTGAAATTTTATTTGGATTTAAACCAAGAGGCTACGATGCAGTTCTAGACACAGAACTTGACATTGGCACTGACGAATATTTGTTGAACGATCAACGCCAAAACATGAGAGCTAACGCAGTTGAAAATATACGGAAAGCTGCGGCTCAAAATGAGAAACATAGGTCCTAAGATGTTACCCAAATATGTAGGGCCTTACATGATTGAAAAAGTATTGGACAATGACCGATACGTAGTAATAGATGTACCCGGAACTAAATTGAAGCAAAAACCATATCAAAGTGTTTTACCACCGGAAAGAATTAAACCATGGACCAATACCCTATTGGATGATGACAGCACTGACGAGGAAACGAGTGACGAAGAAGCTGAAGACGTACCTGAAGAGACGAATGAAGTAAACGACGCCAATGATGAATATGACGATAATGATGATGAAAGAGAAGATGACGTTAATCGCGATGGAAATGAAAGTGACGACCACAATGAGAAGAGCGAAGACGACAAGAAAGACGATAAAGATTCGGAACAAGACGAGGTCGAATCTGAACACGACACCGTTGGGTCAACGGCTGGTCAGAATGGCCGAACTGTAGGATCCCGCCAAAATCAAAAAACCCGCTCGCGACGTGAACGACGACCCGTGAGACATGACTGTTATATTTACGGTAAAATATAGGTAGGTGGAGACATCTGGACGGAACGAGGAGTGAGACGAAGATAGTGAGACGGACATGACAGTAAGACGGACATGAAGTTATTTAATATTAACTTAATGAATTGTATTTATGATAAGTTTTAATAAAGCCCACAGCAGCTATCCTTACAATACTAAATATATTTTTACTCACCAAACTGCTTCGTGTTTCATTTGAATCCCTTGAACGTTTCATAATCTGACTCATGATGTGAAACCATTTCACAGCAGGCCTGTACATATCGTCGGATTTTTTTATCTTCTGTACTTCTTGATTATAAGTAGATCGAATATTCTTAATTTTTTGCTTAACTTCATTGACTCCAAACCCGTCTCTCCCCATGGCTTGTATTATGTCGTCGATGGCCTTCTGATGCATGCATTTATTTTTGTAATTTGTACTGGTCATATTCCACAGATTTTCGTGGTGGCGATCAGAGCTGGGACTTACTTCAAGTAAAATACTTGAAAAAGTACTTCAAGTATTTTTAAGTACTTCAAGTACTTTACTTCAAGTACTTTTTAAATTTGGCAATTGTACTTGGTACTGCAAGTACTTCTATAGAAATACTTACTTGATACTTGTTTTCGAAAATAAGTAGTACTTCAAGTAGTTCAAAGTACTTGAAGTATTAGAAAGTACTTGCAGTAGGTGGAAGTACTTGAAGTAATTGAAAGTACTTGAAGTAGTTTAAATACTTGCAGTAGTTTCGTAGCTGATTTTACGCAGTACTTTTAATTATTTTCAGAATTTTAACGGACAAGACACAATAATGAACAAATTCTTTAATGTGTAAATGATAATAGTTGGTTAAAGTCTTAGTGTCTTAGTACTTAATGAATTGAATTTATAATTTCCATAAATTTCAATTACTTACATTTGTTTCAATCAATAAAACGAAAAATACGTCTATGTAGTCACCGTTTCAATAACGGCAACTAAGTGCAGTGGTAAGTTACATCACAACGATACAAATTTATTATAAAAATAAAGTTATAATCCGTCTCAATTTGTAATACGAAACTAGATCTGGTTACCTTGGTGACTGTTGTGGTGTAAACAGACTTTGGCGTATCCGTGTGAACCAATGCTATGATAATATTATAAATGTTTTGTCAAAATACAACATAAAAAATGAACTTTCCCTGTTAGTTACGTATTACAAAATGAGACAGATAATATTATTATTATTTTCCATCCTTTCTTTTTGTCTCACGATATCCGTGGTCAACTCTGCCTAACATGTCTTCTGACAATAAGTTAGTATAATATTAGCGGGTAAGTATAGTATTACTATTATTATTATTATTATTGTACTACATATTTTATATTTTTTTAGTACTTGAAGTACTTTGTAGTACTTGAAGTATTTTTTAGCACTTAAAGTATTTTGCAGTACTTGAAGTACTTTTTCCGGTACTTGAAGTACATACTTCAAGTACTTTTCATAAATACTTGTTACTTCAAGTACTTTAAATTTTTTACCAGTACTTGTACTTGCAAAAGAAAGTACTAGGTGCAGTACTTGATACTTGATACTTCAAGTACTTTTCATCAGTACTTGGCCCAGCTCTGGTGGCGATACAGATTGACGAATTTTAAAGTATCTTCCTCAGTCCACTTCATCTTTATCTGTGTATGTAGGTAATTGGTAACTAGGAAAAAAATACAAAAATATACAAATATTTATTCCGCAAACAACAAACGTATAACGACATAGAACTGATCCAATAGTTTACACAGGACGAGTAAAAAATCTAGTATGGTGATTCTTCAATATTTTACTTCGCGACCCAACATTTTAGTACTTTAAAATTATAATAGTAGACCTTGTTCAATTTAACTTCAGTGCAGGGTATCATAAATTACGTCATAAATTCTGCGCGAGAAAACAGCTGATCACATAGACGTACATAAGGGTTTCTGCCTCATCAATTGTTGTGGATACCAAACAAACAAAATTATGTATTTCAAATTAATTTTTGTTCTCGTTTTAGTGCACGCCATACCTGAAAACGTACGATAAATAAATAATAATATATTTTTGTGTATAAATGTATGAAGTTCACCCTGTAAATGCAAATTTTATATAAAGCCCGTTTTTAATTATTGTAATTGAAGCAAAAGTTAAAAAAGGAAATGGTTGTTGTTTCGGCTTTATTTTTTGTATTTGGCATAGTAGCAGGCGTTGGCTTTTTGTTTTTGTTTTTAATAATATAGAAATTCATTTTTTTTGACAGTGTATCGGTATTACGTTATTCGGGTGTACAAAACCGCTGTTGCTCTATTTTCGACTATCGGAAATATGATTATTTATTAGCAAGTGTTAAATTAAATTATATAAATAAACTCTGACAGCATCACTTGTAAAAGTGATGTTCTGGTGTTCTTGTTCGACTGCATATGTTCATTTGGCATCTCCAAGAAACTTCGTCAGCATCTGGATACCCAGAGAATCATCTGTGCATCAGCACAAAGGTTAGTAACATATGTCTGTTGAATAAACGCTTAGACACTGTAGTCAAACGTTCGCCGTGTAAATAGAAATTATACTATAGCTCTGTGTGGTGCGCTGGAAATTCCACACCAGTTAGCGGTTTGCATAGAGCCGCTACAGATGTGGATATATAGGTCATATTATAAAAACAGGTTAAAATAAGATCACCACACAAGCATTTGATTGAAACCCGCAACCCAGAAATTTAAGTATAGTGTATAGTGTAAGAAAACAAACAACAAAATTTAACAAAAGAAACAAACAATAAAATTTAAAAAAGAAATCAAAAACGGAATTAAACAATTAAAATCAAAATATACGCGTAGTCAAGAACAGAAAAAAGTAAGTGATGGCACTGAAATGTGTTAAACTAACTGCTGATTACGTAATGGAAGAAATTTGGTTTCTGTGCAGGAGAGTCGGTAACATCCGCCTGTACTGAAGTTAATGGGTTTATTCTGTATGAGTTTTCTACCGCTGTAAGCGCTATAACCTTGTAAAATACAGCGCTGTAAGGAAAGTGCTACTCTCTATTGACACGCGTTGCTCTGTAAACTCTACACCGATGTAAAATATCGCTGTAAGTTACGGCGATATTTCGGCTGGCCGTATGTCAGTTACAGTACTGTAAAGAAGTCAAGTTGTATGTTGTCAGTATGTATTGTTCGTGTCACCTAAAAAAAAAATTAATGATCCAAATTTCGCCCTATTTCTAATGCAACTACTACAAGAGGCTTGTAGTAGTATGCTTAAAATATCACGTTACAACCACACATAAACTTTTTTTTTTATAGAAATTATGTACGAGTCAAAAAAAGATTGTTAAGGGATAGAGAAAATCCATTTTCTATCCCTGAAAATCATTTTATAAAGTTATTTAGATTGCATAAAAATTTAATCAATCAATGAATTAAGATTATATAGTGGTCCTTTTTTTCATGCATACATGTTTTCATTTATATATTTTTATATACAAGTTTTAGAAACACTGTATTTTTTAAGTAATGGATCAGGCTACTACAGGGGCTCACAATTTCACTTCTATGAGCCAGCTTATGGTTAGTAGATCGATAATAGAAATTTATTATCTGATTACAATACATCTAATGCCAATTCATATAAAGTTCCCCACTACGATGGAAGAAAAACGTGGAGTGAAAGAAGGGTAAGTTTTGCATAATATAGCAACAAAAGCAAGAATACCTAACTATGCTGAGATTGATGATGATGAGCTTGAACCTGTAAATAATGAGGATCCTGAACCTGAAAATAATGAAGATCTTGAACCTGAAAATAATGAAGATCCTGTACAAAATGGTAAAATATTTGAAAAGTATTTAAAATTTTCAAAAACTGATTTAAAACTTTTTTTAACAACTCAAATCAAGATATGAATTTGGGAAAGCAGATTAGGAATTTATATGTTCAGCAGTCCATTGTATAATTTGATGTAAAAAATATGTTTGAATACATAACATACATTAGATGCAAAGATAAACTTTTATTTTCATAAACAAATTAAAACAATAATTAATTAAAATTACAAACGTAAAAAACATGAGTATATGTGTATATACAAATATGATATACATTTACCGATCGATGACATTGATCAATACCTCAAATTTTGAGGTTAGAAATAAACATAGTGAAGTTAGCTACAATGTAAGCAAAGTTTAAATCGACCGAAATTACAGAATGTGTTACAGAATAGCTAATGCTCAATATTTACAGAGCCGCCGTAACTTGGCACTTTACAGTGCTAAGCTCACTACAGCGCTATAGTGACACAGTACTGTAAACATGTTTTTACAGAATAGACCCATTAGTTGAACAAGCTCTAACATTTTATCAGCGATGACAATTTAAAAAATTTTCGCGTGCCAAAATTATAAAAATGTAAAAAGTATGAGACATTGAATGTCTTTAATATAAAAGTACAAATATACTATTTTTACTTTTGTAAAAAACAGAGAAGACATTTTTATTTCAACAGTTAGCACCTTGTAATTATATGTCATTATGATTTTACAAAAATAATTTAAAATGTCACAATATTAATATTTCATACATTTCAACACAGAGATGGGCGTCTACGCGTAAACTTGAATTTCTTACGTCTACGTGTAAATTTACGGTAGACAGCGTAGAGAACTGTAGACTGTGTAGACGCGTAGTATAATGAAAAATGAGGTTATCTAACGTTTAAAAAATAAAATACCGCCAGTTTTAAGTAGAAGAAGAAGAAGAAGTAAAAAACTCAAATTTAATATTTTTGACAGCTTCCTGATCCTTCCTGATTACAACAACTGCTAACTTTTCATTTTTATTTTATTTTAGTAGTTCATACAGACAGAAACCAAGTATACTAGCGTCGGCGAATCAATACAGTTACGGCACAACATGTAACAAACGACTGTATTGTTTGGAACAATGCAATTGTTTGTTACGTCGTGTAACGTAACAAACTGATTCGACAGTACCCGACCAAGTGGAAGGAATCTCATATGATTCCTATCCCCAAAGTCGGGAAAGATAAACACTTGCCCTCTAATATTCACGAGCGGAATCTTGCTTGCGCATTGGGGATATCAGCTTATTTTGCGCAGCCTTAAAAATATATTTTAAAACACAGTCGCTAGAGTTCAATACGTGTTTATACGTAACGCTGGGTTAGTGACGATTACAGAAAAAATCATTGATATTAATTAGTAGAACTATAGGAAGAATAACCTATTTTACTGATTTTTTCCAACTAAATTATCGTAACCAGGCGAGTATCCGCTGGGAAGCTGCAGCGCCCCCTTTTTCAACACTTTTCATGAAATTGAATTTGTGAAAAATATACAGTATCTCATTAGAAATATCTACGCTCCCTTTCCAATAATCCTGAATACGTGCTTAATCGTAACACGTAAAATTATTAAAGTTTAATATTTTTTGTATATTTATGATCTATTCCAATTAAATCTTAGGTAATATTTCATTCCGTACAATAATTCTTATCCAAGGGCGGCTTCTATGTGAGGGCAAATGGGAAATATTACATCAAGTAAAATTTTTTTTTTTTCATAATATTAAATCTCAACATTTTTAAATTTCATTTAATAATAATAATAAATTATGTTCCTCTGGAAGACACAATTCGTTGTTCTAAGTGGATCAACCACAGTCGACAGTGACGACACAGTGGATATATTTGAAGCGTGACGTTTTCCAGGGAGATTCCCTAAGCCCGCTACTATATTGAATCCCACTTCTTCCTCTATCAACCGAGCTCAGATGCGGCAGCGGCTACATGGCGGGTCCCACAAAATAACCCATTTTTTTTACGTGGATGATTTGAAGCTCTACACCTCGAACGAGAGGAATCTGTAGGCCGCCTTAGATGATGTTGCTGAGTACACTGCCACAATAGGTATGCAATTCGGATTGGAAAAATACGTAGTTTTTCATATCTATTGTAGCAAAACGTGGTTATGTAATAACTACACACAATACTTTTAACGTATATCTATATTTTATAATAGCACTACATAAAAAATTATGTTTTTATTAAAACATTAACATATATTCATAATATTGACAACTCTATCATCATGGATACTCCATTGATTGACGGTGTCGTCACAACACCCTCCCTCAATGGAGTATATCTGTCAGTGTCAATCAGGTCTGTCACAGTCAGTTTTATTTGTCAAGTATGACATTTTCAATGACAACCGCAGTTCTTTCACACAACGTTCGTGTTTCACTGGTTGCAGACTTTTAGTCAAAATGTCAGCTGTCATTTGACTTGTTGAGATGTAGTCTACGTCCACTCTACCTTCTTCGTAAGACTGCCTCACGAAGTGATGTCGTATGTCGATGTGCTTGGTTCTTGAATGAAAAGTATTGTTTTTTACCAAGAGACCAGCACCAACATTATCCGAAAATATCTTCGTTTTCTTTTCAATAACGTTTAATTCCTTTAAAGTGTTCTGCAGGAATATAGCTTCTTTGGAAGCTTCTGTCAGAGCCATATATTCTGCCTCTGTACTGGACAAGGCAATAGTTCGCTGTTTCCTCGATTCCCAGCTTATAGGTGACCCTGAAAAGAAAAAGATAAAACCGGTATACGATCGACGATCGTGTATACAGGAGCCCCAATCTGCATCTACATAGCCAACTAGGCCTTCCTTGTTTTTATCAAATCGCAGTTTGTAGTCTTTTGTTCCACGTAGGTATCTTAGGATATGTTTAGCTGCTACCCAATGTTCTGTTTGATATGACGTGTTAAATTGACTCAGTTAATTTACTGTAAAAGTTATGTCGGGTCTTGTTGTTACTGACAAATACATCAATGACCCAATGAGATTTTGGTAAGGATATTTTGTGTCGGGTGTTTTATTTTCCTTTTGTAGTTTGCAATTTGGTTCTAGTGGTGTCTTTGCGGGTTTGCAATTCTCCATTCCGAAGCGTGACAAAATTTCTTCAATATAATGTTTTTGTGACATGCTTATTATGCCCTCCCTTTCGGACTGGACGAATTCAATCCCAAGACATTGCTTGATTTTTCCCAGATCCTTCATTTCGAAACGCGTCGATAATTCCCTTTTAAAATCATTTATTATTTTTTCGTTATTTCTAGCTATAATGAGATCATCAACAAAAACTGTCAAAAAAATTATATCATTTCCATACCTTTTTCATGTACATGCATGGTTCTACTGTTAGCGACTTCATATTCATCCTTTTAAGTTCTTTATCTAGTTTCTTGTTCCATTGTCTACCACTCTGTTTTAAGCCATATAAAGATTTTTGAAGTAAGCATGATTTTCTTTCACCTTTATTCAATTCTTCGAGCCACTGTTTTGCTGTCGTAAGAATTTTATGATCTTCATTCTTATCTTTCATTATTTCTTCCAACGAGTCTTTTAAATTATCCGGGATTTTCATATATATTTCTTCTCTTAAATCGCCATTTAAATAAGCAGTTTTTATATCTAGTTGGTGTACAATTAGATCCATTTGTGCTGCTAAAGCCATGAGAAGACGAACTGATTTCATTCTTACTACTGGCGCAAAAGTTTCTGTAAAATCTACTCCTTGAACTTGACTGAAACCTTTTGCTACTAAACGTGCCTTCTTCCTTTCCACTATTCCTTCCAAATTATATTTATTGGTCAGAATAAGTCTACATTTAACTTCTTTTCTATTTTTTGGTAAATTTACAATTTTCCAAGTGTTGTTCTTTATCATTGATTTAAATTCTTCGCAAATAGCTTTCATCCAATCATTTGCTTCATCTCCATTTAATGCTTCTTTACAAGATATTTCTGTTATTGCACTAAATTCTTCTTCTGGTTCGTTGACCTTTTTTGGTACTACGTTGTACAATTTTTTCGGTCTTCCTACTTTTCCAGTTTTTAAAAATCTTGGTCTTCCTCGACCCTTAACTGTTTCCATATCTTCTATATTTTCTTCAAATTCTTTATCGTCCATCACTGTGGTTTCGTTTTCAGTTTCGATCTTATTTTGTTCTATTTCATTGTTTATATTCAAAGGTTCCGTCTTTTCTCTTATTTGGCTAACTTGCTCCTTCAGAGCTGTTAGTATGACTTCAACATCACCTTTTCTTCCTTCATCTTCTATAAAGTTTTCATATTTGTCATTTTCTTAAAACATATTTAAAAATTGTACGTCTCTACTGCAAATAATTCTTCTTTCTCTAGGTACCCACAATCTATAAGCTTTGGCTTCATCAGAATATCCCACAAAGATACATTCTTTAGCTCTCTCCTCAAATTTTTTAATATTTGGATTTTTATTTAATGCATATGCTTTACAACCAAATTTCTGAAAATAATTTATAATAGGCTTCTTATTATACCACAAAAAATAAGGGGTCTCATTTCCAATGCTTCTAGAAATTGATCTATTTCGTATATAATTAGCTGTAGCAATAGCTTCAGCCCAAAAACTAGGAGAAAGTCGGCTTTGAATTAATAGACATCTAGCCATTTCTATTTTTTCTTTCAGCTAAACCTTGTTGCTGATGTACATATGGAACAGATAATCTTCTTTTGATTCTATTTTCTCTAAGGTATTCATCAAATTTTTCGTTGCAGTACTCTCTGCTATTATCCGATTGCAAAAATTTGATTTTTTCCCTATTTGATTCTCCGCAAAAACTCTAAAATCTTTAAAAGCATCAAAAACTTCATTCTTATGTTTTAAAAATCTTACCTCACACCATCGATTTTTATCATCAATAAAAGTTAAAAAATATGTACTACCTCTTAACGATGCAGTTTTCATAGGCCCACAAATATCACTGTGAATAATTTCCAGTTGATTTGTGTCCTTTTAATATCTGAACTTTTAAATGGTTTTGGAACCATTTTCCCTCTAATACAAACTTCACAAGTATGTAAATTTCGATTTGCTTCTTTTTTTATCGTTAAACCATATACCGTATTTCTATTCTTCATATCTAATAAACTTCTTTTGTTAATATGTCCTAATTTTTCGTGCCAATCTTGAAGCGTATTACCAAAATAATTTTTATCTCTCGATACCAAACCTATTTCTTTCGAGTGTTCAATTATAATGTACATGCCATTCACCTTTCTTGCTAAAGTAGTAACAGCACCTACCTCATTTATAATTCTCGCTAAATTATTGTCAAACTCTATTTTATATCCACGATCAGTTATTTTAGAGACTGACAATAAATTTATTCTTAAGTCGGGAACATATAATACATCTTTTAAAAAGACGGTTGAACTACCTATTCCATTAGCAAACTGCATTTCAATATTACCTATTCCTTCAATTGTCGTTGAAGTTTTATTTGCTAATCTTACTTGATTTTTAATTATTTTTAGGCTGTTTCCAAATTTTGATTTATCTCGACACATGTGTAAAGAGCAACCACTATCTAGACACCATTCCTCGAATGGAATTATAGAGTTCTCAGTTCCATTTAATAAATATTCAGTAGGGATTTCCATAGCCGAATATGTATCGTATTTAAAGTTTTTTATATTTTTATTGTTATTACCTATTAAAAATCTGCATTCTGATTTTTTATGACCAAGTTTTCCACAGTTATGACATCTGAATTGTAATTTTGCTCGGTCCTTTCCTTCCATGTTTGATTCTTCCCTTGATCTATATGGTTTCTTATGCTGTTTTCCTGAAGTATATAGTGCTCCCGTTATAGTATCTCGCGATTCTATTGCACACTGAAAATTATCATAACTTTCAGGAAGAATATACAATAAGATTATAGTCAAAAGTTCTTCATTAATTTCAATGTTCATATCTCGCAGTTTATCAACTATTTCCATGATATTATCTAAGTGCCCTTTGACATCTTCATCTTCACCCATTCTATAGAACAGAAGTTGTTTAAGAAGTGTTACCTTGCGTGTAGGTCCCTTCGATTGGTAAATGTCATGGAGTTTCAACCATAACTCGTTTGACGTCGTGCAATCTTTAATTTGCCGTAGTTCTGATGGATTAATACATAGGATAAGATCTGACATAGCTTTTTCATCTACTTGATCCCAGGCTTCTATCAGACGATCATTTTCAGCACTTCCATCAATTCTAGTAGGTCTTAATTTTGTACCATTCACAAAACCCCATACTTCATTTTTAATTAATAATGCCTTTGCCTGTATCTTCCAGGTATCGAAATTATTTTTGCCTAAAATTTCTATTTTGACATTCAAATTACCTACTCATTTTTTGGCATTTATTCAAACCGAACTTTTTTTTCAAATTAACATGTAGTTCTGGGCCCATAACCTATTGTAGCAAAACGTGGTTATGTAATAACTACACACAATACTTTTAACGTATATCTATATTTTATAATAGCACTGCATAAAAAACTATGTTTTTAGTAAAACATTAACATATATTCATAATATTGACAACTCTATCATTATGGATACTCCATTGATTGACGGTGTCGTCACAACAATATCTACAGAGGAAAAGGTTTAGACAACGGTGAAGATGTCCATTCGGTTGATGGGAGCATTAAAAAACCTCTTAATGCTGAAGCGTCTTACACATTTTTATGCATCAGTGAGAGGGGTGTCCAGGATGTCAGTCTTATTACGCAGGCCCTTCGCAACAAGTATATGGCACGACTTAGGTATATATGGAGATCTTGTCTGTCTGACAAGAACAAGATCGCTGCTACAAACATGGTTACTAATTCATATAATAAATATGTTTGTTCCACTGTGTCAAACATAAAATTTTTATACAGTGTGGTGAATGATTAAAAAGTTCTGTACCACTACCGGTTTTAATTTTAACATTACAACTGATTTCGAACACAGAACTGTATAGTTAATTTACATTTCTGATTGCATCAAAAGCTATTTGCGCCTACACAACCCTATAAATATCACATGGTTGATGTAAACCATCTTTAATATGAAATGAAAACTGTATAACTGGTATGTTTTTGTATTTTTTTATTTGAACTTTGATTGCCCTTCCAGATGCTTGGTCCTAAAGCCGCCACTGCTCATATCAGTGATTTTTGACAGGCACTGACCCGTAACGTTTATCTACACATCTTCCAAGAAAATTAAAATAATTATATATTTAATTTTAAAATAATTATAAGCAATCACTGGTCTATACTCCTTATTAATTTAATAATTATAATAAATACAAATTCATATTAAAACCAAAATATATATTATTGTGAATTAAATCAAATACAGATGTCCCAGAAGGAATATATAATATCAATTTTCAAAAATGTCGATACAGGTTTTCCAGATCACTTATGTAAAATTCCAGACTCAATAAAACTGCGAATATATACAGTACTAGTAGGTACCAAGGGTTTGAGTTTTTAAGGAAAATATTGAATGATAGAACAAATAAACATTTTTTATTAAAGCAAAAAATAAATAAATGTATTGCCATAAAAATAACAAAAAACAATTGGCTGTTAATATAAAATATATAAAATATAATATATACCTACAGTGTTGTAATAGATACATTTGAAAATATATCTAGATACAGATACAGATACTTGAGGAAAAATGTATCTAGATGCAGATACAGATACAAATTTTAAAAAGTATCTAGATACAAATACATTTTTTTTACAATGTATCTAGATACTTCAAGATACTTTTAAGATACTTTCGAAAAATGAAAACACCACAAAAAAATTGATGTGAAGTGTGAATTTTCACACATTGCAGGGTTTTGCAGGTATATAATAAGTGAAGGCGGCATGCTGAGTGTGTAGGACAAATTTTGCTTTGTAGTAACCACGGCAAAATGAACGATCTTTTTAAAATAATTTATCGTCTGTTAATCTCAGAGCTTTAAAAACAAATTTTATGTTAAAGTATTTTTTTGTTAATTTTAATTCGAATACCTAATATCATTATTTAGGTTTCTAAATAAGTGCAGTATTTTTTTTATATAACAAGGTTCATTAAGATTTTGAAAATTGCGCCTATGGCTTTCATTGGTTGTCTTAAATCATACGCTCCGCCCCTCTGGTTTCGTATAAATGACTAATAGAATGAAAATATTTCCAATTGGTTATTAAATTTACGCTCTTGAAAATTTAATTCAAAATTTGCTAAAATATAACTAGAATTTTAACAAATTAATTTAAACAAAATAAAAATTAAAAAAAAAAAACAAAAAAAAAATTGACTCCAAGCTAGGAACGAACCTGCGTCGTGTATAACAAATCTGTATAGTTGGCGCGCAACATAGCCTCTAGACCACCACACGCTTAACAACTCAGCGTGTTATATGAGTATAAGCTATATGCATCGTCAACCAAAAAACACAAAAAATGCGTTATTTTCCGAAAACATAATCTGATCAAAAATTCCTGTTGTACTATTCCGGTTCACACCAATGTACATTACTTAGAATTTTTTCAGATTTTTAGTTTAAACCATCTGAGCTACAGGATGTGGGACAAAAATTTTTTTGCACAATTTTGGCAAAAATAGCGTCAAAATAATTTATTTTGCAAAAATAAAATTTTGATCGTTAATCCACGTACTAAGGGCTTTAATTTGATACCCTACTCAGAATTAAAAAAAAATATTTTTTTTTTCGATGAGCACATATTTGTTTATATTTTTAGGGGGATATGTTTTTTAAATGTTTTAGTATTTTTCCTATGTGCGGGTCAAAGAGTTGTATAAGCATGTCAAATTTCAACTATCTAGGTTTAGCCGTTTGGCTACAATTTTTACCGAACAGACAGACAGACAGACAGACAGACAGACAGACAGACAGACAGACAGACAGACAGACGACAAAATGACGGTATAAGGGTTTTTTGGTCATACCTACAAAACCCTAAAAAAAGAAATAACTAGAGCAAGGAATATATTTGTTCACAATAAAAATGAAGTTATGCATTATTATTACTCTTAAAAATAACACAAATAGCCTTTGAAGCTGTGTGTCAGAAATATTAACTAACTATATACCTATGTAATCTTTAAAAAAATCACTTTTTTATTCCAATTTCAGCGGATATCTCGAACATTTTTTGTTCGCTAATAAATTACTGATTATTAAACGAGTATTTAGGATGACAAAAATAAAACAACAATTTTATTTATTATATTTTTCTTTAATTAATTCACATTTATAAAATTAATTCTTATTCTTAGATTAGATAATTACTTAATGTTTGTTTTACTTAACGTTGTTAATAAAATTAATTAATTTTTTTTTATTTATTATTTTTTTAAATTTAATCAGAGCTGGAAATACAATTACACTTTATTAAAATTTTATAGATAAAAATAAATTAAATAAATAAATAAATTATAAGTTTGAGAATTATGATAAAATACAAGTTCTATATATAATTAATTAAATTTTGGATAAAATTTAATTTTTTTAACTTTTTTTTTAAATAAAAAATAAAAAAAAAATAAAAAATAAAAGAATGTTTTGCAAAATTTAATTAATTACATATAGAACTTGTATTTTATCATAATTCTCAAACTTATAATTTATTTATTTAATTTATTTTTATCTATAAAATTTTAATAAAATGTAATTGTATTTCCAGCTCTGAAAATAGTTAGCTATTAATTTTTTTTTTAAATGAAATAATTTTATTAACAAAGATTACCCAAACAACCTTTAAATATAGTTACTAAACGTGTTTCTTTTTTATTATTATTATTATAGTTTGCAAAGATAATTTTGCAAAGTAAATTGCCATGCTGCAAGGGTTATACGCATTTCAAATGCGAAACATGTGGTGTACATCTTTGTCTAACAAAAATAAAAACCTTCCATAAATTTCATTTAAATTAAACTCCTGTTAAAATTTGAGTTAACTTTCATAATTGTTACAAATATGCAACATACTGTAGTTTTTTTTTATAAACAACAATAAAAAAAATCCCTCTATAAATTGTTTTATTTTGATCACAGGTTTGAAAAATCGTAAGGACATATTTTGTAAAAAGACCTTGAAAAAGACAAAATAGGAAAGTATCTGAAAAAAGTACCTGAAATACAGATACTTAGATACTGATTTAAATATCTAGATACAGACACAGATACATATTTTAAAATGTACCTAGATACATTACAACACTGAATATATATATAATTGTAATTTTAGCAACAGAAAACAGTCTTAACAAATTAAATACCTAAAAAAGTAAACTTTCAAAATATTACTTTGACAAATAAATTTTAAAAAAATTAAAGAAATTAAAAAGAAGTTCCCTGAATGAAATAAATTATTCATTTAATTCAGAAAATTTCCTTTCAATTTCTTTTAGAGAATGTAATACCGAACGTTTTTTGACGTTTAACGATTTAATCTCTTCCAATTTCCTTTTCTTTTTCATTAGCTTTCTGTTTTTTTTTTTTTTTTTTTCTTCATTGTCTTTTCTATTTCTTTCCAGTGCATTTTTATACTCGCGATTAGCATTTCTTGCGAAAGTTAAAAAAGCCTTATTTATTACAATTTTGTCGACACCTCCTTGTTGCTATACAGTATCAAAAATTAATCGCTGTGCGACAAGAGATTCTTCTTTAAGATTAACCACTAAACATTCTTTATTGATAGAAAAGCCTCGTTCTGCAAAAGCATTTTCGTGGGACACCAAAAACAAAATCTTAAAGAAAAACTGTAATTCCTGCATTGCACACATATTTAATAAATGTACATAAAGTAAGTCTAACCTGCTTTTGGTTTTTTTCGTATTGTAACTATTCACAGCATTTACGACTGTCTCATTTTTTATACATTTTCGAAAATCTTCATTTACTTTAAACGCTAAAAAATGTGTTATTTTTCCAGCCTTGAATAGACATTTAAATGCGATTTCTAATCTGGATTTCGATTTTGATTTTAATATTACACTTGGACTAATGCATGAGACATCTTTTGTCAATTAGTATTTAATAGGGCTGTTCTCTAAGAGTATTTTAAGGCATCTTTGAAGACAACTGCGACAATCATTTTGGAATCACAAGACATCATTTTCCAGCATCCTTTCAAAGCACTTTTACATGCAAACCCTAAATCAGATGCCACTGGCTTCAAATTACTTATATTATTAAAATCAAATTTGCAAAGCTCTGACCCTGACAGACCATCTATCTTATTCTCAATCACAAACCGTAACATAAGTTTTGTTATTAAATCTAATAAGTTTTCAAATAAAAAAGGATCTAATGGATCATTGCTTTGGTATCTAATTAAAAATGGACACATATCACTAGCAATAGTAACAAACTACCGCGCCTTGAAAATTTTAATTATTTTTTAATGTTCCCCGTCAAGTGAGAGGACAAAAATTGAGACATTTTCAAGGAATTCCATAAAATTTCCCTGCCATTTCCAGTTAAAAAAAATTCTCTGATATTTCCAGGTTTTCCCTGATTTCCAGTTTTGGTAGACACACTGCACCTGTGACTTGAATACACAGTTGTGCTCGGCGAAATAGTTATTTTTTTGCGTTCCTTTAAAATATGAGGCTTAAGATGAATTTCAACTGCAGCTTTTAAAATTCTTTTAATTAATTCGTATTGGTGATTTTTGATTATTATTATTCGACTTAATTATTAATTTCAATCTTTGTTGCGACTCAAAATAAATTCCTGGACCCACCTGTGGGTCGCGACTAGGGTTACCAACCGTCCAGGATTGACCTGGATTGTCGAGGAATTGAAGTTACTCTCCAGAATCCAGGTTGAATGTCAAAATGTCCCGGAATTTCAGAGAAAGCTTTTAAAAAATACTTTTTGCTCGTACATACATTTTAACAATAATTTTTGTTTTGAATTCCTGATTATTTATAACTAGGCTTACCATACGTCCCGGTTTGTCTGGGACTGTCCCAATATGAAGGTATTGTTCCGGTGTCCCAGCCAGTTTGTCATTTTGTAAAAATTAAAAAGTGGCGAATACATGCAGTACAAAAAGTGAAGCCTCGGAAACTGGCGATTAGGCAACTAATTAAAAATAACAAAGAATTTTTACAGAAATTTCACTCTAGTGATAAATATTAATAACTTTTTAATAATAAGTTATGTTCAATTAAGAGTAATTAAAAATTATTACTACATAAATTTTGTTTTTTGCTAACCACTCGGGGCTTTAGCCTTTTCAATATCAAGTACTTAGCATAGAAGGCGCTACTTTCTGGTTTGAGGGTGGGCACACTTTTTGGACCGTGGGCCACATTGACCTTATAACAGGATGGCGCGGACCGCACAAAATATTTTGGTGCCCTCTCCATATAAAAGTGAAGAGCAAATACAACGGTCTCACGTATATTATTAAAGTCCAGAGAAAAAAACACGATCTCCATTTTCAAATTTTTTCACTTTTTTTTGCGGACAAAAGCAATTTTTTGCGGATATTGGTGGGCCGCATAAAATGTCTACAAGGGCCACATAAGACCCGCGGGCCACGGTTTGCCCACCATGGACCATCCGGCTCGTATAATAATAAAAAAAAAAACGTGAAAAAACATGAAAAAATTATTTTTTTACATATTTTTTTGAACATTTCCTCGGAATACTACAGAGTGATTATTTAATGGCGAGACGACGTCATCGAATTTTACGTGTATAGTCATAGTATTCTGCTAAGAGAATACTATGACTATAATAACCTTGAAGAAAATTTGATTATGAAGAAAAAAAGATTAGGCGGATGCGCGCATAATCGCCTGCTACGATGTGTATGAAACGGCAAATTATTAAAACTTCCAGTGACGTCGTCTCGCCATTAAATAATCACTCCGTAGGTATATTATGTTAAGTGGTTTCTCAGTGGAAAATATTGTGAAATTACATACATGTTAGGATAATAAGTTATTTTATTTTCAGTTAAATTTAGATGATGCAGCGAGGACGCGGCAAGATCAGGGCGGCCATGTTAAGATCAAAACTAGTTTTTGGACCTTCTTTGTAATATGTTACGATAGTAACAATAACTTGTGTGTTTTAGTCGATATTACTACAAACGCTAGAAAGCGTATATCATACATATATACGATACACAGGGTGGGCCATGGGAAACTGACGTTTTTGAAACGGGTAGTACTCTGCAGGTAGGGGGGGGGGTAAAAGCAAGCGGTAGGTTCCATTCCAACCGTCAGTTCGTGCAGTTTAGTGTACATCATGGCTGAATGGGGTGTAAGATAACGTGTGGTTGTGTATGACGCGTTTGTCAAAAACGGTGAATCAGTAATAGCGGCGCAAAGAGCTTTTCGAATTGAGTTTAATGTTGGGCGCCGTGGAAGCATCCCAAGCCGAAACACAATTCTCAAATGGGTCAACGACTTTCGAACAAGCGGGAACATCATGAATAAAAAACCGCCTGGACCCGCTCGTACGGTACGGACCCCCGAAAATGTGGAGAAGGTGAGGGAGGCTTTCCAAAGAAGCCCAAGGCGTTCTGCACGAAAACACGCTCAAGCCTTAAGAGTTAGTCGTTCCACAGTCCGTCGTATTGTTAAACAAGATCTGAAGTTTCATCCAAACAAGTTGACTTTAGTCTAGAAGCTGAAATCAAACGACTATCCGCAACGCAATGATTTTTGTTTGGCTATGCTCGCGATGCTTGAAGTAAACGGAGATGCAGTGTCGTTTATGAGTGACGAAGCTCACTTCCATTTGAATGGATTTGTTAATAGACAAACCCAGAACATTGGATGAACTAAAGGATGCCATTCGTGCAGAAGTCCGGGCGATTGACGAAGATCTACTGGACCGCGTTCACCAAGAATTTATGAACAGACTTGAAACATGTTTTGAGCAAAATGGTCATCACATGACTGATATAATTTTTAGAAATTAAAATGGCATATAATTTACTATTAATGTATGTTAATAAATATTTTTTGTCTTGAGAAATCATTGTGCAATGTTCATTCAAAAATCGTCAGGTTCTCATGGCCCACCCTGTATATTCCTATACATATATTTCAGTTTTGAGCAATATGTCCAGGAATTGTGTCAGAAAAAGTTGGCAACCCTAGTCGCGACCCATATTTTTAAGAACCATTGGTCTAGTGCACAGCTGAGTGAAAAAAATTGGACGTGGGAGAAGGAGAGTGGACTAACTACTACCCTGCCCACTCTACCACTTGACTTGCACATGGCAAGTTGGTCATGCTTTTGTTACTCTACCTTTCACTTGACTAATATAGACTTAAGCATTCACTCAGAAGGCATTATATAAAGTGCAAATAAGTAAACTGTATATATTAAACAACTTATATAAACCCATACAATGTACTGTACTTTAAAATGTTACTTAGTTTGGCGAAGTATAGGACTTGGGTTATGCTACAAACTCAGACTGCAAAGTGAGGCTATAAAATCATTTATACAGAATATACGTGAAGGAACATAACACAAAATAATTGACGAACATTTCAACAATTACATTAAGAAAACACTTTAAATATCGATTGGTAACATAAGCATCAATGAAACATCTATTATTTATCTGTCTCATTTTTTAATACGAAACTAGATCTGGTTACTTTGGTGACTGTTGTGGTGTAAATAGATTTTGTGTAGACATGTGAACTTGTAAATCTGGCTTTTATATTTTTGGTTAAGTTTCATTATACTGAGGTCATATTCACTCAAAAACTACTTGTCAGATACCAAATTGTCATACGACCAATTGACGTACAGTCTATTTCAAACGATTAGGCGGAACTAACCAGAATTTTCATTTTTGTAAGTTGTCATTATTTATTTTTTTATATATTGAAGTTGGCTTTTCCTGAGCAATGTGAACACAAGCTTCAATCAATCGGTAAAAGTAACTAGAATTGAAAATCTAGTTCCGCCTAAACCAAAGGAACAGACTTTTTTTCATCAAACTTTCGATTAGTAAAAAATGTATTATGATTATTAATGAAATATTGTGATAAAATATAAAAAACAAAAATACTTCTTATAATAATTTAACATTTTATTTTGTATAATATTAAATATAATAATATAATTGGTATAATATTATACATGTCGTTCATGTGAAAAGGGAATAATAAGAAAGTGAATTTAGACTTCCATCCCTAAAGCGAAATTTAGACTAGCCCAATCCCTATTCCAAATTTACTCCGTGTATTCATCCTCCAAAATTATGCCAAAGAAATAATAAAAGATGGTACATTATCAACTCCACAATTTCTCATATATTTAGCCCTTCTCGGTTCTTTTTTTTTTTGTCCATTTTTCTTCAATAAGCGTTATGTACAGGCTATTCCAAACGATTAGGCGGAACTAACTGGAATCCTCATTTTTGTAAGTTGTCATTAGATATTTTTTTAAATATTGAAGTTGGCTTTTCCTGAACAAAATGATCAAAAGCTTCAATCAATCTGTAAAAATTACTAGTTTTGAAAATCTAGTTTCGCGTAATCGTTTGGAATGGACTTGTTCCAAACGGTTAAGCGGAACTAAATGGGAATCTCGTTCTTTTAGGTTGTCACGAGAAGGGATCTTGCTTGGGTTATTTCATTTTTCACGTTGGAATGTCACAATTTAAAATTCCAACAATGAAACCATGGAAACGAATGACATATGTCAAATTTAAATTATTATTTTTTATATATTTTAATGATAAAAAAATTAATAAATTTATTTATTTATTTATTTATTTATTTATTTATTTATTGGACACGACAGACCAAAGTCCTTAATTGTGCCCATACATATATAAATTACATAAATACAATAACATAAAAAATAACTTAATACTCTAACATATGTACAAATACGTTTATAAAGTGCACAAGCATAAGAATTTTACATACAAAACTTACTATAACATGTTCACACAATCACATATTGATATTACGTACATTGAGAATCATTCATACAGTATATACACATTCGTTGTAGTTTCCATTCATAATTTGGAGGTCATTTGTACTACACAGAATTAAATTTGGAGGTACGAACATGTATGACATTTTTATCTATTTTAGACATTTACTACAATATTTCAGCACAAAGTTTCCATTACATCACGCTTATTACAGCTTTGCGAAAACCTGCATAACTTACATTGAATATATCAATAGATCGGTCTTTTGACAAAAGATCGTTATACAGTGCGGTCATTTTATGCAGAGGACTCATATTGCAATGCTCCGTATTTGCCCTTTTACATAAGAATAATGTGTCTCTTGTCCTAAAATCACGGGAAGGTACTCTTACGTAAATATTAGATAAAATGTTAGAGTCGTCCACAAGATTATTAAATATTTTGTATAGAAGTAGCAGTGATGCCAAATCTCTTCTCGCAGCCAACGTTTTAACATTAAACTCTGCCAAAATTACTTCACCGGACATATACTTTGGATATACTCCTGTCATCCGTAGTTTCACAACACGGTAATACCGCGTTTGTACAGTTTCAATGCGTTTAATATATTTTGTTTGATATGGTGCCCATATAATATTACCATACTCAAGTAGAGGTCTAACATGAGCATTGAATAATGCAATGTACGTCCGATTATGACGAAAATCTTTAGTTACACGAAGTACATACCCAACCTTTCTCAATGCATTATTTACAATATGTTCAACGTGATGGTGAAAATTCAGTTTCGAATCGAACAATATTCCCAAATCTCTGATTGTCTCTGTTCGAGGAACAATACAGCCTTCCATATTGTAATTATATGTGATCACTTCCCTCTTTCTAGAGTAAGTCATAACCTTACACTTTGTGGTGTTAAATGTTAGACCAGTGGATTTACTCCATTCACAGAGTTTTTGTAAATCACTTTGAAGTGCAAGACAGTGAGACAAGTCAGTTATTTGGCGATATATTTTGACGTCATCAGCAAACATCTCGCACTGGCTGTTTCTCACAATATCTGGGATATTATTGACCACCAGAAGGAACATAAATGGGAAATTTGTATTAAGAATGACACAAAAAATCAAAATACAAAGAAAATACAATTTAAAATGATATTAACTTTTACCAAAAAATGATTATTGTAAGTATGATTTACAAAGCTTAAACAAAACGGTCGAAAAGCACGATTTAAACGATGAAAGTAACTAGATTGCAAAATCTAGTTCCGCCTAACCGTTTGGAACAGACTGTATATGTGTTTTTGTATATATATCTAATTGTTTTATGCGTGTGAAGTTAGCAATTGATCGAGCCAGCAACTTCATGGATGGTAAAAAGTTCAGAACTTAACATTGTTTAATTCTAGCGATATTGTTAATTTTATGTTGCTAGCGAGTGGTTTCGAGAGAAAAAAATTAATTGCGCGCCTCTGACTATTGAGAAAATTTTTGTTTAGCCATCATTCGATTCCTGTACCTATTCTTCATGGATGGTAAAAAGTTCAGAACTTAACATTGTTTAATTCTAGCGATATTGTTAATTTTATGTTGCTAGCGAGTGCTTTCGAGAGAAAAAAATTAATTGCGCGCCTCTGACTATTGAGAAAATTTTCGTTTAGCCATCATTCGATTCCTGTACCTATTCTTTATGTAAAGTTCAGAACTTAACATTGTTTAATTCTAGCGATATTGTTAATTTTATGTTGCTAGCGAGTGGTTTCGAGAGAAAAAAATTAATTGCGCGCCTCTGACTATTGAGAAAATTTTCGTTTAGCCATCATTCGATTCCTGTACCTATTCTTCATGGATGGTAAAAAGTTCAGAACTTAACATTGTTTAATTCTAGCGATATTGTTAATTTTATGTTGCTAGCGAGTGGTTTCGAGAGAAAAAAATTAATTGCGCGCCTCTGACTATTGAGAAAATTTTCGTTTAACCATCATTCGATTCCTGTACCTATTCTTCATGGATGGTAAAAAGTTCAGAACTTAACATTGTTTAATTCTAGCGATATTGTTAATTTTGTTGTGTTACGGCCTATTCTAGCTGACAACACTGCTTATAAAACTAACTTACACTGACCTACCTTAACGTACAAAAACTTATGCTATTCTCATTAAAGGATACAGAATTGTGTATTTTTGCGAAACCAACTGACTAGCGTCCTGACAATCTACTTAAAAGTAGCCGTTCTTGCTACAGAAATATAAATTAACATCTGAATTCTCTTATTCTGTCAAAAACTTTTAGGTTATGTCATTTTGACACATGGGAATAATCACATTCTTTTGCATTTTGGAGTATGAATACTTCATTAGAACCTGGAAATTACAGACTATTAGCGTGTATTACGTATATAAGGAACATACTTACACTTGTAAAAAAAATACAATGTTGACATTCGTGATTTTTAACGCCGATAAGGAAGAATGTTGTCATTTTTGATAACTGTCTGAGTCACGTGGTTTTGTCCACGTGAGTCTAGTGTCCATCAGACAGTTATAGGAAAGGTGAAAGTGGTGAAGGGGAGGCATATATAATGGAATGTTAAATGCCATTTTGCCTCTTCAATGTCGTAATTCAAGAAGTATAGAGGTTCCCTAAGGGGTTGAGACTCAGTAACACGTGCCAAATTTTATTCCACAAGTTTTTGTGAAATTATTGTGAAGATAATACGATGGTTACCTGTGGATGCGCTAAAGCGGAAAAGGCACGTGATACATCATGTTTTGGAGATCCAAAACGCGACTTACGTCGGAAATAGGAGTTTTCTACCCCTAGATGGCAATTGAATTACGACGTTTAGCCACTAAAACACCAAGGTATGTTTCTTTTATACAGTATTACCCGCTAATCAGTTTTGAATAATCCAGAGTTCTAATGTAAAGTATTTCTTTGTATTTTGTAAATCTAGTGGCTGCATGTAAGGGCCTAAATTGAGTATTCGTTCTCGAGCGAGGATCCTGCTTTCGAGATTATACTGTCCCCCACATGTAAGGGTTGAAGAGCCGATTTTGGAGCGATCCGTGGAAGAAGTAGCGCGAAAATTATTGTATCATTGAGACCTGTTGCTACAGGGTGTTGCGAGAATTACTGTGTTTCAGCTAAGTATATTTTGGAAATGTTTTGAAATTTTGTAACAGAAGCGACTCTGCCCTGTTAACGTATTGGAATTCCCGTTTGGGGATGTTTTTTGTGATTCTTAACGTTAATAGTGTAGGGCTGCGTCTGGTACACCCTTATGAGTTATGGCCATGATTATTAAGTGTGTGTTATTATTTGTACTGTATTATTAGCTGAAATGCATTGAGGTTTCTCAAGTTTTGTTGTATCTTGAGATATTTTTGAGTTATTGAGATGGTTTTGGATTTATTGAGTACGCTGTTGCGTGTACGGTTGGGCGTGTCGCCACCGTAATTATTTTTGGAGGTACAATAATTTTTGTTCACGAATCGCTCATTTTAAATTGTTGCCGCGTAATGTAAATTCAGTCTGTCCGTAAAGTATTTCCCCTTGATAACTCGAGGTTGTGAACTAGCTTCCAAACACATGGGTTTAACCCCTTTTTGTGAATATTCCCTGGCCGGGTATTCGTGTTAACTGCTTTTTCACGTTATCAAGGATCGGGTTTGTAATAATATTGGGAGGGAATTAACGTTAACTTCAATCGGGCAGAACCTCAGCCACAAGCATCGTTTTTTTTTATTTTCCTTGGCCAGTCTTCATTAATTTTTTTTGTTCTCGATAAATTTTTTTGTCTCTAATTTACATTTCCGTTGAATCAGTGAGTGGGTGGTGCGTCATTTTTTTTGGCATCTCGCGTAGTTTTTTTTTTTTTGTTGACGTATCACGGGTTTTTTTAAGATTAAAAGGGGATATATGGAGTCAGTCTCTTGACAACGATGGATTCTTGAATCAACGCGTTTAGAGCTAAAGTTTCTTATTTAAATAATTATTGTAAATAAAAATTAAAAATATATGAAGGTCTAAAAATTATATCAATAACTTCTTCTTTGGGCACTATCATCTGGGGTGTCTTTTGGCCTCTCATTAATCCTCTATCTTGATCTGTTAATTGACAAGTGTCAAAAAATATTTATATGTCAGATAACCTAAAAAATATATAACTGCGTAAAAACAAATTACATGGAGAATTTTCTCCATAAAATCTACGCCAAGAATATAAATAAAAGTCTAAATATGTAAATAATAACAAAATATATGAGAAAAATTAAATAATATATATTTCCAATGTACGACACTGAACATCTGTCAACTTGGACTAAAAATAATATTTTTATAGTGTAATAGGGATGACGATTTAAACCAATCCGAAGCAAGGACAAACAGCTCCTATCTTCTTACACACATTTTTCTACTTTGAAATAGACCATAGTAAAATTTTGATATGTTATTTATTTTTTAACCTTTCATAAACATACAATAAACACAGTGGCGCAGCCAGGATTTTTTCTAGGGAAGGGCCGAAATAGAATTTCGAGGGCACGCGGGCCGCATACGGCCCTCAACATAATTTTTATGGCCCCTGAAGCGGTAATCAAAATCACTTGAGCTTATTTAGGGGAAAAATATATTTAAAAATGTAAAATTCTTGGTTTAACACCAATAAATTATGCTTAAACACGGACAAATCCCAGACCCTGCTGTTTACTACTAGGAAACATAATTTTGAAAACCCTCAGTACGTCAAGTTTCTTGGAATCCACGTAGATCCTCATTTACGTTGGGACCAACACACGGAATTTCTTAGTAGAAAGCTTAGGTCCACCATTTACCTGATAAGAAGGTTGAAATACGAATTATGTAAAGAGGTCGTATTGAAAGCCTATTTTTCATTATTTCAATCCCACCTAAATTATGGGATACTTATATGGGGACATTCTCTGTCCGCTGACAGAATTTTTAGCCTTCAGCGTACAACTGTCAGAATTATCGCCGGCGCTGCCTACAGAGCCGAATGTCGAGATTATTTTACAAGTCTCTTGCTAATACATAAGAATTTGAGCAAATTCACTACTGTTGGAGACTCGCATGAATACAATACTCGCTCAAAAAACGATATCCGTTCTGAATACCTTCGCATGAACAAATCCAGAAATAGTTCAAATTATTATTGTATAAAATTTTTCAATGTGTTGCCCGAGGAGATTAAACAACTATCATGCAGAGAAATTTCAAATAAAATTAGGGACATTTTGTTGAAAAATCCCATTTATGATTTTAATAATTTTGAAAATATTGAATTTTGTATATGATATCTTATGTACCTAATAATGACTAACTAAAAACAATAGATGTATATGTAATTTGGTCAATAAATTATTATTATTATTATTATTAAAATATACTCTCTTCCCCTTTTCTGTTTATAAAAAAATGTCAAGAAACCCTTCGGGATATTTAAAGTTCCGTCACTGCTTATCATTTTGTATGTAAAATAAACTGCGACCCAAATCAGTTCGACACCCCTGCTGTTGGATATTGACGTTTATATCAAATAATAATTCCATTATTTGTTGATAAAAAAAATGTTATTGTTAATCCATGTATCAAAAACTTTCACTTGATTTTTTCTTCGATAAATACATATTTATTTATATTTTTCGCGGGATATATTTTTGAAGTCTCAATATTTCTCTTACTTATGTTTGTTGCCGATGCAAGCCTCACAGTTTCGAGTCACTTCGCGCGTCACTCACGACTTTCACCTATTATGTTATACATCGCCAGATTCCGTGAGACTTAAGCAATCTTGTGATAACCGCGAATCTAAATAATTCGCGATACCATTAGAATAATTCATGTCCTTAGTTTTTTAACATTCCTAACCAATCACAAACAACCCTTAGAGTCATAAACCACATTCCGTCACCCAACATCGTATAAAAAAACGGTCAATTTTATAATTGTCAGCATTTAGAACGCTCTCTGCGAGCTAACACAAGCCTCTTTCTGAACTCGCTTCTTGTTTGAGTTTCAGAGATCTTCGAAAACCCACGCTTTCTGCTGTGCGTTTCAACCATCGCATCGCCGCTAAACAAACTCAGTTAAAAATCTCTCTCCGAAACAAAATCATCTCTCAGTTCAAATTCATCTCTTCGTTAAAAAACATCTCTCCAAATAAAAACTTCGCTCTCTTGAAAAACCCACGCTTTCTGCTGTGCGTTTTTCAATCGTCGCATCGCATTGAAACCCACGCTTTCTGCAGTGCGTTTCAATCTCCGCTTCAACGTGAAACCCACGCTTTCTGCAGTGTGTTTCAGCCGTCAGTTCCATCGCGAAACTCACGCTTTCTGCTGTGCGTTTCGTCGGTTGTTCTCAACCGCGCCGTCATCACGAAACCCACGCTTTCTGCTGTGCGTTTCGTCGGTGGTTATCAACCGCGCCGTCATCGCGAAACCCACGCTTTCTGCTGTGCGTTTCACCAGTGGTTCCCAACCACTCATCCATCGCGAAACACCTCTTTTCGTTCAACCAGTGGTTTTCAACCGCTCATCCATCACGAAACCTCTTGTTTCGTCACATCAATGGTTTTCAACCGCTCATACATCACGAAACCTCCAGTTTCGTCACACCAATGGTTCTCAACCACTCATCCATTGCGAAACCCATCGCTTCTTGCACCAGTGGTTCTCAACCACTCAACCAACGCGAAACCACTCGCCATTCAACCAGTGCGTTTCATCCATCGCGGAACCACTCACCTCCTGTGAGTGCTTCCATCACCGACCACTCGCCGCTAAACGAGTGCGTCTCAACCAACGTTTTCTCGCAGATGTCGAGTAACCCATCGACGCCGACGCTCGCCGCCATGACGACGCCGACGCCAGGAACGACGCCCGTCGGCTCCTCAAATTCTTCTTATCCTTAAGTCTCACATCCTTTGCATCCCGATGCCTCTCTCGCCTCACGAGAAAGCATTGTGCAACTTTAACTTATATTTTGTGTCATATGTTTTGTTATCTACTTTCTCTCTATGTTTCATTGTTATGTTACATGTTGTTATTTGTTATTACTACCAATTCTATTCTTTGTTAAATAAATCCATAAAACCATATTTATGTGTTTCAATCATCATCATCATCTCCCTTCACTCTTTAATTTTCAGAGACCGTTTAGTTACGACGAGGCTCTTCAAGCCGAGATCAGGCATCACGACCCCGCTCCTGAGCTAGACCGTGGTCTGTGTTAAAGTTGGGACCTAAGGACTTCTTCCGAGGGCCCCTCCCGCAACATGTTCAGTTCTCTAAGTCAGCAGCTTGGCCACAATTTGTACCGACTCATGTGACGGAATAAGGATTTCTTGATTATACCTACGAAAACCTGAAAATAACATGAAATATGCATTTTCAGTTAATTTCAACACTAATCATAATAAAATATAGCTTATTATTATTGTAAAATACATAAGTTATTTTGCTGTACGATCATGATAAATTTGTTAAATTTTCATTTCATTGGACCTTCAGAGGGTGCTTGCGCCCCCTCCCCTCTGAATACGCCACTGTTGTTCAGTACAACTTATATCAGTCCTTTTTGTGTGTAAAACGTCATAATTTCAAAAATACCTAAGAAGATATTCACATTTATCTACAAAATAAATCCAAATACCGATTTTAAGAGCGCGATTGTCTCCAAAACTACTCTCAGTTTTGGAGACAATAAAGACAATAAAAAATATTTCTACTATTTCTACTCTATTTCACGTTTGAGGTGTCATTTTAAAATAACATTCTGAAGGTTATACCGAAGTCCCCATCATATAATTCGGTGGAGCATATTTGGAAAGTGATGTATTTTCACTTGAACAATAATTATGTCCCTTTCTCAAGAGTAGGCAATCTTAAAAAAAGTTTATTTATACGAAAAAACTAAAAATGCCAATATTGTTTACGATGAAGTAATTGAAAAATTGACTACTGTTGTGGTTAACAAATTTTATCTTCAACTCTCCGAGCAGCGACGTGTAATCTGCTGGTCCTGGGAGGGGTCCAGGCCCGTCGCCCCCCCCTTGCTGCGCCACTGAATAAACATATGTACAAATTTTAAATAAACTTATTTATTATTAAAAAATGTTGGTTTTGAGGAAAACTTTTTAAATATTTTTCTGTATTCCAGATTATTTTTGCGAGGTTTTTCAAAACCGTTGCTTACAATGAATCTTGATATAAGGTGGTCAAATATGATAAAAAATGAGGAATTCGGTGCAATTGGCACACAATGAGAAAACCACTGTCCGATGTAACACTATAAGGCCTGGACTATAACATCAGAACGAGAAAATACGTGCTGGGCACAATGAAAAAGGTTTTCTTGCTGCGACTTAAAATATTTGTCGTGCTACTGCGGCCGGATTCAAATGGAAAGACATAAGAAAAGTTGTAGTTAACTAAATTAACTTTAATAATTAAATAATAAATGACAGTGCAATAAACTAGTGAAAAAGACAGAGGTCGGGTGATCCTGCTATCCAAACAGCCTTCTTTGTACGTTCACATCAAATTAATTGTATGGTGGAGTTATCTAAAAAGTTGAAAATACTTCTTTCAATGAATAAATATACTAAAGGAAGCGGTATTATATGCTAATTGGATAGACCAAGATGGTCTTTCAAAATTTAACAAAAGAATATAAACGCTGTCAAAAGTGAGTGACGTTTGTCAAATTAAATGTCAACTGGTAATTAAATGTCAGATTGGTACATATGGCCCTCGGTAAATTACCTACACTAGTTATTCTTTTTATATATAAATATGCATACCTAAAGTGTATAATTACTATATCCCACTGAACATAACCTTATGTGCTGGCTCTATACAGAAGGCTTAAATAAGCCTTAAAAAGGTTAGCTAAGGTTAGGTTACGTTACGTAAGATTAGGCTTTATTTCGGTATTTAGGCTAGGTTCGGCTTTAGCTTGAATACTAGTTATGTTAGAATAGTTTAGCTAGAATAAGGTTATGTTCAGTGGGGTATAGTAAATCTTCCCCAGTAAATCTACTAGTCGGTAAACAGCTACATGATTATACACGTTCACCGAACTTGTTTTCGAACGCAGTCGATGTTCCCGGTATCTACCGGTAGAGTTTTCGTAAACGCCTTATTGCATGCAATTCTAAGCTTACCTTAATTTTGGCAGGTTAACGGCGTATTTTTATTTTAAATTATTAAATAAACATTGTCATGACATTCCGTCACAAAAATTCGCATACCAATGTGTTAAACTATATATATTGTAATAAATACATAAATATATGCAGTGACAATATTCAACCGGTACGAGCAAATCAGTTCTTAAAATATTGAAATACTTCCATACTGGTTGTTAAAATGAATAGTAGGATAAAAGGTAAAGAAAAAGATTTCACTTAGTTTCTACTTTTGGCAAATGACCACATCAACAATTTCTAAAAATCAACAAATTGTATGATAATTATTAAAATAATTAGGGCTACAACTACAGTTATTTTTTTTTCTCGTCAGATTTTTTAGTGTTTTTTTTTTATTTTATTTGATTTTTATCTAACTGGTTTATTATTTTGAATATATGCCCTGCATAAACGTACGATAAATGTTTTCAAATAATAAACATGTATGTTAAATATATTTTTATTTACATTGTAATATTTTGATGATTAATGTAAGAAAAAGTTAATGTTTTTTTAGAATAATTAAGTGTATTGATTATAATTTATGAATGTTTTATTTCAAGGGAAGCGAAAATTAAGAGCGATGTTGGCCGTAAACTTGAATATTTTGAGAATAAGAAAAATTCCAAATTTTTTAAAGTATTTTTGTAAAGATTTGATTACTTTTTGAATATTTCTAATCGTATCAAGAATTTTATATTCTGTTTATTTAGGAAATTGCAATCAAATTTCTGATTACGGTTATAGGAGTAATGGTTTTTCACAAATAGTTGATTACAAAAATAATCATTATTTTAAAGTTCTGGTTAAATATAATTTATATGGAGACTATAATTGTCTCACTATCCTCTTTTTCAAGTCGCTATATGTATGTTTTTTAAATATAATGGATTTATATATTTCCTAATTTCCTTTTTATAATTAATATCATTCAGGTACATCCAATCCGCAGTTGTACAGTTTCTAGTTCCAATATAAAACAAATTTAATCACTTAAAGGCCTTTACCCGCGGACCAGAGTTTAAGAATCACTGATTACAAATTCATTCCAAAAATGTATAAAAATAAATCAGTTAAAGAGTTAAATGTTCTAAATTTCCATGCATATCTTGTAGACCAGGTTATCGTAGGTAAAATTATATTCTACTGATATATCAGATTTAAAAATATCAGTTATTATGTAAGGCGTTTTTTTTAATTAAATGTCTTAGAGATATTTATTTCGAATTATTATTGGCGTATTTATTCTTGGCCTCTAACACTTTTGATCTCCTTCAGTTTAATGTTTTTCTTAAATTATATTAATAATCTATATATTTGTTTTCTCTCAAATTCTAAGTATTATTCGCTTTACAATAATAGAAACGTATTTCACAGATCAATATGTTCTTTCTTATATGTTCAATTAAAGTATTTAATTATAAATTAGTGTATAATAAAAACAGATTTTAATTTGTAGTGCGCGCTATTTTGTGTGCATTACGACAATATTACAAAAAAAAAAAAGTGGAAAAACATTTCACTTTTATCTAGTGGTAACATTGTAGAGGCAAAATCTGTACTAAAATTTATTATTATAAGGCAATCGTTAAAAATATAGTAGTACTACTGTAGGAAATAGAATGATGTTATATGTGTTATAAGAGTACTATATTGGAATTTTATGGAACGAAAATTATAATAAAATCAATAATTTCATCATTGTTATCGTGTAATAGGGATAACTTCTAGTAACTAGTAACTTCTCATTACAGTTGGCAAAAATTTCATTGTTCCCAACTTTTTTTTTTTTTTTGTCCGACCGGTGCCCTAACCCTACTAAGATCACAATATAGCTTGTTTCTTTGATTTGGCGTATCCGTGTGCACCAATACCACAGTAGAACCAGTAGGCCGACTCGTGTCGGAACCTTTGATCTTGGCGTACCACATTTTCGTGACCTCGAGCTACCTCGTCCTGACCAACGTTCTAAAGAACGATATAGACTATTACGCGTATGGATACGGACGAATAAGCTTTATATGACAACTAACAAAAGAATTTTGCATTTTACGACTCTAAAATGAATTTAAAAAATATTATACAAAAACTATTGAAAGTAGTATAATAATAAAGTAGGAAAATTACTTAAATATAAAATATTATTTAATATTTTTTAATTTATTCACTTCGCAAAACTGCGCGACCTAACCAGGAGTCACACATGCGCATGAAAAATCTGGTACAGAAAAACGGTCGAGTGAAACTACTGGGTATACTGTGCCAATACTATGAATGTATTGTCAATATACAACATAAAAACAAAATAAGACAGATATTAACCGATTAAGTGATGCTTTTGATCATTTTGTGTAGGAATATCCCACTTCAAACCATAAAAAGTGAGACCATGACAACTTAAAAAATTAAAATTCTAGTTAGTTCCTTGTAATTTTCTTGTAATATTCCTTATAAACTATTAATAATTGACTAGTTTTATTTTAATATGTTTCAGTTGTTTCATTTAAGGTGCTTATATTTTGGCCCACTTAGGTAAATGTTACTTCATTTTCATAACAAATTTTAACAATCGTAAAACAACAGTAAAAGTTCATTTTTTATGTTGTATATTGACAATACATTTATAATATTGTCATAGTATTGGTTCACATGGATAAGCCAAAGTCTGTTTATACCACAACAGTCACCAAAGTAACCAGATCTAGTTTCGTATTACAAATTGACACGGATTATAGCTACTTTTCTGTCTTGTTTATTTTCAATTTCAGGAACGATATCGACGAACTGGACTTGATTTCATCAACTAACGTACAGTGTTGTCTGTTCCTCCATATTTTGGAAAAAACAATTGTAGTGCAAAATTTTTAAAAAACCTCGTTAATTTAGATAATACTGGATATTTAAAAAAAATCACAAATATTATGGGCATGTTCAAATGGGAATGGCCGTTTTAAATTTAAAATATACCGATTTTATTATTTACTCATCATTTGATAATTCAATTGAAATTATAAGTTTTGCATGATTCAGAATTTGCCGATAGTTTGTATTTAATTTGTAAAAATAATGTAGCATAGGTTTCAATAATGTTCAATCTCATCAACGTCGAATAAAATTATTCGAACAAATAAAGTTATTACACACTATCGCATCATTCTTTAACAGGAATGTTAATCGATTTATAAACAGTTTAAAATTGTTGCTTTTTTGTTCCCTTTATTCACTGAATAAATGTATACGATGTTGTTAATCAAATTGTTATTTAATGTTATATATATTTTGTATTATTATTATTATATAAAGACTATCATTTTATTATTATTAAGCCATAAAAACCTTTAGGAGTATTGGCATCTCCTACCTTTTACATACTAAGTAACAAGTTAAATTAGCATCTTGACATGAAATAGATTAAAATAATATTAAAATAGTATGAAATACAACAGGTTTATAATGCTCTAAATGTTTATCTACTCTTGAGTTGTAAAACAGTGATAAATAAAATGGAAAGTTACACTAGTGTAAATCACATGCTCAAATATCACAAATTAGAGTACCATAAAATAAGCTTGAAAATATTACAAATTAGATTGTTATAAAATAAAACAACAATAAAAATAAATATATCTAAAGTGACAATGCGTCCCTAATTTGCCGGGACAGTCCAGAATTTCCGCTTTGCGTCCCAAATTTTTTTATAGGCAATATTTATCCCGAATTCGGGGTTTTTGTCCCGAATTGTCCCGAATTTTAGAAAAGGTACTTATTTTTAATATTTATTTTAAATATATTTCAACTAAAATTATTTTTACAAAACTTGAAGGAACTCAAACTTAAACTAAAAAAAATCTACCCAAAGGGTATTTTCCTTGATGAACAGCTTTTGGACAAGTGACAAGAGTAAACTTGATGTTGACACATTAAAAGTAATATTACTGATTAAAGTAAATTATGAACAAAACTGTACGGATTTTTATAAAATGTTTCAAAGCAAAAAAGACCTACCCAAAAAGATCCACAGTCGGAAAACTATAAAAAGCTTTCTACTGAGTAATTTTAATGAATAAATTTTGAATTCATTTAAAAAATACTGTGATTTTAATAATATTCCTTTTAATAATATTAACTAACTATCTGTGATTGGAAATTATTATTTATTATTTTAAAAAATTAATTAAACAATTTTATTTGAATAATTACTCCCTACCCCTCGATAAGCTCCCGTCCTGAATTTTGAACTAAAAAATATGGTCATCTTAATATATCACAAGCTTAAAAGACCACAAATTAGAGTAAATAAAATTAAATAATAAGTTGAAACATAATAAAATAAAAATAATTCAAACAAAATTAAAATAAAATAAATATAAAAGAAATACAAAAGTATCACAAGCATAAAATAACCCAAGATTGGAATATGATTAGAATCACAAGATGTAAGGTTATGGATAACACAAAATTAAAATATTGTAATTTAAAATATAATAGATCATTACAGAGTGGGGGCAGTGGAAATCTAAGTAGTTGGTGTTGACTCACAGAATTCGAGTCTTAGGTTTCTCCATTCTTCAGGTTTAAGCTTTTGATCTTTAGTTTTTTGGGCCCAGTATTTACCAGCAAATTTCCTGAAGTCGTCTTTCCATCTTATTTCCTGTCTTCCTCTACTGCGACTGCCCTGTAGTGGTACCCACTCTACTGCCCTTTTCGTCCAACGGTTGTCGCCGAGTCTCATTAAATGACCCGCCCACTTTCACTTTAGGTTTTTCGATGTGCGTATTAACATCGATTATTTTAGTTTGCTTTCGGATTTTTGAGCAGTTGACATGGTCTCGTAATCTCACAGGCGCTTAAGTTTATTCAGTCCACAAATTGCTCAGATTGATCTGGTGACGTCACAAGATTAGTCGGATTGTGCGGATGTTGTTAACATTTTCGTAGGCAATATAAATATTCAGATAAACTGAAGTTAAGTAGAGACGCCTGTTGACGGTGGCGCTAGCTGCAAATGTCAAATTTCTGTCGTTGATTACAACTGCTACCACATTTTGTTTTGTAAATATGAGTTTATTACTAATAATAGAATTCTATCACAAATGGCACTTATTTTGTATATTTTGTTAAGTTATGTTTTCAACATATTCCAATTGGCTGTACGATTCAATTTACCCGCACTAACCCCCACCACCAGCAATCCATTAATCCCAGCAATCCTACCAGATCATCGGATTGCTTGGATTTGTGTTGATGTTTACACTCCGACTGACTTTACGAACGGATCGGGAGCACTCGGATCGCTCGGATTAATCTGACTGACTAAACGTAAACGCCTATTTATTATAGGAGAAATAAATTTACAATGCCACAAATACAGGTAAATACATCAAAAGATGGTGATAATGACCAAGCAACCTTGCCATTTAAAATATTAAAAGTTTTAATTCAAGCATTACTTCGCTTGATATGCACACGAGCTGCAGAAATTTTTACATTTTTATATGCTCCTTGTTTACTTCGCACCTTCGAAAACTCATGGAAGCATATATGTAGGTATATTTCGCAAAATTTCATTTTTAAATGGTAGGTATACACAATGTTTTAAAACTGCAACTAATTCTTGAAAAATATCTGTTTATCACTTATTAGTAATGAATAGAACGATTTTCGCATATCAACATTTGTTATTTCAACAGAAGCATCTTTTACTGGTGGCTCATCCTGATTTATTTGGAGATAATCATCAGAAAGTCCCAACGATAACAAAATTTTTCTAGCCTCATACTGAGCAGGAACAAATACAGAACTTGACCCAGCCTTTGATGTGTCTGTAGCAGTTGTTTTTAGTGTTGTGTGTCTGTCCGATAACATTCTGGACTTGTCACCTTGCTGTTTTACCTTACAAGGCAGGTTCAGTAATGGAACTGCATTTGTCTTTAATATTCACATTGTACTGGGAATATCTAGAAAATTATTATATTAATATACTGATGTTTGTATTGAGAACTGACACGCTCAGATACGCAGTCTGGTGGTCAAATATTGTACTAGGCGCCTGTAGTAATGTTTGAACTTATTGCATATGTTCTCTAGTATGTTCTAGTGTTGATTTTTTGTTAGAATGTCGATAGAAGTTGTGAAAAACTGTAAAAGTAGAACAAATTCTAGTGTTTTTGGCTATCATTCAAGACATGACAAAAATAGGCATCTTAGTTTTTTCTTTTCTTAAGAAAAATGGCGGGAAAGTTAATATTAAGTCCAGATTGGGAAAAGATTTGGTTATGGACAGGAGGAAGGCATGGGAATATATTTTGAGTTAAAAAGTAACTGATGCGAGTTTGTTCATTACATTTGTCGCAGAAAAACTAAACTGCACTAATATATTAATAATAATAGCTAATAATATTAACTGCTTCTGTCCAACTAAAACTAATTTTATTTCATGAGGCAATAATTCAAAATAATTTCATTATTCTTCAAATATTTGGGTGGTGTACGCACTGACTGAGACATTAGTGGTAAATGTGTTTTTCGTTAGAAAAATCAGCTTCTCTTTCATACATGTATTATGTATTATTGAAGTCACGACTTGTCCACTGATATCAAAATGCAATTCTCATGCCTCCATGGCCCTGTGGCAGGGGACTGAGACGCGTAATCTCTAGGATGCGGGTTCGATTCCCGGGGAGGTTGTATTTTTGATATCAATTTTCATTATTAAATACATTTATAATTGTTAATTCAAAATAATTTCATTATTCTTCAAATATTTGGGTGGTGTACGCACTGACTGAGACATTAGTGGTAAATGTGTTTTTCGTTAGAAAAATCAGCTTCTCTTTCATACATGTATTATGTATTATTGAAGTCACGACTTGTCCACTGATATCAAAATGCAATTCTCATGCCTCCATGGCCCTGTGGCAGGGGACTGAGACGCGTAATCTCTAGGATGCGGGTTCGATTCCCGGGGAGGTTGTATTTTTGATATCAATTTTCATTATTAAATACATTTATAATTGTTAATTCAAAATAATTTCATTATTCTTTATATATATATATATATATAATTTTTAATGTTTTTGGGAATAGCGGTGGAGAAAAGTAAACTCAAATTTTACTAGTACCCGATTGTTTACTTTTCTCCACCGCTATTCCCGAAAACATTAAAAATATATATATATATATACACAAACTTCTTTTGGCTTACTTCGAGCCTTTCGGCTTCTGCTGTCTTTTACTAACTAAACCTAACCTAATTAACTTGTTTTTAGGTGCATAGTACTTTATTTTCTCCCATATTGGCCAGTTAAAATTGTATATCATTGTGGATGCGTTTATAACATGATGGCGTAGGATGCCAAATCATTGTCCACCCGAATTAATTTTTTTTAAATATCCACACAATAGATGATAACTACAACAGGAAAAAATGAAAATAAATAAGATTATATTCAATTTAAACTTCATTTGTATATCAAAATCACAATCACAATAGAAATTAAATGAATATTGCTTGTTTCTATTTCTTATAAATAAGCTCATTTAATAAACTGAAATTATTAAAATTCATACAGTACATTTTACTATTGGCAACACTGCACGCATGCGCAATAAAGTGGGTTTACAGTAATAGAGTACGTTCAAGTTAACTTCATGCCAGGGCATCATAAAATACGTCATCAATCCTGCGCGAGAAAACAATTGTTGTGGAAACCAAACACACAAAATCATGTATTTCAAATACATTTTTACTCATGTTAGTACACGGTATTGAGAACTGACACGCTCGGATACGCAGTCTGGTGGTCAAATATTGTACTACGCGACTGTAGTACTGTTTGAAATTATTACATATTTTCTAGTGTTGATTTTTTGTTAGAATGTCGATAGATACATTTTCATAAAATAAAAATGTACTGTGCTTAAATTAACCTGTTCGCTATTAGCATATCGACAGCTGAATATTAGACAATTCAACCATATTGCCTTGAAAAACAGCGCCGCCAACGGTAATGTCACTTCTCAATATCTTAAAACGTACGAGAAATAAATAATAATAATGGAAAAAAACAAACAACATCGCACAATACGCGTAGTTAAACACAAATCAAAGTAAATGACGCTACTGAAATGTGTCAAGCAAGCTGTTGGTAACGTAATGGACGAAATTTGGTCTCTGCGCAGCTGAGTCGGTAACATAGGCCTGGCATGAAGTTAACTTGAACGTACTCTACTGAATAAACTCCTCTGTTTTACTTGCTCTGTGTCATATAGAGTAGTGACATTACCGGTGGCGGCGCTGTGCTCCAAGGCAATATGGCTGTCGTCTCTAGTAATCAGCTGTCAATATGCTAATAGCGAACAGGATAATTTAAGCACAGTACATTTTTATTTTATGAAAAACCAGTAAATGTTTGCGAAATTTTAAAATTTTTAAGATCTACACATTAATCGAGGTGTATAACAGAAAGTGAGCATTAAATTACAGTATTTTAAGTTTAATTTCAGTTGAGCCGGTATTAAATGCCGGGCACGTAATTTTATGTGGTACATCTGAGCGTCAGTCATCTGAATTTACAGTATATGGATTCTGTTTGCAAACAAGTGCATTATGTTCATTACGTCATGAAATAAAATTAGTTTTAGTTAGATAGGAGCAGCTATAAATTAAATATGCAACTTGCAGGTGTAAGCATATTAATGCAGTTTTGTTTTTCTGCAACAAATGTAATGAACAAACTCGCATATTATCAGTTACTTTTTAACTCAAAATATATTCCCATGCCTTCCTCCTGTCCATAACCAAATCTTTTCCCAATCTGGACTTAATATTAACTTTCCCTCCATTTTTCTTAAGAAAAGAACAGCCAAAAACACTACAATTTGTTTTACTTGTATAGTTTTTCACAACTTCTATCGACATTCTAACAAAAATTCAACACTAGAACATATTTAAAAAGTTCAAACAGTACTAGGGCACCTAGTACAATATTTGACTACCAGACTGCGTATTCGAATGTGTCAGTTCTCAATAGAGATGGGTCGTTCATGAACGAACCGGCTCACTGAGCCGGCTCAGTACACTGACCCGGATGACCTAAGTGACACGTATCACCAAATTGAAATGAGCCGGCTCACGGCTCACTGTATAGTTTCAAGTTTTAAGAATACGTTTGGTCGGGCGATTGTGAGCAGTTACCAGAGTGATCCGGATCTGGATCGATGTCATGTTGAACTTCGCGAGAACTCGGCTTGTAATGTATTTTCATAAAGTGTATTTTGTCATCAATTTGTAGGGCAGTTTATTTGAAACTAGTAGGCTAAGTCTGTATTTTCTTACAACCATACTATATAAAAATATTGAAAATATTGCCCAAATCCCAGATGTCCGATTTATAAGGGCAATAAACATAACTCATCTGGTTTAAAATACAGTAGCTACATAAAGTGAATTGTTTGTTTCAAAAATGTTAGATAATTCACTTCTATAGGGAAATGTTCCTAAGAGAGACTCTATCTGGCGGAATTATGTTGAACTAACCAAATAGGCAAGTTTGTTATTCGCGACTGAAACTAACGTTGGCGGCGCTGCGTACAACAGTTAATGGTTGACAAGAAGCGTATTTGTCAGAAGTTTTTTCTTAATATTTATCTGTTCAAACAATATTTCGGCAAAAAAGCACTGTATTTAAGTCACTATATTTAAAAATACATCTTAATTCACATAAACTGCAGCACAACACACTAAAAATATTATCCAAATATACGCTTCTGTTTAATTTAGCCAGTCACTACCAGATGTCTCACTGTTATTTGCAGTCGCGAATTGTTCTGACACATGTGTTACATTTGTTTGGATTTTAGATTTTATATTTGTTTGGCATATATGTCATATTTATTAAGAAAACATAAATCAAGACAAAAATATTAATAAATTCTTTCTAAATGTCAGAATACAACGTATTATCAATATGTCAAAAAGTTGTTATTATCTATTTAGACAGTTCCGATTTTGCCACATTGGCGCTGCAATCTTAAAAGGGTTTCCCTATAAATTTTTATTTATCTAACTTGTTCATATAAAGCAAGAGCCGGGGCTAAGCGACGTTCTACCAACGAACGAACGACCGACCGACCTGTGTCTCGGGAACATGTTTACAGTTCATATATTGCAAGAGCCGGCTCTAAGCGACGTTCTACCTACGAACGAACGACCGACCGACCTGTGTCTCGGGAACATGTTTACAGTTCATATATTGCAAGAGCCGGCTCTAAGCGACGTTCTACTTACGAACGAACGACCGACCGACTTGTGTCTCGGGAACATATTTACAGTTCATATATTGCAAGAGCCGGCTCTAAACAAGAGCCGGGGCTAAGCGTCGTTCTACCTACGAACGAACGACCGACGGACCTACAGTACCTAGACAAAATATTATAACCACTTATGATTTTTTAAAAATTCATTGTTTTACACAAATTTAACAAAATAGTAATACACCAATTTTATTTTTATTTTGTATTTTATTATTTAAAATTATTTTAGTACTTTTATAAAATGTTTTTTAATATTTTGTGTTGCCCCCCTTTGCTTTTATTACTGCCGCAATTCTTCGAGGCATACTCTCAATTTTAATACTAATACAATTTTCAATTTCTGGAGAACCATGCCATACTTTTTTAATATTATCTATTAAAACTTGTTTATTAGTATTATTTAAATCATAAACAAGTCTTTTCAGGAGGTTCCAAACATTTTCTATAGGATTGATATCCGGCGAATTACCTGGCCAGGACAAAATCGGTACTTTTTGTTCTTGCAAATCAGTCTCAGAATAAAAATACAGAGTTGAAGATGTTTAAAATAGCTTATCTTTTAATAAATACACGATATGTTAAAGAAATAAATAAAGTAGCATATGAGCCGGCTCTAAGCAAGAGCCGGGGCTAAGCGTCGTTCTACCTACGAACGATCGACCGACCGACCTGTGTCTCGGGAACATGTTTACAGTTCATATATTGCAAGAGCCGGCTCTAAGCAAGAGCCGGGGCTAAGCGTCGTTCTACCTACGAACGATCGACCGACCGACCTGTGTCTCGGGAACATGTTTACAGTTCATATATTGCAAGAGCCGGGGCTAAGCGTCGTTCTACCTACGAACGATCGACCGACCGACCTGTGTCTCGGGAACATGTTTACAGTTCATATATTGCAAGAGCCAGCTCTAAGCAAGACCCGGGGCTAAGCGTCGTTCTACCTACGAACGAGCGACCGACCGACCTGTGTCTCGGGGACATGTTTACAGTTCATATATTGCAAGAGCCGGCTCTAAGCAAGAGCCGGGGCTAAGCGTCATTCTCTCTACGAACGAACGACCGACCGACCTGTGTCTTGGGAACATGTTTACAGTTCATATATTGCAAGAGCCGGCTCTAAGCGACGTTCTACCTACGAGCGAACGACCGACCGACCTACTACTGACCGACCTGTGTCTCGGGATCATGTTTACAGTTCATATATTGCAAGAACCGGCTCTAAGCGACGTTCTACCTACGAACGAACGACCGACCTGTATCTCGGAATCATGTTTACTTAGCCGGATCACTGAGCCGGATCCATGAACCGGCTCAGCAAACTGAACGACCTCCACTGATCCGGTTCCGCAAACTGAGCCGAAATTCCCATCTCTACTCAATACCTCATGCCTCGTGGAGAACGTACTATAATTAGCACGGACTGGTACAAACAATATAATTTAAAAGATTGTACTACTAAGAACCTTGCCGATTTTTAAATTTTAAAACAATTTTGACGAATGTAAAGTTACAATGTATTTTTTAAGAGATATTTGTTGTATCTGTCTTACATATGACAATCATCTACGACGACTTTTCAGCAGTTATGAAAGTTTAAATTATTATTCCAGGCTGGAATTATTATTTCCAGAATTGGTAAGTACATATATTGCGTTCACTTTTGTAAAGACAAAACCGATCTGGTTATTTTGGTTACTTTTATAGTGTATTACTGATTTTAAATGTCATTTAAAAATATTCCGTACGCTGTAAAACACGCTTTGCCGACCGGCGTAGCGTAGTGGTAACACATGTGCTCTGTGTTGTGAAGGTCTCGGGTTCGAATCCCGTTCAGGCATGGAAATTTTCTCAAAATAAAAATTGTTCTGGCTAATTGCCACAGCAGCAAAGGCCATTAAATTAAAAAAAAAAAAAAAAAAAATTTGGTGGTTATAATCATTATAATTAAGATATTATTCAGAATGGCATATTAAGAAAGTATTATCTGTCTCAATTTGTAATATGTAACTAGATCTTAAGAACCATGTGAATTTGTAAATCTGTTTTCAAATTTTTGGTTAAGTTTCATTATATTGAGGTTATATTCACATGCGTGTGAAGTTAGCCATGGATTTGCCAGCCACTAATCAGCACGGCACGGTATATTACAGCGGACCAAATCAAGTACCGCAGTTGGATAAACTGCTTGCTTTTTACAGATAATGTCAAGTTACTCTTAAAAATGCAACATAATTAAACATAATTAATATTATTTTTAATAAACGAATCTGTTTTACCATAATAAACATTTAAATATATATATTTTTTTTTAATTCAAAACCACTGGCCAGCAACACGTTTTTGGAAATATTACGGGAAATATAAAATGTGTCACCTTGAATTCTTTACCAATTATGTAGATACAGAATAGAAAACGAACAAAAGTCGAATGAAATATTTCCCGATATTCAGAGGCGCGCAATTAATTTTTTTCTCTCAAAACCACTGGCCAGAAACACGTTTTTGGAAATATTACGGGAAATATAAAATGTGTCACCTTGAATTCTTTACCAATTATGTAGATACAGAATAGAAATCGAACAAAAGTAAAATGAAAAATTTCCCGATATTCAGAGGCGTGCAATTAATTTTTTTTTCTCAAAACCACTGGCCAGCAACACGTTTTTGGAAATATTACGGGAAATATAAAATGTGTCACCTTGAATTCTTTACCAATTATGTAGATACAGAATAGAAAACGAACAAAAGTCGAATGAAAAATTTCCCGATATTCAGAGGCGCGCAATTAATTTTTTTCTTTCAAAACCACTGGCCAGCAACACGTTTTTGGAAATATTACGGGAAATATAAAATGTGTCACCTTGAATTCATTACCAATTATGTAGATATAGAATAGAAATCGAACAAAAGTAAAATGAAAAATTTCCCGATATTCAGAGGCGCGCAATTATTTTTTTTTTTCTCAAAACCACTGGCCAGCAACACGTTTTTGGAAATTTTACGGGAAATATAAAATGTGTCACCTTGAATTCTTTACCAATTATGTAGATACAGAATAGAAAACGAACAAAAGTCGAATGAAAAATTTCCCGATATTCAGAGGCGCGTAATTATTTTTTTTCTCTCAAAACCACTGGCCAGCAACACGTTTTTGGAAATATTACGGGAAATATAAAATGTGTCACCTTGAATTCATTACCAATTATGTAGATATAGAATAGAAATCGAACAAAAGTAAAATGAAAAATTTTCCGATATTCAGAGGCGTGCAATTAATTTTTTTCTCTCAAAACCACTGGCCAGCAACACGTTTTTGGATATTTTACGGGAAATATAAAATGTGTCACCTTGAATTCATTACCAATTTTGTAGATATAGAATAGAAATCGAACAAAAGTAAAATGAAAAATTTTCCGATATTCAGAGGCGTGCAATTAATTTTTTTCTCTCAAAACCACTGGCCAGCAACACGTTATTGGAAATTTTACGGGAAATATAAAATGTGTCACCTTGAATTCTTTACCAATTATGTAGATACAGAATAGAAAACGAACAAAAGTCGAATGAAAAATTTCCCGATATTCTCAGGCGCGCAATTATTTTTTTTCTCTCAAAACCACTGGCCACCAACACGTTTTTGGAAATATTACGGGAAATATAAAATGTGTCACCTTGAATTCATTACCAATTATGTAGATATAGAATAGAAATCAAACAAAAGTAAAATGAAAAATTTCCCGATATTCAGAGGCGTGCAATTAATTTTTTTCTCTCAAAACCACTGGCCAGCAACACGTTTTTGGAAATTTTACGGGAAATATAAAATGTGTCACCTTGAATTCATTACCAATTATGTAGATATAGAATAGAAATCGAACAAAAGTAAAATGAAAAATTTCCCGATATTCAGAGGCGCGCAATTATTTTTTTTCTTTCAAAACCACTGGCCAGCAACACGTTTTTGGAAATATTACGGGAAATATAAAATGTGTCAACTTGAATTCATTACCAATTATGTAGATATAGAATAGAAATCGAACAAAAATTAAATGAAAAAATTCCCGATATTCAGAGGCGCGCAATTATTTTTTTTCTTTCAAAACCACTGGCCAGCAACACGTTTTTGGAAATATTACGGGAAATATAAAATGTGTCAACTTGAATTCATTACCAATTATGTAGATATAGAATAGAAATCGAACAAAAGTTAAATGAAAAATTTCCCGATCGTCAGAGGCGTGCAATTAAATTTTTCCCTCAAAACCAAGTTCTTTCCGAAATGGATCGTGTAACCTCGGTTTTTATCGATGAAGACAGTCGACGAAGCCATTTCAACAAGTCTTTCGTAAATAGTACTCATCCGTGCCGAGCCGAGCCGTTGTTACTACATATTTACCATATTTAACCTGATTTAATCTAAACGATATAACTAGGGTGACCAGATTTCAGTGAAGGAAAACCGGGACACAGGAAAAAAAAGAAGGTCCTCACCTCCCAAATCAGAAGTGAAGAGCAAAAAAAAAAAAGGTCCTCACCTCCCAAATTCAAAGTGAAGAGCAAAAAAACAAAAGGTTCTCACCTCTCAGATTCAAAGTGAAAAGCAAAAATATTAAAAAACCGGGACAATCCAGCGTCCCGAGAACAGTTTTCGGGACACCGGGACAATTGACCGAAAACCGGGACAATCCCGGAAAACCGGGACGGATGGTCACCCTAGATATAACTGACATTTACGTGCCTGTAGTAACTATCCTTGCCTATTTTATGTCTGGTTATATTTGTAACATTTCACTTATTATTAGTAAATGAAATGTAACCAATACCACCCGGAAAATAGGCACGGATAGGTACTACAGGCATGTAAATCGGTTCGGCTTGGGTCAAGAGTGCTACAAAAAAAAAAAAAAATTAAGTTGGGAACACTGAATTTTTGCCAACTGTAATGAGAAGTTACTAGTTACTAGAAGTTATCCCTATTACACGATAACAATGATGAAATTATTGATTTTATTATAATTTTAGTTCCATAAAATTCCAATATAGTACTCTTATAACACATATAATATCATTCCATTTCCTACAGTAGTACTACTATATTTTTAACGATTACCTTCAAATAATAAATTTTAGTTCTACAGATTTTGCCTCTACAATGTTACCACTAGATAAAAGTGAAATGTTTTTCCACTTTTTTTTTTGTAATATTGTCGTAATGCACGCAAAATAGCGCGCACTACAAATTAAAATCTGTTTTTATTATACACTAATTTATAATTAAATACTTTAATTGAACATATAAGTAAGAACATATTGATCTATGAAATACGTTTCTATTATTGTAAAGCGAATAATACTTGGAATTTGAGAGAAATCAGTGATTCTTAAACTCTGGTCCGCGGGTAAAGGTCTTTAAGTGATTAAATTTGTTTTATATTGGAACTAGAAACTGTACAACTGCGGATTGGATGTACCTGAATGATAATAATTATAAAAAGGAAATTAGGAAATATGTAAATCCATTATATTTAAAATAACATACATACAGCGACTTGAAAAACAGGATAGTCTCCATACAAATTATATTTAACCAGAACTGTAAAATAATGATTATTTTTGTAATCAACTATTTGTGGAAAACCATTACTCATATAACCGCAATCAGAAATTTGATTGAAATTACCTAAATAAACAGAATAAAAAATTCTTGATACAATTAGAAATATTCAAAAAGTAATCAAATCTTTACAAAACTATGTTAAAATTTGGAATTTTTCATATTCTCAAAATATTTAGGTCTACGACCAACATCGCTCTTAATTTTCGCTTCCCTCGAAATAAAACATTCATATAAATAATAATCAATACACTTTATTATTCTAAAAAAACATAAACTTTTTCTTACATTAATCTTCACAAAATATTACAATGTAAAAATATATTTAACATACAGGTTTATTATTTGAAAACATTTATCGTACGTATATGCAGGGCATATATTCAAAATAATAAACCAGTTAGATAAAAAAAATAAATAAAACACTAAAAAATCTGACCAGAAAAAAATAATTAACTGTAGTTGTAGCCCTAATTATTTTAATAATTATCATACAATTTGTTGATTTTTAAAAATTGTTGATGTGGTCATTTGCCAAAAGTAGAAACTAAATCTTTTTCTGTACCTGTTATCCCACTATTCATTTTAACAACCAGTATGGAAGTATTTCAATATTTTAAGAACTGATATGCTCGTACCGGTTGAATATTGTCACTGCATATATTTAAGTATTTATTACAATATATATAGCTTAACACAATGGTATGCAAATTTTTGTGACAGAATGTCATGACAATATTTATTTAATAATTTAAAATCAAAATACGCCGTTAACCTGCCAAAATTAAGGTAAGCTTAGAATTGCAATAAGGCGTTTACGAAAACTCTACCGGTAGATACCGGGAACATCAACTGTGTTCGAAAACAAGTTCGGTGAAGGTGTATAAGCATGTAGCTGTTTACCGACCAGTAGATTTCCTGGGGAAGATTTACTATACCTCACTCAACATAACCTTATTCTAGCTAAACTATTCTAACATAACTAGTATTCTAGCTAAAGCCTAGCCTAACTTAACCTTTTTAAGGATTATTTAAGCCTTCTGTATAGAGGCAGCACATAAGTTTATGTTCAGTGGGGTACAGTAAAGATTGGCCGATATACCATATCCACCAGTAGAGTTTTCGTAAACGCCTAGTGATTTGGCCAAGATAAACTTTAGGTATGCATATTTATATATAAAAAGAATGCTGTTTGGATAGCAGGATCACCAGACTTGTATCTTTTTCACTAGTTTATTGCACTGTCATTTATTATTTAATTATTAAAATTAATTTAGTTAACTACAACTTTCCATATATCTTTCCATTTGAATCCGGTCGCAGTAGCACTACAATTATTTTAAGTCCCAGCAAGAAAACCATTTTCACTGTGCCCAGCACGTATTTTCTCGTTCTGATATTATAGTCCAGGCCTTATAGTGTTACATCGGACAGTGTTTCTTTGTTCCTCATTTTTTATCACATTTGACCATCTTATATCAAGATTCATTGTAAGCAACGGTTTTGAAAAACTTCGCAAAAATAATCTGGAATACAGAAAAATATTTAAAAAGTTTCCCTCAGTAGTCAAAACCAATATTTTTTAATAATAAATAGTTTAAATGTCATTTATAACATTTCAATTTATTATAATATCTACTTACATTAATTATTTAAAATATGTACATATGTTTATTAAAGGTTAAACAATAAATGACATATGTATCAAAATATTACTAGTAGTTCTAAGTTTATAATAATAAGGTCTAAATTAATATTATATATAAACAAACCATATGTATTGATGTAATTTACTTTCTAATTAATGTTCTTTATTAAATTGTTTACAAAATACTTCAAAATGAATTAAATATTACATGAATAAGTTAAATTAATTTACGGATTTTAGAAATGTTATCCAATAAACACGGCTTTTATTTTTCACATATTATTTTATTATTTCGAAGTTGGGAACACTTTCCTTATCATCTTTAGCACATTTGACACAGATTCAATCGGTTAGTATGGTAGATATGTAGTAACAACGGCTCGGCACGGATAAGTACTATATACGAAAGAATTGTTGAAATGGCTTCGTCGACTGTCTTCATCGATAAAAACCGTAGATAGACGAAACATTTCGGTAAAAACATGGTTTTAAGGGAAAAATTAATTGCGCGCCTCTGAATATCGGGAAATTTTTCATACAACTTTTGTTCGATTTCTATGCTGTATCTTCATAATTGGTAAAGTTTTTAAGGTGACACATTTTATATTTCCCGTAATATTTCCAAAAACGTGTTGCTGGCCAGTGGTTTTGAGAGAGAAAAAATAATTGCGCGCCTCTGAATATCGGGAAATTTTTCATTCGACTTTTGTTCGTTTTCTATTCTGTATCTACATAATTGGTAATGAATTCAAGGTGACACATTTTATATTTCCCGTAATATTTCCAAAAACGTGTTGCTGGCCAGTGGTTTTGAAAGAAAAAAATTAATTGCGCGCCTCTGAATATCGGGAAATTTTTCATTCGACTTTTGTTCGTTTTCTATTCTGTATCTACATAATTGGTAAAGAATTCAAGGTGACACATTTATATTTCCCGTAATATTTCCAAAAACGTGTTGCGGGCCAGTGGTTTTGAGAGAAAAAAAATAATTGCACGCCTCTGAATATCGGGAAATTTTTCATTTTACTTTTGTTCGTTTTCTATTCTGTATGAACATAATTGGTAATGAATTCAAGGTGACACATTTTATATTTCCCGTAATATTTCCAAAAACGTGTTGCTGGCCAGTGGTTTTGAGAGAAAAAAATTAATTGCGCGCCTCTGAATATCGGGAAATTTTTCATTCGACTTTTGTTCGATTTCTATTCTATATCTACATAATTGGTAAAAAATTCAAGGTGACACATTTTATATTTCCCGTAATATTGCTAATAACGTAATGCAGAGGCAAGTGGTTTTGAATTTAAAAAAAAAATATTTTTAAATGTTTATTATGGTAAAACAGATTCGTTTATTAGAAATAATATTAATTATGTTTAATTATGTTGCATTTTTAAGAGTAACTTGACATTATCTGTAAAAACCATGCAGTTTATCCAACAGCGGTACTTGATTTGGTCCGCTGTATTTACCGTGTCGTGCTGATTAGTGGCTGGCTGGATCCATGGCTAACTTGACATGGCTTATATTCACTCAAAAACTACATACATATGTGAGGTACCAAATTGACATGTCAAAATTGTGATTGATACGTCAAATATTTTGAAAGTTGCCATTTCAAAATTACAACCCCAAGATGATATTATAAATATGCAACATAAAAAATGAAGTTTCCCTCTTAGTTTTGTATTACAAAATGAGACATATTGTATTGGCTGCTTACTGTAAATAAATCAAAGTGCACAGTGCTACAAATAGGTTCATCTAATCCCCTCCTCACTTACCACCTCCAAGGAACTGAACTTAAGTCTGTGAAGGAACAATTAGATTTAGGTATTACCATAAGAAATGATTTAAAGTGGTCTTCGCAAATAGTCAAAGTGGTAAAAAAGACTAAAGTCCTGTACATTCTTCGCAAGGCATTTAAAAATATGTCGCCCGAATTATTCTTGTCTATATACATTTGTACTATTACTCCGTATTTGTTAAAAGACATCAACACCTTAGAGAAAAACCAGAGACGTGCCATTCGGTTGCCTGTTGCACTTCGGAACTTATCATACGCAGACAGGTTAAGCAAGTTAAAGTTAACCACCTTACGAAAAAGGCGAGAGCTCATCGAGACTTTCAAAATATTAAAAGGTGCATACTCGGTTGATATGACATTCTTATTTGACTTAAATAAGAATCAACTCAGAGGTCATTCATACAAATTAAAAAAGGATAAATTTAAAAAGTCTTGCAGGCAGTATTTTCTATGCAACCGTGTGGTTGACGCATGGCACAGTTTACCCGTTTCTGCTGTTTCATGCAATAACACAAACACGTTTATAAACCACTTGGATAAGTTACCCTAACACAAATAAGTTCATCAATATGTATATGTAACAAATGTTTTATATGTTTTATAATTGCTTTATTTTTTATATATGTAAATATTACATTGTATTCTGTACACTTATATTTATGTATACTGTATTCCGATCTGAAACATTATCGGCTTGTAACCGCCTGTTTCAAAACAACTAATAATAATATTAATAATAATATTAATAATAATATTATAACATATTTTGTAATTTTTAATAACATAATATACAGGTGCAAACTAGTTAAATCAAAATTCCTCTTAGTTTGTTTTTTCAAAAGTGAACAGTATATATTATCTCACTCATTTTGTAATACGAAACTATACTGCGTTCAAAGGTGAGTTTGCAGTACAGGGCATATGGAGTAGTTCTTTTTCATACTCTCTAATGGGTTTACACAATGACACTATCCTTTTCTTGCTTGTCGACGTTGCCAGCTCTAAAACGCGCTAATCTGTGAAGACGCAGTATTCTACAAATGGACATTCATTTTTGTTGAGTGTTATTTTGAGTTTAATAAGAGTTGATTTTTGTAAATCATACGAGTTTTTCATATTATTATAATTGAAACATTTGACATTTTTACAACATTTGGCAACACCGCTCCCATTTGCCATAAGAGCTATACTGCAAACTCACCTTCGAACGCACTGTAGATCTGGTTACTTTGGTGACTGTTGTGGTGTAAATAGACTTTAGTGGAACCATGTGAACTTGTAAGTCTGGCTTTTAAATTTTTGGTTAAGTTTCATTATACTAAGGTTATATTCAGTCAAAAACTACATGTCAGACACCAAATTGACATGTCAAAATTGTAATTGACATGTCTAACAATTTGAATATATATATACAAATGTTTATTTATTCAAATTTTCGATTATTACTTGCATAATAGTAAAAAAATATAACGATTATTAATGAAATATTGTGATAAAATATAAAAAACAAAAATACATATTATAATAATTTAGCATTTTATTTTGTATAATATTAAATATAATAATATAATTGGTATAATATTACACATGTCGTTCATGTGAAGAGGGAATAATAAGACAACAAATTAAGACTTCCATCCCTCAAGCGAAATTAAGACTAGCCCAATCCCTATTCCAAATTGACTCCATGTATTCATCCTCCAAAATTCTGCCAAAGAAATAACAACAGGTGGTGCATTATCAACCCCACAATTCCCATACATTTAGCCCTTTTCGCTTCTATTTAAAAATCACCAAAATAACCAGATCTAGTTTGTTCTTACAAAAGTGAACTGCTTATATATATTTAATTGTTTTCGCTTATTCATATTTTCTGTTCTGGTTGTATAAAATATATTTCAAATACTTGTCAATTTGTGTTTTATATAATTAGTGTTAGTAAATTGACATATAATTTAATGTCAATTATGAATTGTCCAATATTTTGAATGGTGCCATTTCAGAATTACCACCCTAAGATGATATTTTAAATGTGCAACATAAAAAATTAAAGTTCCCTCTTAGTTTCGTATTACATAATGAGACAGATAATATGCATTTTTATTACCAATGTAATATTACAAATTATCAAGCAGCGCCGAATAAGATTTTTAAAAATTTTATATTTCAAATTTCACATAAATTCCATTACGAGGACGAGTTTAAGAATTGATCCTCATTACCAATGCCTTGATTCAGTTTTTAAAACAACATAATTCAAACTGAAAGCAAAAATGTTCAGTTATATTATTTATTTATTTAATTTTAGTGGTATCTATATTTATTAGAACTGTTTAGTGAAAGCCCTATCTAGCTAGAATAGAAAAGTTCAATAGACGATATCCAAAGTCACGTAGCAACACTAGCGCCAGTGTGCTTTTGTCAAACTAATCTTACAAATATCTCATTTTTACTTATAATTCATTGCCGGAGTATAACGAATAACTCAAAATTTAACGTAGACAACGTACCGGTTACGAATTAAAAACATGTTAAAACAGAAGATCATTCTATTCAAAAATTAAAAGGTGATTAGATGTCGAATACTACAAAAAACTGGAAACAGGGAGGATTAATTAGAGAGGTTAGGTTTAAATGCACATCGGATTTTTATAATAATAATAATTTTATCTATAATTTTACTAATAAATATAAATTCGTTTTCGAACAGTTAACATGTAAACAGTATCAGGAAAGCAAATGTTTGTAAGAATAGTTCGACTGATGGCAACTGATAACTGTGTTGTAATAGATACATTTAAAAAAATATCTAGATAGAGATACAGATACCTAAGAAAAATTGTATCTAGATGCAGATACAGATACAGAATTTTAGATAATATCTAGATACAGATACATGCCAAAAATGATTGAATCTAGATACAGCTAGATACTTTTGAAAAAACACTGAAAAATTAAAATACCATATTTTTTACCAAACAAACAATGCATGTTAATCAGTATTATACAGGCTGTTCAAAAATGGCCGTGACGTCACAAAAAGCCCACTAAATTCAAGGTAAAAGACTATTTTCCGGAATAAATTTGTACTAAATAACGTATGTATTATGTTAGTCGTATGTGCTAACGTATGAGCTGCGTATCTAAAAGACTAATGTTAGTCTTATAGATACGCAGCTATGTTCTTGTTAAGAGGATGTTCCTTTCAATCAAATTTTAGCCCTAATTGAAATGGAATTCGTGTAATGTCACTATCATTTTTGATCACAAATTAAAAATTACTGATAAGAAATATCGGAATTTTTTTTCATTCCATACAAATTTAATTTATATTCAAAATTTCAGTTGACATTCTCACGCTTACAAATTAAATTTATATGAACGTTAAATAACACTGGTCAACACAATTTTTGATGACTTACATCTAAGACTTGTTTCTTACTAATTTGGTGCTGCTGAACTCAAATATCACATCAGTTTTTACATATCACATCAGATTTTTGCTCTAGAACAGGGATGAGCAACCTTTTTTTACTACGGGCCAACTAGAAATTTAAAAATTTCCGGCGGGCCGCATACGAAATTTATTAAAATATGAACACAAGATGATAAACACAAATTATCTATTTATTAACAAAATAACAAAATTATTTAAAAAAATACACAAATGAAACATATAATAGAAATGCTAGATATAAAAAAACACTCAAAGATAATTATTATGGGGAAAATATCATAAACAAATTTTAATGAGAAGTTTGGCATTGCTTCTTTGCAACGAATTGCTCTATATTGCTCTTATTTATGCTTTAAAATATATCTATGTATCTTTTGTAATTTAATGGCCTTTTTTAAAATTTGACAGACAAAAGCTTTGACGGGCCGCACGAAAAAGTACGTCGGGCCGCGGGTTGCTCATCCCTGCTCTAGAACAAATACATATTTTCGGCCAAATAATGCTTCTATCGTTTAATTTTAGACGTCGATACTGTAAATGGTACAAATTAGGCGAACAATAAGGACTAAATAATTAGAAAATATTATTAAAATTTTATTTATAGTGAAAGAAAGAAAATGAGAACAGTTTTAATTACATTTTAATGCATTAGAGTGTTAAAATAAAAATAAAAAATAATTTAAGGATTAAATGGTCGTTTGTAAGATCTTCTAGAGTGCACCATTCCCGATAAGTCTCTTTTAATACTCCAACAGTAGTCAGCCATCATATGAGTACCCCACCTTCCTTGATAACGTCTCTCCATCTTTTAAATCCTGATGGAAACGTTCACCCTGTTCATCACTAACATCCAAGATTGACAGGAAATTTGTCAAGATGACTGTTTAAAAAATGAAGTTTCACGCTCATGTTGCACCCCAGATGATGATGATTTTCAATCAAATTTTCAACGACCTCCACATAGTTTTCGACTTTTTTATTCCCAAGAAAATTTTTGATGAGCGCCACGAAAGACTGCCATGCATTCTTCTCCATATCATCCATATGTACAGTAAAATGTGGATCATTCACTAATTTTCTAATTTGTGGTCCGTCAAAAATGCCAGCTTTTAGCTTCTCATTACTGAGACTTTGAAATGTTTCAGATATATATTTGAAACAGTCACCATCTTTGTTCAACGCTTTTACAAACTACTTCATTAGACCCAGTTTAATATGAAGAGGGGGGAAATGATTTATGTTCGCTCCACCAAAGGTTCGTGTATTATGTTTGGGTCTTCAACATTTAAATCTATTCTCACTGGCCAATTTTTCTGAGTCCAATGCTTATCTCTCGCTCTGCTGTCCCACAAACGCAAAAAACATGGATATTTTGTGATTCCACCTTGTTGGCCAAGTTAAAAGTTTACCATTTTAAGATCTATACAGATGATTCACTTATGTTCGTTATATTTAATTTGTTCCATCACATTTTTAATTGTTTCGTATGCTTCCTTTAGAAGCACAGAATGGCCAATTGGAATTGAACCAAATGCATTTGCATTGTGGAGTAGAACGCACTTTAAACGTCTCTTAGAGCTGTCCAAAAATAATCGCTATTCACTTGGGTCATATTGCGCCACACCCATAGAATTTAATAAACCGGGCACATCACTAAATCATTGTCCATTTTAAAATATTGCAACAGTTCTTTCTCTCTTGTACGAAAGAACGTAACTTTTGTGCCTTCTTCGAGTAAATGCTTTTCGTTCACTCTTGAAGCTAGTAATTCTGATGCAATTTTTGGAAGATTTAAATCTCTTACTAGATCGTTTAATTCTCTGAGGTGTAGAAGAAGTAGAAGGACTACATTCAAAATCCATGTCGTCATCATGCTCATTCATTTCACTAGACAGATCTTCCACAAGTAAAGGAGACTCACTAAAAACTGGCACAGGTATATCATCAGAATGGGGCATTGGACGCCTTGCTGAATCTAGGTTTGGGTAGGTGATTTTCTGCCTGTTTTTTTTTGTTGTAGCCTGTAGTTTTAGTAAGGCAGAAATAACAGTCATCTGTGTGATTTTTAGGCTCTCTCCAAACCATGCCGAATGCCATTTTCTTACGTTTTCCTTTCCTCCACTGTCGTAAATTTTCAGAACAAGGCTTGCAAACTTTATGTGGAGCCCAAGATTTGTCCTGGTCGCCAAGTCTAACTTGAAAATACGCTAAATACATCTTCACAAAATCACTAATGTTCATCCTCTGATTTGGAACAGTAAAGCTTCCACATATATAACAAAATGTATCTGATGTATTCAAACACTTTCTAGTAGCCATTGTTTATTTAAATTGTGCACGATTGCTTGTATAAAATTCAAAACACTAATTTATACCAAACAAGTCGTTCGATTTGAATGAAATAACTGACCATTTAAGGATGTAGGCTGCTAAGTACCTTACCCATGATACTGTTTCCCCTTCCCGCCATTGCAAAAAGGTTGCTGTCAGGTACCTGCAACTAAGCCTTTTCTGGGAAACTTATTGAACAACAAGTACAAACCTGAACATTTAATGGATCCAGCGGTCATACTAAGTACTTTACCCTTGACCTTGCAACCCCGCCGGTTGTAAAAAGATCTATAACAAGTACCTAAATGTAAGGCGTTCCTACGAAATATATTGGACAACAAGAACGAAGTTGAAATTAAAGTAGACGTATATCAGAACGTGAAAAGGTGAAAAAAGTCAAAATACGATTGAACAAAAATTTGACGTGATAGGCAGAAACTGTTAATATTTTTGAAATCAGCACCCCAAAATTAGTTAAAAATAAGTATCAGATCTAAGTCAGCAAAAAAGTTTAAATTTCTTGACCAGTGTAATTCATTCAATTTTACGTCCTTTAGGAAACACACCTACTTATCTTACTGATTTCAATTAGGAAATGAACTTAATATCCACACTAGCATTGTCGGCCCTTGGGTGATGCAGACTAGAGCCAGGCCTCAAGTGAAGAAATGCTTCAAAAAAAATTATCAAAGTGTATTTTCAATCACTGGATACTTTTGAAGGGCCTTAATTTGTTGTGCCCAAGGCTTCACAAAACCACGGTCCACTCCCAAACCACTTGTGTGGATATAATTTTTTATATGTTTTTAGTAAATTGCTCATCAAAATAGCAACAATAGTTATTCAAAAACTTCGTTTTCATTAATAATTATCCATTTTCCTTAAGTGTTGTACTTGCTATTGTGGTACCTAAATACCTATTATTTTTACGGTCGTTCAAAAGCTACGAAAAACGAGTGAGAATATATATATTTTTTTGACATTCCATATAAATTTAATTTGTATAGTAAAGGGGAATTTAATTGACAGATTGATCGATTGACAACCGATAAAGAAATATATATATCTATTTCACACAGTTTTATGTAAGATGTCAAGAACGTATTTCTGATTCTTACTGTAACGTACGTTCATAGTTTTTGTCTTTTTTCGTTGTATTATAATATGGTAACTTCAACGTATGTCCCTTTGTAAACACGCGCGGGCATTCAGCTCCCACCACTAGATGGAAGACAGGCGTGTCAAGTGAAACAAATTGTATCTCTTTCTCTATTTCTAGCTTTGTCTGTGAACAAATGATATGGCTCTATTCAAAAATGGAAATTTTATTGCTATAGTTCTCTCCCATTGACCCATATGCTTTAATTAACCGTCATCTGTCAAGTAAAGTCTCATTTACTATAAACGTCAGAATTTTAACTGTTTTCTGAATTTTGTTTATAGTAAAAATGAATTATTTAAAATGACAATTTTTAATTAAACTATTATATCAGCTTGGTATCATGGTATACAAATAAAGTAACGATCAAAGTATCTGAAATACAGATACAAGATACTTAAATTTAAATATCTAAATACAGATACAGATACAATTTCAAAAAGTATCGAATTTGTATCTAGATACTTGAAAAAGTATCTAGTTACTGTATCTAGGTACTTATAACTAGATACATTACAACACTGATAACCATTAAGAATAATTAAAAAGTTCTGCTAGCCTAGACAAATCTCTGTACAATGGTAATATTTTCAGATATCTGCAGGGATGTACAATCAGGGAGCAATATGTAGAGCTTGCTGCGTTAAAGTGGATGGTTTTTACAAATTCCGTAAGCAATGTTTGCAAAACAGTCAAACATATAAAAATTACACATCACAACTAGGTTCTGCTTCTGAAACTAGCAGTGATTTGCACGTATCTTTGATGGATTTCAAAGAAGAACAGAACAATTCTTTCAAGAATTGTGAAGAAACTGAGAGGAGCTACAACAAGGATCATTCCCTAACAGAACTTAATAGTAGAAGTGTTTTACCAAATGAGATATCAGAAAAGTACTACAATGACAGATATATAGTGACAAGGGGTGATTGCACAGGTAATCTAAAACTTTGTTTGTTCTACAGTAGATCAATATAATCACGTAGTCTGACGTCATCATACATCTTGGAGGTACAACTAACATTTGCAAGCATATACAGGGTGTTTGAAACGCCGCACCGCGAATAACTCCTTTATTTTAAGAAATACAAAAAATTCTTCAGTAGAAAAGTAAAACAAAATCCCACTTTAATATATAAAAAGTTAGCTAATGACAATTTAAATTACATTTAGTTCCGCTTAAAAGTTTAGGATAGCCTATACGCAGATTTTCGTCTTGCCAAGAGCAGCGAACATTCACATCTTTGAAAATCCAGGTGTCGTATTATATAAATATAAATTTGTAGATTTCTCCCTCTTTTAATTTCACGTATTCATTGAGAAATTTTATTCTTTTCAGAACGATTTGGGGAATTCCCCTATCGTGTGATTTAATATTAACATTCTCTATAGTAACATGCTCCCCTAAAAGCAAATCTATTTGTTAGTGGCATTACGGAAAGATGTAAAGTATCGATACATCTCATAAATAATATTTCGTACCTAACTGTTGTAAAATTATCTAATTCTACAATAGATTTAGTACGTGTCCGTTTCTTTTTCGGGCGACTGACAACTGCACCTCTAGATTGCTGTATAGTATTTTTGTTAATTTTTTAAATGCTGACGTCTAATGCTGGAGCAACTCACTGAAACGTTAATAAATAATTATTTTTAGAAAAAATATACAAAAATATTCAAAATTTAATATTTACATATCTCACACATTTCAGATGTATTAAAGCACCACCATTATCTCGCTGTCGTCCAAAATTAATAAGTGACAAAAAAAAAACCTTTGGGTGCGACTATTAAGAGCTTTCAGCATTTTTAATGTAGTAATATTTGATACAATTCAAAATAAAACGTAAACATAACCTCACACGTTCTAATGTAAAACAAATGCGAGAAAATGCTGTTTAACCCAGATGTTGCCAAAACAATTTTTTTCTAAAAAAAAAAAAACATGAAATTAGTAAATTCTTATTTAAAATAGCTAAATAAAGTTATTTTACTTTTAAATTTTGATTTTTTTATGATTTACGCTATTGTCACAAAATGGTGTTCTTTTAAAAGGACAATGGCAAAACCAACTTCAGTTCAGTAAGTCTTATATTTAGTATTACACATTTTTTTATTATTACATTTTAAATTTATTATTACATCTAATATATTAATTACAAAATGAATTTGAATGATATAAAATAAAACATTTCTTTGGGTGAAGTGCTACAGTGCACTTTTTGCACAAAAAATTACATTTTTAATGGCACAATTTGCATCGTGTTTGTTTATCTTGATTACAAAATGAATTTGAATGATATAAAATAAAACATTTCTTTGGGTGAAGTGCTACAGTGCACTTTTTGCACAAAAAATTACATTTTTAATGGCACAATTTGCATCGTGTTTGTTTATCTTGATATATGACTAAATGGTCAACTCCGTAATATCTGGAATAATCATGCAAACAGGCCGATGAACGGCTTGGTCCTCTCTTAGATACCCTTTTATATGACTTCAAAATGCCAAGTGTCACTGATCTCCTAAAACCTAAATGGTCCAGTTTCCCGCCATTGCTTGTATACAGGGTGTTTGCTTGAAACGGGGCACCTCGAAAATCTTCTTTATTTGTAAAGATACAAAAAATCTTCAGAACAAAAGTTAAACTAGACAAAAAGGCCCATCTAAAGGTTACTATAAGAATTCTGAGGCACTTCCAGTTTCACCGGAAATGATGTCAAATTTTGATCTAGCATAGGGAATCGATAATTTTATATTTTTTTCCTAAAAGTACATTAAATTAGCTTTACAATGACACCAAAAAGGTGTCATATTTTTATGTTAACCATTTCAAAATGGCGACCATTTATTTACAAAATAATAATCAACATAAGTTTTACAAATTTGAATGTAGCAAGCTTTTTTTTCAATAGTTTATTTTAGAGATATTTTGTTTCTTTTTTTATTGTTTTCAAAGCTTGCTACGTTCAACTTTGTAAAACTTATGTTGATTATTATTTTGTAAATAAATGGTCGCCATTTTGAAATGGTTAACATAAAAATATGATTTTTTGGTGTCATTGTAAAGCTAATTTAATCTACTTTTAGGAAAAAAATATAAAATTATCGATTCCCTATGCTAGATCAAAAGTTGACATAATTTCCGAAACCGGAAGTGCCTCAGAATTCTTATAGTAACCTTTAGATGGGCTTTTTTGTCTAGTTTAACTTTTGTTCTGAAGATTTTTTGTATCTTTACAAATAAAGGAGATTTTCGAGGTGCCCCGTTTCAAACAAACATTCTGTATAATTGCCAAGCATTATGTTCAGCCATATCGAGGCTGTGACTTATCAATGGAAAATACCAGTTTTTGCCCCTAATGGACACTCTGTATAGGCTAATATTTTGATCTGCCCTAACTTCTTCCCGCATGTTTTCATTATATTTTTTACTGTCTTCCTGCTTTACAGCCTTTACATCAGGGTTTAAAATTTCGGTCTCTGCTTCTGCACGCAGTTGGTTTCCAGGAAGATTATTTATTGTTACAAAATCTTCATCTCCAGAATCTTCATCTGTGTTTTCGTCATCTTCAGGTGGAAATATAATAATTTTATAGAATATTTCATCTTCGTTTAGAGCTTTTTCAAAGGTCTTTTCATGTCGCTAAAAAATAATATTTTATTTGTACTATATATTGCCACCGTCATTTATAAAGGACAGTCAATGTTTTTTGGTAATAAAACCCACCATAACAAATATTTTTAGTAAAACTAGATATATATCAAAAATAGAACATATTAATATGATAAACATTAAAAAATATCATTACTAAATTAGTTATAGTATTGTCACTTCATGCACTATCATAGAGCTAAATACTGCAGTGTATACAAAATCAAGAATAAACAAAGATGTTAACCGATTAAAACCGCCGTGGCAACATTTGGGTTAAGAAGTGGCAACATTGGAAAGTAATACCAACTGTAATAAGTCATATGTTACAACTGAGTAATGCTTGCAATTTGGTTATATTACATTTTGACATTGGCAATAAAATTAACCACGTGTGACGTATTTTTGTATTTTTGTATTGTATTTGTATTTTGTATTTGTATTTGAACGAAATAAATATTACATCGATTATACAAATGTATATAACACATTTCATATAACATTGATACATTGAAGGTAAATTATAAAATAGACTTAACAATAAATAAAATGTATGCATACATATAATAATATAAAAAAATAAAAAAGTTAGAATAATAATATAAATGTAATTCTTCAGTAAATACACATGATAAAAATGCTGTCATAAAAGATACGAAGTATCTTGTGGTGACAATAATGAAATCATAAACAAGAAATTTAAAAAAGAATTGTAAAATAAAATAAAAATTTAAATAAAAAATAAACTGACGTAGACAAAAGAAGAAGCAAATTACTACATAAATTAATGTATGATAAAGATAAATATATTAAAAATAAATAACAAAAAGTAAAATAAAATAAAATAAACGTCATCTCATTCTTATCGTGAATGGACTTTAACAAAAAAAAAAACTTATTGTAAAATATAAAATACCGATTCGATACAAAAATTTTGTTATTCTAGTTTTAATTTTTTCAATGGCGATATATTTTTGTTTCAGAAATAAGTATGAATGATGATAAAAGTAGCGGTAGCGGAAGGCATTTCGATGATACCGGAGATAGCAATGTTATTAAGAAGGAGATTGATATAAAGAGAGAATATGTGACGCCTGGAGTTGAGAAGACAGTAGAATGGGAGAATGGTCAGTAACAAGCACGTTTACAATAACTAACACATTGCTGTTATTCATATTTTATTGTCATAGTTCAATATATTTCAGATGAACTTGAGCAAAGTTTGATAAGTGAACATATAATTTATAATCTATTAAATAATATATTTTTTCCAGACCTATTTAATTATATTGCAATTATTAGCTTTTTTCGTGAAAAATAGTACCCATAAGTAACTACATTTAATTATGGTTTCACAATTCACTGTTTATGGCCAATCACAAACCTACATTTCCATAATTCACTCTCGCTGATCCAATCATATTTGACAATGGCAATGGGAGGGGCCAAAACTGCCGTGGTAGCAGGCAAGATGGATGACGCTATCACTTCCATTAATATTATCAATTTTGAGTCTAATTTATTTGTTTAATACGTTGACTACCAATTACGAGTTTTCTCGTAGTTAGCGTTCTTACCCAGGACGCCGACTACGAAATTACTTGTAGTACATTGACTTAATAGTATAATTTGACTATATCAGATTGACTTCTGAGACAAGAATTCTGAATCTTGCCTTGGTAGTCAATGAGTTAATAGATGTGGAAAAAGTGTAGTATTACATTCGCGATTATGGACATTATTCACTCGGATGATTTCTGTCATCTTCGTGAATAATGGCTGTCATAATCGCTCATTTAATAATATACTATTTTCCACACCTGTTTAATTATATTGCAATTATTAGCACTGTTTTCGTGCAAAATAGTACTCATAAATAACTACAGTGAATTATCATTTCATAATTAACTTCTTACGGCCAATCACAAATCTACTTATCCATAAATCACTCTCGCTGATCCAATCATATTTGACAATGGCAATGGGGGCGGGGCAAAACTGCCATGAACTGCAGTGGTAGCTGAGCAACATGGATCACTTGCATTAAAATTATCAAATTTGAGTCTAATTTATTTGCTTAATAGGTGTGGAAAAAGTATTGTATTGCATTCGCGATTATGGCCATTATTCACTCAGATGATTTGCGCCACTCGCCTGCGGCTCGTGGGCTCAAACTTCATCTTCGTGAATAACGGCTGTCATAATCGCTCATGTAATAATATACTATTTTACAGTATGTAATTCGTTTATATTTCATGTCTTTCTATCTAGTAGTTTTCCTCAGTATTGAGGAGTCCTAATATGTGTAGCTACAGAGTCAGCCTGTATGTACGAGGGGTGTTTGATAAGTCAGTGACTTCGAAAGGAAAGGTCTTTTTTTTATCAAAATGCGACTTTTTTCAACATAGTCTTCTTTTAGCGCGATACATTTTTCCTAATGCTATTCCAATTTCTTTAAGCCCTCTAAAAAGTACGATTTCTCGAACTTTACAAAATAAACGGCTTTCAGCGATGATCTCCTCGTTCGATGTGAATCTTTTTCCACCGAGTCATTTTTTCATATTTGGAAAGAGCAAGGGGGGACAGTTATTGAGAATAGGGTGGATAAGGGAGCACTCCGTAGCGCAATTCGACCAAATTGGCCGTTACAATTGCAGATTGAGATGATACATTGTCATGGTGGAACAGAACTTTTTTCTTTGCCAAATAAGGTAGATTTTTCATCAATTCAGCGTGAAATCAATCCTAAAGCGGCATAATATTGTCCTATAATCGTTTTTCCCTATCCAGATAGTGATGAAGATTGGGCCTTGCGAATCCCAGAAAATCGAGGCCATGACCTTTTCGATTGAGGAAACTCTTTTATCTTCTTCGAGGCACGTTTGCAACAAGAAATCCACTGTTTTAACTCTTGTTCTCTTGTTCTTGGTGTGTAGTAATTGTATCTATGTTTCATTAACGGTTATGAAACGCCGTAAAAAACTTCGTTTTTAATCCACTGTGAGTAGACGCGGCATCCATCTTGCCGATAGCTTTTTCATGCCCAAATATTCGTGTTCGACATAAAACACACGTTCATTTGATATGTTTACCATCTTGGCAGTATCACGTATCACTCGGCGGTCGTCCAACATGATATCATGAATTTTATGAACATCTTTTCAGTTGTGACCTCATTCGTCTCGACTGCTTAGCATCATTCGTGCTGAGACGACCACAACAAAATTCATTAAACTACTTGTGAATCATTCAATGCGACACAGCAGAGTTCCAATAATACTTTTTTTTAGCTTTGCTTTATCAACTCACAGAATTTTTTTCAATGTAGCAAATAAACACAAACTTATCTGCTTCCGAACGCTGTTATAAATGTACTATTTCACAGATCTATTTGAAACTTAGTGTGTATATCTACAAAGAATGGCACATTTCGGAAATAATATCAAACTTGCGATCTGAACACCATCTTTTATCAAAGTATCTGACTTATCAAACACCACTCGCATCATATCTGCCGGTGTTCTGTATTTATGAGACTGACTTTTACTTTTGACCCGTTATAGTCTTTTATTTGGTCTGTCCATCTTTTAGAAGGTCTTTCGCTTGGGTGAGTTTCTTCATTTTTGTCCTGGATGATTTTCTAGGTTGTCATAAGTCCTGCGTTACATATGACCGATATACTGGGGAATCCTTTGCTGAAGACGCGTGGAAGGCCTGATTGGAATTTATTATAAATTTAGTTATAAATTTCTTCTATAATTGAAGCTTTAGGACACTGCCTGCTGCCCACGATATTCGCAACATGCGTTTTAGTTCTTTTCTATGACGTTATATGTTTGTTTCAGGAAGAAGTATGAATGATGATGTAGGACACGATGTGCAGTCCGATAATACCGGAGATAACAATGTTATTAACAAGGACATTGACATTAACACAGAATATGTAGCGGCTGGAATAAAGGATACAGTTGATTGGGAAAAAGGTCAGTAATAAGCATATTTACAACTCATATATTCAAGGGGGCACGCAGAATTTTATTCAAAGGGGAGGGACAAAATAGGAAGCCATATTTCTGAAAATAATTAGTAACTTATTACTAAACTTTCATAAATCCAGAACATCATATAAATAGAAATAGAAGGCGACCTCAATCATTGGCAAATTGACATTAATGACTTTTTTACTCATTAGTTATTTTTTTCCTGTGCACTCCTAGCATTTTCTAACCCAGTGGTTCTCAATCTTTTTTCTCTCGCGGAACACATTTAGTTATTTCAAATTTTGACGGCACACCAAGGCAATTTAAATAAGCTTACTGATGTTGGTGCATGTAATACATAAATTTTATTAACAATTAATAGATAAATATAGAATAAAAAAAACTTAAAAAATGGTAACAAGTAAATGGTAAAATGATAATAAATAAACATGAAATAAAAAACAAAAAAAATTAATTCAATAAAATGATACAGTGAATTTCTTTTATCCTGCAATATATGTATTATCGTTACTATGGTAATTGAAATCTGACAGCAATGTGAAATTTCGTTTCTTTTAATTTGCAACATTTAAATGTATATTTTTCATTCAAAAAAATGTACACATGTGAAGAAAAAATCATGCTTGTAACTTGGTACAATTCTCAGATGAGTTTGAGAGAAGTTTCTGCTATGTTCAGTGCTACTTATCCAAATCGTCCTATACCGAATCCCTCTACAATATCGAGGCTTGTTACCAAATTTAAACACCATGGATACCTTAATTTGAATCATACAAGGAGGAAACGAACATCAACTATACCGACTGAAGAAAAGAAATTAGAATTTGCTTTAGAAGTTGAAAGTATTCACTATATAAATTTCATAATAGCACAGCAAACTAATTGCATGTCAATGGGAAATATGAGCTTAATGCTTTTGAACAATTTCACTTCTATTTGGTCGGAGAGGGGATCATGCAACTCTCATATCATGTTCCTCATTTACAAGTCTTGATCTTTTTTTATTATTTTATATTGATTAAAGCCGAAAATCCAAATTTACGTAAATACGACATTGCAAATTGTATTAAGACATTTAATGCTTGATATGGCTGGAAAATCTTCTTGAAGAGAAATCCAAAAAGTATTCAACGATATTTCTGAATGTTTTATTATTATTTCAGATTTCTGTCACTAGAGACTGAAATAAGTTCTTCCTCTTCATTCATTGTCAATTCGAAAATTGATGTATCGTATGTTAAAAATGAATTTCTGACCCAGTCAAATTTTTCCACTTGTAAAGTTTGAATTCCATTGGCTCCAATTAATTCAAATGCTCAATAATTTTTGGTTTAATTTTCTCATAGCAATGTTTTTCAATAGATTCAAATTTCTCTAAGTTACCGTTCTATCAACGAGTATTTTAGTTATTCTAAAAAATCTGGCGGCACACTAACAAACATCTCGCGGCACACTAAAGTGCCGCGGCACAGTGATTGAGAACCACAGCTCTAACCGGATAAACCATCATCCGCCATAGTTTACCTCATAGTTGACGTAATAATAATAGAAATAATGGTGTATATATGTAGGTCTGGGCCAGACCCGAATTGCCTACACACTTTGTTTATTTAGTTAGCTGTCATCAGTTATCAGTATTTGGGTCCCTTTGTGACATCTTTGTACTATCGGTAGCTTCCGCGTGTAAAATAAGCACGTTACGTAAACATATCTTATAACGGGTGTTTTTTTTAGAGGTATAGAACTTTAAATTGCAATAAAACAACGATGGATTATTCGATTGACATGAATTTTTTTTTATTCGAAAGATAATGTTGTGGCATTACATTAAATCATACCAACAAGACGGCGCAACATGTCACACAGCTCGTGCCACAATCGATTTATTGAAAGACACGTATGGTGACCGCCTAATTTCACGTTTTGGACCTGTGAATTGGCCTCCAAGATCTTGTGATTTAACACCGCTGGACTACTTTCTGTGGGGCTATGTAAAGTCATTGGTCTATGCGGATAAGCCACAAACGCTTGACCATTTGGAAGACAACATTCGCCGTGTTAGTGCCGATATACGGCCACAAATGTTGGAAAAAGTCATCGAAAATTGGACGTCCAGATTGGACTACATCCGAGCCAGCCGTGGCGGTCATATGCCAGAAATCAGATTTAAAATGTAATGCCACAAGATTATCTTTCGAATAAAAAAAAATTCATGTCAATCGAATAATCCATCGTTGTTTTATTGCAATTTAAAGTTTTATACCTCTAAAAAAAACACCCATTATATTATAAAATAAATAAAATAATAGGGTCCCAATGCCTGGATAGACGTATTGGGGCAGAGAAGGTAAGTTCTCCTTTTCTAGACTGGCGGCCATAGATATATTAAATACTTGAGGCTGAGTTGACCCCAGAGCTAACAGCACAATATTGGAAAATAAAAATCTGAAAGAGGTTGGGAGGGGGGTACGAACCCTCGTCCCTGAGTCTGTAGACAACCGTCCTACCACGGAGGTATGGTAACTCTCTTATTTATTATATTACAGAAAATATAAACTGCAATTTCTGTATACGCGCATTTTTTTTTCTGTGATCGGGTGCGTAATTATTGTTTTCCGAGAGGTGTGGTGGAATTATTGTAGTTCCGGGCTCGGAATTATTGTAGTACTGGAGCCCAAGCCCTCTCACGGCGGCTCTGCTTTCCCATTCCGAGGCCCAATGTGCAGCAGGGTTGCGCAGCCCCTTAATAGAAACTTAAAACAAGTAAAGTTTTCATAACGCAAAAGAAAGGCATAAGAATCTTATGCAATTTAAATAACATGTCTTCCTGCAGACCTTATTTTAAAAAATTAAAAATATTAACCATCCCCTGTATGTATATATACTATTGCTTAATTTACGTCAAACAAAATACCTTAAATTTCATTAAAATTAATCCGGGTGATAGAATTGTTACCAGGTATGGTAATAATCTAAAAATTCCTAAGCTCAGACTTAAATCAAGCAAAAATATTACTAGTTACTGGGGTCCGAAGCTCTTTAATAATCTTAGTGAAGAATTAGAGAGTTTAGGTTTAAACAGCTTTAAAATAAAAATAAAATAGATTTTAGGTAATAAAGCATATTACTCTATTAATGAGTACATTGATGACACATTATTTTAGGATATATTTATGTTTGTGTTGGAAGAGCTAAGTGGTAATTGTTGTAAAGGGTGATCCAATTTGGACTCTAGAATTTGTTTTTTGAATAAAACACAACATATTGGAAAAATCCGAATTTTATTGTTATTAGCGTACAGTAGAGACTTGGCAATTATTTATGAAATATGATGTCGGCCAAATGCCCTCCACGACTCCGCTGACATGATACCATTCTTTTAGCGAAGTTTTCCATAATCGTTTCCAATAAAAGCGGTTCGATTTCAGCAATTGCACGTCTGATGTTCTCTTTTAGTTCTGGAATCGTAGCAGGCTTGTTGACATAGATCCTTTCCTTCAAATAGCCCCAGAGAAAAAATCTAATGGGGTTAGATTGTAAGACCTCTCTGGCTATTGATGTCGCCCCTCTGAGAGACAACATGACCAGGAAATTTGGTTTGAAGTAAAGTGAGTGTTTCACGTGCTGTGTGACATGTGGCTCCATCCTGTTAAAACCACCTGTCATTTAAGTTCAAATCGTTGGTTTCATTGAAAAAAAAAGTTGTTTAGCATCGCCCGATAGCGTACACCATTGAGAGTAACAGCAAAAAAGTGCATTTTTGTGGATGCATTAGTTTTTCTAGAATAGCATGTGGATTTCTACTAACACTGATGTGACAATTTTGGCGATTAACAAACCCATTCAAACGAAAATGAGCTTCATCGCTCCATATGATTTTTTTGCAAAAATCAGCATCAACTTCTGTGTTTTCTAAAACCCAGTTCACAAATGTACGGCATTTCTGGTGGTCCGCTGCTTTCAGTTCTTGCGTCAGTTAAATTTTATAACCCTTTAAATGCAGGTCTTTTTTTTAAATTCGTTGAGCAGTGCCATATGAAAGATTCAATTGCTGTGAACGGTGACGGATTGACGTGCTTGGTTCCTCTTGCACACTATCACGTATATGAGTAATATTTTCACCTGAACGACCTCTGCGTTTATAGCTTGTTTAAAATTTTTGCAGTAGTTCACGAATTGCACGCTCACTTGGAACATTATTCCGGCCAAAAAGTGGTCGAAGTTTTCTTCGCGTAATCGTAACTGATCGCCTGTTTTTATAATAAACTTGCACGATATTTATGCGTTGCTGCACAGTATACGGTGCCATGATGAATTTGCAATGTGTTTAGATACCAACTGTAAAAATGCAAACTTCCAACATTCACTGAACGAAAATGGCGCGCAATTCAAATCCCGGAGTCCAATTTGGATCACCCTTTATAAACTAACAACGCAAAGTATATGTAATTATGGATTTACTATTTATTTCTATGTGTAATTAATAATTGTTTTTTCAACTTTTACTGTATCACACTTGATCATTGTATTACTAGTGGAATCTTGTGACAATTCCATAATGTATTATCATTGATGGAAATAAAGATATTATTATTATTATTATTATTTTTATTAAAGGAACATAATATCCTATATGCACATAACTAAAATTTGTGTAACATCTGATAGCAAATATAAAATATACATAAAAAATAGTTATAATATAAAATAGGAAAATATGGTTATAAAACTAAATAAATTTGAGAGTAAAAAAAAAAAGTAAGAGTTTGTAATAAAACACTTAAAAACGAAAACTCTAGCAGAGGTAACGGGGAACTTACTGCGGGGGCCAATGCACACATTATCGTTATTCATTTTTATAATTTATTAAATACAGGCAGCGCCCGCTTAACGTACAGCCGCTTAACGTACATTCGATGATATGTACATGATTAATTACGGATCCTATGTTCGTACGAACGTACATCGCGTCACACGAAAACGTCGTTTTCGTATTTAATATGGCAACTTTATGGTTAAAGAAAAGGGAAAAGAAATAGCACACAATGTATAATGTATAATCGGATTCACGAAAAATGTCCGATTATTAAATGACGGGACCGCATTTAATTTTGAAAGAGTAAACTTAACGTAAAATTTGTTTGAATAAAACTTGCAGATTTTAAAATTTTCTACAAAAAAGATCCTTACACTTTTTTTTTTTCAAGAATGATCATTTGCGAGATATTGAAGTTTATTAATTTAATGCCCCTAATATTTTCGTAAATCCGAATAGAACAGTAAACACGTAGTACTAACATATTAGTACATGTTAAAAAAATAAAAATAAACCATACATTATATAAAAAAGTTAAACATGTTTAGAAAAATAAATAAGTACTTAAAAAATTATTATTTGTTGTTTTTAATTATAAATTTGTCCATTGTCCATTGTCCATTGTACCGCAGTTTTCTTTTTGTCTTGATATAAAAGTTTATAACAAGCGGTGCTATTGCGTATATTATTAACAACACTGAAACTTCTATCAATATCCGGGTCCGAATTCTCGATAGTATCAATGAGTTCTTCCACTTTGCCTAATATTCCACTTACTGTTTTTAGTTGCATTTCGGTTCTTTCGTTCTCGGTTTTTGGGTCTTCTTTTTCAGTTCTCATTTGCTCTTGTAGTTCGAATAACTCATTAGTTGTGAGTTCGTCCGCATGTGATTCTAACAAATCGTTAATATCTTCAGTGTCCATATTCAGTTTCATTTTTTTTTTAAATGCATGTGAATACACTGCTGTGTATTCACACACAGAAAAGCACTCGTAAATACGTGTACATATTCGGCTGCGTTCGACGTATTTACTGATTCTTCTCTGTAAGTGTGAGTGAAGGGGGAAAATTGAAAGATAGAAGTTGGTAACACTGTATTTCAAGCTTCATACGCATATCTTGCCTAAATATAACTTCGAAACAATCAATGAATATTGGTCATTTATGCAAAAAAATGTACGTTCGTGCGAACAAATGTACGTTCGTACGAAAAAATGTACGTTCGTACGAACAAATGTACGTTCGTATGAACATAGGGACCGAAAGTATGTACCAATTTGTCGTATTTACATGCATTTATACGGAAATATACCGTCCGCTTAACGTACGTTCGATTAACGTACGGGGTCTGTATACGCATTGTGTACGTTAAGCGGGCGCTGACTGTATTATATTTTTTACAGTATGTCATTTGTTTATATTTCATGATAATGTGTATATTTTAGGGATCAGATATGGAGCAAAAGAGTTCGTAAATAATGATTATATCAACAAAGAAACGGTGGACGTCAAGTCTGAAAATGGAGACATCAGTGAATGTCCAAGAGATGAACAAGGGGATGCAGCTGTTGTAAACATTGGTCAGTAAAGTTGGCTTTATTAATGCTTATGTTATCAGTGAATGTTTAAATAGTTTTTTAGTAACTGTTGAACTGGATGACAATTATTTTACATTTATTATCTTCAGGTAAATTTTGTATGAGCGATTTTTTATAATAATAATAATAATAGTACAATATACATATAAATACAGAAATATAGAAATATATCTACATACATAGAAAACATATATACAATTATGTACCATTTATTTATACATAAGTACAGTACGTGAAACAGAGAGGATGAAATACATAAAGTTATTTTTGAAATATTTCTTTAATTTCATTTGCAGTAAGTGAGGATGTCCATTTTTTAAATATGCTTTTTTTATTGAGAATGTTTAATTAAATATTATTTGTCGTTAATAGTAAGTAACTATTAAAATTATTGTGAATGACGCTAATGTAGAAAAGGTAGTAGCATTCTGATTTTGTCTTATAATGTTTATACGGAATTGAAAAATTATTTATTTTTAACCTTGTAGCATTGTTATGTTTGGAGTGTTCAATTATGTTTGGATTTTTATAAATTTTTGTAATGATTGGCAAAATATATAGCTGAGTGATACTAAATAGTTGGATTTCCTTATAAATTAAATTGGAAGAATACATTCTAGGTTTAAAGCACATCGTTTTTAATATATGTTTATGTAAAATAATAATGTTATTTATGTAATTATTAGTAGTGCCTCCCCAGCATAAGATGCCATATTGTAAAATGGATTGAACAAAAGAGAAATAAAATATTTTTAATTTAGGAAATGGTAGAATATATCTTAATTTCTTCAAAATGAAGATTGATTTTCTGAGGCTTCTACAATTTTTTTCATTGTGATGGTTCTGTAATATCTTCAATTTTACATATAATTAAAACTTTATTTACAACAACTATTACAACTGTCAAACAGCGTCTGTTTCCATGATACTGAAAACAAGTTCATACAGACATATTTAGGATCTAGTATGTTTCATATACTACAACCCTCCCCGTTTATTTATGTTTTACCCTTTACAAATTAAATGTCCTAATTAACTTGTTTACGGTTAATAATTTAATCTTACAGGTTGTTTTACTGTTCTTTTGGAACGCCTGGGAGAAGGAATATATTTTGGCATTGATAGCGATTTCTTTTGACTATGGTTCGCATTATCATTATCAATAGCATCCTCGAAACTATCATTTACAACAATATCTTGTAATTGTTCTTGAGATAATGACACTGATCGAATCTGATTAATATGACGTTTCCACTGAATGTGTGAATTATTTAATCTTGCTAAATAATGCCTTTTCCCAAAAGTTTTTACAATAATAGCTGGCGTCCAGGACGCTTTCTTATTTCTATAATCTCTTACACTAACATGTTGTCCAACCTGGAATGTTTCTCTCCTTTTCCCCCCATAATTATTAATTTGTTTTAATTGTTTTTCTTTAACTCTTTTTAATATTTGGGGTGAAACATTCGAAGTAGGCTTATTTATTTTTAACAAATCAAATCTAGTTTTAATGTTTCGTCCGAACATTAGATATGAGGGACTAACACCTGTTGTTTCATGCGGTGTTGTTCTATAATCTAATAAAAATGTATTTAACAATATATTAAGATCCATTTTTTCGTTATCTAATAACAATTTGCATAACGATTTTTTTGTTGTACGCACAGAATTTTCTGCTGCTCCATTCGTAGATGGATTACAGACAGAACTAAAAACATGTGAAATACCATTGTTTTTTACAAAATTCTGAAACAATTCGCTTGTGAATTGTCTTCCGTTATCGGTAACAATTATCCGGGGTAGACCAAATTTGGAAAATAAATTTCTTAAAGCATTTATAGTTGCTTTAGCTGTTATTGAAGACATTAAAATAGTTTCCAACCATTTACTATGAGCGTCAGTTACGATCAGAAATGTATATCCGTTAAACGGTCCCGCGAAATCGCAATGTATACGTTGCCATGGTTCCTCTGGCCAATTCCAGGGAATTAATGCAGTTTTTTGCGGACTGTCTTGAAATTTTGTACATATTTCGCATGATTTGACCAAATGTTCAATATCTGCGTCCATTTTTGGCCACCAAAAGAAACTTCTAGCCTTACTTTTCATTTTACTTATTCCAAAATGAGAGGAATGAAGCTCTTTTAAAATACTTTCACGATATTTAGGCGGAATTATTAATCTGTGACCCCAAAATAAACAATTCCCTTCCGTGTTTAATTCCATTTTTCTAATAAAATAAGGTTTAATCTCGTTTTCTACCTTATTCGGCCATATATTATTTACGTAACTAATTACTTTTTTTAAAATATAATTGTTATTTGTTTCCGCTTTAATTTCTTTTAATGTTATCGGTATTCCGGACTCCGCAGTTACAAAATTTAAAAATACTGTGTCATTTTCTTCATAATCTTCAGTATTTGAAACTGGTGCGCGCGAAAAATAATCTGACGGATTATTCTTAGATTTAATGTATTCAATATTGTAACTGAATCCCGACAGATAAATTGCGTAACGTTGCAGTCTATTTGCAGCTAACTGGGGAATTCCGACTTTTGTACCGAATATTGAGACTAACGGACGGTGATCCGTTACTAAAGTGAATTTATTTCCAATTAAATATTGCGCAAATTTTTTAACACCGTATACAATAGCAAGCGCTTCTTTATGTATTTGCGAATATTTTTTCTCAGTTTCCGTTAGTGTCCGTGATACATATTCTAAAGGTTTCTCTACACCGTTTTCATAGACGTGTGATAATATAGCACCTAACCCCTCCGGTGAAGCATCAACTGTTAATTTTAAGGGTACTTCCGGGTTAAAATGTACTAGAATATCTGCGGATGCTAAAATATTTATAATTTTCTTAAACGTACTGGAACATGTTTCATCCCATCCTCGTCGCCAAATGTAATATCTTCAATTTTACATATAATTAAAACTTTATTTACAACAACTATTACAACTGTCAAACAGCGTCTGTTTCCATGATACTGAAAACAAGTTCATACAGACATATTTAGGATCTAGTATGTTTCATATACTACAGGTTCCATCTAAGAAAGTATCGACAATTAAACCTAGATTATTTGTATGATCTTTTTTTGTTATTTTTTCACATGCACAATTTGTAGTTTGTTCACACTGCCTATTATTATGAATAATTATAGAATCAAAATTAGATTGAGTGGTAATATTACATGAGCAGGGCCGGCGCGAGGCATGTGCAGCGGCACATGGCCCCGCGGTCAACAGCAGGCCCCGCGGTCAACAGCAGGCCCCGCGGTCAACAGCAGGCCCCGCGGTCAACAGCAGGCCCCGCGGTTCAACAACAGGCCCCGCGGTTCAACAACAGGCCCCGCGCATGGAGATGAGAACCTTTTTTTTTGCTCCTCACTTGGATCTGAACAGCAGGCCCCGCGCGTGGAGATGAGGACTTTTTTTTTTGCTCCTCACTGCAATGTGAACAGGAGTCCCCGCGGTCAACAACAGGCCCCGCACATGGAGATGAGGACCTTTTTTTTGCTCCTCACTTGGATCTGGCAGGTGAAGACTTTTGTTTGCTCTTCTCGCATATGGCCCCGCAAATCCTAGCGCCGGCCCTGTACATGAGAAAGTTAAAAAGGGTGATTTTTTAATATTTAAAGATAGTTTGTTGAAATCCAACCATTGCTTAATAATTAATAGATCTTTAGTGGTCAAATCTTTAACTTGTTCTCATGAATCACCTTCAATGAAGAGCGCGGTGTCATCTGCGTATGAAATAATTTGAGAATTTGTATGAAGTTGAAATAAATTATTAACATATAAAATGAAGAATAAGGGCCAAGCACTGTTCCTTGTGGAACTTCCGTTTTTAAATGTATTTCCGAACTAGTGATCTTCAAAATTTTGGTTACTTGAATTCTATCAGTAAAATAACTTATAATTAATTTCAATGCTACACCTCTAATTCCATAGATTTCCATTCTAATTTCTTGAATATCAATTGCCAATATAAGTTCATTGCATAAAATAGAGTACTTTAGGATCGGTCGAAACGTCACGGTTGGCTGAATGAATTAAAATATTTTCATTGTACAGGTCGTCAAGGATGAAATTTGTAGTTAATAATGTTGCCAACTTTAACAGCTTATTATTTCACATTGGCTTAATATTTTACCGTTCTGTTTTTTTTTTTTTTTTTTTTGTTGGAAATTTACACTTTTCGACTGTTTGAAGAAATCATTGTATGCTCTAAAAAATATCAAAAACCTTTTTTTAAAAATTAATTTTATTGAAAATGGAACGGTCGGAAATTCGCACTATCATGAAGTATGAGTTCTTACGTGGAACTACGGCATCGCAGACCGCGTTAAACATTATTAGTGTATTTGGCTCTAGGTTACTACGCAGCAGACAATATCAAATTGGTTCGCCAAATACCGTACAGGTAACTTAAAAACCAAACAAAACAAAAAAAAAACTGGCTCATCGATTACGGCAGAAATATACTGCAACCAACTGGATGAAATGATGCAAAAACTTAAAGAAAAACCGCCTAGATTGGTCAACAGATCGACTCCTATCTTATTGCATGATAACGCTAGACCACGCACTGCACAAATGACTGTGACAAAACTACAGGAATTAGAGTTGGAACTTCTTCATGATCCTCCATACTCACCAGACCTAGCCCTCATTGACCAGACCTATCACTTCTTCCGCAATTTGGACAACTTTTTAATAGGAAAACAGTTTAATTACGATATTGCTGTAAAACTGGCCTTGCAGGAATTCAGTGACTCTCGTATATATATATATATATATATATATATATATAAATGGCAATGTCCTGACTGACTGACTGACTCATTCACTCACCACCGCCCAGCCGGAACCCTTGGGCCTAGAAACTTGAAATTCGGAGAGTATATTCCCTTCATGACGGAAGCACCCACTAAGAAGAGATTTTTCGAAATTCCATTCCTGAGGGGTGAAATGTGATTTCACGAATTCCTTCATATCTCTTAGGGCCGATAGGATATCAACTTAGTTTTTGCTTTCAAGTATTACCCAAACAAATGTCGAAAAACTGATTTCGGGATTTTGCCCTAATCAACCCCCAAAGGGGTAAACCTACAATCGGGGTGAATTATATATCCCGTTGTATTTTCTGTGTTCGTTTAGTTGCAACATTACTTTTTGGCACATAGGTGTCTTTTTAAAATATCTCGAAATGGTTTTGACAGTTTTTTAAAATTTCACCCCTAAAGGGTGAAATGGGGTGAATTGTGATTTCAAGGATTCCTTAATATCTCTTAGGACCAATAAGATATCGACTTGCTTTTTGCTTACAAAGATTACCCATACAAATACCGAAAAACTTATTTCAGGATTTTGTCCTAATCAACCCCTAAAGGGGTGGATCTACAATCGGGGTGAATTATACATTCCGTCGTATTATAATTAAAAAATAGTGATCTGGACAAATATCTAGAGAATCTGGTATCAACAATAAAAAAAAGCAGTAGATAATTCTACCTCTTATCGTTATTTAAATAGTAAATCACGTAAACGATCTCCATGGATAACAAATGGCATAATAAAATCCATAAACATGAGAGATAAATTATATTTAGCCATAACACAGGATCCAAATAATAAGAAACTCAATAATTTATACACTTACTACAGAAAGAAAATTCCAATTTTAATAAAGAAACTAAAAAAATATTATTTTAGTAAAAAAATAGGTAGTAATTCTGAACCAAAACATTTGTGGAATATGACTAAAAAATATTTATTTAACACAGTAAAAAATAAAAATAACAAATAAGATTACTAGTAATAATAAACAAATAACTGATGTAAAGGAGATTGCAAATGAATTTAATAACTATTTTATAACGATTGGGGAAAAATTGCCGAAAAATATCAAAGGCTTTAATAATGTAAAATGTACGGAAATTATAGAGCGTAATAATTTCTCTCTTTTCTTAACACCAATTAGCAGCTCGGAACTTCAAGATTATACAAGATTTTAACAACAATAAAATTAGTGGTAGCGATCAAATAAATTTTAACACAATTAAAGTTATCGGGCAGTATATTCTTCCTGCATTATGTGAAATATTCAATTTGTGTTTATCGCATGGTTATTTTTCTAAGGCTTTAAAGAAGTCAACTGTAACGCCCATTCATAAAAATGGAGATAAATAATAATAATAATAATTTTTATTGTTCAAAATTTTAAAAATTTACGAAATATGTTTCTTATTGACTAGAGTACCACTTATACGTATAACCTCAATTATTACATGGTTTTAATAGTTATGCTGTTTTTTTACATTTTAATTATTTTATAAAATAGAGGAAAAATTTTAAAAAAAACCTCTCACTTTATAAATGGGGATAAAGATTGCATCAGTAATTATAGACCAATTTCAATTATATCTAATTTTGGTAAAATTTTGGAAAAAGCAGTATCTAATAGAATATTCTCTTTCTTAAAAAAATATTCATTATTGTCTGAGAGTCAGTTTGGTTTCCGTCCTGGTAAATCCACCAATGACGCTATTGTTTTCCTCACTGATAAGATTTATAAGGATTTAGATAATTCCCACCCATGTATAACCATCTTCCTGGACTTGGCTAAAGCCTTCGATACCGTCGACCATCAAATATTGTTTTACAAGTTAGAATTATATGGAATTAGAGGCACAGCTTTAAAATTAATTAAAAGTTACTTCTCGGACCGAGTACAGGTAACTAAGGTACTAAATCATAATAGTTCTGAAATGAGTTCCTCAAGGAATAGTGCTCAAGGCCTTTGCCATTTATTCTCTATGTTGACAGCTATCTGAAACTTAAACTTAATTATTCTAAAATAATTAAGAACTAAATAATCTTATGCTGATGATACGGCTATATTCATAGAGAGTAACTCATGGGACGATGTCAATATAGACGATGACCTACGAATAGCTAAACATTGGCTAGATTCAAATAATCTAACATTAAATATTGATAAGTCACACTTCTTAACATTTTCTTGTAACTCAACAACTCTTATTTTAATTTTATTACTATTCATAACTTGTACTGTAGTCAAGATGTAAATTGTACGTGTGAAAAATTAACTCAAAAACAACATATTAAATATCTAGGTGTTACGTTAGATTGTTTTCTTAGATGGAATTACTATATTGACAGTATATGTAAAAATATTCGAAAATTTATGTACGTTTTAAAAAAACAGACTAATTCTACCAATAACTAAACTAAAAACAGTGTATTATGGCTTAGTACATTCAATTTGGCAATATGCTATTCTTGGTTGGGGTGGTACCACTAACAATTACATAAATAATCTGGCGGTAATACAAAAATCTATTTTTAAAATAATGACCTTTAAACCTAGATCATACTCTTCGCGCTTGATTTTTAAATAAACTCAAATTTTTGATTTATCACAATTGTACATTTTGGCTATTGCAACATGGGTAGATATATACATATGCAGATCATAACTACTCAACGAGATCCAAATACAACCAACTAGCAATTCCAATTAAGCATAAAAAACAAAAAGTTAAATGTTATTATTCATATTTTTCTACTAAAATCCATGATTTATTATATAACTACCAATAATCACCAATAATCATAACTTAACTGTTCATAAATTTAATTACAAAAGAATGATCAAAAAATGGATACTTTCCCTGTTAGATGATGACATTAAAAATATGAATAAATAAATTATAAATTTATATGTACATATAATACTTACACATGCCACAAATTGTAAATTTTCAAATATTACCACGCGCAGAACCTATGGGTTCTTAGTGGGCTACATCCTCAATGAGGTTTGTGTTATATTTATTGTAAATGTATGTATTTAAAATAAAAAAATGTATTATTATTTGTAAGAAATAATAAGAAAAAAATAAATATAACATATAATTATTATTATTATTTAGAAAGCGTTTGACATTTTTTTAAATTTCATCCTTTACGGACTAAATTAGTGTTTTTTATTCGATAGAGCGTCCCTTGACAAAGAGACATGAAATTCGGGAGAAACCTTTCGTATCTCCTGTGCTAATGAGACCATCAATGTATCGTAGCGAAGCACGGGTTTTCAGTTAGTATAAGTATAAAACTAAATAAATTTGAGAATAAAAAAAAAAGCGTAAGGGTCTATAATAAAACACTTAAAAATGGAAACTCTAGCGGGGGTAAGGGGCAAACTTACTGCGGGTGCCTATACATACATTATTGTTATTCATTTACACAATTTATTAAATATTATATTTTTTACAGTATGTCATTTGTTTATATTTCATGATAATGTGTATATTTTAGGTATCAGATATGGAGCAAAAGAATTCGTAAATAATGATAATATCAACAAAGAAAAGGTTGACGTCAAGTCTGAAAATGGAGACATCAGTGAATGTCCAAGAGACGAACAAGGGGATGCAGCTGTTGTAAACATTGGTCAGTAATAATAATAATAATAATAATTTTATTTAGTGCTTGTACAAGTTTTCACACGTTTACACCAGTCAAAGATCATACATAATTATTAGAAATATAAATTGAAATATAAATTATAAAATTACAATACAATTGCCAGATGGGTAATTAAACAGAGAAGGATTTTTAGTATTTGCTCCAATCAATGCTGTAGTACTCATCAGTGCTGTACAGACAGTTTTCAAGAAAAACCTCTCTAAGTTTTTTCTTGAAGGTCCTGTTATTAACATTTCTGACAGCAGAAGGCAAATAATTGAAAAAACATGCAGCCGAGTAAAGACCGTTTTTTGACTTCTCAAGTCTTATTTTAGGGAGACGAATATTGTCTTTAGAGCGGACATTATAAGAATGACTTGAGGAAACGGTGACAAACTGGGCTGCGTTTTCTTTAACATACACCAGGCAGATATATACAAATAGGCTGTACACTGACATTATTCTACATTTTTTAAAAAGTTCCCGGCAGTGGGTTCTGGAGGGGACATTATTCATAATTCTAAGAGCTCTTTTTTGGATTATGAAAATGCGGTTGATCGATGAGCTTACTCCCCAATGGACTATACCGTAAGACAAACGAGACTGGAAAGCGGCAAAATAAAAAATACGTAAAGTATCGAAAGAGACCGAAGTTTTGAGCCTGACAAAAGCGAAGATAGATTTCTTCAGGGAGATGGCTAAATTGCTGATGTGCTGGTGCCAACTGAGTTGACCGTCTATATATATTCCTAGGAATTTAATAGGATCACCGTACTCAAAGACTTCGTCGGTGTTGCGGTTTAGGGAAAAGATAATTTGCTGGGTCTTGCTGGCATTAAGAGTTAATTTGTTTGTAGTAAACCAGTTTTTTACTTTCCCTAGGGCAGTTTCTGAAATGTCGAGTAACTCTTTTACTGATGTATTACTTGTTAATATTGTGGTATCGTCCGCATAAAGTATTACATCCGCGGAGTTATCGAAAAAGATATTTGGAAGGTCGTTAATAAAAACGATGAAGAAGAGAGGTCCTAATATTCCGCCCTGACAAACTCCGTAATCAACATTTCTCGTTGATGATTCGGTGTCGTTGAACGAGACAAATTGTGACCTGTTAGAAAAATAAGATTTAAGAAGCTCGTATGCAGTACCACGTATGCCATAACATTCAAGCTTGTCCAGCAGGATTTTGTGAGGGACACAATCGAAAGCCTTAGAAAGGTCACATAATGTGGCCTGTGATTTCGTATGATTTTCAAGGCTATCAGTTACATAGTTAACGAGCTCCGTAATGGCATTTAACGTAGACATGTTGGGTCTGAAGCCGAATTGGTTTTTAACAAGAACATTTTTTTCCGTGAAAAAGTTTATTAATCTATTTTTAAGAATCTTCTCGATAACTTTTGATAAGATTGGAATTATCGCTATCGGCCTATAGTTAGATGCATTGTTAACATCTCCGCTTTTGTATATAGGTATTACTTTCGTAATTTTCAATTTCTCAGGAAAGGTACCTGTTTGGAAACAGGCATTAATAATATTAGCGAATATTGGTGAAATAATATCGACAATTGATTTAAGTATATCGCTGTTGATACCGTATCCATCTTGTGTGCGGCTCCCAGACAGAGACGTAATGGTCCCTTTGACCTCGGTATAGTCCGTTGGATGCAGGAATATGGTGTCAGTACAGCGGGTTACATGGGCCAGAGCACTGTAGTGTCCGGTTGCGATTTTTGAGCTCAATGATGCGGCTATGTTAGAGAAAAAAGAATTAAAGTCCTCGGCGCTAATGCTAGATGTGGGAGACTTTTTTTTATTTGTTCCAAGTTCGGATTTAACAATATTCCACATACCCCGAGATTTATTATCACTGTTTATAACGTATAAGTTATTGGCTGTGATTTTTGCACGTTTTATTTTTCCCTTATAGGCTTTTTTGGATTTTTTAATAATATGTGATAACGAGTCAGAACCAGTAACCTGTTGGAACTCACACATTAAGGCCAGCCTTTCTCTATGTATTTTTAAGTCATTGTTGAACCAATTAACATTTTTCAGAGTTTGCGGTACCATTCTGGATTTGAATGATTTCCGCATGCATTCTGTGAAAGTATCAAAGAAATCATTGAATAATTTGTTAACATCATTGTTGCTCAAGTTGAAGTTGAGATTTTTGACATTTAAAGTTAGGTTGTGAACAAAATTGTCAATGCTTCCCTGATTTATCACAGTACGCTTACAACAAATTACATTTGAAGTTATGACTTTGATAACGGGGTAGTATTCAAGATGTACCCCAAAATGGTCAGACATGCCATGGTTCTCGACGACGGTGTTGAGGCACCGCTTGTCGGCATTGGTGATTACGTTATCCAGACATGAGCCATTGTTTAGATAAGAAAATCTCGTTATTTCATAGTGTGAAAAACTACAACCATAGCTTTCAACCACGTCTTTGAAAACGGTACTGTTGTTGTCATCTAGTAACAGGTTGGTATTAAAATCACCACATATAAAAAATGTTTTGTTTTTTCGACTTAGTAGTTCTAATACATCGTTAATAACTTTTAAAAAAATTTCAAAACTGCCTGTCGGTGATCTATAAATAGCAATGACTATGATATTGTTGAGCCTAATGGCTGATGTTTCGCAATGATACTCAACGGACATGTTTGAAATTTTTTCGTAGTTATGAGAAATCATATGATTCCGTACAAATATACTAACACCGCCGTTATCCATATTTTGGCGGCAGAAATAATTTGCTAAGTAAAAATTGTTCAAATTATAATACTTGATTTCTTCGTTTCGAAGCCAGTGTTCACACACGCACAGAACATCCACATTTTTATGAAGGTTTATAAATAATTCAACTTCATGAAGTTTGTTACGGAGGCACTGTGAATTTAGTAAATACAAACCGACACATTCTTTCGGTTTTCTTGGTGTTACTTTAGGTTCATTGATTTCTTCCGTTGGTGAAAAAAACGATTGACAAAAACCCCAGTAGGCCACATGTTTGGGTTCGTCCACTGCTTAAGAAGTTCAAAATCGAGACCAATCTTGAAAGAGGCATAGTTGCCCCTTGAGTTCAGCTTCTCGCAAACAAATCCGTTGTAGTTTTCGGGGCTTTTTTCTTTAATATAACTAATAATAGTCTGTTCATCCGTACCAGTTGCGACGTTCCATATGTGGAGCCAAGCTTTTTTTGGTGCAGATTTAAAATTGGAAGTATTTGTGTTCCCGTTTGATCCCACAAATCTACCTGTTTTGCGAACCCTCTGGTCTTTTTTTTTATCCTTCGCACTAGGTGGCTTGCCGTGCGCTGATGCGAGTATGGTTGCATAAGTAGGCTTCGTTGGCGGTGCCATGTTGTTTTGGGCCGGTGACGAGTTTGAGACCGGATCGGAAACCACTTGTAAATTCATGTTATTTAATATTTCAGCTTCTAGATTCGAATTATCAGCTGATTTATTGACATCGACAGTTTTAAAAGTGGATACTATGTTGTCAATGGTGTTAGAATTATGTATGTCCGCAATAATTTCATTGTTCACATGCAGTTTCTTCTTGATGTGATTTGAACTGCTGGGTGATGTAGAGTGGTCATGTTTAGTGCTAATTTTATGAATAAAATCATTAATATTTTTCATCTCACCTGACATTAAGACAAATTCAGAGGTAAGTTGCTCAATTTTTTTGATCAAATCAATTAATGATAGCGAATTTTGTTCCTCTTCTGGTCCAAAAATTTGATGTGAAGTGTGAATATTCACACATTTCAGGGTTTCGCAGGTATATAATAAATGAAGGCGGTATGCTGAGTGTGTAGGACAAATTTTACTTTGTAGTAATCACGGCAAAATGAACGATATTTTTAAAATAATTTATCGTCTGTTAATCATATAATAAGACTGGTTATTAAATTTACGCTCATAAAAATTAAATACAACATTTGTCAAAATATAACTAGAATTTTGACAAAATAATTTCAACATAATAAAAATGCAAAAAAAAAACAGAAAAAATAAAATTCACTCCGTACTCGAACTCGAAACCCTTCGTTTTCCAGCCAGTTTAAGAGTGCTCTAACGCATGTAGCCATCGCACGCCATGCATGTGAGTGTCTTACATTGGTATAACTTTTGTACTTTGTGAACCAAAAACCACAAAAAATGCGTTATTTTCCAAAAACATAATCTGATCAAAAATTCCTGTTGTACTATTTCGGTTCACACCAATATACATTACTTAGAATTTTTTTAGATTTTTAGTTTAAACCATCTGGGCTACAGGGTGTGGGACAAAATTTTTTTTGTACATTTTTGGCAAAAATCGCTTCAAAATAATTTATTTTGCAAAAATAAAAATTTGATCGTTAATCCACGTACTAAGGGCTTTCATTTGATACCCTACTCAGAATTTAAAAAAAATATTTTTGTTTTCGATGAGCACATATTTGTTTATATTTTTAGGGGGGTATGTTTTTTAGATGTTTTAGTATTTTTCCTATGTGCGGGTCAAAGAGTTGTATAAGCATGCCAAATTTCAACTCTCTAGGTTTAGCCGTTTGGCTACAATTTTTACCGAACAGACAGACAGACAGACAGACAGACAGACAGACAGACGACAAAATGACGGTATAAGGGTTTTTTGGTCATACCTACAAAACCCTAAAAATGGTGTTTGAGCAGAAATCACATAACCATTTTATATTTTTTGAGTAATTCGTGACTGCATTAAACTCACGCTTGTTTAATTTAACGCACGAACAGTGATAAAGGTTTCCACAAATACCGGAACATTTTACACAATTATTTTCACTGATTACACAAGGATTTTTGCAATAATTGCACTTGTACAAATTTTCATACTGCGTAGCCGCCATTTTTCAATATACCATGAATAAAGTTGGCTTTATTAATGCTTATGTTATCAGTGAATGTTTAAATAGTTTTTTAGTAACTGTTGAACTGGATGACAATTATTTTACATTTATTTATTATCTTCAGGTAGATTTTGTATGAGCGATTTTGTGGACTATCAATTGCTAATATAAGTTGATGGCATAAAACAGAGTACTCTACTTAGTGGGGGGATTTCTAGGATCTGTCGAAACGTCACGGTTGGCTGAATGAATTTAAATATTTTTATTGTACTTCATGGTACTTACTTTGGAAGGCCCTTCCATATAGTGGGTGCCAAGACTTGCGAGCGGAATCAGGTCTGAAGCTCTAAAGTTCCGCCGATCGGTTGCTTAGATTCTTTATAACAGGAATAAGGATGTTTGAATTAAGAGGATCCTATACTCTTTGCATTAGGGTATCTATCGTTCCCGCCTGCTCCCCCCAATTCAAGAAGGCGTGAACGATAACACTGACAGTACACTCAGAAACATAACACATTATTTAATATTTGTGTGTGTCAACGATCTGGGAATACTGCACTCGTTTGACGTTTCGATTCATACAGCAAGCAACTAGATTACAATGCCTTGATAAGTATATACTAATTTTTAGGACTATTCATCAGCTTTAGACTAGACCAGTAGTCAGCATTATATTCATAGCACCTTATAAAAATATTATTTCCATGATTAGTAAGTAAAATAAATGGTTTTATAAGATTCTAACCTAACCCTCATTTTGTACATAAATATATTCTATACTTACACTTGGAACAACAAATATATTTTATTATAGGCTACGCTAGGGGCAGAGCCGTGTTTTGGCGCCCTTGGCAAATAAAAGGTTCAAGTGACGAGCAAAAAAAAAAGGTCCTCACTTCCCAAAATTCAAGTGACGAGCAAAAAAAAAAGGTCCTCACCTCTAAAAATACAAATGACGAGCAAAAAAAAAAAGATCCTCGGTCCTCGCTTTCGCAATGGCGCCCCTTAGTTAAGCCCGTCAGCGCCCTTCTCCTTAGTGCGCCCAGGGCCATCGCCCCCTCCGCCCCTCCCCTTACTGCGGCTCTGACTTGAATAAACATTTTAACATTACTTTTTCACTACAACCAGGATCGGATTTAGGTATTGCTGGGCCCCTAAACACTAAATTTTTTGCCCCCCCCCCATTCAAAAATCTAAAAAACACACTTATTATTATCACTTTATATATAATAAATATAAATACATATCCGACAAAGAAACAAAAAGTATTCATTCGCATCAAAAACATCAAAATCATTATAACATTATTTTGCTTATTTTTTGTTTATATGTAAATGCGCCCCTGACGAAAACCTATTTTATGACAATAACTAATAAACTGATAGGTACTTGTTCAAAATTCGGCGTAATATATACCTATAGTCAACAATGACATTTGCGCTAGGTCACGTTTATTGGTCATGAACATAGTTGCATCATGACATGCGATTGTTGAATGTGTCTTGCTAATTGTTGAATGTGTACATTATTATATTTCAGAATTTCAGTACAATTTTTACATTTCTAGATTGAAAGGATGTTTTAACTGACAGCTTATAAAAAATAACACAAATAATAATAATGTAAAGGGTTTAATTCGACTTAAGAGGGTCCCACACTGTACACGCAAGGAAATCACAGTAATTGTAAATAATTCATAACGGGTTACAAAGTTAGAAAAAAATAATATAACAGAATTAACATATACCTAATATATGATCTGTACATACATTTTTATTAGATTTTGATCTACTACTAAGTCATTTTTAGTGTTTTTTTAAATAAATAATTTCTTTTATATTTTAAGTGGTTAAGTGGTGCCCCATATTTTGGCTGCGCCCGAGGCAAAGTGCTTCCCGAAACCGACGCCCCATATTTTGGCCGCACCCAGAAATAAACATCCTCCGAAAGCGGTGCCCCATTATTTGCCTGCGCCCGAGGCAAAAGCGCCCCACGAAAGTTGCGCCCCTTATTTTGCCGCGCCCGCGGCAAAATCCCAACAAGCTGCTCCCGCACGGCTCCCAGGGCCGAGATACGCCCTTCCCGGCGCGCGAAACCGAGCGGTTGGTGGCGCTGGATTCCGGACGGTGCTCGAGTCGTTAAATCCGCTTGTTAGGATTTTGCCGCGGGCGCGGCAAAATATGGCGCGCAACTTTCGAGGGGGCGCTTTTGCTTCGGTTGCAGGTAAAGAATGGGGCGCAGGTAAAGAATGGGGTGCAGGTAAAGAATGGGGCGCCGCTTTCGGAGGATGTTTTTTCCGGGCGCGACCAAAATATGGGGTGGCGGTTTTGGGAGGCACTTTGCCTCGGACGCAGCCAAAATATGGGGCGCCACTTAACCCCTTAAAATATATTTAAAAAAAAATAATTTAAAAAAACACTAAAAATGACTTAGTTCCAACCCTTAAATGATTTTTTTTTGATTTATTCAAATGAATAGTAAAATTAACTTAATCCACCCCTTAAAATGCAAAATTTTAAATTTATTTTAAAAAACACTAATATGTATATAATCTAACTCTAAAATACATTTTTTATTTATTTATTCAAAAGAACACTTAAATTTACTTAAGCCAACCCTTAAAAAACATTTTTTATTTATATAGTCAAAAGAGCACTAAATTTTACTTAATATAACTCTTAAAATACAATTTCTTTTTAATCAAATAATCACGAAAATTTTCTTAAGCCAACCCTTAAAATACACATTTTTTATTTATTCTAATTCCCACCAAAATGTACTTAATCCAACTCTTAAAATAATTATTTTTAATTTTAAACAAAGGAAGACTCTAGCTCTTATAGTTATGGCCCCAATTGTGAAAAGCCCCAATTGTGTACGGCCCGAATTATCCATAGCCCCCAGTTGTTAATGGCCCCAGTTGTGAAAAACCCCAATTGTGTACGGCCCGAATTGTCCATTGCCCCAGTTGTTAATGGCCCCAGTTGTGAAAAGCCCCAATTGTGAACGGCCCGAATTGTCTTACTGCCCCAGTTGTCTGGTTACCATTCTGATCTTAAAAATTGGGATACATTAATTAAGAAGATTTAAAAAGATCGGTAAATAAATTATAAATGATATTTTCCCTCTAAAATATTTTAAAATCTTATGTTTATACTGAAATAATCTATGAAATAAATCTTCCGAAAGCTAATAATGACCTTGGATAAGTTTTGTCACTTTTCTTACTTGACTGTACTTAGGGCGGAGTTTTATAGATTCAGACTTCTGTCCGCTAGAGGCAGCATATTTTTAATTAAAAAAATTCATTTTGACTATTCGAATTTTGCAGTACTACTAACTAATATAAGTCACAGCTGTGTATGTATGTACAACCGACACATTAAACTTTGCTTGCATTGTGTATTTTTTTCATTTTTTTTGTTTTTCTTTACTTTCAAATTGCTTACTTTGCAAGTGCAATTATTCATAAAGAGGAAGGAATTTAAGAAAAAACAATCAACAGGATCAAAGATTTATATATTATCTTTACATATGTTTTTGTTAAATTTTGATCAGTTGATTAGCGTAGGTAAAATCCGTCAAGTCCTAACATGTGTTTTACGTTCCGCGCGGACCGAGTATAGGATCCTCTTAAGGTCTGCATTTTACTTAATCTACGTTTAATGTTTAGTTAAGACTGAAGTTAATAATTACACTAGAACTTACAATTAAATGCTGGCTACGAAATCCCATGAAAGAACTCAACACAAAACCTCACAATCACCGTTTCACCTCACTAGCCGTTAAACACCTCACAACACTCACAATGTTTAACTCGTTATCGAGGTACGTTCAATTCATCAGAACTATCCGCAACACTTTCAGACTACTTCTGGTTCACTACACGCTACCGGGTTTCTCAACCAAAAATGCTTGGTAGTTCCTCCGGTGGTGGTTTACTCACGACTCCTTGTCTCTCACACGATTTTTCCAACCCTTTTCTTAAAACTAATAATTGATCTCTGAACCCCATTTTTTTGTGATTGTAAAAATAATCAGCTCTCCAATTAACAACAAAAACCTTTTAACTTATCTTTAAGACTCATATTTCTATTCCCAATAATTCATAACCCCAAATAATTAATTTTGACTCTGATTACTTACGTCCATATCACTGAAAATATATTGTCGCATATCAGCATCTGTGTAAACATTTGACCATCTTAAATGATGGTCGTGATAGACTTGAGATAAACACTGACAATATTTTAAACAAATCATATAATGTACGACCGTAAATGTCTACCCCTGTCCTTCAACACTTAACTAGAAACATATATGATAGCTCAACTAATCTTTGAGGATGTTTATATTAAAATAGATTAGTTTTTATATTTAAACTAGCAGACCCGTTGCCAACAACGTTGGCAAACTGATATCGAATAAAAATCAATATAAGCCGGAATCAATTATTAAAATTTGCATGATGGCCGTCCGGATCTTCACTTTCACCTGTAACCCCAGGTGGAAGGATATCACAGATGCACTATTACCTGGGCAAAAGTCCCACGATCATCACGACATAATAGCCAGGGTTTTCCATCTCAAGGTGAAGAAGATGATGTCTCTTTTGAACAAGGGCAGTCTGTTTGGGAAAGTGCGGTGTTTCATGTACTCTGTAGAATGGCAAAAATCTGTCTCATGTCCACATCTTGCTGTGGCTAGAGCAGCGCATCGTCCCTGAAATAATTGACAAAGTCATCTATTCCGAAATACCCGACCCTGAGCAAGACCCTCTCCTCCACAACATCGTCAAGGTCAACATGATTCATGCGCCTTGTGGCAACTTGAACCGAAATTCGCCCTGTATGAAAGGAGGCAGCTGCAGCAAGAGGTATCCCCGGTCACTTCTCAAGGACACTCAGACAGGAGACGATGGATACCCGCAGTATCGTAGGAGGTCTCCAGCTGACGGTGGCTTTACTGTAGAAATCAACGGGATACAGCTGAACAACCGCTGGGTGGTACCTTACAACCCTGTCCTGTTACGTGTTTTTGATACCCACATCAATGTGGAATTTGTAATTCGGTGAAGTCCATCAAGTACATTTGCAAGTATGTAAACAAGGGTAGTGACCAAGCAGCTTTTGCCCTTAAGAATGAGAAGGACGAGGTGAAATTGTACGAGAGTGGGCGATACATAAGCAGCTCGGAGGCGATGTGGAGGATCTTGGGGTTTCCCATTCATGAGAGATACCCCCCTGTAATCCACCTTGCTGTTCACCTCGAAAATAGTCAGCGCGTGTACTTTACGTCCAACAACTTGGCCGAGAAGCTCAGCAACCCTCCTCAGACAACACTCTTGGCTTTCTTCGAACTATGCAAAACTGATGATTTTGCAAAAACTCTCTGAGGTCCCTTCTTTCTTTGTGTGGAAAAAAAAATAAGTTCGCGAGAAGGAAGCAGGGGAAGGATATCTATGGCTGGCCAGGAGTTAAGAAGGACCACGTGTTGTATACCACAAGAGTGTATACCATCCACCCAAACAACACCGAGTGTATCATCTGCGCCTGCTGCTACATGAAGTTCGAGGCTCAACGTCCTTTTCAGAGCTGAAGACTGTAAATGGTGTCCTTCATCCCACCTTCCAGTCTGCATGCAATGGATTAGGTTTGTTGGAAGATGACAAGCACTGGGACATTAGTTTGGAGGAAGCTGCTCTATGTGATTCTCCCTTTAAGCTGCGGGAGCTCTTTACAGTGATGCTGGTGTTCTGTCAACTCTCCGATCCTTTGAGTCTTTGGGAGAAGTACAAGGACAGTCTCTCACAGGACATCACGCGGCAGGTGGAGAGGTTTTTGCAAGGGAGTGTGCAGCAGGTGATGGGCGAGGTGTATAATAGGTGCCTGGTGATGATTGAGGACGCAGTGTTGACTTTGGGAGGACAGTATTTGATGCTGTCAGCAAAGTCTGGAGTAGTCGAGTTAATGAAGGGTACACTATCTGAGGGAGACCAGTTATGACACGAACGCGTTGGCTGAAGTAGTGTCGAATAACGAGGGTTTACTGACAAATGAGCAGCTCGCTACCTATCGTCAGTCCTAAGCAGCGTTGAGTCAGGTGCTGGGCAGGACTTTTTCCTAGATGCTCCTGGTGGTACTGGGAAGACCTTCCTCATCAACTTGCTTTTGGCGAAGGTTAGATGTGATCGTGGTATAGCTTTGGCTGTCGCTTCCTCTGGCATCGCTGCTATGCTGCTGCAGGGAGGCAAGACAGCCCACTCTGCCTTTAAACTGCCTTTTAACCTCATTCATGCGGAAAGACCTCTCTGCAACATCTCAGAACAAAGCAACATGGCCCAAGTGCTGCGGGACTGTAAGCTCATTGTTTGGGATGAGAGCACCATGGCGCACAAGGGGGGTCTTGAAGCGCTAAATATAACTCTCAAAAACATAAGGAGCAATAATAAAGTGATGGGGGGAGTCACCGTTCTGCTAGCTGGAGACTTCCGTCAGACTCTACCAGTGGTGCCGAGAGGAACTCGAGCTGACGAGGTTAAAGCGAGCGTCAAGGCATCATATCTATGGCCCCTCATCTGGAAACTCTCTCTCAGGAAGAATATGAGGGTTCACTTGAAAGGCGATGTATCCGCTGGGCAATTCTCAGAAATCCTACTGAAAATAGGAAACGGAGAGTTCCCCGAGTCTGAGGGAAAGGTGACCATACCTGCAGGCCTAGGGTCAGTTGTGACGAGCCTAGCGGACCTCACAGCCAGGATATATCCTTATATCGCCGAAATCAGGGAGAAATTTATGGACTGGCTATGTGAGCGTGCCATTCTGACCCCCAAGAATGACAAGACGGCCGACATTAATGATATTTTACTCAAATCATTCGAAGGGGTAGAAATGGAATATAGGTCTGCGAACGGATAACGCGATCCTCTACCCCATGGAGTTCCTTAACAACCTCAACCCTTCTGGCTTACCAGCCCAGAAGCTTTTAGTCAAGGTGGGGGCTCCAGTGATGTTGCTTCGGAACCTAAACCCACCCAAACTCTGCAACGGCACCAGGCTGCAAGTGAAGGCACTCCATAGGAATGTCATCGAGGCTACAGTGTTCACCGGTTTTGCACGGGGGGAATCGGTATTCATACCACTCATACCATCAGACCTATTCCTTCGAGTTCAAGAGACTGCAGTTCCCCCTCAAGGTCTGCTTTGCTATGACTATCAATAAATCCCAGGGGCAGTCGCTGAAGGTAGCAGGGATTGACTTGAGGGAGGACTGCTTTTCACATGGACAATTCTACGTGGCCTGCTCCAGAGTGAGCTCACCTAGCAGCCTGGTGATCCTAGCACCTCAGGGGAGAACCACCAATGTGGTCTACAAAGAGGTCCTTAAGTAGTGACAAAAAGGTCGTCGGTATTTTTTGTGCCTTTTTTTCTCTTTCGAAAGTCTTTGTTATAGTTCGAAATTCACTTCATAGTTTTTCTGCATCAACACGCTTTGCTTTATTCAAATTATATTTACTTTTTCCAACACCTTTTTCGGAACACAAAGTTGTTTAAGATTGTTTTTAAATAACAAATATCTATAAAATTAGAATCCTATATATAAAAATGTCTAAAAATAGCATCTAAAATTTCAAATTAATGGCAATTGCAACTTGAACATGAACGTAGTGTAGTGTTGGTTATGTCATTCGGACCATAAGTTTTAATAATTGCAGGATGAAGGCAGATATGGAGTAGTTGGGCTAAACTTAAATTGTTCATTGTTCATTAGTAAAATGTTTTTTCACGAATTCCTCAATATCTCTTAAGACAGATGAGATATCATCTAGGTTTTGTCTTCATAAGATTACCCATACACAAATTTAAAAACAAACTGCGGATTTTACTCCAATGAGATCATCAATATACCGTAGCGAAGCACGGGTATTCAGCTAGTTCTTTAATAACTATGTTAATGTATTGATATATACAGAGACTTTTAAGACGATCAGTCTCGCACTGTAAAACAGTGTTTCTATGCTAGGACCGTTTTTTTTTTTTTTTTCACTTGATGAAGTATGTTTATAGTTTTTCAAAAAAAAATTCAATATGCTATATTTTATGGTACACATTTTAAAATTTTGAATTATTTATTTTTAATCCGTGCTCACGGTAGCGTCACCTGGTCCCAACCTATTACTTCCTAGGACCGAATGATCATATCTGAACATGAAAAAAAAAAAATATATTGAATTATATTTCGAGCCTAAAAGCGGAAGCCTAAGACTTGTATTTTCCATATATTTATTTGTTGAATTTTATATAAATTTATTTATATAGTACTAGGAGGAACCGAAAAATCGACTACTGTACATGCATTACATTTAAATATTACATGGGAAATATTGCGGGCTCATCGGTGAACATATGGGACATTAGCGAAGTAGAGGTGTTACCCGCCAGTCATACTTGATTCTCAGTCTTATTCCATATGATAAAATGGGATTGAGTATGCTGCACTATTCTGTCAGTCGAAACTAAGATTACATAATAGGATCCCAATATATTTTTATGGTTTAATTTTCAACAACATTTCTCGATCCATACACATAATACGGTTCTGTTGTTTCTGATATGAAGCCATATTGTTTTATTTGTATTATTTTATTTATTTTACATTGGCCTGTTTCTACAACGAGGCTAATTGCCGATACCAGGCGGAGAGCATCTACATCTGGATGAGGAGTGAATGATTGTGAAAATGGAAGTAATATTAACATATTATTCTCGCCCGAATAATATCACCACCGTGGAAACCATATTTTTTACTATCTTTATTATTATTAATCTTCGAAAAAGAATACTGTTATTATATAGAAAACTAACGATATTATATAATACTCTAGTAAAAAATAAATGTTTTTGATAAATTATTATAGAATAATCTTAATGTGATAAATTATTCGTCGCGAGGTTGCGAGTCTTCATTAATAATAATAATAATAATTTATTGGTCCAGTAAATCATATACATAATATTAAACAAGTCAATTTTTAAAGTACAATCAGTATATTAAAATAAAATTTATTATTACAGTCGATAAAAAAATTAAAATATCATTCAAATTAAAGTAAATTTGATGCATTTATATATATATATATATATATATATATATATATATATATATATATATATATATATATACGTACACTTCACTTAGACACGTCGGCGAAAATGCATGTAGATTTCCGTAACTTGCAAATTTTGACGGACAAACAAGACGGGCGTATGACTGAATAGATTATAAAATTTTATGTACTTTTTTATTCACACAAAATATTAAAAATATAATGTATAGAAAATAATATGTATATTAAATCACAATCTTCACAATCTTGCACAATTTGAAAAATAACTTAAAAGTAATATGTTATAGAATTTTTATGATACGTAATTGATATGAAATCGTTATTGCTTTAAACAAATGATTGTTATATTTTAAATTTTGTGCTCAAATGTGTACACTTAAATTAAAAATACGATAATTCTCTAATAATTCAAAAAAATTCTAGCGTATGCCCATTCACAAAGCGGCGATTGTACGTTCGTGCGGACAAAGTGTACGTTCTTTTGGACATGGAGAAGCAATGTGAGTACCAAAGAAATGGTAATCATGTACATTTATATGGAAATACATTGTCCGGTTAACGTACAAATCGCTTAACGTACAACACATTAGGAATGCATTAAGTACGTTAAGTGAGCGCTGACTGTACCTATATGTATACATATAGTCGTATTAAAATATCTTATTTTCTAATTTAGTAAGAGATACTCATTTAGATTATAATAGCATTTTTTTACTAAAAAATCTGCCAACTTTTTTTTTTAAATATTGGTTTAGTTTTACAATCTTTTATGTATTGTGGCAGTTCATTATACATTCTTCTCGATAATATAGTTGGATTGTTAGCCGTTTTGGCGTACTTGACTAAAGGTATTTCTAAAATATTTTTATTTCTTGTATTATATGTATGTACGTCTAGTCGTCTTTCAAAATCTGACAAGTTTTGTCTTACATACATGCAAGCTTGATAGATATACATACATGGTAATGTCAAGAGATGTAAGTTTTTAAAAACTGGAACACATGATGCTCTATTACTGTATCCAACCATATTCCGAAGAATGCGTTTTTGCAGTCGAAATAATCTAATGAATTCGGAACGTGTGCCCCAGCATAATAAGCCATATGATAGCACTGAGTATATGTTAGCAAAATAATATGTCCGCACTACTACAGAGTGATCCAAAATGATTGAGGACAGTTTAAATTTCCCGGCACGTTAAATTATTGTCATGTTGACAACACTAATACATACCTACACTTAAACAGCGGCGTCTCAAAAATAAGTTTGTATACATATGTAGGTAAAAATTCTCTATATTTAATAATAATAATTATTTTTATTATTTATTTTTAATTTAATTTACAATACAGTTACAAGTTCAGGGATAAATACAAGAAAACATAAACATAATTTTTAAAGATGTTTATTTTTTATCTACACAAATTTATACAAACTTAAAAAAAATTGTAAGTAGTCTTACATTTGTACATTCAAAAATAAATAAAAGTTACAATAAATGTTCAAAATGTCTTTCATTGGCATTTAAACATAAATTTTAACATTATCAAATATTCGCTGCAAATTTTGCTCAGATATGTTTTCTATTTCCCTTTGTATTGCTGCTTGTAATTCCTCTAGCGTATGCAGCCTTGTTTGAAATATTTTATTTTTTAAATATCCAAAAAGATAAAAGTCCAGAGGGGTCAAATCTGGTGAACGTGATGGCCAAACACCCCTACTAATCACTCGTTCACCAAAAAATTCCTCTAGATACTGCGATGTCTCACGAGCCACATGAGGAGGTGCACTGTCCTGCTGAAAATAACCATTTTGCAGCTCATCGTCATGTAGTTCATTTATGAAAGGTTCTAATATGTTATCACGATACCTCTGTCCATCAATTGTACCGTGAAAAAATATAGGACCAATTATTCTACGCCTTGAAATCGCCACCCAGACCCCCAATTTTTGTGGGTGTAAAGGGCTCTCTACAAAATTATGAGGATTCTCCGATGCCCAGGTTCTGCAATTCTGGCTGTTGATATAGCCAGAAAGGTGAAACCAAGCCTCATCTGTCATAAATGTTACATTTAAAATATTTTCATCGTTAATAGTGTCGTTAAACCAGTTGCAATATTGCAGTCTTCGTTCGTAATCTATCGGTAATAATTGATGAACAGCTGTAACCTTGTAGGGATGCAGGTCCAACTTATGAATTAAAGCTCTTCTAGCTGTACCATATGATAAACCTACAACAGTGATTACACTTTTTAATAAAAAAGAGAGATGTTTACAGGGTAAGTTTCATACCTGATTGTGCCGATAGTTTACGAATAGATTTGTTTGGACTTGCTTCCATTCTATTTTTAACATCCTCAACCACTTCGTCGGTTAAAACAGATGGTCGTCCAGGTGATTTTCCTTTACAAATGCAACTTCTCTCTTCAAACCGACCAACAATCCTTTCCTTGTGTTCAGCGAAAACTTTGTACGAGACATTATGCTCTGGATACTGTTGATTGTACTGCTCTCGACAAAGTTGTAAAGAATACTTCCAAGAACCATCTTCCTGTCGAATACCACTGCGATAATAAGCTTTCAAAATAAAAGCATTTTGTTCATTTGAAAAAACAATGATGATATTGGTATAACCTATAAATATAAATAATACGTACAGATTATAAACTTCATTACATTTAAATAATAAACTTACCTCACAACAAAACTATCCAAAACTGTAGCTCTGAAAAGAACTGTTTTATTTATGTTTATTATTCAAAGAAAGCTTGGAGAAATATAAATACACGTCAACGAGTCACCCTTTAATCAACCATTATGATTTTATGCAAATCACTAACAACTGCCAACCTAATATCGTGAAATGCACTCAAATCTATGCCGGGAAATTTAAACTGTCCTCAATCATTTTGGATCACTCTGTACTTGACTGCATGATTTTGCTAGTAATTTATTTTTCCAACATTCTTGGGACATTCTTTTACATAGACTATCTATTTGAGTATCCCATGTAAGCTGTTCATCCAAATGAATTCCAAATAATTTAATCGTTGTATCTTTTTTAATAGATTTTTTATTTTTTATTAATTGGCTAGTCCATATGTAGGTATTTTTTTACACATTTTAAGAAACTACATTTTTCCTCATTTAATATGTTCATTTGAAGTTAGCCAATTATTCAGTAACTTTATGTCGCCACTTACTTTCGATACAAGGGTACTACAATCTGAATCGGAACTCATTACTGTGGTGTCATCCGCAAAGGTCACAAGTTCCGAACTTCGAGCATCTCCCACAGCGTCATTAACATATAAAATATAAAGAAGTGGCCCTAACATACTTCCTTTTGGAACTCCTTGTGTTATAGATAAATGACTTTACTTTGAATCTCCATTTTCTACATATTGCTGTCTACTATTTAGATACGAGAGGAACCAATCATGAGCTTTCCCTCTAAGGCCAATTTTTTCTAGTTTTTCTAACAGGATTTTATGATTTACGCGGTCAAATGCCTTCGATCAATCTAAAAATACTGCTAGAACATGACGATGCTTGTCTAAATTTTTATAAATGTAGTCTCAAATTTTTAACAGTGCTGTAGTTGTAGAATTTCCCCTTCTAAAACCGTGCTGTTCCGATATTATTATTGCATTTTTCTGCACGAATTCTAGAGAGAGTAATAGTAACTTTGAGTATTTATATTTCAGAATGCCGTGATATTCGAAACACATGCATGATATCATCTACTGACGATATGTCCCAGTATGACTACAACACTAATATTATCATAACTGAGGAAATTAACATTAAGCCTGAATGCGGAGATGGCGGTGAATATGAAAAGAATGCAACTGAACAAGATACAGGTCAGTCCACAATTTAATCCTAGTATGTTACTTGTAAGTTTCCAGTGCCGATATTCCCAGTTTCTATTTACTAAACATATGCACAAGAGTACAATGGCTAATAATTTGCTAGTAGTAAGTCTTTTTTAGGGTTTTGTAGGTATGACCATAAAACCCTTATACCGTCATTTTGTCGTCTGTCTGTAAAAATTGTAGCCAAACGGCTAAACCTAGAGAGTTGAAATTTGGCATGCTTATATAACTCTTTGACCCGCACATAGGAAAAATACTAAAACATCTAAAAACCATATCCATCTAAAAATATAAAGAAAAATGTGCATCGAAAAAAAAATATTTTTTTTTTAAATTCTGAGTAAGGTATCAAATGAAAGCCCTTAGTACGTAATAATAATAATAATAATAATAATACATTTATTAACCACATTACATAAAATATGTTTACGGTCAGTCTAAGATACATAATGAAATAATATAAATTAAAAATGAACAATATTAAAGTCATCAATTTCATAAATGGGATTTGTCAATAAATATTCTTTAAGTTTGTTTGAAAATGTATTGATTGGTAGGGATCTTATTTTCTCAGGTATTATATTGAAAAATTTAATGGCGTAGTAGTTTGCGCTATTTTTTTGATTTTTGAAGACGAAGGAAATTACTACGTATATTATTTTTTTGCCGTGTGTCATGCCCGTGGTTGGAAGAGGGGAAGTTACATAAGTTCCTGTGCATGAACATTAGGCATTGGTAGATAAATAAGGCAGGTAAAGTCATGATTTTTAATTTCATGAAGATCTCACGACAGTCAGCTCTAAAAGGAGCACCAGCTATGACCCTAACAACTTTGCGTTGAAGAGCGAAAATTCTATGGGCTGCTGGTGAGTGTCCCCAGACAAGAATGCCGTAGTTCAGGTGTGACTGAAATAACGAAAAGTCATTAGCACAAGGTCATTAGCACGACTTTTTGGCAAACTTCTGCTTTCAAATTGCGGATTAAAAATACTGTAGTCCTTAGTTTTCGGCTTAAGAATTCACAGTGCTGATCCCAGCGAAGTTGTGGGTCGATGTGGATACCAAGAAACTTGACGTACTTGACGTTTGAAAAATCGTGTTTCTTGGTGGAAATTATCATTGATTCGGTTTTGCCAGCATTTTAAGTTAATTTATTCCTATCAAACCAAGATGCAGCATGTTCTACCACGGATTTACTCTCTAAGCGAAGGGAATTTAAGTTAGAATTTTTGCAGAGTAAGATACAGAGTGATTATTTAATGGCGAGACGACGTCACTGGAAGTTTTAATAATTTGCTGTTTCATACACGTCGTAGCAGGCGATTATGCGTGCATGCGCGTGGTAGACACTTCCGCCATCTCCAAATTATTGAGTCAATGATTTCCGGCAGCACATAATCTCGCCATTAAATAATCACTCGCCATTAAATAATCACACCGCAGTATCATCTGCGTAAAGAATAGATTTTGAATTTATAAAGAGAGGAAAGTAATTTATGTACAGCAGAAATAGCAAAGGGCCAAGAATAGATCCTTGCGGGACACCAAAGTGTATAGGAAGAGTTTCAGATTTGACATCATACATGACATCAAGTATGATTTGATTAGAGAACGGCTGTTGTCATCAAATCTATAGATTATAAGTTTATTAATTAAAATATCATACGAGATGCAATCAAATGCTTTACTTAGATCTAGAAAGGTACTAAGACAGTATTCTCCAGATTCAAGGGCGTCAGTTATAAAAGATATATATTCCAGAATTGCATATGTTGTACTTTTAGCGTTTCTAAAGCCAAATTGAGAGTTTGTGAGCAGACCGTTATCAATTAGGTGCTGAATCATTTGCTTAAAGAGCACTTTTTCTAATATCTTGGAAAATACAGGCAAAATGGAAATTGGTCGGTAATTGTTGGCATCGTTACTGACTCCCTTTTTCAGTATCGGTAGGACTTTAGCCAATTTAAGTCTGTCGGGAAAGCAGTTACTTAAAATTGCTTAGATTAATTAGCTTCGTGAGAGGAGAAATGATAGATTCTTTTACGGATTTTAATTGTTTCACGGGTATGTCATAAGGATCAGGAGTGTTACCGGTTTTAATAGCGATTTCACTAACTGATGAGAAAGAAAAATTTAGGTGTAGATTTGAAATTTTTTTAAAAAATAAGTGATTTGGTAATGTGAGAGAAGTGTTCATTAAATTGGTCTGGTGAGATGTTTGTAGTGGGGAATCTTTTCGTGGTATTTCTTCTCTTATTAATAATACTCCAAGAAGCTTGCTGTAAATTATTTGACCTTATTATAAAGTTGCAGTGCGCTTCGATTTTGGCCTTTGATATTTCGCTACGATAGATGCCTTTAAATTTATTACGTGCAGCTTTATTTGCATTATTAGGATATTTGAGGTATTCCTGGTTTAAGAAAGACAGAACATTTCTTATCTCACGATGATCATTGAACCACTTTACTTTTTTCAATAAGGCAGGCTGAGACGAAGTTTTGATTTTCTTTAGGGGAAAAGATGTTTCAAAATTCATATGAAAAAATTGAAAAAATTGTTCAAATATCTCGTTGGCGTCAGATGTAGAAGATAGAAAATCACATTGGGTGGTGACAAGTTTGTTAAACAAATTGCAAATACCGCCGTCAGAGATCGTTCTATGAAACCGGTATGTTAGGACAGAGTCTGTAGAGCATTCAGTAAAAATGGTCACTGAAATACCACTATGGTCAGAAAAACCTGTAACTTTTTTTAGGCAGCCTTCATGGATGCTCAGATTTTGAAAAACGTTGTCAATTTTGTTATCGCCGCGAGTATTGAAGTTTACCGAGGAAATAAGATTATAACTACCAAATAGGTCAGTGATGCTAGTTATGTCCCTTGTATTAAAATTGAAGTTCACGTTAAAATCACCACAGATCAAAATATTTTTTGAGCTATCTATATGAAGTAAAACATTATGTAAGTTATTTACAAAAATTCTAGGTCAGCAGAAGGTGATCTATAAATACAGATCACAGTTAAATTCAATTTACTGACAAATACTGCGCTTATCTCACAATGGAATTCAATACTGTAACTGTTTATTTTCGGTAAAGGGATAGCGCAACAGTGAGGTCTACACAGTATCATAGTACCACCACCGTCCATAGTCTTACGGCAAGTGCACCATGAGATTTAAAAATCTAATAGTTGGAAGGAGTTTGTCTCTTCTTCTTTAAGCCAGTGTTTAGTCGAGCAGAAAATGTTGATTGATTTGTCAATTAGATAGGCTTCCATTAATTCGGTTTTATTTCTAATTGACTGCATGTTCATGTACAGCAAGTCGGTAGAAACCAGATGATCATTTGATGAGAAAAGACATTGTACTGCCTGAGCTATTTGCTTCACAGGACGGCAGGAGAAATCTGTATTAAATATGGTTTAGTAGTTTCAGTTTACCGCTGAAATTCAGGTGTAAGCCATGTTTGGTAAAATCGGTGACATATAATATTGTGCTGGAATTAATAATGTCTTTTTGGTTCTTAAATACAGAGTACATTTGGAAGTTATTTTGCAGTATGGCAGAATTAAATGCAGAGTTATTATGCCAGAAAGGTGTAGAAATAATTTTTAAATTAGTATGGGCATACTTATCTTTCAAATGGTTAAGAATATCATTTGATAATTTATTGTTGACAGAGTGCATCATTTGATCCGGCAAGTTGAATAATGAGATCATTTTTGCTAAAATTATGGCAGTTTGTAGGCAACATTTGTGACGTCTTCGAAGCAGGCATTTGGAATAACATACACACAGAGGGTTATAAGTTCTTGTGTCCAAGATGTCGTGTAAAATAGAGCCGCCGTGTCGCCCCTGGCTATCCGCAACTAGTAAGATCTTCCTTTTGGTTGTAGCTTTTGATGTGATTTTCTGGGAGGCCGGAGTAGATGGAAGATTTGAGGCTCTGTGAATGGAGGTAGATTTCGCTTTTAATTTCTTGATCTCAGTTTGCAGACTGGACTTTTCGAGACTGTTGATTTGGAGAGATTTATTGAGATCAGACATTGTCTTTTCATATGCGGTATTGTTGTTTGCACAGCTGCAGGTTTCCTGTGATTTGTTTAGAACTTTCGACTTTAAATTGTCTATATTTACATTTTGCTCATTTATTCTTTTATTTAGCTCTTCATCTAATTCAACTGCTATAGATTGAAATGATTCAAGACTTTCTTTAGTTCTGTTTAAATGCATGGTTTTGTCATTTAGATCATGCATTAGTTCACTGATACGCTCCTGCAGACTGCGGTGTTATTTTCAAATTCATTGATTTCGTAAACTGGTTAGACTGTAATATTACCGAAATCAATATTTGTAATAGGCTGACTAATAATGATTTTCTGAGATTTTTTGCTATCAAACCTTTTTTACATAATAGATATTCTAGTTCTTTCAAGTTACAGTTTTCATACGAAGTCATATTTGTAAAAAATTGATGTGAAGTGTGAATTTTCACACATTTCAGGGTTTTGCAGGTATTTAGTAAGTGAATGATGATTATTTGGGGTGCCAAAACAAATTTTATGACAAAATATTTTTTTATGAATTTTAATTCGAATGCCTATTACCATTATTTAAGTTTTTAAAGATGTGTAGTATTTTTTTTTTTATATATCAAGGTTCATTAAGATTTTGAAAATTGCGCCTATGGCTTCCATTGGTTGTTTTTAGTCATAGCTCCTCCCCTTTGATTTCGTGTACATTCAAATATATAATTAAATTATAATTTCAACAATTTCCACTGGTTATTAAATTTACGCTATTAAAAATTAAATGCAACAATTGCCAAAATATAATTAAAATTTTGAAAAAATAATTTAAACAATATAAAAATGCAAAAAATAAATAAAAAATAATATTGTCTCCTCACGTAGGACTCGAACATGAGTCCGATTACGAATTCTTGGACAGAACGCAAGTATCTTAGCCACAGCACCAAGAAACACGTTACTGTTGAGCGTATTATATAACTATAAGTTGTCAACATTATTAGCAAAAAAACACAAAAAATGCTTTTTTTCCAAAAACATAATCTGATCAAAAATTCCTGTTGAACTATTCCGGTTCACACCAATGTACATTACTTAGAATTTTTTCAGATTTTTAGTTTAAACCATCTGGGCTACAGGGTGTGGGACAAAATTTTTTTTGCACAATATTGGCAAAAATCGCTTCAAAATAATTTATTTTGGAAAAATAAAAATTTGATCGTTAATTCACGTACCAAGGGCTTTCATTTGATACCCTACTCAGAATTAAAAAAAAATATTTTTTTTTTCGATGAGCACATATTTGTTTATATTTTTAGGGGGATATGTTTTTTAGATGTTTTGGTATTTTTCCTATGTGCGGGTCAACGAGTTGTATAAGCATGCCAAATTTCAACTCTCTAGGTTTAGCCGTTCGGCTACAATTTTTACCGAACAGACAGACAGACAGACAGACAGACAGACAGACAGACAGACAGACGACAAAATGACGGTATAAGGGTTTTTTGGTCATACTTACAAAACCCTAAAAATTAAAAGTAATAATTATAATAAATATATAAATGAATAGGTAATTAAATAAAATAGGTAAAATAAGTAAAATATGATCTGTGGTGATCAAGAAATCCTGTTTAAATTTATAAGAAATAGAAAACATCTATGGTAAAAAATGTTCAGTTTGTATAAGTGACGTCAGATATCTAAAATGTTAATAAAAATGTTAATAAATTGTTACTAATAAAATAAAATAAGAATAGATGAAGCACATATGAGTTACGTAAAGTGGATTAACGTGGATTAACGATCAAAATTTTATTTTTGCAAAATAAATTATTTTGATGTGATTTTTGCTAAAATTGTGCAAAAAAAAATTGGACCACACCCTGTAGCCCAGCTGGTTTAAACTAAAAATCTGAAAAATCTAAGTAATGTACATTGGTGTGAACCGGAATAGTACAACAGGAATTTTTGATCAGATTATGTTTTCGGAAAATAACGCATTTTTTGTTTTTTGGTTTACGATGTACAAAAGTTATAGTTATGTAACACACTATACTAGAAGGCATATCCTGTTGTAATGGTTAGCTTTCTCGCTTCCTCGCTTGCTACGCAGCTAACTAGGGTTTGCTCCCGGGAAGAGGAGACAATTTTATTTTTTGTTTTTTTTTCCATTTTTATTTTGTTTAAATTATTTTGTCAAAATTCTAGTTATATTTTGGAAAATGTTGCATTTAATTTCTAAGAGCGTAAATTTAATAACCAGTTGGAATTATTGGAATTATATTTTCATTCTATGTGTCATGTGTACGAAACCAGAGGGGCGGAGCATATGAATTAAAACAACCAATGGAAGCCATAGGCGCAATTTTCAGACTCTAACATAAAATTTGTTTTTAAAGCTCTTAGATTAACAGACGATAAATTATTTTAAAAATATCGTTCATTTTGCCGTGTTTACTACAAAGCAAAATTTGTCCTACACACTCAGCATGCCGCCTTCACTTATTATATACCTGCAAAACCCTGCAATGTGTGAAAATTCACACTTCACATCAATTTTTTTAGTTAAATAATGCGGAATATTTAACTGGAATTTTAGTCTTAATAAATAGTTACACTTTGTGCTTTATAATTTTATATTTTATCTTTGAAATATGTACCTCGTTGATAGCGAATTAGTTATATTTAAGTAGAGAAGTATTCTTGTATTTACAATAATGAAATGAAGTAAATGGAATATAAATAAAAACAGGCACTGAAATCAGAGTCATATATAAATGGACAGATCAAATCATCCGAAAAATATTTTATCGACCACTGAGTAGTTTCTAGATTCCCGACCTTGATTTTTCCACAAAACTCACTCAAATAAAAATTGTTCCATTTATACAGCAGAAAAAGTAGCCATACTAGGAATGCTAAAATATAAAATATCAAAAGGCAAAATATTAGAGAAATTTATAATTTTAGAAACTTGCAGAGCGTTATCAGTAGTATTTAAAACTTTGATTCCTTATTGTCATGTAGCAACAAAACGCTAGACGTCAGAAGTCCACGTCGCTTATTCTGTATTGCACGTCGAAGTTTAGTCAGGGTAGCGCAGTAAGCGGCTACATTTACTGTTGTCCCTTGCTGCATAAACTCGACTACCAAGATTCCATGTCTATCCCAAAACACGGTTGCCATAATCTCGCATCTTGCGTGTTGAGATTGTCTGCTTGGCTTTGACTTTGGCTGGTGATGTCGTGTGACGCCATTCCATTGACTGACGTTTAGACTCTGGGGTCATGTGATAAACCCACGTCTCGTCCCCTGTGACAATGTTCTCTAAAGGTGATCACCTTCCTTATGATATCGGTCCAAAAATCAAGAGCACAAGCCACTCTTTTCATTTGGTGTTCCTCAGTAAGTAGCCTGGGAACCCAAAGTGCGTACAATTTGTGAAATTTCAAATTTTCAGAGACAATTTTGTGCAAAGTTGTTCTACCCGCATTCGGAAATTCCAATGCTAAAGTTGACACTGTGAATCGCCAGTCTTCATGAATCTTTTTGTCCACGGCATTAACCAAATCTTCTGTGATCACTGATGGTCGGCCCGATCGCGGTTCAGCATGGACATTTTCCCGCCCGTCCTAGAAAGCTCTCACCCACTTACGAACTTTGCTATCACTTATCGCATTGGGGCCGTACACTTCACTTATCTGTTGATGAATTTCCGCTGTTGAAACGTTCTTTGCTGTCAAAAACCAAATCACTGAACGTATTTCACAGTCGGCAGGCTGATTAATTGTTTTAAACATTTTGAACTGACACTGCAAACAGCACACTGCAACAATAACAATTCAAATGATGTCGTTTCACGCGCAAGGCATGTCGGGAGTCGGTGCGCATGCGCATTTCAATATTCGCGCGATATTCGATTAGCTACGGCGATTCGGACCTTCGTTTATGAATAACCCTCGTACTAATTTGAAGCCATGAGGGAAAAAATGTTATGCGCATTTGGTAACAATAACTATGTTTGTTCTACCTTTTTGTCTTAGAAAACACGTATCTTAATTAAAATATGTTTTTCTGTTGGAGTATATGAATCTTAAACTAACTTATGAATCACCGAAAACAAGACATACCGTATGTCATTTTTCGACTTGCAACATAGAGCTTTCCCATGTTAAATTTTCCATTGCATATTCTATCTCTATTATAAGCTTACGACAAAAACTTTATTAATAAAAATTGTTCAATAATTTAGTCCCAACACATCGTGACTAATTTTTAATAAAAAAAATCCCAATTTGAAATAGGCACAAAATATATTTTTTTCTTTAAGATTAATAAATAAAACACTCGGTAAGTTTCACAAATATCAGTTTAATATACTCTATACGTATTTCGGCAGTGACGCCATCAACAGGAGTTTCAATTACAAACTGAGTTGTATTTTAAATATGTTTCACCGAGAATACACGGACTCCTCTGTCAATTATATATTTTTTTCTACTCACCTATCAGAAAGCTATCGTTTTCTGTTGCCATAGCAAAGTGGAAAATTGGTGTATGCTGAGGAGTGTTTTGTATCCAAGGCAACCCAATCGTAAAATACTCTCCGCTCTAGCGCAGAAAGTATTTTCCGATTGGTCAATATAAATTAAATAATACTATACATTTAAGTTTATTTTTTGTAATTAATTGTTATTTGACAATTATTTAAAGTATTAAAATTAATTCCTACTTCGAACAAAGAGTTGGCACAATATACTATTATATATAACTAAAAATATGAAAACTTTTAACAAAGAGATGAAAAAATTTGTTTTTGATAACCAAAAAATGTTAAAACACTTAATTCTATAACAGTGCCAAATGTTCATGAACTCAAACGTAGCGATGTTTGTACTAATAATTTCTGGATGGACCACACACTTACAAACATACCCACACACACACACACACACACACACACACACACACACACACACACACACACACACACACACACACACACACACACACACACACACACACACACACACACACACACACACACACACACACACACACACACACACACACACACACACACACACACACACACACACACACACACACACACACACACACACACACACACACACACACACACACACACACACACACACACACACACACACACACACACACACACACACACACACACACACACACACACACACACACACACACACACACACACACACACACACACACACACACACACACACACACACACACACACACACACACACACACACACACACACACACACACACACACACACACACACACACACACACACACACACACACACACACACACACACACACACACACACACACACACACACACACACACACACACACACACACACACACACACACACACACACACACACACACACACACACACACACACACACACACACACACACACACACACACACACACACACACACACACACACACACACACACACACACACACACACACACACACACACACACACACACACACACACACACACACACACACACACACACACACACACACACACACACACACACACACACACACACACACACACACACACACACACACACACACACACACACACACACACACACACACACACACACACACACACACACACACACACACACACACACACACACACACACACACACACACACTTGAAAGTCGGAGAGTATATTCCCTTCAATTATATATTTTTTGCTACTCATACAAGCACCCACTAAGAAGGGATTTTTCGAAATTCCACTCCTAAAGGATGAAAAGGGGTGAAATGTGATTTCACGAATTCCGTAATATCTCTTAGGGCCGATGGGATATCGACTTTCTTTTTGCTTACAAAGATTACCCATACAAATACCGAATCAATCAGGATTTTGTCCTAATCAACCTCTAAAGGGGTGGATCTACAATCGGGGTGAATTATACATCCCGTCGTATTTCCTGTGTTCATTAGTTGCAGCATTACTTTTTGGCACATAGGTGTCTTTTTAAAATATCTCAAAATGGGTTTGACAGTTTTTTAAAATTTCAGCCCTAAGGGTTGAAAAGGGGTGAATTGTGATTTCAACGATCCCTTAATATCTCTTAGGACCAATAAGATATGGACTTACTGTTTGCTTGCAAATATTATCCATACAATTACCGAAAAACTTATTTCAGGAATTTGTCCTAATCAACCCCTAAAGGGGTGGATCTACAATCGGGGTGAGTTATACATTCCGTCTTATTTCCTGTGTTCGTTTAGTTGCAACATGACTTTTTAGCACATAGGTGTCTTTTTTAAATATTTCGAAAAGGTTTTGATAGTTTTTTAAAATTTCACCCCTAAAGGGTGAAAAGGGGTGAATTGTGATTTCAATAATTCCTTAAATCTCTTAGGGCCAATAAGATAATGACTTGCTTTTTGCTTACAAAGATTACTCATACAAATACCGAAAAATATATTTCAGGATTTTGTCCTAATCAACCCCTAAAGCAGGGGTGGCCAACCCGCGGGCGCAGATGCGCCCTCGAGCGACCTGTTATGCGCCCGCGATACGATTCCCGGTAAATTAAAATATTTAAAAAAATTTTATTTCCAATCAATTTTTAAGCAAAATTTTCTTGGAATTAAATACTTATTTATTAACTGATATTTTCAAGTGATTTTTTTATTATGCCATATTAAATCCCTCCCTATATAATGAAATAAAAGTAGTTCCACTACAAAAAATATTATTTTAGCGAATTCTATCGAATTTTAGCGCCATTTTTTGTTTCATTTTATTAAAACTGATCATTGAATGACAGTTTAAGAGTAGCAGTATCAAATTACTGTTTTTATTTTGAAAAATTATGTCAAGAAACAGTCTCAACCTTCTCATTAACGAATAATAATTTAGCATTTGTTATGTAATTATATGTAATAAATGTCGTTCAATAAAATTATTATTACAAATTATTATTATTATTTTGTTGTATTATGTTGTGTTAAAAATGAAGAAGAGCGTTTTTTCAAAAAATAATAGGTTTTTAACCTATAAGCAAAATCAAATAAAAAGATTCAAAATTAAAAATGAAAAAATTAAAAAAAAACAATTTTTTTTAAGAAATTAAAATTAAGAAATGAAAAAAATTAAATAAAATTAACTTTAACAATAAAAACCAAAACATATATGATGTCATTACATATCATTGCGCCCGCAACGTCAATGAAACTTTTTAATTGCGCCCTTGCTTCCAAAAAGGTTGGCCACCTCTGCCCTAAAGGATGGATCTACAAGCGGGGTGAATTATACATCCCGTCGTATTCCCTGTGTTTATTGAATTATAAGATTTCTTTGTGGCACATAGGCGTCTTTTTAAAATATCTCGAAATGGTAATGACAATTTTTTTAAATTTCATCCCTAAAGGGTGAAAAGGGGTGAATTGTTTTTTCAAGGATTCCTTCATATCTCTTACGACCAATAATCAACCCCTCCTAATCAACCCCTAAACGGTGGATCTACAATTTGGGGTGAATTATACATCCCGTCGTATTCCCTGTGTTTGTTGAGTTATAAGGTTTCTTTTTGGCACACAGGCTTATTTTTAAAATATCTCGAAATGGTTTTGACAATTTTTTTAAATCTAATCCCTAAAGGGTAAAAAGGGGTAAAATGTGATTTCAAGGATTGTTTAACATTTTTTAGGACCAATAAGATATCGACTTGGTTTTTGCTTACAAAAACTACCCACGCAAATACCGAAAAACCAATTTTTGGATTTTGTCCTAATCAACCCCTAAAGGGGTGAATCTATAATCGGGATGAATTATACATCCCGTCGTATTTCCTGTGTTCGTTAAGTTGCAACATTACTTTTTGGCACATAGGTGTTTTTTTTTTAATATCTCGAAATGATTTTGACATTTTTTTAAATTTCACCCGTTAAGGGTGAAGGGGTGAAATGTGATTTCAGTAATTCCTTAATTCTTTTAGGACCAATAAGTTATCGACTTGGTGTTTGCTTACAAAAATTATCCATACAAATGCCGAAAAACTTATTTCAGGATTTCGTCCTAATCAACCCTTAAAGGGGTGATTCTACAAACGGGGTAGATTATACATCGCTTCGTATTTCCTGTGTTTGTTAAGTTATAGCGTTTCTTTTTGGCACATAGGTGTCTTTTTAAAATTTCTCGAAATGGTTTTAACAGTTTTTTACCTTAACAGTTTTTTACCTTAACAAATATCACCCCTTAAGGGTGAAAAAAGAGAATTGTGATTTCAAGGACGCTTTAATATCTTTTAGGATCAATAAGATATAGACTTGGTTTTTGCTTAAAAAGATTACCCATACAAATGCCGAAAACTAAATTTCAGGATTTTACCTTAATTAACTCCTAAAGGGGTGAATCTACATTTGGGGTGAATTATAGAACCCTTTGTATTTCCAGCTGTTGTTGAGTTATAACATTCCATTTTGGCATATATGTGTTTTGACAGTTTTTTTTCACTCCTAAAGGGTAAATTATTATTTTTTTGTTAGAAATAAAAAATTCGGAGAGTACATTTTTCAGAATGACGTAAGAACCCACTAAGAAAGGATTATTTCAAGTTCGACCCCTATCTGGTGAAAAGTAATAAAATATTTTTTCACGGGTTCCTCAATATCTCTTAGGCCAGATGAGATATCGACTAGATTTTTTGTTACAAAGGTTACCCATACACAAGTTTAAAAACAAACTGCGGATTTTATGCCAATGCGACCATCAATATACCGTAGCGAAGCACGGGTTTTCAGCTAGTATGAAATAAATATGAAATATGAAATATATTATTACCTTTCTCTTGACTTTTGCGGCTTGAGTTTTAACACTATTTTTTTTGCCGCTACCTCTATCTCCTCGTCAGCCTCGCTGCTTACTTCATCTTCATACATTATTATTTAACAAACGTACAAACACCAATGTATTTTAAAATAATTATTTTCACATTTGTTTAATTGTTTAAGAACATATAGCAACGACAAGCCACCTACTATATATATATATATATATATATATATATATATATAAATCTAACATACACAATGATTTCTATTTCTCATTTTTTGAATTTTTTAAAATAGGTGTTCGTAGAAAAAATAATATGTGTGACACGCGCAGATAGCACATTACCCGATTTGAAAAGATTGTCGCGCGAGCGCAGCGAAAATATCTTTCTCAATCTGTAAATGTATACTTTCTGCGCTTGTCACACAATATACTTTTGTATTTACATCTGAAAAACAGTTGCCATTCACAATAATATTCATCCACGGACTATTGCAAATGTAAACAGAAATTTCTACAATAGATTAGGCTTTTGTTTAGCTAATAATGGAAATTTATTTCAAAATTTAATTTAGATATAATATTATATTTTTTATAGTTGATAGATAATGGGATATAATTACTAACTTACGGACGTAACTCATCTAATGAAGATTATATTTTTTTATTTTGTAATTTTATGTTTGACTTGTGAAATAAACTTTGTTTGACATTTGATTTTCATTTTTGCATGGCAACTGTTATTTTCAGATATAAATACAAAAAATGTTGTGTGCCTTTTTTCAAAAAAATTAGGATATTTTTATTCAAAATCAGGCACAATGTGCTGGGATTAAAATACTGAACAATTTTTATTAATAAAGTTTTTATCTAAAACTCACAGTAGAGCTAGAATATGCAATGGGAAATTTAACATGGGAAAGCTCCATGTCTTATTTTATTATGTTTATTAGTCATACAGAAATAGTGTATATTAGAAATTAGGTACCTTTATTTCACTGTTACTGATCTCTGGACGAATCCTCAAATTTATTTCATTTGTTGCCAGTTTTGAAGACTATGTGGCTATTATGAGATTAATGATTCTCGACTTATGTAGTATGTTTAGCAAATATTAGCCAGGATTTAATACTCTGTGCATATCAGTGAAATACACTAAACTTTTTTTCTCCATTTTTTGTGTGATCGTTTTTCATCCATAGCTTATACTGCACATTAATATTAAAAATGAAAAATTATTTAAAGTTTAATCGCAGTTTTTTCAATACTTTTATTATGTAAGGATATTAAACTAATACATGGTTGAATTCACAAAAAAATACGCTATCGAATAGGTATAAAAAATATGTATAATCCTATTTGAAAAAACATAACTTTGTACTCTAACTTGAAAATCACTAGTTTAAAAAATTATTTTCTTCTTTAAGCAAAGTTCCCCCTTGGTCTCCTATAACTTTGTTATAGTAAGTGTTATAATAATAAAGTGTATAGATACTTGCAGAAGTAGTTTATATAAAAATTAAGTATTTATTTCAGTTATTATTTTTTATCTCATTAATCAATGTAGCTTTAATGTTTGCAGCTAGAGGAATATCTTCCAATAATCTTGGTGAGAGCCCACGTGCGTCAATGTCAATTAAGTATAGACAATTAACAACATCAAATAAATGTGATATATGTAAAAAGAAATTTAATCGAGCTAGCCACCTTCTCGAACATAAACGAGTACATTCTGGACAGAAGCTATTCAAATGTGAACAATGTAACAAAATATATTCAAACATAGTATCCCTCAATCGTCATAAAAAAATACATTCTGGAGAGAAACCATTTAAATGCGATCATTGCGATAAAGTGTTTTCACTGTCATCATATCTCTTCAAACATAAACGCATACATTCTGGAGAGAAACCATTTAAATGCGATCAGTGTGATAAAGCGTTTTCACATTCATCAGATCTCATTAAACATAAACAAATACATTCTGGAGAGAAACCATTTAAATGCGATCATTGCGATAAAGTGTTTTCACTGTCATCATATCTCTTCAAACATAAACGCATACATTCTGGAGAGAAACCATTTAAATGCGATCAGTGTGATAAAGCGTTTTCACATTCATCAGATCTCATTAAACATAAACAAATACATTCTGGAGAGAAACCATTTAAATGCGATCATTGCGACAAAGTGTTTTCACTGTCATCATATCTCTTCAAACATAAACAAATACATTCTGGAGAGAAACCATTTAAATGCGATCAGTGTGATAAAGGGTTTTCACGGTCGTCACATCTCATTAGACATAAAGGAACACATTATGGAATGGAAGCATTCAAATGTGATCAGTGTGATAAAACATTTAGACTCCCTTCAGATCTCAATAAACACAAACGAATACATTCTGGAGAGAAACCATTTAAATGCGATCAGTGTGATAAAGGGTTTTCACGGTCGTCACATCTCATTAGACATAAACGAACACATTATGGAATGGAAGCATTCAAATGTGATCAGTGTGATAAAACATTTAGACTCCCTTCAGATCTCAATAAACATAAACGAATGCATTCTGGAGATAAACCGTTCAAATGTGATGAGTGCGATAAGGGTTTTATAAGTAAATCAAATCTCGCTCGTCACAAACTAATCCATTCTGGAGAGAAACCATTTAAATGTGAGCATTGTAATAAAGTTTTTAGTAGATTGTACAATCTCAATGAACACAAACTGGTGCATTCTGAAGAGAAACCTTACAAATGTGATCAATGTAACAAAGCATTTTCATATTCATCACATCTCAGTAGACACAAACAAACACATGCTGGAGAGAAACCTTACAAATGTGATCAGTAATATAGGTATCAATATTATCTATAAAAATCCATTAAGAGAGTCTATTTAATAGCCCGGGAGGCAGCGTTGCAAGTGACCTGATTATTCCATCTCGATTGATTCCTATTGGAAATTAATCCGTCAGCTACGTTGTTAGAGGGGGATTATAAGTCAGTCGCTTGTATAAACCTGTCATAAAAACAAAAAATGGTTTAAAGTAATTTCAAATTCAATGAAACTTATACATCGAACTTATTATATAATTATTTATTATATAATAATAAAATATATTATTATATAATAATAAAAACAACAATCAGCTGTTGCACAATGGGGGTAAAACCGTCAGCTGAGGGATTATAATTGCTGAGCGGGCATTTAGTCTAATCATTTGATAATGCAATCAGTGATGTAACTGACAATCTTTACCACGTTATGTCAGCAGCTGACGATCATTTTATTTAATATAGTATGTAAACTATTAATTTTAAAAATTGCAATTCGTCTAATATCAATTCAAGTTAAATTTCGTAGTTTTAATCTATTTTTTTATTTATTTTTTTTTAATGATATTTAATTATTTCGATCTATCTAATTTTTTAATTGAATAAAGGGATATCTCGTAAATAATAGTGAGTCATTTAAAAGAAAAATATATTTTATATTTATTGACCAAATATATTTTCAATAATTAAAAGTATTCTTCATCTTCAGTGGAATCTACCTTTCAAAGTCCCCAAGGTTACGAATTTGACCTACGTAAAAATATATATATTAATATTACGCCACATTAAAATTTACATCATGTAAAATACGGATGTTACGGTGTCACGTTATAATAATAAAAAAATCAATTAAAACAATGAAATTTTAGGTAAATTGATTTCAAGCCACTTGCAATTTTTATAATAAATCGTTTACTTATTGTATTAAATCAAAATGATCGTCAGCTGCCGACATAACGGGGTAAAGATCGTCAGTTACATCACTGATTACATTATCAAATGCTTAAAGCTAAATGCCCGATCAGCAATTATAATCCCTCAGCTGACGGTCTTACCCCCATTGTGCAAACAGCTGATTGTTGTTTTTATTATTCTAATTACATAATAAGTTCGATGTATAAGTTTCATTGAATTTGAAATGACTTTACTTCATTTATTGTTATTATGACAGGTTTATACAAGCGACTGACGTATAATCCCCCACTACGCACGCAGCTGACTTTTATTATTATTATTATCATCCATCACTTAAATAATAACTGTGAAAACTTTCAAGTGGCTTGAAATGACGTTTGGATTTTTTGGTTTTTACTAGATGTACATGACGCTGACGCTTGTTTCGATTATTAGCCATATCTAAACTATCAATTACAAAAAAAATTAAGTGGGATGAAATGACCATCAAAAATGCAACGCTGCCTCCTGGACTATAAGAAGACTAGGCGTATTATCTTACGAACCTTCTGGCAAACACTGCAGTTTGTCTTTTTTATGTACTTTTATTTTTTCATTCGAATAAAGACATTTCTTAAAAGTTTGCAAACATGAAACAGATCCGAATTTTTATTTAATTAAAAGTGCATGCTGATATAATTTGAAAAGTATGTATTGTAGTAAAATGTTTACAGGAGATTGACCACTTTTCCCAATATCTGAAAGGAAGCCTATGTCATACCTTTAACTTTAAATCTAGAAATATGTGTTAAGAATTACCGACCCATTTCTAAATTATGTGTTTTTTGTATCATATGCATACTGGTGTTGGAAGCGTGAAATAAGAAATTCAACCAACAGGATCGCTCTATTTTGAAAAAACTCGTACCATGGTGTCGTAGGCGCGGTGTTACAAGCGCGGTGTTGCAAGTTCAGAAATTTCAACTCTAGCGCTGGCCGCACCAACTGGCATGCGCATTTCGCTGGTTTTCACGTTAAAATTGTAAAGAACTTAACCTGGCCAACTAACCACCTTATTTATAAATACATGCAGATATATTTTTTCGGAATTGTGAAATCTTTAGCGAGACACTTATATAAATTTCCTAAAAAAAAAAAAACTTAAATTGATGTAGAGAAATAGCGACTTTTACAATGTAGTCGGCAGTCATAAAGTTTATTATTATGGATTCGGTTTCATGCGTACCATGGTAATAAACCCCCAAGCAGGGGCCAACAGAACCTTCATTCTAAACTGTGATGTCAAGTAAAAAGGATTGTGTATTAAATTCATCTCTTGTAATTGAAGTAATTGTCTGTGTCTGTTTTCTGTGTTTTTCTTGCAACAAGTTAAAATAATCGCCTTATTGCCTTCTGTTTCTATATATACATATAAGGGACGTACCCACCATCGCTTTTCTTCATATCGCAGTAAGTATAAATATGTATATAAAAGAACTAGACATCTCCTTCGATTTGATGACATATTTAATGAAACTGAATAACCGTTTACTCCGAATTAGGAATGACGGGAACTAGAAATTTATGGAACCGGGTACCTGCAACAATTACCCGGATATTACCTACTACCCGTTAATTACCAGTTACCCGTTAATAACCCCCTACCAGATAATTACCCGTTAATTAACCGCTACCCGTTAATATATAAAATTGAAAAGTAAGTATAGCAAAATTGATGTGAAGTGTAAATTTTCACACATTTCAGGGTTTTGTAGGTATTTAATAAGTGTAAGAAGCCAATAGAATGCTAGATGTCTAAAAATAATTTTTTGATAAACATTTTTTGAACATTTTTATTCGTTATTTGAGTACTGTGTGTGTGTGTCTGTGTGTATACACGATAACTCAAAAACGGTTTAACTTAAAGAGTTCGTTCTGGTACTAAAAAATTCTCCTAATAATTGGGAAGAACCTTATTGTTTTTTATTAAAATCCGAAATCGGAAATGGAAGTTATTAAACTTTAAAATTTTAAAAAATTCGTAACTAGTAAACCAAGCCTTGGACAAAAATTTGTATAGGACATAATTTGATGTATTTTTGAAAATTTACCTAAATTTTCTTTTAAATTTTTTTAAAAAAATTTTTTTATTTATGTATTTTTTTTAGTATTATTATTTTTTTATGGGAGGGCAAGTCTAGCGGAGGTGTCCCTTCGCCACTGGTTTCAGATTTTTGGCCAAAATCGTGTTTATAGAAACAAATTTAAAAAAACAACTTTTCGCTCCTTAATCTACATCTTAAGAGCTTCCTTTTGATGCCACACAATAAATGTTTAAAAAACAATCCCAACAATAGCAACCGCTCTGGGAGATAGGGTGGGGGGCAAAAGTTTTTTGGCACATATTTAGCGAAAATCTCATAAAAAAATATTACCTAATTTTTTTTTTCATTAAATACATATTTTTTAAATTTATTTCGTGATGTGGTTTTTGAACTCTTAGTATTTTAACTTTCCTATATGTGGGTCGAAGAGTTATATAAGCATGCCAAATTTTAACTTTCTATCTTAAGCCGTTCGGCTACAATTTCTGCCGTACAGACAGACAGTCACATGAGTGACTTTATAAGGGTTTTTTGGTGGTCAAAAATAGGCACAGGTGCATTGTGGAATACGCATACTTAAATCCTACTACTGTAACCGAGAACAAAATAGTCACAGATAAATAAATACTCAAAATACCTCACACAATTACCCGTTAATTATCCGCTACCTGTTAATTACACGCTACCCGTTAATTATCCCCTACTCGTTAGTAATCTGATACCCGTTAATTACCCGCTACCCGCTAAATACCCGCTACCCGTTAATTACCCGTTAGGTAATGGGCAGATAACGGGTAGCGGACATTCAAATTCGGAACGGATACTAATTTAATGGGTCGGGTTGCTGGTACCCGGGTACCCGTCGTCATTCATACTCCGAATACTTGTATAAACTTTTAGGTTAGATAAATTGCTGTGAGAGTCGAGAACGTGCACTTATCCGCCTATAACGCCACCATGAAATTCGAACTTTCAAATATAACACCACGCCTCTCACCCCTGTTGCGCCTGTGACTCCACCATGATAATGATACTTTAAGCAACATTTTTGAAAAACTAGTTTATAAGCTATAAAACATAACATTATTCCACAGTAACACGGATTTTTTAGTGGACGGCCGGTAGAAACTAAACTCCTAATATACAGGATGTATCAATATAGAGGGAATTTGATTTGTGTCGCAAACGCAACGTGTAAGCAATTTGGAAAAAAACTTTTGACAACCAAAGTTAACCCAAATGATTGAATGGTAGTGTTGAATATTTCCGGAACTAACTGGAAGTACAGGATATCAAGGACAACTTTGATGTTTTTAAATGGGAACGTTTGTCGTGTTGGGTACCTTTAGATAGAGCTTTTAAGAAGAATCAACTTTTACTTGAACAATTCTTTAATATCTTTTACGGTTTACGAAAATGTGTATTCTCTATATTTGAGGACTTAAAGTAGGACTTAATAGTAGAGTATTTTTATTTACAAGTGTTCCATATTGATATACAAGTTGAAAGTACGCCTCAAAAATAAAGTATTTTTAATTATTTTTGTTATGCTTCGAGCTACAGATAGCTCAAGAGAAAGAATGCTTAAATGCATAAATTAAAATCTAATTTAAATAAATCAACATTGAACACATGTAAATAAAACTACTTTACTTTCAAATCGTTATAAAAAATAAAATTTTTCGTAAACGGTAAAAGAAGTTAAAACCAATGACGAAAGGAGGCCTCTGCTAGACTTGCCAAAAAAATTCGCAAAAATCTTAAAATCGACTATACTGCCATTTCTAGTCAACCGATTTTTACCAAAAGTTGATCAACTCGTGCCATTGATGTCAAAAGCTTAAATATGAAGTTTCATAAAAATCCTTTTAGCCGAATTTGCTCTGCACGTGTACACAGACAGACGGACGACAGACAGACAGACGGACAGACAGACCGACAGACATCGTACTAAAAATAGTCAAAACGTTATATACCTCAATTCGTGGAGATCCATCGAAATCTCGAAATGACAAAATCGGTATGACCACAATACCTTCCTTCCATACATGTTGGCGGTCGGTAATAATAAAAAAAAATAAAGTACCTTCAAAAGTACATCAAATTATGTTTTATACATTTTTTTAAATAAAAAACAATAGGGTTCTTCCCAATTATTAGGAAAATTTTTTAGAACCAGAACGAACTCTCTAAGTTAAACGTTCTTGAGTTATCGTGTATACACACACACAGACACACATACGGACGGCACTTCGAAAATAGGTTTTTTTGGATTCCCTGGACCATAAAACGTGGTCATCAGTCAAAATCTCGACATCGAAAATTTTCGCGATTACAATATTTGACCCTTATATATTAAGGTCGGGCAAGTAAAAAGTTTAAGTTGAAGTACTCTCTTTTTAAAAACTCTATCCTAAAACGATAAATGTTTCCATTTAAAAATCAGAATTGTAATATGACTTAATATCCTGTACTGATATTTTGGGTAAACTTTGGTCAACATTTTTTTCCATACTCACACATCCTGTTTTCGAAAAAATCGTGATCCCTTTATCTTGATACAACCTTTATACTGATAACATAACTAAACATTTGGATTGTCGAATGCAAGTAGATTTCATCTACCATCTATGGGGATCTAAGTAGGGCATTTGATCTTATCCATCTTATCCATGCCATTCATAAACAACCTTCAGTTATTAGGAATCCATGGCAAACTGATTTTTAACTTGATCTGTTCCTATCTTTCTAATACGTATAAGTTGTCCATCGTAAGCTGAACCAAAAGCTATAAAACTCTAAATGCGCAGTGGGTTAATAGGCTCCGCCCTCACTATTAGGGATTGGATGTTGGGGGTAAGCAGAGCTGGGCCAAGTGCTGATGAAAAGTATTTGAAGTACCAAGTATCAAGTACTGCACCTAGTACTTTCTTTTGCAAGTACAAGTACTGGTAAAAAATTTAAAAACTTGAAGTAACAAGTATTTATGAAAAGTACTTGAAGTATGTACTTCAAGTACCGGAAAAAGTACTTCAAGTACTACAAAATACTTCAAGTACTAAAAAGTACTTCAAGTACTAAAAAAATATAAAATATGTAGTACAATAATAATAATAATAATAGTAATACTATACTTACCCGCTAATATTATACTAACTTATTGTCCGAAGACATGTTAGGCAGAGTTGACCACGGATATCGTGAGACAAAAAGAAAGGATGGAAAATAATAATAATAACTTAATTTTTATAATAAATTTATATAGTTTGTGATGTAACTTACCAGTGCACTTAGTTGACAAAACGCTGGACCTACCTCAAACTACTACGGAACTCCCGTTCCCGTTATTGAAATGGTGACTACATAGACGAGTTTTTCGTTTTATTGATTTAAACAAATGTAAGTAATTGAAATTTATGGAAATTATAAATTTAATTTATTATTTTATTTATTTTAAATGCTATTTGATAGCAATAAAATAAAACTTTAACTTTAAAGTTTAAAACCATTATGAAATTAGGAGTTAATGTAAAATAGATAAGAACATCACATTGAAAAAATAAATAAAGCAGGTAATAATTTTCAAAAAAATATTTATTTTCAATGTTATTAGATTCAGCATTTTTAACATTCAAGTCGATGGTCTAAATTAATTAAAAATAATAATAATTATTATTATTAAAAATAATAATTCTAAATTAACAATGTTTTTATTGCTTATATCACTGAACACTATTTGATTTTAACAGTACTAGTTTTTCAGAATTGCTGTCTGATAATGCGTGTTGTCGAGGACTGTTAATAATTTCGGCGAACGAAAATAACTGTTCAACAGGGGCCGAAGCAGGAACACTGGTATTAAATTTGTAAAATAAATTTTTCATAGTCGGATAATTACTAAGCGAAGTTAATGATGTGTCTGTTTTATTAATATATTGTAGAAATTCTAATTCAATTTTTTGTTTAAAATTATTAGCGGCATTAAAAGAAACATCATTCTGTTGATCTAATTAAAAAAAAAAATCATCTTCTGCGGGAAAATTTTTATTATTTTCACTTTCAGTTTTATCATCTAAGCCCAAGTCCTATGCAGCTTTAAGTATAATTTGTAGCATTTCCTAGTTTATGTCTGATATATGCGAATAAAAGTTTTTAAATGTATGAATCCATCGTAACTTAAAATTTGGTAATGTAAAAAAAGCAATAATCGCCTCTCGACATTCAACAGAGTCAAAATTAAAATATTTTTCAAATCTTTGTAATAACCCGTTTTTACACGCTTCAAGGATCGGTTGAGCAACATTTAGTCTTTCGTCTTCAAGCTTTTCAATTTTTTTTAAAAGAGAACTCGAACATGGAAACAAATACAATAAGAAGTTTTTTTTTTTCGCCTTGTAAAATATCAAGGGCATGTGCGAGTGGTTGAAGTACAAGGCAGTATTCTTTCAAATACTGCAATTCGGTATCTTTGAACATATGGTTCAAAGATACCGAATATTTCGAATATTTAACTTGTCGAAAAGAGATTTTAAATTATCGGCATCTTTTAATATTTGAGGTAAGGAAACATAAAATAAATTCCATCGGGTTATACAAGGGTAACTTAAAGTGTGACCTAGAACTTGATAAATTATTTCACTACTCTTTGGGCGGCCAGCTATTTTCCACAATACATTGCATTTTCAAATTGCATTAGTATGTTTTGTCCTAAGTGTGGTATTTTTTTCTATCACATTCTTAACGTCTGTCGTTGCTATCAAATTTAACGTGTGACTTGCGCACCTTACATGTTTTGGTAAGTGATAATTAGGTATGACGCTAAATTCAGAATCAGAATACGAAACACAACGCACTTAACAAACGCAAGAGTTTAACCAACTATTACCATTTACACATTAAAGAACTTGTTCATTCTTGTGTCTTGTCCGTTAAAATTCTGAAAATATTTAAAAAGTATTGCGTAGCAAAAATAAACTGCTACGAAACTACTGCAAGTATTTAAACTACTTCTAGTACTTTCAACTACTGCAAGTACTTTGAACTACTTGAAGTACTACTTATTTTAGAAAACAAGTATCAAGTAAGTATTTCTATAGAAGTACTTGCAGTACCAAGTACAACTGCCAAATTTAAAAAGTACTTGAAGTACTTAAAAATACTTGAAGTACTTTTTCAAGTATTTTACTTGAAGTAAGTCCCAGCTCTGGGGGTAAGTAATAAATACAGTGTCGTCCGACGATGGTTTATTGAGTTAGTGTATGTACAATTGTAGTTGATTCACAATAAATACGAACGCCACTGAGTAGAAGTACCCGCCCATCTGACAGCAAAAAGATCTTCTTATGTTGGACAATTTATACCAGGTTGTCTGAGTGAATGTCAGTGACGTGATGTAACTTTCGGATCAAAGGATGTGGTGAAAATAATGCACGTAGGTAAATATATGTAGTTAGGTGACCAACCGTCCTCATTTGGGGAGGACAGACCTCCTTTTGTAAGGTCTGTCCTTTCTTGAAAAGTGTCCTCCTATATGTTCTCCTTTTCGTAAATTTTCGTATTCAATCGATGCCGAGCCGATCCGATGCAATTGATGTGACATATTTGCATTTGACATTCGTCAAGGTTCGGTAGAATGCGGCGAGACGCGATTATGAGACGCATACGCTCCGAACGGGAGATTTTGCGAGAGCGCGTCGCACACAAGTGGCTTTGATTATTTCTTACTGAAACACTATACATGCCGTCGAAAAAAAAAATTACCTAACATTTAACTTCGATAATATTGGACGTATCAAGATCGGGAAAAAACCAAAATAATCCTTAAGACCTCTATATTTCAATGGATGTATCTGTGGGAAGAGAAATTGACAAATAGATCTACTTTTCTATTAAAAACTAAGCCTACCTTAATTTTTTTGTCCTAAAAAAGGTGTTTTGATGCCCTATTAAAGAAATATTTTTTACCAAATAAAGATTTTTGAATTATCTAGTAGTATTTTATTACAGACCAGAAACTAATTTTCACAAAATTTTTCACAATTTGCATTAATTATGCTAATTATATAAAAAAAAAAAAATACAAAATTATTCTTGGTGCAATGTATGGGTTTCCTATTGGGAAGCAATTTGAATTTTTTTTCCATATGTCAACATGGGATCTAGCAACTTGTACGCATAAAAAAACAGCAAATCGGTATTTTGCATAAATAAAAGATCTTAAACGGCGATTCAAAGTTTTTGTTCGATCAATTTTGTGCGATAAAATATTGCGCATTTATTTACTTTCAACGAAACAACATGACTTCAATAAAAAAAAAAAAATGTTTTGTCAACCTACTCGTTAAATCACTAGTTTTTAATCTTAAAGAAATCCTACTATCCCTTATAAATAAAACCCTATCTGGTCAAGATATCCCATCAGCTTGGTGTTGTATCCTGAAGGATAGTGAGAAGACCGAGATTCAACTAAGACTGATTTATTTCTAATATAATACAATATTTATACATATTTACAATTGTATGAGTTGCATTATTTGTATTTGGTAATTGAGAATGCGTAGTGTGCATTTATTGAGGAAATGTCGCAATATAGAGTTCATTGTCACATAAGGAATGTGCTAAAGCAAGCTGAAAAGGTACAATGAACTACAATTGCAACATTGGAGAATTTCACATGTAGTCCCTATCCTAAAACCTAATAAAGACCCCTCTCTGGCCTCCTCCTACCGTCCTATAGCCCTCACATCATGCTGTTTAAAAACAGCTGAACGATTAATTAAGAATAGGCTAGATTGGTGGCTAGAACATAAATGCCTGCTCCCCGACACCCAGTATGGTTTCCGCAAAGGTAAATCCAACACAAACTGCTCCGCCAAACTGTCCATAGATATCCACAATTCCTTCTGTAAGCAATAATTCATCATAGCCTTATTCCTAGACATCCATGCTGCTTTTGATAATGTTGACCTTAATATCCTACAACACACACTAGAATCCTTCAAAATCCCACCAAACCTAAACCAACTTATCCTGAATCTTATTGATCGCAAATCTATGTACATCCGGCACAAAAACTCACTCCATGGTCCTCGCACCTCCTTTAGCCTGCCGCAAGGCTCGATTCTAAGTCCCCTTCTATTTAATATGTATACTGCCTCCCTACATCAGTCCTTGAACACCCTTAAAATCAAGTGCATCCAGTATGCAGATGACTTTTTCATTTACGTATCCTGCCCCAACCAGCTTCCCGCCATCGATTCAATTAACCAAGCCCTCGCTCTAATTAACTCGTGGCTTTAGGAGCACAACCTCTCCCTTTCTCCCTCTAAAAGCAAGGCCATGATATTTACAAAACGTCGTACGCCAGTTCCCCTTCCCCCAATCCTACTAAATAATCAACATGTGCCCTACACATCTTCCTACGTGTATCTAGGTATTTCCTTTGATCGTTAACTAACCTGGCAACCTCAACTCAACCTCATTGCATCAAAGTCCCGGAATGTCCTAAATATTCTTCGGGCCCTTACCAAAACTTGGTGGGGCGGTCATCCTCAGACTATGCTCTTGATTTATCGCGCCCTACTACGATCCATCCTCGATTACTCCTGTACGATAATGTCACCACTCACCAAAACTAGATACACATTCCTCAATCGAATCCAATATCAAGGTCTCAGACTTTGCCTGGGGGCCATGAGATCCACTCCCACGAACGCTTTGTTGGCCGAAGCCTCAGAACCACTCCTCACAATCAGGTCCCAGTACCTATCTTCCCGTTTTATCCTACAACAGCTCTCCATACACAATAATCCATTTATCCGTTCACTTAATGAACTAAAAGCAAATTTTGACTCCCTAAGATATTGCCGCAATAAACCCAAACCCTTGCTTTGCACCCAGTATAATAACCTTCAGCCTGAAATCCGCCACATAAACAAACTTCGCACCCTCCCCTGCTACCTCACCCCTTACCACACTCAGATCATTCCCCTCCCTATTTCCACAAATATAGGCCTTGACAAAGGTAAAAGCAACCTCCAAACACACTTCCTATCTATTATGCAGAAGTCTCTTATTTATACAGACGCATCCAAATCTTCCCAATCCACCGGCTACAGCATTCATGTCCCTTCCCATAACATTAACATATCCCGAAAGCTCCCTCCTATAATGCACATCATGTCCGCTGAGCAGTACGCTATTATGCATGCTCTTTCCCTCATTCCAACCCTTAACCGTTCACATATATTAATCCTCACTGACTCACTAAGTTCCCTTCAATCAATCCAGACCACAGGCATCCTCCCTAAGTCTGACCGTGTAACCCACCGAGTAAAACAACTCCTTCACTCTTTCCTGTCCTCCTGTACTACAGTTCGTCTGGGTTGGATCCCCGGTCATAGCGGTATCTCCGGAAACGTTACTGCCGACGCCTTGGCAAACGACGGCGCGAATCTCCTAACACCACCTACAAACTGTACCGTCAACTTCAGGCAGTTACTCCCCGCTGTTCAGAGGGAGCTAAGAATATGTTGGCAACAAGAGTACGTCTCCTCAGCGGAAGAAAAAGGGCGCTTTTACTTTTCGCTCCAACCTGTTGTACCATATCACCCTTGGTTCCACAACCTTCTCCTCCCCAAGAAACACATTTCTACTTTGTGTCGTCTCCGCTTCAATCACAACCACACTCCGTTCCATCTCCACCGTATCAACATAATCCCCTCTAACTTATGCTCCTGCGGGTTACCCGCTGATATCTCTCACATCCTATTCTCCTGCCCCAACCACACTGATAAAAGTAACACCTTATACCAACAGCTAAGCAAACACCTTCCTGCCCCTCTCTCTGTACCTAGTATACTGTCTAACCCGTCCATCGAAATATGCTCCTTAATTTCTGATTTCCTAACTTCCATTAGACTAAACCTCTAACATCCTCACACCATCCTCGTATTGCTAAGCGCTGGCGGACTGGCTTTAAGCCGAGGCCAACAAATTGAAAAGAAGAAGAAGATTAGCTTTAAAAAGTCTTCTGAACTGAACACATTTACCAATCCTCTAAAAAAAAATTGCATTGCTCAATACATTAACTGGAATTTTACCCAAAATTAATACAAATTGTTTATGTTTTGCTATTTATTTAATTTTAAGAGTGGCTGATAGTCTTAAGATATCCACTAAAAGTGAAGAAAGGATTATACAAAGGATTCGTGAAGCTCGAGAAAAAGGACAAATATTATCTACACCTGGTAAAAGAAGTGAGGATTTAGATCTCTTTTATAAAGATGCTAGACGTCGGAAAATGTAGGCTAAAAGTAAGTGTTCTGCGAAAAATTCTGTTTTCGATGGACTTTGAGTATAAAGTAGATTGTAATTACAAGGAACTCAAGGAAATGAATCAGTATCAGGTTGATCATTGTCGGCATCGCACCTATCTGTGACTTGCATGTTTTTGAAATTTTACTTTAAAAGAATAAATAAATTAGAAAAAGTGTAAATGTAAGTGTAAAAGTGCACTACTTTCGAGCTATAAAAGTGTTTTATTTAAATAATTTTGCTCTTTATTATTTGAGTGTACATAAGAAGTGTTGTGTGCCAGTTTGCTAAAAAGTTCAAAAAATTAGGAAGAAATTGAAAATTTTAAGTGTTAGTGTTAATTGGAGTGCGCTCAACTTAATTTATCTACGGTCAAATCAACTATTGAGCAGTAAGTTAATAAAAAGAACACAAATTATAACTATTTAAACAAAAGAAATTCAAACTTTTTCATTTTTAAATTTCAAATTGCGAACTTAAACCTGCAGTCTGATAAGAATATTCACGTTTGTGCAAATAAAAACACACCAGTGGCGGAGCTCCTGAAAATTGTAAATCTCCAAAGAATAGCGTCAAAATGCCTTTATACAGCTGTAGTAGGTGTAAAGAGACTATTGAAAGCAGGGATTTCGCTGTTTGTGTCAAATGTGGCAATCATTATCATTTTGACTGTTCTATACCTGAAAACAATTATAAAAAGTGTATCAAAAATGGCAAGGGATGGAAATGCGTCAAGTGTGTAGATGGAGTAACAACACGAAACATGAAGGAAGTAAATATTTGTGGAGAAGAGAATTCTAAACACGAATCTTCGGACATGGAATTTGCTAAATTAAATAGAAAATTAAGTGAGATATGTCATAAAATTGATGAATTATCGACACTTAAAAAGGATATAGCTGAACTCAATAAAACTGTTAATTTCGTATCGGAAAAATATGATAAAATTATTGAGGAACTTGAATTTAACCGAACTGAAATTACATCGTTAAATAAGAAGATGCAACAACTAGTTACTCAAAATAAAGATAAAGATATTGAAATTAGCCAGCTGAAAGATCAGGTAGAAGATTTGCAGCAATATAGCCGAAACCAAAATATTGAAATAATGGGGGTCCCTGTTCAAACTGATGAAGATTGTAAAGATATCGTACTTAAAGTTGCAAAAGAACTTGAGGTAAATCTGAACGTAGAAGAAATTGATGTCGCTCATCGAGTACGTAGTTTCAATAAAAACAAAACTCCTTCAATCGTTGCCCGTTTAACTACTAGGAACAAGAGAGATTTGCTAGTCAAGAAAAAAATACTTGTTGTTACAAATAGCAACATTACATCTGTTGGCATAGGACAAAGCATATACATTTCTCAGCAACTGACGAGTAGAAATAAAAATCTAATACGACTTGCTAAAATACGAGCCCGAGAAAATAATTTCAAATTTGTTTGGTTCAGATATGGCAATCTTTTTGTTAGGAAGAATGAGAATTCCCCAGCTATTAAAATTACTTCCGAAACAGATATACAAACCAAAATGATTGGTTAAATCTTTTGTATATTATTATTATATTTAGTATACATATTTAGGAATATTTACTTTTGTAATTGTATTTTCTGTCATGCCTGTTTCTAATTTTGAGGCATTACAAAAAGAAATAAACAATAATGTAATTGATAGTCTGATTGTAAATAATATAAGCGATTTTAACAAAGAGGTCCGTGATTTTTCAAACAATAAAAATAAAGTAAGAATTTTTCATTCAAACATTAGAAGTGTAACTAAAAATTTTGATGAGTTTCAAATGTTTTTATCTCTTCTCGAAAAACCTCTAGATATTATTGTTTTATCTGAAAGTTGGCAAATGACTAGCCCTGAATATTTCTCGATTGTTGGATATACCACGCATTATAATAACAGTAAGTACAATCAGAATGATGGTGTAGTTGTACTCATCAACAATTTGCATTCTCATTCTGTTAGTACTTTTGAGTTCCAAAACGAATATAAAATCATGAAAATTCAAGCATCTATTTACAAAGAGAAATTTGGTATTACTGTAATATACAGACCACCATCCTATGATATACACAGTTTCTTAAGTAATTTAGATAAGTATTTTCATGATTTTTCTAGTCTTGAAAATGAATTATTTATTGGAGATATTAATATAGATTTGTTAAATGTAAATGACACATGTGTAAATGAATATCTCAACCTAATGGAGCAATTTGGATTCGTTTCTTACATCAACAAACCTACTCATAATAATAAGTCATGTATCGATCACATTTTTTTAAAAACAAAACTCAATCCTGCAGATATCCTACCGATTGTAATAAATTCTAAAATAACAGATCACTCCCCTATTTTCCTACAAATTAACATGAAAAATAATTCTTCTTATAAATTAATTGATAAAACCATAAACAGAAAAACTATTGACTTTATAAAATTAAATGATAATTTAAAAAATATTAATTGGTTTAATGTAATTAATAATGACATTGATACTGCCATTGATTCATTTACAAATATAATTATGACAAACATCGAATCCTGTATACGTACGATTTCATACTGCAATATAAAAAAAAGAAAACCATGGATGTCTAAAGGAATTATAAAATCGATACGAACTAGGGACAATCTATACAAACAGCATACACGTTTTCCCGAAAATCAAAAAATTAAAGAATGTTACAATATGTATAAACATAAAATCCCTAAACTTATTAAAGTACTAAAACAGAAATATTATAAAACACAAATTCAAAATAACCTCAATGATCCGCGCAAAATATGGAACTTAGCAAATGAAAGCTTAAATAAAAATACAAAAAAAGAAACAAAAATTCATAACATAACCGTTAATAGTCACAACACTATTTGTAAACAAACCATAGCTAACGAGTTATGTGTAACGAAACGCTGACCATGACGTCACGTGTGACCAACACCCGTCAGCATCTTTTTTCCTTATAAAAGTGAATGAAAACTGAGACAAATGCTTTTTGTATAATTTTATCTTTTGTTAAAACATGTTAGTTTAAATTAGATTCAAATAAGAATTGTAACTGTTTTTGAAGTGTGTTAAATAAAATAAAAACTTTTTAAAAAGATCTAATTGAATCTCAGTCAGTTATTTGGCGCAGTCGGTAGGATCAGTGAAATCAATCTATCGAAGAATTGATTTTTCGTATTAACGATTAATCACTGATTCACATTTTTGACGAGAACTTAGATCGAGAGTGCGAGAGTGAATAGACAGCTCCGTGCGCGAGTACAAAATCTACTTCCGTACCGAGTGAGGACCAGTATCGCCTCAACGCCTACTTCACCCCACGGACACATCTTCAGCAGAGCCTGGGAAACCCAAAATCGTAACCTATAGGCAAGAAATGAAAACTACAACAATACTGTAAGTACACTCATTTTTCCTTTACTCATTTCCCAAAAAGCCAGTGAGTAATCGTACTTATTAAAGAAAAAAAAAAATAGAAATTAAAAAGTGTAGTTTTAAACAAGTAACTTTTAAAACTAATGTCCTTAGAATTAAGCGAGGGAGCTCTGGACAATTTAACTAATTTATTTAGTACAGTGAGAATTGAAAATCCAGAGATGAGCCACCCTCAAAACCACGTTTCTGGTTCACACCCAGTTAACTATCAAATGCTCAAATTATATCTAGATTCTATTCCACACTATGATGGTAATCCCCATACGTTAGGAGTATTTCTAGATAACTGTGAACACCTATTGAGAACTTTTAATAGTGACACTGACATAACATTGAATGGATTTTTAGTAAGAGCGATTTTAGGAAAGCTCACAGGTAGAGCTTTAATGCTAATTGGTTCCCGATTAGAGTTACGCAGCTGGATAGAGATAAAATCCGCGCTATCATTGAGTTTTGGAGACCAACGTAACGTTGACTGTCTTGTACAAGATCTTATAAGCATCAGACCGCATAAAAATGAATCGCCGTACAACTTTGGTATGCGATGCCAAGACGCGCGTAGTTTAGTAGTAGCAAAATTAAACTCACTCCCCACAATTGGCGTCGAAGAAAAGAGAATTTACATTCAAAATTACAACGACTTAGCCCTTAAAACATTCATAAGAGGTCTACAAAACCCTATACAGACTAATGTTAGGTTACGCAACCCAACATGTCTAGAAACAGCCATGAGTCTAGTAATAGAAGAAGAAAATTTCTTATATTACACCCAGAAGACCCCTACTTACAACAACCTACAAACTAACTATCGACCCATGACAAAAATGACACCTGCGAGACAAAATGACAATTTCCCACGTAACGCAACTAATAATTTTACATCGCAAAGACCATTCTTACAGCCACCAGTAAATTTTTCTCAACCGAGACCCCATAATAATTTTCAGAGAACACCGTTCTCAAACGCAACCCCTAACGCGAGCGCAACACCAAGACAAAATCCGTTTTTGAACACGAGTAATACAACGCAACGCCCAAATTACTACGCATTTCAAAAACCGCAGTATTCACAACGCGTGAACACTCAGCCGCAACAAAGAACGAATTTCGGTAATAATTCAACCTTTGGCAACCGAAAACCGCAGCCTCAATTTAAACCTGAGCCCATGGATGCCACTACCATACGTACGCACATACAGAGACAACAACCGCAACCCAAATTCGTCTCAACCGAACTATTCAATCAAGATATTGAAAATCTTGACCCGGTTCAAAACGATTTAAATTCATTTGACGATCAAAATTTTTATGAACAGTACGATAGCTCGTACTCTCAAAATTATTCGAACGGAATAAATTACGATGATCTACCCGCAGATCAATATCAAACCGATTTTGACCAACAACAGTTACCGTATGTTTCTGAGATTGAAAATCAAAATTTTCAACAGGTCTCGAGTTCGAGCACAGTAACTTAATACATTTACACGCACTAAATTCAAATTTACCTTACATCTTCATTCCGGAACTAAATGCAAAATTTCTAATTGACACCGGCAGTAGTAAAAGTTTAATGCGACCCGAACTAGCATACGAATTTTACCCGAATTTTATATATAACGAAAATTTCACTATACAATCTGCACACGATATATCTTCTCATAACGAAGTTGGAGAGATACCGCTTTTTAAAGTCTTTAAAGTAAGACAAAAACACAAATTTTACCTTTTCGATTTTAGCAATAAATTCGACGGTTTAATAGGTGTAGATTTGTTAAAACAACTAAATGCAACCGTAAACGTAAATTGCAAATTATTGAAAACCCCTTATGCGAAAATTCCGATAATTTTTGGATTGGAAAATTCCGCAAACATAGAAAATAATTTCAAAATTTTTAATACTACTATACCGCCTCGATCTGTTAAAGTAATAAAAGTACCAGTAAATCAAGCTAACGGTTTAGGAATTATAAATTATCAAAATTTTGGAAACGGTTTAGAAACACCAAAAGCCCTTGTTAATATTTCAAATCACTATGCAATAACCACGGTTACTAACGTTAATGAAAACCCTGTAGAGTTAGATCTGTTAGAGCCCTTTGAAACTGAAAATCTAAATTCCATAGATATTAACTTTGTCGAAAAAATGGAGACAGAGGATATTCTAACGAAAGATCATGACGATAAATTAAAACAAAATTTAAAAAATTTAAGACTTGACCATTGCAATCGCGAAGAGAAAGAAGCGATCAGGAAACTCTGTTTCGAGTACAGAGATATCTTTTATTGTGAAGGCATACCCCTGACCTTCTCAAATCAAATCAGACATAAAATTAAATTAAAGGACGATACCCCGATTTTCACAAAATCGTATCGGTTCCCCGAAGTCCATAAACAAGAGGTGAAATCCCAAATGTCAAAATTATTAGAGCAAGGTATCATTCAAGAAAGTGTATCCCCCTGGTCTAGCCCAATCTGGATAGTACCGAAGAAATTCGATGCTTCCGGTAAGCGGAAATGGCGACTTGTGATCGATTATCGCAAGTTGAACGAGAAAACGATCGACGACAAGTATCCCTTACCTAATATAACGGATATTTTGGACAAACTAGGAAAGGCTAACTATTTCACAACTATCGATCTAGCGAGCGGATTTCATCAGATCGAAGTCGATCCCGATGATATTCAGAAAACAGCATTTTCCACTAACGAAGGTCATTACGAATTCACCCGGATGCCCTTTGGACTAAAAAACGCCCCTTCCACCTTTCAGCGCGTAATGAACAACGTTCTAAGAGGAGTAAATTCGTGCCTCGTATATTTAGACGACGTGATAATTTTTAGTACCTCCCTGCAGGAACATCTTGCAACCATGCGATCGATTTTTGAAAGATTAAAATCAGGAAATTTTAAAGTACAACTAGACAAGACTGAATTCTTACAAAAGACAGTACAGTACTTAGGACATATAATTACACCCGACGGAATTAAACCGAACCCTGACAAAATTTATTCTATAAAAAACTTTCCGATACCAACGACACAAAAAGAAATTAAATCATTTTTAGGATTGTTAGGTTATTACCGACGTTTCATCCCTAATTTTGCAAAAATTACCAGACCTATGACAAAATGTTTGAAAAAGAACGCTAAAGTTTTACATGATAACGAATTTGTTAATTGTTTCAAAATTTGTAAAGATGTACTTATAAATGAACCCATTCTTCAATACCCGGATTTTGAAAAACCATTTATATTAACTACAGATGCCAGTAATTATGCAATTGGTTCTGTTCTATCCCAAGGTAACGTACCCAATGATAAACCTATAGCATACGCATCTAGAACCCTAAACGATTCAGAAACCCGATATTCTACTATAGAAAAAGAACTATTAGCCATAGTTTGGGCCTGCAAACACTTCCGCCCATATCTCTATGGACGCAAATTTACGATCTATACAGATCACCGACCCCTCACATGGTTATTTAGTCTTAAAGAACCAAATTCTAAATTAGTACGTTGGAGACTTCGTTTAGAAGAATTTGACTATACTATCCTATACAAAAAAGGAAAGCATAACTTAGTAGCAGATTCTCTTTCACGTATTCAAATTAATGCTCTTGAAGATGAATCGGTTATCAATAACCCCGGAGACGTAAATCAAAATGTTTTAGACTATCTTAGAAATCTAGCGGAAAATATTCCACCACCTTCAATCTATGAAAATCCAGAACCTTCCACTTCTACTGGAAAAAAGAATCCCAAATTTAAAATCTTAGAAAATAGATTAATACGTCCAGCTGATCCACCCACGCATAAACTTATCGCGAATCGTGACATTGTTAACGACGAAGATACGGACACAGCTGATGAGTTCATAGACATTACTCAGACAAGTGAAACTGACACCGCGTCTGAACAAGAACAAACATTAACCGCATCTACCCAACATTCGACTTACAATGAAACAACGAATGACGGTATCCCGATTTTAGACGAAATTGTAAATAATAAAATCCACCAAATTCTAGTTTTTACGAGTCCTTATCCTAAATTACAAGTTACAAATGATAAGTACGAAAATTGTAAAATAATTTCTGTAAAAATTCCTGAAACCAACAACGATAAATTAATCGTAGAATTCATAAAGAATTATACAGATCCCAAAAATACCTATTACATTTACTTTCAAACGGACAAGTTATATCAAAATTTTTGTAGAGTTTATTTGCAAAACTTTTCGGAAAAAGGAACTAAATTAATTCGCTGTTTAAAGCAAGTTAATACCGTGTCAGACCCTGAAGAACAAATTCTTCTTATGAAACATCACCACGAAGGAAAAACGAACCACAGAGGAATAGTTGAAACCCTTGAACATTTAAGAAAAAACTATTACTGGAAAAATATGAAAAATTCGATTTCAAATTTTATAAATTCCTGTGAAATATGCCAAAGATCGAAATATGCTAGGAAAAAGCCATATGTACCATTAATGGTCACGGAAACGCCAAGTAAACCTTTTCAAGTAGTTCACATAGACGTTTTCACGTTTGATGCAAAAAATTATTTAACAGTTGTAGACGCTTTCAGCAAGTTTGCACAAGCTTATCAAATTTCTGGAAAAACCGCCATACATATCTCGAACGCATTAATAAAATATTTTACCTCATTTGGCATACCCCAAAATTTTATAGTAGATAAAGGCAAAGAATTTGACAATGTAACAGTTAAAGAATTGTTAAAGACCCACAATATTAATACCCATTTCACTACTAGCGGACACCATGAATCGAACTCGATAGTAGAGAGATTTCATTCTACCATAATCGAACACTTAAGAATATTGAAAGAAATTTACCCCCAAACTGACGAAAACCTGATGGACTATGCAATTATAGCTTATAATAATTCTATACATAGTTCCACGAATTTTACACCTTTAGAATTAACATTTGGACACACAGATTTACGAAACCCTATTGAGATTTTTACCCCTAACTCATTCTTTTCGGAATACGCAGATAACCACAAAGAAAAATTAAAACATGTCTATAATGAAATTAGCGAAAAACTAAAAGAAAAGAAAATTAAAGTCGTAGCTAAAACTAACACGAAAGGAGGCAGTAATAATGAATTTAAAATTGGACAAATCGTGTATAAAGTCAATTCCCAAGCTAGAAACAAGAATTCAAAGAGATTTCTTGGACCATATAAAGTCGTTAAGTTATTAGACAGGAACAGACTTGAAATCGCGAACGATAAGAATCCCGATAAGACAGAAACTATTCACATAAAAGAAATTAAAAAACCCCCTGTTGTTCCAGATTAATTTTACCAATCATCTTCCATGATGGACACACTAAATTCTATGACATGAATGACAATCCAGGACTATTACCTATAAAATTAGGAAAGACACAGAACAAAATCGACCAATGGACTTTTATACTGAATTATGACTTGACAGACCTTATCACAGAATATACCACCTTACAAAAATCCTTTGGACGAATTAAACGCGCTATCCTAAGAGAAAACAGTTATGAAAAAGAATTTAGAAATTCATATAAAATCGTAGAAGTTTTTGAAAAGAAAATTCAAAATCAAATATATCAATTAATTCCAAATTTTAGTAAAAGATCAAAAAGAGCACTTATAAATGGTTTAGGATCATTAATAAAAACGATCACTGGAAACTTAGATCAAGCTGATGCCGAAAAATATGATACTATCGTGACAGCGTTAACTAATAATCAAGAGAAAATTAAAAATGTACTAGTAAGTCAAAGTTCTATGATACAGGAATCAATTACAAAATTTAATGAAAATGCAAAAAACTTAGAGCACAATCAAATGGTTTTACATGCTAGAATTACCCAATTAGAACGTGTAATTGAGAAGACTAAATTAAATTTAGTAGGACAGGATCACTATCTCTTGTTGCACATGGTAATATCACAGATATCTAGTTCTTATCAGATTATATATGATGCACTAGAAAAAATTGAAGTAGCCATTACATTTTCTAAATTGAACACTTTTCACAATTCACTGACAGACCCATCAGATCTACTCATTGAAATTGTAAATGCAGAAAAGCAATTAAGTAATTCAAAATTTCCTTTTAAACCTGAATTAGAAAATATTCTTTTATTTGAAAAGATATTAGAAATTAAAAGTTACATGAAAAATAATTCAATAATTTTTATATTAGAAATTCCTATTGTAGAGCCAGATAAGTATGATTACTATCGCCTGTTACCTCTACCCACTCCTTACAATGATTCATTTAAAGCCATAATACCTAGTACCAAAAACCTCCTAATAAATGAGTTGTACTACGGTTATACGAACGAAGAATGCCTGGAAATCAGCAACGAAAATTATATATGTCACGGACTCCACACAACGAAACTTCAAGGCACCATTCCATGCGAAGTCCAGCTGTTAATCCATGAGAAGAACACATCATGCCAAGCTGTATCTATAAAAATCAATGAACCGAAAATTCAAAAAATCAAAGAAGATCAATGGTTAATAATTGCACCACAAGACACCGTAGCGGTTCAAAAATGTGAAGAAAATCAAGAACATATAACATTAAAAGGCAGCTACGTATTCAACGCAGAAGACAAATGCGAAGTAAAAATACAAGAAACAACCATTAGAACATTCAAGAATAAAAATTCAAAATTCGAGAAAATCAGCCTGCCTAATCAAGACTACATTACGAATTCTGATTTTCCAAAAGAAGCCTTACTAAAATATGAGCCTACAAAATTAAACACTTTGAATTTGGAAGAATTAAATCAAATTCAAAAGAAGCTAGAACAGCAGAAGGAAGAAATCAATCAAATCAATAATCCAAGAGTCCAGTACCAGAAGATCAGCATCTACACCATTCTCATCTACGTCATCCTGATCATTTCCATTTCAACATCAGTAGTACTACACCTGATGAAGATAAGACGTAAGAAGAAAATCGAAACCGTGCCGATTCCAATGCAGAGGTCATCGAACATTGTCTGCCCCAATGTTCTCAAGTAACGGCGGAGGAGTTATGTGTAACGAAACGCTGACCATGACGTCACGTGTGACCAACACCCGTCAGCATCTTTTTTCCTTATAAAAGTGAATGAAAACTGAGACAAATGCTTTTTGTATAATTTTATCTTTTGTTAAAACATGTTAGTTTAAATTAGATTCAAATAAGAATTGTAACTGTTTTTGAAGTGTGTTAAATAAAATAAAAACTTTTTAAAAAGATCTAATTGAATCTCAGTCAGTTATTTAACGTGTTCAATGATTATTTTATCAAAGTCAGCAAACTATATTCATCTAGAATAAATACGAATGCTATGTGCCAAAACATAATGTTAAATTCAATCGAACGTAATAATGTCACTCTTTTTTTAAATCCAACTGACCCATCTGAGGTTGAGGCATTCATAACTTCTTTAAAGGATAAAATTTCTATGGGACATGATTGTATTTCTTCTAATGTACTTAAAAAAATTTGTAAATCCATTGTTAATCCGTTATCTGAACTTTTTAACAAATGTATAAATTCTGGTTACTTCCCTAAATCTTTTAAATTAGCCGTCATTAAGCCTATACATAAATCTGGTCCTCAAAATAATACTGAAAACTACAGACCTATATCACTTGTTACAAATTTTTCTAAAATATTTGAAAAAATTATTAAAAAAAGATTAATTTCATTTTTAAACTGCTCAAAGATAATATCTGATAAACAATTTGGTTTTATGCAAAATAGAGGTACTTCGGATGCAATTTCTCAGTTAACACAATATATATACTCTGGCTTAGATAATTCTAAGTCATGTTGTGCAGTCTTCCTTGATTTAGCGAAGGCTTTCGACACTGTCGATCATGCGCTTCTTTTAAAAAAACTAGAAATTCATGGAATTAGAGGTATTACACTCAGTCTTTTTAAAAGCTATCTAGAAAATAGACAACAGCAAGTATTCATTGATAATTACTCTAGTAGTTGCCAGAGCATCAGTTGTGGGGTACCTCAAGGAACTGTACTCGGTCCTATCTTGTTCGTGCTTTACATTAATGATCTTTTAAGCAAGGATAATTTGAATGGCAACATCATTGCATATGCGGATGATGCAGTCCTATTTATTGAGGCACCTTCTTGGAATGTAGCCAAACAGAATGCAGAGCAAGACATGAATAATATTAAAATTTGGCTTGATGCTAATCTTCTAACGTTGAATTACAAAAAAACCGAATTTATTTCATTTTCAATTTATAATAATACTCAGCCTACATTTAATTTCTTAACGCTTCATAATAGTAATTGTTTTGAAGAAAACTGCGCTTGCGAAATAAAAATTAAAAAAGTTGATAAAATAAAATACTTAGGTGTTATGTTCGACAAAAATATGAGATGGAACGAACACACTAATAAATTAATGACGAATATACGGAAAACATTCTATATTTTTAAAAGATTGAGGGAAGTTACGCCATTACATATTTTGTATCAGTTTTATTATGCTCTTGTCCAGTCTTCTTTAATGTACGGGTTAATTGCCTGGGGTGGTGCTGCAGACGTCTATTTAAATCAGATCAAAACTGTGCAAAACACTGTACTAAAAATCATGTTCAAAAAAAGCAGACGCTACCCTACTGAATTACTATACAGAAATACAAACATTTTTAATTTATCACAATTATATATCCGGAGTATCCTGACTTACACAAGCAAGTATAGTAATGTAATAACAATAGAAGATCATAAATACTCAACGAGGAACAAAGATAAAGCAGCACCACATAAAACTTTTAAAACAATTGGTCAGCGTTCTTTCTTATATCATGTACCAAAGATATTTAATAATTTTCAAGAATTTTTGCAAAAAAATAATAACACTTACAATATTAAGGTTTGGTCTAAAAAGTATTGCCAACAACTAAATCAAAATGACATTTTGAAGATACTGAACTAGAGCAGATTAAAACTACACCAACTTACTGGATTGGTAGCGTGTTGTACAACATGATCAACTGTAAAATATTTTAATGTTTTTTGTCAATAGCCACATGCAGACTTTTTAGTCTAAGTGGTGAATTTATTAATTGTTTATTTACTATATTATATAAGTAAGATGAATGTTGTACTGTATTTCTTTCTGGGTAAATAAATTTATTATTATTATTATTATTATTATGTGCAGTTAGCTTGACTGGAGTTTTTACGAGCCTATCGTAAAAATATTATTAATAAAAATCTAACTTCACTCAATAAGTCTCCGGTCTGACATATATATGGCAACACTGTTGACAGACCCATATGATGTCTGGATAGTACCGACCTTCAAACAATACTTGTGAAAATTTCATGACATTCTGACAATTAGTTTAGAGGTTACAGTGGTTTTAGTGACTTCAGTTTTGTAATTTTCTAGAGAATGGACAAAAAGAATTTCGTATGTTGATTAAACATTGTTTTTTAATGGAAAAAAATACTGTCGAAGCCAAACAGTGGCTTGGTAAGCGCTATAGAGACTCTGCGCCAGGCAAATCAACTATTACTGATTGGTATGCTGAATTTCAACGCGGTCGTACAAACATCGATGATGCTGAATGCTCTGGTCGCCCAAAATCGGCAGTTGTTCCGGAAAACATAAAAAAGTCCACAAAATAGTTTTGAATGACCATAAAGTGAAGTTGCGTGAGATAGCTGACACCATCAGAAGGTAGTGTGTTTACAATTTTACACGAAAATTTGAGCATGCGTAAATTGCTTTCGAAGTGGGTGCCGCGTTCGCTTACACCGGACCAAAAACAACAACGCGTCGACGATTCAGAGCGCTGTTTGGAGCTGTTCAAGCGAGATAAAAATGATATCTTGCGTCGGTATGTGACAATTGATGAAACATGGATCCACTACTACACACCTGAATCAAAAAGATCGTCAGCTGAGTGGACAGTAGGCCGTGAAAGTAGTCCAAAGCGACCAAAAACTCAAAAGCCAGCTGGCAAGGTTATGGCATCCGTATTATGGGACGCGCATGGTATTTTGTTTATCGACTATTTTGAGAAAGGTAAAACTATCAATAGCGAATACTACAAGGCATTATTGGATCGATTGAGTGTAGTAATCAAGAAAAAACGGCTTCACATGCAAAAGAAAACAACGCTATTTCACCAAGACAACGCCCCATGTCACAAGTCGATGAAAACGATGGTTAAATTGAATGAATTACGCTTCCAATTGCGTCCTCGCCCACCGTACTCTCCAGATCTGACCCCCAGCGACAACCGGCTTTTTGCAGACCTCAAAAAGATGCTCCAGGGAAAGAAGTTTGACTCAAATGAAGAAGTGATTGCCGAAACCGAGGCCTATTTTGAGGGCAAACACAAATCGTTCTACAAAGAAGGCATCGAAAAGTTAGAGGAGCGTTGGTATGATTGTATCACTCTTGAAGGAGAGTATGTTGATGAATAAAGTCGAATTCAAAAAAACAAAAAATTATTTCTTAGTTAGACCGGAGACTTATTGAGCGACATGGTACTAAGAGTTTTCATGGACAAAACCTGGATATTTTCTAAAGGTGGTCGCAGAAGGTCTTGGTAAGACTAAAGCACTGGAAGTATTAAAAAAGAAGAAGGAATAAGGTATTTAATTTAAATTTAACATAATGATAGACTTAAAGACCTCATAATCGACAAATAAAAATAAATTTAATTGTTGTATGAATGGGTTTAATAGATACAGGAAAATATAAACCCTGTTCGTAGAGCCATTTCTAATGATTGATTATTCAATCAGACGGAAACGCAGAATTATTTTAAAGCACTCTTACGTCTGATCTTCCATCTGACAATAATATACCATCAAAATCTCTACGAACATTACCAGGACCGAAATTAAAGGTCACATCAACAAATTAAAAAAATAAAAAGAAAATTATTAGAATAATTTTTGCCATATCTAATATTTGGTCTTCATTGTTTGAAAACAGGAATATCTGTAGGTATATAAATGCTAACAGCTATATCATTAATATAAATTATAAGAATTATCATCTAACTTAATTAAATAATAATAATAATAATAATAATAACCTTTTTTGGTGTTTTCTTACATCACAGAGAATGTTTACACAAGTCAAAGAATAAAAAAATAATTAAAAAATACAGTGAGTCAAATAAATAAAATAATATCGTACAACACAAATAATATATTTAAAAAAATGGTTTAAAAATTGAGTTAAAAAAGGTTTAGAATAATTTAAAATAAATAAAATAAATACAATACGTAGTTAAATAAATTTACAAATATACATCAATACACAAAGACAAATATTCCAAACTTGTCTAGACAGCGTTCAAGAGATCATTAAAGTTATTGGACAGGTAGTCGTCAATAGAATAAAATGCTTTAGCAATTAGATACTTCTTCATAGTTGTTTGAAAATTGTTAGCTGGTTTTTGACTGAGGTTGAAGGGTAAAAAACATTAAAAAAATTTATAGCGTAATAATTGATGCTATTTCTAGATTTTGTAAGTCGAATACAATCAGGACGTATATTATTTTTATTTCGCGTATTATGATCATGCATAGTAATAATAATATAATGAAAGCAGGTATAACAAACGATTGTATTATCTGGAACAATGCAATTGTTTGTTACATCGTGTGACGTAACTGCGTTGATTCGCCGACGCCAGTATAACTGCACTGTATGAATAATAAAATTTGTCTTTTTTAAAGGTATATTGTAATTCATGCCGGAAACAAGGATGGATTTACTAAATATTGCAGTGCAAGTGATATATTCGTTATGAACGATGTTAATACATGTATGACTGTACTTAGAAAATATGTGTATAGTTTGCGTAATAGATTACTGATATCTCGCATCAAGTTTATTCGGCAGTGTCTACGCTGTGATAGTACAGGAACAATGCAATCGTTTGTTAAGTTGTGTGACGTAACTGCATTGATTCGCCTTGACTTGCTGGTCTGCACAACCTATTCAATCATAAATCTATTACTATAACTTATAACATATGTTTCCTAGTAGGCGTGAGTTCACAATTGTTCAGACCTGAACTCAAATTTTCTTGTATAATACTTATTTTTTATTATTTTTAAATTGTTTGTTTCATGTGATATCTTTGTACAAATGTGTTTTGTTTTATTTTTATGTATATTTTTTTTTTTGTTGGCCTTTGGGCTGTTTAATAAACGAATTGAATTGAATTGAATTATGGTTATAAACAACTCGGGATATTGAAATCATCAATAATAACACATTTATTATTGTGTAATGAATCTCTTAGATCACCTTGACAAACATTTAAAAATTCAGAGGTCAACTCATTATGCATTTAATTTCATTTGTTATGCAGGATATTTTAGGATTTCAAAATTATTAGAACTGTGCATTGTTCAATGTTTCTTTGTTTTATTCAAAATTTGACTGACAATAAAAAAATTTAATAAATATAAATTTTTAAACACTGTCATTTCCTGGAATATTGTTATACTTGGTATATAAACTTCTTTCAACTTAGAATAAGGAAGAATAGAAGATAGATAGACTTGTTACCGCGGCTATCACGGTGTGTGTGCCTCTCACCCCGTGCTCGCGTACACCGTTTTGTTCCGCATGATTCTCGCCATCGCTAGAGAACCGCGAACCCAATTTTTTCGCGATATTATAGCGTTTTATCCGCGATAAACGCTATAATAGACGTGACTTGTTCCCTATTGGTCAGAACCTACCCTCTCAAAGTTTGACCTAAATTTACCCGTATAAATATAGCCCCAAATCTCCAGATCGATACCACTTCGCTTGCGTAGCTGAAGACCAACGCAGATATTCCTGCTATCGTAGCAAGAATGTACCGCACGACATTTTCGCTCTCCCATCCACGTTTACCATCGCCGAGCGTGTCACTCGTCCAACGTGATACATCACTGAATTTGGGCCACCCATCCACGTTCGACATCACTGAGTTTGGGCCATCCCTTCAAGTCACGCATCGCTTTGGGCTACTCGTCCAATTCACTCACGCACCGTTTCCACCACCGACGAGAATCGCCGCGATCAAGCTGGCACGACGTAGCCGCAGGAATGCATCCAGGTCACGGTTTCTGAACAAATGTACCTTTCGACGGCGTCTCTTACTGGTAGAGACGGCGATGCCATACTCTGACGTGCCGAGGGCGGTACAGAGGTTCCTGCACCAGCGGAACGACCCCAGGGCCTGATTCTTCGCGTCACCAACCCCGCCGCCGTCTCCAAGACAGAAGCCGTCTCCAATTCATCAGTGCCGCTCCGACCCAAGATCCTTGGGCAGATACTTTGCACAAGATCTTTGGGCCCGACGTCCTAGCCGAGACGCCCGCCGTCTCCCAAAAGCCGTCCGCAACAGGCTCAAGGACCGAGCCAACGCACGATTCCTCGCTGTCGATGCCGCTAGTGTTCCACTATCGACGCTCGGTCCCAAACACACCAGACGTCCCGACGCCCTTCGAGTGCCGTCTTCAACAGCGTCTCATATAGATCTTTGGAGCCGAGACGCCATCGCCCAACTCAGCCAAATCGACGCCAACGCCCATCGCCACGTGGACGCCGTCGCCGATCACGACGCAGATCCATCCCTATACTCCATTCCATCTATTCATTAGCTCTCTGCCTCCAACGCCTTCTCGTTTTACATGGAAGCGTTTGGAATTTTAATATTTTTCATCGTTGTATATTTCATTGTTTTGTTTTGTTTTTTTCTATTTTCAAATGTTTTCTCTACCTGTTCACTTTGTTTTCTTTTGATTCATTCTAGCTTAACGTTAAATTCCAAGTACCATTAAACTTTTACTTTTCAAATATATTTGAATTGTACTTTTTGTGTTAATAAAATTAAATTTAATTCTGAATAGTTTTTTATAGAATGTGATTTAATTTCTTACATTAAATCTAAGTGTAAATAACAATTTGGATCGACCACAAGATGGCCCATCCGTCAGTTGGTAAGTACCAATAATATATCATTCAATTCACCTATCATAATATTGCACCCTGGATATTCTCACGCCTCGCACTCGAATCCCTGATTCTGAAATCTCATTTTAATATGAAATTATCATTATACATACTGGTTTTTGGCTTTGATTGCAAAATTGTCTTTGGACACTGGTCCCCGGTTTACAGGCCCCGTCCATCTGGCACGAAGGCTGACAATGTTGTGGTAATACCACATTGGAGGCTGGATTGTACGATAAATAATCATAATTATATAAATTGAACAGCAAGCATTTTGAGATGTTTATCTTAAACCACTGGCTGGCTACAATAGGGGATAGGCATGATTTTTTTTTTATTTTTTATTATATTCCTCTTGTTGCATATAACATAAAAAACAGGTTTGCATTTTTAATTTGAAGGCTTAAAAAAATCATAAATGTATGTAGCGCGCGAAAACCACGTGTGACGTCATACCTTACTTAAGTGTACTGCGTACAGCCTACCCAGTGTACAGCGTACAGCCTACACAGTCTGTCGTGAACTTATTTGCTTGTATAACTTTTATAGATTGTGTAAAGTCAGAGTGATTTTAATTAAAATAAAGTTTAATTCTATAAAAACAAATTATACATGTTTACCGAATTAAATTTTATATTAAAATATATAACCTATATTGCAGTACTTTAATTATGCCTCTAACGTTTTGTAATTTCATGTAAACAATGTAGTAAAATTCTGACATCTAAATTACATATATATTTACATTTTACAGCGTTTATTGTTTACATAAAGTTATAGAATACATAAATGGTTATTACAAGTCTGTTTTGACACCACGTATTTCTTCAGCACTGTAGCATTCATTATTTTTCATATATTCCATGAGCATAAAAGCATCAATGTTGGGTAAATTATCACTCTGAGCCCAAACAAAATCTGTATCTGCCATTTTAATAATAAATGCCTGAAAAATTGTTTAAAAACAAATACAAAACTCTCGAACAATACAATATACACACGTAAAGATTATGTTGTAGTCTGGGCTGTCTGCTGGGGTTTGACGTCATGCTCAGTCGTATTTACTCGGCAACCTTCGGGCTGTGGTCGGCTTATTTCAAATTTACAATATTTTAATTAAAAAAATTGGCTGTAATATTAATTAAAATGTTATTGTTGTTTTGTTAGGTGACATAACTAATATTAACATATCAAAAAAATGTAGTTTTAATGAAATATAAATTTTATGCGTATCAGCTATTGTATAAAAAATTTATGTGAACTGTGAATTTCCATACATTGCAGGGTTTCGCAGGTATATAATAAGTGAAGGCGGAATGCTTAGTGTGTAGGACAAATTTTGCTTTGTAGTAATCACGGAAAAATGAACGGTATTTTTTAAAATAATTTATCCTCAGTTAATCTAAGAGCCTTAAAAACAAATTTTATGTTAAAATATTTTTTTGTTAATTTTAATTCGAATACCTAATACCATTATTTAGGTTTATAAATATGTGCAGTATTTTTATTATATAGCAAGGTTCATTAAGATTTTGAAAATTGCACTTTGCTTCCATTGGTTGTTTTAAGTCATATGCTCCGCCGGTCTGGTTTCGTATACATGACACATAGAATGAAACTATAATTCCAACAATTCCAATTGGTTATTAAATTTACGCTCTTAAAAATTAAATGCAACATTTGCGAAAATATAACTAGAATTTTGACAAAATAATTTAAACAAAATAAAAATGGAAAAAAATACAAAAAATAAAATTGTCTCCTTTGCCCGGGAGCGAACTCTAGTATGCTGGGTAGCAAGCGAATAAACTAACCATTAAACCAGGATACTCCTTCTAATGTAATGTGTTATATAACATTAATTTTTGTGCATTGTCAACAAAAAATCACAAAGAATGCGTTATTTTCCGAAAACATAATCAAATAAAAAATTCCTGTTGTACTATTCCGGTTCATACCACTGTACATTACTTAGATTTTTTTCAGATTTTTAGTTTAAACCATCTGGGCTACAGGGTGTGGGCCAAATTATTTTTCTTTTGCACAATTTTGGCAAAAATCGCATCAATATAATTTATTTTGCAAAAATAAAATTACCCTACTCAGAATTTTAACACGATATATATATTTTTTTTTTCGATGAGCACATATTTGTTTATATTTTTAGGAGGATATGAATTTTAGATGTTTTAGTATTTTTCCTAAGTGCGGGTCAAAGAATTGTATAAGCATGCCAAATTTCAACTCTCTAGGTTTAGCCGTTTGGCTACAATTTTTACCGAACAGACAGACAGACGACAAAATGACGGTATAAGGGTTTTTTGGTCATACCTACAAAACCCCAAAAAGGATAGGTACGATTCAAAAAATGTAAAAATATTCTAATTCTTATCAGAGCGAAGATAGGGAGGCAACTATACGCAAAATATATAAATACTTAAAAAACCAAATGTAATAAGTAAACGACGTCAATATTGACAGGCAAACATGAGAAGTATTCATCAATTGAGACATCAAAGGCGCTAAGATGACTAAATATAAGAAGTATAACACCAACATTGCGAGAAACACCACACTCATTAAAATTACGGTCCTTACGGCATACTATGTAAGATTGACCGCTGATTTTGGAATCGTAGACACCATCAGTCAACAAACGTTTCAACAGAGCGAGATCATAATTAAGTGAAGGGATGGTCGAGTATAGCTGGTCAAGCATCATGTTGAGGCCTTGGATATTCTGATAGCATATCGAAAGTAAAGTCCTATTTCTAATTGTTATGTTCGGAATACTGTTGTAGTATGGAAGAATATGTTTCCTATGGACGCTAAAGTTACAGAGATATTTTATTAGACATGCAAGGTTATTGTTAAAAATTAAGTAAAAATCATGAATTTTATTTTGATAGTACAAACAATTTAAATACAATTATATATATATGTAGGAAAAAAATTAATAATGAAATAGTTTCGCACAAAGTTATGTTAGCAAGTACAATTTCTACAGCATAAGAAAATGTCTCATTTATTCTTTCTTGCAATTCAAGATGTTCTATACTTAGTGTGTTACTTTGGTTTGTGGAAATAGATTTTTAATTCTAGTAAATTTTAACTGATTGAATAAGGCTTTTGATTATTTTGTTTAAGAAAAGCGCCATTCAATTCTTAAAAAATTTATGTGAAGTGTGAATTTTCACACATTTCAGGGTTTCGCAGGTATTTAGTAAGTGAATAATGATTATTTGGAATGCCAAAACAAATTTTATGTTAAAATATATATATATTTTTTTTTGTTAATTTTAATTCGAATGCCTAATACCATTATCTAAGTTTCTAAATATGTGCAGTATTTTTTTTTTATATAGCAAGGTTCAATAAAATTTTGAAAAAAATCCTCTTAGATAGATATATAATCCAAAAATATTAAGTGAAGGCGGAATGCTGAGTGTGTAGGACATATTTTGCTTTGTAGTATTCACTGTAAAATGAACAATATTTTAAAAATAATTTATCATCTCTTAATCTAAAAGCTTTAAAAACAAATTTTATGTTAAAATATTTTTATGTTAATTTTAATTCGAGTGCCTATTACCATTATTTAGGTTTCTTAATATGTGCAGTATTTTTTTTATATAGCAAGGTTCATTAAGATTTTGAAAATTGCGCCTATGGCTTCATTGGTTGTTTCTAGTCATAGCTCCTCCCTTTGATTTCGTGTACATTCAAACAGAATTAAATTATAATTTCAACAATTTCCACTGGTTATTAAATTTACGCTTTTAAAAATTAAATGCAACATTTGCCAAAATATAACTAGAATTTTGAAAAAATAATTTAAACAAAATAAAAATGCAAAAAAATAAAATAAAAAATAATATTGTCTCTTCTCGTGGGATTCGAACTCATTTTCTTGGGCAGAACGCTAGTACCGTAACCATTGCACCAAGATACACGTTACAGTTTAGTGTGTTATGTAGCTATAAGTTTTCAACATTATTAGCAAAAAAACACAAATAATGCTTTTTTTTCCAAAAACATAATCTGATCAAAAATTCATGTTGTACTATTCCGGTTCACACCAATGTACATTACTTAGAATTTTTTCAGATTTTTAGTTTAAACCATCTGGGCTACAGGGTGTGGGACAAATTTTTTTTTGCACAATTTTGGCAAAAATTGCTTCAAAATAATTTATTTTGCAAAAATAAAAATTTGATCGTTAATCCACGTACCAAGGGCTTTCATTTGATACCCTACTCAGAATTTAAAAAAAATATTTTTTTTTCGATGAGCACATATTTATTTATATTTTTAGGGAGATATGTATTTTAGATGTTTTAGTATTTTTTCTAAGTGTGGGTCAAAGAGTTGTATAAGCATGCCAAATTTCAACTTTCTAGCTTTAGCCGTTCGGCTACAATGTTTACCGAACAGACAGACAGACAGACGACAAAATGACGGTATAAGGGTTTTTTGGTCATACCTACAAAACCCTAAAAACGAGATCGTGACTACCTAAGAAAATAAAAATACGGTTTAATTTCGCTTAAACATCTGAGGTAGAGTATACCTTGGTAAGTACGGTAATATTCTACTTTAGCAAACCCACCAGGCAATGTTGCCAACTATATTAAAATTAAAACAAGTAAATTTAAACGATAGTCCGTTCAGAGGTGAGTATGCAGTACAGGACATATGGAGTAGTTCTTTTTCATACTCTCTAATGGGTTTACACAATGACGCTATCCTTTTCTTGCTTGTCGATGTTGCCAGCTCTAAAACGCGCTGATCTATGAAGACGCAGTATTCTACAAATGGTCATTTGTTTTTTTTTTTTTTATTGTTATTTTGAGTTTCATAAGAGTTGATTTTTGTAAATCATACGAGTTTTTCATATTATTATAATTGACAAATTTGACACTTTTACAACATTTGGCAACACCGCTCCCATTTGCCATAAGAGCAATACTGCATTCTCACCTTTGAACGGACTATATAATCACAATAAAATTAAAATTATTTATATAATAATGCTTAACTTTCAGTTAAATAAATCCATTTAAATGAATATGCCGGTATTTAATAATAATAATAAATAATAATATTACTTTCACAGCTGATAAAAGATTAAAAAAAAGGGGGACCATAATTTGACATTTTACACCACTTCTTTATTATAAATGCATGAACAATGATACACAATTTTAATTGAACTAATATGGGAGAAAATGAAGTACTGTGCACCTAAAAACTGGGTAGTTAGGTTAAGTTTAGTAAAGTCTAGGACAGCAGAAGCCGAAAAGCTCGAAGTAAGCTTAAAAAAGTTTGTGAAAAAAAAGCGGTGTAGGATGGAATTCTGTAGTTAAACCTTTATTTTTTTGTTGTTTTATTTTGTAAAGTATATATTCTTTATATATATTTTTTTTTCACACGAGCTCCTTTACAAAATAAAACAACAAAAAAATAAAGGTACTACTACAGAATTACATCCTACACCGCTTTTTTTACACAAATTTTTTTAAGCTTACTTTGAGCCTTTCGGCTTACTAACTAAAACCTAACCTAATTACCTAGTTTTTAGTTGCACAGTACTTTATTTTCCCTCACATTAGCCCAATTAAAATTGTGTATCATTGTGCATGCGTTTATAACATGGTGGTGTAGGGTAGGGGCGGATCGATCTATCGGGCGATCGGGAGTCGTCCGACGAGCCTATAGATTTTTGGGCTGATGCGACGGTCTCTATCCACTCAAATACCTATGATCAATTCTATAATATTATTTTAGAAATCACTCAAATTATTTGTTTGTTTTTCTAACGTTTTTTCATTATTTTAGACACTGTATTTTTATGTTCGATATTAATATTAAAAATATAAATTATATTCGGCCCGGGCCGAATCATCCAAATCGCCCGGGCCAATTCAATCCCTCGATCCGCCCCTGGTGTAGGGTGCTAATTCATTGTCCACCTGAATTAAAATTATAAAAAATACTGATACAATGGATGATAAATAACTACAACAGAAAAAAGTGAAAATAAATAATATTATATTAAATTTATATATTAAAACTATAATCACAGTAGAAATTAAATGAATATTATTTATTTCTATACTTCTTATAACTAAACTCATTTAATAAATTGATATTAAATTTAAATGATTAAAATTGATATATTACATTTTACTATTGCCAACACTGCACGCATGCACAGTAAGGTGGGTTTGCTAAAGTGAAATAGTACCGTAAGTACTTTATGCAACTTCTACCATTTGAATCACTTCGCACTCAAATGTGTTCGTTTATGTCTAATAAGATATTGGGTCAATGCAAATTCTTTATCACATTGATCACATTTAAATGGCTTCACTCCAGAATGCATTTGCTTGTGAGTAATAAGATATTCTGACCGCAAAAATGATTTATCACATTGATCACATTTGAATGGCCTTTCACTAGAATGTATTCGTTTGTGACTAATGAGATGTGCTAATTGCGAAAATGTCTTAGTTTACAGTTTATTATATATATATCTATCTATATATATAAAAGCAAGTGTCCTGACTGACTGACTCATCACCGCCCAGCCCGAAACCTTGAGCCTAGAAACTTGAAATTTGGAGAGTATATTCCCTCCACAACGTAAGCACCCACTAAGAAGGGATTTTTCTAAATTCAACCCCTAAGGGGCGAAAAGGGGTGAAATGTGATTTCACGGATTCTTTAATATCTCTTCGGGTCGATGGGATATCGACTTAGTTTTTGCTTACAAAGATTACACATACATATGCCGAAAAACTTATTTCAGGATTTTGTCCTAATCAACCCCTAAATAGGTGAATCTACAATCGGGGTGAATTTTACATCCCGTCGTATTTCCTGTGTTTGTTGAGTTATAAGGTTTCTTTTTGGCACATAGGTGTCTTTTTATAATATCTCGAAATGGTTTTGACAGTTTTTTAAAATTTCACCCCTAAAGGTTGAAAAGGGGTGATATGTGATTTCAAGGATTCTTTAATATCTCTTAGGACCAATAAGATATCGACTTGCTTTTTGCTTACAAAAATTACCCATACAAATACCGAAAAACTAATTTCAGGATTTTGTTCTTATCAACCCCTAAAGGGGTGAATCTACAATTGGGGTGAATTATACATCCCGTCGTATTTCCTGTGATTGTTGAGATGTAACATTACTTTTTGGCACATAGGTGTATTTTTAAAATATTTCGAAATGGTTTTGACAGTTTTTTTAAATTTCAGCCCCAAAGGGTGAAAAAGAGTGACATGTGATTTCAAGGATTCCTTAATTTTCTTAGGACCAATAAGATATCGACTTGGTTTTTTCTTACAATAATTACTCATACAAATGCCAAAAAACTTTCAGGATTTTGTCCTAATCAACTCCTAAAGGCGTAAATCTACAAACGGGGTGAATTATACATCCCGTCGTATTTCATGTTTGTTGAGCTATAAAATTTATTATTTGCACGTAGGTGTCTTTTTAAAATATCTCAAAATGGTATTAACAGTTTTTTAAAATTACATCCCTAAAGAGCGAAAAGGGGTGAAATGTTAATTCAATGATTTCTTAATATCTCTTAGGACCAATAAGATACCGACTTGGTTTTTGCTTACAAAGATAACTCATCCTAATCAACCCGTAAAGGGGTGTATATACAATCGGGGTGAATTAAACATGCTGTCGTATTTTCTGAGTTTGTTGAGTTAGAAAATTTCTTTTTGGCACATAAGTGTCTTTTTAAAATATCTCCAAATAATATTGACAGTGTTTTAAAATTGCATCCCTTAAGGGTGCAAAGGAGTGAAATGTCAATTCAAGGATTTCTTAATATCTCTTCGGACCAATAAAATATCGACTTTTTTTTTCTTACAAAGATTACTCATACAAATGCCGAAAAACCTATTTCAGGATTTTGTCCTAATCATCTCCTAAAGGGGTGAATCTACAATCGGGGTGAATTTTACATCCCGTCGTATTTCCTGTGTTTGTTGAGTTATAAGGTTTCTTTTTGGCACATAGGTGTCTTTTTAAAATACCTCGAAATAATTTTGACAGTTTTTTAAAATTTCACCTTTAAAGGGGTAAATGGGTATTTTTTTATTCGATAGAACGTTTGTTAGACATAGATACATGAAATTCGCAAAGTATATTCTTTCCATGACGTAAGCATCTACTAATAAGAGATTTTTCGAAGTTGACCTCGAAGGGTCTAAAAAGGGGGTCAAATATGATTTCAGCGATTCCTCAATATCTCTTAGGACCAAACAGATATCGATTTGGTTTTAACTTACAATGGTTATCTAAACAAATGTTTAAATAACATAGGAATTCAGAATTTTGTCTTAATTAACCTCTAAATTGAACCCTTCGTATTTCCAGTTTCTTAGTTCCAATCTTTGTTGAGTTATAACACTCATTTTTGATAGAACATCTCTTGGACATAGAGACATGAAATTCGGTAATTATATTCCGTCCATGATGTAAGCACCCACTAAGAAGGGGTTTTATGAAATTCCAGCCCTAAGGGGTGAAAAGGGATGCAATTTGATTTCAGGGATTCCTCAATATCTCTTAGGACTAATGAGATATAGACTTGATTTTTGCTTAAAAAGGTTACCCATACATTTTTTTTTATTCAGGATTTTTCCCTAATCAACCCCTAAACGGGTGAATCTACATTCGGGTTGAATTATAGAAACCTTTGTATTTCCTGAGTTATAACATTTCATTTTGGTGCATAAGTTTCTATTCAAAATATTTAGAAAGCGTTTTTACAGTTTTTTTAATTTCATTCCTAACGGGGTAAATTGGTATTTTTATTCGATAGAACGTCCCTTGACATACAGACATTCGGGAAATATATACCCTCCATGACGTAAGCACCCACTAATATGGAATTTTTCAAAATTCGGTCCCTAAGGGGGTGAAATTGGCTAAAATGTGATTTCACGGATTCCTCAATATCTCTTAGGACCATTGAGATATCGACTTGGTTTTTACTTACAAAGGTTAACCATAAAAATATAAAGTTATGTCAAAATTATACCCTAATCAACCCCTAGAGAAGAATTATAAAACTCTTCGCATTTTCTTCGTTTGTTGAGTTATAATATTCCTTTTAACATATATATGTCTTTCTAAAATGTTTAAAAAGTTTTACAGTTTTTTTATACTCAGTAGTTCGAGCCCTATATTGTGTAAAAGGGTATAATGTTTTTTCATGGTTTCCTCAATATCTATTAGGACAGATGAGATATCGACTAGGTTTTTGCTTACAAAGGTTACCCATACACATGTTTCAAAACAAACTGAGGATTTTACACTAATGCGTCCGTCACTATACCGTAGCGAAGCACGGGTACCCAGCTAGTATATATATAAAATTAAATAAATAATAATATAAACTGTATTATTATTTATATATATATGACGAAATAAAAATTCTTGAATACTCGTCAAAAGTTTATTTATAAAATATCAAGAGACGTTTCGACTGGTAAATCCAGTCATCCTCAGTCTATAAATAAAAATTACAATTGTAAAATACAAAAAGTAGTAAAAAAGAAAAGTATTATTTTAACAAAACAAAAATGAGTAAATTTGAAATTGATAAATTGGTATAAATGGTAAAATAGAAAATAATTTAAACCTATTAATTGAAAATTATCAAAATGGCGTGAGGCGCCATTTTGTGATATATATATATATATATTAGTTTATATTATTATTTATTTAATTAGGCATTTAACTAGTATAGAATTAAGTAGTCCTTAATCTATATTATTCTTCAAGATAAGTGGAAATGTGTCGGTAAGTTGATTATGAAAATAAAAATGGTTAAATTACAGTTAACGTTCCGATTGACTCAAATAACCGAGTTTAACCAAAAGATTAAACTATGCTAAGCTGTCAGAAACCATAATCAGGTTTGGTTAAGTTACTGAATTTTTAATAACAAAAGAACTCGAAAGCTTTGCATTAGAATCTTCTGAACTGAATACATTTACCAGTCTTTTAGAAAATTTTGTGTTTCTCGGAATGTTAAATGGAACTTTATCATAAGAGTTTTTATTTATTTTTTTGTTTTTTAAACAGGAAAAGAGGAAAAGGGCAACGTTTACTCCCGATGAAGTGGATCTGCTAATCCAATTGTGGACCAATAGCGATATTCAAAGAAAATTTACGTCGTAATTTAAGTTGGGAGCGATTGGCTGCTGATATGAGCAGCATTGGTTTTCCACGAAGTGTTCTACTTTAAAGCCATACATGCTGTGTTAAGCCAGAGGGCCATGGAAAGAGATGAGCTTGTGGAGGATACGCTGTCGCTTCCTGTGGAATTTTCTTCTGAATTCATTGGTATTTAAATTTTTTCTATTATTTGGAACATATATATATATATATATATATATATATATATATATATATATATATATATATATATATATATATATATATGTTCCAATATATATATATATATATATATATGTATATTATATTTGCGTAGATATTCTGCAAGTATTCAGTTTGTAAAAAAAAAAACCACGTGTCTTTGAGGGAGAGAAAGCAGGTACCTCAGGAGTACCAATTAGGTCTCGACAGTCGTCTACGTCATGCTCTGCTACTGACTTAGAGGAGCAGTATTTTGAGGAATCATTAGAACAAATAGAGGACTCTACTATAAGAACCTCTGAAAGTTCTCCGACTGCAAAATCTTTTAAAAGAATGTAAGTGTGTAGTATTAAAAGTACAGTTGACCCTCAGTTTCCGGACAGCTTGGTTTTCGAACAATTCAGCTCTGAAAAACTTTTTAGTTAAAATGAAGTCCTAGTAAAACAAGCATAAACTCTGTTACGGAACACGTTTTTATTCTATTTCTAAACATATTGCTGAAAAATATCAATTCTTGAACACTCTTCTGGAACCGATTAATTACAAGAACTAATGGTTTACTGTATATGTAAATTACTTTATGATTGGAATGTTTATTAATTTCTATTTTCCTTAGATCAAGACCATCACAGCGTGAGGTGGATCAGATTCTGAACTTTCTGAAAAAAAGTGAAGAAAAGTATAGTGAACAGGCGGATATACAAAATCAGTTGCTGCAGGATCTGATAAAGCAAGAGAGAGAGATAAAAGAAAGGGACGATCGTGTGGCAGAAGCTCTGATTAATACTTTAAATACAATGTCAGCGTCTCTAATTAGACAGAATCGCCAGCTCAACATCCACCTTCACCCCTACCAACAGCCAGAATACTTTCAAATAAAAAAGTGCATCCGCCTCTCTTCGTTCCCGTAACAACTCCAGGCCACCCATCATCCTGTGTTATTTACCTGTCTACTACTTCTCCCCCGTCTAGACCACCATCGCGCCTAAGTCCCAATTCATAGAAAAATAATGTACATATTTTTTTTTATATATTTTTTATTTTTAAAATAAAGTTTTTTTTTATACATAACTTTTGTTTTTTTATAAAAATAATTATAAACACTTATCGCACCGATATTCTGTCATTTAACAATCTTAAAGCTAGAGCATCCCTCTTCACCTTCGCGTGCGTATTTGCAGATAAATCGGCAAACGGAATTTTTGCGATACATCGCCCATAGCCCAATTTTAAATTGTTCGCCTCTTCTAACCATTCGGGCCAAACAGGATCTGAATTTTCTTCACATAAATTATGCAGATTTATGCATGTTTTTGTAATTATTTTAATATTTGTTAAACTTAGATCCGACCTCTTTAATAAAATTCTCCAACGTGCTTTTAGTCGACCAAATGCATTTTCAACAACCATTCTAGCTGAACTGAGTCTATAATTGAAATTTTTATGTTTCATTTCCATATTGTTGCACGCAGGATAAGGTTTCAACAACCAGGGAAGTAGCGGAAATGCAGCGTCACTTATTATGTGATGTTGATATTCTGGAGCATTATTGGATAAAACTTTAAATAATTCACTGTTCCTAAACACAGAGGCATCATTAGATCTTCCAACATTTGCATATCTACAAAATAATTATTAATTTAGGTGTCATGTTGCAAAAATAAACTATGAATAAAGTACTCACATAAATTTATAATTAAAATCGACCAGACCCAACAATACGATTGAGTGAAACAATTTGTAATTATAATAATCCTCTGGATAATCAGAAGGTGCTAAAATAGGTATATGACAACCATCGAGTGCTCCTATTGCCCCTGGAAACTGCCATCTTTTTAAAAATCCATCGGCTATCTTTTGCTTGTCTTCATACGTTTCAGGGAAACAAATTAACGTATTTTGAAAATGTGAATGTAATGATTCACAAAAATCATACAGACAGGCTGATACTGTACTTAGACCAATATTAAAAATATCAGCAACTATCCAAAAATCACAGTTACTTTTTAAAACTGTTAAAGCAACTGCTATCCTTTTATCCACCATAATAGCTTTGCGGAATTTAGTATCTGCTCTATATAAAAATGGCTTCAACGCCTCCCATAAATATGCAAAAGTTTTTCTGCTCACACGAAATTTTTTTTTAAATCGCACATCATTGTAGGCCGGTACCACTTGTTCCCAAAACGAAATATTTCCCATCATTAGAAGTTCTTTCCTGATACAACATGATCGAGTGTACGTTTTTTTTTCTTTTTGAAAAATTTTCATTTGTAAAGCAATTGTTGTCAATTTTTTAATATTTGTGTTCTCCTTGTGGTTACGGATAACAAATATTGCAGTTGCTTTCTTCTGCTTTTCTGCCTACTTACATTTCTTTTGTATATCTCAGATATACTCTGAACTAACATAACAAACAGATGGATATTTGAATCCATTCTGCAAAAAAGAATACATATATTACACCTTTATTAACATATAATTTTATAAATGTTTACCTTCAATTTTGTAGCTCCGTATATATTAGTTAAATGCCTAATTAAATAAATAATAATATAAACTAATATATATATATATATATATATATATATATATATATATATATATATATATATATCTATATATATATATATATATATATAATAAACTGTAAATAAAGATTATAACTGTATAATTAATAAACTAATAACTGAATAACTAAAATAATTAATAAACTAATAACTGAATAACTAAAATAATTAATAAACTAATAACTGAATATCTAATATAATTAATAAACTAATAATAACTATAATATATATATTTTTTATAATTATTTAAATAATAACGCAAATAATCTTCTCATAACCTCGATATATAAAATGATGACAGCTCAACATAGATAAAAGAAGAGAAGCACAAATTCAACAGTGTTGCCAGATGGTGAAACAGAAAAAAATCGTACCAACACTTCAAAATGATCGTATTTTCAAGAAAAAAATCGTACAAACAATCGTATTTTTTAAAAAATAATCGTACAAAAAATTTGCTGTGTAATTAATTTAAAAATTATTAGGTGTATATTTTTCTATTGCACAATCATAGTAGCAGAAAAAGCTAAAAAATGTATAATACAGCAAAATTAGGTTAGGTTAGGTTAGTATATAATTTTTTATTGAACTAACAAAATACTTAGATAATAATTATATAACATTAACATATACATATATATATACATATTTAAGTAGTTGAAAACTGAAAAACACAAGGTATTTTAGTAAAATTAGAGTACTATACATTAATACAATAATATTTTAATACAGACAAGGCCGATTTCAGTTTGTAGTACAGTCAGTGGCGCACCCAGAAATTTTTCTTGCGGGGGGGGGGCGGTAGACAAAAAAAGTGAAGACATAAAAAAAAGCTCCTCACTTGTAAAATACAAGTGATGAGCAAAAAAAAGGTCCTCACTTGTAAAATACAAGTGATGAACAAAAAAAAAAAAGGTCCTCACTAGGAAAATACAAGTGATGAACATAAAAAAAAGCTCCTCACTTGTAAAATACAAGTGATGAGCAAAAAAAAGATCCTCACTTGTAAAAATAGAAGTGATGAACAAAAAAAAAAAGATCCTCACTAGTAAAATACAAGTATTGAGAAAAGAAAACAAAAGGTCCTCATCTCTACTTTTAAATCCATATCTATATATTTACCTAAGATCCATAATGCTAATTAAAATATTTGGTATTTCCATCCTTCTTGGAGCCCCCCCCCCCCTGGGTGCGCCACTGAGTACAGTACTCTTATACCCTTTTCACACTAGAACTTTAAGATCGGATGTTAAAGTGAATGTGTCTTTAAACGCTAATGTGAAAACGTATGACCTCGTTTAAATACAAGCGATGTTGAAGACAGAGATCTGCATCTTAAACATCGTCAGCATTGCCAACATAAGTTCTTAAAAAAAAAAAATACTATGAATTTTGTATTATAATAAACAAGAATACTGTATTATATCGACGTTATAAGAAGTTTATACTTATTGTTATAATAAAATTATTTATTTTAATAATGTGTTTAATAAAATACAGAGTTACAATAATTGAGATAAAATTTATCGACTTACATGTTAATACAGGTGTAATATATTCTTTATTGTAGTGTCTTTATTGTAGAATGAAATATACAATAATAAAATATATCCATATTAGTTTATAATAATTCAAAATGTGCGTCTGCGCAAACAGTTCAAAACTGGTAATTTCCTTAAGGACAAAATTACTGTAGCTGATGACAGCACCGGAGATTTAAACATCAAGTGTGAAAGCAAACCGATGTTAAACATCGGTGAACTTTAAGTTCACTCATCTTAAAGTTCTAGTGTGAAAAGGGTATAACTAATGAGGAGTGAGCTTTATATTTTTGAATATTCGAATATGCCCGAGCATACCCGATCTTAGCGAGATAAACCATTCTATTTAACAGCGCGTCGATTTGAAATCCGAGGGCTAAAATAGTCAATATATCGCATTATATAATATTAATATTTAACTTACTAAAAATGTATATAAATAAATAGAGGCGGACTTACACTTCTCGGAGCCCCTGGCGCTAAACGCATGGGGGGCCCCTTCCCCGTTCTTCCAATATATTAATTTGTGCTAAATAAAAAAATATCAAATGAACTTAGGTAGGTATGAAAAAAGTTAAATTTACTATTTCGATGTATATTTTATAAAGTATATTTTTTCAATATTATACATATACATAAAAGTATGAAAAAACGAAACAAATTAACAAATTAAATTGCAGAAACAATATATAATAAAACAAAATTAGAAAAAAATAAAGAAATGAAAAAAATAATATATTTGTACAAAGTACAATAAAAAATAAACATAAAAGAATTAAATGAAAAAAACTTATATATGCTTTCTTCTGCATTTCTCTGCAGAAAATTTGTCTATAATTTTTGAAACATTCATGTCTTTCATCACTTGTTGTTCCACAAACAGAAGTGCAAGATTCGACAAACGGTCTTCGCACATATTGCTTCGGAGATAATTTTTGATTCGCTTCAAAACCTATATTTAAACCATATTTATTTAAAATAAATATGTTTCATCAATAAAAACATCAAAAAAATCGTACATCTGATACCAAGAAGTCGTACATCGTACACATGCAAAAATAATCGTACAAATACGATTTAAATCGTACATCTGGCAAAACTGATCAGAGCCAAGGAGTTTATAGAGAGGTAAGGTTAGCTTATACCCTTTTCACACTAGAACTTTAAGATCGGATGTTAAAGTGAATGTGTCTTTAAACGCGAATGTGAAACCGTACGGCCTCGTCCAAATACAAGCGATGTTTAAGACAGAGATCTGTGTCTTAAACATCGTCCGCATTGCCAACTTAATTTCTATTATAAAAAAATACTCTTTGAATTTCAGTGTTGCCAGATGTACGATTTAAATCGTATTTGTACGATTATTTTTGCATGTGTACGATGTACGACTTCTTGGTATCAGATGTACGATTTTTTGGTTAATGTTCCGTATAAGTCCACCAGGCATAACTCGTCAGACAGAACGTGTATGCTAGTTGGAATGAGATATGGTCTTGACGAAGCGCCGCCCCTTTCTTTCAAAATATAACATTTACGATTCTGAAATCTAAATAAGTACTTGATAGTTATACGTTTTGAAATCCAAGCAATTATTTAATAAGTGTTTGTTAACATTTAGCTCGTATTAAGGTTTTTAAAGGAAAACTTTAATAACGAAATTTCAGTATTTATACGCTTAAAGTCATATTTAAATAGTTTGAATGAGATTTATAGTATACATATGTTGAAAAACACTAACTTTATTAAAAGAGAGAATCCTCAAATTATCAATATATATAACATGAAATAGGACATTCCGTTTTTCATCGCATTCATACATACCAAATTATGTAAATGTATTAAAAATGTATAAAGCATTTATATATCTTCACTATATGCAAACAAACAATGATAAAACTAGTAGGCAAATCCAGAGCCGTGAAAATCGCCACAGAATACCTTTTTATATAAAATTATCCATCCTTTTTATAACTCTTTGAAGTTGTACGCGATAAAATTTAGCTATCACATTTTGAGTTTAAATTTGGGAAAAAATGGATAGCATTTAGATCACATTACAATTATATAAATCAGGGATCTGGGAACTTTTTTGGACATTTACATTCAGACACAATCAGACCCTCATTCATACACCATCTTAACACCTCTTTCATATCCTTACTCTCCATATTACTTAAAAAATTGAAATAATTATCAGCCATTTTCCAAGTTTTAGGAACTAACTATGTAAATAACACCTGTGTAGACACCGTCCTCCCTTGATTCTAAATTGCACAAAAGTTGTGTCTGATTACACCGAGCACATATGCAAGAATGATTACTATTGGTTCCCCACTCTTACATATATTCTATTCTAAACATACAGCCTAGTTCTAATTTGACGCGGTGGACTTATACGGAACATTAACCGATTTTTTTGATGTTTTTATTGATGAAACATATTTATTTTAAATAAATATGGTTTAAATATAGGTTTTGAAGCTTATCAAAAATTATCTCCGAAGCAATATGTGCGAAGACCGTTTGTCGAATCTTGCACTTCTGTTTGTGGAACAACAAGTGATGAAAGACAAGAATGTTTCAAAAATTATAGACAAATTTTCTGCAGAGAAATGCAGAAGAAAGCATATATAAGTTTTTTTCATTTAATTCTTTTATGTTTATTTTTTATTGTACTTTGTACAAATATATTATTTTTTTCATTTCATTATTTTTTTATGATTTTGTTTTATTATATATTGTTTCTGCAATTTAATTTGTTAATTTGTTTCGTTTTTTCATACTTTTATGTATATGTATAATATTGAAAAAATATACTTTATAAAATATACATCGAAATAGTAAATTTAACTTTTTTCATACCTACCTAAGTTCATTTGATATTTTCTTATTTAGCACAAATTAATATATTGGAGGAACGGGGAAGGGGCCCCCCATGCGTTTAGCGCCAGGGGCTCCGAGAAGTGTAAGTCCGCCTCTGTTTATTTATATACATTTTTAGTAAGTTAAATATTAATATTATATAATGCGATATATTGACTATTTTAGCCCTCGGATTTCAAATCGACGCGCTGTTAAATAGAATGGTTTATCTCGCTAAGATCGGGTATGCTCGGGCATATTCGAATATTCAAAAATATAAAGCTCACTCCTCATTAGTTATACCCTTTTCACACTAGAACTTTAAGATGAGTGAACTTAAAGTTCACCGATGTTTAACATCGGTTTGCTTTCACACTTGATGTTTAAATCTCCGGTGCTGTCATCAGCTACAGTAATTTTGTCCTTAAGGAAATTACCAGTTTTGAACTGTTTGCGCAGACGCACATTTTGAATTATTATAAACTAATATGGATATATTTTATTATTGTATATTTCATTCTACAATAAAGACACTACAATAAAGAATATATTACACCTGTATTAACATGTAAGTCGATAAATTTTATCTCAATTATTGTAACTCTGTATTTTATTAAACACATTATTAAAATAAATAATTTTATTATAACAATAAGTATAAACTTCTTATAACGTCGATATAATACAGTATTCTTGTTTATTATAATACAAAATTCATAGTATTTTTTTTTTAAAGAAATTATGTTGGCAATGCTGACGATGTTTAAGATGCAGATCTCTGTCTTCAACATCGCTTGTATTTAAACGAGGTCATACGTTTTCACATTAGCGTTTAAAGACACATTCACTTTAACATCCGATCTTAAAGTTCTAGTGTGAAAAGGGTATAAGAGTACTGTACTCAGTGGCGCACCCAGGGGGGGGGCTCCAAGAAGGATGGAAATACCAAATATTTTAATTAGCATTATGGATCTTAGGTAAATATATAGATATGGATTTAAAAGTAGAGATGAGGACCTTTTTTTTTCTTTTCTAAATACTTGTATTTTACTAGTGAGGACCTTTTTTTTTGTTCATCACTTGTATTTTACTAGTGAGGACCTTTTTTTTTTTGTTCATCACTTGTATTTTACAAGTGAGGATCTTTTTTTTGCTCATCACTTGTATTTTACAAGTGAGGACCTTTTTTTTGCTCATCACTTGTATTTTACAAGTGAGGAGCTTTTTTTTATGTCTTCACTTTTTTTGTCTACCGCCCCCCCCAAGAAAAATTTCTGGGTGCGCCACTGACTGTACTACAAACTGAAATCGGCCTTGTCTGTATTAAAATATTATTGTATTAATGTATAGTACTCTAATTTTACTATAGTGCGTTCGAAGGTGAGTTTGCATATAGCTCTTATGGCAAATGGGAGCGGTGTTGCCAAATGTTGTAAAAGTGTCAAATGTGTCAATTATAATAATATGAAAAACTCGTTTTATTTACAAAAATCAACTCTTAAAAAACTCAAAATAACACTCAACAAAAACAAATGGCCATTTGTAGAATACTGCGTCTTCACAGATCAGCGCGTTTTAGAGCTGGCAACGTCGACTAGCAAGAAGAGGATAGCGTCATTGTGTAAACCCATTAGAGAGTATGAAAAAGAACTACTCCATATGCCCTGTACTGCAAACTCACCTTCGAACGCACTATAAAATACCTTGTGATTTTCAGTTTTCAACTACTTAAATATGTATATATATATATGTATATGTTAATGTTATATAATTATTATCTAAGTATTTTGTTAGTTCAATAAAAAATTATAAACTAACCTAACCTAACCTAACTTTGCTGTATTATACATTTTTTAGCTTTTTCTGCTACTATGATTGTGCAATAGAAAAATATACACCTAATAATTTTTAAATTAATTACACAGCAAATTTTTTGTACGATTATTTTTTAAAAAATACGATTGTTTGTACGATTTTTTTCTTGAAAATACGATCATTTTGAAGTGTTGGTACGATTTTTTCTGTTTCACCATCTGGCAACACTGGCTCTGATACGTTATGTGATCAGCACGGATTGTTACATGTGTATATTCCTACTATAACACAATCGGGATAATTCTTAATAGAATATCTTTGCTTACTTGGAAATTAGTAGAAATTGTTGTAAGTTATCTGCAGATATAATGTATTTTATAACAGGAATTTGTTGTATCTGTCTCAGATATGAAAAACATTTACGACAACTTCGTAAGAGTAGTGAAAATATAAATAGTTATTATAGACTGGTCACATTATTCCCGGAAATGGTAAGAAACAAATAATTTCATTATTATTGTATATAGTAGAACCCCGTTACTCAAACACAATCCATTCCTGAGGGCTGACGGAGTATAAGTTGTCGAATAGCAAATAAATTTTTCTCCTAAGAAATAATGCAAATTAGTTAAATCCATTCATGGCTCCTAAAATTAATCCTTGGATTTTAAGGTTGCAAATGCCTTATTTAATCTTTAATAACTAATATTTCATACAAAACAATAATTATTCATATATGTCTTCGATGTTTTCAGTTTTAAAGTTTTCAGTAAAAAACTTTGTAACTTGTTGTAACGGCTGTTCCAGACGTTTAAGCGGAACTAATTTGAATTTTAATTTTCTTAAGCTGTTATTAGCTAATTTTGTAACTACTGAAGTGGGCTTCTGCTAAACAAAATGATCAAAATACCAACATATGTTACTTTCGAAATTAGTTATTTAATTTCAGAACGTTTAATTTATCAAAATAGTTTTATGTAGGGTTTTAACAATGTATGGTCTCTCATCAATTGGCACGTGTAATATGTAAACAGCACTCATTCAACATTTTTACTTTTAGCAGTTTCATTGTTGCTTAGGCGGAACTTCTATTGCGCATGTCAAAAACTAATATGAGAAATGATAAGCAAAAGATCTAGTGTAATAAAACACAATATTGAAGGAAAGTTTCGATGTTAGTATTTAATATAATCAATACAATAATATACAAATAACAAATAGTCAAAACACAATTTAAAATTTACTTCAACTAAGCACATTTAATTTTGAACCAGCAGTATTGTTCACCCGCCCGCACTCCTCTCTACCGCCTAACGATCAGACTGACCAGCGTAGCGTCTACCAATACATGCATCAGAATAATTTATTTACTATGATGTTCTTTCTGTGATTACTTCTGATTTATAAACGATAGATACGTGGGTCAAACGGCTTTTTTTTTGTTAGTAAATACTCTTGCTATTGAAGTAATTTTTCTTCGTAAATCTTTAAAGGGAATGACGATATTTCACAGCAAACTGAGCGTTATAATTTTCGCCGAAAATGAAAACATCTAAATAATAATTGTGAGTTATCTATTGACCTGCGATATATGCTCTCCCTGACTTTTTTGTAGTAATATTTTGTAGTACCGCACGCAAGATTTTTTCCGACTTATTTCCGTCCATTAGCCCTAATAACATGTATATCATTTAAAAATCGATTATTTTTTGCACCGTTAATTCCGTAAGGTCCTAAAGAGTAACTGTGCAAAATTTGGTCTAAATCGGTTAAACGGCCTAGGAATGTATAGTGAACAAACAAACAAATAATTTTCCACTTTTATATGTATAGAGATGTTCTTGCGATAAGATGTACCTTTTTTGTTGTGAAGGTCTGTTCAGGTTGTATGATGTTTCAGTCAGAGAACTCTGGTCAAGTAGTGAGTTTTCTTTGAGTCATGGTACATTTTTTCAAAAAATCTTTTCGAGGAACGAATTGTATGAGTAAAGATCTGTTCGTGAAAAGGGGTTCTACTGTATTTAAAAGTTGAGTTATTGTAACAGGGCTATAAAAGCATGTAATTACAGTTTTCTTAATTTCTGTTACAGTGCTTCTATTAAATAACTAAACCATATTACCATTTTATCAATTCGATCTTGAACTCATTTTGTTTGTAGTATACATTGAAAGTAAAGATGTTTAGTAGCATTATAACCCGGAATGACCATACTAGTATTTATACAGTATTAACAATTATTTTCAGATCTCCACTGTATTATACAATCAGGGAGCAATATGTTCAGAATGTTCCAGTAAAGTGGAAGATTTGTATGAATTTCGTGAGCAATGTTTGCGAAACAGTAAAACATATATAAATTACACATTACAACTGCGTTCTGCCTCTGAAACTAATGGCGAGTTGTTTATTTATTTGAGGGATATTAAACATGAACAGAAACAATCTCTGGAGGCATTGAAAAAGTTCTATAATAACAGTTATACAGTGAACACAGAAGAGGAAGGAAATGGAGATTACACAGGTATCGTACCACAGTATAAAAATATATGTTGATTAGACAAGTAAATTTGAATAGGACGCAAAATACACTCAACACAAATTTAAAAAAAAAAGTAAAACGAAAACCTGCGTGTTTCTGATTTAAAATGAAATTACTTCGTCTAGATTTTGTTTACAATTCGTTAATTTCTAACTTTCTTTGTGCATTCTAAACAAAGGCTCAGTATGTTGATTGCTTTGTTTGGGAAAAGTTTTTGTAAATAGTGATTATTTTTTTTCTTTGCAATCTATTTTATTTTATTGTTCAAACTTACATTACTATAAATTAACCTGCTTTGCTTAATTTAAACTAGAGAAAATTACTTTTTGCTAATGATAAAGTGGCAATATATATGGTTGTACGATATATGTCAGAATCGTGGGATGCGACACATTCAATGATCCTGGCACTATTGTCCGCTACAGAAAAAACGGAAAATATGGTTGGAGATTCAGAAATTGTCGTAGAAGTGCTACTAGCACTCAGGATGAAGACCGCTACTGGCCCTTCGATACATGTCACGTATCTTCAAAACAGGTTTCTGGCAACCGTGCAACTCCGGAATAGATTTAGTGGTTCGAAGAGTTACTATAAGTTCCTCGACTCTTAGTAAACGGGTTCGAAAGAATAGTTTGAATGCCAGTAGTACGCGTAGAAGGCACTAACTTACAAGGTAACGGCAGTTAAAAAAGTAAGGGTTTGCGGTCAAAGGACTGAATTCGTGTATGGTGAAGATAAGGTAAGCGTTTCATTGAATGTACCTCAAGAAAAACTGTCCCTGTTTTGCGACATTCAGTTATAGTGTGAGATGATAAGTTTGGAGGCTCGTACCGTGTCAACTATTATTTAAAATGGAGCAATGACTACTATGAAGTATATTGAAATAGTTCCTTTTATTAATGAACCTTTTATTATTATATATCATTTGGCTAGAACTGTAACCAGATATTTGGACGAAGTCGATATTAATGTTAATCAATTGGTTTGCATGTTCTCAAGACATGAATGCTATAAAGCACCTATCGGACGTACTCGTGAGGTATATTAGTCGTGATCAACCACCAAGTACTATGCAAGTGTTTTGCTTACTTTAGAATAATAATAATAATAAGCATGTTTATTGACAAAAATTACACGTACAAGAGCATGTTTTTAGTCAGTCAGGTACAATATATAAATAGTAACTTATAACTACTAAAATTGCAAGCAATGTAAAAATATTATAAAATAAGAATAAAATAGAAAAAAATACAAAATATAAAAAATACAAAATACTTGGAGTCAACAGTTCCAGTTCACACTATTTCAATTAAAATTAAAAAATTCTTCAAATGAATAAAAAGGATTAGATTCCAAGAAATCCTTGACTTTAGCCTGAAATTTATTTAACCTGAGATATTTAATTTTTTTTTTTTTTATTATTTATTTATTTTTCATCGGCACATTTCTGCAACGAGGCTAATCGCCGATGCCAGGGGGCGAGCTCCTACACGTGGATGAGAGGTGAATGATTGTGAAAATGGGCGTAATGTAAACATATTATTCTCGCCCGAATAATATCACCAACGAAGGAGGCTCGAACCACCGACCGCAAAGTCTAGAATGTTTCTACCAGTCTAAACCGCACGATATAGTGCGCACGGCCACTCCGTTGGCAGGAGAGATTTAACATTATCGGGCAATACATTTAAAAATTTAATTTCAAAGAAGTTACTATTTCTAGTTTTCAACAATCTTGTAAAACCTAAATAGAAATTAGTTTTATTACGAGTGTCATACGCATAAACACTGGTAAATAAATATAAAAAGATGGCAAAGTCATATTTTTTAAATCTCTTGAAGCATGCTTACAATCCGCTCTGTAAGTTGTCCCAGAAATGACTCTAACAACTCGTCTTTGTAAGGCAAAAATTCATTTTGCTGAATCACTATGTACCTAAGCAAGCAGGGCGTAAGAGATATGATATTGAAATAAAGCATAGTAGGACATTTTTAAAACATTGATAGATACACAGTCAACGAGGTTTCGAATTATTAAATATATGGTTCTACATAGCTTAGTTGCCAGATTTTGAACATGATGGTTCCATGTCAACGTGGGGTCTATATGAACGCCTAGAAAATTTACTGACCCGGGATTAGTAAACTCAGAATGCTTTAAAATAATTAATAATTTATTTGTTTTGCCAATATGCAAGCATAGTTTGTTTGATGAAAACCAGATATGCAAATAATGAATTAACTAAGCATTTTTTTAAAAAAGATCGTTTTGAGATTTTGATCTGATTAGCAACGTGATATCATCAGCGTACATAAAATGGTAAAGACTCCCATTTCATGTGGAACTCCACAGATAATAGGCAAGGTTATTGAATCTATGTCTTTAAACTTAACATACTGCAATCTATTAATGAGATATGATTTCAAAAGTGTACAACTGTTTTGGTCAAAGCCATAGTTAGCTAGTTTCGTCAGTAAAAGGGAAATTCACAAGAATTCATCGGAAACCAGGATGCCTCGATGTTACGACTAATTATGACCCTTAGGCGAGCTTGGGAAGAAAATTCCTAGGAATTAATGTGAAGATGAAAAAATAAATAGATAAATGAAAAATTCTGTGTTTATTATAACGTCATGTTAATCACGTAGAAAACATTGTAGAAAAGGTATTTATGTATTTTGTACATTTTGGCTCATTTTTTTCAGAATATATGTAATTTATGGCATGAAATATCATAAATAGAAAGTATGAAGTGTTCTATTGTGTTCTAAGTGTATTGGCAAAATTAAATGTGTTCATTGGTGCAAAATTTAGGTCGCCGGATTTTCTTTTTTTTTTGTGGTTGCGTGTATATAAATATTTAATATAAGTAGGAACTTCCTTGAATGTAACTAATTAAAACTTTTATAATATAGATTATTACTTATTCCAAAATTTATAGGGGAAATCCAATCTGAAATTTATGATCCTAGTGCCACAGCGGTCACTTTTGAAACTCGATAGAGTACATTCTTTGTTATTATTATGTTATGCAGCTGTTAAACTAAAATTATAGGAATACAAATAGTTTACAATATATTTATGAACATGTTACTATTTTTTCGTAAGTGTACGCAAATGTTCAAATAACATATAGATTAACAAAGACTATGCTCTATCGAAGTTTCAGAATTGAAAGCCGTGGCGCTAGGATCTTATATTCCCTATAGAAAGTGACTATTATCAATTTTTTAGCTTCGTGCGGACCTAGATAGTAATTTCTTTTTTAATGTTACATGTCTGCATTTTAAATATTAAGTGATTTTTTTAATGTGGGCTAATCTGCCCAAAATATCTTTGTTTATGTTTCAAATATCAAATTTTTATTTGAATTTTCATGACATATTGGTATGTTATCAGTTTTCAAAACAATATTTAATTTATTATTTAAAAACCAAGTTGTATTAAAACTGATATTTCTAACCTAAATTGTCTCATAAATCCATATTTACTATGCTAAAATAATCCGTTTCAAAGTACTATTCAATCATTAAAAGGTACTAGATTTCAAAATGTAGTTTCGTATGAAAATAAGAAACGGATAATAGTTATAGTTCTTGTATAGGACAGTACATTTTTGTTCCAGGAATGAATTTGGATGATATGACAGGCCGTGATATGCCTTCCAATGATACCATAAACAACGATATTATTAAAGAAGCTAGTGACATTAAGACAGAATATGAAGTTACTGATGAATACACCGCTGAATGTGAGAATGGTTAGTAATGAGCACATTTACAATTACATCTCACTCTCTAAAATTGTTTGACTTGTAGACATCTTAAATAAATTCTCTACAACCGGTGTGTTACGAGACGTTGCTAAGTGTGGCGCGACGCACTGCGTCAGAGAGAAAAACTACAGATCGGTTAATAACAGACAGTACTTAATTGAGAAATATTTATAGCAAACTCCAAACCCGAATCATGCCTGCTCAAGGCATAATCAGTGTTGCAATTATGTTTCGTTTCTTTGTGTGGAAAATCTTTTTTCATTAATATAACACAAACTGATATAAAATGTTAAATATTAGGTGTACCGGAAAGTTTTTTCGGTTATTTAATATTATTAAAATAGAAACAAATCGAAAGCAATTTTTGTTTATGGTACTCAAACAACATTAAACAGCATCAACGAAAACAATAATTAGGTACTCAAGATTACAGAGTTTAATCAAAACGTAAAAGACATCTGTTTAATTCAGTGAATAAGTCGTGACTAGTTCGCATACTACACTAATAATAAAATCGAAAAAACTTTCCGGTACATAAAAATTTTCAAACTTATTTTTATTAAATTTATTAAGTAATAAATAAATAAAAATAGTATCTCATTTAATAAGTATATCATTTAATAATAGAGGCTATATTACACGAGGATGAAGTTTACCACCCGAGTCATAGGCGAGAAAATTATCGAAAAAATTTTACTTACTAAAAAAAATATATACGCGTATAAAACGTTCACTATTCATGGATAAGCACGCATGCACGTTTCAATATACACGGCGTGAAATATGTTTAGCTTTATGTATTTACAGTAAAGCAAATAATGCATTTATTATTTAATGGTCGTAGATAAAAAAAATGTGTGTGTGTGTGTGCATTTTATATTTCCTATATTTTATTAGGGTTTTGTAGGTATGACCCTCAAAAAACCCTTATAACGTCACTCATGTGTCTGTCTGTCTGTACGGTAGAAACTTATACAACGCTTTGACCCATATATAGGAAAAATACAGAGAGTTCAAAAAAACACATCCCGATATAAATATAAACAATTATGTATGTAATCGAAAAAAAATATTTTTTTAAAATTTTAAGTGGGTATACCAATTGAAACCTCTTAATGCGTGGATCAACAAGGAAATTTATTTTTGAAAAATCATTTCTTTTTATGAGATTTTTGCTAAAAATATGTCAAAAAACCCCACCTTATTGTCGTTTTGTCCCCACCTTATCTCTCAGAGGGGTTGATCTAAAAATATGAAAAAAAAATCCATAAAGAAAATTAATGGGAACCGGAACAGTTCAACAGGAATTTTTGATCAGATTAATTTTTCGAAAAATGTCGATTTTTTTGTGTCGTCGATAAAAACTATTTAAAAAATATATATATATATTAATAATAATAATAATAATAATGCTTTATTAAATAGCTAAAGCTACTACAAAAAAAATACAAAAAGATAAAATACATGCAAAATGTACAAAGTGTAGCTAATTAAACATATTTAAAAAAAACATAAATATATAAAATTGGAGTTAAAAAAAAAAACTATATATAAAATTTTAAAATATCACATTAGAGCATTATCACATTCATAATATAAAAGGTATACATTGTACATATTTAAAATATTAATAAAACAATTCTTAAATAAAATATAGTAAATAAAATTACATAAAATCAATATAAATGATAAAATAAATAAATACATAAATAAATAAATAAATAAAATAAATAAACAAATAAATAAATAAATAAATAAACAAATAAATAAATAAATAAGATCATTAAAAATATACAATAATTTGCTCAACGTTCAACAGCGTTTACTAACCAATCTTTATATTTAATTTTAAATTGATTAATTGTTGAAATTTTTTTTATACTTAAAGGTAGCTTATTATATTCGATAATACCTTTAAAGAATATTGAATTCATTGTAGATGATTTTTTAACTGATTTAACATAAAAATTATTTTGACCTCTTGTTGGATAGTTATGCACATTTGAATTAAGTTTAAGTAATTTATACAAGTAAAATGGCAGCTGACCATTGGTAATTTTGTAAATGAGAACCATATTATTAAATTTAATTTGATCCGACACGTTCATCCAATTTAATATCTTTAACATAACATTAACTGATGTATACTTATCACACTGTAGAATAACTCTCATAGCTCTGTTTTGGAGTTTTTGAAATTTATTCAGTTCAGTTTTGTTCAACATAAATAGTATGGAGCTACAGTAGTTAAAGTGAGGTTTAATGATAAAAAATATTGTGTGGTATCAAAAGAAGGCTCTTAGGACGTAGATTAAGGAACAAAAAGTAGTTTTTTTTTTAATTCTTTTTTTTTTTAAACACGATTTTAGCAAAAAATGTGCTAAATTTTTTTTGTCCCGCTCCTTTTACCCAAAGGGGATATACATTGATCTGAGCCGGAAACGTACGAGAGAAATTTTTGATCCGATTGCGTTTTTGAAAAATATTGCAGTTTTTGTGTTTTTGACAAAATTAATTATTTTTTTAATTCATGGCTAAATTATGGCTAATAATGTTATGGATTTTTTATATTGATGGCTAAGATAGTTTGTGTTTTTTTATGAAATTAAAAATATAATAAAAAGATTTTAACAGCTGAGGACCGAGTTTTGAACACCACACCAACACATTGTTAATAAAACAAATATTCGTAGACAGTATTTTGTTGGCTTCTTACACTTATTAAATACCTACAAAACCCTGAAATTGAAATTAAGTTTTGTAGGTATTTAATTGAAATTGAAACTCGGAGGACCAAATCCCCGTGTGAAAATTCACACTTCACATTAATTTTTTAATATATTTTTGCTTGTGGTGTGCCTCGGAATTTCGGGAAAAGCTTTAATGTGTCGTGGGTGAGAAAAGGTTGCGGGGCACTGTCTTAAATATCATACTTTATTCCAGAACGCAATTCGTTAATATTTTACTGAGATATCTTTATTTCATTTTTATGTATCTATGATGTGCAGATATCAGAGATGAAGCTACAGAGGACGTATACCACGGTAGTAGTAACATAGAGGAGATTAGTATCAAGTCTGAACCTGCGGACACCAGTAAATATGAAGGAGATGAACTAGAGAATGCAACTATTGCACTCACTGGTCAGTAAAGCTAATTATATTAATGATTATGTTATCTATCAATTTAAATTTTTAAAATGCTTTAAGCGGTTATTAGTGTAACTATAGAACTGAAGGCAATAGTATGATGTACATGATTATTATAAAAAACGCAGTGACGTCACCAAATTTACTATGCCGTTTTCTAAAATGTATTTGATGAAACTTAAGCCGCATTCAGAGCTCTTAAATAAATAGCTTATACACTGTAGCTTATGGACTGTTTACTGTCACTAAATGTTTGACATATGGTAAGACGTGAAACCGTTCAGACCTCTAAATTCAATACGTTGTTCGTTGTAGATTATGGATAATTTTCTAAACTTGCAGCTAGTGAGAGGTTTTAATGAGACAGACATATAAACACATTGGCTATCGTATTCTATCAGTGACACCTTAGTTATCGAATGCCTTTACATAACCTAACATAATGTTATCATTAACAAATCTTACTCAAAATTATAAAGACGGACAGGAAATATGATCAATTTAGGTAATTAGGTTGTTAAAATCTAAGACAACATAATTATAAGAACGATAAGACATATAAAACATTTTACGAAGCAGAGTAGTTGGTTTAAAAAAACACAGATGGCAGTCTATTCGTAACATATTAATTTCTAACTTGCTATGAACGGTACGTACAACATTAAAACAATGCATAGAAACATAGCTTACAGCTACAAAGAACAGTCTACAACTTGTTAATTTAAAGAACTCTGAATGCGGCTTTAGTAATGAATACAAGATTAACTGCCGTTTGTTGATGTAAAATATCACAGAACTGTGAACAGAACAATTTTAAAGTGTAATTTTTCAATGTGATAATAATTGTAATGTTCTATTTTAACTCTAATTTATTTATTCTTTTAATGTGTTACAACAGAGGCCACTCTTAAATTTTACTTGTAAGTCTGCACTTAAATTTATGTTTTATATTTATAATTTTTAATTATACTATTTTCAGCCCTTGAAAAAGATTTGAAAAGTCAAGTCGAAATATCGGGTACATGTAAATATTGAGTTTACTTTTTCCTCCACCGCTATTTCCCAATAACTTCATTAAATATAATACAGACACGGAATAACGATATATATATATATATATATATATATATATATATATATATATATTTACTTTGTATATACAGGGTGTTTGTTTGAAACGCCGCACCGCAAATAATAACTTTACTTTAAGAGATACAAAAAATTCTTCAGAAAAAAAGTTAAACTAGACAAAAAGGCCCACTTAAGAACTATAATGAGAATCTGCATCACTTCCGGTTTCAGCGCAAATTATTTCAACTTTTTATCTAGCGTAGGGGTTCGGTACTTTAATTTTTTTTCTTGAAAGTACATTAAATCAGCTTAACAAGGATATCAAAATATCATACTTTAATTTTAACCATATCAAAATGGCGACTATTTATTTACAAAATAACAAATAACATAAAAATTGTAGAAACTAAATTACATATAAAAAGATAGACCATCATTTAAAGTTAGTAATAAATTAAGGAAAATGTACAAATGTTCAATATGACCGCCGTTGTTATCGACACATTTTCTCATTCGTAACAAAAACTCTTCCATTACATTTAGAACGATATACTCTTGAATTTCCTTGATGGCTGTTCTTACCGTATGTTCTAAGTCTTCTAAGCTTTACCTTCAGAATGCCTTTCTTGGTAGAGTTGCTGGGCCCTAACAGAATTTATTTGGCATTCCTCGAATGTCAGAACCATATCTGTAATTTCATTCGTAATAAAAACTCTTCCTGTTAATTAAGAAAGATATATTCTTGAATTTCCCTGATGGCTGTTCTTACCCTATGTTCTAAGTATTCTAAGATTTACTTTCAGGATACCTTTCTTGGTAGAGTTGCTGGGTCCTAACAGAATTTATTTGACATTCCCCGAATGTCAGAAACATATCAGTAATTTCTTCATTTGAATAACGTACGTAGGCCATAATTACAAACGATTTGATGTTATCAGTTATCACCTTTAATTTCAAACTCGTACTAACAAGCAAGAATATTTGTTTTTTTTTTTATGAACAAAATAATTGTCAAAGCTTGCTATGTTTAACTTTATACGATTTATGTTGTTTATTATTTTGTAAATAAATGGTCGCCATTTTGAAATAGTTAAAATTAAAGTATGATATTTTGATATCCTTGTAACGCTGATTTAATGTACTTTCAAGAAGAAAAAAAAAAAAAAGTACCGATTCCCTATGGTAGATAAAAAAGTTTAAACAATTTCCGCTGAAACCGGATTCTGAATTGGGTCCTTTTAGCTAGTTTAACTTTTCTTCTGAAGAATTTTTTGTATCTCTTAAAATAAAGGAGTTATTCGAGGTGCGGCGTTTCAAACAAACACCCTGTATATAAAGTAGTGACAGGTTCATAAATATATTGCAAAATATATTTATTCCTATAATTTTAGTTTAACAGCTGCGTAACATAATTGTTATTATTATGTTAAGCATTGAATTAAAATTAGCGGATACAAGAACAATATACATTATGACAGTACCCACTACATTACACAGAGATCATACAAACAAGAACTTATATACCATGAATACCAAACTCGACAGAAATATAGTAAAAAATTAAAAGTACCAAAATATAATAGAGAGATAAATGAGGTACGGACGGAAGTGTACGTGTTAAAAGTGACTAGTGAATTTCCTAAGGTAAATATAATTATATTCCTTAATTATTTACTATATTTTTGTCATAAAACTTACCATTTCATTCCTTATGTTATATTAAGACTATAACTTCACATTTTCACACATTTCAAAAAATCTGGTTTTGAATGCATGCCTGAACTATTCAAGAAATCAGTCAGACTAACGACATCTTATCACCAGTGGCCTGTGCAAGACCGACCGGTAACGTGCAGGTTACTGCAATATCTGATAGGCAAGCATGATCCAAAGCAAGCACCGCCAAATATAAATATTATATTTAAAATTACCTTTAGAAATAAAGGTAAGAAAAACTCAAAATGAACACAAATAACAGAAGTTACTCAACCGTTACAAAAAATAACAACACATTATTTCCTAATAAAAACTTGGCTGTATTATTAAACCATCTAGAAAATACACAAATTGAAGATTACATCTACGCTCTTGGAGACATAGTAGGGCCAGAAAATATTTCACATTACTCAAAAATTTCTTTCAACCGTATTTGCATATTCCTCACGAAAAAAGAATTAGTCGATGATTTAATTGAAAATCACCAAACCATAAACATACATGGACAAACAACTGAAATTAGACGGTATCAATCTACAACGAAACGTCTGGTAATATCTAACGTGTGCCCCAGTGTGCCAAATTCGATATTAGAAGGTGCACTTAATTCTTTAAATGTCAAAATGGTATCACCAATAACATTCTTAAAAGCTGGACTTAAAAATTCAGCGTATAAACACGTACTAAGTTTTCGCCGACAAGTATACATGAAAGAAAATACAGAAACCGAAATTCCAGGAAGCATAATGATCACACACGAAGAAACCAACTACCGTATATATTTTTCTACGGATATTACATGTTTCTCATGTAAAAAAGTAGGACACGCAGCCAACGAATGCCCCGAACAAAATCAAGCTAAAGTCGATTTAACAATAAACACACAAATTAATACTAACGCACCAATACAGCAAAATAACAAAGACACACAAAGACCAAATAATGAGCAAGCAGAAGAAGTAGATAAAGAAAAAATGAATACAGAAAAAACCAACTGTTACACAGAACAACCATTAAAATCGTCTACGCAAGAAGAAATGCCCGTTCTCAATACTCCAATAACTGAACTTACACGTATCTCCATCCATGGACAAAACAAAAAGAATAGAACCAAACCAAAGAGAAAACCAACAAAACAAAACATCAAAAAGACAAATCGCCTCCGAAAGCAGCGTAGAGGACTTAACCGATCTAATAAACAACTCTCAAGTTAATCCGCTATCCCAAACAAACTCTAAAACAACTCCTAAAAGCCAAGATAAATCCAAACAGAAAAATAAAAAATCAAAACCAGAAAACCTAGAAAATATCGAGTCAAAATCAAAAACTCCAATCAAAGACTTTACAAGCTCTTTAAAACAAGTAATGAATAACAAACCCGAAAAATATATAATAAACTACGAACAATTAATTGACCTTTTAGAAAATATACAAGGAGCAACGGACCCAATCTCTATAGCTAGGGACTATACTTCTGACATAAACGGACTACTGCTAACACTAAAAGATTTGTACCCACACCTAAATAAACAGAACATCAAACATCGATTCACTAGAGTAATAAATAAAATTAAAGAACAACTAAGTAAAGAACTCGACGCTTTAACAATTACGGACACCGACGAAAACTCACAAAATCAATAGAAATGGCAATACTACAATGGAACTGTAATGGGTTTTACACCCACCTACCAGAAATCCAAATTCTAATAAACCAAATACAACCCAAATTTATATGTATCCAAGAAACAAGACTACATGAAAAACAAAAAGTGAATCTAAGAAATTACGTATGTTTCAGAAAAGACAGATTAAATCTAAACATAGCCTGTGGAGGTGTCGCAATCTTTGTCTCGCAAGAATATGTAGCCAACGAAGTACCCATTGATACAGAACTAGAAGCAGTAGCCATAAGCTCATATATACCAAATCTGGGTAAAATAACTATCTGTTCATTATACTTACCACCAAATAAAAATATAACGCAGATTGAACTAGAAGATTTAATGCAGCAACTACCACGTCCAAGCCTACTTGTCGGTGACTTCAACGCCCACAACATCCTCTGGGGCAGCGAAAACACTGACCGAAGAGGAAAAATTATAGAGAACATCATTGACGACAATAAAGTCCTTTTAAACGATGGATCCCATACATACCTATGTATGCGAACCGGAACATTTAGCTGTATCGATATATCAATATGTGACGCGAACATCGCAGCCAACCTGACATGGACACCTCTTGTACATACACAAGGTGGCGGACACTTCCCAATCAATATTACATTACCCGAAGAACCGAATACAACGTCATACAGACCAGTAAAATGGAGAATTAAAGAAGCTGACTGGGAAAAATTCGCAAGTCTAGCTTCAATAAATAAAACAGAAATTGATAATGACGACATAACAAAAGTTGTACAAGAATTCACCGAACACATCATTAACGCAGCAGACCAAGCAGTAGGCACGAAGAACCACGCTAACAGAAAAAGAACTAATCCGTGGTGGAACCAGGAATGTAAAAATGCTTGCCGAGCGCAAAAACGTGCACTGACAACTTATAAAAAAGAAAGAACTATAGAAAACTTTATACATCTAAAAAAGACAAGAGCAGAAACAAGACGCATTATAGTTAAAAGCAAACAAGAATCATGGCAAAAATTTGTTTCCTCTATTAATTCTAGTACTCCTCCACAAGAGCTATGGACGAAAATAAGAAAGATAAACGGAAAAGGAACCAACCATCAAACATCTGTGCTAATTCAAGACACAACAATAATACAATCACCACAAGCAATCACTGACACGTTAGCAAAACATTTTGAACATAATTCCAGTGACGAAAATTACAGTGAAACATTTAGAAAATATAAAGAAAACAAAGAGAAAGAAAAAATAGACATAGGAGAAAATAGGGACGAGATAAGTATGCCCATCACACTTACTGAATTATTGATAGCTATCAAAGAAATGCAAGATTCAAAAGCTGCAGGTCCCGACGGAATACCAAATGAATTTATAAAACATTTACCCATAGAAACAACCAAATATCTTCTTATATACAACAAAATCTGGGAATCGCACGTATATCCTGACCAATGGAAAACAGTAACCACTGTCCCAATACTAAATCCCGGTAAAAATAAAACCCAGCCAACTAATTATCGACCTATATCCATCTCAAACAGTTTGAGTAAAACTCTTCAAAAAATCATAAATAAGAGATTAATGTGGTATTTAGAAAATAAGAACCTACTGTGTAGCATCCAGCACGGCTTTCGAAGCAAACACTCCACCATGGACAATATACTTACATTGCAACATGACATCCTACAGGCCTTTAAAAACAAACAACATCTAATAGCAGTATTCTTCGACCTGCAGAAAGCCTACGACATGGTATGGAAACATAATATCATCAGAACTCTAAAGGCACTTCAGCTTGATGGCAACATTTTACACTACGTAAAAAACTTTTTCACAAACCGCCGATTTCAGCTTAGATGTAACGACCACATATCAAAACAACATCCTCAAGTTAACGGACTACCTCAGGGAGAAATACTTAGTGTTACTTTATTCTCAATAGCTATCAATAATGTATACAAATCAGTAAAACTACCCGTGAAAGCATGTCTGTTCGCAGATGATCTCGTCATCTATTGTAAAGGTACAAACCCAATAAATATTAAAAACAACCTTCAACAAGTCATCTCTGAATTAACTAACTGGAGCAACACCACAGGTTTTCAGTTCTCACCCTCTAAAACTAAAGCCGTCCATTTCAGTAAAAGACAATATAATAATTATAACCCAACTTTAAAAATAAACAACAATCACATAGAATACGTTGATGAAATAAAGTTTCTAGGAATCACCCTCGATAAAAAGCTAACTTGGAGATCACACACTAAGAACCTGAAAAAAGAATGCATGCAAAGAATATCATTACTGAAAACTCTAGCACATCAAAAATGGGGATCCGATAGAGATAGCTTGTTACGAATATACCAAGCATTAATAAGAAGCAAACTCGATTATGGATGTATATCATACGGAACAGCTAAAGAAACTGTACTCAAAACATTAGAATCGATCCAAAACACAGCCATAAGGATATCAACCGGCGCATTCAGAACCAGCCCTACAAATAGCCTTCTTTGTGAATCCAGTCAAATACCCTTGAAATACCGTAGACTACAGTTAACTCTATCCTGTTTCGTAAACATAGCATCTAACCAAAACACGCCAACCCACAACCTTTTTTTCCGTCAACGCAACAATCAACTAGTCATGCACACTTCTCTACCTCTGCTACAAATTATAGAAAACTATCTAAATAAGTATAGTATCATAATAAGTCACATCGAAAAGCACCGCTACAATAAATTTCCACCATGGAGTTTAAATCGAGCGCAGTTTAACACAACACTAGCCAAATATCCGAAACAAGAAACGGACCCACAAGTCTATCGGGAAAGATTCAAAGAAATCATGACCAACTACAACAACCATGTACACATCTATACAGACGGCTCAAGAATAGGACATAATACCGGCGCAGCAATCGTCATAGATAAACAGGAGTACAAGATCCATTTACCTTCTGTAAGCAGTGTGTACACAGCAGAAGTGTACAGCATCCTAGAAGCGACCAGACTAATCAATAAAGATCATAGAAATAAATTCATAATAATAACAGATTCTCTAAGTTCTGTCCAAAGTATCCAAGAAACTTACTCGAAACATCCCATGATACAAGAAACTCAAGACAACATACACAACGCATTAGCCCAAGACAAAGAAGTAACCATCTTATGGATCCCATCCCATGTAGATATAGAAGGCAACAATATAGCAGACGAAGCCGCAAAAAAGGCAACAACAGCAGCCACAACAGAAATACCGATGCCAATCTATGATTTCAAGAACCGGATTAAACAGAAAATTAAAGAAGACTGGGATCTAGAATGGAGACTGACGAACAACAACAAATTACGACATCTAAAACAGGACACGAAGAAATGGACCCTAACCAGAAACCGACGAGACCAAATTATATTGACGAGACTACGAATTGGACATACAGCGATTACACACCAATACGTATTCCACAGACTACAACCACCCATGTGCGAAGAATGTGCCACAGAACTGACAGTAGAACATATCCTGATGACCTGCCAGAAATATAATAACGAAAGGAAAACACATAAAATTCCCCCCACATTACAGCAAGCCCTGGCTAACGACAACAAAACAATAGACACTGTACTAAAATTCCTAGAAGAAATATCATTAAAAAACAAAATATAACTACCCTAAAAACCGAAGCGAACAATAATCTAAACTCAATATATATATTTTCCCAAATGTACTATTAGTAATGTTAAACACTATGTAAAATTATAGAAATGTATTGTAATACTAATGGCCTTAGTTGCCGATGTATTTTTTTGCTAAATAAAAAAAAAAAAAAAAATATAATAGCAAGGCAGGCCAAAAAAGCTTAAATTACATTGGTCCTATATTATAAAATGCCTACCGTTCAATATTCACGAAACAAATAATCAGTGTTGAGCATTATCTAGATAATTTTATCTAGATAATGCATTTAGATGACATATTATGATCTATCATCTTTTTTAGATATTGTTTTACATTTTTATCTATTATCTCATTTAGATAGGTATTTTCATTATCTTTATCTGTAATTTCTGATAATTTTTATAGATATTAGACCATATTAGTGTGACGTCACATACATGTACTGCCATCTGGCAAAGGTTTCCTTTGGATTGTTTTGGGAGATTTAAAATACATGTGTCATTACATTTGTTAACTTAATATTATGAATATTTTCAATTTTGGAGCAAAACATTTATATCTTTGATAAGTATATACTAATATATACAGTTCAGAGTCCTTATATTATAGAATAATGTTTTTATAAACATATAAATATGGATTCGAAGATATATTTATAGGTTACGTTTTTAAATAATATGAAAATCGAAATATCTTTAGTATTTATTTAATTAAAACTAAGTAAACATTCATATTTTGTTTCAGAATGCATAATGGTGTATTATTTTGCTCCAAATTGTAACCATTACAGTAACATTCTTTTTTTTTTTTTGTTTTTTGACAAGTGAAAATGAAAACCAATAATAGATAAAATAAGAACAATATATTGTTCTGCAAAAATAATGACGTACAGTCTGTTTCAAACGCTTAGGCGGAACTAAATGGGAATTTCGTTCTTTTAGGTTGTCACGACAAGGGACCTTGCTTGGGTTATTTCATTTTTCACGTTGCAATGTCAAAATTTAAAATTACAACAATGAAACCATGGAAACGAATGACCTATGTCAAAATTAAATTATTTTTTTAATGTATTTTAATGACAAAAAAATTAATAAATGGGAAATTTGTATTAAGAATGACACAAAAAATCAAAATATAAAGAAAATGACAATTTAAAATTATATTAACCTTAACAAAAAATGTGTATTGTAAGTATGATTTACAAAGCTTAAACAAAACGGTCGAAAAGCACGATTTAAACGATGAAAGTAACTAGATTGCAAAATTTAGTTCCGCTTAACCGTTTGGAACAGACTGTATATTAAATTATAATGTATAAAATAAGAATTTAAATAAATAAATATTGACTTGTAGTTTTGTAATATTTGGTATGTAGTAATGATTTAGGAACACACCAAAATATGTGACTTTATTAACATCCTTATGGACAATAACAATGATAATAATAATATGAGTCCCTAGAAATATGTACCTAGATACCTAACTATAAAAATATATTTCATAGGTAACTTTTAATAATTTCATATGTTACATCTTCTCTTTTTACTTGCCCGACCTTAATATATAAGGGGCAAGTATTGTAATCGCGAAAATTTTCGATGTCGAGATTTTGACGGATGACCACGTTTCATGGTCCAGGGAATCCAAAAAACCTATTTTCGAAGTGAAATTCTCCTATTAAATGGGAAGAACCCTATTGTTTGTGTGAAAAAAAAATTATTGAACAAAAGTTACTATAAATGCAAGACTCGGACAAAAATTTGTATAGAACATAATTTGATGTATTTTTGAAGATTTATCTAAATATTTAATTTTTTTTTTTTAAATTTACATTTTTTTTTTAATATTTTTTTTTATGGGAGGGCAAGTCTAGCAGAGGTTTCCCTTCGCCACTGGTTTATCTTGAAATGAAGTATACTTCAGACGGTATACGAAAATGTGGAGGCTTCACCGTTCTACCCGACTTTGTTATCATCTCCGTATTCATGGGTTTCGGGGCCACCTCAGTTCTGGATTCTGAAGTCTTCATCTCCGTATTCATCGATTGATGGGCAGCCTCAGGTCTGGGTTCTGAAACAAACTTTATTACGATTTCCAGAGGGTCCTCGTTGTCATTAATGTCAGTGTCACAAGAATGGTCTGATTTCTGGATGTAAGTGTCAGAAGACACGTCAGTATGACATGTCACTTCAGCATGACACGAAACATCAGGCTTGAGAAAACTTGAATTTCTTCTAAATCCTTTTCCATCTTCTGTTTCTATTACGTAGAATCGGGGGGCTAATGTAACATCAACTATTTTTGCTGGGATCCATTTTTTCTCCGAAATTTTATCACGAACAGCGAATGGTTTTCGTATTCTGGAATCTCAATCGGCGTAATATTTCTGTTTATTTCGTTGTTCTATTTGAGATTTAGGAACATATTCTATTAGATGAGGGCAGAACTTATTTTCGTTTGTTCGAAGCAAGGTTTTTGTTCTTCTGCTCATCAGGCATTGTACCGGTGATCCATTCAACTCATTCGATCTAGGACTATTTCTCCTATCTGTTTTTATCTTTCTGGTATTTTTTTAATAACGATTTGGCGATGTCTACATTTTTTTCTATTAATCCATTCGACTGTGGAAAAGGTGGAGTGTTTGTTCTATGTTCAAATTTCCACGATTTGGTGAACTCTCTAAACATGTACGATTTAAATTGCGGTCCATTATCGCTTTCGACAACATCTGGTATTTCATGTACAGAAAACCATTTTTTTTAAATTGATATCGTTTCTTGTGTAGTACTTGTTTTCATTTTTTCGAAGTCGAAATATCCTGAATGGCTATCGACTATTATTAAAAAATTATCCTGGTTAAAAGTAAATATATCTGTTGCAACACTTTGCCAGGGTCTTTTGAGAATATTTTTTAGTATTCACGGTTCTGCAGGTAGATCCTTCTGAAATGACTGGCATATTTTGCAGCTACGAACTTTTTCTGTTATATCTTTATCAAAACTCTTCTTTATCAGAAACTCATTTATGACGCTACATACTCTCTTTATCAAATTCAATTCTAAGCACGTGTCCTTTCGTAGAATTGGCATTAAATTTTCTTTAATTATTATAAAGTTAATATTTTTCTTAATGTCTTTGAATTCACATTCTAGATTTATTTGTCCATAAACTGGGATTTTATTATTATGGTCTATTTCAAAGTAGAAAAATGTGTGTAAAAGATAGGAGCTGTTTGTCCTTGCTTCGGATTGGTTTAAATCGTCATCCCTATTACACTGTAAAAATATTGTTTTTAGTGCAAGTTGACAGATGTTCAGTGTCGTACATTGGAAATATATATTATTTATTGATTAGATGAATTACGTCCGTAAGTTAGTAGTTATAGTTGAAGGTAATGGGATTCGGACCAGTCAGAAAATAAAAACAAATTTATTAACTTCGCTAACGTTTCGATTTAATTTAAATCTTCATCAGAGCTACAAAGATAAATAGAAATATACAATTATTAAATTGGTAGGTTTACATGTATAAAATTATGATAGTGTTAAAATTTAACAAGTCAAGTAGTTAAAATAATCATTACAAAATTGTCGGAATTTAAAATATAACATAAAATAATTATTAAATAATAAAAACATATCAAATATGAGTTAAAGAATAAAAAACAATGTTAAATTTACAATACCTTAGTTAATAGTCACGAAATAAAATAACAGTTTTAAAATAAATGAAGAACACATCATATTGTCCGGTTATTGAACTCAGAGATAAGCAATTAATAAGCCACGTATGAATTTGAAAAAGGGTTTGAGGTGGTTGAAACAAGTAAGTAACGCTATCCATTAATAAATTAGAAAATGATTATTAGGTGAAATATGTTAGATTTAGAATTTTTTTAATATATTACAATAGATGGCGCTTATATTATCACAGTCGGTTTTAAAGTTAACTAATTTAGGGTTCTGAATTATATGTATACTCTCAGTAATCAACCTTTTACTGAGATTGTCTACTTTATCTAAGATTTTAGTTTGTTCAAAATTAAAATTGTGGTTAGTGGTGAAGTAATGGGTACTGAGTGCCGTGTTTTCTTTTTTATTTTTAAATTTATCCTGACAGCTATTTTTATGTTGATATACTCGGTTTTTAAGATATTGTTTAGTCTGTCCAACATAACCTAAATCACAACCTCCACAAGGGATGTGATAGACTACTGACGACATTTTATTAAATTCAGTAGGTTGTTTAATTTTTGAGTGAAGTTGATTAATAGTTTTAAGATTATAGAAAGCTAATTTTATATTATAGGGTTTAAAAAGTTTAGCAATTTTAAATGAAATATTTTTGATGTGTGGAAATTTTAAATATGAACAATCAGTGTTGATATCTGGAAGTGAATTATTATTGGGATTGTTATAAAAAATTCTATTAATGATATTTCTAGGGTAGTTATGAATAATAAGATTGTCAGTGGCTTTTTTAAAATTTTCCCTATGGAATTTAGGGTCACTCAAACTGAGTATTTTATGTTTACATGATTTTATAATGGCAATTTTTTGTTTGTATGGATGTTCTGATAAGAAATTTAAAGTACGTCCTGAACTTGAGGGTTTAGTATACATATTAGTAGATAAGGTGCCATTAGAATTACGTATTAATAGAATGTCGAGAAAAGGGATAGTATTGTTATTTTCAGTTTCTATAGTAAATTGTAATTTGTTGTGATAAGAGTTAAAAATAGAAAGTGTGGTATCTACTCGATCTGCAGGTATGGCTAAAATAGTATCATCTACATAATATTTAATGAATGGTAAATGAAAAGGTAATTTTTTAATGACGGTATTAATGAGTTCATTTACCACTAAATTAGCTAATACAGGTGATGAAGGAGCACCCATTGCTGTACCAAACAATTGTTGGTAGTATTTATTATTGAATACGAAATAACCACTATCAAACAGATATTTTATAATAGTGATAAATGAATCATAAGATAGGTTAGTATATGCTGAAATAGTATCCCATTCTTTATGTATGATAGCAATGACTAGTTCTTGTGGAATATTGGTAAATAGTGATATAACATCTAACGATATAAGTATATAATCGTTAGGAAGGACGATATTTTTAGTGAAATTAACGAATTCATAGGAGTTTTTTATATTGTAGTGGAAAGTAGTAACTACCTTATCTAAAATATCATTAATGAAAGAAGCTAACTTGTAGGAAGGTGCCATTATACAGGAAACAATAGGTCTTAAGGGTTTGTTAGTTTTATGGCATTTAATTTTACCATAAATTTTAGGAGGTAATGAGTTATGGATTTTGAGATAAGTAGCTTGAGATTTACTTATTTCACCTTTATTATAAATGTTGTCAATAATATTGTTATTAAGTGTTTGGAATTTGCTGGTAGGGTCTTTACTTAGTGGTTTATAGATGTTATTATCAGATAAGATATCAATCATTTTTTGTTCGTATTGGTTATTATTAATTATTACGGTACAATTACCTTTATCTGAACTGCATACTATTAATTGTTTATTATTACTAAGAAAATTTTTAGTATTATTAAAATCTTTAAGTATATTATTATTAATAAGTGGGTTAATTAAGTTTTTATCAGTATTAATATTATTAGTTAATATATTACACGCTTGACTTCTGAGAAGATTTTTAGTGTCAGTATCATTACTTATACGGTTAATGTTAAATTCTAAGTCAGTAATGACATTATTAATATTATATTTATTAAGAGTGGTAGGTATGCTAAATTTAGGTCCCAGACTAAGTATATCTTTAGCATATTGGGGTAAAGTTGTGTTAGTTAGATTAATTAACCATTTATCTTGACAGTTATATGTGATATTTTTAATAGAGTTTTGAAGTGTTTTAAGTTTTTTTAAATTTCTAGCTTTTATTGTCTCAAATTCTCTTTCAAATTCATTATTAGTAATAGTTTTACATTGATAAAATGTATTATGAGGTAATACATTTTTTAGTTTAATTTCAAGGTCATTCAGTTGTTGTTCAATATTTTTAATGTTACATAAGGTAATTTTTATCTCTAAGTTCAATACCGACCTTGCTAATTTTTTGGTGATAGAGTTGATTTGATTATGAAAATGATGGTTTGTTGATTCTAGGTTGTAGATGAATTTGAAGTTTTGTTTGATGTGGTTAGGAGTGAGCTGTTGTCTTCGGCAATTTAATAAAAATATCTTTCTGTTGATCAGGGATGCTAGTTTCTTATGTGATGTTCGGAAAATTTTGATATTGTTTTTGGTTGTTGTACCAAAAGAAAGTTCTACGTTGTTGAAAAAACCCATGGTAAAAATCTTGATTAGATGAATTACGTCCGTAAGTTAGTAGTTATAGTTGAAGGTAATGGGATTCGGACCAGTCAGAAAATAAAAACAAATTTATTAACTTCGCTAACGTTTCGATTTAATTTAAATCTTCATCAGAGCTACAAAGATAAATAGAAATATACAATTATTAAATTGGTAGGTTTACATGTATAAAATTATGATAGTGTTAAAATTTAACAAGTCAAGTAGTTAAAATAATCATTACAAAATTGTCGGAATTTAAAATAGTCTGGGACCTAAATTTAGCATACCTACCACTCTTAATAAATATAATATTAATAATGTCATTACTGACTTAGAATTTAACATTAACCGTATAAGTAATGATACTGACACTAAAAATCTTCTCAGAAGTCAAGCGTGTAATATATTAACTAATAATATTAATACTGATAAAAACTTAATTAACCCACTTATTAATAATAATATACTTAAAGATTTTAATAATACTAAAAATTTTCTTAGTAATAATAAACAATTAATAGTATGCAGTTCAGATAAAGGTAATTGTACCGTAATAATTAATAATAACCAATACGAACAAAAAATGATTGATATCTTATCTGATAATAACATCTATAAACCACTAAGTAAAGACCCTACCAGCAAATTCCAAACACTTAATAACAATATTATTGACAACATTTATAATAAAGGTGAAATAAGTAAATCTCAAGCTACTTATCTCAAAATCCATAACTCATTACCTCCTAAAATTTATGGTAAAATTAAATGCCATAAAACTAACAAACCCTTAAGACCTATTGTTTCCTGTATAATGGCACCTTCCTACAAGTTAGCTTCTTTCATTAATGATATTTTAGATAAGGTAGTTACTACTTTCCACTACAATATAAAAAACTCCTATGAATTCGTTAATTTCACTAAAAATATCGTCCTTCCTAACGATTATATACTTATATCGTTAGATGTTATATCACTATTTACCAATATTCCACAAGAACTAGTCATTGCTATCATACATAAAGAATGGGATACTATTTCAGCATATACTAACCTATCTTATGATTCATTTATCACTATTATAAAATATCTGTTTGATAGTGGTTATTTCGTATTCAATAATAAATACTACCAACAATTGTTTGGTACAGCAATGGGTGCTCCTTCATCACCTGTATTAGCTAATTTAGTGGTAAATGAACTCATTAATACCGTCATTAAAAAATTACCTTTTCATTTACCATTCATTAAATATTATGTAGATGATACTATTTTAGCCATACCTGCAGATCAAGTAGATACCACACTTTCTATTTTTAACTCTTATCACAACAAATTACAATTTACTATAGAAACTGAAAATAACAATACTATCCCTTTTCTCGACATTCTATTAATACGTAATTCTAATGGCACTTTATCTACTAATATGTATACTAAACCCTCAAGTTCAGGACGTACTTTAAATTTCTTATCAGAACATCCATACAAACAAAAAATTGCCATTATAAAATCATGTAAACATAAAATACTCAGTTTGAGTGACCCTAAATTCCATAGGGAAAATTTTAAAAAAGCCACTGACAATCTTATTATTCATAACTACCCTAGAAATATCATTAATAGAATTTTTTATAACAATCCCAATAATAATTCACTTCCAGATATCAACACTGATTGTTCATATTTAAAATTTCCACACATCAAAAATATTTCATTTAAAATTGCTAAACTTTTTAAACCCTATAATATAAAATTAGCTTTCTATAATCTTAAAACTATTAATCAACTTCACTCAAAAATTAAACAACCTACTGAATTTAATAAAATGTCGTCAGTAGTCTATCACATCCCTTGTGGAGGTTGTGATTTAGGTTATGTTGGACAGACTAAACAATATCTTAAAAACCGAGTATATCAACATAAAAATAGCTGTCAGGATAAATTTAAAAATAAAAAAGAAAACACGGCACTCAGTACCCATTACTTCACCACTAACCACAATTTTAATTTTGAACAAACTAAAATCTTAGATAAAGTAGACAATCTCAGTAAAAGGTTGATTACTGAGAGTATACATATAATTCAGAACCCTAAATTAGTTAACTTTAAAACCGACTGTGATAATATAAGCGCCATCTATTGTAATATATTAAAAAAATTCTAAATCTAACATATTTCACCTAATAATCATTTTCTAATTTATTAATGGATAGCGTTACTTACTTGTTTCAACCACCTCAAACCCTTTTTCAAATTCATACGTGGCTTATTAATTGCTTATCTCTGAGTTCAATAACCGGACAATATGATGTGTTCTTCATTTATTTTAAAACTGTTATTTTATTTCGTGACTATTAACTAAGGTATTGTAAATTTAACATTGTTTTTTATTCTTTAACTCATATTTGATATGTTTTTATTATTTAATAATTATTTTATGTTATATTTTAAATTCCGACAATTTTGTAATGATTATTTTAACTACTTGACTTGTTAAATTTTAACACTATCATAATTTTATACATGTAAACCTACCAATTTAATAATTGTATATTTCTATTTATCTTTGTAGCTCTGATGAAGATTTAAATTAAATCGAAACGTTAGCGAAGTTAATAAATTTGTTTTTATTTTCTGACTGGTCCGAATCCCATTACCTTCAACTATAAATATATTATTTATATTATTAAATTTTTCTCATATATTTTGTTATTATTTACATATTTAGACTTTTATTTAAATTCTTGGCGTAGATTTTATGAAGAAAATTCTCCATGTAATTTGTTTTTACGCAGTTAATATTTTTTAGGTTATCTGACATATAAATATTTTTTGACACTTGACAATTATCAGATCAAGAGAGAGGACTAATGTGAGGCCAAAAGACAGCCCAGCTGATTGTGCCCAAAGAAGAAGTTATTGATATAATTTTCAGACCTTCATATATACATATATTTTAAATTTTTATTTAAAATAATTATTTAAATAAGAAACTTTAGCTCTGAAGATATATTATTTGTTTTATTGCTTTATTTAAACTCTTTTAGCCAAATCTCTTTTTTTATATAGAGTACATAATTTTTAAAATTAATATTTTTTTAACTTTTTCAAATTTCCTATTAAACTGAATTTGTCGTATAAATAACGTAAGTGTATTATCTGCCTTGTTTATTTCAATATCTTATTAACCTTTTTTATATTAAAAAAAAAAAATCACTTGTTAACCCAGTTGCTACGCCCATGGCCTAGTTGTAACTTATTTTAAATTTCCCGCTATACTGTATTTGATCAGTGTAAATCGTACTCGGTTCGCAGCGCTATCTACTTTTTTCTACTTTGAAATAGACCATAGAAAACGAAATTAAACTGTTCACGTTCGCTGAAGTGAGTGTGACATTTTCGTTTTTTATTATTCATAGCGGCAAAACATTGCACTGTGAACCAGTATCTAATTTGAAATTAATAATTTGATTACCAATTTTAATATTTTCGTAACAATCCGTTGGTTTATTGCGTTCCAAAGTGCACACAAACAACATCAGTTTCAACATCTTGACATTTATTATTTTGACATTCAAGATTGTCAACTGTTTTATTTTGCGTTACCGTGGTTTTCTTAGTTTTAGAGAAACATTTATTTGCAAAATGATCTTTTTTGTCACATTTATTACAAATTGCGTTAAATGCTGAACATTTTTTAATTGCATGTGTTTTACCAAAGCGACTACATGTCTTGTTGTACTTTTCAAACATTTTAGTCTTAACTCTTGCATCAACGGTTTTGGGTGTATCAATATTTTTAAGCTGATTTTTGCATTGTTCAAAATTTTTGCAAATTTTTATGGCCTTTTCTACATTAATTTTTTTTTTATCTAACAGCTTCTCTCTAAGCCGTTCACTATTCACACCGAAAAGTATCCTATCTGTCAATAAATCATCAATTATATCGCCAAACGAACATTTTCTGCCTTGCAATTTCAAGCGCGTTATAAAATCCTCAATCGGTTCATTTTTGAAACATTTTATTAAATACAAATATTTCATAGCGAATATGTACTCTGGGTAATTTTTTTTTGCTAAATTCTGTTTTAATTGTTTGTATATTTTCCTTGTGTTGGTCTGTTAGGTGGAAGGTATTAAAAATTCTTACCGCCTCAGAACCAATCGTGTTCATAAAGATAGATACTTGGAAGCTCGTGGATATTAATAGCTGTGGCGTACCAGTCCCATTGCTGTACCCATATTTTCCACTCTTCTTAACATTATCGTTTATTATAAGACTTTTCGGTTGCTTTACGCTAATTGTTTGCTGTCTTATTTCAGGCATTCTGACACCATGTAATATTTGGTATGTAGTAATGATTTAGGAATACACCAAAATGAGTGACTTTATTAACATCCTTATGAACAATAACAATGATAATAATAATATGAGTCCCTAGCAATATGTACATAGATACCTAACTATAAAAATATATTTCATAGGTAACTATATTACACTTATGAGTCTATGAAATATTTATATCACTGTTAAAATTTAATTTAATGCTAACTGCAACTTCTCTCGGCATACACACTAACGAGTACAATATTTGTAGTCTAAATGTCACCTTTTGTCGTGCAAAGAACCTAATTTGTCGCTATAATGACGAAATTTATATATATATATATATATATATATATATATATATATATATATATATATATATATATATAAGGTAAAGTTATAATACTGTATGCATTATATTATATATTTTTGTCACACATAAATCCATAAAAGGGTCAACAAACAATATGTTTCTGGGGGCGGGCCAACGGATTAATTATATTTACATTAATTTCAATGGGAAAAATTGTTTTGGTTCGCGAACTTTTCGGCTCGCGAACGAAGTCAAAGAACGAATTAAGTTCGTGACCCGAGGTACCACTGTACATACACACACCACACACACACAGAGCACCTCTGAGCACCTCTGAGAATATCAATTTGTATACTAAGTTGAAAATTAGTCTAACAGATGATGTCTTAATTAAATAACAATAACATATATAATTATATTAGTACCAATAATATTTAGATGAAATTATATACTCACTCACACACCCTCACTTACATATATTGTATATAAACACACCACACACACATATACATACACGCACTCACCTCTGAGAATATCAATTTGTATACTAAGTTGAAAATTAGTCGAACAGAAAATGTCTAGCATAGTATTGCGTTACAAAAAATAAAAATAAAACAAGTATGTACTAATAAGATACAAGCTTGTCTAGGATTAGTTAAGTTTATTAGTTTTTGTAAATAGTAATATGTAATAATTATAGGAAATAAATTGAAATTGAAATTATGATTTACATTTCAGAGAGCTGCGATATTCGGGAGACATATTGCATATCATCTGCTCACGACATGTCCCAGTGTAACTACGATACAAATATTATCATCACTGAGGAAGTTAACATCAAACCTGAATATGTAGATGGCAGTAAATGTAGGGAGAATGATGCTGGACAAGATGCAGGTCAGTTAATAATTTCATATTACTGTATAGTTGTAAGTTTCCAATTTAGCCGAGACAACGAAACTCTATATTCAGCAAATAAAAGAAGTAAATCGGAAAGTTTTGTAATTTGGTATGCATATTTATTTGAGCTTACTATTAAATTTGTGAAAAGTCCCCAAACATTCAAGGTCAGTTTAATGGACATTAAATTCTCTACAAAAAAGCATATTTTTTTCTTAGTCTTTATATATTGGCGCTTCGATTTCAAGACCTTTAACGTCATTAATATATTACACAATAATAATAAATAATAATAGTACATATTTAAAATAAAATGGTAAAAGTTGATTACATCTGTGATTGAAATAATGATAATATAGTATTTAGATATCGCTGGTGAGGTTTGTTTCTTTGATAAAATTGATTATTCTTGTTGGAGGTGTTCGTATTATTACCTAGAGCTTCTGCTATTGTATTGGGGAGGTTAAAATTCGTTCTTTGTGTGGTGTATCTGGCGCACCAAGTAGAATATGTTTGACGGTTGTTAATTCATTACAGTCTTCATATATTTTGATTAATTTTTTTGTGAAAGTAATATTGCATGAGTAAATGAATGAAAACAACCTGTTTCGCTCCTATATTATCGGAAAGAATAATCATTAGTCTATTTCACTAGTTGAGAGGCGACAGCTACCTGATATTTTTTTCTGGGCCTACTCTGACGATTTTTTTTTTTAAATCTCTATGTAGTATTGGTTTTATCTTATGTACTTGAAATATGGCTTTTGTGAGCATCCAACTAATTATCACTGCAGATGAGACGTATCCTTCTATTTACTCTCCTACTTATGGAGAATTAAAAAACGGAATACTACTAGAATTATAGTCATAGATAAATAATCATAGATATATTAGATAAATATCATGAGAAAAATATAAAACTTTCTTTGTATTTTCAGAGTTATCAAATCTAATTCAGCATCAAAGAAAACATTCTGGAAGGAGAGCATACAAATTTGATCAGTGTAATAAATCTGTTTCAAGGTCATCAAATCTCATGAGGCACAAACGAATTCATTCAGGAGAAAAACCATTCAAATGTGATCAATGTGATAAAGAATTTTTAGTGCCATCAAAGCTCGTTGAACACAAAAGAATACATTCTGGAGGCAAAGCATTCAAATGTGATCAGTGTGAGATATCATATGCATGTTCATCAGATCTCATTAGACACAAACGAGTACATTCAAGAGAGAAATCATTTAAATGTGATCAGTGTGGTAAAGCATTTACACATGCATGTACGCTCGTTGAACACAAACGAAAGCATTCTAAAGTGAACCCATTCAAATGTAATCAATGTCAAAAATCATTTTCATCTTCAGCCAAACTCGTTAGACATGAAGGAATACATTCGGGAGAGAAACCATTTAAATGTGATCAGTGTGATAAAGCATTTTTAGACTCATCAAATCTTAAGCAACACAAACGACTACACTCTGGAGTAAAAGCGTTCAAATGTGATTATTGCTATAAAGTTTTTTCAACATCTTCAACTCTTTTATCTCACAAACGAACACATTCTGGAGAGAAGCCATACAAATGTGATCAGTGTGATAAAGCATTTGCACACTCATCAAATCTCAAGCAACATAAACTAATACATTCTGGAGAGAAACCATATGAATGTAATAAGTGTGGCAAAGCATATTCAGTTAAATATAATCTCATTAAGCACAAAGAAATTTGTCGAGAGAAATCATTCAAATGTGATAACTGCTGTAAAGTTTTTCAAAAACCTTCAACTCTTATTAATCACAAACAAACACGTTCTGGAGATAAACCATTATGTGATAAGTGAGGTCAGATCTCATCTAAGAAATACATTCTGGAGAGAAACCATTTAAATATGTTTAGTGTGAAAAATAATTTTCTAATTCATCAGGCACAAACGAATACAATCTGAAAAAAAAAAAAATCCTTTAAAAGTGATCAGTGTGATAAAGCATTGATATAGTTATCAAGTCTCATTATACATAAACGAATATATTCTACGGAAAATCATTCGGGAGAAGTTGGTATCCGAATAACGTCTTTTGAAAGAGTATCTATATCCAAAAAACTGGGGAAACTTGGATTGAGCTGATTTTGACCGAGGAACTGTGTGACAAATATTAACAGTCTTTCTTTTTTTGTATTTGTATTTGTATTTGAAAACAATATTAATAAATATTACATGGATATTACAATTGTTTGCATAACATATTTCATATTCCATTGATAAAATTTAAGATTCATTACAAAATGTGATAGGATGTCTATGTTCCACGTAAATTAATGTAAAATTCTGCTTACGCCACGTAATGTATAAGGCGAACCACCGTGAGTACACATTATGTATCATATATTTTAACTAATGAGTGGAATATATAAACAATTTTATAATTCCAGCTATATGATAAATATATTTTAGGTTGTCAAGGATGAAATTTGTAGAAAAAAAGGCAAAGTTGGTTGATAACTTAAAAATATAAGGAATTATTTTATTCATCAAAGTATGCACCCTATTGTCTATAAACTTTTGCCATTTAAGCGGCAGGTTGTTCAGGCCGGTGGTATAAAACCCTGGCGGACGAGTCGATGAATTCCTGGTAGGCCAGTTTTACAGCATTGCCGGAATTAAACTGTTATCCTATTAAAAAGTTGTCCAAATTTCGGAAGAAGTGGTAGTCAGTGGGGGCTAGGTCTGGTGAGGATGTCTATGGAGGATGATAAAGAAGTTCCAATTCCTGTAGTTTTGCCATAGTCATTTGTGTAGTCTAGCGTTATCATGTAATATGATAGGAGTCGATCTGTTGATCAATCTAGGCTGGTTTTCTTTAAGTTTTTGCATCATTTCGTCCAGTTGGTTGCAGCATATTTCTGCTGTGATCGATGAGCCAGGTTTTTTTTTTGTTTGGTTTTTAAGTTACCTGTACGAAATTTGGTGAACCTATTTGTCTGCTGCGTAGTAACACTAGAGCCAAATACACTATTAATGTTTCGCACAGTCTGCGATGCCGTAGTTCCACGTAAGAACTCATACTTCATAATAGTGCGAATTTCCGACCGTTCCATTTTCAACAAAATTAATTAAAAAAAAAAGTTTTTGATATTTTTTAGAGCATACATTGATTTCTTTATACAGGGGTGATGTGTAATTTTTCAAAAAAACAAAAACAACGGTAAAATATTAAGGCAATGTCAAATAATAAGCTGTTAAAGTTGGCAATATTATTAACTACAAATTTTATCCTTGACGACCTGATATTTATTGATTTTAAATTCTGTTGGTCACCTGTGTACTTATAAATAATAGGAGGTTGCGTTGAAAGCCGCTGTTCACCTGTAGATGGCTCTAAGTACGTATGCTGTGTGCAGTGACAGATATTTCTTACGTCATTTTGCAGTGTGAACATTTCCTACTAAATTTCAATCATCAGACGTCATCCTTTTTTACACAAGTGTATTTCCATAAAGGAATTAAAATGGAACACGATAAGCTGTTTATCCGATGTGTACTCCAACACTACTCTAATTTTAATATTTTAATTGCTTGTGAAAACTTATGGTGAATGTGTGTAGAAACAGTATGTATAGATTGGTTTCGACGAATCAAATATGGTGATTGTGTCGTTCGTGACAAACTACGGCCAGATCAATTGAAAAAGTATGAAGATGAACAACTGCAAGCCGTGTTGGTAGAAAACCCTGTTCAAACAATCAAAGAATTGGCTTAACATCCCGATAAGTCGATAAATCAATCATTTCGCGACGTTTACAAGCCATGGTAAAAAACCAGAAAGAAGGGAGATGGCTGCCACGTGAATTGACCGAAAATGCCATTGCTAATTGTTTATATATCTAGATTTCTTTGCTTGCTAGGCATAATAAGAAGAGTTTGCTGTGGCGTATCGTGATGGGCGATGAAAAATTGATCTATTTCGACAAGCCGAATGCAAGAAATCATGGATTAATCCTGGTCAACCATCAACATCGACACTAAAGCGAAACATCTATGGTCACAAAATAATGCTCTTTATTTGGTGTGAAATGAAGGGTGTCGTAATAATGAGGGAAAACAACCGTCAATATCATCAAATCGCCGAAGTGATTATCTCCATTACAATGCTCGACCCTATGTTGCTATAGCCCTGAAACAAACACCGATGTAGTTTGAATGGGAAACGATTACCATCTGTACCATTGTACCATCTGTAATGATTGGGTTGCTGAATAGATTGGCTTAAAACATCATTTTTTCGTCGCGGAATTAATTTGTGCCAGAAAAGTGAGAAAAAGTCATAGCTTCCGAGGGCAAACACTTTACTAAATGCATTCACACATTTTGTTATTGAATTAAATACTCAAGAACTCAAGAAAACAGCGACTTTCAATGTCTCCTAATATATATTATGCATATAACCTATTGATGTAGGTACGAGATTTCGAGGCAAAAGGTCCAAGGTTCAAACCCTGCTACTTTCATTCATTTTTATTTTTTATCAATATTATCACTACCACAAATTTAAACCAAATTTGACGGATCTGAACTTTGTAAAAAAATAGCATATAAAGGAAAAACATATTAAACCTACAAATAAATATTTATTTTTAGAAATTTAGAATTATTAATTTTCCAAAAAAAAAAAAAAAACTTACACAGAATTATAATGGTCTACTAAATTTTCAATTTTAAATTCCAGGAGCTTCATAAATTTTCTTAAATTTTATATTATTCAAAATCAATTCGAAAACATATAATTTATTTAGCATTTAGCATTAATTAAAACATATATATTTCCACTCACTCATATACAGCGTGATCCAAGAAATTGGATTCAAATAGAAAACTTTTTTATTACCAAATTTTACGAAAAAAAGTCACTTACTCCTACAAACTCCTACTTTGTCTCAAACCCTCAAAACGTTGTCAAATTTGTTTTACGTAAGGGTGTTCAGAATCTGATGAAAATCCTCACTGGGTTACTAAATGCCGAAGTCAATATTCACAAAAAATCAATGTTTAGTGTGGCCTTATGGGAAAACATTTACAAAACAGGAGTTTTTTGAAGAGTGACTTTTTTCGTAAAATTGATAATAAAAAAGTTTTCCATTTGGATCCAATTTCTTGGATCACGCTGTATATATATATTTATCACATTAATTCAGCCAATAATAATTATTAATACAATAAACATTAAATTAATACATTAAACATATTAATATATAAATAATAATAGTCAGTTCATTTAGACTTTTTTAATACTGCATATTTTTACATATAACGAACTCTTGCTTATAACGAACCCGTTTATAGCGAACGCTCGCATATAACAACCAAGTTCTCAGCGAAGGTCTCGGTTTATAACGAACGAACTACGTCATGACAGAGTGAGAGGCATTTCAGTCGTGCGGCGAGCATCGGCGCGTCGGTTATTTCCTTTGACTGTAAATGCTGGTGCTGTACTCATTTGATTATTGTGCGTTTAGTTTAGTTTGTTGAACTGTTGAACAAAAATGTCGAAACAAAAGGTGCTTACGATAAAAGAAAAGCTGAATATTATTGCCGAACTGGAGAAAGGGCGAACTAATGGAGAAATATGCCGAGAGTTTAATTTAGCAAAATCTACTGTGTCCACTATTAAAAACAATAAACAGAAATTAAAAGGAATGTTAAATTAAAATGTTTCCAAAGTAAAGAGAATTAGAAAACCTGTAAGAAATGATGTAGATGGTGCCTTATTAAAATGGTTTAGTTACCAAAGAAATCAAAATGTGCGAATTGGCGGCGACGTTTTAAGATCTAAAGCAGAAGAATTAGGAAAACTGACCGACGAAAATTTTTCATGTAGCAGAGGTTGGCTGGGTGGATTTAAAAGAAGTTATAATATCGTCTGAAAATGTGAGTTTCTGGATTAAAGACATTTGGCCAGATTTAAGTAAGGGGTATGAAGACACTGGTATATTTAATGGAGACGAAACGAAAAATTTGATTTACTAACAGTTGAATTATGACTACATATTATGTATATTTTATTACAAAGATTTGTTTATAACAATCACTTGCTTATTACTTTTTTTTTTGACTGTCAGTAATTTTCATTATTTCACATTTAAAACAGATTATTATGAATATTATTTTTTAACAAATAAAATATATATTTAGACTTCAAATTTTTAATTAAAGGAATTGCGCAGAGATTCCATATTCCAGGATTCCAGGAGTGGTAGACACCATGATTATATACACATAAATAATATGTAAGCCTGTATACACTTCCATACATACGCACATGTATGTATTGGGATCAACAGCGCTATGAAGTGACGCCAAGCGGACTAAAACTGAACTAGCGAAACGAGTAATAGTTTATTGTTTACATCTGGTTTACATGTGTTTTCTCGTGTAGTTTGTATTGCTTTTAAAAGTTAGTGTTGCAGTTTGTTTGTTACATTAACTATTGATAGCAATTATTATTCTTTTTTATATTACTTTATGTTATAATGAGTTATTATAACACAAATTGGTGTGTGTTTGGCTGTCACTCTAGAAAAGGAAGGAACAAAAATATTTACTTCCACTATTTTCCAAATGAGAAACAATTTGTGAACTGTTAATAAATTTGGTGTTGTGGAAGAGATTATAACAAACTAGTATTTATTAAACAAATTAAATAAAAAACAAACATTAAATTATAAAAATCCTTCTCGAACATAATTAAATATCTACCCGTGTAATTTTAATGCAGAATTAGGGCAAGCGGTCTCAAATTCTGTACGCAGCTTTTCTAATACATTTTCATTGAACCTTCAGTGCCTGCTTTTGTTTTTAATCAATTTATTTAGGCAAGGAGTTTCTAACAGAGGTTGCGGTTCATACCGTTGTAAGACAGGTTTTTTAAAAGTAGACCACAGGCATTTTAAATCTGTGCTGGTTAATATTTCCATACTCAATATATTGTTTCTGGAACAAAAAGAAAAACCAACAGAAACCACACAAAAAAAAAAGAAAAATCAAATATTATAATCAATCAATGCCCTGATCTTGGCTTCTTTCATTTTGGTTTGTTAACTACCTGGCACAAAATAATAGGATAGCTGAAATGTGTTTGCATGTAGTTCCTGCTTTACATGTGCAGGACATATTTAAAACTTCAACATCATTACTAAATTTTAATTTCCCAGTGACTTCGTGAGGAGGTGTTCTCAAACTGCTTGTTTGTAAACATAACCCACATATGTCGACATGCTCATCATTTTTGTCCAAAATGCCGCACAACATAAGATTTCCGGCGTTTAACAACTCTTCTCCTTCAACTACACACCTAGAAGAAGGTGTTGCACTTAAAAAATTAAAATAATTTAATAAAGATAGCTGTTTATTATCCATTGCAAATCGATGATTTAACATGTAAACAAATATGGACAACTTTCACATTACTCGTTTCAATTACAGTGACTGTATAAAGACAGTGTGCCCATATGAACTGTAGCCGCCATGTTTATTCCAGATTTGTATAGGGTTATATAGAATAAATGTTAATATATCCTAATATATTATAATATTTCTTAAATTTTTAATAGTTTTACGTGTTTATGTTTATGTATATGTGAATATCAATTTATTGTTAAGAAAAAACATGTATATGATTCAACATTTATTAAGATAAATATTAAAATTGCCTACCGATGAAGGTATTTTTTTTGAAATGTTTGCAACATAAAAGAAAACATGTGAAAAAAATTCTTAAAAAAGGACATGAAAGGAAATATAAGAGATATGTTTTTATTATTTTATAAATTTATTTGAGGACCTATAAAAACTAAAACATTTTTTTTTTATAAAAACGAGAGTTTCAAACATTTTAATTTGAATATTTTAAATTTAAGAAAACAAGTTCAAACAGGACATTAAAATTAGAATAAAAAGATAGGGAAAAATGATGATAAGGTTCTATAAAAATTAGAGAACCCAACATTTCTCTAATTTTTTAGAAATCGCATGTTTATAAAAAAAAAAAGGATATTTTCATATTAAAAAAGAATAAGCAGAACATGTTATATACCCTGAGTTCAAAAAGAAATTACATAAGAGTTGGCTATGGAAAAATAAAATAATGTATACCAGTGTTTCTCAACAGGTGGTCCGCAGAAAAATTTTAGTGGTCCGCGAAAGTTTTCGTATGTTTTTTTGCAGTTTTTTTGTTTTTTTTAGACACATTTTTTATGTAAATAATTTATATTTTGTTTATTTTCTGTAAACTTTCTGTGATTTTCTACAAATAAAATTTATTTAGTAGCACATTAAATATATTTGTTTTCTTGCAAAAAATTAACCAACAATTATTATTAGTGGTCCGCGTTAGAAAATTATATATTTTACTGGTCCGCGGTGCGTTTTTGGTTGAGAAACACTGATGTATACTACAAGCTTTATGTAACAATAAATAACTTATGACAACAAGAGTGATTTAATTAATTCAGACAGTAAATTAATTCTAAAGCTTTCTGTTGGCATTACTTTTATTTTCCATAGCCAACCCTTATGCAATTTCTTTTTGAACTCATGGTATAAATGATATATTAATAAAGAAAACTGATGTATATATTATCAATTATGCATTTATTCAACTAAAATTATGGTCAGGTGAAAAATAAAATGAAAACAGCATGGAATAACATTAAAATTAATGAAAGTAAATACTTCCTATAATTGTGAAGCCATCCATTGATTTACTGGCATAATGTTTTTTTATGTTCATTTAGCCTTTTTTTCCCAGCAATTTTAAACCTAAACATAACAAATCGTTTCATTATTTTTAATTTGTGACAATTTAAAATATGTGCACAGTTTACATTATCTACATTACTCATTACTCATCACAAACACAACAATATTCACTATTAAACGTCTAAATATACGTGTATTATTTGAAAATATCGCTTAAATCTGTTGAAACACAAGCTAAACACATGTAAACCATATATAATCTGTAACAAATTTGGTAGAAACATGGCGGACTTCAGCTCGACCAATAGAAAATAAGACCATCGTATGGCCACACTGTCTTTATACAGTCACTGTAGTTTCAATCAGCTCGTAGCGCCGCCATCGGGCATTGTTGTACCCAATATGTACAAAACCGCATATAAGTACGAGGGTTACCTTTTGTTTTTACAAACGACCACTAGATGGCAATATTGAAATGTGTCATTACTATATTCTAACTCAACAACAATTCGTTTCGTTCAACCTTCGGTAATGAAGCACCATCAAGAAAGACTATTTAAAATTTGTTTGCAGAATTTGGTCGTGGTTATACGTCCGTTAGTGATGAATCTCGTGAAGGTCGACCAAAATTTGTTGTGATTCAAAAAAACATCGATGCTGTGCGCAAAATGATTGAAGAAGATCAGCATTTGATTTACTGTGAGATAGAGGCATCCTTTGGCATATCGCAGACTGCAATACATTCGATTTTGCATGAACATTTAGCTGTGAAATAGATCTGTTCCCGATGGCCTCCGCATAATTTTACCGAAGCTCAAAAAAGGCTCGTGTTGATTAGTTTAAGCGAATGCTAAAAAAATGCAACCTAGGCACTGCAAAATCCGTATACAACATCGTTACAGGTGACAAATCTTGGATTTATTCATATGAACCGGAAACTAAGCAGCAATCCACTGTTTAGGTCTTCCAAGATGAACCAAAACCCACAATACTTGTTCGTTCACGAAGCACTTCCAAGAAAATGATCGCTTGTTTCTTCGGTTGCACTGGACATGTCGCAACCATTCCTTTAGAGGATCGGACAACAGTTAATGCTGAATGATATACAACAAATTGTTTGCCAGAAGTCCTCGACAAAATCGGGAAAAACTACTAAAAATGTCACATCATTCTAGAAATAATAAAATAATAATAATAACTTTATTTAACTAGACATACATACGTCTAATAATACAAAAAAAAGAAAGAAGATACATTGTAAACACATAGACATCTTACATCTTTTCTTTATCATAACGTTGCAGGCCCCCACACAGTACATCTAACAATTGATTACCTGAAGGAAAAAAACATCGTCATGTCTCTTTGCCCGTATTCACCTGATTTATCCCCAAACGACTTTTTTTTGTTCCTCAATGTTAACAAAAAATGCGTGGACATCGATTTTCATCACCCCAAGAAGCTGTTGCCTTCGAAAACCATGTTTTTGGGATACCAACTTCAGAGTGGAAAAAATATTTCGAGAATTGGTTTGAACGCATTTAAAGTGTATTAGGCTAGGTTCAGATGACAAAAATCTGACGCGCGTTTTCAAATCGCGCGTCTAGCTATTCATACATTAAACATACATTTAGATTTTTCAATCCCACACACTTTTCAATCCCGTTTTATTATTTCAGGACATAAAATATTTTCTTCTAAAAATAAATAGTATTTGATATAATTTATTAAATTAAAAATCAATTATAATGAAACAAAAATAATAATTAAATGTTCTGAGAAACATATATCCGACATTTATACTGTATGGTCAGTTTTAGTTGCGTCAGATATATCCTAACACTATCGTTTAAGGGTTGAAAAAAGTATCAAATTATAATAATAACTAAAAACTGAAATTAAGTTAAAAGAATCATTGCAAGAAATGTGATCTTAATAAGCAGACACTATTCAAAGTATCATCTCCGAATCTACTTCTCAAAGGGCTACATACCAGCGGCTGAAAACGCTCGCTCAGCCTCTACGCTTGTTGGCGATATGGTCATCAAGTAATCGTACATCATACTCAGGAACTTGTCTTTTACTCTGTCACTTTTGTAGGCCGACATTTCCTTCTTCAATATTTTCTCAAAAGATTCGATATCTGGCACTGTGACATATTGTATTTAGATTCCTAAATTATAATTATGCGCATGTGCGTCTTTTGTACCACCTCCACTTACACACTTGTTGATTAGCAATTAGCACCTTAGTTCATCAGTCAATAAAGTATAGTTGTCCAAAGGAGAAGGCTTTTATTTAAATTGTACCTGAACCTAACACATGGCGCAGCCGGTAAAATTACCAATAGAGCACTCCAGAATGCTGTCACTTTAAAAACCAATATGGCGGCTGAGGGGTAAACAAAGATTTTACCTATGTGTTTACATTTGAAAGCCTAGCGCAAAACAAAACTATATGAAAAAAAAAACATAAAATGCCATTATTTCGTGATGTAGTGGAGTGTGGTAGTTGTGGTGGATGTGACAAAGTGACATTTTTATAACCTGTCCGAAGTTTTAAAGTATAAATTTAAAACTGCACTACATAACTTATCAGGAGTCAGACGACAATTATAAATGGACTTAGGCCCAGTTGCACAGTTACCGCTTAAGTATTAGTTTAGCTAAACCTTAAGCTTCAGCTTAAACCAAATACTTAAGTGTCAGATGTTGCACAGTCAAAAATAAAAAAATACTTAGCTAAGCCAACTGATATGGTAAATTAATCAAGTTCAAATTATCAAACCGATGCCTATAGACGGGAGTGCGGCGAGGGCGAATAAATAAATTAATGTATAACATTTCCTCATAATCATCATCATATTCCTCATTCACTTCAACCAAATTAATTTTATCCATTTTAATATGACAGATAACCAAAAATTTGCAGCAATCTGACAGCTTATTTTGGTTAAACAAAACAAATCTACCGCTTAAGTATTTTCCTATTTAAACTTAAGTTTAAACCAAAAACTGAAACTGTGCAACAACTAAACCATAAACTAAAACTTAAGCCTAAATAAAAACTTAAGCGGTTACTGTGCAACTGGGCCTTAGAAAGGCAAATTAAACTGGAAATAAATTAAATAATAAAATAAATAAACAAATTTATTTAGCAATTTAAACAAAAATTCCACAAAATACATTACGATAACAGAACATACAATCATATATATCAAACATGGTGTGAATTTGTAGTCATTTAGGAATATTATCACAACTCGTAGGAAAGACCACTTGTTAATAAAGTGTGAATATGTTTTACAGCCCAGTACATTAGAAAAGTCTTATCGCTAAGTAGAAAACACTACATAAGCTCGTTGGATGTCGCCCACAGTCTTTATCACAAACTATGAACATATTTCCTTATTAAAGCCATACATCAATTTACAGCATTCGTTATGAACACTTCACATTTCACTAGCACAACAATAATTTATTAAACCAAAGATTACTCGAAATGCATTGTTGTAACACATAATAAGTTTACGAACATGATCTTTTGTATGATAAATCCAGAATGCCGATGTATTCATAGTACCACAAAATGTAAAAAAAGTAAATATTTACGCATGTATCAGGACTACATTTTGAGAATCTACGGTTCAGCATATTAGCTTTCACACAAACAACGGAATTGCCTGTCGATGTCAGCTGTGTCACTATGATCATCACTAATAAAGTTACCAACACACAGAAGAGACTTTTTAACACTTTCACTATTGAGGCACACACTTGTCACAGCATGTTTTTTTTTTTCTTTCGAATGGAACACATTATATTAGGTTTTCCTCCTTGTCTCACTCCGATATTTTGCTATAGAACATGAGAGCATGTTCTTGCATTTTCTCTTTTGTGTAGAAAATGTGGGTTAACACGAAATAGCCAGTGATGTGCATGACTGTAACTGCTGGAAATATATCTGGACTATATGAGAGATCCTTTTCACTTAATGTGTAGGTCCACATTGTTAATAATTGAAATTTTCTTCCCATACCATACACAAAGTCTTTGTGCTCACTTTCCAATTTCCAAAATTTAATACAAAACTAAAAGTAGGCTTCTGTGTTTTATTAAAATCAACTCGCTTTTATAACAAAATCGCAATATATTTCAATAAAAATAATTTATAAGGTTTTGAAAGTACTACTCTACATACTACAGTTATGGCGAATAAAACTTTATTTACCCTCCACGGACTAACAGCTGTTTTAGCGATCAGCTGTTTTGGAGTGCTCTATAAAGTGCACTAAACATAAAATATAATTAAGTGATTAACTTAATTATATAAGTCGCGAAATTAAAAAAAATTTAAAAAAATATAACTGTGATAATGACGGATAAAACCCCCTTACCACATTTAAAATTAAATGGTAATAAAGAAGCGAACTGGACAAAATGGCGGAAACGCTTCGAGAATTATTTAATCGCAAGTGAATTAAATAAAAAGGCAGATAAAACAGATCACTACATTGGAGAAGAATGTTTCGATATTTATCAAACATTTACATTTGAAGACGGTGAAGAAAGTAAATTGACTCCATTAATAAATAAATTTGAAAAATATTTTAAACCACAAAATAATTTTCCATATGTCAGACATCAATTCTTTATTCGGGATCAGTTATCAAGAGAAACGATTGACCAATACGTAACTGATTTAAAAAATAAATCTAAAAATTGTGAATTTGGTGAATTATCTGACAGTCTTATAAAAGAAAAGGCTCTAAGTATTAGTAGAGCTATGGAAATTTCCAAAAAGCAAGCCCAAGAAATAGCCGCCACAGACCAACAGCTACATGGAATCACACGCCGGTACCAGAATTCAACAGGGTCATCGAAGGGAAACAAATATATCTAGTACAAGGACAGTTCCACAAAAACGAACTTTCCCGAAGCTAGTGTTTGTGATAAGTACGACCGACCCCACCCGAAGTTCAAATGTCCCGCCTACAAAAAACCGAATTTTACCGAAGCTAGTATCAGTGTTTGTGATAAGTGCGGTAGTAGTCACACGAAATTTAAGTGTCCCGCCTACAGAAAACAATGCAGTAAGTGCAAAGGTTTTAACCATTTTGCTCAAATCTGTAGAAAACCAAACCACAATGTATACAATATTGTAAAAAATTTAGATTACAATAATTATGTAGAGTCAGAGGAACAAGAATTTTTCATGGGTTCAATTGAAAATAAAATGGAAAATTTTGAGAAACAGTAGCTTTGTAAATTAAAAATTAATAACAATGCTGTAGAATTTAAAATATATACAGGAGCTCAAGCCAACTGTATACCCTTAGATATATTTAAAAAATTAAATATTAACATGAATTTATAAGATTGTTATAAAGTTAACTTGATATTCAGGTATTTCATTAGATATTATTGGACATGTAAATAGAATATTTGTTTCCAACTTTACATCGGTGGCACTGGTGTCCCAGGAACCTGTTCTTGGGTCCTCGGATAGATCCTTGGATGGTGTAGACACACACAAATATTTTAAATGATAAAACAACAGGTGTAAAATCACTTAACCTGCGTTAGAGACGCGTATTTAAAATTAGAAACTTGTAAATATATTTTTGGCAGGCAAACTATACTCTGAGCAAGTCAGTAACGGAGAGGATTAGATTAGTTAATTAATGTTAAAACTCGCAAATAGCGGCTCTCAACATTTATAAAAACATCAAAAGTTTTTATGTTTCAATTAAATTAAGAAAATTTAATTTAATAATGAAAGCGGCCTTACGGGCGCGATATGTATATTAAATAAAATAACTAGTTCTAATGTGATTGTTAATTTAAAATCAATTTTTGCTAGACATGGCATTCCTAAAAAAGTCATGTCAGATGGAGGTACACAGTTTACCAGTACAGAATCCAATAATTTTGCAACAGAATGGCATTTTGAACACATTAAAAGTAGTCCAAGATACCCTCAGTCCAACGGCATGGCCGAGAGAACTGTGCAGATAGTGAAACGCGTTTAAAAAAAAAAAACTATAAGGACAAAACAACACCCCTACTTAGCTCTTTTAGAACTTCGCAACACGCCACTGTCTGGACTGGATCACCGGCTCAACTACTTATGAACCGAAGACTTAGAGGTATATTAAATAATGACATTATAAATAATGTTAAAAATAACAATGTAAGAAAAATTTTAAAAAAAACAGACAGTTTCTACAAAGGAAATAGTATAATAGAAACGTAAAAAATTGGGAAATCTTAAAGTAGGTCAAAAAGTGTTTGTAAAATATGATTTGGGAAAAAAGTTCTGGGAAAAGGGAGAAATAGACGTTTTTTGAATCCTATTGGTCCGCAGGAAAATAGGAAAAAATATTAATAAATATTATAATAGATTTCCAATGGTAGATAATAATTATGTAACTAAGTTTGGTAGAACAGTTAAACCACCAGACAGGTTAACATATTAAATTTTATAATTGTACATTTGTATTAATACTTATATTTTATACATGTATAATATCAAATTTATATTGTAATTGATTTTGTAAATAAAGTACATATTCATTATGTTTTCTTTTTGTAAATGGGGAGATGTGAAATATTGTATTTAGATTCCTAAATTGTAATTATGCGCATGTGCGTCTTTTGTACCACCTCTACTTACACACTTGTAGATTAGCAATTAGCACCTAAGTTCATCAGTCAATAAAGTATAGTTGTCCAAAGGAGAAGGCTTTCTTTAAATTGTACCTGAACCTACCACAGGCACCTTCTTTACTTTTTTGTTCAGTTGTTCTTCTATTTCTGTATTTCGTTTTCTAATTCTTCTTTCAACGATAGATTAGTAGGCTGTTGGAATTCGTCAATAGATTCTTCATCTCCAGATTCATTTTCTTCAATTTAATAAACTCTTGTCAGCATTTTTTTTATTTCTTGACGCATCACGGTTCTCTTTGGTTAGTTAGTTAGTTGAAATTTTTGGCGCACAGCAACAAAGGCTATTTGCGCCGGTTCTCTTTGGCATTGAAAATATATTTCCAGTTTTTCTTATTTTTTCTTCGTATTTTTTTTTAGGATTTTGTAAGTAAATTTACAGGGCAGTTAAGTTACTACGACGTTGCGTTAATCTCTCACAAAGTGCCGTGGCTAAATCAATGCTCAGGGTTGAAGATTGCTGAATTTTTTTCAACATAAATCGAAAAGTTGTTTCAGCAGTTATGAGATTAGATTCTCTCCTGCATAATACTTCGAGGCCGAGTTTCAGTGGTTCCAGGCAGAAAATCAAGTCATTAATTTGAGATCATTCTTCATCTGTGAAATGAAGACGCAATGTCAATCAAAGCTTTTCTGATGCAAAATCTTAGGCTATAAAATCGTTCCAGCATGTCGAGCAGACTGTTCTACCTCGTCTGACAATCAAAAATAAATTTAAAATTTTTGCTGTGTTCTTCTAGGATATATTTCTCTGTAATTTGCGTGCAAGGACAATCTATTCATTTCAATTGCAATGCACAAGTTAATCCCGCAAATCCTGCAAATCCCGCACTGTAATAATGCGGGATCTACATGCAATAGTTCACAAGAAGTTCGAATTCAATATGAGTGTGAGTATCCAGATCCAGACAGTGACAACGAACAACGGCCAAGGAAAAAACTTCGTCTAAATATTAATGCGAAAACATTTAATTACTATAGTGCGTTCAAAGGTGAGAATGCAGTATTGCTCTTATGGCAAATGGGAGCGGTGTTGCCAAATGTTGTAAAAGTGTCAAATGTGTCAATTATAATAATATGAAAAACTCTTATAAAACTCAAAATAACTCTCAACAAAAACAAATGACCATTTGTAGAATACTGCGTCTTCACAGATCAGCACGTTTTAGAGCTGAAAACGTCGACAAGCAAGAAAAGGATAGTGTCATTGTGTAAACCCATTAGAGAGTATGATAAAGAACTACTCCATAAGTCCTATACTGCACATTCACCTTTGAGCGGACTATAGGTCTGGTTACTTTTGTGTTGTAAACAGTCTTGGCTGTAACCATGTGAATTTGTAAATCTGTCTCTTAATTTTATGGTTAGGTTTTTTTTTATAGTAATAATAGGTATAAAAAACAAAAAATTAAATTTTACTACTAAATGAAAAAATACTCTATTATACCTACGAGTAATTACTTTTGAAAACTAGGTTTTTTAATTGCCTTTTTTCCTAGTAAAATTATTAAACTTAAACTGTCATAATTTGCAAAATTTTGTTACTAATAGTAAAAATATTTTAATGTAAATAGTTTTAACAGGAATATGTAAGGTAAGCTATAAGATATTTCTATTTTTATATGTACTTATTTTGACGGCAAGAAAGATTTTATATAGAGTTACCAACTCGACCCAGCCCAAAAAGATATATTACATTTCTTTTAAAAAAATCGTACCCATATTTTATATAGCAATTCCTACTAATTCTAACTATCCTCTTATCATTTTCGTCAATATTCATTTATATATTTAATAAATAAAAAATTGCTAAGATACGAAATACCTGTATTTAAAAAATCAAAATAAACAATATATTTATTACTAGTGTTATGATATTTTTTGTGCCCGAAACCGGGACAGGGTCTCCAAAAATACTAGTAACGAGCAAAAAAAAAAGGTCCTCACTCCCAAAATAGAAGTGATGAGCAAAAAAAAGGTCTTCACACCCAAATACTCTTCATCATGCTGAAAATCCTTTCCGCATTTGCGTTGTGCGCTGGAATCGCGAAAAAAAAAAAATTAACACATCTTTCGGAATTCTGAGGATGTTGTTTGATTTCTTTCTTCAAAATATTTAATCCAATTTGAATTAGCTAACAGTTTTGAAAATTCTCATTGTCTTTCATTTTATCAATAAAATTGTTTAAATTTACAGCCTGGTCAAAAATCAGCGAGTCATTTATGTCTAACCCTTTTTCTGAAAGATATGTTATACATTTTTCGATGTTTTCCCAGGAAGGTTTTTCCTCTAACAACATCCAATCGAAAATTTCATATTCGTTAAATGAAGTTGTCTACGTATTTAAATATAATATACCCCTTTGATAAACATGTACCAGTTCTCCGATAATTACTGAACTTGCATTCCCTTCCTCCTTTAATATATGTTTCAACTTTAATGGTAAAAATTCTTTTTCTTTTCTTTCCATCAAACTCCTCAATTGATTTTAAAATTTTTGAATTTTTAGTGAATCTTTTTAAAAAAGAGTACATTTATTGAATTTTTAGAAAAAGTAAGAGTAAATAATTTTACTTTCTCAAAAAAAAAAAATACGTGTACTCTTTAAAGAGTACGGTTGGTAATCCTAATTTTACATTTACTTTTAAAAAAAGTTTTTTTTTCTGTATGGGCAAAGGAATTTTCTTGAGAAAAAGGGAATTTTTGCAGTACTCAAAGGGAATTTTCCTTTCAGGCAGCTGGCAACACTGATCTCTGAGTAACTGCGGGCTTGGGTCATCGGTCCGACAAAAAAAAATTAAGTTGGAAACACTGAAATTTTTGCCAACTGTAATGAGAAGTTACTAGAAGTTATCCCTATTACACGATAACAATGATGAAATTATTGATTTTATTATAATTCTCGTTCCATAAAATTCCAATATAGTACTCTTGTAACACATATAACATCATTCTATTTCCTACAGTAGTACTACTTTATTTTTAACGATTGCCTTCAAATAATAAATTTTAATTCTACAGATTATGCCTCTACAATGTTACCACTATACTGCGTTCAAAGGTGAGTTTGCAGTATAGCTCTTATGGCAAATGGGAGGGGTGTTGCCAAATGTTGTAAAAGTGTCAAATGTGATGAGTCAACTAAACACCGCGGCGGCCACCGCTATTTTGGCGACCTGGATACGGCGTTTGAGTATCCTCGGGAAGGGTTGTCTGCAAAAACTGCAGCTGGGGAGGGTGGATGTTGTTCCCTATTCGCCCGCCCTTCGTCTTCTGAGGGGTAGCGGTCCTCATAGGTATGGGATTCGGTTGTTAATATTGAAATATTGTGTTGATTGTTAAAAATACTGTTTAATCTCACTCACCATACATATTATATTTTGGGAAAACTACACACACACACAGAACTCTTATTAAAAAAATCATCCCATCAAACTCAACACTACACAGTTTAATCTCTCGCTCATGACTCCTCGACCCCGACTCCCTGTAATCTCGCGTTCCCGCGTCTCCCGGTGTTGATATCTCTCGTTGACTCGCTGTCAACTAGAGCGCGTTACTCATACCCTTTACAATTATAATAATATGAAAAACACGTATGATTTACAAAAATCAACTCTTATAAAACTCAAAATAACACTCAACAAAAACAAATGGCCATTTGTAGAATACTGCGTCTTCACAGATCAGCGCGTTTTAGAGCTGGCAACGTCGACAAGCAAGAAAAGGATAGTATCATTGTGCAAACCCATTAGAGAGTATGAAAAAAAAGTACTCCATATGCCCTGTACTGCAAACTCACCTTTGAACGCACTATAGATAAAAGTGCAATGTTTTTCCACTTTTTTTTTGTAATATTGTCGTAATGCACGCAAAATAGTGCGCACTACAAATTAAAATCTGTTTTTATTATACACTAATTTATAATTAAATACTTTAATTGAACATATAAGTAAGAACATATTGATCTATGAAATACGTTTCTATTATTGTAAAGCGTATAATACTTAGAATTTGAGAGAAAATAAATATATAGATTATTAATTTAGTTTAAGAAAAACATTAAACTGAAGGAGATCAAAAGTGTTAGAGGCCAAGAATAAATACGCCAGTAAAAATTCGAAATAAATATCTCGAATATTAAAGACATTTAATTAAAAAAACGCCTTACATAATAACAGATATTTTTAAATCTGATATATCAGTAGAAGATAATTTTACATACGATAACTTGGTCTACAAGATATGCATGGAAATTTAGAACATTTAACTCTTTAACTGATTTATTTTTATACATATTTGCAATGAATTTGTAATCAGTGATTCTTAAACTCTGGTCCGCGGGTAAAGGCCTTTAAGTGATTAAATTTGTTTTATATTGGAACTAGAAACTGTACAACTGCGGATTGGATGTACCTGAATGATATTAATTATAAAAAGGAAATTAGGAAATATATAAATCCATTATATCTAAAAAAACATACATACAGCGACTTGAAAAAGAGGATAGTGAGACAACTATAGTCTCCATATAAATTATATTTAACCAGAACTGTAAAATAATGATAATTTTTGTAATCAACTATTTGTGGAAAACCATTACTCATATAACCGCAATCAGAAATTTGATTGAAATTGCCTAAATAAACAGAATACAAAATTCTTGATACGATTAGAAATATTCAAAAAGTACATAATAATTTTAATCAAATCTTTACAAAACTATGTTAAAATTTGGAATTTTACATATTTTCAAAATATTTAGGTCTACGGCCAACATCGCTCTTAATTTTCGCTTCCTTTGAAATAAAACATTCATAAATTATAATCAATACTCTTAATTATTCTAAAAAAACATTAACTTTTTGTTACATTAATCATCAAAATATTACAATGTAAATAAAAATATATTTAACATACAGGTTTATTATTTGAAAACATTTATCGTACGTATATGTAGGGCATATATTCAAAATAATAAACCAGTTAGATAAAAAAAAATAAATAAAACACTAAAAAATCTGACAAGAAAAAAAATTAACTGTAGTTGTAGCCCTAATTATTTTAATAATTATCATAAAATTTGTTGAATTTTAGAAATTGTGGATATGGTCATAAGTAGAAACTAAGTGAAATCTTTTTTTGTACCTGTTATCCTACTATTCATTTTAACAACCTGTATGGAAGTATTTCAATATTTTAAGAACTGATATGCTCGTACCGGTTGAACATCGTCACTGCATATATTTAAGTATTTATTACAATATATATAGTTTAACACATTGGTATGCGAATTTTTGTGACGGAATGTCATGACAATGTTTATTTAATAATTTAAAATAAAAATACGCCGTTAACCTGCCAAAATTAAGGTAAGCTTAGAATTGCAATACGGCGTTTACAAAATACTTTAAAATGAATTAAATATTACATGAGTAAGTTAAATTAATTTACGGATTTTTTAATTTAATTTACAATCTGTAACAAAGTTAGAAGAAAAAGGGCGGATTTCAGCTCGACCAATAGAAAATGAGACCATTGTATGGCCACACTGTCTTTATACAGTCACTGTATACTAATTTTTTTTTGCTGGGAGTGTCTTCTTCATTTATGTATGTTCTGTGCTGACCAACATGGTCAAATTCCAAATTACAAAATGTAATACGGCAATGTTTTTAGAGACTACGGGTCATACGATCAGGACGATTACATTTATAATAACCACCGCTAGAAGAAAGAGCTACCACATATTCAAAACAACAGCAAAAAATCAAGTTCCTTTGCTTAAATGTTAGATCGGTACGAAACAAGATTAATGAGGTAGAGACATATCTGTATAATAATCAGTTTGATTTACTATGTATCACCGAACATTGGTTAACAGAAAATTAAGTAAAAATGTTCACCCTGCTAGATTATAAAATTGCAAGCTATTTTGCTAGAACACATATGCGAGGCGGATGAACTATAATCGTCATTAAGAAAGAATTGGTCTTAGGCGCACTTTCGCATTCGTGATCGCTGAAGACGGAAACAGATTGTTGAGCAGTTTCCGAAACGTCCGAATATATTTTATATAACTCATAAAGTATTATATCTTTTTGATACTAATACTCATTATATTGTACTATTCTAGCCTAGTACTATCAGCAATGGAAAACCTCCAAAATAACGGTGTCCGCATAATTTAATATGTCATTATTTTTTAAGAACAATATTATTTTGCAGGTTAATTTCGAAAAGTTTACGTTAATAATCGTTATTATGGCAAGTAATACAGCAAAAAATCTGTTTCCCATTTCTAAATAGTTTGAAGGAACAATATATTGTTCTTATTTTATCCATTATTGATATTCATTTTCATCTGACAAAAAACGTAAATTTGCAATTAAGAATGTGGCTGTCATGGAAATCTCCAAATGATATTTGAAGAAAACCAATACACCATTATGCATTCTGAAACAAAATATTAATGTTTACGTAGTTTTAATTAAATAAATACTTAAGATTTTCATTTTATTTGGAAACGTAACCTATAAATATATCTTCGAATCCTTATATGTTTATAAAAACATTATTCTATAATATAAGGTGTCCGAACTGTATATATTAGTATATACTTATCAAAGATATATATTTTTTGCTCAAAAATTGAAAATATTCACACTAATATGGTCTATTCCAGTGTTTCTCAACAGGTGGTCCGCAAAAGTATTTGTATGTGTTTTTTCCAGTGTTTTTGTTATTTTTATGCACATTTTTTATGTAAATAATTTATATTTTGTTTATTTTCTGTAAACTCTCCGTGATTTTCTACAAATAAAATAAATGTATTTATTAGCACATTAAATATATTTGATTTCTTCCAAAAAATGAACAAACAATTATTATTAGTGGTCCGCGTTAGAAAATTATATATTTTACTGGTCCGCGGTGTGTTTTTGGTTGAGAAACACTAGTCTATTCAACACAGTGGTTGAGTGGATGGCCAGACAGTCAAGGACTCTTTTAAATCGCCGGGCCGGACGGGACTGGGCAAGGGTCGTTTTCGGTTAACTAACTGAAAACGCCTGTTGTACTCCAATTTTAACTAACTATAGTCCGTTCAAAGGCAAATGGGAGCGGTGTTGCCAAATGTTCTAAAAGTGTCAAATGTGTCAATTATAATAATTTGAAAAACTCGTATGATTTACAAAAATCAACTCTTATAAAACTCAAAATAACACTCAACAAAAACAAATGACCATTTGTAGAATACTGCGTCTTCACAGATCAGCGCGTTTTAGAGCTGGCAACGTCGACAAGCAAGAAAAGGATAGCGTCATTGTATAAACCCATTAGAAAGTATGAAAAAGAACTACTCCATAAGCCCTGTACTGCAAACTCACCTTTGAACGGACTATAGTTAAAATTGGAGTACAGTAACAATGGATATTTGCGTCTAACACAGCCCAACTAAACGACTAATACCCTTTTCACATTAGATCTTTAAGACGAGTGAACTTTAAGTTTGCACTACAATAAAGAATATATTACACCTGTATTGTCAACTGACAATGAATGAAGCGCCTCTAGTGAGATTTTGAGAAACTGACGGTTGTAGGATAGTCGAGTTTGTGACAAGCATGGGAATATGTTCTTAGAAGTGGAAAGACAGTTAAAGACCATTTTAGAGTGTGTTCCCGTGTGTTTCAATAAATATCACATGAAGATACCATTGAACCTGTCAAAAATATCCTACCAAAGTCAGCCATGATGTGAATGCAGTAGCGCCTCTATCGGTAGTGTCAGATCCCAATTAACATGTAAGTCGATACATTTTATCTCAATTATTGTAGCTCTGTATTTTATTAAACATATTATTAAAATAAATAATTTTATTATAACAATAAGTATAAACTACTTATAACGTCGGTATAATACAGTATTCTTGTTTATGATAATATAAAATGTTGACAGCACAAATTCAAGGAGTATTTTTTAATTAAGTTGGCAATGCGGACGAAGTTTATGACGCAGATCTCTGTCTTAAACATCGCTTGTATTTAACCGAGGCCATACGGTTTCACATTAGCGTTTAAAGATACATTCACTTTAACATCCGATCTTAAAGATCTAGTGTGAAAAGGGTATTAGGTATTGTCCGCTAAGATTTTGTCCGCCTGGTGTTACTTCATTGCGCTGTTGAGCTAAATACGTTTTGTAACTAGCATAGACAACTACCTATAGATTTACCAGTAATGGGGAATCCAAATACATCTGTATTGGCGCTGCATGACGGCGAGGCGACGAACTATTTTGGAAGCCAATCGATAATACAGATATACTGCATAATATTCAAAAAACTGGCGCTAGTATTTAAAATTTCTCTTATATTTTTAGGTAAATAAAACACATAAATTACAGGAAAACATATTTATTAGAATTAGAAACAATAAAAATAAATAAATACTTAAATGTATATGACGGAGTAATTTCTAAAGGGTTATCTTGTTCAACCTCCATGATTTCTGCTCCTTCAACCTCCCTGATTTCTGCTCCTTCATCAGGAATGTATGGAGCTAAAAAACATTATACATAGTTATTTAGGTGAAAAACTAATCAACTAAAATTTAAAACAATTAGATAATTTGATACTCTCAGCCGTTTGAAGCAATTTGATAAGGTAGTTATTACCAATGGTTTATTATCGTCAGCCATAAGCATGCAGTAATTTTAAGTCACTCTGTAACTATGCGATTGCAACTGATAATAAATACATTAACTGTTGGAAACAGACCTAATCTCAGCTGGTTTAAATCACTTCATAAATAATTTACATGCAAACTTTCGTAATGAACGAACTTCTTGCGTAGAACACAACCTGAAACAACCCGAGGAGTTGTTACTCATCTGTCCTTGTTAGGACAGAATTGTGTTAAATGAGATAGACAAAAAAAAAAAAACCTGGTAAACATAAAGTTGGAAAACTTCCTTTCAGCAATCTATTATTCCTCCCGATATCCTTCTCGCTGAAATGGCTAATACAGACTCGTTGACTTGTATATATCTTGTTTTGGGCAACCTGTAATAAATCTCTCCGACCACAAAGTCTCAACCATTTTACAAACAAATCTGGAAACTTCTCTGGTTGTGGAAATCTAAAGAAAGTCCCATATCTCCTAATGTAACCTTCCACTGCACAGCCTTTGTACAAATATCGCAAGTGGTTCAGAAATCTACTTTAATAACTTTATACAAATATCACACGTGGTTTAGAAGACTAAATAATTTTATACAAATATTAGACGTTGTTATCTGAGCTCGTGAAAAATGTAAAACATGTAAAAGAAATCAAAACAGATATTTACTAACACAAACAATCTTAAACAAAGAAAGATACATGAGTCATATATATCTTTCTTTGTCTAACAACAACAGCAGCGCCAACAGGCGGCCAGGCGACGTTTTAAAACCCAATGTAATTTTTCCCCATAAGAGTGCCCAGGGTATGGTGACTAGCACGGACTGCTACATAAATACTTAATATAATATAATTGAGGTAGTTTTAGCAAGAATAATTTTGCTTATTTATAAATTGGAAGAAATTGTTGAAAGGTATCGTCAGATATAATCTATGTTTTAACAGGTATTTGTTGTATCTGTCTCAAACATGAAAAACATTTACGACAACTTTATAAGAGTAGTGAAAATCAATATAGTTATTCCAGACTGGTTATATTATTTCCAGAAATGGCAAGAAATATATAATGATTGTGAGATATCCAATTTCAATTTCGGTATAACTAGGGAATAGGTACCTACGCAACATATGAACAAATCATGTGTCGTATGACGCATACGACACATTATTTGGGTACTATTCTACTTTAGCAAACCCACCTTACTGCGCATGCGTGCAGTGTTGGCAATAGTAAAATTTAATATATCAATTTTAATAATTTAAATTTAATATCAATTTATTAAATGAGTTTATTTATAAGAAATATAGAAATAAGTAATATTCCCTTAATTTCTACTGTGATTAGAGTTTTAATATACAAATGTAGTTTAAATTTAATTTAATATTATTTATTTTCACTTTTTTCTGTTGTAGTGATTTATTATTATCTGTCTCATTTTGTAATACGGAACTAACAGGAAAAGTTCATTTTTTATGTTGTATATTGACAATACATTTATAAAATTATCATAGTATTGGTTCACACGGATATGCCATAGTCTGTTTACACCGCAACAGTCACCAAAGTAACCAGATCTAGTTTCGTATTACAAATTGAGACAGATTATATATATTGTATCGATATTTAAAAAAAAAAATGAATTCAGGTGGACAATGAACTGGCCCTCTGCACCACCATGTTATAAACGTATGCACAATGATACACAATTTTAATTAGGCTAATCTGGGGGGAAAATTAAGTACTGTGCACCTAAAAACAAGGTAATTAGGTTAGGTTTAGTTAGTAAAAATCTAGGACAACATAAGCCGAAAGACTCAAAGTAACATAAAGGAGTTCGTGTGAAAAAAATATATATATATATAAAGAATGTATACACTTTACAAAATATAACAACAACAAGGTATAACTACTGAATTACATCCTACACCGCACAAACGTTTTTTACACAAACTTTTTTAAGCTTACTTTTAGCTTTTCGGCTTCTTCTGTCCTAGACTTTTACTAACTAAACCTAACCTAATCACCCAGTTTTTAGGTGCACTAAATTATGTTCCCCCTTTTTTAATCTTTAATCGGCTGTGAATGTAATATTATTATTTATTCTTATTATAAAATACCGAAATATTAATTTAATTAGATTTATTTAACTGAAAGTTAAGCATTATTATACAAATAATTTTAATTCTATTTTGATTTTAGTTTAAATTTACCTGTTTTAATTTTACTATAGTTGGCAACATTGTCTAGTGGGTTTGCTAAAGTAGAATAGTGCCATTATTTGTTCAATGTACGGTGATTCTAAACAGTGACATTGTTATTTTAGTGTGAGTTTGTTTTGTCATTAAACTAGAAGATGGATAGCTCGCTTCGCTCGGCTTCTTCTAACCAAATTCTTACTAACCTAAGATAGTGTTTTGTCATTAAACTAGAAGATAGGTAGCTCGCTCCGCTCGGCTTCTTCTCACCAAACCCTTACTAAACTAACCTAACCTAAGATAGTGTTTTGTCATTAAACTAGAAGATGGGTAACTCGCTTTGCTCAGTTTTAAACTTTTATTAACTAAAACTAACCTTGTAACGTTGTAGGTACCTATTCCCTAGTTTAGCCTGAATTTCAAGTAGACCAGGAAATAATAGTTTCTTTATTCTAAATCACTCTTGTATGTATTTTCAATATTAAGTAAATAATAAGGGAAATACTGCGTTGATAGGTTGCTCTCCCCAAATATATATATTATTAAAAACTGCTTTGGTCAAGTAGCGAGTTTTGTTCGACTAATGGTACATTTTTTTTAAAAATCGGTTTTAAAAAACGGATTTTACAAGTAAAGGTGCGTTTGTGAAAAGGGGTTCTACTGTATTTGAAAGTTAAGTTATTTAATTCTAACAGGGCTATAAAAGCATGTAATTACAGTTTTATTTTTTCTGCTGCAGTGCTCCAGTAACAACTAAACCGTATTACCATTTTATCAATTCGGTCTTGAACTACTTTTATTTATAGTATACATTTAAAGTAAAGATTTTAGTAACATTATAACCTGCTGAGACAATACAAGTATTCATACAATGATAACAATTATTTTCAGATCTCCACTGTGTTGTACAATCAGGGAGCAATATGTTCAGAGTGCTGCAGTAAAGTGAATGATTATTATGAATTTCGTGATCAATGCTTGTGAAATAGTCAGAGTTATATAAATTACACATTACAACTGAGTTCTGCCCCTAAATATATCGGAGTGTATTTATACGAAGAATATAAAACACGGACAGAAACAATCATTGGAGGCATTGGAAAAGTCCTACAATAACAGTTGTACAGTGAACATAGAAAAGGAAGAAAATAGTTATTACACAGGTATCGTACCACAGTATGAAAATATGTTGTTTAGGCAAATAAGTTTGAATAGGAAGCAAAATACACTCAAAAAAAAAAAACAAATAAACACGGAAATCTACGTTTTTCTGATTTCTAAAATGGAATAACTTTGTTTACTCCACCAATGGTAGAATATCTTGCATGATAATCCGCTGTTTCTGTTAATTTTTATACACCCATTGTGTATTTTTGGAATTCTTCAAATGTATTCAAACATACATGTACAAGGATAAGAGAAGCGTAAAAATGGGGTAAATAATGATTTATGCTGTTATTTTAAAAAAGAAAAAAAATTTTTTGTCTTATGGATTTTTTCAATTAAATGAATATTTGGGGATCTTAAACTAAAATTTTGAAAGTGAGGGATTATTACGAGAATTGTTCTGGCCAGTCACGGCCAAGTGGTATGTTGCATGAAGATAATGCACCCGCGCATTAAAGTCAACTAGCTAAAGAATTTTTGAATAATTCTTGACAATAAGTGTTAGAATAACGCACATCCTCTGTATACTCCAGATCTTGCTCCTTGTGATTTGGGACTCTACCCTTTCATCAAGGATAAGCTAAAAGCCGTCATTTTAAGAACAATGATGAGCTTCTAGCAGCCTTGTACCAAACCTATGCAGACGAACCAATTGAAAGGTAAGAAGACATTTATAACATGTGGTTTATATGTATAAGGAAGTGTACTGAAAGTGATGGGAATACACAAACACACAATGTCTTACACCCCATTCAGCCATGATGTACACTAAACTGAACGAACTGACGGTTGGAATTAAACCTAACGCTTGCTTCTACCCCCCTACCTGCAGAGTACTACCCGTTTCAAATACGTCAGGTTCCCATGGCTCACCCTGTATAAGGAAGGTATTGTGATCATACCGATTTTGACATATCGAGATTTCGATGGATCTCCACGAATTGAGGTCCCTACATAAGGTTTTGACTACTTTTAGCATGATGTCTGTCTGTCTGCCTGTATGTCTGTTTGTCTGTCTGTCGGTCCGTCTGTCTTTCCGTGTACACGTGCAGAGCAAATTCGGCTAAAATGATTTTTATGAAACTTCATATTTAAGCTTTTGACATCAATGGCACGAGTTGATCAACTTTTGGTAAAAATCAGAAATGGGAGTTTACTCGTGTCGGTTTTAAGATTTTTGCGAATATTTCACAACAGAGAAATATTTCAAAAAAAATTATTTTACGAAAGTTGCTATAAAAGCAATAACTAACAACTTTTATTTGAGACATTTTTTGATAAAGCAACATAAATTAAACAAGTACTTTGTGATGGCGGTCGGTCCTGTGGTGGCCACAGCTGATTTATTCTTTTTTTTTCAGAATTGATTTATAGACCGAAATATCGTAAATAGAAAGTACCACGTGTTCTATTGTATTGTAAGTGTATTGGCAAAATTAAATGTAGTTTTGGACTATTGATGAAAAATCGAGGTGACCGGTTTTCCTTTTTTTGTGGTTGAGTGTACATAAATATTTAATATAACAAATGATTTCCTTGAATGTAACTAATTGAGACTTTTATAATACTGATTATTTCTTATTCCATGATTTATAGGGAAACAAATTTATGTTGCCATCGCCAGGGCGGTCAATTTTCAAACTCGATAGAGCAGATTATTTGTTATTGTTACGCAGCTGTCAAACTAAAATAATAGGAATAAATATATTTTACAATATTTTATTAATCTGCTTTATCATTTTATCAAGAAGTGTACACAAATGTTTACATAACATATAGAATAACAAAAAAAAAAAAAATGCTCTATTGAAGTTTCAGAATTGAACGTTGTGGCGCTGGGATCTTAAATTTAATTCCCTATAGAAAGTGACTAGCTGTAGACCTTTTATATGACACTACATGTTTTTTGCAGGATTCAATTTGGATGACATGACAGGCCGTGATATGCATCCTGCTGATATCATAGACAACGATATTATTAAAAAAGCTAGTGTCATTAAAACAGAATATGAAGTTACTGATGAACGCACCGCTGAATGTGAGAAAGGTCAGTAATGAGCATATTTAGAACTAAGTCTCACTCTATTGTTTCACTCAAAATTGTTTGACTTGTAGACATCTTAAATAAGTGCTCCACAACCGGTGTACCACGACACGATGCTAGGTATGTCGCGATGCAATGCACCAGAGAGAAACTACAAATTATTTGTCAATAACAGACAGTACTTAATTGAAAAATATTTATAGCAAACTCTGAACATGAATCATGTCTGCAGAAGGCCGAATCAATGTTGCAATTCTGTTTCGTGTTTTTGTGTGGATTATCTTTTTTCATTCACGTAACACACACTGATGTAAAAAGTTAAATACATAAATTAAAGTTAAATTTATTAAATAGAAAAATAAATAAATAATAGTATTTTATTTAATATGCATATAATAGAGGCTTTATTACAAGAGGGTGAAGTTTACCACCCGAGAAGTAAGCTATAAAAAATGCTAAAAATTTTAACTTACAAATAAAAAAAAAAAACACGTGAAAAACGTTTATTATTCACGGATGAACACGGATGCGCGTTTCTTTATACCAAGTCCCGCCATAAATACAGCTACACAAATTCGATGAATCATATAATCTAAACAATTCGGGAACACCAGGAACTTTTTTTTTTGTTATCTCCACTTCTGTGTGGTATTTTTATAATCAGTTAGTTACTGAACGTTGAGCAGTAAACATGAAGTAGGGTGATAAAGAAAATCGTATCGCTGTAATTACATTGCATAAAGTTGGGAAGATGACGGGAGATATTTTGAATAATTTAAAATTTTTGGATATCAATCGCCAGTTTGTGTATCGCGCTATTAATCGGTTCAAGGATACTCAAGGTATTGAATATCGGCAAAGAAGTGGTCGCCTTATTAAAACAGTTTTTATTAAATTTATTAAAAAAATAAATAAATAATAGTGTCAGACATGACGGTTTTAAAATTAAAATAAGATACACTAAGTTCTTATAAAATCTCTATATTCAAGTTAAGTATTACATTTCATTAGCTTAAGAATATTAAATCGCAATAACGTATTGATAGCGTTCATTGTTCAACCGCCACGCCTAAACTCTGACTCTGACTGCCTCCTTCCACCCCAGTGTTCGTTGGCTTTCGGACTAAAGTGATAATAGTAGACAAATAGGACATCGGGGATAGGCGGCGATGGTAATAGGGGACGGTGTGCTAATATAAAATTCTAATGTAGTTCTGAAAAGAACTGATTTTTCTGGTGGGCCAGGCCAATATACAAGGAACGTCGAGAGGGCCCTTGCAGGAGTACTGGCTGTACACCGGACTCGTTGATCGGGCTAGTAACCAGAGCTTACTGTGGGTCAGGGCTCTGGCTCGTTACCGCTCGTAGAGAGTTTGAAGTAGTGCTCGTTGTACGGGCTAGCAGTCAGAGCTTACTGTGGGTCAGGGTTCTGGTGCGTTACCGTAGTGAAGAGAGATACTGAAAGAAAACACAAGGTAAAATAAAAGACAAGTTCTCAGTCGAAAGGCAAAGGTGATCTGCCGTCTGCTACGAAGCGGCCACCTTAAATACGCTCCAACCCTCCCCCACTCCCAGGGTTGAGAGTGGGGGAGGAGTCAGAAAACTACCCCCGCATCAAAAGGTGCGTTTATACAAGCCTGGGTAAGCCCGTTTACAATGGTTGCTGACAATAATATTTTATTTAACAAGCAGCATATAATGGAGGCTAAATTACACCAGGATGACATTTGCGACCCTAGCCGTAGGCGAGCAAAATCGCTAAAAATTTTAACTAACTTACTAAACAAAAAAAAAACTTGGCATATTAAACGTTTATTATCCACGGATGAACACGCGTGTGCGTTCTATTATACACGGTGCACAGTATGAGGAGCTTTTTGTATTTCCAGTTAGAAACATAATATATTTATTATCTGATGGTCGTAGATAAAAATAATTTGAGTGTGCCTATTATAATTCCTATTTTTTTTTTTTTTTTTTCTATATTTTTGATTGTGGTGTGCCGTCGCATTTTAGTAAGAGCTTCGGTGTGTCGCGTGTGAGGTATTCTTGCGGAGCACTGTCATAAATAATATACTTTATTACAGAAATCAATTTATTTATATTTTACTATGATATGTTTATTTAATTGTTATGTATCTATGATGTGCAGATATCAGAGATGAAGCTACAGAGGAGGTATACCACGATAATGTCAACACAGAGGCGATTTATATCAAATCGACACCAGTGAATGTGAAGGAGATGAACTAAAAAATGCAACTATTACACTTACTGGTCAGTAAGCTGGTTTTATTGATACTTATGTTAACAATCAATTATAAATTTAAAAAATGCTTTTGTGTTTATTAGTGTAACTGCAGAACTGAAGGCAATATTATATTTTACTCAGTGATTATAAAAAACGAAGTGACGTCAGCAATTTTACTATGCCGCTTTCTAAAATTAATTTTATGATACTTAGTAATGAATACAAAATTTACTGCCGTTTTTTGGATGTTGTAAAAGCGGTCTGTTGTTGGAAAATTGAACAACTGAACTGTTAAATTCAAAATACTTAATTTTAACAGATATAATGTAATTTTCATAATATTGCTAATGCAACCAAATATTTAGTATGGCATTAGTTTTTATATTAAAATAATAGGTGTTTGTTAACTTTAAATGGACGGATTTCAACAGAAAGAGACCAACCCTATCACTGCTAAAACTGAGATATCAATAAGCAAAATTTAGATTACATAAAAAATTCGGAGCCTATTTTAAATATATTATCACCTACTTTTAGCAATCATTTTTATTTATTATCATTATCTTTTTTTTCATAAATAATTATATAAAGTTTTTAATATTGTGTTGAGAGTTAAAAAAAAATAAAAAAAAAATAAATGGTTTATGTAGGATGGTTCTTTTCGGCAAATAAGAGTGTGAGTATTAGGTGAAAAAATCAATTTATTCTAATTTGGTTATTACAAATTTATTTCATCGGTATCAAAGTCTATCTCATTTTTACTAAATCAGATGTATCAGATGTATTATGGATTTTATATCGTATGGTGTTGACCGAGAAATCTCTTTACCATCTGGCCACATCGGGATGAGATCTTTGAAGGGTGAGAGTGCTGGTCTAACGAGTTTTTTTTTTTTTCTAATACACTCGCGGACAAAAAATTCGATCCATATTTTTATATATATATATATATATATTTTTTTTTGCGAGGGATGTTTACAACTTACTATTTTATTTGGGGGAAAGTAATTTCAGAGAAATTTAATGGATAAATAACTTTTATTTCCAATGTAACCAAAAGTATTGCATAAAAAAATTGAAAAATTACAAATATAGTGCAAAATTAAATACTAATAGCGTGTGTTGCCTCCACGAGCTCGAATTACAGCTTCCATGCGTCTTGGCATCCCTTCAATTAGATTTCTGATGGCCTGCTGATCCAGGCTGTTCCATTTTTGAACAAGGACTTCACTTAACTCGTTCAAGTCAGCAGAAGCCGGAATTTGTGCTCGAATCTGTCTCCCAAGCATATCCCAGATATGCTTGATTGGATTAAGGTCTGGACTGCGTGCGGGCCAAATCATACGTTCGATATCCACTTCATCCAAGTAATTATCAACTATGTGTGTGAAGTGAGGACGGGCATTATCATCCATAAGCATAAAGTCGTCGCCAATAAATGGAGCAAGAGATCACATTTGGTTCCATAATATCTGTAATGTATCTGGCAGCAGTCATTGTCCTCCCATTAACAGCCACTAACTCTGTGCAGACCTCCATATAATGCCTCCCCATACCATGATACTGCCAGCACCATAATTAAGTGTTGGAACAATGTTACACTGGGAATATCTCTTTCCAGCCCTACGCCACACTCTTTGACGACGATCTGAGGATCGTAGACAAAATCTCGGCTCGTCAGTGAACAGTATTCGCGACCATTCCTCATTCCCACAGTTCTCCCATTCGGCAAACCTTCTTCTAACTGTCCTCGCACTTATTGCTATACCTCGCGCCTGATATAAGTCATTGCTAGCTTCAACTTCTGTAGAAGTACAGTTTCGCAATATCCTTAATCGTAAAAAGCGATCATCCTGCTGGGTTGTAGACCTCTTTCTACCCGATCCTGCACTTCTAGTGTATTCACTTGTCTCATGGAATCTTGCGGGCAATTGCGGTCGTCATCTTAAAGTGACGCAATGGCTCTGGCGGTGTCAGGTGGACTCAAAACCATAATTATTCAATAAAAAATCACTATAAACTTTTAGAAAACTGTTCAACACCAAATTTTTACAATATTCTTCTAAGATATGCGTGCAAAACTAAATTGTGTACAAAACTAGTTCCGATTAATCAACAAAAATTGTCAATTGTTTTGACAGACCGATAATTTATTTCTGTTTACATGATAAACAACTTGATTTGATCATAAGTTTTCATTAATTTTTCACAAAAGAAAAAAAAACCGTTAAAAAATATGGATCCAATTTTTTGTCCGAGTGTATATAGCTCAGCTTCTTCCTCAAAACTTTGTTTCAGGAAAATCGAATTTAGCTTAGTTTATCTTAATATTTGGCTTAATATATCCAGCGCGTTTTTGGTCAGCCTGCTATCGAACTGAATCATTGTTGCTATCGAATTTTCGATTAGTTATTTGTTTTTCGGTTATAGCTATTCCATAAAATACGATGGAATTCATTATTGTGATGTGGAATGCATTTTTTCAACGACATTTCTTCATAGTTCGAATATAACCATCTGGGACATAAAGCCCCTATGATGTTTTAAACCTTATTCAACATCAAAAAAATCTTAATAGTTGGGCAAAGAGCTATGCCCTGATACAAGAAAGCGAATGATTTTTTTTTTTTTTTTATGAAAGCATAATTCTCTATCACAGTTTTCATCATTAGGGTCAATTTAATGTCACGATTTTGATTCCCGCAGGAGTCCATAATATCAGGATTTAACAAATACAAAATTTAAATTTTGCACAAAGGAACCAACACACGTAGATTTACTGGATCTATATTTACAAAAACTAAGAAAGAAAAATTTTTTTTTTGGAACAAACTGTTTTATTGCTTTTCAATATATTCGCTTTTAAGTTTTATATACTTTTGCATGCGTTCAAACCAATTCTCGCAATTTTTTCCACTCTGAAGTTGGTATTTCAAAAACATGGTTTTCGAAGGTTTCAACAGCTTCTTGAGGCGATCACAATCGCTGTCGGCATTTTTTATTTGACATTGGGGAACAAAAAAAAAAAATCGTTAGGGGATAAAACAGGTGAATACGGGCAATGAGATGTTAATTCGATGTTTTTCTCCTTCAAATAATCAATTGTTTGACGTGCTGTGTGGGAGCATGCATTGTCATGATGAAGAATGGCGCGACGTTTTTGGTTGTTTTTCCTGATTTTGTCGATGACTTCTGGCAAACAAATAGCTGTATACCATTCAGCATTAACTGTTCTCCAAAAGGAATGGTTGCGACATGTCCAGTACAACCGAAGAAACAAGCGATCATTTTCTTGGAAGTGCTTCGTGAACGAACAACTTTTGTGGGTTTAGATTCATCTTGGAAGACCCAAATAGTAGATTGTTGCTTAGTATCTGGTTCATATGAAAAAATTCAAGTATCGTCACCTGTAACGATGTATACGGATTTTGCCGTGCCTAGGTTGAATTTTTTTAGCATTCCCTTACACCAATCAACACGAGCCTTTTTAGAGAGTGAGATTAATCACTGACGGACGCACGACCACGACGAAATTCTGCAAACCAATTGTAAACAGTCTTTTCTGATGGTGCTTCATTGTCAAAAGTTGAACGAAGCGAATCTATGCATGGTTGTTAAGTTAGGCCTTTACTAAAATCGTAAATATCATCCAACGAAAACCTTTACAAGTAATATCCATTTTTTAACACGCCAAACCTGTTTCTTTTTTAAACGCTTACTCTCAACAAACTACTCGGTCAATGTATAACTGCCACTGATTTCACAATAACAAATGTAAAATTTTACGAATATGGTAATGACACATTTCAGTATTGCCATCTAGTGGTCGTTTGTAAAAACATAAAAGGTAACTCTCGTATTGTACACATTTATAAACCAGCTATTGATGAGTGTTTATTGGTTCATTTTCCAATAGATGACACTAGAGTCGCAAAAATGGGTTTTCTGCAGAAACATTTAAAAGACAATGAAATTTAAAGTGCAGTTATCTTAAGTTTTCTAATTTTTGTGGTTTGGTTCATTTCTGAAGAAATCCGTCGAAATGTTTTGCATGCCAGTACAATTGTTCAATTTTTCAGCCACGAACCATTCTTTCAACATCAACTAACGGAAGTAAATTTTGCAATCATTAGTAAGTTTCATAAAATGAATTTTAGAAGGCGGCACAGTAATATTTCTGACCACACTGTGCTATTCTATAAAGTCGTAGAATATAATTTATAATCCTTGTATATGCTGTTCACTTTTGTAAAAACAAACTAAGAGGAATTTTTGATTTTAATAGTATGTACCTTTGAAATTGTATGTCATGTTGGTATTAAAAAATGGTAAAAAATTTCAATTTGATATATGTCATAATAAAAAATTATATCTTAATTATAATGATCATAACCAACAAATCTGAAGTCTGATTTATTTAGCAAGGAAATTTTTTAAATGATTTTTTGTCAGTAATACACTATAGTATATCCAACTTAACCGTGTATGGAGTTCTGCGATCTACAGTACTTCTACGAAAACTACCATATTCAGGGCATGCGTGACGTCAGTTCTTCTGTACGGCTGCGAGACTTGGTTCGTTAAAGAAATTATCAAGAGAAGAGTGCGAGTATTTGTAAATCGATGTCTTCGAAGAATCCTTCGTATTTATTGGCCACGTAGAATATCAAACGTAGAATTGGGGAAAGAACTGGTCAAATGGACGTTAATTTGCAAATAAAAAGAAGAAACTATGGTTGGTTAGGGCACACTCTTCGAAGGGCTCCTAGCGAAGTGTGTCGCTATGCAGTAGCATACAACTCTCAGGGCAGTATTCGTAGAGGGCGTCCCAAGAACACCTGGCGTCGCTCAACCCTGCTAGAAATAAATACATGGAGCTCTCAAAACCAAGACAAAAGACTGTATAACAACATCACCGACTTGAAGCCTATGGCAGATAGACGAGTTAGATGGAGAAATTTTATTGACAGCCTATGCTCTTTTTAGAGGCAGTCCAAAATCACCCGATAAAAGTAACCAAAATAACTAGACCTGGTTTGTCCTTACAAAAGTGAACAACATATATCTTCACATATAATTTATACTAACAAACGTGAGGGTAGTTTGTACCTACAGTAGGTGGCCAAATTATTAGGGACAGTACAAATTTTCTGTAGTTTTCAAATGAATTTAATGAGGAAATAAGTGGCTTTGGGTCTCGTGTTTATTTTTATTCATTAGAGTGCTTTATTTAGAATATAAAACGACATAATTGCTTATTCATAACCATTTATTTTTGTATAAAAAGTGTTATTTAACAAATTAAGTAAAATCTTAATATTTTGTAATGCCACCCTTTGCTGCGATTGCGGCTTCCAGGCGTTTGGGCATGCTTTCTATGCAGACTTTTGCGTTGTGTCGGAGATTGGGGTTGTGATGCTGCCACTCTCTGATAAGGGTTTCTATAAATAGCCGCTTGGTGGTGATGATTTCTTTGGCGAATCCCGCTTTTTAAAATAATAATGATACCAGCAACAAGAATATAGAAGAAAAATGATTTAAAAACAATTTATTTTCTCACAAAATACATTTAAACTTGAAAATTGCAAGGGAGGTGTACTGTCCCTAATAATTTGGCCACCCACTGTATGTTTGAATCCTGGTTTGGTCGATTCTCACATTATACTGTTTAATAACTGAGGGAAGATTTTAACTGTTTAACAATGTTAATATCAGGTCGTCAAGGTTGAAATTTGTAGTTAATAATATTGCAAATTTTAATGGCTTATTATTTGACATTGGCTTAGTATTTTACCGTTGTTTTTTTTTTTTTTATTTGTTGGAAAGTTACATATCTTACTTGTTTAAAGAAATCATTGTATACTCTAAAAAATATCAAAAACTTTTTTTAAAAATTAATTTTGTTGAAAATGGAACGGTCGGAAATTCGCAGTATTATAAAGTATGAGTTCTTACGAGGAACTACGGCGTCGCAGACAGCTCGAAACATTAATAGTGTATTTGGCTCTAGTGTTACGACGCAGCAGACAATATCAAACTGGTTCGCCAAATTTCGCACAGAACAATTATTATATTTTTCCTAAAATTATTTTTATATTAAAAACCAAACAAAAAAAAAAAAGTGGCTCATCGATCACAGCAGAAATATACTGCAACCAACTGGACGAAAATATGCAAAAACTTAAAGAGAAATAGCCTAGATTGGTCAACAGATCGACTCCTACCTTATTGCACGATAACGATAGACCACACACTGCACAAATGACTGTGGCAAAACTACAGGAATTGTAGTTGGAACTTCTTCCTCATCCTCCATACTCACCAGACCTAGCCTGTCACAAATATTGACAAACTTTCTTTTTCTGTATTTGTATTTGCATTTGAAAACAAAATGTGTTAGGTTGTCTGTGTTCCACGTAGATCAATGCAAAATTCTGCTTACGTCACGTAATGTATAAGATGAACCCAGTGTTGCCAACTCGTGGGTAATTTCCCACACTGACTACCATTTCTTGCGCAATTTGGACAACTTTTTAATAGGAAAACAGTTTAATTCCGGCAATGCTGTAAAGCTGGCCTTCCAGGAATTCATCGACTCTCGTCCGCCAGGGTTTTATACCACCGGCCTGAACAACCTGCCGCTTAAATGGCAAAAGTGTATAGACAATATGGGTGCATACTTTGATGAATAAAATAATTCCTTGTCGTGAGTTATCTATCAACTTGGACCTTTTCTTCTACAAATTTCATCCTTTACGAACTAATAATTGGTTCGTATTTTGAAAAGAATTATATTACAACGGTTTCGTGCTAACCGACTCCGGCCCAGCACTGGTGTGATCGAATTATGTAAAATTGATGAAAATAATTATTATTATTTTTTTTTTTTTGTTAAACTGTTGTTTCGATGAGATAACTGATTTTAAAATGAATTTAATTTGAAAATTTTCCTGTTGCCAGTAGATTAAAAATATTAACATTGAAAACATTGACAGAGTAAGAGTATTTATGATTTATATTTCAGAGTGCCGTGATATTCGGGAGACATCATCAACTCACGACATGTCCCAGTGTAACTACAATACTAATATAATTACCATTGAAGAAGTTATCATCAAATCTGAATTTGTAGATGACAGTGAACGTGAGGAAACTGCGGCTGGACAAGATGCAGGTCAGTTTCCAATTTAGCCCAGGCAACGATGCTACGATTGACAATTTTTTTATTATTATTTTTTTAAATCTTGTTTGTATAAGTTTTATCTTATGTACTTGAAATATGGATCCTGTGAGCATCCAACTAATTATCATTGAAGATGAGACGTACTTGCTCTTCTGTATTTGCTCTCCTGTATTTGCTCTCCTGCATATGGGGAATTGTAATAACTGAATACTAGAATTATGGATAAATATCATGAGAAATTACAAAACTTTCTTTGCATTTTCAGGGTTATCAAATCTAATTCGGCATCAAAGAAAACATTCGGCAGGGAAACCATTCAAATGTGATCAGTGTGATAAAGCATTTTCGAAAACTTCAATTCTCATTACTCACAAACGGATACATTCAGGAGAGAAACCATTCAAATGTGATCAGTGTGATAAATCATTTTCAGTTTCATCAGATGTCGTTAGACATAAACGAATACATTCGGGAGAGAGACCATTCAAATGTGATCAGTGTGATAAAGCATTTTCAATTTCATCAAATCTCAACCAACACAAACGAATACATTCAGTAGAGAAACCATTTAAATGTGATCAGTGTGATAAATCATATTCAATTTCATCAGATGTTGTTAGACATAAACGAAAACATTCGGGAGGGAAACCATTCAAATGTGATCAGTGTGATAAAGCATTTTTACAGTCATCAAATCTCAATCAACACAAACGAATACACTCTGGAGAAAAGTCGTTCAAATGTGATGATTGCGATAAAGCATTTTCAAGAGCTTCAACTCTCTTTACTCACAAACGAACACATTCTGGAGAGAAGCCATTCAAATGTGATCAGTGTGATAAAGTATTTGCACACTCATCAAATCTCAAGCTACACAAACGAATACATTCTGGAGAGAAACCATTCAGATGTGTTCAGTGTAATAAATCATTTTCAAATTCATCAGATCTCACTAAGCACAAACGAATACATACAGGAGAGAAACCATTTAAATGTGATAACTGCGATAAAGCTTTTTCAAAATCTTCAACTCTTATTCAACACAAACAAACACATTCTGGAGAGAAACCAATCTAATGTGATAAGTGTGATCAAATCTCGTCCAAGAAATACATTATGGAGAGAAACCATTTAAATACATATGTTAAGTGTGTTAAACATATGAATATATTTTTCGGAAAATCTTTCTGGAGAAGTTGGTATCAGAATAAATTCTTTTGAAAGAATATCTATATCAAAAATTAAAAAAAAAAAATACTGGGGAAACCTGGATTGGGCAGATTTTCACCAAAGAACTGTATCACAAATATCGACAGTCTTTTTTTTCTGTATTTGTATTTGTATTTGAAAACAAAATGTGTTAGGTTGTCTGTGTTCCACGTAGATCAGTACAAAATTCTGCTTACGCCACGTAATGTATAAGGCGAACCCATTGTTGCCAACTCGTGGGAAATTTCCTACAAAGAGATAAAAATAGGCATTTTTTCTTGTGTTGTGGGTAAAATGAAAAAAAAAAGTAAAAAAACTAAAAATCGTGGGAAATTTCAGAATTTTCTCTGATATTAATAAAAATACAGATAACATTAAGCAACAAATTTGAACTTTCTTTTTATAACATGAGTAAAATTAACTCTTTTAAGATAAACAAAACCTACTATTTAGGAAACTGTCGGTAAAAGTTCGTAGCACCCTCAGATTTTTAGTTATTCAACTTTGAAAAATTTACGAAAATCAGTCAAATATTGCGAGGAATCAATTTAAATATATATATATATATATATATATATATATATAGCACACATATATATATATATATATATATATATATATATATATATATATATATAGAACTGTTTTAATGCAAATAAATTTTTATTCTGTAAAAAAATAAACAATACTGAAAAATTTTGACAAAATATGTATCATGAAAAAAATATAAACCAGTGGCGAAGTGAGACCTCCGCTAGACTTGCCCTCCCATAAAATAAAAATAATACTAAAAAAATAAATAAATTTAAAAAAGTTTTAGGTAAATCTTTAAAAATACATCAAATTATGTTCTATACAAATTTTTGTCCAAAGTTTGCTTTACTAGTTACGAATATTTTAAAATTTGAAAGTTTAATAACTTCCGGTTTCGGATTTTTATAAAAAACAATAGGGTTCTTCCCAATTAATAGGAGAATTTTTTAGTACCAGAACGAACTCTAAGTTAAACCGTACTTGAGTTATCGTGTATACACGCACACACGCACGCGCACACACACATACACGCACGCACGCACGCACACATGCATACGCACACACACACACACAAACACACACACACACACACACACACACACACACATACGGACGGCAATTCGAAAATAGGTTTTTTGGATTCCCTGGACCATGAAACGTGGTCATCAGTCAAAATATCGACATCGAAAATTTTCGCGATTACAATACTTGCCCCTTATACATTAAGGTCGGGCAAGTAAAAAGTTACATTTTTTTCTTTTCTTTTATGAACGCTATCATCTTCCTTCTGCAAAAACCAGCCATAGTCTCCCATCATGGTTGTATCCCACTTTCCCTGGTAACGATGTTCCATTGTACTTATATCCTGGTGAAAGCTTTCACCTTGCTCGTCACTTACTGCACCTAAATTTTTAGGGAAGAAATCTAGATGAAAATGTAGAAAATGAACTTTGAACGACATACGGCATCCTGACTCCTTATAGATATGTAACAGTTCTTCTATCATATTTTCATAGTCCACGTGTTTTCTGTTACCCAAAAATCGATCCACAACTGTTCTAAAAGATGTCCAAGCAGCCAATTCTTTAGTGTTTAGTTTTGAATCGAAGTTCTCATCATGTAATAGCTGCCGTATTTGAGGCCCGACAAATATTCCTTCTTTAAGCTTTGCATCACTCAACTCTGGAAACTTATCCTTCAAGAAAATGAAAACATCGCTATTTCTGTTCAAAGCCTTTACAAACTGTTTCATCAAACCTAACTTTATATATAATGGTGGCAGTAATACAATTTTTGGATCTACTAGTACTAGAGGATTTAATATTATCTGTGGCGGGAATGAATTCTACTCTTGCAGGTCAATTCTTTACTTGATAATGTTGACATAGGAGACAACAATATTGTTAGGGAGTATTAAGAAGAAGGCGCGCTGAGCAACGGCGTGATGGCAGCACCATGTGGGCGGTCGGTATTGTGTCCCGCGCTTGCATCGGCGGAACAGAAAGAAGGGGGTCACCTGACCAGAATCTACAGCGTTAGATGTGATCTCGGCGTATCCCGCATGTATCGGCTTCTTTATCTATATAACTCTTTTTGAAAATATAAAATAATAAGTGAAATTGAATTTTTGTTTATTATCCTAATAATATATTGTAAATCCACTTTGTAATCCAAGTAAAAGTCCTATAAATTTTAGATCGCCACAAGATGCCATCGATTGTCTTTATATGTGATAGAGTCCAATATGAGAGACATTGTTGAGTCCAATTGGCCTCAACAATGGCCGATAGCGGTGCTGTGATCGCTGTAAAACAGCTGATCGAAACGAGTAATCATAAAGTTAAGACCTTATTTGTTTACATGTTAAATCTTCGATTTACAGTGAATGATGAACAGTTATTCTTACTAAATCATTTAAATTTTTTAAGTGCAACACCTTTCTAAGTGTGTAGTTGAAGGACAGGAGTTGTTAAACGCCGATCATGTTATATTATATGGAATTTCGGAAAAAATGATGAGCATGTCGACTTATGTGGGTTATGTTTACAAACAAGCAGTCTAAAATCACCACTGCACAAAGTCAATGGAAAATTTAAACTGCAAGACTGCAACCTTTGTTAGAAACTCACTGCCTAAAAAAAAAAATGATCAAAAACGAAAGCAAACACTTCAGTGAAGCTGTATCAAAATATCTACGTATAAAATTTGAGACCGCATGCCCTAATCCTCTGTTAAAGTTACACGGGTAGATATTTAAGCATGCTCGAGAAAAAAAATTATAATTGAGTATTTCCTATTGGTTGAATTTTTTAATAAATACTAGTTTGTTCATTTGAAAATAATGGAAGTGAATGTTTCTCTCAATTCTTTTCCTAGAGTGACAAGCAAATACACAACAGTTTTTGTTATGACAACTCATTATAACACAAAATAATATACAGAAGAATAATAGTTGCTATCAAGAGTTAACGTTACAAACAAACTGCAACATTAAAGTTTAAACACGATACAAACAACACAAGGTAGTCACTTGTAAACATTAAACAGTTATTCGTTCCACTAGTTCAAATTCTGTCCGTCTGGTGTCACTTCATAGCGCTGTTGAGTACAGTAATTGTATAAAGACAGTGTGACCATATGAACTGTAGCCGCCATTTTTATTCCAGATTTGTATTGGGTTATATGGAATAAATGTTAATATATTATAATATTTCTTAAATTTTTAATAGATTTACGTATTTATGTTTATATATATGTGAATATCAATTTATTGTTAAGAAAAAAAATGTACATGATTCAACATTTATTTAGATAAAAAATATTAAAATTACCTACCGACGAAGGTATTTTTTTGAAATGTTTGCAACACAAAAAGAAAACAAATGAAAACAATTTTTAAAAACGAGGGTTCCAGTCGTAAATTAAAAATATACTTATTTATTTTAATTTGAATATTTTAGATTTAAGAAAACAAGTTCAAACAGGACATTAGAATTAGAATAAAAAGAAAGGACAAAAATAATGATAAGATTCTATAAAAACTGATGTTGGGTTCTCTAATTTTTGGGAAAACGCACCTTTTTATAATCACCTTTCAATTTTACTTTTCTCAACTTTTAAAGTACTCATTTACATAACATTGGAACAAATTACTAACTTTAAAAGTAATTACAAAAGGGCCAATTTTGTAGTACTTCAAGATTTAAAGTTTGTAATTTTGACTTACGATCGTTTTTTAATTGAGAATATTAATATTTTCAATGGAAAAAAATAGGATATTTTCATATTAAAAAAGAATAAGCAGAACATGTTATATATAAAAGATATATTAATAAAGAAAACTGATGTATATATTAACAATTATGCATTTATTCAATAAATATACGTACAGTCTGTTCCAAACGGTTAAGCGGAACTAAATGGGAATTTAGTTCTTTTAGGTTGTCACGAGCAGGGACCTTGCTTGGGTTATTTAATTTTTCACGTTGGGATGTCAAAATTTAAAATTCCAACAATGAAACCATGGAAACGAATGACATATGTCAAAATTAAATATTTTTTTTAGATATTTTAATGACAAAAAAATAAATAAATGGGAAATTTGTATTAAGAATGACTCAAAAAATCAAAATATAAAGAAAATGACATTTTAGAATGATATTAACCTTAACCAAGAAATGTTAATTGTAAGTATGATTTACAAAGCTTAAACAAAACGGCCGAAAGGCACGATTTAAACGATGAAAGTAACTAGATTGCAAAATCTAGTTCCGCTTAACCGTTTGGAACAGACTGTATAAGCTGTTCACTTTTGTAAGAACACACTAGATCTGGTTATTTTGGTTACTTTTATGGTGTGTTACTGACTTTAAATGTCAATTAAAAATATTCCTTACGCTGTAAAACCGACTTTAGGTTGTTAAGGTTATGATCATTATAATTATGATATCATTTTTCAATATGACATATACATATGTCAAATGGAACAACATTTAAAAAAAGTGATATTTTTTAATACCAACATGACATACAGCTTCAAAGGTGCAAACTATTGAAAATAAAATTCCCTCTTAGTTTGTTCTTACAAAAGTGAATCGGCTTTATATTATTAATAAATATACGTATATTATTGGAAAATATCACTTAAATCTGCTGAAACACAAGCTAAACATATGTAAACCATATGTAATCTGTAACAAAGTTGGAAGAAATATGGCGGACTTCAGTTCGACCAAAAGAAAATGAGACCATCGTATGGCCACACTGTCTTTATACAATCACTGTACTGTTGAGCCCAATTGAGAAGTAACATTACCGTTGGCGGCGCTGTAATTCATGGCAAAATGGCTGAATTGTCTAGTATTCAGCTGTCAATATGCTAACAGGGAACAGGTTAATTTAAGCACAGTACATTTTTATTTTATGAAAATAATCTATCGACGTTCTAACAAAAAGTCAACACCAGAACATATGTAATAATTTCAAACAGTACTACAGTCGCGTAGTACAATATTTGACCACCAGACTGCGTATCTGAGCGTGTCAGTTCTCAATATGAAAAAGCTCTGATAGATTTTGTGACTAGCACGGACTGCTACATATTTACGTAATATAATACAATCCAGGTAGTTTAGCATGAATAATTTTAATGCGTGTGAAGTTAGCAATTGATCGAGCCAGCAACTAATCGGCACAGACAGGATATTACAGCGGACCAAATCAAGTAACGCTGTTGAATAAAATCGTTGTTTTTTATAGAATTAAACAATTTAGAGTTCTGAACTTTTTACCAACCATGAGGAATAGGTACAGGAATCGAATGATGGCTAAACGAAAATTTTCTCACGCGTCAGAGGCGCGCAATTAATTTTTTTCTCTCGAAACCACTCGTTATCAACATAAAACTAATAATATCGCTAGAATTAAGCAAGTTGAAGTTCTGAACTTTTTACCAACCATGAGGAATAGGTACAGGAATCGAATGATGGTTAAACGAAAATTTTCTCACGCGTCAGAGGCGCGCAATTAATTTTTTTCTCTCGAAACCACTCGCTATCAAAATAAAACTAACAATATCGCTAGAATTAAACAAGTTGAAGTTCTGAACGTTTTACCAACCATGAGGAATAGGTACAGGAATCGAATGATGGCTAAACGAAAATTTTCTCACGCGTCAGAGGCGCGCAATTAATTTTTTTCTCTCGAAACCACTCGCTATCAACATAAAACTAACAATATCGCTAGAATTAAACAAGTTGAAGTTCTGAACTTTTTACCAACCATGAGGAATAGGTACAGGAATCGAATGATGGCTAAACGAAAATTTTCTCACGCGTCAGAGGCGCGCAATTAATTTTTTTCTCTCGAAACCACTCGCTATCAACATAAAACTAACAAAATCGCTAGAATGAAACAAGTTGAAGTTCTGAACTTTTTACCAACCATGAGGAATAGGTACAGGAAGCGAATGATGGCTAAACGAAAATTTTCTCACGCGTCAGAGGCGCGCAATTAATTTTTTTCTCTCGAAACCACTCGTTATCAACATAAAACTAACAATATCGCTAGAATTAAGCAAGTTGAAGTTCTGAACTTTTTACCAACCATGAGGAATAGGTACAGGAATCGAATGATGGCTAAACGAAAATTTTCTCACGCGTCAGAGGCGCGCAATTAATTTTTTTCTCTCGAAACCACTCGCTATCAACATAAAACTAACAATATCGCTAGAATTAAACAAGTTGAAGTTCTGAACGTTTTACCAACCATGAGGAATAGGTACAGGAATCGAATGATGGCTAAACGAAAATTTTCTCACGCGTCAGAGGCGCGCAATTAATTTTTTTCTCTCAAAACCACTCGCTATCAACATAAAACTAACAATATCGCTAGAATTAAACAAGTTGAAGTTCTGAACTTTTTACCAACCATGAGGAATAGGTACAGGAATCGAATGATGGCTAAACGAAAATTTTCTCACGCGTCAGAGGCGCGCAATTAATTTTTTTCTCTCGAAACCACTCGCTATCAACATAAAACTAACAAAATCGCTAGAATGAAACAAGTTGAAGTTCTGAACTTTTTACCAACCATGAGGAATAGGTACAGGAATCGAATGATGGCTAAACGAAAATTTTCTCACGCGTCTGAGGCGCGCAATTAATTTTTTTCTCTCGAAACCACTCGCTATCAACATAAAACTAACAATATCGCTAGAAATAAACAAGTTGAAGTTCTGAACTTTTCACCAACCATGAGGAATAGGTACAGGAATCGAATGATGGCTAAACGAAAATTTTCTCACGCGTCAGAGGCGCGCAATTAATTTTTTTCTCTCGAAACCACTCGTTATCAACATAAAACTAACAATATCGCTAGAATTAAGCAAGTTGAAGTTCTGAACTTTTTACCAACCATGAGGAATAGGTACAGGAATCGAATGATGGCTAAACGAAAATTTTCTCACGCGTCAGAGGCGCGCAATTAATTTTTTTCTCTCGAAACCACTCGCTATCAACATAAAACTAACAAAATCGCTAGAATGAAACAAGTTGAAGTTCTGAACTTTTTACCAACCATGAGGAATAGGTACAGGAAGCGAATGATGGCTAAACGAAAATTTTCTCACGCGTCAGAGGCGCGCAATTAATTTTTTTCTCTCGAAACCACTCGTTATTAACATAAAACTAACAATATCGCTAGAATTAAGCAAGTTGAAGTTCTGAACTTTTTACCAACCATGAGGAATAGGTACAGGAATCGAATGATGGCTAAACGAAAATTTTCTCACGCGTCAGAGGCGCGCAATTAATTTTTTTCTCTCGAAACCACTCGTTATCAACATAAAACTAACAATATCGCTAGAATTAAGCAAGTTGAAGTTCTGAACATTTTACCAACCATGAGGAATAGGTACAGGAATCGAATGATGGCTAAACGAAAATTTTCTCACGCGTCAGAGGCGCGCAATTAATTTTTTTCTCTCGAAACCACTCGCTATCAACATAAAACTAACAAAATCGCTAGAATGAAACAAGTTGAAGTTCTGAACTTTTTACCAACCATGAGGAATAGGTACAGGAAGCGAATGATGGCTAAACGAAAATTTTCTCACGCGTCAGAGGCGCGCAATTAATTTTTTTCTCTCGAAACCACTCGTTATCAACATAAAACTAACAATATCGCTAGAATTAAGCAAGTTGAAGTTCTGAACTTTTTACCAACCATGAGGAATAGGTACAGGAATCGAATGATGGCTAAACGAAAATTTTCTCACGCGTCAGAGGCGCGCAATTAATTTTTTTCTCTCGAAACCACTCGCTATCAACATAAAACTAACAATATCGCTAGAATTAAACAAGTTGAAGTTCTGAACTTTTTACCAACCATGAGGAATAGGTACAGGAATCGAATGATGGCTAAACGAAAATTTTCTCACGCGTCAGAGGCGCGCAATTAATTTTTTTCTCTCGAAACCACTCGCTATCAACATAAAACTAACAAAATCGCTAGAATGAAACAAGTTGAAGTTCTGAACTTTTTACCAACCATGAGGAATAGGTACAGGAATCGAATGATGGCTAAACGAAAATTTTCTCACGCGTCTGAGGCGCGCAATTAATTTTTTTCTCTCGAAACCACTCGCTATCAACATAAAACTAACAATATCGCTAGAATTAAACAAGTTGAAGTTCTGAACTTTTCACCAACCATGAGGAATAGGTACAGGAATCGAATGATGGCTAAACGAAAATTTTCTCACGCGTCAGAGGCGCGCAATTAATTTTTTTCTCTCGAAACCACTCGTTATCAACATAAAACTAACAATATCGCTAGAATTAAACAAGTTGAAGTTCTGAACTTTTTACCAACCATGAGGAATAGATACAGGAATCGAATGATGGCTAAACGAAAATTTTCTCATGCGTCAGAGGCGCACAATTAAGTTTTTTCTCTCGAAACCACTCGCTATCAACATAAAACTAACAATATCGCTAGAATTAAACAAGTTGAAGTTCTGAACTTTTCACCAACCATGAGGAATAGGTACAGGAATCGAATGATGGCTAAACGAAAATTTTCTCACGCGTCAGAGGCGCGCAATTAATTTTTTTCTCTCGAAACCACTCGTTATCAACATAAAACTAACAATATCGCTAGAATTAAACAAGTTGAAGTTCTGAAAAAAATTAATTGCGCGCCTCAGACGCGTGAGAAAATTTTCGTTTAGCCATCATTCGATTCCTGTACCTATTCCTCATGGTTGGTAAAAAGTTCAGAACTTCAACTTGTTTAATTCTAGGGATATTGTTAGTTTTATGTTGATAACGAGTGGTTTCGAGAGAAAAAAATTAATTGCGCGCCTCTGACGCGTGAGAAAATTTTCGTTTAGCCATCATTCGATTCCTGTACCTATTCCTCATGGTTGGTAAAAAGTTCAGAACTTCAACTTGCTTAATTCTAGCGATATTGTTAGTTTTATGTTGATAACGAGTGGTTTCGAGAGAAAAAAATTAATTGCGCGCCTCTGACGCGTGAGAAAATTTTCGTTTAGCCATCATTCGCTTCCTGTACCTATTCCTCATGGTTGGTAAAAAGTTCAGAACTTCAACTTGTTTAATTCTAGCGATATTGTTAGTTTTATGTTGATAGCGAGTGGTTTCGAGAAAAAAAAATTAATTGCGCGTCTCTGACGCGTGAGAAAATTTTCGTTTAGCCATCATTCGATTCCTGTACCTATTCCTCATGGTTGGTAAAAAGTTCAGAACTTCAACTTGTTTAATTCTAGCGATATTGTTAGTTTTATGTTGATAGCGAGTGGTTTCGAGAAAAAAATTAATTGCGCGCCTCTGACGCATGAGAAAATTTTCGTTTAGCCATCATTCGATTCCTGTACCTATTCCTCATGGTTGGTAAAAAGTTCAGAACTTCAACTTGCTTAATTCTAGCGATATTGTTAGTTTTATGTTGATAACGAGTGGTTTCGAGAGAAAAAAATTAATTGCGCGCCTCTGACGCGTGAGAAAATTTTCGTTTAGCCATCATTCGCTTCCTGTACCTATTCCTCATGGTTGGTAAAAAGTTCAGAACTTCAACTTGTTTAATTCTAGCGATATTGTTAGTTTTATGTTGATAGCGAGTGGTTTCGAGAAAAAAAAAATAATTGCGCGTCTCTGACGCGTGAGAAAATTTTCGTTTAGCCATCATTCGATTCCTGTACCTATTCCTCATGGTTGGTAAAAAGTTCAGAACTTCAACTTGTTTAATTCTAGCGATATTGTTAGTTTTATGTTGATAGCGAGTGGTTTCGAGAAAAAAATTAATTGCGCGCCTCTGACGCATGAGAAAATTTTCGTTTAGCCATCATTCGATTCCTGTACCTATTCCTCATGGATGGTAAAAAGTTCAGAACTCTAAATTGTTTAATTCTATAAAAAACAACGATTTTATTCAACAGCGTTACTTGATTTGGTCCGCTGTAATATCCTGTCCGTGCCGATTAGTTGCTGGCTCGATCAATTGCTAACTTGACTATAATTTTACTTATTTAGAAATTGGAAGAAATTGTTGAAAGGTATCTTCAGATATAATGTATTTTTTAACAGGTATTTGTTGTATCTGTCTCAAACATGAAAAACATTTACGACTATTTCGTAAGAGCACTGAAAATCTAAATAGTTACTCCAGACTAGTCATATTATTTCCGGAAATGGTAAGAAATATATAATTTCATTATTAATGTATACAGTGGAACCCCCTTACTTAAACATAATCCGTTCCTGAGGGTTTGACGAGTAGCGACAAGTAAATGTTTTCCCTAAGAAATAATGTAAATTTGTTGAATCCATTCATGGCTCTCAAAATTGATACTTTACAAAATAGTTTTATGTTAAAGTACATTGATTTTAAAAATTGGGCTAAAATGTAGAATGATGGACGCATCTGGTGGGGGATATTTGAGAAAGGAGAGACGTGGCCAACAACGTTACATAAAACCAGTACTTCTCAAACAAAGACAAATAATATATAAAGATTATAATTAAAAGATAATATAATGGAACTAGCTGGAGTACCCGTACGTTCTGTGCAGGGCCAGGGCCAGTGATTCGCCTTAAAATCACTATCTTAGGTTATTGTTGATAACTTTTTATTTATTTTTTTATAAACCACCTAAAAATAAATTGTTTTTTGGCTAAACTAGGGAATGGGTACCTGCACCGTTACAAGATTTCTTTGTAGACGGCAACACAACAATTTCACTAAATAATTCAAGGATTATCAGTGGCTCTAAAACAATGGTTTCTGGTTTATAAATTCATACACAATGAAACACAATTTTAATTGGGCTAATATGGGGGAAAATAAAGTACTATGCACCTAAAAACAAGATAATTAGGTTAGTATTAGTTAGTAAAAGTCTAAAACCGAGCGGAGTGAGTTACCCATTTTCTAGTTTAATGACAAAACACTATCTTAGGTTAGGTTAGGTTAGTAAGGGTTTGGTTAGAAGAAACCGAGCGAAGCGAGCTATCCATCCTCTAGTTTAATGACAAAACAAACTCACACTAACATAACAATGCCACAGGGGTGTAGGTACCTATTCCCTAGTTATACCTGTATTTTAAAGTGTATTGAAACATGGAAACAGTGCAAACAGAGTAAAACTGCAAACTCAGGGCGTAGTATAAGCAGCTAAAAGTTACTTTTACCGTTTTTGTAATGTGTTTTTTTTTTATGCCGTAGTTTATTTGTCCGATAGCTAATAGGGTGGCAACTTCAATCTTTCACGTGATTTTATTACTATTTCTTCGTTTCGAACAGGGTATGCTCATGCATATACGTCGTAATAAATTTATTGTTTTATTCTTTATTAGCTGGAATGTGGAGTACTCCAGTTCATACTGTTTTTGTAATATACATTTTGCTGTAACGTAAATGAGAAGTGATTGTTTGAGAAGCACTGGTTTTTAGGTATTTTTCGATGGCCACGCCCATTATTTCTCAAATATCCCCACCATATCGCAGTCGTCCACTATTCTACATTTTTCCCAAAAATTGGTACAAAAAACGGATTGTACATGTTTTGTACATGCGTTTGTTAAAAATGGGTTCTATTGTATTTGAAAGTAAAGTTATTTAATTGTAACAGGGCTACAAAACCATGTAATACCATTTTTTTTTTTTTTTTATTATACCAGTATTCATACAATGATAACAATTATTTTTAGATCTCCACAGTGTTGTACAATCAGGGAGCAATATGTTCAGAATGCTGCAGTAAAGTGGATGGTTATTATGAATTTCGTGAGCAATGCTTGCGAAACAGTCAGAGTTATATAAATTACACATTGCAACTGAGTTCTGCCCCTGAATGTAACGGAGAGTTGTGTATTTATATGAAGGATATAAAACACGGACAGAAACAATCTTTGGAGGCGTTAGAAAAGTCCTACAATATCAGTTATACAGTGAACGGAGTAAAGGAAGAAAATGTTGATTACACAGGTATCGTACCACAGTATAAAAATATATTTTGCTTATGCAAATAATTTTGAAATACACTCGACAAAAAAAAAAAAAACAATTAATAAAAACGGAAACCTACGTTTTTCTAATTTTTAAAATTGAATAACTTTGTCTACTGCACCAATGATTGAATATAATAATCTATTATTTATGTTGATTTTTATGTACCCATTGTATAATTTCGGAACTCTTCAAATGTACTCTAATGTACGAGTACAAGGAAAAGAGAAGCATCGGTGCAGAGGGTATGTAGTGACTTATGCTGTTATTTAAAATAAGAAAACGTATCTTTTTTATCTTATGCAGTTTTTCAATTGAATTAATATTTGGGGATTTAAGAGAGGATACTCTCAACTAAAATTTTGAAATATCTCACTGATTTTTTTACCTCAATAATATATGCAATAAAATTTGGAAAAATGAAAAAACGAATATTTATTGTTTAATAGTGCAGTTCTTATTAAGATGAATATTTGGGGGCTATCTATATTTAAACTTGATATATCTCAATTGTTACCCTACCCAAAAACCGGAAAGAAATGGTAAGATTATTAAGAAAGCTTCCCTTCGTGTTATCTTCGACAGCGTAGAAAATAGAAATTGATAAAGAGGAATTGAAACAGCAAGAAGAAAATAAAAAAGAAATTAGGAGAAATGTACGTAATTTAAAAAAAGTTAAAGAGTTAAATAAGATTAAAAAAAGAAAAAATTAACACCAGAGAAAGAAATTGTTAAAAAGCAAAGGAAAATACAGACCAAGAAAAATATGAGCAAAACATAATATACAAATTAAGGAGTGAAGCAAGAAGACAATGCTAAAATAGAAATAGTATCTAATATTTTTTTAACAACGGACCAGAAATTGCTTTTGTGAATTTATTTTTCTTCCGTCCTACTTCAATTTTTTTCTAAAATATTATAGATAAAAAGTTAATTTGGATAACAGCATTAAAAAATAATAATAATAATAATAAATACCTACATTCCAGAATCTTATAATTTACAGATAAATGTGTTTGACTTGTTTAATCAACATACAATTAATATTGGTTTGAAATGTTATACTTTCAAAAGAACTTATCATTTAAAATGTGTTTCTTACGAACATTTTTTAACACAAAATACAAATGCAATTTTTGTACTGAAAATAACAAATAAAATGACGTGAACAGCCATAATGTTTACATTTATTTTTCTATGGCAATAATTGCAGTAATTTGTGCCAACAACAACATGAACTACTACAATAACTAAATTATTGAACGTGTTCGGAAAAAATAATAATTTTATTTTTTAAAAATAAAATTAAGTGTAAATGTAACATCTTAATCTAGAAATTACTAGATTAATAATAATCTAGAATAATAATAATAATCTAGAAACTATTTATTTTATGTCGATGATTTGAAAATTTTTAACGAAATATCCTGCCTGGCTGATTGTGAACAATTGCAAAGAGACTTAGAAAGAATACAAGAATGGTGCTTGGAAAATGAATTGTTCTTAAATTTTAAGAAATGCCAATTTCTAACATTTTCAAGAGAGACACACAAAAATCTACACGTGTACAATATATATAAGCACAACTTAACTAGAGTGGAGTATGTCAACGACTTTGGATTTTTTTTTGACGAAAAACTGAATTTTGTTATCATATCCAGTCCTGTGTAAATAAGAGTTTACGTAATCTGGGATACATTTTAAGGTGTACTAAGTATTTCTCTAATCTTCTTGCTTTAAAATCTTTATATTTTGCATATGTACAATCACATCTTGAATATTGTTCCAGTATATGAAATCCTTTTTATCAAAATTGGTCTCTTAAAATTGAAAGAATACAAAACAAGATTTTAAAACATTTGTGTTACAAAACTGGCAATGCACATTTAATTTCAGAAAGTTACAACTCAAAACTTGTATTTTACAATATGTTAAGTTTAAAGCAGAGAAGATATTTATCTGATGCAAAACAAATTTAAAAAATCGTAAATAATCATTTTGATAACGATCATTTTTCTGATCTGATACACTTACATGCGCCGAATCATAATACTCGTACTATATATGTGTTTGAACTGTCGATGGCCAAAAATAATCTAGCAGCTAATGCTCCGGTTAATAGAATGTGTTCTTTTGTAAACGATGTTGATACAGTCGATATTTTTAATGACACCCTCTCAACATACTGTAAAAAGATCAGATTATATATTAAGGATAATACTAATGTTGGTGGTTGACAAATAATATGTTTATTTAATTGTTACTGAAATTTTAAATTTAAATACTTTTTTGTACACATTATTTACAATTTCTTATGCAACCAAATGTGCTAAATTTGTTATGAGTGATGATCTTTTATTGGGAACTCGTTCATGTTGATCATTCCATTGGTATAAATAAATAAATAAAGTAAATATAGAAGAATCTTAGAATAGACCATATTTAGTGTGACGTCACATACATGTGCTGCCATCTGACAGCGGTTTCCTTTGGAAGATTTTGGCTGGTTTAAAATACATGTGTTATTACTTTTGATACCTTAATTTTATGAATATTTTCAATTTTGGAGCAAAATATATATTTATAGGTTACGTTTTTAAATAATATGAAAATCGTAATATCTTTAGTTTTTATTTAATTAAAACTAAGTAATCAATTAGGATTTTGCTTAAGAATGCATAATGGTGTATGGTTTTGCTCCAAACCGTAACCATTACATCCACATTCTTAATTGCAAATTTTTTCGTTTTTTGAGAGATGAAAATGAAAAACAATATAAGCCGTTCACTTTTGTAAGAACAAACTAAGAGGGAATTTTGTTTTCAACAGTTTGCACCTTTGAAGCTGTATGTCATGTTGGTATTAATAAATGTCACTTTTTTAAAATGTCGATCCATTTGACATATGTCATAATGAAAAATGATATCTTAATTATAATGATCATAACCTTATCAACCTAAAGTCGGTTTTACAACGTAAGGAATATTTTTAATTGACATTTAAAGTCAGTAACACACTATAAAAGTAACCAAAATAACCAGATCTAGTGTGTTCTTACAAAAGTGAACAGCTTATATAATGACATATTAAATTAAAATAAGAATTTTAATAATTAATATTGACTTGTAGTTTTGATGTGAAGCATTTTCTTACTTTGAAAACTAAATTTATACTTCCAAAATACAATTTAAATAAAAAACAATATGCCAAATTCAAATAAAAGGAAACCAACCGCGGCAGCACTGAATTGCATTTTGTGATGTAGTTACTAATATGGTCTATTCAGTAAAATTTTAATAATTTGCAAAAACTGCAGGAATTTTTAAAATAATACAATCAATTTAGATGTGTCATAAAAGTGCCAATAACTGTGCTGTTTATTAACTAGTTGAAATTTTTATAATATTGATCATTTCTTATTCCGTGATTCATAGGGAAGTAAATGTATGCTCCCAGCGTCAGGGTGGTCAATTTTGAGTCAGTAGAGCATATTCTTTGTTGAGAATATTTTATTAACTTGATTTACCATTTTATCAACAAGTGTACACAAATGTTTAGGTAACATATAGAATAAGAAAGAAAATGTTCTATCGAAGTTTCAGAATTGGACGCCGTGGCGCTGGGATCTTAAATTTAATTCCCTATAGAATGTGACTAGTTCTTTTATATGCCACTACATTTTTGTTCCAGAAATGAATTTGGATGATATGACAGGCCTCGATTTGCATCCCGATGATACGATGGACAACGATATTTTTAAAGAAGGTAGTGACATTAAGACAAAATGTGAAGTTACTGCTGGATATGAGAATGGTTAGTAATGAGCACATTTAGAACTACATCTCACTCTCTAAAATTGTTTGACTTGTAGACATCTTAAATAAGTGCTCCACAACCGGTGTGTCAAGAGACGATGCTAAGTATGACGACGCAATGAACCAGAGAGAAATGCAAGTAATATGTCAGTAACAGACAGTACTTGATTAAAAATTATTTATAGCAAACTCTAAACCTGAATCATACTTGCAGAAGGCAGAACCAGTGTTGCAATTATGTTTTGATTCTTTGTGTGCAAAATCTTTTTTCATTCACATAACACAGACTGATGTAAAAAGTTAAATACAGCCTTGGACAAATGTATGGAGCACCGTACGTTTTATTGAATTTTAGGATTATTATAAAATAATAAATACAGCTTTTAATGACAACTTTAATCAAAATTATTAATATTTTGTGGTACCTACTCGTGCTTTAATTACCGCACGTACCCTTTTAGGAATACTGTCCACAAGTTTTTTACGTACATCGGATTGTACATTGAACCGTTCGTGACCAATAATTTTCTTCAATTCTTATTTCGATTTGCATTTGTAAAGAGACACCTTGTTTATCAGAATCGACCATAAATTTTAAATTTGCGATACATCTGGTGATTGGGGGGCCATGCAAAGTGGCATATTGTTTTTGGAAAACCATTTGTTGCTCTGGCTTTGTGACAAAGGGCTTTTTTTTGTTGAAAACCATATTCTGGATTGTCTTCTTCAAATAATTTTAATATTGATGGCTCCAAAACTTCATCAAGCATGGTAATATAACGAACAGAATAATGCGTCCGTCGCCCAAAAAGATTTTGCCTAAGCCACTGGCGGACATGCACCCCCAGATCATGATGATACCACCACCAAATTTGACCGTAGGGATGATGCTGTCAGGATGAGAATCTTCACCCGGCCTACGTCTTACAAAGATGGCTCCAGGTTGTCCAAAAAGCTGATCCACAAAAGAAAAAACAAACCTTATTTTCGTAAATTTATAGTAAATTAAAATTTATATTGTAAGTGCAATAATTGTTTAGAAAATTATTTTTCTGTTAAATTCTTAAGTACATTAAACCATTACAATGCTTACTTCTACATTGGACTCATCAGATCAAATGATTTTCGCTCATTCATCAGGTGTCCAATTTAAATGTCTTTTGGCCCACTCAAGGCGAAGTTTTTTGTGTCGCTCGGTCAACAGTTGTTTTCGGCGAGCTCTTCTTTCATGCAAATTAGATTCCACTAGACGGCTTCTAATTGTTTAACTTCTTTTTTTAAGAAATTTTAACTTCTCTATGCTCCCACAGCTCACCAGTCAGCTCTTTTTACGATATTGAGCGTTTGCGAAGAACACTTCTCTTTATAAAACGATCATCTCTGGAAGTGGATGCACGTTTTCTTCCGGTTTTTGGTCTTTTTACTTGCCCGACCTTAATATATAAGGGGCTTTGACTGATGACCACGTTTCATGGTCCAGGGAATCCAAACAACCTATTTTCGAAGTGCCGTCCGTATGTGTGTCTGTGTGTGTGTCTAAACGATAACTCACGAACGGTTTAACTTAGAGAGTTCGTTCTGGTTCTAAAAAATTATAATAATTGGGAAGAACCCTATAGTTTTTTTTATAAAAATCCGAAACCGGAAACGCAAGTTATTAAACTTTAAAAAAATTTAAAATTCATATCTAGTAAACCAAGCCTTGGACAAAAATTTGTATAAAACATAATGTGATGTATTTTTGAAGATTTACGTTTTAATTTTTTTTTTTATTTACTTTTTTTTATTTTTTTTTTGTTGGCAGGGCAAGTCTAGCGGAGGTCTCTCTTCGCCATTGGTTTCATAAGTATCAGTCTCTTGGAACCTTTTAATGGTAATTTGCACAGTTTTTCTTGAACACTCCATTTTTATTTATATTTTCACCTGCGTCTGTCTTTGTGAATGGAGCAATAAAATTTGACTCTTTTCTGCCACAGTGAGTTCACATTTTTTATCCATAATATAATAAAAAATATTCACTTGAACTCAATCAAACAAGAAAAAGACAGTGTTCACTTCAAACGCATGTGTAATAATGATCCAAGCTGTAGCTGTTTATTTTTATGTAAACAAAACGTAACAGATCTGAGCCTATATTTATATGTATTTCAAGAATTATCATAACTCTCTTTACGTTTATGGTTATCTGATTAGACGTACGTCTTTTAGAATGTGTCAATGATATTTCGAAACATTTTGCCATATATATACAAGTTACAATGTAAATAAATTTAGATGTTATATTATAACTGCATGGGTGCTCTTTACTTTTGTCCAAGGCTGTACATAAATTTACTAAGATTTAAATTTGTTACATTTATTAAATAGAAAAATAAATAAATAATAGTATTTTATTTAAAAAGCATATAATAAAGGCTTTATTACAAGAGGGTGAAGTTTACCACCCGAAAGTAAGCTAGAAAAATTGCTTACAAAAAAAAAACCGCGTATAAAACGTTTATTATGCACAGATGAACACGGTTACGCGTTTCTTTATACCAAGTCCCGCCATAAATACAGTTACACAAATTCGATGAATCATAAAATCTAAACAATTCGAGAACACCAGGAACCTTTTTGGGGTAATCTCCACTCCTATGTGGTACTGTTATAGTCACTGAACGTTGAGCAGTAAACATGGGGTTGGGTGATAATGAAAATCGTATCGCTGTATTTGCATTACATAAAGTTGGGAAGACGCCGGGAGATATTTTGAATATTTTAAAATATTTGAGTATCAATCGCCAGTTTGTGTATCGCACTATTAATCAGTTCAAGGATACTCAAGATATTGAAGATCGGCAAAAAAGTGGTCACCCGCGAAATGTACGAACTCAAGCAATGATGGAAGCTGTGAGTAATCGTGGGTTTAGTCAACACTTAGCCTTAGTCTTAGCGTTAGTTTTAATTTTAGTGTTAGTCTTAGTTTTTGTCTGAAGCGTAATGAATGAGTAGAAGTTTATACAATGATTTATTAAAACTAAAATAACCAATGAAACGCCGAGGTTAACGCATGCGCATAGTGTCCTCGTTCACTGTTGACGAACAAAGCTTATTATAACTAATATTTGAATCGTCAAAAGTCATAATCTTTGGTTATAGATTACGATTAAAGAAATAAACATTGTGAAAAAAGATGTTCCGGAATAAAAACAATAATAAAATTGTTAATAGTTCATAATATATATAACCTGCACATTTTATGTCAGTGTGAGCGCACGCGCATTTTCTCGGTTTTAATATTAGTGCTAAGAAAAGTTGAATGTTAGTTAACTCTCAAGGTCGATTTTAAGAAACTTAAGACTAAAACTAAATCAATGTGTTGTATGAACTTGCTAGTAGCGATATGATAGTTTATCTTTTAAGGTTAAAATTAAAACATAAGATTAAAACTTAGACTCAAACTGAAAATTTTTATTAAACCCTCTATAACAGAATTCGGAGAAATCCAGTCCGTAAACAAAAAATCATCTTCAGGGAGATGGGTATTTAGACACGGAGTATGTCCCGCGTTATCAAAGCAGATCTAAAGATGGGGGATTACTGAAAAAGCACTGGACACTTGCTTACTCCATCTCTAAGGGATATCGCGAATTCCAAAGCTAAACATCTGATTCACCGGCATGCAGACAACATGCATTGCAAAAATATTTTTTCAAAGAAAAAATTTTTAACGCCGAAGAAATTTTTAATAAACAAAGTAATCGGGTTTATGCACATAGCTCTCGAGAGGCGGCTCAGGTAATACACAGAGTTCAGAGAGGTAATCATCCAGCATCTGTGATGGTTTGGTGGGGTGTCTCGTATGAAGGGGTTATTGAGCTACATTTTTCTGGTCAGAGTGTGAAGATATGTACGAAATTATACCAGGATGACATTTTGGGCAAGGTCGTCCAGCTTCTTAATGAGACCATGTATAATTCTGGTCATTGGATCTTTCAGCAAGATTCTGCTTGAGCTCACAAGGCAAAGTCCACACCTGAATGGCTGGAAACTCACACCGGAGTTCATTAGAGATGAAGATTGGCTTTCTGGAAGCCCAAATTTAAGTCCGCTGGGCTACAAATTGTAGTCAGTGTTGGAGGACATGGCCTGTAGCAGACGATATCCAAATTTAGAGAGTCTAAAGCAATTGTTGAATAAAGTAGTGGCCAATTTTCCAATGGATGTAGTGCGTCGTGCCATGATTATTGACCCTCACGTTTAAAGGCCTGTGTGAAGGTGAAGCGAGGGCATTTTGAATAAAACATTTATCTTCATTCAATATGATATATGTGTAATCGCAACAATATAAAAAATCATTTGTAACAGTATTTATGGCAGGACTAGGTACACGTATAGTATGAGGAGCTTTATGTATTTACAGTTAGAAACATAATACATTTATTATCTGATGATCGTAGATAAAAATAATTCGTGTGCATATTATATTTCGTTTCTCTTAATATATTTTTGCTTGTGGTGTGCTGCGGTATTCTGGGAAGAGCATTGGTGTGTCGTATGTGAAATAATGTTGCGGATCACTGTCATAGATAACGTACTTTATTACAGAAAGCAATTCGTTTATATTTTACTATGATATGTTTATTTCATTTTTCTGTATTTATGTGCAGATAACAGAGATGAAGCCACAGAGGACGTATACCACGATAATACCAATACAGAGGCGATTTATGTCAAATCTGAACCTATGGGTACCAGTAATTGTAAAGGAGATGAACTAGAGAATGCAACTATTACACTCACTGGTCAGTAAAGCTGATTTAATTGGTGATTATGTTTATATTCAATTTAAAATTTAAAAAATGCTTTAAGCGTTTATTAGTGTAATTGCAGAACTGAAGGCTATGATATACATGGTGATTATAAAAAACTTAGTAATGAATACAAAATTTACCGCCGTTTTTTTGATTAACTGAACTGTTAAATTAAAAATACTTAATATAAACAGATAAAATGACATTTTCATAATATTGATAATGCAACCAAATATTTAGTATGGCATTAGTTTTTATATTACAATAATAAAAATTTGTTAACCTTAAATATACATGGGAACAATAGAAAAACGGATAAATGAAAAGGTGGTAATGAAAATACCAAATAAGGGTAATTAATTAAGGGTAATGTAATTGTTCAGTGGTTTGATATACAATTTTGTGTACTGTTCACTCTTTATCCTTGTGCGTACCATTGATCTTTAGGGGCAGTACTCCGAATTGTATGATCGTCCATCGTTCAGTTATCTTTTTGGACAGTTTACGCTGTTTTTATTACCCTTATTTGGTATTTTGGACTTATTATAATTAGATTTTTTGTTACAATATGTTGCTCAGCGAGTAGTGTTTCATTCTCTAGGTTTTGCACGTACCAGACCCTAGGGAGTGTTAAACTACGTGTCGTCATATTATTGTACTTACTTATTGTATTTATATTTAAATTTTTGGATATTTTCTGTATGGTTCTATGGTTGACTATAGATTTTGGTTTTATATTGTTATTTAAATTGTCACATAACGATTCCGTTTAACCTGTTTGAACTATTTTCCAATCTTTGGACATTGTCAATTTCCTAATAAGCGTACTTATCAGCCTTACACCCGCCCTACTATTGTTGATGGATGATGTTTGATGATGTTAGTTTAACGTAACATTGGATTAGGTAACATATCATAGTATAACATATCATTTTCTGATTTATTATTACTATTGTTATTGTTGCTGTTTATAGCACCTGAGGAAGCTAACAATGGTTTAGCGAAACGTTGTGTTTCTAAAATATACGTATTGTCCAAAAAGCTGAGTGATTCTTTTTCTTTCCGTCTAATTATTTGGACGTTAAACAATTTTCTATGTAAAAATTAATGTAAATAATTCATTATTTTAATAAGCTGTCCTTTCAATAATATACCAATGAAAGAAGAACATTTTTCAATGGAAAATATTATTAACATTGAAAACGTTGACAGAGTAAGAGTAATTATGAATATTCATATTTCAGAGAGCCGCGATATTCGGGAGACATATTGCATATCATCTACTCATGACATGTCCCAGTGTAACTACAATACTAATATAATTACCACTGAAGAAGTTAACATCAAATCTGAATTTGTAGATGACAGTGAACGTGAGGAGAGTGCGGCTGGACAAGATGCAGGTCAGTTAATAATTTCATACTGTATAGTAGTAAGCTTCCAATTCTTGCATTCGCATTTTTAATTTAGTGAGTTGAGTGCAGCTTAGGAGTACAATGACTAATATTTTTCTAGATGTAGTTAGTCCCTAATAAGCAGTTATAATTTATGTATGTTTCCTTCTTTTTCTGCCTTCTTCTGCTCTAGGTTGGCGAGCATTAAGGCAATTTGGTCTTTTGCGGCTACAGCGCAAAACAAGCTCTTTGTTGTCATATTTAATAATTTTTTCGCGGCTGCGCTTACCAGCAATATTTCCCTCTATTATTGAATGCAGAATATGGTACTTGTTGTTTTGAATCATATGTCCAAAATATAAAAGTTTTCGTTTCTTTATTTGTGTATATTTGTCTACTGTTGATCAGACCTTGCAGAGCCGGCGGAACGCACTCCGCAGGGCATTAGGACGCTTGATTCCAAGGGGCGCGCCAAGGTTATAACCGGCAATATTATATGATGACTTTTTTTTTAGGTCTTCACTTGAAATTTAGAAGTGAGGACCTTTTTTTTAAGTCTTCACTTGAAATTTAGAAGTGAGGACTTTTTTTGTTTTTTTTATCTGCACTTGAAATTTAGAAGAGAGGAGGACCGTTGTTTTTTGAGGTCTTCACTTGCAATTTTGTACTGTTTGGGGGCGCTCCATTAAATCTTGCTTACAGGCGTCAAGGACCCTCGCGCCGTCCCTGAAACCTTGTTTTTTAGCCGTCTTCTTATCCATGAAATTTTCTAAATGCGCTTATATATCCTCTTTTGGAGACTTATCTTCTGCCAGGTTTTTGGGACACAACCTTCCGCCCCATATAGTACTATAAGCAACACGTATCATCGTACCACGCATAATCTAAGCCGTAAGCTGAGGTTCTCTTGATCAGCAGGTTTTTCATTTTTAAGAATGTTTTCCGCGATCTTTTATTACGAACTCTTGAGTACAGTCTGTTGTATCGATTTTTAAATGATTCAGTTACCATCGACTTCTCTAAGTCTCTCAGGATATGGCTAAAAATAGCGACAATTTGAGCAGAACTAAAAAGTAAATATGGCAGTAGTTTTAAACTTAATGTATAGTGTTATAACAGGGCAGAGAGGTCATTAATTACAACCCCGTCCACTCGGATTCAAGGTCATGTTGCTCAGTGAACTGTTACTGTTTCAGCAGCTGTATTTACAGCTGGTGAAATGGTTGCATAAATTTTCTATTGTAGCGGCTCACAGTTAGACAGTTTACAAGGTGTGATTTTAAAAAAATTGTAAGAGTAAGTCGTGGTAGAAAAAAATAGCAATGTAAGGCATGTTGCAGCAAAAACGAAACCTGTTTTTTACTGTCATTTTTTACTGTTCATTTGTTTGAGGTTGTTTACTTAAGTGTTTGTATCAATTTTTACTTACTATTTTAGAAATAAATAAACAAGATTCATTATTAAGAATAAATTTGTAGTGTTAAAGGTTATGTCAGTAAATCTTACGTTCCAAATGTATACGAAGGCATATCTGATCTTTTTCCAGGCCTACTCTGACGATTTTTTTTTTAAATCACGTTTGTATTGGTTTTATATTATACACTTGAAATATGGATTTTGTGAGTATTAAGATGAGCCGTATCCTTGTATTTACTGCTATACATATAGAAAAATACAAAACTTCCTTGCATTTTCAGAGTCATCAAATCTCATTCACCACAAAAGAAAACATTCTGAAAAGAAATCACACAAATGTGATCAGTGTGATAAATCAGTTTCAAGGTCATCAGATCTCATTAGGCACAAACGAATACATTCAGGAGAAAAAACATTCAAATGTGATCAGTGTGATAAAGCATTTATCCAGTCATCAAATCTCATTCAACATAAAAGAATACATTCTGGAGGTAAAGCATTTACATGTGACCAGTGTGAGAAATCATTTTCTGGGTCATCAGAGCTTATTAGACACAAACGAATACATTCAGGAGAGAAACCATTTGAATGTGATCAATGTGGTAAAGCATTTACACAGTCATTTAGTCTTGTTAAACACAAACGAATTCATTTTGGAGAGAAACCATTCAAATGTATTCTGTGTGAAAAATCATTCTCATCTTCATCAGATCTCATTAGACACAAACGAATACATTCGGGAGAGAGACCATTCAAATGTGATCAGTGTGATAAAGCATTTATAGTGTCATCAAATCTCATTCAACACAAACGAATACACTCTGGAGAAAAAGCGTTCAAATGTGATGATTGCGGTAAAGCATTTTCAAAATCATCAACTCTCATTATTCATAAACGAATACATTCAGGAGAGAAACCTTTCGTATGTGATCAGTGTAATAAACCATTTTCAAATTCATCCGATCTCATTAGACACAAACGGATACATTCTGGAGAGAAGCCATTTAAATGTGATCAGTGTGGTAAATCATTTTCAAGTTCATCAGATGTCATTAGACACAAACGAATACATTCAGGAGAGAAACCATTTAAATGTAATCAGTGTGATAAAGCATTCCCACAGTCATCAGGTCTCTTTAGTCACAAACGAACCCATTCTGGAGATAAGCCATTCAAATGCGATCAGTGTGATAAAGTATTTTCAAATTCATCAAATCTCAACCAACATAAGCGATTACATTCTGGAGAGAAAGCATTCAAATGTGATCAGTGTGATAAACCATGTTCAAGTACATCAGATCTCATTAAACACAAACGAATACATTCTGGAGAGAAACCATTCAAATGTGTTCAGTGTGATAAATCATTTTCAAATTCATCAGATCTCATTAGACACAGTCGAATACATTCAGGATAAAAGCCATTCAAATGTGATGACTGCAATAAAGCTTTTTCCAAGTCTTCAACTCTTATTAATCACAGACAAATACATTCTGGAGAAAAATCATTCTAATTTGTTTTGAAGTGTGATAAACATTTTGAGAGTCATCAAATCTCATCCAAGTAATACTTTCTGGAGAGAAACCATTGAAATGTATTCAGTGTGACAAATTATTTTAAATTCATCAGATCTTATCTGACACAAACGAATTCATTCTGGAGCAAAAACAATCAAATGTGATCAGTATGATAAAGCATTTACCTACTTATAAATTCTCATTAATATAAACGAATATATTCTACCGAAAAACATTCTAGAAAAGTGTATTTCAGAATAATGTCTTTTACACTTGCAAAAGACTTTATTCTGATTTATACCTAAAAAATCTGGGATTGGGCAGATCTTGACCGAGGAACTGTTTGGAAAATATTTAGTCCTTTTTCTGTATTTTGTATTTGTATTTTAGAAAAAAATAATAAATATTACTCTTTCACAATATCTATTTCACAATGGTATGTATAAAATGTTAATTAAATTAAATAAAAGTAAAGCATTACATCTTGATTATTGCTGTATAATCTAGATGTAATTTTTTCAATAAATAAATATAATTAAAAATGCTGTCACAAAAGATAGGAAGTATTTTGTGGTGACATTAATAAAATTAAAGAAATTGATGTAGACCAGTGGCACTGAATCCACGTTCTACCAAATAGGAAGACGGGAAAGCTATCAACGGCTTCTGTACAATAACCCATAATTCAGGATATAAAATTGGGATCTGTTTTGTAACCAGAATGTGTGGTATCCTTGTACAAACATTGGTTTCAGTTCCTCATTTGTGGATAATTCATTAGGATGCTCCTGTATTAGTATGGATTCATCTGTGTTGGTGATCTGAGTTTGTCTACTTGCAAAAGGGTTCAACACCCATTCGGGAATATTCATGTGAAGAATGTCTTCAAATCTTTGGTTAAGGTCAGAATTAAGAGCCGTTAAGTATTGACAATAAAGAATCAAACCTTCATCTCTATTTTGCAATTTTGAAAGATTTGGAAACTGAGAACATTCTCCTCTTCCCAAGTTTTGTTTGTACAGAAAATGTTTTGCAACAAACGCAGATATTACACTTTTAGTTTTGATTAAATTTAATTGATCACTTTATAGTTTCAAATTAGTTTCGTTAAATTTGCCAAATAAATCAGCATATAAGCGATTTTTTGAGTTAATTAAATTGTACCGCAAATCATTGTCTTTACTTTCCAGGAATTCCAACACTGAATCAAAGAGCGCATACATTCGATCCAAACGTGCACTTTTAGATAACCAACGTACCTCTGTATTAAGTAGTAAACGATTATAGTCTTCATCATTTTCCAAACGTTCCAAAAGTTGAGCAAATAATCTTTGATTTAAGGCATTCCTTTTGATTTTATTAACTGCTCGAATGACATAATCTAGTGATCTAATTTATTTATTGCTAGTTATTTTAACTTCCATAATAATAAAAATGGGCCACAATTTTATTATTTTATATTAAACCTTTCGCGGACCCCCTGACTTTGTTCAGGGACCCCCAAATCAATTTAGCTTTTCCACGGACCCTCTAAATGCTCTCAGGGACCCCTTGGGGTCCGAAGGGACCACTTTGGGAACCACTGATGTAGACTAATGAAAAAGCTACTTACTATATAAATGAATGTATGATGAGACGATAAGAATATATATATAGTCCGCGCCACCGCGTTTATATCCTTATCTTTATTTTATTTAGTTTAGGAGATGCAGGATTAACCGCATGTAGGAAACCGCCATCACACGCCTGCGTATAGGCCACTGTTGGTGGACCCATGGACACCTCCTCCGAGGTGAAGAGTCCCCTATCTGTGAGACATGTAACACAGATTTGTCTGTGTTACACATTTTAACTGAATGTGTACAGTTCGAGGATGCCAGGGAGAGGTTAGGCCTGTGCTATGACCTGTCAGTTGCTTTAGGTGACGACAGAGTTCTCATGGACAGGCTGATACTCTTCCTGAGAGAATCGAACTTACTGTTTTATGTGTGAAGTTTTGCACCTTATTTTAATGTGTTCTATTTCTAAACTGTGATATTCGATGGTAATTGGCCACTTTACAGCCTATTACCATCACACTGAGTCTGTTCAAATTTTCGAACAGATTCTTTATCCTATTTATTTGTGTTTGTCTGTGCAATATTTCTTTTATTGAGTATACGTAATTTTATTGATTTTATCTATTTATTGATTGTTTAATTTATTGTTTTTAATATGTAGTGTAGTCATTTAAATGGGCTGCGTTAGGCGCAAATAGCCTTTGTTGCTGTGAGCTAAAAATTTTAACTAACTAACTAACTATAGTTTAGGAGAGGATTTTTGGTAGGAGATACCACATGTTTTATTTGTAAGTCTTCAACTGTCTCGCGCTTTAGATAGTTGTCGCTACCAGTTTTATTATTATTATTATTTCCTGCATTATTGCAGCCACAACCGCTTACTTCAGTCAGTTTGTCATAATTTTACTACCACACTACTGTGTGAGTTGTTCCTGTGTCTTAACCTCCTACAGCCAGTTTGAACAGCAGCAGGCGACATAAGGGGCCCCTGTCGAGGCAGTACTGAGAGATAAGTCCCGTTATGCAATTTTGATTCCCTTAAATTACACCGCGTTTATCAGAACGAATGCAGCCAACTTACAGTTCACATCTTTAAAGTCGTTTTTCCTGACATACATCAGGAACAACGCTACAAATATAATTAAAACAAGCACAACTATTAGGTCGTCAAGGATAAAATTTGTAGAAAAAAATGTAAAGTTGGTTGAAAACTTACAAATATAAGGAATTATTTTATTCATCAAAGTATGCACCCATATTGTCTATACACTTTTGCCATTTAAGCAGCAGGTTGTTCAGGCCAGTGGTACAAAACCCTGACGGACAAGAGTCAATGAATTCCTTGAAGGCCAGTTTTACAGCACTGTCGGAATGAAACTGTTTTCCTATTAAAAAGTTGTCCAAATTGCGGAAGAAGTGGTAGTCAGTGGGGGCTAGGTCTGGTGATTATGGAGGATGATGAAGAAGTTCCAATTCCCGTAGTTTTGCCACAGTCATTTGTGCAGTGTGTGGTCTAGCGTTAACATGCAATAAGATAGGAGTCGATCTGTTGCCCAATCTAGGCTGTTTTTCCTTAAGTTTTTGCATCATTTCGTCCAGTTGGTTGCAGTATATTTCTGCTGTGTCGATGAACCAGTTCTTTTTTTTCTTTGGTTTTTAAGTAACCTGTACGAAATTTGGCGATCCAATTTGATATTGTCTGCTACGTAGTAACACTAGAGCCAAATACTCTATTAATATTTCGCGCGGTCTGCGATGCCGTAGTTCCACGTAAGAACTCATACTTCATAATAGTGCGCATTTCTGACCGTTCCATTTTCAATTAATTTTAAAAAAAAGTTTTTGATATTTTTTAGAACATACAATGATTTCTTTAAACAGGCGTGGTGTGAAACTTTTCAACAAAAAAAAAAAAAAAAAACAACGTTAAAATATTACGCCAACGTCAAATAATAAGCTGTTAATGTTGGCAATATTATTAACTGCAAATTTCATCATTGACGACCTGATACAATACATAGTATACATTTCAATCAATGGCCCTGAATAGAATATGTGTATCAAAACTCATTCACAAGTCTGCCTTTCCAATATAATAGAGACTGAACAGTTCAGAGGAACACCAATGAAAGTAGTGGCTGAACTCGTCAATCAATTTTGTTACAAAAATCAGTACATCATCATAGGCGCGACCCGAGTTGAGCCTAGGCTTCCAGGTTTCATGACTAAGTTTTCAATCTATGTACATTCAGAAGTAATATGGTCAGTATTACGTCCATTTTTAAGCGAACACAAAAAGGCACCGTTTATAGCCGGTTGCGAACGACTACGCAGAACCTGTAATTTGTAAAAATATTTTTACACAAATTATTTGACATAAGCAGGAATTGATCTCACGTTCGTGCCCTTACTTAGCGGACTAATAGTAAGTACAAACGATTTAACGTTTGCAGCTACAGGCTAACAAAATCAGTAGAGATACAATTATAATATTAAACTTGTGACGCCTCCTTGGCTGCGAATAAGCCTGGCACATGCAGATGATCTGCTATTCAAGATCGCAAGTGAATCTCCGTTATCAATAATCTTTTTCTACGAGAATACGTGGCGTATTGACCTTCCGTCGCCGCCTACTGCGATTCTTGTAGGTTCGCAGACAGAAAATTGGTCCCGCTTAATCACTATTCCTCTAGGAGGAAGGTACTCTTTCTTAATTCTCCTTGGGAGTTGTAAAATTCTGGGTTTAAATGAAATACACAAGACTAATTTTTAATTTTTCCAATCGTCATTTTGATGTATTTTAATTTATTCACTTAATTTTCTTATTTTAATTATTATTATATTATAACTAGGTTATTACCCGTCAACAATGACGGATTTATAATATAAAAATTTAAATTATTTGTATGTGTATTTGGTTTTATTTTTTACCGTATCTTAATTTGTTCGTTGGTCAACGAATCACGGGACAGGATATCACCCGTTAGCCAATCACGGGAGAGGGTGTCACCTGTCAGCCAATCAAGTGATAGGGTGTCGCCAGTTTAATTTATGCCTACGAAACTCTAGACATTTATGTATGTAATTATATTCGTAGATTCTTAGAGAATAAATCTGCAAAATATTGTTCATATCGGTCAAAGGATATAAGATAGGATATAAAAATTTCATTTTTATGCCTACGAAATCCTAGATATTTCTATATATAATTATATTTGTAGATTCTTAGAGGATAAATTTGCAAAATATTGTTCATACCGGTTAAAGGATATACGCGTGTCTAGAGTTTCTCTTTTATATCTACGAAACCCTAAACATTTCTATATATAGTTATATTCGTAGATTCTTAGAGAATAAATCTGTAAAATATTGTTCATATCGGTAAAACGATACAGGTGTGTCTAGAGTTTCCCTTTTATGCCTACGAAACCCTAAACATTTCTATATGTAATTTTATCCGCAGTTTCTTAGAGAATAAATCTGCAAAATATTTTTCATATCGATTTTAGGATATAGTAGTGTCTGGAGTGTCTTGTTTATTCCAACGAAACCCTAGATATTTCTGTAAATAATTATATTTGTAGATTCTTAGAAAATAAATCTGCAAAATATTGTTCATATCAATCAAAGAATATAGGAGTGTCTAGAGTTTCTTGTTTATGCCTACAAAATCCTAGACATTTCTATACGTTATTTTATCCGCAGATTCTTAAAGAATGAATCTGCAAAATATTGTTCATATCGATGAAATCATATAGTAGTATTTATAGTTTCTTGTTTATGCCTACGAAATCCTACACATTTCTATATGTAATTATATTCGTAGATTCTTAGAGAATAATTCTGCAAAATACATAATAAGAAAAAATCATGATAACCTTAGGAAAAATGACGTCACAGTGTTACGAAGATCACTAACACACGGTAGCTAATTATATATGTACGATTATTGTTCGATTTTACTTTTGTATTAACTTTTATTCACGGTGTGGTTTTAAGACTTGATTTTACTAGTCCAACGTCACCAATGTAAAGTTGTAGGTTTAAACAAGACTGCCTGTGTTTTATGAACATTCAACTGAAGTCATATTACATACAAGTTTTGACACAATACATAGCAGGAATAAAGATACGTGCAAGGGAAACTTCCTGGGTGAATTACAACACCCGCATACTTGCCATTGTTAATACAAGAAACAAAAATATCCAAAATTAGATCAGAACGACATATTGCTGCAAAACCTCAGGGCCGCCGCAAGGATCGTTGTCGCCTGTAGGTAAGATTTAATTGAGCGCCCCTAGGCAGGGCGCAACTAGCTTTTTTAGAGCCCTGGGTAAGAACTTCAAAATTACAAATGAAGACCTAAAAAAAGGTCTCCACTTCTAAATTTCAAGTGTCGACCTAAAAAACAAAAAGATCCTTACTTCTAAATTTCAAATGAAGACCTATAAAAATGTCCTAACTTTTAAAATTACATTTCACTAAATTACTTTTACATTCATTTAGCATTTGGAGCCCTTTTGAGTCTCATGTCAGCGTCACCCTCGCAGCGGCGTCCTCATGCCTTGCATGCCCGATTCCGCCGGCCGTGTAAAACCTCAAATAAATAGTAAATAATCTCACCAAAGACGTCTAGTACAGTAACCTTGTCATGATTATAGGGCGAAAGTTGCATTAAGTGGGGGTAGTTAGTTTCGTTTCTTTTTCTTGTATGGGATGTGCCTAAGATGCAAAATCCAAGTTTTCGACCTCGGCAGCCCTCCGGAACACTTTTGAATATCTCAAAAACTGCTAATTTTTCGCACTTTTTTCGGTTTCTTCCCATTTTGACCATAAAGGAGCACGTTTTCGACAAACACCATTCTATTCATTTTTAACTAGATTAAATTTGCTACAATTTGAGATCAGAATGGGCTTGGTAGCCCTAATAGTTTTAGATATACAGCTTTTCAAATTTTGAAAAAATCTCCAAACTTGAAAATTGTATGCTAATTTTTATGCTAAACCTTGTCATGAAGTCCTAATATAAATACAACGCACATGAAAGTTGGTAAGCATTAATAAATAGAAGTAATGGTATATATAACATGTGGGGTAAGTATTAATTATTATAAATAATGGTAACTTTCAACAACAATACGAGTGTAACTATACAAAGAAGCTGAGCGACTGGTTTTTGAAGTACCCTCCATTTCGTAAAACCGATGTGATTATGTCCTTAAGTAGTAAGACTTGTAGGAGAGAAAGGGGTCAATTGTCATATGGCCAGAGATATTGATAAAAACAAATTAAGATTCATCCAACTTCTGAAGGTGAAATTTGAAGCCAAAAACATTGAGGTTTTTCAGGCTGAAGAAGATACTGACACGCTAATCATCACTACAGGTATCAGAAAGGCCTCTGATTTTCAGGTCGTGGTTATTGCAGGAGAGGACGTAGACTTGTTGGTGATCCTCACCGGTGTCAGATGTCCCATAAAAGGTTCCATATACGTTCAGAAGTGTGGAAGAAGCCAAACACCAGATGTCTTCTACTCAACCACCTCAACATCTACAGACAGTCAGCTCATCACTTTCACTCATGCCTTCAGTGGCTGTGATTCCACCTCGTGCTTCTTCGGCCACGGAAAACTCAAGTTGCTACAAATACTACAGAAGCGTGTAGACGTTAAAGAGAAAGCTGCAATTTTTTCTAATCCAGCTGCGACACCTGCCCAAGTAGCTGAAGCCGGGGAAAAAGTCCACATTGAACTGTATGGTGGAGAAAGGTCCAGTCAAAATCGAAACGACCTGCGCTACAAGCTCTTCACAAAGGCTGCAGTCAAGAGCAGTTGCAACCTGGCTTGACTTCCTCTCACGCAAGATGCTGCAAAGCTACATTCGTTTTGCACATACTACCAGGTGCAGCAGTGGCTGGGCTACAAAAAGAATCCGCTGGATTGGGGATGGGTTGCTACAGCCCGAGGCCTTCATCCAAAGATGATGTCGAGGAAAGTAGCCCCCTCAAACCTGCTGAACATGATTTTCTGCAGTTGCAAGAAGGGATGTAGTAATGCTTGCAGCTGCAGGAAAGCAGGTTTAAAATGTTCCGTTGTCTGCGGGACCTGCAATGGCCAGTCCTGCGAAAACCTACCGGAAATGAAGATAGACGTCGACAACACTCTCGACTTGGACGACCTCGACGACGACGACTTGGATAGGCTGCTCGACGATATTGATATTGAAGATGTCGTGGAACAACATCAGGTGATTACGTGATTACGTTCAGAGCACTTCGTGATCTTTTTGTCAGGCTCTGTAGGGTAACTATCGAACACTACAGCTATGTTCTGACCGTGCCGAGTTTTTTCTTACAACCTTCAACATTGCTTTCTTCCCAATATCTCTGGCTATATACTTAAGGACATAATCACATCGGTTTTACGAAATGGAGGGTACTTCAAAAACCAGTCGCTCAGCTTCTTTGTATAGTTACACTAGTATTGTTGTTGAAAGTTACCATTATTTATAATAATTAATACTTACCCACATGTTATATATACCATTACTTCTATTTATTAATGCTTACCAACTTTCATGTGCGTTGAATTTATATTAGGACTTCATGACAAGGTTTAGCATAAAAATTAGCATAAAATTTTCAAGTTAGGAGATTTTTTCAAAAATTGAAAAGCTGTATCTCGAAAACTATTAGGGCTACCAAGCCCATTCTGATCTCAAATTGCAGCAAATTTAATCTAGTTTAAAAAAGCATAGAATGGTGTTTGTCGAAAACGTGCTCCTTTATGGTCAAAATGGGAAGAAACCGAAAAAAGTGCGAAAATTTAGCAGTTTTTGAGATATTCAAAAGTGTTCCGGAGGGCTGCCGAGGTCGTAAACTTGGATTTTGCATCTCAGGCACATCCCATACAAGAAAAAGATACGAAACTAACTACCCCCACTTAATGCAACTTATGATGTACTAGGTTACTGGACTAGTCTTTATTGAAATTATTCTATTATAAGAACAGTTGTTTAGAATGAAAAAACAATTTTTATTTTGGTTCAATTCAGTTTTTAATAAGAATATTTAGTCAGCTATTTAACAAGATGTGGGGGTAGATTATTGAGAACTGATACGCCCGAATACGCTGTCTGGTAGTCGAATTATTGTATTAGATACTCTAGTGCTGTTTGAAATTATTACGTATGTTTTAGTGTTGAATTTTTGATAGAATGTCGACAGAAGTTGTGAAAAACTATAAAAGCATAACAAATTTTAGTGTTTTTGGCTGTCTTTCAAGACAGAATAAAAATAGGTACCTTAGTTTTTTTTTTTTCTCTTTTCCCAAGTAAAATTGAGGGAAAGTTAATATTAAGTGCAGATTGGGAAAATATTTGGTTATAGACTGGACAATATATGCACTGGTTTGCAAACAGAAAGCATATATTGTAAACTTAGATGGTTTACACTCAGATTCTAATGTACCACATAAAATTACATGACCGGCATTTAACACCTGCTCACCTACAAATTGCACTTCAATAAATCTACTGACATTAAATACCGTAATTTGATACCCACCTTCTGTTATACTCCACGATGCATGTGTAGCGCTTAAAAATTAAAAAATGTCGCAAATATTTGCTAGCATTTTAAAAAAATAAAAATGTAGTGTGCTTAAATTAACCTATTCGCTATGAGCAAATTAACGGCTGAGTACTAGAGTCAACAGCCATATTATTTATTGGTTCTGTGAGCAGCACGGACTGCTACATACTTATGTAATATAATTCGGTCAAGATAGTTATAACAAGAATAATTTTGCTTTGTGAAATTTGAAGAAATTCCTATGAATTATCTGTAGATATAATGTATATTTCAACAGGTATTTGTTGTATCTGTCTCAAACATGAAAAACATTTACAACGACTTTGTAAGAATAGTGAAAATTTAAACTGCTATTCCAGACTGGTATTATTGTTTCCTGAAATGGTAAGCAATATATATTTTCATTAACTCTAGTGTACATAAATCAACTCAACCTGTGACCTTTTATTATAAATGATGGAACAGAATTGAGTCGATTATAGTCTACTAGCAGACTTACCCGGCGATGCTCTGGAGAAAAATAATAATTTATCAAAAATATTTTAATTCGGAAAAATAAATGATTGCTGCACAATCAAGAATTTCGGATGGACTTGCATATAGTCACTGAAAGCTCTCTACAGTGGGCAGCACATAACGACTTCACTAAATAATTCAAGAATTATCAGTAAGAATATAGGACAGCAGAAGCTGAAAAGCTCGAAGTAAGGTTAAAATTAGATAAGGTTAGGTTAGGTTAGTAAAAGTCTAGAACAGCAGAAGCCGAAAGACTCGAAGTAAGGTTAAAGCTGTTGTCCTAGATTTTTATTAACTGAACCTAACCTGAACACATAACGTGTGTGTGTGTGTCCATGGACCTATATGCAAGTACAGCCAAATTATTTCAATGATGGGTTAAATTATAAAATAAAACACTGTATCTTTTCTTCACTTTTTTTATTAATAATACAAGATGTACATTTCGACAGCTATTCTGTCATCTTCAGTAGTACAGTAAATTTAAAATTGAATTTTTTTATGTGTTGTTATATTAATTATGACTGAGCAAGTGAGAGTGCGTGGGAGAAATTTTTTAGGGATCGGGATTTTCCGGAATTATTCGTTTTTCGGTAAATGGGGTAGAGTCTTAGATGGTATAAGGAGGTATAAGGTCTAATAAAGTGTTGGATAGGGCACTAAGGTCATTATTTAAAAGGTTTTTACAATGTTTTTTCATGTAAATCGCCTCTAGCATGTCTAAATTTTTGTCACAGGCCGCTTTCACTAAAACAACATTATTAATATTGAAATTGTGACCAGTATCTAATTTGTGACTTGCTAGAGCCGATTTTTCCCAATTATTGTTCTTAATGTTGTACATGTGTTCCTTAAATCTAATGTTAACATTTCTTTTGGTTTGCCCTATATAAACCTCACAAATATTACAGTTTATTTTATATATTCCCGATTTATCTAGATTATTTTTGATTTTATCTTTGGGGTTTCCTAATAGATCTTTTAATTTAGTTTTACTTATAAAAACGGGATAAATGTTAAATTTTTTGAACAGGTTTTTGAATTTATAATTAATTTTTGGGTGGTAAGTAAATTTTCTCCGGGTTACTTTCTCCAAGTTTTCATGGGGCGATAAGGTTGTATGGTTTTTAACGAACTTTTTGTATTGGAGTTTTCTTAAAATTTTTTGTACTAATTGTTTTTGTAGTTATTATAAATTTTAATTCTTTATTGAAATTTTCTTCCGACAAAGGTAGATGTAATAATCTATGTATTAAGCTATGGAAAACAGCATGTTTATGGCTTTTTGGGCTACTTGAAGTATAAGGGATATAGTTAGTTGTGTGCGTTGGTTTTCTATACACATCAAAATATAATTTGTTATACTTGTTTTTTATTATTAATAAATCTAAAAATGGTAGGGAATTGTTCTGTTCTAATTCATGTGTGAATTTAATTGAAGGGTATAAATTGTTTATATAAATTAGAAATTCGTTTATGTCGAAGGAATTGTCAATTACAGCAAAAACATCATCAACATATCTAAACCATACTTTGGGGAAATTTTTACAATCATTTTTAGCTTTATTTTCTAAATGGTTTAAAAAAATATCAGCTAGAAAGGGGGATAGTTGATTTCCCATAGCAGTACCAAAAGTTTGTTTATAAAAATTTTCATTAAATATAAAAATATTTTGTTCCATACATAATTTAGTCAATTTTATGTATTCTTTGATTTTTTCTGTATCAAGGTTGTTATCTATTAGAAGGTTTTCTAATATAACGATAGTTTCAGCAATTGGTATACTGGGGAATAATGCTACCACGTCAAAAGAAATCAATTTGTCGTCAGATTTAAGTTTTAAATTTTTTAGGGATTCAACTAAATTTTGAGAGTTTGGAACCGAAAAGTCATTTTTGATATCTATACTTTTGAATTCCTCTACTAACCATTTGGCTAATTTGTACGTAGTAGCGGAAGTATTGGAAACAATGGGTCTGTGACAATTACCAGATTTGTGGGTTTTCGGTAAACAATACAATTTAGATATGTTTGGGTTACTCATTGTTAATTTTTGTTTTAGGTGTTTGTTGTTTATTAAGAGTTTGCAATCTTTTAAAGTTTCATTAAAATTTCGGATATACTTAGGTAAGGGATTTTTGACAAGAGCTATGTATGGGCCGTTATCTAACATGTTTTTTACATCACTGAAATATTTGTCTTTTTTAATAATAACTAACGAGTTACCTTTATCGGCTTTTAGATAAAAACAGTCTTTTTCTTTTAACTTTTTAAGAGTTTTTTGGTCTTCTAACTTGGGTTGTTGTTTCTTTCCTTGTTCTATGGCATTCTTTATTATGTTTTTGCTGGCTTTTCTCCTGATGTGTGCGTCTTCTAGATTTGTATATTTGACTGCATTTTCCACTTCATTAATTAGATCTTCTACAGGTAACTTGGTAGGGGGGTATGGAGAAATGTAAGCCCATGGGTTAAATACCAACATAAGTTTCCTTCGAATTTGAGTTAGATTTAATTTAAGAACGTTTAATTTATCAAAATAGTTTTATGTAGGGTTTTAACAATGCACGATCTCTAATCAATTGGCACATAAACAGCACTCATTCAGCAGTAACAATATTTTTACTTTTAACAGTTTCATTGTTGCTTAAGTGGAAATTCCATTGCGCATGCCAAAAATAAATATGAGAAATGATAAGCAAAAGATTTAGTGTAATAAAACACAATATTGAAGGAAAATTTAGTTAGTATTTAATTTAATCAATACAAAAATATACAACAAACAAATAATCAAAACACAATTTAAAATTTACTTCAACTAAGCTGAATGTGAATTTTTGAACCAGTAGTATTTTTAACCCGCCGGCACCCTGTTTTACTGCCTTACGATCAGGCGTAGCGTCTACCAATACACACAATGACGTATATCTCTTTGATATGAGATATACGTCATTGAATACACACATCAGATTAATTTATTTACTATGATATTCTTTTTGTGATTACGATATATCTCTTGCAGTTTAGCCGTCGTAACGATTTTAATGCTCCGCACGTAAGATTTTGTCCGACTTATTTCCACCCGTAGGCCCTAAAAATATGATCATTAAAAAACCGATTATTTTTATGCACCATTAGTTCTGCAGGGTCCTAAAGAGTAACTGTAAAAATTAGTCTAAATCGGTTAACTAGCCTAGGAATGAGTCTTAGTCGATGTTAAGATAGAGATATTTTATTTTATTATAAACAATGATCATTACAAACATAATTTTCATTGCTGTCGGCATTATTCCACGTAATTTTTTAATTCTGTAGTAACAACCTTTGCATTTCCTTTAACTCAAAGAATACGTATAATAATGCACACATAAAGTTTTTTTTCTTCACTTGTTAAATTATCATACAACTAGTTGAGTACCCATGATTCGCTATGGTATATTGACGGTCTCATTTGTGTAAAATCCTCGGTTTTGTTTTTTAAACATGAGTTATTTGCTTACCTTTGTAAGCAAAAATCTAGTCGATATCCCATCTGACTTAAGAGATATTGAGGAATCCATGAAAAAATATTTTACACCTTTTCACCACACTGGGGACAAACTTGAAAAAATTCTTTTTTAGTGGCTTCTTACGTCATACAGAGGAACGTATTCTCCGAATTTATTATTTCTAACAAAAATACTAATTCATCCTTTAGGAGTGAAGTTTAAGAAAAGTCAAAACACTGTCGTAAGATTTTAAAAAGTCATCTATATGACAGAAAGCAATGTTTTAACTCAAGAAGCAAGAAAAAATGCCTTCCTAGTGGGTGCTTACCTTATGGAAGGAATATATCCCCGGAATTACATATTTCTAGTAAAAATATACCAATTTACCGCTTTAGAGGCAAAATTAAAAAATAAAAATGTTTAAATGACTTTCCAAAAGTTAAATCCTTTTCACCTTTTAGGGGTGAAATTTTAAAAAATTGTCAAAACCATTTCGAGATATTTTAAAAAGACACCTATGTGCCAATAATAAACCTTATAACTCAACAAACACAAGAAATACGACGGGATGTATAATTCACCCCGACTGTAGATTCACCTCTTTAGGGGTTGATTAGGACAAAATCCTGAAATAAGTTTTTCGGTATTTGTATTAGTAATCTTTGTAAGCAAAAACTAAGTTGATATCCCATCGACCCGAAGAGATATGAAAGAATCCGTGAAATCACATTTCACCCCTTAGGGGTTGAATTTCGAAAAATCCCGTCTTAATGGGTGCTTACGTCATAGAGGGAATATACTCGACAAATTTCAAGTTACTAAGCCCTAGGACACATACTTTTATATATATATATATATATATATATATATATATATATATATATATATATATATATATATATATATGTAGATAAATAAAAACAAAAGCCACAAGAATACCTCCGCAAAACAGAAACCACAAATGGCGCGGGAAAATCTTTATTTTTCTTTATTATTGATAGTGTGTCCCTAAAAACTAGGTAGTTAGGTTTAGTTAGTAAAAGTTTAGAACATAAGAAGACGAAGCTTGAAAGACACTCGTATTGGTCTTTTTAGAACTAACTAGAACATACTTTTTAGGACTATTTAGTGAGAATTAATGGTGGGTTTAATCAACACTTAGCGATAGCTTTAGTTTTACTCCTATATTATAATTTTATCCTTAAAAGATAAACTATCATATCGCTACGAGCAAGTTCATACAACACATTTCTTTAATTTTAGTCCTATGGTTCTGGCCTTGAAAGATAACTAAATTCTAACTTTCCTACGGCTCGGAGTAAATCACGTTAAAACCGCACCATGCGCGTGCGCGCACCCCGACTTAAATTCTAAAAGCACCCATCGTGGCCAACGTAAGGCCATAAATAGCAGCAACTCTTCTAGACTTATTTCGGTACATGTTTACACACAATGTTATATTTGACAATAACCAAAAATTTTAATTTTTTGACATTTAGAAAAATGATACTATGCGCGTGCGTTAAACTCGACGGATCATTGGTTACTTGTTAAAAGTTAAAACTCGTTAAAACATTGTATAAACCCGTACTCATTCAAGACGATTAAAGCCAAGACTAAAACTAAGAGTAAGATTCAAATTAACGCAACATCTATCGCTAAGTGTTGACTAAACCCACCATAAGTCGTCAGAATTTAAATGTATAGTTAAGTAAATAGTAGTTTGAAAGCTTATTGAAGGCAGTATGTAACTGTAACAGTAATTTTCAGATGTCCACAGTGTTATATAATCAGGGAGCAATATGTTCAAAATGCTGCAGTAAAGTGGATGATTGTTATGTATTCCGTGAACAGTGCTTGCGAAATAGTCAATCATATGTAAATTACACATTGCAACTGAGTTCTGCCTCTGAAACTAATGCAGAGTTGAGTATTTATTTCACGGATTCCAAAAATGGCCAGAAGCAATCTTTGGAGGAATTGGAAAAATCATGCAATAAAAGTTACACAGTGAACACAGACCAGGAAGAGAATAGTAATTACACAGGTATCGTACCACAATAAGTGGCTAGGTTTAGTTCTTTTATATGACAGTATATTTTTGTTCCAGGAATGAACATGGATATTGGAACAGTCCGTGATATGCATCCCGATGTTACCAGAGACAACGATATTTCTAAAGAAAATATTGATATTAAGACTAAATATCAAAATATTGATGAATATATAGCGACGGCTGGAACAGAACACACGACTGAATATGAGAATGGTGAGTAATAAGTACATTGAACAAATACAAGAACAAAATAGTATAATATTCGGATAATCCCTTACATAACACTTCTAAATTTGTAACTTCAATTTGTAACTACATTTCACTCTTTAAAATTGTTCGACTTGTATATATTTTCAATCCGTGCTGGAAAACCAGTGTGCGATGCGACAATGATATGTGTCGCTCGGCGTAATGCGTCAAAGACGAGAAAAAAGTACAAATAATCTAGCAATTATTGACAGAACTTAGTTAATTGTAAAATATGTACAGCCTTGGAGCACCCATGCAGTTATAATATAACATCTAAATTTATGTACATTGTAGCTTGTATAAACTACATTCACAATAAACGTGAGATGACGTCACACTTGGTTTATTTAAGTACCAACGTTATGATATGTTTTAATCAACATCAATCCATAACTCAGTTAGTACATTTATTTATTTTATGTTGGTAATTTTATACAATGTTGTCGGATTTAAATTGGATAGTTCAATCGTTATTTTGACGTCAGGTTGACGTTTAGTGAGAAATTAAGTGAGGTTATATTTTATACTTTTTAAATATATTTGTAATTTAAAAGTAAAAATGCCCAAAGCTCTTAGTAGCCGTGCTCAAAGGATGGTTTTGTCTCTTATTAATTATTTTGAAAGAGAGCGAGACAATGGTGGACCTTTAATGGATGTGAAATGTGTCAGAGATGTGAGTAAATATAAAATTTAGTTTATATCTATGGTCTTTTCACTTGAATATATTTCTACAAATAATTGTTAATTAACTTTTTAGAGTTGCAGCTGCTTTATATGTCAGTATTTCTAAAGTAAATAAGATGGTATTACAACAAGCGAGAAATGAAACTGTCAGTAGCCCGAAAAAGAATCGAACACATACTAAATCTGTTGTAGAATTAGACAATTTTACAACAGTTGGGATACGTAATGTAATTTATGAGATGTACCGTAATAGTAAGGATACAACATCTCTACGTGAGGCCTCTTAATAAATTAATTTGATTTTAGGGGAGCATGTTACTGTCGACACTATTAATATAAAATTACATGAAAGGAGACTGTATGATGGTGGAAAGACTTCCCTTTGGAAGATTTTAAGAAATATAGGTTTTAAATATAAAAAGGACGATCCAAGACGTGGTCTAATGGAACCTTCCCAAATCGTTCAATCAATATCAAATTTTAGCTTGATTGTAGCAACAGTTTTCGAGATATTGGTCGAGTTAAATTTTAAAAATTGCAATGGTACCTTAGTAAACTACCATTTCTAACAGAGCGATTGAAACCAAAGTTTAAGTGTTTTTTAAAACTCATAAAAGAGTTGTAGATATCAAATTTTAGCTTAATCGTACCAACAGTTTTCAAGATATTGGTCGAGTAAATTTTTAAAAATTGCAGTGGTACCTTAGTAAACTACCATTTCTAACAGAGCGATTGAAACCAAAATTTAAGTGTTTTTTAAAACTCATAAAAGAGTTGTAGATATCAAATTTTAGCTTAATCGTACCAACAGTTTTCAAGATATTGGTCGAGTAAATTTTTAAAAATTGCAGTGGTACCTTAGTAAACTACCATTTCTAACAGAGCGATTGAAACCAAAATTTAAGTGTTTTTTAAAACTCATAAAAGAGTTGTAGATATCAAATTTTAGCTTAATCGTACCAACAGTTTTCAAGATATTGGTCGAGTAAATTTTTAAAAATTGCAGTGGTACCTTAGTAAACTACCATTTCTAACAGAGCGATTGAAACCAAAATTTAAGTGTTTTTTAAAACTCATAAAAGAGTTGTAGATATCAAATTTTAGCTTGATTGTAGCAATGGTTTTTGAGATATTGGTAGAATAAATTTTTAAAAATTGCTATGGTACCTTAGTAAACTACCATTTCTAACAGAGCGTTTGAGTCCAAAATTTAAGGGTTTTTTAAAACTCATAAAAGAGTATTAGATATCAAATATGATGGGTGATATTTCTATTACGTACTTTTATCTGTATATTGTGTTTGTATATTTTAAAAGGTTTTATAATTTGTAATGTAAGTGAACAAAAACAATATTTAATTTTGTATCTTGGTCGATACACTAATATTATATATGATTAATAAAATAAATTCTATTTACATTTGTTACGTTCTTTTTTTTTTTTAATTTTAACCTACAGGTCTGTTACGTAGAACGGTTTATTATCATCGAAAAATAATTTTAGCATACTCATGAAATTTACACTTGCAGCTAGTGGCAATAAACTGTTCGACTGGAAATAATATTTGAATATTCATTATTCGAAACAAAATTGTATCTAACATCTGAAATTCAAAAATTTCTATCCGAATAATAAAAAATTTGACTCTTTATCATTGCTTTCCGATATCATTTAGTGAGTGTAGAAAGTAAGCTCGGAGCGTTCGAGAAAAGGTCTAAACACGTTTATTTGAGCGGTCTGGAGTTAAAAAGTGTGACTCGTAACACTCCGCGTTTGCTTCCCGAACCCGCTGTGTCAATGTGACACCAGGCGAAAAAATAAAGTAAATTGTATTAAAAGAACACGACACATTTCTAAAAACAAATATTTCTGATGATTCTTATACACTGAAATTTATTTATTTTTTTTAAAATACTACATTACACACTTAATATAATATAAACCATAAATTTCGCGACAAATCGGGTAGAAAGAACTGCTGTGCATCATAATTTACATTAATTCTTTTCCTCCATAGGAAATATTGGTTTTCAATATATTTTTACAAGTTGTTCTATATAACCTAACTTTTTTTGACACTTTACGAATTGGCAACAAGGTGAGTTTTTCAACTGTGACGTCATTTCAGAGTTACGGTAAATGGAGTTTATATTTGACAAAATGCTTTTAAAATATCATTGACACATTCTAAAAGTACGTCTAATCAGACAATCCAAAATGTAAACAGTTATGATAAATCTTGAAATACAAGTAAATATAGGCTCAGATCTGTTACGTTTTGATCACATAAAAATAAACAACTAGGGCTTGGATCATTATTACACATCTGTTTGAAGTGAACACTGTCTTTTTCATGTTTTATTGAGTTCAAGTGAATATTTTTAAATATATTATGGTTAGAAAACATTAACTCACTGTGGCAGAAAGGAGTCAAATTGTATTGCTCCATTCAAAAGGACAGTCGAAGCTGAAAATTTCAAAAAGAATTGAGTGTTCATAAAAAGCCGTGTAAATTACCAACAAAAGGTTCCAAGAGACTGACACTTATGAAAACAGACCAAAAACCGGAAGAAAACGAGCAACCACTTCCAGAGATCATCGATTTATAAAGAGAAGTACTCTTCGTAAACGCTCAATATCCTCAAAAGAGCTGGCTGGTGATCTGTGGGAGCATAGAGAAGTTAAAGTTTCTTCTAGAACAATTAGAAGACGTCTAGTGGAATCTAATTTGCATTTAAGAAGAGCACACCGAAAACAACTGTTGACCGAGCGACACAAAAAACTTCGCCTTTCGTGGGCCAAAAGACATTTAAATTGGACACCTGATGAATGAGCGAAAATCATTTGATCTGATGAGTCCAATATAGAAGTATGCATTGTAATGGTTTAATGTACTTAAGAATTTAACAGAAAAATAAATTTCTAAGCAATTATGCACTAACAATATAAAATTTAATTTACTATAAATTTACGAAATTACGGTTTGTTTTTTTCTTTGGTGGATCAGCTTTTTGGACAACCTGGAGTCATTTTTATAAGAAGTAGGTCGGGTGAAGCTTTTCATCCTGACAGAATCATCCTTACAGTCAAATTTGGTGGTGAAAGCATCATGATCTGGGGGTGCATGTCCGTCAGTGGCTTAGGCGAAATCTTTTGTGCGTGGGATGCTATTCTGCTCGTTATATTACCATGCTTAATGAAGTTTTGGAGCCAGCAATATTAAAATTATTTGATGAAGACAATCCAGAATATGTTTTTCAACAAAATAATGCCCCCTGTCACAAAGCCAAAGCAATAAATGAATGGTTTTCCAAAAACAATGTGCCACTTTTTGCATGACTCCCCAGTTACCAGATTTATTGCCAATTGAAAATTTATGGTTAATTCTGATAAACAAGGTGTCTCTTTACAAATACAAATCAAAAGAGGAATTGTAGAAAATTATTGTGGACGAATGGTTCAATGTACAATCCGATGTATGTAAAAAACTTGTGGCCAGTATGTCTAAAAGGGTACGTGCGGTAATTAAAGCACGTGGAGATACCACAAAATATTAATAATTTTGATTAAAGTTGTCATTAAAAGCTGTATGTATTATTTCATTTACCATTTTTCCTGTAATAATCCTAAAATTAAATAAAACGTAGGGTGTTCCATACATTTGTCCAAGGCTGTATAGTAAACTCCAAACCTGAGTCATGCCTACAGAAGGCAGGGTCGATGTTGCAATTATGTTTCATTTCTTTGTGTGTAAAATATTTTTCATTCACATAACACAGATTGATGCAAAAAGCTAAATGCATAAAACTTTTAAAGCTTAGATTTGTTTATTTATTAAATAAATAAATATATAAAATAATAATCTGAGTGTGTATTTTATAACTCCTATTTTTTGAATGGTGTGAAGATGTGTCGGGAGTCAATTAGTAAAAAGTCTTAAAATCTTATTAAAATAACAATAAGTTATCATTTTTACTTTTACAACCGCATTATTATACTAATTGAGGTGCAATAATTAAAATGCAGTGTTAGTGAATATATTTTTTATTTCTTTTAAATAATATAAGTGTTTTAAAAGTGTGTATCCAAAGTCAATAAGGGTCATTTTTGCAAGTTGCTTAATTGGCTAGGACCTGCACAAATACGTATACAAAATAAAATATAAGTTTTTTATGTTTTCTACGTTGATAAAATAAAACTGTTTGTTCCTCTTATTCTATTGTCCTGTGTTTTTCACTTTTATACCATCCGTGGTCTTCTTGTTTGTCTATTTTAAAGACCCCTTGCGGCAGAAGAGTGTGTCCTTGTATGTAAAACCTTTTATAGGAGTACCCAAATGGTCCAATTGATAACGCTCCTATCTTGTAATTGAAAGGTGGTGGTTCAAACCCAGCTCGCGTATGTTTTATTTTTATTTTTTAATTTTTATATTTTTTATTAATTCTATTTTTATTTATTAATTTTTTAAAGAAATTTTTAATTTATTCTTTTTATTTATTTATTACAAATTAATTTTATAAATTTTAACTTATTCAGAATAAATTATTTTGATTTTTAATTTAATTTTAATTTATATTATATTTTTATTCTTTCTTCGACAACATGAATACATATGCAGTTTTTAAGCTAGAGGATCTACAAAAGCACTAATACGACAAAGGTATTCTGGTACAGAATCTAAGAAAAACTAGAAATCTAAAAAAGAACACTTAGACCTTGGCAATATTAAAATACTAGACAATGATCACAATACCGATGAAATAGATAAGCTACACAAAAATATTGATATTTTACAAGAAGAAATGCGAAATAAAGGCACAGCTATTGCACGTTTAAAACGAAGCTCTGATAGTTTTCAAGTACTAGCCATGGATGCCGAAGAATGTCTCTTAAAGAAGATTGATGAACAAACGCAGTTAATCAGCTCATTACAATCCGAAATGACCACTATAAGATCGCAGGCAAAGTAATGCATTAATTGTGAATTTTTAGAACAAAAAATCATTAATATAGAAAACTCCCTGCAAATTAAAAACATTCAATTGTCTGATTCTGACTCTAAATTGAAAACTTTGAGTAATAAAATAGCTGAATTAGAATTTCTACTTAAGGGGTATAAAGAAAAGAGTCCACCAGTGTTAAAGCCTAAACATTTTCCTGTAAGAAAACACAATAAAACTAAAACTAAATATTTGTTGCTGGCAGACAGTCAAGGGAGAGGATGTGGAGAAATCCTACGAAATATTTTTGAGCAAAACTATGGTGAGGCAGTATGCATAATGAAACCAAATGCAACACTAGAACAAACTGTAAAAGATGCTCAAAAGCTAAGTAGATCTTACACAAAAAATGATTATGTCATCATCTTAACAGGAACAAATAATGGAATTGATGGAAAAATCTTAGATAGAAACTTCCTCAATCTCTTCCGAGAATCGCTGAGTCACACTAATACTGTGCTAATACTAACCCCCTTCTGGCAAAATAGAACTGAAGTGAACAACATTGTGCTTCAAAACAATATAAATCTAATAGACGTATTTAAAGGTAGCACTGTTATCACTGACCCAAATAAAAAATATTATTTAAAAATAACTACACCCGAAATGGCTTACATCTTACTAAGACAGGAAAATACAAATTACTATCTCATATAGCCAATAGACTCAAAATGAAAATACAAGTAAACTCCATATATATTGTAATCCTTCTTCTACTTCCGAGTCATCATCTTCTTTGTCCGCTACTTATACTTCTACAACTGATTTATGTAGCCAAGAAACAGTAAATTTGGATAGCACCGTACCGAATGCTTCAACCAATATTTTTCGACCTATTGACGTCACAGAGATGCAAACTTAGTCTTCTGTGCTTAAATGCCCAGTCTATCAGAAACAAGATCAACGTACTTGAAGCCATCCTACATGATACAAAATTTAATATTCTCTGCATATCAGAACACTGGTTGTCAGACAATGAAATTAAGGAATTTTCACTGCAAAATTACAAAGCCGTCAACTATAATTCAAGAAAGGAAAAATGCGGTGGTGGTGTCATTATCCTACTTGAAGAAGATTTGGATTACACCATCCTACCAAATATTGACAATTTGAACACAGAAAGTCATTGTGAAATTTCTAGCATCCTAATTAAATCTATCAATACTGTAATTATTAATTTATATCGACCCCATTCTGGTGATTTTAATATATTCATGGAAACTGTAAACACTGTACTATCTTTAACCAAAACCAAAAAAAATGTTATCCTCTGTGGAGATTTCAATGTTCATTTTAATTTAAACACGACGCAAGATTTAGAGATAACATATTTATTGCAATCGTTTGGTCTTGTTTCTTGTGTTGACTTCAACACAAAGGAAAGAAATAGGCTAGACAACGTTTTTTCAAGGTTCTCATGTTATGAACCACTACAAACCAGCGCTGTCAAAGAAGTCATGCCTATTTCTGACCACAATGGCATAAATTTCTGCTTTGAAAGCAGTAAAATTGATCCCAAAATGAGTTATAAACAGTCAAATATACACAGGCCCATTACTGAAAAGGGACTTCATAATATGTATACCAAATTAGCAGAAATAGACTGGTCTTTTCTGAATAAATTATATGATGGTAATGATGCATTTAACTATTTTTTTAGTAAGTTTCTACAAGTATTTAAGTACAGTTTCCCACAAAAAAATCCCATAAACGAACAGTAAATGTGGTATCATGTTTCAATGAAAAAATAAGAAAGATGAGACAACACCTTGTTGAACTGGACAATGAATACCAATGGAACTCGTCCAAAGAATCACTGGCTTATCGAAATATTTTTAGAAGCAAATATAAACATGAAATTCGAGAAGCGAAAATAGTAGCAATCTCAAAGTTAATTAAAAGTTCTAAAAATATTTCTAAAGCAACATGGCAAAACATAAACACCAATAGGCCTAAATATCGTTCACCTCTCCTATCATCAACCCTCACAGCCAGTGATTTTAATAAACACTTTGTAGAAGCTTCGCGCAAGATAATCGACGAAATAACTCCCACCCATACGTCTCCCATCCAACTCATGCCCTCTTCTAACACTACTATTAATTTTTCCTTCTCCACTGTATCCTGTATCACGGTCAGAGATACAATAAATCAGTTGAAAAACAGTAAAGCGCAGGATTACTATGGAATTACTACCGGAATATTAAAATCCGTGAAGGACACAATTATCATACCCTTCACTAAGATAATAAATCGATGTATCCTATCGAACAAATTCCATGATGCCCTAAAAATTGCAACTGGGTTACCAATACACAAGAAAGGTGATAATAATGATCCGAATATTATCAAAAGTTCTTGAGAAAATACTTTCAAAACAAATAATAAACTTCTTTGAATGTAACCAATTGTTTCATGATATGCAGTTTGCCTTCAGAGCCAATAGATCCAGATCTGATGCAATTCTGGCTTTTATCGATGAAATATCTACTGGCATCGAGGCTGGAGAGTTTTGCTTAACAACACTACTCGATCTTTCGAAAGCCTTTGATTGTGTATCCCACCAGATTCTGCTGGATAAATTTCATAGATATGGATTTGATAAAGTCAGCATCACTCTTATGGAATCCTACCTCACAGAAAGGAAACAATTGGTTTGCACCAAAAACTGTAATTCAGATTTTCTGACTCTTGATACAGGAGTTCCTCAAGGCTCCATCCTGGGACCTTTACTATTCCAAATTTTTATAAATGATTTTTCAACTTCTATTGATCAAACCAGTATCTTATACGCTGACGACACAACTTTTGTTGTTAAATCTGCATGTCTGAACAACACCATTTCAATAACCGAATCTTTGTTAAAAAAGGCTAAATACTGGTTTGACACCAATAAACTATCCCTCAACCTTGAAAAGACCCAAAAAATGTTGATTACCTTGCGCAAACATAATTTTGATTACACGGATAATGTCAAATTTCTTGGTATACATGTGGACTCTAATCGTACATGGAACCACCATGTTAACATCCTTTCTGGCAGATTATGTTCCATAACCTTTCTCTTACGGAACCTCTATAATTCTGTTAGAGGGGATGTTCTTATGATGGCATACAATGCATTGTTCCACAGCCAGATTTCATATGCCATCATAGCATGGGGACATTCTATTTATTTATTTATTTATTTATTTATTTATTAATTACTGCTGCCCAACAGTATTACCCAAAACGGGCAGGTACATAAATATATACATTAAATTTGAACAACAAAAGTAATTCTTAAATTTACTAACAAAAGTAATAATTAAAGAAACAAACTTTTCAAATAACATATAAATAATATTGTTACAAATACATATTAAATAGTATAATACAAAATAACAAAATCCTCTAATTTTTACAATTTTCAATAATTTTGTAAACACAAAATTATATATAAAAAAAAGAAATCGATAAAAATGCTCTAAAAAAGTTCAAAAATTGTATCATCACGTGTATAGTATGAACACATACGATTTACAGGCGATTTGAGATGAAGGTTGGTATGAGCCTGTGGAAGGTAGAATAATAGTGGATGTCTGGTTGGAACAATAGGAGCGTTGAAATTTAATCTTTGGAGGGTTAAGGGGTCATCAATTTGATTATTTAATAGTTTTTTTAAATGAAGAAGTGACTTAGTTTTACGACGCTCTGCGAGGGACACAGAACTAAAGAGGTCCAGTAAAGTAGCGTAACTAAGACGTTGAGGAGGATAAGAGCCCATTATTTTGAAATAAATATATTTTAAAAATTTGTACTGTACCTTCTCTAACGTTTTTTGTTGGTTCTCGTAAATTGGATCCCAAACTACTGAACAGTATTCAACTTTAGATCTAACAAAGGCATAGTATAAGGAGAAAATGGCATTAATATTAGTGAAGTCACGTGTGTTACGAATGATGAAACCAAGCATTTTCAGTGCTGATGAAAAAATATTATCTACATGTGTCGTAAATGTTAATTTAGAATCGAAAGTTACACCCAGATCCTTGATTGTATCACAACGCTCAAGAGTAACACCAGAAATAGAATAAGAAAAATGATTGGAGTTAATTTTCCGAGTAAATGATAAAGTTTTACATTTAGACAGATTCAGTTTAAGATTGTTTGCGGTGCACCAAGTACTTAGGGCATTAAGACAATCCTGAAGAATTTCACAGTCTTGAGGAGAGGAGATTTCACGAAAAATTTAAGGTCATCAGCAAAAATTAAATGATCACTTTTAAGTACCTCACTTACATCATTTATAAATATTAAAAAAATAAGAGGTCCTAAATTTGAGCCCTGTGGTACACCTGATTCTACCAGAAATTTGGAAGTATTATAACCACGATAACTAATAAAAAGATAACGATTTGAAATATATGATGACATTAAGAATAATAATGATGGGGAGAGAAAAGTACTAAGTTTTCTAGTAACAACACCATGATCAATACTATCAAACGCCTTGCAAAAGTCAGTGTAAATGACATCTACCTGCCCTTTTTTATCAAGGGAAGATGATATCTACAGCAGCTAAAAGAGTTTTCTCATTGCAGAGGCGTGGTATCCGAGTTCTTGCATCCATTCCTTGTAGATCTGACTGTAGAAACTCATTTAAAACTTTAAAAATTATGACGCTACCATCTATCTACATATATTATACCTTATTATATATGCATAAAAATAAAACTGGACTTACTACCTTCTCAGAAGTTCACAATTACAACACAAGAAACAAGTCAAATATTTATCCCAATTTCTTGAGACTGACGAAATTAAGATATGCTGTTAACTACTACTCCATTAAATTTATGATTAAATTACCGGTTAACATCAAACCATTGGCCTTCAATAAATTTAAAAATGTCACGAAGGACTATTTTATTAAAAATCCATTTTACTCCATAGAGGAATTCTTACTTCACAATTTTGTAAAGTTATAAAATGTACAAATCTTTCAATGTATCTTTAATGTTATCAATGTAATTTCTGCTCTGTAAAGTTTATTATACTAAATTAATATATTGTAATATCTTACTGACTTAAAACACTGAGTCTGTAATTGGGTCAATAAACTTATTATTATTATTATTATTATTATTATGGGGTTTGTCAGGTCTTGACAAGCGTCCACTAATCTCAAACTCTAATTATTAATCTCTTATTATTATTATTATTATTATTTTATAACTTCTCTGACAAAAGGTTCAGTGCGTCGTAGGTGAGAAAAGTTTGCAAATCACTGTTGACCATACTTTGTTACAGAAAAAATTCGTTTATATTTTACGATGATGTCTTTATTTTATTATTATGCATTTATGATTTGCAGATATCAGAGATAATACCCGAACAGAGAAGATTTATATAAAGTCTGAACTTGCGGACACCAGTGAATGCGAAGGAGATGAACTAAATAAAGCAACTATTGCACTCACTGGTCAGTAAAGCTAGTACTATTAATGCTTGTATTATTTTATTTTTATGTATTTATAATGTGCAGATATCAAGGATGAAGCTACAGACGACATATACTACGATAGTACTAAAATAGAGGACTTTAATGTCAAGTCTGAAACTGCGGACACCAGGGAATATGAAGGAGATAAACTAGAGAAAGCAATTATTGCACTCACTGGTCAGTAAATATAGTTATATTACTGCTTATGTTATCAATCAAAGTAAAATTTTAAAAATGTTTAATCGTATATTTGGATAACTGCTGAACTGAAGGCAATAGTATAATGTATAGGCTGATTGTAAAATGACGCAGTGTCATCAATAATTGTAAGGTGCCGCTTTCTAAAATGAATTTTATGAAACTTAAAACTCTAACTTTTATTTTTTTAATGCAAAATTTACTTCCATTTGTTAATATTGAAAAACTGCTATTACTACCCTGTTTTTGGGAAACTGAACAACTGTACTGTCTAATTCAAAATACTTTATGTTAACAAGAATAAGGTAATTTTTATAATATTGGTAATAGAACCAAATATGTTGTACTGTATATTGGTTTTTGTATCACACTTTGAGTCTTGTTTCCTTGTGTTGTTGCGTTAACTGTTTCGGGACCTAACTTGCACTTGTTTTGCTGTACTTGAGCTTGTAAATAATGTGATGAACTGTGCCAACACTTACTGCAATTTTTTTTGCTACATCTTCAACAGTAATACGTCGGTCTTCACGAATAATGTTGTGAATGCGGGTTTCAAGCAAAGGAGTTGACGCTTCAACTGGCCGGCCACGACGTTGCTCGTGAGTCTCTGAGGTTAGACCATTTTTGAACTGTTCTACCCACTTTTATATAAAAATTTCCGTGATTCATACAACAAAGATTTTAGCCGATTTTTCACCTTCAGAAAGAAAAAACCGGATCACTGAACGTTGTTCAACTAATGTGGAAACTTCAAGCGGACACGCCATCGTTAAATGCAATTTTGAGGTTATTAACAAAACAATTTTTATCCGTCAGGTGTTCTCAGCTCATCTCAGTGATGCCAATCTAAAGTCATGAAAGTACCAAACTCCTCCTACAAACCGCTTTTTTTTTCTACATGAATTTGTCTCTTTAATTATTGAATGTCCCTCGTACGATACTAAAAATTTGTTTCTTTTAGCAATATTTTGAAAATTAAAATTGATAATTTCTGTTCAACAACACGTAAGTAAGTTTTGCTTTCATTAGTAAGTTTAAATTTTAAATGGCGGCACTGTAAAATTGCTAATGTCACTGCGCCATTTCATAGTCACGTATAATTTAATTTATAATCCTTTATCTTCTCTTTTATTTATACTAACAGACGTGAACATGGTTTGTGCGTATTTAAGAATCCTAGTTTTGCCGGTGCTCACTGAGGGAACGTTAGAACTGTGTAAAACAAAAAAAAAAAAAAAAATTAAAATAATTTTCTTAACAACGTTAATAACCGGTTTTCATTTTAAAAAGCACTGGTGTGATTGAATTATGTAAAAATTGATGAAAATTAATATATTTTTTTAAAATAAATTATTGTTTCGATAATACAACTAATGATTTAGGAATACCAACCATTAATAAACGATTTTAGAATAAAGTTTCACTGTCACCAGTGGATTGAAAATGTTATTAGTATTGAAAACATTGACAGAGTAAGAGTAATTATGAGTAACTAGTGCACCTGTTGCCAACTATGTTGGCAAACACATCATTACCTTAATGTGGAACTTGCTCGACGCCTCTGACTTCTTTCTCTAACCATACGCCTTACTTCATGAAGTGCCTTACTTCAAGTGAACAGCATATACCAAGGCGGGTTTTACTCAATGCTTTACATTTACATTTTGGAAATAAAGGTAATTTAAAACGTTTAATTTATTTTTACATTAATTTACCATTTTTACCAATATGTCTTCAAAAATATCTTAAATCAGTTTAAATAATCGTGTAAATAAAAAATAAGGTCATTATTATATGGGGATAAATCTGCAAAATATCATTCACATCGGTCGAAGGATATAAGAGTTTCTTGTTTATGCCTATGAAACCCTAGACATTTCTTTATGTAATTATAATCGTAGGTTCTTAGAGAATAAATCTGTAAAATATTGTTCGTATCGGTCAAAGGATATAGGAGTATTTAGAGTTTCTCGTTTATGCCTACGAAAGCCTAGACATTTCTATATCTTATTTTATACCCGGATTCTTAGAGAATAAATCTGCAAATTATTGTTCATATCAGTCAAAAGATATAGGAGTGTCTTAGAGTTACTTGTTTATGCCTACAAAACCCTACACATTTCTATATGTTATTTTATCCGCAGTTTCTTAGAGAATAAGTCTGCAAAATATTGTTCATATCGGTCAAGGCATATAACAGTATCTTTTTTTTTTTCTCCACAAGTGGCATACCGACTAAAAACCCTGCTTGCCTCCTCTCCGTCATGGGACTGTCGTAGTGAGACTATTCATCATGACGGAGTGGCTAGTTCTTCCTGGTTCTTCCTGTTTCTCGTCTGCTTCCTCCTCCTGTTTCTTCCGTGTCTTTCTTCCGGTGGTCGTCCTAGAGTCAGGTTGCTAAGTCTGTCAAATCCCCCTACCAGCTCACCCACGGCATTCGCCCACTTCAGGTATCCAGCAGTAGGCGTCCGTCTCGTGTTTTCGGACTTGACCTGTTTACCAGGTTATCCAGTCCGAATACAAAGCGTCCCCGACGAAGATTCGCGTGGTTTTACGCACGGATCTCCCCCGGGGCGTCGCTAGGTGACTACGTGTTATACCCACACTCTCTGGATGCGGGTGTCTATAACCCGACCTTTGAGCTGCCTTTACCATCCGCAAGCGGTTCCGTGTGCGACCCCGCGGCCTAAGACTCCGACTAGTCTCCCTGTTCCTCCGTTCCTGTCTTCTTCTTCTGCTCGTCATCGGTCTGACAGGGTCTTCATGGTCGTTCTTCTTGAGTCTGGACACACAGGACTCACGAACCAGGCTCCGCCGCCGCCTCCCCTCAAAACCGCAACGAGAAGACAGAGGGCGTAGGGCGTCTGTCTTGCGTTCCAAACTTTGACCTGTTTATGAGGTGCGCCGGTCCGAATACAAGGCGTTCCCGTCAGCGGCTCCCATGGTTTTAAACCCGGGCCGCTGAGGCATCGCCAGGTGACTAGAGGTTTGCCCCTGTTCTCCGGATGCGGGTGTCTATAGCCCGACCTTTGAGCTGCCACTCTGCCGAAACATGCGATCCCTCGTGTTTCAGACCTTGACCTGTTTATGAGGTGCACCGGTCCGCATACAAGGCGTTCCCGTCGGCGGCTCCCGTGGTTTTAAATACGGACCCCCGAGGCCTCGCCAGGTGACTAGAAGTTTACCCCTGCTCTCCGGATGCGGGTGTCTATAACCCGACCTTTGAGCTGCCACGTTGCTCACTCAGGCTATCCATCTGAAGATTAGACGACGAGCTTGCACTGCCCGGCTAGGTCACTTCGACTCGACCCTGACGCTCTCTTTCGTCTGCTTCCTTGACTTTCAGGATGTCAGTCATCATCCGCCTCACTGACTCCCAGTTCTCCCTGGAATTCACCATCACCTGCAGGAGATTGTCCGGTGACAGGAACTCGTCGACGGCAGCCGCCGCTCTTGTCCTTTCTCCGTCCCATCTTCCGCCTGCGAAAAGCGTATGTTCTGCAGTGTCCACGGCTCCGCAGTATAACGTATGTGTCCTCTTGCTCCTTACCGATCCGCTTGGTGAACACTCTAAAGGATCCGTGTGCTGTAAGAGCCTGTGTAACATAGTAGTCAATGACCCTATGCTTACAGGCCAGCCATTCCTGGATGTTCGGAATAATCCTTTTTGTCCACTGCCCCTTTTCGGTATTACGCTGCCACTCGTCCTGCCACCTCTGGATCGAACGAGCTCTAGCCGAGTGACGAACTTCCTTTCCCCCGCCTTCCTCGTATACTTCCGTTCTCTCCATCGCCTGGAGCTTAATTGGAAGTACACCGGTTACTATACTGTAGGGCGACGGTAGAAACGGTTCGATAGGCCGATGCCACCCCTAAAAGGGCCTTGCGTTGGGACTTTCCAGTATGTTGCAGTGCTTTTCATATAGCAGTATCTATAGTTTCTTGTTTATGCCTACAAAACCCGAGACATTTCTATATGTAATAATAAGATTCGTAGATTCTTGGAGAATAAATCTGTAAAATATTGTTCATATCAGTCAAAGGTTATAGGAGTGTCTAGAGTTTCTTGTTTATGCCTATGAAACCCTAGACATTTCTATATGTACTTTTATCCGCAGTTTCTTAGAGAATAAATCTGTAAAATATTTTTCATATTGGTCAAAGCATATAGGAGTATCTGGAGGTTCTTGTTTATGCCTACGAAACCCTAGACATTTCTATATGTAATTATATTCGTAAATTCTTAGAAAATAATCTGCAAAATATTGTTCATATCGGTCAAAGCATATAGGAGTATCTAGAGGTTTTTGTTTATGCATACGATACCCTAGACCAGTGGTCGCCAACCTTTTCAATGTTATGTAAACGTGACGTGATGTAAATGTGACGTAAACCAACCTAATTGAAATAATGCACAGTTGTATTCGACATACATGTATTTATTTTACTAATTAACTAATACATACTAATAATAAACTAATAACAGAAGAACTAATATTACTAATCCATACTACATAACTATAAGTACATCCATACCTACCAATCGTAGGTGTTTGAAAAATACACAAAAATTTATGCAGCCACAATGGCATGTCAAATACGATTTAACGAAAGTGAATAAAAATAACAAAAAAGTAAGGCACTATTTTAAACAACAACATGTGCAGATAAAAAATGCATGTTCAATGAGAAGGCTGACACTCAGACTCATCAATAATTTTCAATAATCGTCGGCAGAACGCTCACGGAAATGTTGCCGCTGCTTGTGTTCATTATGAGTATTTGCGACAATTGCGGAAGCTTCTATGATTTCTACACCTTTGTATTTTTAAAATTTAAAATATGTTGTGAGGTACTAGAATTGTCTTTGCGAGCTACCGGTAGCTCGCGATCGACAGGTTGGCGACCACTGCCCTAGACATATCTATTTGTTATTATATTCGTAGATTCTTAGAGAATAAATCTGCAAAATATTGTTCATATCGGTCAAAGCATATAGGAGTGTCTAAAGTTTCTTGTTTATGCCTACGAAGCCCTAGACATTTCTATATGTTATTTTATTAAATTCAGATAAATTAAATACCAGCCGCTGAAAAATACCAAAAGGTTTTTAGTCAAGTTGTGGCTAGTGACACTTCGGTAAGCTTCGGAATATTTCGTTACATTTCGGAATCTCGCAACAAATTTGTTTTAGAGGACAGGCACGCACCCAGGACCTAGGGACACACGTTGGGCTATTATATTATAGATATTTATTTATATTTCAGAGAGCCGCGATATTCGGAAGATATATTGCATATCATCTACCGTCGAAATGTCCCCGTATAACTACAATACTAATACTATTATCACTGAGGAAGTTAACATCAAATCTGAATGTGAAGATGATGGTAAATGTGAAAAGAGGGCAGCTGCACAATATACAGGTCAGTCAATAATTTCATATTAATGTATAGTTATAAACTTCTTATTGTTTTCCCAGTTTCCATTTATTGAATACATACAGAAGAGTACAGTGACTAATTGTTTGCTAGGTGTACTTAGGTCTTCAGTAAACTATTATACTTTATTTATTTTTCTTTCTTTTGTTCTGACTTCAAGGCAATTTGGCCCTTTAAGACTGCAGCTTGAAATAGGCTCTTAGGAGTACAATGACCTTAATAAGCTATTATAATTTATTAGTTAGAGCATCAAGACAATTGGGTCTTTTGAGGCTGCAACGCGAAACAAGCTCTTTGTTGACCTATTTAATAATTATTCGGGGGCTGCGCTTACCACAAATATTCCCTCTATTATTAATAGTACAGGAAATGAAGCATTTTGGCTCGCAATTTTTTCGTCCAACATGGAATGACGTGAAATTTTCACAGAAGGTAGGGAATAGCCCAAGGATCATTTTCTACATGACGCCGGTGTACGCTAAAACCTTGGGGGTGGTTGCCACCCCATCTCGGGGGTGGAAATTTTTTACTACATTTTAACTATAGGAATCGATGGGAAAAGTAATTTTAAGAAAAAAATGTTCTTTACGTTTTCTTCGTAAATCTAATATTTTTTGAGTTATTCGCGGTTTAAAGTAACAGTTTTTAGACGAAAAAATCGATGTTTTTAAAAAGTTTTTTGCGAATACCTCGAAAACTATGCATTTTATCAAAAAAACTGTAGAAAGCAAAATTGTAGTTTTTAAAAAGCAAACAAAATCCTTTTTTTACTATTTTTCTACGACCAATACAAACCGAGATACGGCATGTTAATGGTTAACTTTTTTTCGCCAAATGCATAATTTGAAAGATTCAAAGTCAAATAACAGGAAAAATTTGAATTTTTCGAGAAAAACTCATTGAATCTTTTTTAAAGTATTTGATTAGACCTTTCAAACAAAAAAACAAAAAAGTCTCTAGCATAAAAATTAAGCGACTTATGATCAAAATAAAATAGGTACCTACTTTTTTCTACGAAAAGATCAGTGAAAACAACCCCCTATTTACCCCCCTAATTAAAATTGATCCTCACCCTTCTGTGGTTCTCTTCTTATATGTATTTTCAGTACACCCAAGAAGTTTGACCAATTTAAAATGCCCAGTTTTAGAAAAATTGGAGTTTAAAGAAAAAACGATTTTTTGCGATTTCGTATTTTTCACCCTTTTCTTCAAAATATCTCCGAAATTACTGGAGATACGAAAAAAATGATGGAGCACTAAATTGTAGCTTTTTTAGTGACTTAAATTTCCCTGTGCATATATTTTCTGTACAGTGAATATTTGGCGAGATATAGCCGTTTAAAACCTCTATTTACAAGCGAACACCACCTTATTCGAGCCTTTCAAACTCACCCCATTTAAAAACTAAGGGATCTTAAGGAATTTAATTTACATAGTCTTAGAGCTCTTGAAAAGCTCTACAAAATCGTTTTTAAAAAAACTTTCTATCACTAAAAATGAAGGAGCTATGTTTAAAAAACCAATAAATTTTTTTTCGAAATATTCAAGTAGCACGGTTCGGAGCGATTTTTTTTATATCAAGCTCTAACAAGGGTGGGTTTTTAAGGGTTGAAACATTAGAAATTGTATTCCAAAGAATGAAACAATCATTATTCAACTAATGCAAACAAAATTTTACCCATCTTAAGGTTTACAACGTTATTTTATAATTTTTGACAATTAGGGGTAGTTTTCACCCTTAAAAGATAAACAGTGCCCATGAGCATGATATAAAATTTGAAGTAGAGGGTAAGACGAACCTAATTTCAAATTTTGGTGCAAATCGATGCAAGATGAAATCATTTTTTAATCCAACAAGGGTTGATTTTTAAGGGTTGAAACATTATGAAATTGTATTCTAAAACATAAAACGATCCATATTTAGCTAATCCAAACCAAATTTTACCCATATTAAGGTTTAAAATGTTATTTTATAATTTTTTACAATTAGGGGTAGTTTTCACCCTTAAAAAACAAAAAGCGTGCAACGGCACAATGTAGAAAATGAACTAGAGGGTGAAATGAGCCTAATTCCAAATTTTTATCCAAATCGATGCTGGACGAAAAAATTGCGAGGTTTTGTCATTTTTTGAGCTTCATTTCCTGTACTATAAATGCTGAATGCGGTACTTGCTGTTCCGCATCATATGTCCAAAGTATACTAGTCGTCGTTTCTTTCTATGGTGATAAGGATTATGTATTCTTATCTGCTTTTGATAAGACCGTGTATTTTTTATCCTCTTTGTTCACGAAATCTGCAGAAGACGCCTATATATCCACATTTCGAAAGCTTATTATTTTACAAGGATGTTAGAGTACACATTTTGGCACCTTATAGAAGAACAAGAAAGACATAGCGCCGTACCATACACAATCTCAACTGTAAGCTGAGGATTCTATCGAACAGCAGATTTTTATTTTTTAGGGTTTTGTAGGTATGATTGGTAGTCATACCTAACCAAATACTCTTATAACGAATTAGTCACTCATGTGTCTGTCTGTACGGTAGAAATTGTAGCCAAACGGCTTATTATAGAAAGTTGAAATTTGGCATGCTTATACAACTTTTTGACCCACATATAGGAAAATACTGAGAATTAAAAAAAAACACCTCTCGAAATAAATATAAACAAATATGTATTTAATAAAAAAAATTGATATTTTTTAAAATTTTGAGTGGCATACCAAAAGAAACCTCTTAATGCGTGGACCAACAAACAAATTTTTAGTTTTGAAAAATAAATTTTTTTTATTGGATTTTTGAAAAAATCTGAAAAAAATCTTCGTAATTAACATTGATGGGAACCGGAATAGTTCAACAGGAGTTTTTGATCAGATGAGTTTTTCGAAAAATTTTTTTGTCATTGACAAATATATATATTTTTTTAATTTATTATATGGTATCAAAAGAAAACTCTTAAAACGTAGATTAAGGAATGATAGATAGTTTTTTGTAATTCGTTTCTTTTAGCACGAATTTATCCAAAAATGTGCAAAAGTTCTTGTCCTACACGCTTTTACCCAAAGGGGTTAAACCAAAAATCTGAAAAAATTAAAGGTAATGTATATTGATCTGAGCAGGAAACGTACGAGAAGAATTTTTGATCAGATTCTGTTTTTGAAAAATATGGTTGTTTTTGAAAAATATGGCAGTTTTTGTGTTTTTGACAAAATTAATTATTTTTTTAATTCATGGTTAAATTATGGCTAGTAATGTTATGATTTTTTTGTATTTATAGTTAAGATAGTGCGTATATTTTTTTGTAATTAAAAATATTTAAAAAATAATATATTTTTTTTAATAGTTTCGAACTGAGTTACTCAAATCGCACCACACTACACTCTACACTGTAAAATATTTATTATTAATTTAATGAAAACTTGAATACGAAGCAAATGCAGAAATAACGCTGGTATATTTGGCAAATTATTTAAATTTTGATTAAAAAAATTAAATGTAAGCTCTTAGTTCTCAAGTAACGAATAAAAGTGACTATCAAACAAACTGTTGATTTTGATGCGATAAATATACCTAGACATCCATTATTATGTTGGCTTCTTACACTTATTAAATGCATACAAAACCCTGAAATGTGTGAAAATTCACACTTCACTTAAATTTTTAATAATTATTTTTCCGATTTCAGCCGATGAAGTGTTACATGCATCTTCAGTTGCAGTGCCTTACAGTTAAACTGTTCATAGTATTGGTTTTATCTTATGTACTTAAAATATAAATCTTATGTGTAGCCAACTAATTATTGAAGTTGAGACGTATACTTGTATTCATAATCCTACTTGTGAGGATTTAAAAAACTGAAATCCAAAATTAGAATCTTGGATAAATATCATAAGAAATATAGAAAACTTCCTTTTGTTGACCTTCTACTGATCACCGAGTGAATCCACTACTTTCCTTTGTTGATAAGGATGTTTGGGAAGATGGATAGGGGATAGGTTATTCAGTAGATTTACTCAAGTGAATTTAGCATATCGGCAAACGACTCTAACTTAATTCTATATAAACAGTAATTGAGTTATTAAAAAACACTTAAATACATCAGAATTTGAAGAAAACAAACGTAAAAAAGTTAAGACAGTTAATACGCCATTTTACTTACTGAATCACGTGACTCCAAAGCAAGGCATTGTGGTAATGCCGGTAACATAGAAAACTTCCTACTTATAACCCCGGGAAAATATGAATTGCTTATATCTAATGGATGTAAGCAAGTAAAGGCAAGTAGATATATATATATATATATATATAGTTGGATTGTTGTTCTTGACGAAAAATGTAGGAGGAAATATAAAATATTAAGAGACGTTTCGACTGGTAAATCCAGTCATCCTCAGTCTAGAGTACGTTGTCAATATTTTAAAAAAAAGTATATTCTTATAAAAAAAATATACGGAAATGAAATTGAAAAAACCATCCCAAACACATACAGAGTAGACAGGCGTTTTTTGAAAAACCACCAGACAATCTCGAGCCGTCCTGTTCTACACTGCCTGTCTACTCTGTATGTGTTTGGAATGGTTTTTTCAATTTCATTTCCGTATATTTTTTTTATAAGAATATACTTTTTTTTTAAATATTGACAACGTACTCTAGACTGAGGATGACTGGATTTACCAGTCGAAACGTCTCTTAATATTTTATAATAAACTTTTGACGAGTAATCAAGAATTTTTATTTCCTCATATATATATATATATATATTGTCTTCGAGAAAGCTTCTCTTAGCTAAGATCAGTATTTCTGTTGATGTATGGCGATAAGATTTAGAGTATAGAAACTTGTGATAACAATACTATTAAGATCATGTAGTACCGTTACTGTAGTCCTTTTTACTATATATCAATTACTTAATACATGTCTCATTAAACAATGTTAATTTTTTTGCAGTTACGGGAAAATCTTCCAGTAGACCAGATAAAAGTTCAGATGCATCCGCTGATAAGATCAAGCGACCCACAATAAAACCAAATAACTGTAATATATTTAAGAAACGAACTAGTTCCTCTCTTGAACATAAAATATTATATTCTGAACAGAAGACAATCATATGTAAAAATTGCAACAAAACATTTTCAAGGATGTCACAATTCATTGTTCATGAACGAATACATTCTGGACAGAGAACATACAAATGTGAACAATGTAAAAAAGCATTTAATCAAAAGGGTGGCCTTATTAAACACAAAAGAATTCATACTGGTATAAAAGCATTCAAATGTGAGAATTGTGGTAAAGCATTTTCAAATTCATCTGATCTCAATCGACACAAGCGAACACATTCTCAAGAAAGGCCATTCAAATGTGATCAGTGTGAGAAAGCATTTTCCCTGTCATCAAATCTCATTAAACACAAACGAAATCATTCTGGAGAGAAGCCATTTAAATGTGTTCAGTGCGAAAAATCGTTTTCAAATTCATCAGATCTCAATAGACACAAACGAATACATTCGGGAGAGAAGCCATTCAAATGTGATCAGTGTGATAAAGCATTTTTACAGTCATCAAACCTACATCAACACAAACGAATACACTCTGGAGAAAAAGCGTTCAAATGTCATGATTGCGATAAAGCATTTTCAAAATCTTCAACTCTCATCATTCACAAACGAATACATTCAGGAGAGAAACCCTTCAAATGTGATCAGTGTGATAAATCATTTTCAAATTCATCAGATCTCAATAGACACAAACGAATACATTCTGGAGAGAAACCATTCAAATGTGTTCAGTGTGATAAATCATTTTCAAATTCATCAGATCTCAATAGACACAGGCGAATACATTCAGGAGAGAAACCATTCAAATGTGATCAGTGTGATAAAGCATTTCCACGATCATCAGGTCTCTCTAGTCACAAACGAACACATTCTGGAGAGAAACCATTCAAATGTAATCACTGTAATAAAGTATTTTCAGATGCATCAAATCTCAACCAACACAAACGATTACATTCTGGCGAGAAAGCATTCAGATGTGATCAGTGTGATAAACCATGTTCAAATACATCAGATCTCCTTAAACACAAACGAATACATTCTGGAGAGAAACCATTCAAATGCGATCAGTGTAATAAATCATTTTCAAATTCATCAGATCTCATTAGACACAAACGAATTCATTCTGGAAAAAAACCATTCAAATGTGATCAGTGCGATAAAGCATTTTTTCAGTCATCAGGTCTCTTTAGTCACAAACGAATACATTCTAGAGAAAACCCATTCTAATGTGATTAGTGTGATAAGCATTTTCAGAGTCAGTAAATCTAATCCAAAGAATATATGCTGGAGATAAAGCATAGTTAAAAATTGACCACCGTAGCGCTGGGATCTTAAATTTATTTCCCTATATCGTCAGGACAAATGAACACGAACGCGCATGCGTATCAGTAGGTTGCTAAACTGCAGTTTTACCCCATTTGTATATTTTCTTGTTGATAAAAAAGTAAAACATGTTCACAAAATATTGTAAAATATATTTAATCCTACAATTTTAGTTTCACAGCTATGTAAAAATATCATTGAAAACCCCTACCTGCGTTTCAAAATTGACCACCGCGGCGCTACGATTTTAAATTTATTTCCCTATTGAGAAGCAGAGCCGTAGCAACGGGTTGGCATCGGGGCACTTGCCAGAAGCGCGAGGTTTGATGAGGGGCGCCATTGTATATATTTGGTCATTAAAAGCATTGGCAGGTGAAAACCTTTTTTTTTTTGTTTATCACTGGGATTTGAGGATCGGGCACCTTTGTTTTGCTCACCATTTGTTTTTAGGGAGTGAGGACCTTTTGTTTTTTTGCTCACCACTTGTATTTGGGAAGTGAGGACCTTTGTTTGCTTATCATTTAGATTTGAGGAGGTAAATTTTATCAATTTACTTTATTTGCCAAGGGCGCCAAAAACATTGCTACGGCTCTGTTGAGAAGTGACATTACCAGTGGCGGCGCTGTGATCCAAGACAATATGGCTGTTGCCTCTAGTACTCGGCTGTCAATATGCTTGTCCTGTCCTGAATGACAGCCAAAAACACTAAAATATATTCTGCTTTTATAATTTTTCACAACTTCTGTCGACATCCTAACAAAAATTCAACATTAAAACACGTAATAAGTTCAAGCAGTACTAGAGTGTCTAGTACAATATTTGACTACCAGACAGCGTATTCGAGCGTGTCAAATCTCAATAGCATTTTATTTTGATTATATTCGGAAAGTATGGTATTTTTTATAGTGCCACGAAGCAAAAAAAAAACCCGGAAAATATGTGAACTAATTTTAAAATTTTTAGGCAGGTTTCCGTCGGACCAATAAGGAATCATCTTAGGGAATGTGTATAGTCTGACGCAGAACTGATAAGTACTGATTTTACGCTTTATTTGTATAATTTGTGCTTTAGTATTTATGTTTAATATAATTCAAGTTGATTTGAATTTATAACTCAAAATTAATGTGTATTTATAACTATTTTTAATATTTATATATACAGTGGAACCTCGAGATACGAGCACCTCTATATACGAGAAATTCGAGATACGAGGAAAGTATGAGCGAAAAATTCGTCTCTAAATACGAGCATTGACTCGAGTAACGAGCCAGGCTCGACTCGGGGATTCACCCTAGCGGGCAACGTCAGCTTGGGTGAATCCCCTCGTCAGATCGCTCAGTGTTTGTCTTTGATCTACGTGTTTGTGCGCTTGTGAGTTAATGGTTTTTTACATTTAACGTGAAAATAATTATTGATATTTTTGGGGGTGCGGAACGGATTAACCGGATTTCCATTATTTTCAATGGGGAAGTTTGTTTCTAGATACGAGAAATTCGCCATACGAGCTCAATGCTCGAACGAATTAAACTCGTATCTCGAGGTTCCTCTGTAATAGGTCACACTTATATAGAATTTCGCGCGAGTGTAATATAGGGTGACTATTTTCTTAAGAAGGCAATGCGGGATAAAGCAAAAAAAGGTCATAACCTCCCAATTCCGAGCGAAGATCAAAAAAAAAAAAGTCCTCACCTCCCAAATCCAAGTGAAGAGCAAAACAAAAGGTTCAAAAGTTAAAATGCGGGACGCCCAATCAAAATGCGGGACGAATGGTCACCCTAGTGTAATATGCCGTTGTACTTGAGAAATGCATAAAATACCTGCCACGCCTACCCAGGGACTTTGTTTGCTTCGACAGACTATTGGGCTCAACAGCGCTATGAAGTGACGCCAAGCGGACTATAACTGAACTAAGCGAAACGAGTAATAGTTTATTGTTTACATCTGGTTTACATGTGTTTTCTCGTGTAGTTTGTATTGCTTTTAAAAGTTAGTGTTGCAGTTTGTTTGTTATATTAACTTTTGATAGCAATTATTATTCTTTTTTATATTACTTTATGTTATAATGAGTTATTATAACACAAATTGGTGTGTGTTTGGCTGTCACTGTAGAAAAGGAAGTAACAAAAATATTTACTTCCACTATTTTCCAAATGAGAAACAATTTGTGAACTGTTAATAAATTTGGTGCTGTGGAAGTGATAATAACAAACTAGTATTTATTAAACAAATTAAATAAAAAACAAACACTAAATTATAAAAATCCTTCTCGAACATAATTAAATATCTACCCGGGTAATTTTAATGCAGAATTAGGGCAAGTGGTCTCAAATTCTGTACGCAGCTTTTCTAATACATTTTCACTGAATTTTCAGTGCCTGCTTTTGTTTTTAATCAATTTATTTAGGCAAGGAGTTTCTAACAGAGGTTTCGGTTCATACTGTTGTAAGACAGGTTTCTTAAAAGTAGACCACAGGTATTTTAAATCTGTGCTGGTTAATATTTCCATACTCAATATATTGTTTCTGGAACAAAAATTAAAACCAACAGAAACCACACAAAAAAAAGATAAATCAAATATTTTACAATCAATCAATGCCCTGATCTTGGCTTCTTTCATTTTGGTTTGTTAACCACCTGGCACAAAATAATAGGATAGCTGAAATGTGTTTGCATGTAGTTCCTGCTTTACATGTGCAGGACATATTTAAAACTTCAACATCATTACTAAATTTTAATTTCCCAGTGACTTCGTGAGGTGGTGTTCTCAAACTGCTTGTTTGTAAACATAACCCACATATGTCGACATGCTCATCATTTTTGTCCAAAATTCCGCACAACATAAGATTTCCGGCGTTTAACAACTCTTCTCCTTCAACTACACACCTAGAAGAAGGTGTTGCACTTAAAAAAATTAAATAATTTAATAAGGATAGCTGTTTATTATCCATTGCAAATCGATGATTTAACATGTAAACAAATATGGACAACTTTCACATTACTCGTTTCAATCAGCTGTTCACAGCGCTCGTAGCGCCGCCATCGGGCATTGTTGTATCCAATTGAAAAGTGACATTACCGATGGCGGCGCTGTGCTCCAAGGCAATATGGCTATCGTGTCTAGTACTCAGCTGTCAATGTGCTAATAGCGAATAGGTTAATTTAAGCACAGTACATTTTTATTTTATGAAAATTCGATTAAATATGTGCGAAATTTTTTAATTTTTAAGCGCTACAGATGTATCGAGGTGTATAACAGAAGGTGGGCATCAAATTACAGTAATTAAAGTTTAATTTCAGTAGATTTATTGAAGTGTAATTTGTAGTTGAGCAGGTGTTAAATGCCAGGCACGTAATTTTGATAGGTACATCTGAGTGTCGGTCATCTGAATTTACAATATATGGATTCTGTTTGCAAACAAGTGCATTATGTTCATTGCCGCATGAAATAAAATTAGTTTTAGTTGGACAGAGGCAGCTAAAAGTTAAAAATGCAACTTGCAAGTGCAAGCATATTAGTGAAGTTTTGTTTTTCTGCGACAAATGTAATGAACAAACTCGTATAGTATCAGTTACGTTGTAACTCAAAATATATTCCCATGCCTACCTCCTGTCCATAACCAAATCTTTCCCCAATCTGGACTTAATATTAACTTTCCCTTCATTTTTCTTAAAACAAGAAAAAGTTAAGATGCCTATCTTTGTCCTGCCTTGAATGACAGCCAAAAACACTACAATTTGTTCTAATTTTATAGTTTTTCATAACTTCTATCAACATTCTAACAAAAATTCAACACTAGAATATATGTAATAAGTTCAAACAGTACTAGAGCCTCTAGTACAATATTTGACCACCAGACTGCGTATTCAAGCGTGTCAGTTCTCAATATTTAAAATTTTAATCAGCACGGACAGCTATATACTGAATTTAATAAAACCTAGTAGTTTTAACAAGAGGCCTCATTTTTATTTGGGGATTTTGATAAATTTTTAGAACGATTTTGTTTCTAAAATGAATATTGTAACAAGTTGTGATTTGCAGTACGATGATACTGGAAACAGTAATATTATTAAAAAAGAAATTGATATTAAGATACATTTTAAAGATATTGATGAACATGACGTCAAAACTGAAATAGAACACACGGCTGACCGGAAGAATGGTTAGTAACAACACCATTACAACTAACTCCTACTTAATACTGATATTCATATTTTGTTATCACACTTTATTTCAATCGAACAATTAAATTAGGCTTTTGATCATTTAGCTTAGCAATAGCCCATTTCAGTCATCACAAAATTAGCTCGTGACAACTTAATAAAATAAAAATTCCATTTATAGTGTGTTTCTTTGATTTAAGCGGGACTAGATTTTGAAAACGGTTAACTTCCAGTAAGGTAAATTCTAGCTAGTTCCACTTAAACGTTTGGAATAGCCTATAAACTGTCTTATAAAACCAGATTTACTGTGTTAAAACATTCGGTCTCAAGTCCCATTAGATATCATTTAAAATCGCTAGATTTGAAATTATATAGTTAATTTCTTTGGTTTAAAGGGAAGTAGTTTTTGAAAACTAGTAACTTTTACTATTAAATGAGACTTTTGATCATTTTATTTAGCAAAAACCTTCTTCAATCGTAAAAAAGTCAACTTGTAACAACTTACATAAATAAAAATTCCATTTAGTTCTGCTTAAATGTTTGGAATAGCTTATAATTCCACTAATACATTTGACGTAGCCTATATGTACCGTTAATATGGGAAAGTAAGTAGATATTAGGTTGTGATTATTAATGACTTATTAATACTTTAATATAGTGCATCCACAAAATGCGCCCTACTAAAACAACTACTCCAGTTCTACCATCTTGTCGAGAATAAAATTGTCACTTAATTCTCTATCAAGTTGTTCGAACCCCCACAAGCCTGAACTGTGACAACAGGTTTATACTAGCAATGCGAGATCTCTAAAGTAAAATCGAAAGTTGCGGGATTACCTGTATTACGAATAAAAAAAAACAAATATTACTAAGCGCAATACCCCCCGATGTGAGGCAATAATTGACTCATTTGTTTATTTTACTTCACTCTTCCTATTCTCACCCCACCTTTTAATGATAATGAAAATCAGGATTAGAATGAACGGGATGAGGGAAGGACAGGAAAGTGACAAATTTTTGAACTCTATTCAGTTCAAAAGTTATTCTGAGGACAGTTTAAATTTCCCGGCATAGACTTTAGTGTATTTCACGATATTAGGTTAGCAGTTGTTAGTGATTTGCATAAAATCATAATGGCGGACAATAGGGAGACTCGTTGACGTGTATTTATATTTCTCCAAGTTTTCTTTGAATAATAAAACGTGCCGGGAAATTTAAACTGACTGTCCGCAATCATTTGGATCATCCTGTATCACACTCTGCCATTTATCAGGAAGAGAAAATATTCCCGATTTATAAAATTCATGATTTTTTGAAGGAAAAAATTTGTTCAAGGCTCATTTTAACATAGTTCTTATCTCTTGTTTCTTGTTTCTTAAGAACTGATCCAGTGACCGAAATAAGTGATAGTCGGAGGGTGAAGTCGATCCATTTGTTCACAGTAGAGATCAGAATTAACACTTTGCCCCGGTTTTAACATCTCATAATAAATTATTCCTTTATAGGGCCTTCCAGATCGAAGTTCATAATCCAAGCATAAATTTCCTGATTTAAATTTTTTAAACCACTGTTGACATGTGCGTACACTTAGTTTATCACCATAAACAGGGCAAATGTTTTATATAGCAACTGTAGCAGATGGTACTCGTACAACATTAAACAGCATAAAATATGTTTTGATGAAAATTCTTCCGCCATTTTAAAATGCAAGGGTTTAAAATGAAACGAAAACAATAATTAGGTACTCAAGATTACAGAGTTTAATCAAAACGCAAAAGACGTTTGTTTAATTCAGCGAATAAGTCCTGACTAGTTGGCATACTGCATTAATAATAAAAAGGAAAAAACTTTCTGGTACACCTAATATATACAGGGTGTTTACGGTCTTCTTAATTCTTTTTGAATGGGTGATACTACAGGTCAAAAGAAGGCGGAAAATCTTAAAACACCTTAGTAAAAGTTTTATAATAAAAGAAATATTATTTTTTAAAGTTTTTATTTTTATGGAATCAAAAGGAAACGATAAGCACTTTAACAGCAGATGTTCGAAGTTATCACCCTGTTGTTGTATACAAGTCTTGCTTGGCGTATCCATGAATCAGCGTATGCTGCAAGGCCCATGCCTTGTCGAATTTCCGCGGCTGTTGCTTCCACCCGGTTACGGATATTCTCCAGGTCCATAATTTCGGTGATGTATAACTATGATTTTCAAATGCCCTCACAAATAAAAGTCTAATGGTGTTAAGTCTGGTGACCGGGGAGGCCAAGGAACAGGACCTCCTCGACCAATACACTTATTTTCAAATACATTGTTTAAGTGTTGACGAACGAAACGGCTGAAATGCGCGGGTGCACCGTCTTGAAGAAACCACTTTTCTCGACGTACATTTAATGGAATATCTTTAATAAATTTCTGGCAAATTATTATGCAAAAAAAATAAATAATAATTTTCAGCATTTAATCGATCTAGTAACACAAAGGGGCCATTCAACTGTGAGTTTACCAATCCGGCCCATACGTTCGTAGAAAATCTGTCCTGAAAATGACCACGGCGAATAATATGCGGATTTTCGAAACTCCAGATGTGTGTATTGTGGCAGTTATTTGTGCCATTACGCGAAAACGGACGTGTAGCTTCATCAGTCGCTAACACACTCAACGCAAAATTCGTCATGTCTGCGCAAACATCGATAATTTATCGTTTCCCTATAAAAACTTAAAAAATTAATATCTCTTTTATTATAAATCTTTTACTAAGGTGTTTTAAGGTTTTTCGCCTTCTTTTGACCAGTAATATCACCCATTAGAAAATAAATAAGAAGACCGTAAACACCCGGCACATAATAATAAAAATAATAATAATATATAACCTAAAATAAAATAATACTTACCTGTGCTAACACTAACATAAATTTTATAAAAAACTTAAAAGCTATTTCCGCTGGTAACAAACTGACGACAGTTGTTCGTTAGAGGTGGAGGGAATAACTATAATAAGTATACCAACCAATAAAAAAAATATATAAAACCAAAACAAAAACCCTGGCTTCACATACATAGTTTACAGGAAATGTCTTGTTGATACTGTAAGGGGAAAAGAAATTCTAGTTATAATAGTTGAGGGGGGTAGAGCTTGTTCATCTTAACTTCATCACAGAGTGTCATAAATTACGTCATCAATTCTGCGCGAGAAAACAGCTGATCACATTGACGTAAATTAGGGTTTTATTCAATTGTTGTGGAAACCAAACACACAAAATCATGTATTTCAAATACATTTTTACTCACTTCAGTACACGGTATATCTTGAAACGTACGAGAAATAAATAAAGATAACGGAAATAAACAAACAACATTGCACAATACGCGTAGTCAAACACAAATCAATATAAGTGACGCCACTGAAATGTGTTAAGCTAATTGTTGTTAACGTAATGGATGAAATTTGGTTTCTGCGCAAGTGAACTGGTAATATCTGCCTGTAATGAAGTTAACTTGAACGTACTCTATAAGAAAAGTATCAGGTGCAATATAGCGGAAGGGGAGTCCCTCCCTGTAACCCAAAGAGAAACGGCTGGAAAATTTGACGAGTGCGACCTATTGTCCAAGCACCTTGACTATCCCGGACATCCAATGGTGTGCCGGTAGGGGGATCTTCAGGCCACATATATTCCCAAGGGCAGAAGAAGGCTATTTAGTTTGTGTCCAGATGGAACAATGAGCCTCGGCATGTCGTTCTTCCTAAGGGACAATGATAATGGAAGCCCTAAGTAAAACAAAAAGAAAAGAAAAATATGGAATAAACATAATAATAATAAATAGGTTGATAAGCAAAATTCATACATTCAGGTATTTACGGTACATAAACAATATATTATTTTAGTATGACGTCACAACCGACAAACGGACATTTAAATATAGCAGAAATAGGACTAGCAATATAATACATATGCAGATCATACAGTGTTGTGCTGTGAATAGTTTAACAAAAGGCTCGCGCGAGTCCTCTACAGCAGCGGTTCTTAACCAGGGGGTCCCGACCCCCAGGGGAATCCCGAAAAGATCTTAGGGGGTCCCGAAATTAGAAGAAAAAATTAAATTTTTACTAGTTTTTGCTTTTAAAATTACAATAAAATCAAACTTAATTATTAAACAATAAATTATTAAGAACATTTAAAATATTATTTCAAAAATTTTCTTGCGGGGTTCAGAAAATATTTTAGGCTAGTTGGGGGGTCCCGAGTATAAAAAGGTTAGGAACCGGTGCTCTACAGAACATCACTGTATCTATAGTTCGTTCAAAGGTGAGTTTGCAGTACAGGCCATATGGAGTAGTTCTTTTTCATACTCTCTAATGGGTTTACACAATGACGCTATCCTTTTCTTGCTTGTCGACGTTGCCAGCTCTAAAACGCGCTGATCTGTGAAGACGCAGTATTCTACAAATGGCCAATTGTTTTTGTTGAGTGATATTTTGAGTTTTATAAGAGTTAATTTTTGTAAATCATACGAGTTTATCATATTATTATAATTGACACTTTTACAACATTTGGCAACACCGCTCCCATTTGCCATAAGAGCTATACTGCAAACTCACATTTGAACGCACTATATATAAGTTTACATATCCAAGTTACAAAGCGATCGTAATATTTGCAAAAAAATTAACAAAGGGTTCCTGTGAACCCTCGCTTGCTCACTATAGCTCACAACTGGGTACATGTACAAATAGTTATTATGAGAATTGAATAAAGAATAGTTTTAAATGAAAAATAGTTTTAAAAATTTAATTTAATTTATTCAACATAAGACATAAACATATAGCTAAATTGCGTCGAACCAGTAAAAAAACAGTATGATTATGGAAATTGTTCGTATAGTAAAGGAGACTTTAGTTGACAGACGACGGTTAATTAAAGTATATGGTTCAATGGGAGAGAACTATAGCAATAAAATTTCCATTTTTGAATAGAGCCATATTATTTGTTCACAGATAAAGCTAGAAATAGAGAAAGAGATACATTTGTTTCACTTGCCTGTCTTCCATCTAGTGGTGGGAGCTGAATGCCCGCACGTATATACAAACGGACATACGTTGAGTTACCATATTATAATATAACAAAAAAAGACCAAAACTATGAATGTACCTTACAGTAAGAAGCAGAAATACGTTCTTGACAACTTACATAAAACTGTGTGAAATAGATATATATTTCTTTATCGGTTCTCAATCGATCAATCTGTCAAGTAAATTCTCCTTTACTTTAAAGATTATTATTACTAATGTTACGATTCTGTTGAAATGTGTCTAATAGATATAATAAATTACCTTGGGCCCATAATGACACTTACTTACAAAACGAAATTATTCCATTTTTCATAATTTTGAGTTATTCGCTAAAATACGCTGCTCAGTTCTCTTTTGGTGTAAACAATACTTAAACAAGCAGTTCCATTTAACATGGTGACTACATTTAGATTAATGCAGAAATAAAAATTTAATTTGATTTTAATTAGTTGTTATTAACTTTGTAAAAAAAAAATAATACAGCTTTGAAAAAAAAATCTACAATTCACTTTTGAAAAATAAACTAATAATAACCTTCTAACCTTTTGAGTAATAATAACCTTTTGAATACAATAAAATTATAACTTCCATTTTTATTTTCAACGTATAATTTTTCTTCTATATTCTTTTCTTACTATATCTTGACACCAATGTCCTCTTCTAGAGAATCTAACTGTTTCGATCTCAATTTATATATTCTTAATTTAGTAATAACATCTGTTTTTGAGCGGTCGTCCTTTATTATTTTTTATTTATTATTATTGTTATTATTTTTTTAATGACAACTCGAATAATTCCGTTTTGTTTCTCACAAATTTGTGGTATAATAACTTTTAAAAAATAATGCACCTGAGATGCATTTTTGACTGGGGAAAATTAATTTTTGAACAAAAATGACCGGCCCAACGTCTTTGTCAGGTTGTATTACAGTTGGTGACATCTACCGTTTGTTTTCGGAAAAAAGTGGAATAATTTCATTTTGGAATCAAGCTCCACATATATCTAATATTATTAATTTGTTTAAATTTGCAAAAGTATGATTACAATCTAAAATGTTATTTTGAAAAGACTTGGTGGTTCGTTTTAATTTAAATGCCCTATAAAACTCGTATAATTTTTTTCAAATATTAGTCACCCTGAACATAATTAAAAATGAGTACGGGATATTTAAGCGGGTAATTAAAACACTTGGAGAGCGGTTTAATTCTCATCCTCAGTGAAAAAACATACATTACAAACACAATCACAAGTAGCGTTAGTGTTAGTAATAATAAATACAACATTCGGACATGTGGCCCGCATCTATTAATTAGATATACATTTTCACAGTTGTTTATATTTTACTAAGATATATTTATTGCAGAAATAAGAGATTTAGTTATGGAAGACGTATATTATGAAAATAGTAGCATAGAGGAGATTTATATCAAGTCTGAACCTGTGGATACCAGTGAAGAGTTGAAGAGTGATGCTGTCAACAACACTGGTTAGTAGAGCTAGTTTAATTCATACATGTTTTATCAGCGAATGTTTAAAATGTGTTTTAATAGAACTTGTCCAACATTCACATAGATTTTGTGAACTATTAGGTTTCAGTGTACATGCATTACATAAACAGAGTTGTAAGTTTACTAAAAATATTGGTGTGAAATGTGTATTTTCCCACATTTTAGTGTTTTGTAGGTACTTAAGTGACAACAAATTGTGGGTACATATTCAAAATCATAAATTTCGATAACTTTTGAAAAATAAAACGAACATGGTTCCATCTAGAGACTTATGGGCATACTTAATTACGATATGCGCTCGCATCAATAAGAACGTTGCTAAAATTTCAATAACTTTCGAAATAATTTTCAGATCAAAAATTCCTGTTATTCTAGTCTGGGGCAAATTAATGTACGATACTAAGGATATTTTAAAATTTTTATATTAACCCCCACCCTGGGTTAAAGTTTGTGGGATAAGAGTTTTTTTAGCACATTTTTAGCAAAAATCGTATTATAATAAACATTTAAAAAAACTACTTTTCGTTCTTTAAGCTACGTCTTAAGAGCTTTTGATGCCACACAATAAATATATATATATATATATATAGTTTAATAGCACGTTTAAAGCACGTTTTTTTGTGAGGTCCTCTTGGTCCGAGTATAGGAAAAGAGAAGTTTTGTGTTTTCGGCGTTATTGAGTCGGGAGTGTTTGGTGGAGTTAATCGCGGGAAGTGCGAATTGAGAGCGTCGAAGTGAAAAGGCGTCTGAACGGTGTTGAAGTTGAGCGGAAGTCTGACCACGTGAAGTGGCGTGGACCTCAAGGTAGTACCACTTATTGGGGCCCTTGTCTCGGCGAGGACCTGAAGGTTCCTACCATCCCTTGGGAAGTCTCATCGCATCGAGGAGATTCAGAGACTGGCGTGACTTAGGCGCCCGATTCGCAGTCCACCGAGGTGTGATTTGTACGAGGGTGGTGTTTGTTTTTTCTTTATTACATTATTATTAAACTTATGTTCTTCAGCCCAGTGTTTCCTTGATTGTTGAACGACAAGTTACCCATTCCCCTCTCTTACAGACAGTTGGAGGCAAACATCGCGGGGAACGGTAGGTAAACACACGGTTTTTCTCAGTTTCCCCTATGAAATTGAGTGGCGCCCAAATCTGTCGGGGTGTGTTTGCGCACAGGAATTCGCCAACCCCTTTAAACTGCCGCCTGGACTAGCGGGGAGTAACAATATATATATATATATATATAGATATATATATTTTTTTTTTTTTTTTTTTTTTCGTTGAATACATATTTGTTTATATTTTTTTCCATGATGTGTTTTTTTTTTACTCTTAATAGTGTTCCTATATGTGGGTAAAAGAGTAGACAGACATGCCTACAAAACCATAAAAAAGTAAATTTAAAAAACTCTCCATGGTTGTTTTTTTAGAGTTTTGTTGTTAAAAGGAAACAAACCATTCACTCATGTATCGTCACTCATGTATTGAAATGGTTGAATGGTTCCTATGATAGGCAGTAGACATTGTGGCCAAACGACTGGACCGAGCGTTGCAATGTAGTATACATTTACAGTTATTTACAGTTATTTAATCCGCAATATATGAATGATTTATTTTTTCTACTTGGCATATTATTAGTTTATACTATTTAATCTCGATTATAATGCACACTTCATATAATTCGAAAGTTTCTTGTTAAATTAAAATTCGTATATCATATTATGCGTGTTGCAACATTTTTCACGGCTATCCGTGTTCTTGTTCAATATTGAAAATAACTTATGTTACGTGTTTTATACTCTAAATATTACGGTACTTATTTATGATCTGTTTATTCCAGGCGACGTGTTCCATGATAATACCAAAACAGAGAATATTTACATCAAGTCTGAACACGGAAACAGCAGTGAATTCGAAGATGAATTGGAGAATGCGTCTGAAACAGACACTGGTCAGTAGAGCTAGCTTTATTAGCGCTTATGTTGTTAGTGAACGTTTTAAGTGTTTGCTTCGTGGTCTATATATATATATATATATATATATATATATATATATATATATATATATATATATATATATATATATATATATATATATATACATATATATATTTCTATACGTATTTAAAAACAATAATCTTATATGGGTATCAAAATGCTATGACATTATGAATTTTCTTCACACGAATACAACACTAGAACAAAAGGAAATATTAAGCACTTAAGAACCAGTAAAAGTATGTCTCAGCATAACTTTTTGTATTACCTACCTAAAGTATACAACAATTTTAATAAATTCACAAATAATAACAATTATTGTAACCAAATCAAATATAAATAAATTATTAAAGAAATGGATTAAAACAGATATAGAATTGCACGACATTGTATAATATATTAATTAATAACATTCTTATTTACAAATTTCTTTTTTATTCCAAATATTAATTCGGACTCAAAATTAAAAGTAAAAATTTAAATTAAAACTTTACCTATGGCACCAATGCACATTGCTCGAGTTATTTTCTAGTTTACTAAGCCAGTTACAGACTTTCAGTCTCAGTGGCGGTTATTATGCTAAACATCGAAGCGGAATCACACACACTCGCCTATATCATCGCCGGCTACAACTCCCAGTTTTCCGCTCACTCCTTCTAGTCCGCCACTCATTTCCCCATTACCCCAGACGCCTCGCAAACGTCTGGAGTTTTGATTGTTAACATTGTTCTATTATTGTTTTTCTATTTGTTTATTTCTCATATCTTTGTTATTTTTCAAGTGTTCATATAAATACTTTATCTATTCTGTTATAATCCGTATACCTGCTTGGTCAATTTCTATTTTTCAATATACTAAATAAACCGTTAAAACCATATTTGTCTTTTCATCGCAAACAAACCTATTAGTCACGTTTCATTTCAGAGCGCTTGTGTTTGGGCCGGTGCTTCTCACCGACCGGCATAGTCCGAACGCTGCGACTGAGCTAGTCAGGAAAAAGTGCGTGCGCACGAGTGAGGACATCTCCACGGCGGTATTGCACTTCCACTGCCTTGTCCTCTTGCGGGTGTACTCCGAGGGTGTGTGTGTGTGTGTGTGTGTGTGTGTGTGTGTGTGTGTGTGTGTGTGTGTGTGTGTGTGTGTGTGTGTGTGTGTGTGTGTGTGTGTGTGTGTGTGTGTGTGTGTGTGTGTGTGTGTGTGTGTGTGTGTGTGTGTGTGTGTGTGTGTGTGTGTGTGTGTGTGTGTGTGTGTGTGTGTGTGTGTGTGTGTGTGTGTGTGTGTGTGTGTGTGTGTGTGTGTGTGTGTGTGTGTGTGTGTGTGTGTGTGTGTGTGTGTGTGTGTGTGTGTGTGTGTGTGTGTGTGTGTGTGTGTGTGTGTGTGTGTGTGTGTGTGTGTGTGTGTGTGTGTGTGTGTGTGTGTGTGTGTGTGTGTGTGTGTGTGTGTGTGTGTGTGTGTGTGTGTGTGTGTGTGTGTGTGTGTGTGTGTGTGTGTGTGTGTGTGTGTGTGTGTGTGTGTGTGTGTGTGTGTGTGTGTGTGTGTGTGTGTGTGTGTGTGTGTGTGTGTGTGTGTGTGTGTGTGTGTGTGTGTGTGTGTGTGTGTGTGTGTGTGTGTGTGTGTGTGTGTGTGTGTGTGTGTGTGTGTGTGTGTGTGTGTGTGTGTGTGTGTGCGTGTGTAAATAGAGAGAGAGATGCAGGGTTCATATCACGTAATTCATTTGACAGCTATCCTGCAAACCTGTGCAATTCATTGAATACATTATTTTTAGTTTTTAAAGTATCGAACAGGAATAAACTATTTGTAAATCAGTAGTCAAATTCTTATTTGTGAAACTAATAACAAATTTGGTTATTGACCAAAGGATTTTGAAACCAAATTCAGTTGTTTACAAAACGGACGATATTTTTGCATATTATATATTTAGTGTAGATCATTAAATGAATGTTATTAGTACACATATTAATCAAAAAACCTTAGGTTGAAGTGGTTATATAAAAAAAAATATCCTAGACATCCAGCAATCTGTTTATTTTCGATATAATTTTTATAGTTTAGCCGCCAGAACAAATCTTAATGAGTCGCACGCAAGATTTTTTCCAACTTATTTCATAATATTTCTTAATTGCTCAGAATCCTGGTGTCATACCGTGATGATACATAGCTCAAAATCTTTCCAAATAAATAATCAATACATAAGCGAAAACCCCATCAAAATCTATTCTGATATTCTCGAGTTAAGGAAACACGTACAGATAGACATTCCTTGTTATTTATTTAAAGATGAGCCGTAAATGAGTTAAACTAAAATGGGTATTATTCTTTGTGTTTCATAGTACGCTAATCTATATAATTTTGAAATAATTGTGAAAACTTATGCTTTCTGTCGGTCCGTTATTTCCACGATCCCCAAGAACAATATATACATATTATTTACATTTCTTATTTGTTTGCAGATAGCGCAACATCTGATCCAGATGTGAGTTGGATGCCGGTGTCTGTTAACAAGTTCAAACAGATTAATAGAGCACAAATAATGCAGACATGTTATAAATGTGATGAATGTGGAGCATCATATGCACAAGCTCGAGATCTTGCTGCACATAAACCAATACATATACTCGAGAAGTCATTAGAATGTGAACAGTGTCATAAAGTATTTAAATATATTTCACTGTTCATTAAGCACAAACAGACACATTCCAAAGAGCAGACATACAAATGTGATCAATGTAATAAAGCATATAGTCACATGGGTAAACTTATTTATCACAAACGAGTTCATACTGCCAAGAAACCATTTGTATGCGATCAGTGTAATAAATCATTTTTAGTTTTATCACAACTCGTTAATCACAAACGAATACATTCTGGGGAGAAACCATTCTCATGTAATCAATGTGATAAAGCATTTGCATTGTTATCAAATCTCACTAGTCACAAACGAATACATTCTGGTCAGAAATCATTTAAATGTGATCAGTGTGATAAGGCATTTTCACAGTCGTCAGGTCTCATTAATCACAAACGAATCCATTCTGGAAAGAAGCTATTCAAATGCGATCAGTGTGATAAAGTATTTTCATATCCATCAAAACTCAAGCAACATAAGCGATTACATTCTGGAGAGAAAGCTTTCAAATGTGGTGAATGTAGTAAAGCATTTTCAGATTCATCTTGTCTCAAAAGACACAAACAAATACATTCTAAAGAGAAACCATTGAAATGTGAGTAGTGTAGTACAGCATTTTCAGATCCTTCAACTCTCATTAGACACAGACGAAAACATTCTCGAGACGAACCATTCAAATGTAATCAGGAGTATTTTTACAAAATGTACATTTTATTAAACGTAAACGAATACGTATATTTGGATTATAATTAAAATGCAATATGTCTAGTTAAATACCTATTTTTTCTGCTCCCTTGATAGAAAATTAGTTTTTTTTTTTACTTATTTCAGTGTCGAAATTAGATCATTTTTCAAAAAAAGTGTGGCGCTCGCTCCTGACCCAGGTAGAAGAGGAGTCCAGACGACGACACACAAGGGGGGACTTTGTAAAGTTAGAAATATGACGGCGCGGTGCGCGGTTAGGTAGTATCGATGCAATAGACTAAGAAAAGCACTAAGTTGAACCGAAGGTCAAATGCTCGGTATGCCTCGGTGTAATCTCGGGGAGAATTTATTATTGTAATATAGTCAGGTTCTAGGCGCAATGCGTTGCCATTAAATTGATAACAGAGAAAAAAATCTTTTGGAGATCGCTAATATGTTGGGAAAAAATTACAGTGTGAATTAACAATTAATAACGGGTACAGAAATAATCAAAAATATAATAAAAAAATAGTTGAAAAAAAACTTAATCAAATAAAATAATTAAACAATTTTAATTGTTGCAAACGGCAACAATTAATAGTGGTAAACGCAGTAGAGAATAAGATAAATCAACTGTAAATTAATCCCAAAATAACATTTATAAAAAAGGTTTAACTGAAAAATAACAATAAATGATATTATATTCCCAATAAAAATTGTGAATTTAAATAATTTCTCAACACGTAAAAGGGAATGGTAATATATTGTAGGAATAAAATATATTGTGGTTCTAAACTAGAGATGGGTCGTTCATGAACGAACCGGCTCAGTACACTGACCGAAGTGACTGGGTTCACCAAATTGAAATGAGCCGGCTCACGGCTCACTGCTGAGTTTCAAGTTTCGAGGATACGATTGATCGGGCGATTATGAGCAGTGACCGGAGTGATCCGGATCGATGTCATGTTGAACTTCGCGAGAACCTGACCTGTAATGTATTATCATAAAGTGTATTTTGTCATCAATTTGTAGGGCAGTCTATTTAAAACTAATAGGCTTAGTCTATACTTTCTTATAACCATACTTTGTAGAAATATTAAAAACATTTCCCAAATCCCAGGTGTCCGATTTATAAGGGCAATAAACATCGTTATAGACTTAACACATCTGGTTTAAAATACAGTAGCTACATAAAGTGAACAACCGTATTGAACGAACGACCGACAACTGACCGACCTGTGTCTCGGGAACATGTTTACTTATCCGGCTCAGCAAACTGAACGACCTCCACTGATCCGGTTCCGCAAACTAAGCCGAAATTCCCATCTCTATTCTAAACCTGTTTTTTCTATAAAATTAATATTTATATTAATTAAATTGAAATAATAATTAAATTGATATAAAATATAATTTGGAATATAAAATAAAAAATACAAGGGGAAAACCCTAAGCGGGCGCTTCAGAAAGTAAAGCAAAATTTAAAAGAGTGCAGAACGTAATTTTCCGCACTCCATTTATGCTACCAGAAAAATGTTATTTTAATGAAATATATATTTTTTTAATAAATTCAAATAAAGTTGTAAAGGAATTACAAGTAAACAATAAAGAGAAATTTTTCATCATAATCTTCTTTCGAAATATATTTAGTTCAACTTTCACGTAAGTTTTCGTATTACGGCAACATAGAAATCTTGAAGTTGATCGCTTGCGGCTTATGCAACAATTAATTCGAGTGCGGAATATATATTCTGCACAAACTATACTTCTGGCACACTATACTTCTCCTACAGTTCTGGCACACTATACTTTTCCTACAGTTACTATTTTTCTAAAAATTTAAAATTTTAATCAAGAAAATACAATGCACATATTGGTGACAACCATAAATAACAAATAACAAATAAACAACAAATTATAATCCAAAATTTACGTATGAGTATACATTTTTCCTTATTTATAATTATAACCTTAAAATTAATAATTTTGTTTGTTTGAGTACTGCTGTAAATTTATTTTCGCGCTCTAATTAGTAAAAATATCTACGAATCATGCTGTTTCTTTCTAATGCTTTGTTTTTTATTCAAATAATTTGGAAGGTTAGTTGTCAACTTGCGTCACTATACTTTACTATGGGTATGCAAATAATTATAATGATATAGACAGAGAAAGCATATAGTATTGAATATCGATACTTGTAGCAACGAACAGTCACTTATCAGCAATCCGACTATAGTATTGAAACATTGTACATTTCATATTTAAATTTACCATTGACCAACCGTCTTTTTTATTTAAACACCATGTCTTAGTAATTTGGGGAAAAAATTATGATAACCCGAGTCTGCCCAAAGAATCGAATGGTAGTATTGAAATTTTCCGGAACAAACCGGAAGTACTGGATATCAAGGACAACTTTGATTTTTTAAATAGTAACGTATGCCGAGTTGGGTGTCTTTGGAGCTTTTGAAAAGAAATAACTATTAAAGATTTTTTAATATATTTTACGCTTGAACCTCTTAATGGCAGTAGTACGGGAATACCATTAATGTGTAGCGGTGCAGAAATAAATTTATTGTGCAAAGTTATAGACAACGTGCCAATGCATTCGTTCTTGCACATGACACGACATGGTTGACATGGCAACATGCGCAATGTAAATAGTATGCGGGATTGAGTTAATTACCTGTCAACTAATAATATCGATATCAGACAATTCCATAGTAGTCGTGGAAATCAATAATGCAATGCTTTTTTTTTTTTTTTCATAAAACCTTTGAAATCTTAAACATGTTTCTTAAGTATTAATTGGGGTAATTTACACTTATGTTCAAATTGAAATTGTTAGTTATACTGTCTTTTTATTTATTTATTTGTTTATTTATTGGTGTAAAGGAAGGGCCATCCTATTTATTGGACTGACAGAGCTGTAGCCCTAACGTGTCACTCGCTTGAGGACACCAGACGCCGCGGCCTCATTTTTTTTTTAACTTCACCATTTTGATATTAATAATATAAAACTTATACCGATAAAATTATATGAAGTTATTTTTATTGTTATTATTATTATTATGGGGTTTGTCAGATCTTGACAAGCGTCCACTAATCGCAAACTTCAGCAACGATTTGAGCCGCGTCATACTAGAGACTAGTGGAGCTAAATACACACGACTGCATCCCAAACCCACAATGCGGAGTGACCCGAGCAGCACTGCTTTCTGCATCCTGCAGATCAAAGAGGTGGCAGAAGATCGGCAGGCAGGAATGGACTCAATTTCCCTTCGATAAAAGGATTTCATACCACCCAAAACACCAACTATCAGGACTACAAGCTTAACTTTATACCCGGGATACAGCTTTCTAAGCTCGGACAAAAGATCCATATACTTGGACCTCTTTCCTCCTCCTTGAGAGAGATATTCTTCTCAGCTGGACTTGAGAATTCGATCACAAACATCTGTTTGGTCTCGATACCCAGGAGGGTTATGTCCGGCTTAGTGGCTGTCAGTAACCTCGAGGTGATGAAGGAGTAATTCCAATAAATACGGCACTTGGAATTTTCCACCACCGATTCTATATCAGAAGGGACGTACGGTATAACCGGTATTTGGTCAATACCATAGGCATGTCTGAGATGATAGTAGAGCACGCGGAGAACAGCATTATGTCGACACGTAGCTCGACGCTGCAAGAGATGGACAAGCAGTCAGAATGTGCATAATGGTTTCAGGATAGTGGTGGCACAACCTACAGAGTGTGGATTCCGCCATTTGGAATATGCGGGCCCTGTACGCCAAAGTATTTACAACACCATCCTGACACGCAAACACAAAATCTTCTGTTTCCGATCTAAAACCCGCAGACTTAAGAAACGAGAACGTGAGTTCGGTGGACAACTCTAGACTTTTAATATGTTTGAAGAACACAGAGTGCATACTTTTACTCATGTGTTCTTCTGTCAACATGTCTATCTCCCCTCGTTTCACCGAACTGGTAACTCTGTTGTACTGCTCCAGAGAGAGTTGTACTCCAGCGTTTTCTCTGACCGGACTCAAGTCTGCCATGTTAAATTTCGTTGCTGCTCTTCGCGCTGCCTGGTAAAGAAACGCCCCTTTGCCACTAAATCCGTACTCACTAACGAACTGTAATAGTAGGTCCTGACTTCTGAGGATACTGTTAGCTGTAACCAAGACGAGTCGATCGTGCAAACACTCCATATTAAGTAATCCCCGACCCCCGTTTTGACGAGGGAGGTAAATGCGCTGCACAGAACGTCTAAACCGTTGTCTAAACCTTTTCCTCTGTACATATGAAAAACAGCGCATTTTTCCAACCCGAATTGCATACCTATCGCGGCAGTGTACTCAACAACAGCACCTAAGGAGGCCTGAAGGTTTCTCTCGTTCGAGGCGTAGAACTTCAAATCATCCATATAAAAAAGATGGGTAATTTTGTGCTTGCGCCTCGACATGGGACCCGCCATGTAGCCACTGCCGCGTCTAATCTCGATCGATAGGGGAAGAAGTGAGATGCAAAATAGAAGCGGGCTTAGGGAATCTACCTGGAAAATGCCACGCTTGACATATCCACCCTGTCGACACTCTGGTTGATCCATTTGGAATAATGAAGTGTCTTCCAGAGGAACATAAGTTGCCCAATGCATCTCTCTATCTCCGGGTGGACTCGGATATAGATGTGTATATACAGGGTATTAGGTAAATGTCCGGCACAATTTTAAAGGCAGCATGGTGACGTAAAATGCAATCGATTTTTCCTTTGCCAATTTTCTCTAAAATGTGAATTTCGTCCAAAAATAAACAAACAAAAAGATGCCCCATGTTAAAATGGTCTTACCTTTATGAAATATATATTGTTAGTATCCGAGTTCGAAAGTCGGATTTTTAAGAGAGGATGGTAAATGTAGATATATTTCGCCACGTATTAAAATAATATACTCTTTTTTCTTATAATATTCTATATTTCGTCAATATATTTATTCTTCAAAATTACATTTTTATCTTGTCATGGCTTTCTTTTGTTACCAATCAATCATTAATAATTTTTTTGAACAACAAAAGGCTACTACGTTTTGTAATTATTATTTTTAAATATATCAGCCTACTAATAAAATTTGGAACATTCTCCTCCCAGTAATTACATTACTTAAAACAAAAATTAATAAATTCAACTATACAATTAAAAAATTCACTTAACAAAAAATATATAAATACAAAGTTCATAAATTAAACATAGGTCAGCATAATTTTAAGAATTATGTTGACAAATAAGTTTACATAATTTGGCCACAGGTCGTCTAAACAAACCAGAGTCAGTCCTAACAGTGGCCACCCGGACAATATTATCTTTGCCTGGAAAAACTTCATGTATTATTCCTTTTTTCCAGCAATTTCTCGGACTGTTTTCGTCTACAATTAAAACAATATCTCCTAACTGCAGTTCCGGTTTATTCAAATGCCATTTTTTCCTAATATTTAGAGTCGGTAAATATTCTTTCACAAATCTCTTCCAGAATATATCTGAGATATTTTGCACCTGTTTCCAACTTGACATGGACAGTGTTGAATCATTAGGGGTTACCCAAGATTGAGCTATGAATTTTTTTCCAATTAGAAAATGGTTAGGTGTCAATGGTTCGTCATCCTGACAATCTAAACTGACATGTGTCAGTGGTCTGCTATTGACAATGTTCTCAATTTCGCAAAAAATAGTTCTTAGAACATATTCTTTGGGATATTTTTCTTTAAGAATCACATAGAGATTTTTCTTCACTATACCAATTAATCTCTCCCAAGCTCCTCCCATGTGGCATGCTGTTGGGGGATTAAAATACCATTTAATGTTGTTCATGGAACAAAATTTTGTAATGTCATGCTGATTTAATTCATCCAAACATTTTTTAATTTCTTTTTCAGCTCCTACAAAATTCGTACCATTATCCGAATATATTTCGGCAGGAAACCCTCTTCTACATCCAAATTGACGTAGAACATGTAAAAAACTGTTGGTGTTCAAGTCTTGCGCAATTTCTATATGAATTGCTCTTGTTACCATACACACAAAAATAACTCCATATCTTTTTTCATGGCTACGTTTATTTAAAATCATTAGTGGCCCGAAGTAATCTATACCAGTTTTTATAAATGCTCTTTCCGTCGGTTTGATTCTGCTAACAGGTAACTGTCCCATTATGGGAACTGTCGGACGAGTCTTCACATTTCTACAATATTGGCATATTCTAGCTGTATACTTTACAGCTGATCTCAATTTTATAATCCAGTACTTTTCTAATAACTTACTTATTATTGTCTCTTGACCTTGATGATTAAATTTTTCGTGGTAATGTTTAATAATTAATTTGGTCATCATATTTTTAGAATGAAGAATTATTGGATTTTTTGTATCATCTTCTAATTCAGATTGGTTTAATCTTCCTTTCATTCTTAAAATCCCTTCATTGTCTATAAAACATGATATTTTATATAAATGACAGTCTCTAGTCAATTCCAGTTTCTTCTTTAATATGCGAATTTCTTTTCCAAAATTCTCTTTTTGACATTTTCTCAACAAAATCTTTTCAGCCTCTTCAATTTCAGTAGCTTGAAGTTCGTATGTTAAATTATTTTTATATTTTCTTCTGCATTTTTTTAAGAACCTTAAAATCCATGCACAACATCTTAAAAGTCTAAACCATTTTGAAAACCTAGTGAAATCTAAATTATCCAATATTTCATTTTCATAAATTACTGCTACAAATTCGGCTTTTAACTCTACGTCGTCATTTATTTCGTTTTCTGCACCTACATCAAAGTTACAAATTATTTTATTTTTCAAAAAATTTGGACCTTCTAACCATCGATTTGTCAAAGTTCTTTTAGTTGCTTCGTCTGCTATATTTTCCTTTGATGGTACATAATGCCAGTTCGATATATTTGATAATTCTTGTATTTCACCGACTCTGTTTGCAACAAACATTTTATAACGTCGCGAGTTTGATTTTAACCAATGAAGAACTGTTTTGGAGTCAGTCCAATACACAATATTTTGTGTCATAATGTGCAGTTCGTTCTTCAGGGTGTTTCCTAGTCGTGCTCCAAGTACAGCAGCCTGAAGTTCCAAACGAGGAATTGACATGGGTTTTAACGGTGCAACTCGTGCTTTACTCATAAGTAAGGCCACTTGTACATCATTTTTAAATGTGGAACGGAGATATGATACTGTTGCATAAGCATCTTCTGAGGCGTCACAAAAAATATGTATTTCATTTCTACTTTCATTCAAATTTAAAGTGGTATAAAGTCTTGGAAACTCAATTTTAGAGATTTTCGATACATCTTCTAAAAATTGGGTCCATTTTTCCATTTGCCTTTCTGTGATAATATCATCCCAACCGATACCACTTTCCCAAATATTTTGAAGCAATATTCTTCCCTGTATTAAAATGTTATTGATGTATCCCATGGGGTCGAAAATAGACATAATTACTTTAAGAATTTCACGCTTTGTTGGTGCATGATTTCGGTCAAACACTCTTTTTGAGACTTTGTGAAAATTTGTTTTAAACATCAATTGATCAGTAGAGGGATTCCACCATATTCCCAGTATTCTTTCAGCTGGTAGATCTGTAAAATTAATTTCATTTTTATGTGCTTTTAATTCTTCTTTAATAGAGTCTGCTACAAGGGGAGAATTGGTTATCCAGTTACACATTTGGAAACCACCTTTTTGATGTACTTCAATTATGTTTTCAACAAGTTTTATTGCTTCTTGTTCTGTGTCTGCACCACCGATATAGTCGTCCATGTAATGTTGGTGCACAATTGCATAACAAGCATCTGGAAAATTATCTTTAAAATCTAATGCATTTCTGTTTCTCACCTCTTGAGCCAAAACAAGGACTACAGGTCGCACCAAAAAATACAACCTGTATTTCATATATGTCTGGATCCGCTTGTCTATCCATACCGCGCCATAATATTCTTTGTGCTCCTTTATCTTCTTCGCGTATTAAAACTTGAAGAAACATTTCTTTTATATCAGCAACCAATGCGATTCTTTTTACTCGAAAGTTCAGTAGCAATTTTGGTAATGAATTATACAAATCTGGTCCAATTAATAAATTGTCATTTAGACTCACTCCATGAGATTTTGCAGCGGCGTCAAATACAATTCTCAATTTATTTGGCTTATTCGGATTCACAACGCCAAAATGTGGCAAATACCATATTCTTTTTTCTGCTTCATGTCTTTTACATTTTATTTTCTTAATGTATCCCTTGTCTACATATTCTTGAAATTTTCTGCAATAAATTTCAGCAAATTCTTTATTGGCGTCCATCTTCTTTTCTGTTAAAAGCAGTCTTCTAAAGGCATTTTCTTTGCTGTCTGGTAAAAACGCACCATCTTTCCACAATAATCCAACTTCGAATTTATTACCTTTTCTAGCAATAGTGTCACGCATAATTTCTTGTGCTCGGATGTCGTCTTTAGAAATTAAGTCTACCTTAAAATTTGTCCCATACGTGTCTAGTTGCCATTGTTGTTTAACAAGATGTTGTAGATTATCTAAGTCGTCTATTTCTTGGTTATTTATGAAATATACAGGATTGGCAGTCTTCGATCCATCTTGACAGCAGAGATTTCCGTGGACAACCCATCCCAGAAGAGTTTTACTGAATGCTGGTCCAGTCCACGGTCCATGAATAGTCTTTCTTGTCGTCAATAAAGGCCAGTTATCTTGTCCAATCAATATCATTGGTTTGGCATTAGTCAATTTTACATTTTTCCACGGTACGTCAGAAGGAATATTATCAAACATCTTTATTTTGTCTTCGTTAATAGTCTGACTTGGTAACTGTAACCCTTTCAGAGTACGTACATGTCTTAGAGTAAATGTCCTACTATTTTTGTCAATACCTTTGATCGTCATACTTACAGATTTTGAATCGTCTTGTTCTTTTATGTCGTCAGTCGTCCATTGCATACATAGTGGTACTGTTGGTCCGTCTAAACCCAAATCTTCTGCCAAATAATTGTCAATTATGCTTATGGTCGAAGCGTCGTCTAATAAGGCATAAGTTTGAATTTCTTTACGTGGACCTTTCAATACAACAGGCAATATTTTCAAAAGAACCTGATTTTTTACATCAGAAACATGACAATTTTTATCTGATGTAGAATCATCTACTTTAGCTTCATTTTTATGCAACAGTCTGTTATGAAGTTTGTCACATTTGTCAATTTGACAAATTTTGGAATATTTGCACGATTTTATTCCATGTTTTCCTGATAAACATGAGAAACATAGATGTTGATTGGTAATAAATTTCCATCGTGCATCAACATCTAATTTTTTAAACAAGTCACAATATATAATATAGTGAGACTTATGACAGTAAAGACATACTTTTGACAGTTTGTCTGTAGTTGTCGAAAGGGTATAATTTTTGGTTCCCTTTTTTTCGCAGAATTTCGGTGTGATTAACTCGCAAGCGAAATCTGCTTTAGTTTTTAGCCATGCATGAAATGCAGTCAATTTGCAGTTATGATTAACATTTTGTAAATGTTCCTTGAATGCCATTTTATAGCTGACAGGCAGTTTGTCTAACAACTCTTGTAATAAGAGAGGATTTTTCAGGTAGTCTGGAGCGTCTAAAGATTTTATAGATGTAACTAAATTATTTAAATTATCAAAAAAGTCCAGAAGAGTCTCTAGTTTCTCTTCTTTCACTTGGTTCATATCTCTAACTTTATTATACAATAATGTTATAATATGATCCTTATTACCAAATCTTTTTTCTAAAATTTTTATAACTTCAGGAACGTTTTGTGGAAGGATTAATAAATTTTTAGTTACATCTAGAGCTTTGCCCTTTAAACATTTTTGCAATCTTATTTGATTTTCATGATCAGTATAACCACAAATGGTGGTTGTATAATTATACTGAGCAATAAAATGTATCCAGTCTAGAGGGTTTCCGTCAAATGAAGGAAGTTCTTTCGGCATAGATTGTCGCGTAATAAATTTAGACAAATCATTATTTATATTATCATGTTTATCAATATTTCTTACTTCGTTATTTTTAAGGTATATGTCGTCATGAGGCTCCATGTTGAAATCTTCGTCTAATTTCGTTAGTTCAATTTTTTCTTCTAACATTAAAATTTCTTCATGCAGATGTTGTCTTCGCTTGGCGTATGCCAATTTAATCTCCAATTCCTTCCGGTTTCTCATGTCGCTCTTCTGACTGACGAGTGACACTTGTGAGTTACTGTTAAGACTGACCCTGGAAGAGTTAGCGATTAGAATACTACCTGTGTGGTCGACTCCCTGTGGCAGATACACAATTCCCGCTGCATCCATTTCGCCTGACGTGCCTGGGACAGCTATAGCAACTCCATCACCAGTTACAGCACCAATACCATCAGCAGGATTACCAACAGCACTCGTCGCAGCAAAGTTTGTAGAAGTTAGCCCAATGTCGTCTGGATGTACTACGTCAACTTGCTTTGCGGGTGTTCGTTTAATAATCTTGCGTGGCATTGTAATACCTGGTCGAAACACTAACGGTCGAATTCAGAGGATCTAGGATGTGGACTGTATTTTCTAGGGCAGGTCAAGGTGGCTCGATGGACCAATGTTAAAATGGTCTTACCTTTATGAAATATATATTGTTAGTATCCGGCTCGAAGGACCAATGTTAAAATGGTCTTACCTTTATGAAATATATATTGTTAGTATCCGAGTTCGAAGGTCGGATTTTTAAGAGAGGATGGTAAATGTAGATATATTTCGCCACGTATTAAAATAATATACTCTTTTTTCTTATAATATTCTATATTTCGTCAATATATTTATTCTTCAAAATTACATTTTTATCTTGTCATGGCTTTCTTTTGTTACCAATCAATCATTAATAATTTTTTTGAACAACAAAAGGCTACTACGTTTTGTAATTATTATTTTTAAATATATCAGCCTACTAATAAAATTTGGAACACCCCAAATTTTGAAAACCACTGACTTTTATTTATTTTTCATATTAATCCAGTTGTTGTGTAGTTGCAATGGAGAAAATTTGATATTTTATTATTGAACTACAATTAAAATATTGTTTTCTCTATGGCAACTACACAACTTCTGGATTAATATGTAAAATAAAAAAGTCAGTGGTTTTCAAAATTTGGGGCATCGTTTTGTTTGTTTATTTTTGGATGAAATTCACATTTTAGAGAAAATTGGCAAAGGAAAAATCGATTGCATTCTACGTCACCATGCTGTCTTTCAAACTGTTCCGGACATTTACCTAACACCCTGTATATAGGTGTGACGTAGTGACATATGCTTTTGCGTAGTCCACCCAAGCCATCGACAGGTTGCGTTTGAAATGCGCCGCGTCATGATAGACTGACCGGTCGATAATAAGGTGTTCTTTGCAACCTGCTTGGCCCCTCTTCGATCCCCTCTGCTCGTAGATGTCTAACCAAACAGAGGCAATGAAGCACAGTACCTACTCGTTTAATACCCTGGTGAAGATCTTATACAGCGTATTGAGACAAGTAATAGGTCTATAGTTCTTCGGGTTGGTTAAATCACCTTTTTTAGGGATTAATACTGTGTCTTTGATAACCAAGATGGTATTGGTATTTCCCCACGGATAAAAGAAGTAAAATTTCGTGCAAGATGGTCGCGTACTCTGGTAAATGACTTCCACCAAAAAGCAACGATACCGTCAACTCCTGGTGCAGCGAAATTGCGCGCTTTTCAAATAGCACGTGTTACTTCTTCTGGGGTAATAGATGCCCCCTATTAGAGCCTGAGTATCTGTAAGATGTTGTGTACAGAATTCCTCAAATCTCTAAAACTGGAGTGTCTTGCACGATCGTCTGAAAAGGCGTGACGGGCTCGTGAGGAACATAGTATTTTCCTCTATGGTCCTAACCCGGTTGACCAGTTTCTTTCTTGCTAGGGCTAGTGCTCTCAATTTGTCCACCGCTTTCTGTTTTAGGAGAGTGAGAGTGGGACAAATTCAGTGTGTGATGCTTTATGCGCAGTTAGTGTAATATGCGCTTAGTATTCGCACCTAGCGGCTTAATACTTCTTAAAGCATCAATAGAACATTGAATGTGAGAAGCTTCCTGGCGTGAACGCGTCATTTTCTTCTCTAATTGCTATATATGCAGTTTGCCATTCAATGCCTTAGAGGCCAAAGCCCGCTTTGACGTCAACAAAACTGCTGCAGCGTATGCATCACAGTCGATTGGCACCAACATACCAAAAAGAACAAGGGTTGAAGTAAGTGTGTTTAACTAAAATGTATTTGTTGTAGGTAAGTAAAAATTTATTTATATCTTTTTACTGGGCTTACTATTTACTAATTATTATTATTATTGTTATAACAAATTGCTACATTTTAAATAATCTTTTATATTTATATATTCCATATACAGGTGTTCCAAATAAGTTGTTAAGAGCGCAGTTCGAGAATGGTAAGATATACGAGGTTGGTCAATTTAGACCAATGTTGCCGCATTAAGGCACCATTTTAATGATGTTTTTATTCTCCTAAAAAAAAATACATAGATAACTAGATATGAAAATGTAAATTTTCTGTTTTTGAAATTTTGCTCGTAACTTTAAATATATATATATATATATATATAAAAAATAATATTTAATGATTTTGATGTGCTCTTCAGGAGTCCAATTATTGAAATCATTCGTGTACGCAACTCTCTATGTATCGTATGCGGTTCTCCTATCGGTATTTTTGAACGTTCGAACACGCGTATTTTTCATGCGCATTTACATCGAGTGACTGGTAGGCAGTAGAAACTTTGTTTCGTGTGCGTGTTAGTTTAACGTTTTTTTTTTTTTTTTAAATGTTACTTTTTATAACAAAAATTACTTTTATGCAGAAAAATAAACGGAATTTAAATAAAGTTAACAAAACTAAAGGCTAAAAGTGAGTTAACGGCGAAAAGTGAGAAAGTGATTGAACTGTACGAACGTATTTTGTTTGCTCCTACATTTTTGCTATTGACACCCGGTAGATTTTAAGGCAATTAATCTTAAAATTTGCCAAGTGTTAAATTGTGCCAATATATTGTGTGAATGAAAACGTAAGATTTAAATCGTTTACGTAATAAAGTATTTGCTGAATAAAGTCCAGGAAAAACCGTTAAATTAATCTAGAATTTGTGAATTTTTTACACTGTGCGGAATTAATCCCGTCAAAAACGGTCTGTTATCTGTGACTAGCATTTACGTCATTACACGTCATCCTACGTCATTTCGAAACAACAGCTCCAAACAAGCTAAAACTATGTCATCCTGTAAATTGTGTTTGAAGAAAATAAACCGCCAACATGATGACAAGCTACTTTGCACGGGAAGCTGCATGGGAGTTTTTCATCTGGTGTGTGCAGCCGTGATGGAAGCTGAATACACAGATATGAAGCTTGCGAATATAGTTGGAACATGGCGTTGTAAAAATTGTAGCAGAATTCAGGACAAGTTACGCGTTGACGACAACCCCTCTATTAGCCCCCTATATCACGAATATCTTGAAGTCGATGTTAGAGGAGAACATATTATTGCGGAAAACGATAGCTGAAACCAATAACAAAATAGACGATCAAGCGAAGAAAATCGATTGTTTATTGAATAGACTGAATGAGGCTGAAAGTGAAAATAAGGCGTTGCGGATGGAGAATACGGAATTAAAATCAAGACTGGATGATCAAGAACAATATAGTCGACGAAACTGCATAGAGATTCATGGCTTACCAGAATCTCCAGGTGTGAATACAGTGGCGGAGGTTATTAAGATAGGCCGAGCCGTTGGAAGGGAAATTCGGCCCGAGATGATAGACAACTGCCATCGTCTCGGTCGCAGCAATCCTACTTCTCCAATTAACAGGGGCGTAATAGTCAAGTTTGTTAGAAACTTTGACAAAAACAACTTTTTAAGATGTCGAAGAATAAAAAGGAACCTGACAACAAGAGATCTCGGTCTCCAATCGGCGGTCAGAAACGTCTACGTTAATGAAAACCTGACCCAGCGTCGTCGATCCCTGCTATCAGCTGCCCGGAAGCTCAGGACATCCTGCAACGTCATGTACGTGTGGACGCGGAATGCCAACATTTACGTAAGAGAGAATGAGAAATCCCAAATAGTGAATGTGAGAAGTGAAAGTGATGTGTAAAGTTGAGCGAAGGTGCCAAAATAAAGCTTTGAACGTGCTTAATGCAAATGGTGCAGATGTGTAGAAAAATGTCAATGTATTACCAGAATGTACGCGGACTACGTACCAAGACAGATCTACTCTATTCTAACGTACTGATACGCTTTCACAGAGACCTGGCTTCATGAAAATATTAGTAATAATGAAATATTTGATAAGAGATATTACGTGTGCCATCGCTCTGATAGGCAGGACGGTAGGAGGGGTGGAGGTGTCTTGGTCGCAGTTCATTCTCGTTGGAAATCTGTGAACCTAACTAAGCCTGTTGCCTCGCTCGAGTATGTACTGATTAAGTTGTATGATAGCAAAAAAACATTATATATTTCTTGTGTTTATTTTACACCCAAGTCAACAGCTGGTCAGTATAAGCTATTTTTCAATACATTAGATTCATATTCGAATATTATCGCAAGCAATATCACAATAGTAGGTGATTTTAATCTAGATGTACCAGTAAATTCACTTATTGGAATTGATCATTGTGATAATATAACATTAGAACTCAAAAATAATATCATTTTCTACAATCTGCGGAGTATGAATAACGTTTACAATTTATATAACAAAACTCTAGATCTTGTTAAAACAAATATTGTAGGAGTATCCGTCACTAAGAATATAGATCCAGTGCTAGAAGAAGATGTATATCATCCAGCACTTATAATATTTAACGATTATACCTGCAATACTGTTAAACAAAACCTAGAAAACAAAAAAATTTACAATTTCAAAAAAGCTGATTTTTTAAAGCTATATAATAAACTTAGTGAGATTAATTGGGAATTTTTGAAAAACTTTAATGATGTCAATATTGCAGTTGATAGATTCTATGATGTGTTGTACAATGTCCTTGACGAGTGTGTTCCTATTATCAAGCCACGTAAGAACGTATACCCCTCTTGGTTCACTCCTGAGATTAAATAATTAATCAAAGCAAAGTAGTATCATCACAAAAAAATTAAAAATGGTATTGGGGATGTGGACTATCATAGGAATATGTTTTCTGAAAGTAGAAAATCTTTGAAACGGTTATTAAAAGCTAATTATCATAACTATGTTCAAGACATGGAACAAAATATTGCGGAAGACCCCAGAAATTTCTGGAAATTCGTGAATAATAAGAAAAATTCAGATTCAATAATACCATGTCTAGTTACTGAGGACAACAGTATTGTTGATGATAGTCTACAGATTGCAGAACATTTTGCTTTTTACTTTGCTTCTGTTTATACTGAAGATGTCGACGGTGTGAACACAGAGGTTGTGGATGCGACTGGTGATCAAGCTATTTCAATATAAAAACCATATCTTTGAGGGATATTGAATGGTCAAAGAAAAATTAAAGCCAAAAAAAATCTTGTGGACCTGACCAACTACCGCCCTATGTGTTAAAAGGTTGCGGAGATATCCTAACTCATCCACTTCACATTTTATTTCAGAAATCTATTGATTCAAATACTTTTCCGGTGAGGTGAAAGTTGTCTAGAGTATGTCCAATATACAAGAGCGGAGATAAGAAAGATGTAAAAAATTATAGACCTGTGTCTATTTTGTCTTCACCGGCCAAAGTTTTTGAGTAAATTTGTACAAATATTTATTTCAACACGTGCCTTCCGCTATCAATAAAAAGCAACATGATTTCATGCCGCAAAGATCGACTGTCACTAACTTGTTATCGATTGTAGATTAAGTTGCTTATTGTCTTGACGATGGAGTTCAGGTTGATGCTTTGTATCTTGACAGGACGAAAGCATTTGATAAAATAAAACACGGAACTCTGATTAAAGCTTTAAGGGATTTCGGTGTAGCGCCAAGAATATGTACATGGTTCAATTCATTTTTGCGAAATCGTTTACAATATGTAGAGTTTAATGATTCCAAGTCAAATAATTACCTATCCCTCAGTGGAATTCCACAGGGCTCTAACCTTAGTCCCCTTCTATTCCTCCTAGTTGTCAATGACATCCCAGAAATCGTGAGCAATAGCCAGTGTGAAATGTATGCTGATGATATAAAAATATATCGCAAAATCACTGACTTATCTCACTGCGACGAGCTATAAAGTGACTTGCAAAAAATTTGTGAGTGGAGTAAAGCTACTGGTTTATACTTTAATACAGCAAAATGTAAAGCAATGTCTTACACCAGAAAGCGAAATGTCATAAAGTATAATTATACCATAAATAGCAACAAAGTTCCACGAACAGAAAATATTAAAGACCTTGGGGTATTCTTCGATTCAGAAATGACATTCCAACACCATATAAAACATATTGTAAACGCTGCTTTTAAAAAAATCGGGTTTATACTTCGCCTAACAAAAGGTTCGTAAATGACAAACATACATTGCCCTATTTAACTCCATTATTAGACCTATTCTTGAATATTGCTCTGTCATATGGGCACCTTATCAAACAAAGTATATTAAGAGTATTTAAGCTGTTCAATCGCGGTATTACCGTGTTGTGGACCTACGACTAACGGGAGTATACCCAAAATATACATCTACTAGTGATATATTATCAAAATATTTTTTTTTTTTTTTTTTTTATGTATTTTTTTTTTTATTTACAACTAGCCCTTGAAGAGGCTAATAAGCAAATTTGATGTTAACATAGTCAGGAGGGGAGTAATCACTCAGTAGTAATTCTCCAAACGAATTTAGAGTTATGGAACTAAGTCGAGGGGTTTGTTTCTTTTTAACCTTCTTGTTTCGTTTCCATTATCCAGGAGGTTGACAGCGAGCTCGTTAGGGTGACAGTTGAGGCGATCCATGTGTCTAGCGGCATATCTTTCAATTTCTTCTTTAACATATGGTATGTTAAGATCTTTATGTATGTTCTCGTTTCTCACATACCATGGTGCATTCGTTATGGAGCGTAATATTTTGTTTTGGAACCGTTGTATAATATTTATATTAGACGTCTTTGCACAGCCCCAGAGTTGCAAACCATATGTCCAAATCGGTTTAATTATTGCTTTATATAGCAACAATTTGTTCTCTAGACTTAAACGTGAACTGCGTCCCAGTAACCAATGCATTTTTCTAACTTTCAAATCTAGATATTTCCTTTTTGCCATTAGGTGAGTTTTCCAGGTAAGTCGCTTATCTAAATGTATGCCTAGATATTTAACATTATCTGCCATAGGTATTACTTGGTTGTTTAGAGAGACTTGAGGACTGTTGACACGTCTAGTGGTGAATATAATTTGTGCAGACTTTGTTTCATTCACTTTAGCTCTCCAGTTTTGTAGCCAAGTTTGCATACGGTTTAAGGCAGTTTGAAGATTATGCGCTGCTTCCTGTGGATCGTTGTGTGATGCGAGGATGGCAGTGTCATCAGCATAGGTAGCGATTACTGTAGATTCACAGACTGGTATGTCGGAAGTGAAAATTTGGTATAATACCGGTCCAAGCACGCTTCCTTGAGGTACTCCTGCATGTGTCAAGTACTTTTCTGATAAAGAATTTCCATGCTTAACTTGAAAATATCTGTTTTCCAAGTACGACTTGAACAGTATGAAATATTGGTACGGAAGAGTTTTCTTGATTTTATACAATAAACCTAGGTGCCATACTTTGTCAAAAGCTTGACTGATATCGAGAAATGCAGCGATACAAACTCGTTGTTCTTCAAAATCTTGTTCTATCAAGTTTACAACTCTGTGGACTTGATCAATGGTCGAGTGTTGTTTTCTAAAGCCGAACTGATGGTTTGGTATAACGTTATTTAGAACAGGTCGTAAGCGTTTAAGTATGAGTTTTTCTAGGAGCTTGGATAAGATAGGGAGTAAAGAAATTGGCCTGTATGATGAAACTTCATGAGCAGGTTTTCCAGATTTATGAATTATGATGATTTGAGCGAATTTCCATTTTTTTGGGAAGTATTGAGTTCTTAGTATGGCATTAAATATTTGAGTTATTTGTACTATTGTTTTTCTCGGTAGTTCTTTCAGTATGGTAGCCGTTATACCATCCTCTCCAGGCGCTTTCTTGTTATGTAATTAGCTATTTCTTCTTTTATTTCACCAGGAGAACAGTATTTTATTGGAGGCGTTAATTGGTGGGGGCTTTCCAGGTATTTTACAATTTTAGTTTCCTCATCTAGTGGCAATCTGGAGTCAAATGGTTGAAAAACATTTGATAGATGCTTGGCAAACTCTTCTGCTTTTTCTTTATGATCTCTAGCCCAAGAGCCGTCAGATCGTCGAATTGGAGGTACTGGTTGAACAGGACGTTTGAATTTTTTTAGTGGCCTTCCATAAGGAGTAGTCGTCATGCGGTGAAGCAGATAAGTTGCTGATGTAGTCGTGAAAAGTATCACTTTTTATCTTGTATAGTAGTTTCTTCAACTGTTTAGTGATTTTATTAAGCTTCTTTTTATCTGTCGGGTGTCTGGAGTATTGCCATATTCTTCGTGCTTGCCTTTTTTCTAAAATTTTTTCTCTTACTTGTTTAGGATAGTTCATGGATGTATCTTTTCGTTCTTCTACCACTGGTGTTGAGAGTCGTGCTGCTTCTTGTATTGTTTCTGTTACCTGCTTAACAGCCACTTCAATATTTTCATTAGTTTTTAAATTCAAGTTTAATGTTTTCTGTTCTAGGTAACATCTAAACTTTTCCCAGTTTGTTCGTTTATTTGTAAGAAATTGAGTTTTTGTACTCTTGATAACACACGTGCTTATTGTACATATTACTGCAGAGTGGTCAGAAAAAATATCAAAATTGGATGTTACGTCAACGTACTGTGAAGACAGACCTTTTGATATGAAGAAATCCAGTAAATCGGGAATTTTATTTGGATCAGTAGGCCAATATGTGGGTTCACCAGTGCTAATAATGTTTAATCCATTAGCAGTTATTGCTTTTAGTAGCGATCTTCCCTTTGGGGTGATAAGTCTGGAACCCCACATTGTGTGCTTCGAATTGTAGTCACCACCAGCAATGAATCGGTTCCCTAGAGTTTGAAGATATTCTTCAAAATGTTCTTTTTTGACTGTTTGTTTTGGGGGACAATAAACAGCAGCTACTACAAGTGAACTATTAGCTTCTTTAATTTTAATGTTCGTTGCTTGGAGATATTCCTTTTCATAATTTTCTATTTCATAGTGCTGTATTTTTTCGCTTATGATTACCGCTGTGCCACCATGTGCTGTCTTATCTGGATGTTGAGTTACATACGTTTTGTATCTGGGAATTTTGAAAAAACTCCTAGCAGTGAAATGTGTCTCTGATACTAGAAGAATATCAATTTTTTGTAGTTTCAAGAATACTTCTACTTCTAAGTGATGTTGAGCTAGACCATTGGCGTTCCATAAGGCTATTCTGATTGATCTGTCCATTGTTATTTAATTTTGCTTATTACAGAAGTCAGCAGATTTAAAATCATGCTATTTTGGGACATAAGTTGTGTAAACATGGCTTCAAATTTTTTTAAGAATTCTGTTAAAGAGATATCATTTTGATTTAAAGAGTTTCCTTGTTCTAAGTTCTTTTCTAACGGGTTGGTTTGGTTCATTGTTGCTTGGGCATAACTTATTCCTGGATTCATTAAAGGCACACGTTGCCCTTGTGGATTATTTGTGGTCTGTCGAACATATGAGCTATTTAGTCTGTTATACGACCGAGTTTGCGTTCTTGCCTTTTTAATGTTTTGATATACCGAGCAGCCTTTATAATTGGCAGGATGCGGTTCAGAACATAGAGCACATTTTGCGGGAGTTTTTGGATCTTTCCTGCAGCTACTTGTTATATGATCTTGGCCGCATTTAACACACATAAATGGTTTAGTGCAATAGGACTTAGTGTGTCCATAATTCTGGCATCTTGTGCATTGTGGGATTTCAAAGTTTTTATGTGGAGGTTCGACAGAAATTTTTGTGTGAAGTAAATATTTTACTTCATATATTTTCTTATTGTTCTCATTTGGCTCCTGATCCACAAAGAATAAGGGTAAAGACTCTTTGCTTACTTTTCTTTTAATATTAGCAACATTTCGAATTTTAAAACCCATTTCTTCCAAGACATTTTTTATGTCAGTTACTGGGACTGTGGGATGAATATGTCTTAATACTGATCTATAAGCCCTTTGCTTTCTCAGCTGATACGTATGATATGCGATATCTTTTTCATTAAGGAATTTTATTAGACTCCTATATTTTTCAATGGACTTTGTTTCTACTTTGACATCGTTAACAGCGACAGTTTTACAACTGTACTGACCTTTTTGGAGAGCTTTATCGAGATCCAATGTCATGGCAGGAAAATCAGAGACATTTTGTATAAATACAGGCGGTGGGCTTGGTTCTTCATCGTTTTCAGAAACTACTGTTTCAGTTGTATCATTATCAGTATTGTCATTATTCTGCAGTGCACTGAATGTATTTGGACTGATAAAGCCCAACGTATCACCATTAGCGTCTAAATAGGCACTTTGATTGCGCTTCTTCTCTATTTGATTGGTAGATGTAGATGTGTCCTCTCTTGATCTTTTTGGCCGACGATTTGTCTTAACTTGCCAACCGTTATTATTGTTGGAAAGCACTGGAGGCATAGCTGGAGTGTTAGTTTCCATCAAGTTTCCGATGGAGTCTATTGAGGGCAGATAAGTAGAAGACAGCGTTGTAACGACAGGGGCCGGCTGAGAAATTTGAGGGTGAACTATGTGAGATACTGTTGTTGAGCAAGTTGTTGTAGTAACAAAGCTTGAGCTGACTGGTATATAGCTATTACCAGCGGAATATTCTTGCATTGTTTATGGTAGTTTATTAACATTAACAATATTTAACTAACTCACTATCGCAGGTAGTGATGAAGCACTTCACTAAATTAAGAAAGAAAAAAAAAAAAAAATCAAATAATTTTTATTTTAATAGTTCTTGATAGTCAAGGGTAATCCACTAATAGAACACACACATTTTTACTGTGCCATCCCCGCGAGTGGGGAGGCTTTTCACACTGATTTATGACACTTATATGCTGTTGTGATATATTCAATTAAATATATTCAGCACTTAGAAGTGCTAATTTATGTGAATTATAATCTTATGTAACTAAGATTAAAATTATAATTGATGATGATTACTTTGATAACGGAGCTCAACGAAACACGTCTACACTCCACAAAGGTTAGACACTCTATATTATCAAAATATGGCGCAAAAACTTTGATTGGTAGAAGAGATCTAGCATCAGTTATATTTCTGTACAAATTATTTAATAATTTCACCGACTCTTCTAAGGTATTATCTGTATTAATATATCTGTAGTGTTTTACTCATTTAATTTAGATAAAAACACAATATTAAGTTTAACTTATTATTATAATATTATTTATTTTAAATATTATTATTTTGAACCTTACCATTACAATTCTAATTAATGACTAACTTGATAAGACCTAATTAATACATGTACATCTTACAGTACGTTGGCGCTTGCGCCGTCCTTATGTTAACATTCTTATAATTCAAATATTCTACATTCCTCCCCTACAATTTTTCAAAATTAAATCTATCGGGTTTTTTTCTTATTCTTTTACCTCGTCTGGGTTCTATGGTTTCGTTGGAGGGTCGACGTTTTCTTTTTCTATTATTTACAATTTCCTGTGGGATTTCAGAATTTGATTTAATGGGTAAACTAATTTCATATTTCAGCATATGATTTACATGGCGTTTCCACGTTAAACCATATTCTGGAATTCTTACAATGTATATACAATTGCTAATTTGTTTTTGAACCAGACCTTTAATCCAAGATGGTTTGTTAATATTTTTATAGTTGCGTACTAATACTTCCTCCCCTACCGCAAAATTAATTTTGCGGTTTCCTACAAAATTACGTTTTTGTCTATCTTGATTATTTTGTACCCTCTGCTTAATTTTACCATTTGGTACTAGCAATGAAAAACATGTTCGCAGAGATCTACCCAACATTAATTTGGCAGGGGTCGTTCCAGTTGTACAATGTTCTGTATTTCTATAGTCAAATAGAAAATTCGAAAGTATTAAATTAACATCTGCTGTTTTATTAAAATTTAAAACTTTTATTAGAGCGTTTTTGACTGTTTGTACTGAATTTTCTGCAGCTCCATTCGACTGAGGATGAAAGGGGGGTGAAGTTATATGTTTGATATTATTTTTATTTAAAAAGTCCTGGAACTGATTGGACGTAAATTGTCTACCGTTGTCCGATACTAATGTTTCAGGTAGCCCAAAGCTTGCAAATATAGCTCGTAAGGCTTGTATGGTTACTTGGGTAGTGATAGAGGTAGTCATAACCACTTCTACCCACTTAGAATGAGCGTCTAAGATTACTAGAAAATATTTATTTAAAATAGGACCCATATAATCTATGTGAAATCTTTCCCATGGCTTGCCTGGCCATGGCCACGTTAGTAATTCCGCTTTGGGAGGGTTTTTGAAGTTAAGTCTACACGGTTCACAATTTTTAGTTATATTTTCAATATCTTTATCTATTTTAGGCCACCAGAAATATGACCTAGCTAAACTTTTCATTTTGCTAATTCCCATATGAGATACATGTAATTGTTCTAATAGATGTGGTCTTAGTTTTTCTGGAATTACTAACCTTCGATTCCATAAAATACAATTGTCTTCAAGTGACAATTCGTCCTTTTTAATTTTGAAAGCGTTAATTTCAGGGTGTACTTTGAGTTTCCCTGGCCAACCGTTTCGTACATACGTAATATTTTTTTTTTTAAATTGATCATTTTTAGTTTCTAACTGAACCACATTAAAACTGATCGGAAAATCTTCTGAAAAATAAAATGGAAAATCAATTTCGATATCATCTTCCGTTTCTTCATTTACAATTTTAAGAGGTAAACGTGATAAACTGTCCGCAGAATTTGCTTTTGACTTAATATATTCTATTTTATATTTGTAATTGGATAAAATTATTGCCCATCTTTGTAGTCTGTTAGCGGAATATTGGCGAATTCCCTTTTCAGGGTTAAATATAGAAACTAAGGGTTTGTGATTGGTACATAAAATAAATTTAGTGCCAAAAAGGTATTGATGGAATTTCTTTAAACCAAAAATAATAGCTAAGCCTTCTTTTTCTATTTGCGAATAATTTTTTTCAGCATCCGTAAGTATCCTCGAGGCGTAAGCAATAGGTCTGTCTGTACCTTTAGACACGATATGGTGCAATATTAAAATTGCACCGACTCCTACACTGGAAACATCGACAGTTAATGTCCAATCTGGGGTCATAGTGTATCAGTACATCTAAGGAAGTTAATTTTTCTTTAATTTTATCAAATGCCGTTTGACACTCCTTAGACCAAACCCAGTTATTATTTTTTTTTAAAAGATTATACAATGGTTGTAAAATATCTGAGATATTTTTAATAAATTTAGAATAATAATTTACCATTCCTAGAAAGGATTTGAGTTCTGAAACATTAGTCAGAACGAGAGCTTTTACTATTGGTAAAATTTTATCATTATTAGCTTGAATGCCCTTCTGATTTATAGTAAACCCCAAATAATTGACTGAAGTCTTAAAAAAAACACATTTTTCTCTCTTAATTGTTAATCATAATTTTTGAAGTCGTTCAAGCACTGTTTCTATTAATTTTAAATGCGCCCTTTCATCCTTACCCGAAATTAGAACATCATCTAAGAAACACGCCACTCCTGGAATATCCTGCAGAATAGATTCCATAATTTTCTGGAACTTCCCCGGAGCCGAATTAATGCCATAGGTTAACCTGCGAAAACGAAATAATCCTTTATCAGTGGAAATTGTGACCAATTTTTGTGAGTTTTCGTCTAGTTCAATTTGTTGGTAAGCATTAGTCAGGTCAATTTTTGAAAAATATGGTCCAATTTCTAAATTATTTAACAAGTCCTCTATTTTGGGAAGGGGGTACATGTCAACCTTTAAATTTGGGTTTAAGGTGATTTTAAAATCACCGCAAATGCGTATAGAACCATCAGATTTCAGTACTGGACTATAGGCGTAGCCCATTCACTGTAATCTACTGGGTAAATTACATTTAACTTCATCAATCGTTCTAGTTCTATTTCTACTTTCTTTTTCATTGCAAATGGAAGAGGACGGGCCTTAATAAATCTTGGCTCCACCTCATTATTTTTTTAACTGTAAAATTGCCTTGCTCTTGTTAAATTTGCCTAATGGCTTATCCAAAACAGTTTTATATTTATTCAAAACATTACTTAAATTCTGATTTGAATTTAAAAAATTAATATGCTTAATTTCTAATTTAAATAATTTAAAAAAATCTCTACCAAGTATTGGAGGGCCTCCTTCCTCTATCACATAAATTTCTAAAGCTTTATTTATATTATTATAATTTACTTCTACTTTGAGCATTCCTAATGGTTTGATTTTTAAACCATTATAAAAATATAAATTTTTACTAGTTTCAAACAATTTAAATTTTGAAAGATTTTCTTTAAAAAATATATCTGATACGGCTGATATAGCTGCCCCTGTATCTAATTGAAATTTATAGTTATTCTTATTTATTTTTACTTCTATATATAAAGGTTCACAAAAACTAAGTTTCTCATTATTAAGTTGAAATATGGAAAAATTATTTTCATTTTCAATATAATTTAAATTTCCTTTGTTTCGGTTTCTATTTACCTGTTTTTCTTTGACCGAACATACAGTGGACAAATGACCTGTTTTATTACAACAATGACATTTAGCATTTTTAAAATAACACTTATCTGTTGCATGATTTTGTTTGCCACAACATTTGCAAACTTGTCGTTGCCCTTCGGAATGTCTTGACCTCTGTGGCTGACTGGAAGTTACCGGTCTCTGCCTCTGCTTTTTTCGTACGAAGTTGAACCCCGATTCTTGTTTTATGGCCTTTTCCTCGCCGTGGAACTGCATTGCGGCACTTTTGGCGTTGGCGATTTCCACCGCTCTCTCCAAGGTCACTGTCGCAGCCTCCTCAAACAGACGATCCACAACGCGACCTCTTCCAAAGCCCATTATGAAACGGTCACGGAGTACCATCGAAATTTCATTTCCAAACTCGCATGGAGCGGCCAAATCCCGCACCCGTGCTACCCATTTACTGTCTCATTTTCGTTTTTTACCGCACCATAAAATTTGTATCGGTACGCGAAAATTGATTTTTGCGGAGTAAAGTGTTTTTTTAATAATTCACTTAATTTTTCCAATGTTTCAGTCTCCGGGGTTTTTGGTAGGCACAAATTAAATATTAATTTATAAGAGTTTTCATTTACCATATTTAATAAAATAGCACGCTTTTTATCATTGGCCGTTATATCATTGGCCAAGAAATAATTATTTAATCTGGCTTCGTATATTGTCCAGTCGTCGTATTCACCGTTGAATTCTCTCAACTGACCCATGTGGCTACTCGACGCCATTTTTTTTTTAAATTAAACTTTTATTTAATTTAAATTTTAATAAATTATTATTTGATTTAGTTTATTTTCCTCGTCGCCAAATGTAGTGTTTTACTCAGGAAATTTAGATAAAAACACAATATTAAGTTTAACTAATATTATTTATTTTAAATATTATTATTTTGAACCTTACCATTACAATTCTAATTAATGACTAACTTGATAAGACCGAATTAATACATGCACATCTTACAGTACGTTGGCGCTTGCGTCGTCCTTATGTTAACATTCTTATAATTCAAATATACTACAATATCTAAAAGTGTACCATCTCGTGACTTGAGAATTAGAGATACACTCTTCACTTGTAAACGACCTACCACAGAACACTGTAGAAATAGTCCACTGCATAAAATGACTACATTATATGACAGTTTTTTGGTTAAAGATAGATCTATTGATTTATTTAGCATGAGATACGCAAACTTCCGCAAAACTATATTTAACTGTATATCATAATGTTAAATTGTATGTAAATCTAATGATAACAGAAAAATAATACAACAAGCTGGTTCAAGCCTCCAATGTATAGATAATCTCTTTGTAGTACATTCGACCTTAACGTGTATTATTATGAATGAATGTATTTCTGTTGTAAATGGTTTGTGCATGTGTTAGAAATATAATGGTGGTCAAAAAACATATTTATTTATATAAAAATATGGGCACTATTCTACTTCTGCAAACCCACCGTATTTGATTATTTACAGTCACGAATATTGCTGGGTTTGCCGTTGTAGAATAGTACCAAAATATGATATACATATATTTTTTTAACACATGAATAAAAAAATGTAGGTGTAATATTAATTTATGAATCCATGTATGAATCTGTACAAGTACAAAAATTATGTATGAAAAATTATCTATGTATGTATAATGTATATATTATATCTATGGGCACCAAAAGGACATATGTCTGCAGTGTCCATTATTGTTAAATAAATAAATAAATAAAAACTTATATCTAATTATTCATATAAAAAAATAATTTGTTATAGAATAATGGCAGATTTAACACATTTAATTAATTTAGACTTACTTAAGGCAACAGAGTTAACCAAAATCATATTTTTATCGAGATAAGAGAATTTGAAAAAATTAGATGGATTTATTCCACAGATAGATATTTATAAAATTATTTAAGCATCCCTAGCTAGTGGTGTTATAAGAAATAGCGATTTTACAACTATTGAAGTTTTAATTTAGTTTATACAAAGAAAATAAATAAATAAAAATAGAAAAAATATATATAATAAATAAATAGATAAAATAAAAATATTTATTTATTTACTTTAATGGTATAATGATTATTACTTTAAGGTTATTTTGATTATATAGGTTAGTAAAAAACAAAACAAAAATTTGAAAACTTCAAAATTAATATAAAATTGAAACACAATATAAAATAAGTATATCTTGAATATAGAATTACAAAAAAAAAAATGATTAAGTAAAGGATGCGCCATTCATATGTAAAATGTGTGGAAAGGAGTGTTGAGAGAGAAGCCAATATATGTCAGTACTGTGTATCGCTGTAACTACGTAATGCACATGTGCTAAATTTGAAGCGAGCGTATTTTAAATAAAAATAATTATGGGATTTTCTAGTTTTCTTATGAAATCTTTCTAATCTTTTTTTTTTTCTTCTACTGTGTTGCAACGCTGTCTGTCTATAAATACGGTGGGGAAATTAATGTTTTGGGACTTCTAAAATGGCGTCCAGCTTTAGATTTATATGAAAAATATGAGTAAAATTTTAAGTTTCACACTAAGTAAGATAAAATATCCGTCAATTATGAAATTAATAAGTCAGTACACGTCAAGTCACTGTTCACAACCAAACAACTGAAATTGAAATACAAAATATATTTAACACATTATATAAAATAAATAGTGTAAAAGAAACGTTAGTAATGTTGTTTTCTTCTTGAGGGACCAGGGCCAAGGAAATCCGCCAAACTGTCTTCTTCATCGTCCTCAATCGCCTGAAACGAAAAATTATATAGGTATTCAATATGCCAAGGCAAAACCTTGTCATAATATAAATACAACGCACATGAAAGTTGGTAAGCATTAATAAATAGAAGTAATGGTATCTATAACATGTGGGTAAGTATTAATTATTATAAATAATGGTAACTTTCAACAACAATACGAGTGTAATTATACAAAGAAGCTGAGCGACTGGTTTTTGAAGTACCCTCCATTTCGTAAAACGGATGTGATTATGTCCTTAAGTAGTGGACTTGTAGGAGAGAAAGGGCTCAATTGTCATATGGCCAGAGATATTGGGAAGAAAGCAATGTTGAAGCTTGGTTGATGAAGAATTGAAGAACTACTTCACATACGAGCTTTCACCAATCCCGATGTTTCTATTAACTCAAGGAAGGTCAATAAATCCTTTTTCTATGCAGCATTTAAACTTGTCAATATTGATGAGTCACAAGGAAAAAGTAAATTTGTGATTGTAGATGGTGGTCATCTCTTTCACAAGGTGGTATGGCCCAAGCATTCCTCGTTTGACTTCATAGCTGCCCGATATGTAAAATATCTAGAGACACGGCACGGTCAGAACATAGCTGTAGTGTTCGATAGTTACCCCACAGAGCCTGACAAAAAAGCACGAAGGTGCTCTGAATGTAATCGCCGAGCTCAGGCACATTCTTCTGATTTTCAAGTCGTGGTTATTGCAGGAGAGGACGTAGACTTGTTGGTGATCCTCACCGGTCTCAGATGTCCCATAAAAGGTTCCATATACGTTCAGAAGTGAGGAAGAGGCAAAACTCCAGATGTCTTCTGCTCAACCACCTTAACATCTACAGACAGTCAGCTCATCACTTTCACTCATGCCTTCAGTGGCTGTGATTCCACCTCGTGCTTCTTCGGCCACGAAAAACTCAAGTTGCTTCAAATCAGAGCTGTAAAATTAGATTACGATTACATTTTGATTACAATTACTCAAGTAATCGTAATCAAAACTTTGAGTAATTACTTGAGTAATCGTACTCAAATATTCCTGATTACCATTACAAATAATCAGAAAGTAATGGATTATTTGATTAGATTACTTGACTACTTTAAGATTTCTCAAAAGTAATCGAAAGTAATTTGAATTATTTTTAGATTACTTCTTGATTACTTTAGATTACTTTCAGATTACTTTAAAAGAATCGAACAGTATTCGTGGATTATATCATGATTACTCCTTGATTATTTACAATTACTTTACTTATCTAGGGCACGGAAGTAATAGTATACAGAATTATTTCAAGTTTCGTAGGTATAATCAAGTAATTCAAAACAATCCTGGGCCCTTTAACCGTTCTGCACCAATTTTTGCACAGTTACTCTTTAGATCCTGCTGAAGTATGGACGCATAGAAATGTGTAGGATTTCGTAGGTATAATCAAGATATTCAAGACAATCCTGGGCCATTTGACAGATCTGCACCAAATTTTGCACAGTTACTCCTTAGATCCTCCTGAAGTAATGACGCATAGAAATGTGTAGGATTTCGTAGGTATAATCAAGATATTGAAGACAATCCTGGGCCCTTTGTCCGATCTGCACCAATTTTTGCACAGTTACTCTTTAGATCCTGCTGAAATAATGATGCAAAGAAATGTGTAGGATTTCGTAGGTATAATCAAGACATTTAAGACAATCCTGGGCCCTTTGACCGATCTGCACCAATTTTTGCACAGTTACTCTTTAGATTCTACTGAAGTATGGACGTATAGAAATGTGTAGGGTTTCGTAGGTATAATCAAGATCTTCAAGACAACCCTGGGCCCTTTGACCGATCTACACCAATTTTTGCACAGTTACCTTTTAGATTCTGTTGAAGTAATGATGCATAGAAATGTGCAGGATTTCGTAGGTATAATCAAGATATTCAGAAAAATCCTGGGCCCTTTGACCGATCTGCACCAATTTTTGCACAGTTACCTGCGCATGGTGAGGATACCCGGAGTTGGCCCTCGGTGCACTCACCACTACCCTGTAACACGCTGCCCGCCGTCTCCCTCAGTGAAAGGCCACGTGAAGACGAAGACATGACAAGACACTTACCTGCCGGGCGCACGCAGCTGCACCCTGTATCCAAAGTATGACTCGCCACCCACGCCCTCCACCGATACTATTTTATGACATAGTTCATCACAATATATTTCATTCACTGTTATTATTAATAGCGACACTATGCTGAAACATACTGTCGGATGCATGTCTTCTCCCTTATTTTACATATCTTCTGTTACATAAATATTTGATATGATTACAGATATTCAAACACCCATAATTCTATGGAAGAATTTTATAACTATCTTCTTACTTACATATAATTCCGTAAAGAGTAACTGTGCAAAAATTGGTTCAGATCGATCAAAGGGCCCAGGATCGTCTTGAATTTCTTGATTATACCTACGAAACTCTAAAAATTTCTGTGCGCTATTACTTCCGAAGTGCCCTAGATAGTAACTGTCCAAAAATTGGTGCAGATCGGTCAAAGGGCTCAGGATTGTCTAGCATTTCTTGATTATACCTACGAAACCCTACACATTTATATACGTCATTACTTCAGTAGGAACTAAAGCGTAACTGTGCAAAGTTTGGTGCAGATCTGACAAAAGGCGAAGGATTGTCTTGAATATCTTGATTATACCTACGAAATCCTACACATTTCTATGCGTCCATACTTCAGCAGGTTCTAAGGAGGAACTGTGCAAAATTTGGTGCTGATTGGTCAAAGGGCCCAGGATTGTCTTGAATATCTTGATTATACCTACGAAACCTACACATTTCTTTGCATAATTATTTCATTAGGATATAAAAAGTAACTGTGCAAAATTTGGTGCAGATCGATCAAAGGGCCCAGGATTGTCTTAAATATTTTGAATATACCTACGAAACCCTACACTTTTTTTGCATCATTATTTCAGCAGGATCTAAAGAGTAACTGTGCAAAAATTGGTGCAGAACGGTCAAAGAATCCAGAATTGTCTTGAATATCTTGATTATACCAACGAAATCCTACACATTTATATGCGTAATTACTTCAGCAGGATCTAAGGAGTAACTGTGCAAAATTTGGTGCAGATCTGTCAAATGGCCCAGGATTGTCTTGAATATCTTGATTATACCTACGAAATCCTACACATTTCTATGCGTCCATACTTCAGCAGGATCTAAAGAGGAACTGTGCAAAATTTGGTGGTGATCGGTCAAAGGGCCCAGGATTGTCTTGAATATCTTGATTATACCTACGAAACCCTACACATTTCTATGCGTCCATACTTCAGCAGGATCTAAAGAGTAACTGTACAAAAATTGGTGCAGAACGGTTAAAGGGCCCAGGATTGTTTTGAATTACTTGATTATACCTACGAAACTCTAAATATTTCTATACACTATTACTTCCAGTGCCCTAGATAAGTAAAGTAATTGTAAATAATCAAGCAGTAATCATGATATAATCCACGAATACTGTTCGATTCTTTTCAAGTAATCTAAAAGTAATCTAAAGTAATCAAGAAGTAATCTAAAAATAATTCAAATTACTTTCGAATACTTTTGACTAATCTTAAAGTAGTCAAGTAATCTAATCAAATAATCAATTACTTTCTGATCATTTGTAATGGTAATCAAGAATATTTGAGTACGATTACTCGAGTAATCGTACTCAAAGTTTTGATTACGATTACTTGAGTAATCGTAATGCACAAGTATTTGATTACAATAGTAATCATTACTTTACAGCTCTGCCTTAAGGTATTCCAATGTAGGCAACAAAAATGTATCACACCAGAGAGATTTGTTTCAATGTTATATTGTATTATACTCTTTTTAAGAGTATTATACTCTTTTCTGAGTAATATTTTCTATACTCTTACTTTTTATAATAAAACCCTGAATATACTCTTTTTTGATGGTCACTTGTTTTTATTACTTCTAGTTTAGAAGTGAGGATCTTTTTTTTTTGCTCGTCACTAGTATTTTTGCATGAGGACCTCTGTTTTTTGCTCATTATTTGAATTTTTGGAGTGTAACCTTTTTTTTAATATACTCTTTTTCTGTGAAAAAAATCTGGTCAGCCTAGTGTCGAAAGGGTGAAAAATATTAGATATATTTAATAGATCTTGAAATATTATCAAATCGAGAATCATCTGATTCAGATTTAGATTTTTCGAGTTCGGATGATGAAGTTATGAACTGTATTTGCGAGGTTTACAAAATGCCCCAGGATAGAAAAACTGAAACATTTTGTAGAAACTATTGTCCCAGGATATTCAAAAAAAGAATTTGTAAGACATTAGCCATCAAAGAATATAGTATAAATATCAAAATAAATACGCTAGCCATATTCCTGTCAAAAAGTCAAAAACAAAGTACCAACCATTTATTCTTTATCTATGGTACCAACTCAAAAAGGTAAACAAACACAGCCGTAACAAATAATCCGCAAGAGAAGCAGCTGTAACTTTTTTGCAGTAGCGTCATAAACAGGCAGTAAATTACGACAAATCGAACAGATTTGCAGTTACTGCGAAACAAAACGAACAGATTTTTGTAACGCGTCAGTAAACAGTAACTGCAAATGTGCAAATAGAACACACCTATTAGTTCCAATATTTTTGTGGTTTCTTTGAACGACTCTTCTAAATTATTTATCTTGAGAAAATTTATAAATGCTACCGCTCCTTTAAAATTTCTAAAATCAGGCCTTGTATATATTATCGATAATTCTGTTTTCAGTCGTTGTAATTCGAACATATTAGGGTATAAAGTCACCACAGTATTCAAAATTTGATCCGGAAAATTCTTTGAGAAGTTGTCAAATAATTCCGAACAAAACAATAGTGCAGCTTCTATATGGCCGACGTACTCAAATCTGTCTTTAGCAGCTTGTATTATTACGTCGCATACTTCCAGGGCCGATGCTCGAAGATTTTCTTTTGAAATAAGACTTCGTTTTGAAAGAGGCTCTAAATCATTATTCAAAAGATCTTCTTTTTGTATTATTTCGTCGATATTTTTCCTAATATTGTCACGTGGGTGGTTTGATTGAGACACAACTCCTGGTTTCAACAATACAATTTATTAAATATGTATATCATATTTACAATATATGGTTTTAATTTGTCCATGGAGTTGGGGAAGTCTTCGGTCCACCCCGTGTTGGCCAGGATCGGCTTGGACCTATCTCCGAGGCGGTGGTTACCCATCCGGGAGTCGAGGAGCCTGGAGAAGTTTTCTACCACTCACATGGTGACTACTTGCTTGGCTTCACCCTCGGTACAAGAATCTGGCGTCAGTGTCTTGTTCGTCACCTTGTGGACTAATACGTTCAGCGCAGTTGGCTATGTTCCACTGCTTCCATATTCTATTTCATCCAGCCTTTTTGTAACGAAAGTTTAACCCAGTTCCAATATTCATTCGTTATGACAAATATTTCCTCATTACGAAAATGCAATGCATGCATTTCGTAATCAGGCCACATACGTCAGACGATGACGAATAGTTTTTAATCAGACAGCTGACCGTCACAATGTCTAGATGTCGTAATCCTGACCTAGGATTACCTATGTGACAATATTATTAATGCACGCTTCAAATGTTTCAGTGTCATTTTTTATGTGTAGAGCATTAGCTCCTCTTTTTTTGCAACCGGTTGTACAAAATATCGACATTCGGCATAACATGGTGAAAAATATTCAACCAAAACAGAAATATTCCGTCATCAAGCAAATGTTCTATAGCACTTGCCTGATTAATAATTTTACTACTGAAAAACTGTTCTTGAATTTTTTGCATGTATTCTATTAATGAACTTCTGTTTTCATAAATGACATTAACCGCTCGACTTTTAAAATTCTAGCATGTTTGAACAGCCCTTGGCAATCTTCGTCCTACAACTTCATTAAGAACATCTATTCTTTGAGGTGAATTTGAAAAAAAATTTACAATATCGTCTACATTAAAAAAAAAAAAATGCTCGCACTTGCGTATTTTGTGAAACTGCCTGTGAGATTATTAAATTTAGTTGACGGGCATAACAGTGCACAAAATTTTCCAACGGATATTTTTCTTTAATTATTATTTGCACGCCTTTATGTTTTCCGCTCATCACTGCTGCCCCATCATATGCCTGAGCAATTAACTTATTAGGATTTTTTGTTAATAATGGGTCAATTACTGATTGAATACATGCTGCTGGAGATTTGGCATTATGTTTTATAGGGTTAATAAACCCCTAAAATCTTTCAACTGGATTTCCGTTGTTTCCATCAGTGTTTCTCAACCAAAAACGCATCGCGGACCAGAAAAATATATAATTTTCTAACGCGGACCACTAATAATAATTGTTGGTATATTTTTTGCAAGAAAACAAATATATTGAATGTGCTACTAAATACATTTTTTTATTTGTAGAAAATCACAGAAAGTTTACAGAAAATGAACAAAATATAAATTACAGTAGGTTCCAAACGGTTAAGCGGAACTAGATTTTGCAATCTAGTTACTTTCATCGTTTAAATCGTGCTTTTCGGCTGTTTTGTTTAAGCTTTGTAAATCATACTTACAATAACCATTTTTTGGTAATTTTTTTCATCAATTTAAAATGTCATTTTCTTTATATGTTAATTTTTTGTGTTATTCTTATTACAAATTTCCCAATTATTTATATTTTTGTCATTAAAATATATTAAAAAAATAATTGACATTGACATCTATCATTCGTTTCCATGGTTTCATTGTTGGAATTTTAAATTTTGACATTCCAACGTGAAAAATTAAATAACCCTAGCAAGGTCCCTTCTCGTGACAACCTAAAAGAACAAAATTCCCATTTAGTTCCGCCTAACCGTTTGAAACAGACTGTATTTACATAAAAATGTGTATAAAAAATAATAAAAAACTGCAAAGAACACATACAAAAACTTTTAACACATATAAAATTTTTTGCGGACCATCAGTGGTCCGCGGACCACTTGTTGAGTAACACTGGTTTACACATCGTAAAACAACAACCATTTGAAATTTTGACGCAACGTCACATGTTTCATCCGCTATCACTGATAAATAATTTGCATCATTTATTTCGGCAATATTTTCTCTGCAAACTTCTAACATGCATTCCAAAAGTTCGTTCTGGATATCCTTTGAAGTTCCCTTAAATACAGAAAGAGAATCAAAGTGTTCCCGTAAGGATTATCAAGAACTGCACTGAATTTTATCAACCCACGAAGCAAAATTTTCAGAATCGCCACCTTCATTATGTTCTCTAAGAGCTAAATCAATAGCACCACAAAACTTTATGCAATCTATAATTCGCAAAAACACGTACCGATTTTTATCAACTTGTTCATTATGTCTCTGCACATTAATCCAATACGCGGAATATAATTGTTGTTGTATGTTGACGTTTCCTAACAATGCAATGCTTACTACGTTTGAGAGATGGTTTTGTGTATCATGTATTTTAATCAATTGGCATAAATGAGCTAAATCTGTAACACCACTGACTGTCCATGATTTATCACCTTCAAATAAAACACAGGAAAAACAAAATATTTTTATTAAATTGTCTTTTATAAATTTTATTTCTGCTAGAACCAGCAACTTCGATATTTATATGCGGCGTCGGCCTACCTAATTCTTTAATCCTAATTTTATCTTCGTAAGATAATAAACTAATGCCCAGTTTCATAAAGGAATGCTAAATCCTGTGTTAGCTAACACGATGCTAAAATAACGCTGTTAAAATTTAATTACGTTTCATAAAAAAATAGCATCGGTTTTAACATCGTGTTAAGTAATTTCAGTGCTGTGTTCAGTTTAGGGTTTTTATTAGGTATTGAGAAGTGACATTACCGTTGGCGGAGCTGTTTTTCAAGGCAATATGGCTGAATTGTCTAGTATTCAGCTGTCAATATGCTAACAGCGAACAGGTTAATTTAAGCACAGTATATTTTTATTGTATGAAAATGTATCTATCGACCTTCTAACAAAAAATCAACACTAGAAAATATGTAATAATTTCAAACAGTACTACAGTCGCGTAGTACAATATTTGACCACCAGACTGCGTATCCGAGCGTGTCAGTTCTCAATATTGGTATGAATATCAACTTCACAGTTGTCTTAAACGTCAAACAGGCTCTACTAGTAGAATTCTATTAGAATCTATACCAAATGTCGTCCCTTCGAAGAGTAGCTCGTGTGTGGTGCAGATTATGTATAACCGCAAGTGGTGGCTCTGATTGTGGTTCATATTTATGAATTGCAATCCCTTGTCACCGCGGTGCTTACGTTTCACTAACATACTGTGGACAAAAAAACGCGAGTAATAAGATTAAGCGTATACATATTATGTACAATTGTGGACTGCCAAAATTGTAACAACCAGTTCTTTCAAGAGAAAAATTTCATTGATTAGTAACAGGAGTATTATTATTATTATGTTTTTTATCAGTGTATAACAACATTAACAACCAGTTCTCTTTTTGGAAAATATATAAATAAATAACAACCGGTTCATTCGAACTGGCTCCAGCCCAATACTGCATATATACATATACAAAAACTGGCATTTAGTGTACATAGTGCGGAAGGGATGACAGTGGCCAGTTAGATTCGAGGCGCTCAAAGTGCTAGGAGCATATTCCAGCGGTAATCGGCTGTTACTGTTTATTGTTATGCTATTAAAAAATAAATAAAATTATTATTTCACAACTGCGTGTAATCAAAACTACTGAACAAATACATGGATAACGAGGGTTTACGTACTATTATTATTTCGTATGGCAATGTTTAGGTTTTAGAGATTTTAAGGTCGCGACTAGCGTCCTCTGACATGACTTAACGATTACTTTTTACAATAGCCGAGACCACCGTGCCCTGTGAAGCATGCTCCATATTTCCGAAAATTAATTCAGAGATACAGGCACTCATTACAAAGAATTTGAGCCTATGGTTGCAACAGCCAAGTTTTTTTTTAAAATCTTTTTGCCTATACAAGGTTGATCTTATGATTCCACACTTTCAAAGCAAGCGAGCTAACCACTACGCTGCTGCAACCACAATTATATAGCTGTAATAAAAATTCAAATAAAACGTTATAATGTGACATTTATCATATGTCAATTTAATTTTTTTACCGTTGCTGGATAACAAATTCTTATTCACTAATCAGAGCAAGGGAATAAATTATACTGCCCTTTATCTGAAGTGACGTTGGCCAGATAAGATATTCTGGTGTTTATTCCGATGTTTATCCTATCCGAGCTTTATCCGAGCATTGTAAAAGCGAGTTTTTGACTTTATACCAGGAATAGCGTTATCCGAGCTTTATCCAACGATTGTAAAAGCGGCCCTTAATCCCATAAACAAACATGGAAATCGTCTTCTTAAGTCTCGGAACGATCTTTCTATGGTATTTCTTGTCAATATGTGTGCTGCGTTGTAATTCTATTCAGGGTTAGTGTATGAATTGAGTAAAGGAGTTAATAACCAACTGCAGGGATATCAAATTAAAGGATAGTCATGTAATATACGCGGACGAGGAATTAGGTGCACAACAATGTCTAAAAATCCATCTGATGACTCGCTTGTATGATGATACTGATAATTTGCTGAAAAAAAAAAAACACTTAAAGAGTTTATAATCTATGATATTAAATATTAATAAAACTTATACACACTTCTTCCAATATTTGAAATTTTGTGTGTAAAAATATTTATTATACCTTACCTTTTATATTTTCTTTATATTCAATTTAAATATTTGATATAAAAATTAGTAAAACTATCGTAACAGTGCAATGTTAAATATTTAACACAGCCTCAGACCTATGGTAAAATAGCAGAGGGTTTAATTCTTTGCTAAATTTAACATTGCTTTATGGAACGCAAAATTGTAATTAACAACGAAATTTAAATTTAACAGCGTTGCTAAAATATAGCATTGCTTTATGAAACCGGCCATAAATTTATTTCGGTGTAAAAATGCAACTGAATTCATTTTAACTGTATGCGAAATACACGTCCTACTACTCGGCGCTAGATACACGATTATTGGCTGTATCATATGCAGCCACAAAATTCCATAAGAGTGTGTACTGAGTCACTTGCACCAGCAGCCAATGAGAATCAGTTTTTTTGAAATCCTTGTACTGTAGACGCAATTTTGTAGAATGGATTTGTTATGCATACAGCATAATTGCGGTGTAGGTTAGGTAGCCTAGTCTATACTTAAGAGAAAATAAAATGTTAATAATCTGAAAACACATTGCAACTCATTTATCTTGTTAGTGCTTTATTAGTGTAATGAGAGTTTATTAACTCAAATTTTTGTGTGTGTTCTGCAGCTCCGCAGCCACAACTGTAAAGCCGCCACTGTTTATAAGGGTAATAAATAATTGATAATTTAATTGATATTTATACCAAAGTTGTAAATTTATTACACTAAAAAAAAAAAACGGCACATAATTTAACAACTTTCGTACTAATTAAATATTTGTTACACAATTTCCTTCAATATTCTTTAATATTTCTTCAGTGCTCTCAGTCAAAAGTTGTTTAGATTTCAAGTGCTGTACTAATGTTTTGAAATCATTAACTTTTTTTTTAAGTCTGTAATTTTGTTGTTGCAATGTTTTTATTTGTCTTTGTTTAGCTTTCAATTCACTTTTTATTAAATTCAAGTTTCTTTTTGCCCGATCAGGTGTATTAAAATGTTCAGGTCGACATTGTGTTGTACGTCCTGGTCGCCAAATTTGTTTCTTTTTTTTCTGTTGAGCAGGTTCTGGAAGTACAGTTGGCGATGTTGTTTCAATAATTTCTTGTTTACCATGAAATATGATAACCTCAGAACTAAAAGAAAAAAAGAAAGACTTAACAAAATACGAAATAAAATTAAAAATTCATGCCCATTTTCATAAACGGAACAAACACTGCTAAAATTGGTTTTAAATACGTTTTTCTTTTTTAACATGGATGTTAAAATTTTGTATTCTTTTATAAAACCAGGCATCAGTTTTTAAAATTTGTTGTATAAAAATATAAATACCTCATTTCATTTAAAACAATATCATTTGAATCTGGTTCAATTTTAATTTGAAGTAGGGATCCGACATCCTGGGAAAATGGCTTTAAATCATGCTCTTCCAAATTGGAAGATGTTGAGGGCATAACTTCAGAACTTAGATTAATGTTTACATGCTCAAAAGGACTGAAAAAAAGCAATATGTTTAGTAAGATAAAAAATACAAAACTTAAATGTACATGATCAACTGTTAAATTCATTTATTTAAATATGGTGCACGCCGCTTATACCATGAGTTCATAAAGAAATTACATAAGGGTTGGCTGTTGAAAAGTAAAATAATGTCTAATGCAAGCTTTATATAACAATTGACTAACATTTAAGCACAGCCTTTGAAATCATTAAAATAGGAAATTATTTTTTATTTATTTTTTTTTAATTATATTGTTTTGTTGGCCATTATATATACAATAAATACAAATTTATACATTATATACAATATACTTTTTGATTTCACAGGTACAGAAAAATAAACATAAAAAACTAAAGAAGCTATTCAAAATGACCACCGTTTTCCTGCAGACACAAATTTACTCGTTTTGTCATATTATTAAAAGCTTTTATAAGAATTTGACGAGTTATTGGCACACTGTTCGGTAATTCTGTTTTGCAGTTCCTCGATATTGTTATATTGTTATCTTCTATACATTATTTTTCAGATAAGGGATTATAAAGTAATCTAAAATAGTCAAGTCTGGTGATCTAGGTGGAAATTCTGGATTTGAACGTAAACTAATTATTCGATCGTCAAAATATTCACGAAGGTAATTGATGGTCTCTTGAGAGGTATGGGCAGTCGCGCCATCTTGTTGGAAGTAGCTTTGCTGGAGCTCATCTCATGAAGCTGTTTAATAAACTCACGTACAATATTCTGGTATCTCTGAGCAGTAACAGATTCGTGGAAAAATATGGGTCCGATAATACGTCTTCGAGACACAGCAATCCAAACACTAACTTTTAACGGGTGAAGGGGAGTGTCACGAAAAGTATGACGATTTTGAGCACTCCATATTTTGTGAATTAATATACCCCGAAAGGGTGAACCAGACCTCGTCAGAAAAAAAAACGTTAAATTTAACAAATCATCATTATTAATTAAATTTAGTTGGAACCAGTGGCAATACACAATTCGCCTATTGTGATCTGCTGGCAGCAACTCATGTAAAGCAAGAATCTTGTATGGGAACAGGTTTAAATCTTTTTTGACAATAGTATGGCAAGTTCCTAATGATAAACCAGTCTCTTGCGACTTTGTACGTAGTAATGTAGTGGGCTGCTCGTTCATATGTTGACAAACATCATCAACTGTATTTTGAGTACGAACTCTTGGCCTTCCGGTCTATCTTTATGAGTAATGCTCCCTGTATCTTGGAATAAATCAACACATCTTCTAAGTGCGCTGTAAAAAATCTCCTTCAAGGAAAGCAATATCTAGAAATTGTAGCCGAAATTTCTCTAAACATGACACCGCACTGTAAATCCATTTGCCGTTCACTTGAACACCATTTCGATAATATGATTCAATCATAAATTTTTTGTGTTTTATTGTAAAAACCATTATAATTGTAGCTTTGCAAAGAACAAGCAGGATGTATACGACTCCATTTAAAAATTTTGTTTATAGAAATCACGATTTTTTGTGATTCATTACGGTTTATGTTATCAATATTTCCTCCTTGGAAAAAAAAGTTGTGTTCGCGGTTTTTCAGACATTATCATTCGGTTATTGCTGACAATAACCCTACGTTCTGATGTAATCACATTAAGTGGCGTGCACTGTATTAGTTAAAAAATTATTGTGGACAATATTATCTTTACCTAATAGTTTCAACAGACAATTCATTCACTAGACATTTCGATACATTTGGTTTAGATAATGAAGGAACAGCATCAAATTTCAAAAGTTTTTGAGCTCCAGGTCTTGTGATACGGTAGTCGTCCAAAGTAAAATGGCGAGAACATACAAAAACATTTTTATTTGAATATTTTGTTTCGTACTTCTCCAAGCCACATGCCTTTAACCATGAATATCTTTTCGTTTCATCTTTTGGTAACCTATTGAACATTCACTTAATGTAAATCATGTTTTTAAACACCTATACCTGCTTGCATAAAGAATTTAGAAATGTGCTCTCAGGTCTATCACCTAACATGCAGGATTTATTTTAGGTAAATGTATTAAATGTTTATAAAACAGCCGGTTAGTTTTCTTTAGTAAATTAGTTTGCCCAATTTTACTAAGTTACAAATCATTTTAGTTAATTATATCAACATTTTTAAATGGTTATTATTTATTATGATACAATTAACTAAAGTCACTAGATTATACAAAGTAACGCAACGGCGGCCATGCTGGGGCTAAAAATGTCGCCAAGACAAATGATGTTCAGTGATTCCAACATTACAAAAATAAGAAACTAGTTTTTATTTTAAACATTGTAATCACGATTTTTTTAATCAAAGATGCACTATAACAAAATTGTGGTACAATTTAAATTATTTATTTAATTTTTATTAAATAAAATTGATATAATATATAAATTTAAATTAAACTTAACCTTAAATATTCAAACCGCTGACAAAGAAGATTATTAAATGAGAGCGAGAGAGGGAGATGTGACAGCACAGACATAAATTTAAGAACGTAAAAATTGCTGCTTTAGTTTGCTTAATAGGGGAAGCAATGTTGCCAATCAAACCCTGGGGTCTGTTGGCTTGTTCAAAAGCTTGCGCTACTTTGTATAATCCAGTGACTTTACAATTAACCATGTCATTAAGGGTAGCCAGATAACATAATTTTACAGTAACTAGTTATATGCGGAAACTACAGTCTGTTCCAAACGGTTAAGCGGAACTAAATTTTGCAATCTAGTTACTTTCATCGTTTAAATCGTGCTTTTCGACCGTTTTGTTTAAGCTTTGTAAATCATACTTACAATACACATTTTTTGTTAAGGTTAATATCATTTTAAATTGTCATTTTCTTTATATTTTGATTTTTTGTGTCATTCTTAATACAAATTTCCCATTTATTAATTTTTTTGTCATTAAAATATATTAAAAAAATAATTCATTTTGACATAGGTCATTCGTTTCCATGGTTTCATTGTTGTAATTTTAAATTTTGACATTGCAACGTGAAAAATGAAATAACCCAAGCAAGGTCCCTTGTCGTGACAACCTAAAAGAACGAAATTCCCATTTAGTTCCGCCTAAGCGTTTGAAACAGACTGTAGGTATAAAACACAAAATTGTTTGTATTTTTTATTTGGTTATAGAAACTAGTTCTAAATTCTTTATGAACTGGGCACGAATTACATATGTAACTTTAAGAATTAATTTTTTACTTACCTATGTAGAGTAACACCTTTTCCTCGACAGCAAACAATACATGCACACACCATGTTGTCAACGGAAATAATTTATAACAAACACTCAGAACTACACAATAACTACAACAACGTGTCATCGACGACATATGTGGCACATGCGCATTATGTATAACGACGATACGCAGTATCGCAATATATATCCTTCTCACTCAGCACTTCTTTCCACACATTTTACATATGATTAGCGCATCGTAAAATATCGTAGCCTTTAGGCGCAAAAAGTACTCGATACATCTCTGTTATTGACTTAATATTCTGTTTTAATATAAATCTCTTTTTTTAATATATTTTATTTTTCACTATCTATAGTATCATTTATTTTTCAAACAAAACTCTTCCTTTGTATTTCTAATTAATTAAAATTACTCTTGCTATAGCCAGCTAGTATTATAAAATTAGGTATGTAACAATCCGTGCGGAGCTGTATGTGCCACAGAAGTCACACCATTACAGTTCCGCAGAAGTTAATTGGGACAGAAGCTTTAGCTCTGTGTACAGTGTTGCTAATTATGAGCAGTGTTAAGCATTATCTATGGTCTATTTCAAAGTAGAAAAAAGTAGATAGCGCTGCGAACCGAGTACGATTTACACTGATCAAATACAGTATAGCGGGAAATTTAAAATAAGTTACAACTAGGGCATGGGCGTAGCAACTGGGTTAGCAAGTGATTTTTTTTTTTTAATATATAAAAGGTTAATAAGATATTGAAATAAACAAGGCAGATAATACACTTACGTTATTTATACTACATAAATTCAGTTTAATGGGAAATTTGAAAAAGTTAAAAAAATATTAATTTTAAAAATTATCTACTATATATAAAAAGAGATATTTCGCTAAAAGAGTTTAAACAATGCAATAAAACAAACAATATATCTTTAGAGCAAAAGTTTCTTATTTAAATAATTATTGTAAATAAAAATTAAAAATCTTTATATATAAAAGAGAATATTTGTGGCTATGTCCGGAAATTCTAACCCACTTCCAGATATGCTACCGAGTTGAAATTTTGCATACAGGTAGGGAATGCCTTCATAATAACTAGAAAAATCAAAAATCTCAAAAAAGTCATATGTGCAAAAACGCACATGAGAAAAGCGGTTTAAAATAAAAATACAAATATATGTTATTCTATAATTTGGTTGAGAAGCTGGGGAAGGGAGATGGGGGAAGTGCTAAAACTAAAATCTGGAAATATCTCGCTTATTATTTATTTTACATCAACAATTTATAAAGATAATTTGTTTTGATTGAAGAATGATTATTTTCTGTTTAGTGTAGCTTTTGAATATTTAGGGGGACAGAGGGAGCGCTACTTATAAACTTGAAATATCTCTTAATATAGACTTAACATTAAACATGTGTATAACAGAAGTTGTTACAATATCAATAATATAAATAAATAAATAAACAAATATTTTTTGTTTAATCTTCTTCTGTATATAGGTATATCATTTATATTTTTCATATATAAACACATGACCTGACTGACTCATCAACGTCCAGCCCAAATCACTAGATCTAGAAACATGAAATTCGAGAAGTATATTTCCTCCATGTCGTAAACGATCACTAGAAGTAGGGTTGTACATCGAAGGCAAAACATCGATGTTTAACATCGATGTTAACATCGGCGCTTACTATCGATGTTGAAAAAACATCGAAGGAAAAACATCGATGTATCGGAAACATCGATGTTTTATTAATATTAAAAAAAGCTATTTATTTATATTATATAGGTTTTATTTAATAATGTAAAGATAAAATACGAAAAAAGTAATATATAATACACAAAAAGTATTTATTATATTTTGAAATATTCCTTTTTAATAGTAATTAATTTCACATTAACATTATTATACCCAATATAAAAATTCTAATTTGTACCTACAGTCTATTCCAAACGATTAGGCGGAACTAACCGCAATTTTCATTTTTGTAATTTGTCATTAGATATTTTTTTATATATTGAAGTTGACTTTTCCTGAACAAAATGATCAAAAGCTTTAATCAATCGGTAAAAGTTACTAGAATTGAAAATCTAGTTCCGCCTAAACCAAAGGAACAGACCTTACTATTTTTACATTTCTAAAATGAAATATTGGATTTTATTACAATATATTTATTTATTATTATATAGTAATCTTAATGTTAATTTCATATTATTTTACATAAAAATAACACTGTCATACACAATTATTTTTATACTTTTTTAAGTTGAAATAAAGTCTGTTCCTTTGATTTAGGCGGAACTAGATTTTCAATTCTAGTTACTTTTACCGATTAATTGAAGCTTTTGATCATTTTTTCCAGGAAAAGCCAACTTCAATATATTTAAAAAATAGCTAATGACAACTTACAAAAATCCAGGGATTGGAGGAATAACAACTGGGAAAGTGTCAACAAGACTCAAAAAGAAAAAGTATGTTGGCGCCTTTGGTCGTTCGCATTGTTGGCAAAAATTAAAAGTTTCTTCTTATTTTTTCGTATTCTGCTAACTGCTAAGAAGAATAAGAACTAACACTATTAGTATTGTTATATCACAATAGATGGCGCTTATATTTTGTGTACTAATTTTAATAAAAATTAAATTTTTAAGATTCCAGCGCCTCTAGCGGTAGTTTCTGAATTTCAAACTTTAAACATTGACATCGGTAGTAGACATCGATGTTTTATCGATACTATCGCCAGCTGACCATCGATGGTAAAAACATCGATGTTTTTAAAACAAACATCGATGTTTTCGATACATCGATGTTTTTTTCCCATCCCTACTAAGAAGGGAATTTTCTAAATACGGGTCGTATGGGGCTGTAAAGTGATTTCAGGGATTCCTCAATATCTCTTAGGACCAATGAGATATTGACTTAGTTTTTGCTTACAAAGGTTACACATACAAATGTTAAGAACTAAATTCAGGATTTTATTCTAATCAACCTTTAAAGGGATAAATTTATTATGCATTCGGAGTGAATTATAGAACCCTTCGTATTTCTTATGTATGTTGAGTTATAACATTGTGTTTTGGCATATAGGTGTCTTTTTAAAATCTTTAGAAACTTTGACAGTTTTCTTTTAAATTTTCACCCCTAAAAGGGTAAATTGGTATTTCTTATTCATTAGAACGTCCCCTGGATACAGAAACATGAAATTCGTGGAGGAAGGAATGTTCCTTCCATGATGTGAGCACCTATTAAGGCAGATTTTTTTGAAATTCGACCCCTAATGTGGTGAAATGTTTCTTTCACGGATTCCTCAATATCTCAGACCTATAATGAGATATCGACTTTGTTTTTGGTTACAAAGGTTACCCATGCACATGTACAAGAACGAAGTTCAGTATTTTGATCTGATCAACCCATAAACGGCAAATCTAGAGTCAAGGTTATTTATAAAACCCTTCAAGTGGCCTGTTTCATTTCTTTTTGGCACGTAAGCGTCTGTTTAGAATCGGTATATGTATTTAAACCCAAAAACGGCTAAACCGATTTTAGTGCTATTTGTAACAGCGTATTGCAAATTTGTCTGGAAAGAGTTTAAGCTATATCTCATCGCGGTATGACACCAGGTTTCCGATCAATTAAGAAATATTTAGAAAAAAGTCGGAAAAATCTTCCATATTATAAAAAACTATAAAAGATTCAAAATATATAATAACGAATTTTGGGTTTAATATTGCTACAAAAATGTTCCTGAGGTTATATATCACAATTTTCTTTATTTTAATTTTTTACGACAATTATAACGTTAAATTCGCTATTGAACATTATTTTAACCCCCTAAAGCAATACGAAGAAAACTTACTTCGGTGGCAAGAATATTTACTAACGAAAAAAAGTGCTCTGATCTATATAGGTACGATTTATAAATCAGGAATAATCACGGAGTAATTATAATAAATATCATAAAAATTATAATAAATAATTTTATAAGGTGAAAGATAAAATGCATCTCGTGATCGGCGTTGCGTTTGAAAATGAGTGATTCTCACATGGGCATTTTGTGTGGCATTTTCCTGGGTTAACACAACGGGACACTTATACTTGTTGTTACTAAATGTCTGTACTACCAATGTTTACAAAGAAGTTCGTATATAAATTATTTGTATAAGAAGCACATATTAATACAATGGTAGATTAAAACAAATAATTATATTTGAATGAAAAACGATACGTAGCAACCAGTCTTGAACCGATTTCAAAATGGGCCCGATCTAAGCGGGCTACGACTACTTTTTTTCGGTAGCGAAGCAGCGGGTATACTGCTAGTATATGTATATATGAAGGTCTAAAAATTATATCAATAATTTCTTCTTTGGGCACAATCAGCTGGGCTTTTGGCCTCACATTAGTCCTCTCTCTTGATCTGTTAAATGTCAAGTGTCAAAAAATATTTATATGTCAGATAACCTAAAAAATATATAACTGCGTAAAAACAAATTATATGGAGAATTTTCTCCATAAAATCTACGCCAAGAATATAAATAAAAGTCTAAATATGTAAATAATAACAAAATATATGAGAAAAATTAAATAATATAAATAATATATATTTCCAATGTACGACACTGAACATCTGTCAACTTGGACTAAAAACAATATTTTTACAGTGTAATAGGGATGACGATCTAAACCAATCCGAAGCAAGGACAAACAGCTCCTATCTTCTTACACACATTTTTCTACTTTGAAATAGACCACAGATCAGTGTTTCCCAACAGGTGGTCCGCGAACCGCCAGTGGGCCCCAGAAAAAATGTAGTGGTCCGCGAAAGTTTTTATATGTTTTTTGCAGTTTTTTTTTAAATTTTATGCAAATATTCTATGTAAATACTTTATATTTTATTTATTTTCTGTAAACTTTCTGTGATTTTCTACAAAAAAAAAAAAAAATGTATTTAGTAGCACTTGTTTGTTTTTTTGTTGTTTTCATGCAAAAAATGAACTAACAATTATTATTAGTTGTTATTATTGTATTGCGTTAGAAAATTATATATTATACTGGTCCGCGGTGCATTTTTGGTTGACAAACACTGATCTAGAGTACGTTCAGGATAACTTCATGCCAGGGCATCATAAAATACATCATCAATCCTGCGCGAGAAAACAGCTGATAACATAGACGTACATAAGGGTTTCTGCCTTATCAATTGTTGTGGATACCAAGCAAACAAAATCATGTATTTCAAATTAATTTTTGTTCTCGTTTTAGTACACGGCATACCTGAAAACGTACGAGAAATAAATAATAATATATTTTTGTGTATAAATGTATCAATTTCACCCCGTAAATGCAAATTATATATAAAGCCCGTATGTAACAGTTTTTAATTTTAACCTATAACTCTCCAACGGTATACAGACTCCATTTTCTGCCTCATTTTTCATAAATTTAGCGAGTCTGTGTCAAATGTACTAAAACTGATAAGGGAAGTGTTCCCAACTTCGAAAAAATAAAAAAATATGTGAAAAGTAGAAGCCGTGTTTATTGGATAACATTTCTAGAATCCGTAAATTAATTTAACTTATTCATGTAATATTTAATTCATTTTGAAGTATTTTGTAAATAATTTAATAAAGAACATTAATTAGAAAGTAAATTACATCAATACATATGGTTTATTCATATATAATATTAATTTAGACCTTATTATTATAAACTTAGAACTACTAGTAAATTTGGATACATATGTCATTTATTGTTTAACCTTTAATAAACATATGTACATATTTTAAATAATTAATGTAAGTAGATATTATAATGTTATAAATGACATTTAAACTATTTATTATTAAAAAATGTTGGTTTTGACTACTGAGGGAAACTTTTTAAATATTTTTCTGTATTCCAGATTATTTTTGCGAAGTTTTTCAAAACCGTTGCTTACAATGAATCTTGATATAAGATGGTCAAATGTGATAAAAAATGAGGAACAAAGAAACACTGTCCGATGTAACACTATAAGGCCTGGATATCAGAACGAGAAAATACGTGCTGGGCACAGTGAAAAAGGTTTTCTTGCTGCGACTTACAATATTTGTAGTGCTACTGCGACCGGATTCAAATGGAAAGACATAATAAAAGTTGTAGTTAACTAAATTAATTTTAATAATTAAATAATAAATGACAGTGCAATAAACTAGTGAAAAAGATACAGGTCTGGTGATCCTGCTATCCAAACAGCATTCTTTTTATATATAAATATGCATACCTAAAGTGTATCTTGGCCAAATCACTAGGCGTTTACTTAAAACTCTACCGGTGGATATGGTACATCGGCCAATCTCTACTATACCCCACTGAACATAACGTTATGTACTGCTTCTATACAGAAGGCTTAAATAATCCTTAAAAAGGTTAGGTTAGGCTAGGCTTTAGCCAGAATACTAGTTATGTTAGAATAGTTTAGCTAGAATAAGGTTATATTGAGTGGGGTATAGTAAATCTTTCCCAGTAAATCTATCGGTCGGTAAACAGCTACATGCTTATACACGTTCACCGAACTTGTTTTCGAACGCAGTTGATGTTCTCGGTATCTGCCGGTAGAGTTTTCGTAAACGCCTTATTGCAATTCTAAGCTTACCTTAATTTGGCAGGTTAACGGCGTATTTTTATTTTAAATTATTAAATAAACATTGTCATGACATGCCGTCACAAAAATTCGCATACCAATGTGTTAAACTATATATATTGTAATAAATACTTAAATTTATGCAGTGACAATATTCAACCGGTACGAGCATATCAGTTCTTAAAATATTGAAATACTTTCATACTGGTTGTTAAAATGAATAGTAGGATAACAGGTGCAGAAAAAGATTTCACTTAGTTTCTACTTTTGGCAAATGACCACATCAACAATTTTTAAAAATTGTATGTGGTAAAAAAAACAAATTGTATGATAATTATTAAAATAATTAGGGCTACAACTACAGTTAATTTTTTTTTTTTTTTCTCGTCAGATTTATATATTTTGTGAAGATTAATGTAAGAAAAAGTTAATGTTTTTTTAGAATAATAAAGTGTATTGATTATTATTTATGAATGTTTTATTTCAAGGGAAGCGAAAATTAAGAGCGATGTTGGCCGTAGACCTAAATATTTTGAGAATATGAAAAATTCCAAATTTTAACATAGTTTTGAAAAGATTTGATTACTTTTTGAATATTTCTAATCGTATCAAGAATTTTGTATTCTGTTTATTTAGGTAATTTCAATCAAATTTCTGATTGCGGTTATATGAGTAATGGTTTTCCACAAATAATTGATTACAAAAATAATCATTATTTAACAGTTCTGGTTAAATATAATTTATATGGAGACTATAGTTGTCTCACTATCCTCTTTTTCAAGTCGCTGTATGTATGTTATTTTAAAAATAATGGATTTACATATTTCCTAATTTCCTTTTTATAATTAATATCATTCAGGTACATCCAATCCGCAGTTGTACAGTTTCTAGTTCCAATATAAAACAAATTTAATCACTTAAAGGCCTTTACCCGCGGACCAGAGTTTAAAAATCACTGATTACAAATTCATTGCAAAAATGTATAAAAATAAATCAGTTAAAGAGTTAAATGTTCTAAATTTCCATGCATATCTTGTAAACCAGGTTATCGTAGGTAAAATTATATTCTACTGACATATCAGATTTAAAAATATCAGTTATTATGTAAGGTGTTTTTTTAATTAAATGTCTTTAATATTCGAGATATTTGTTTCGAATTATTATTGGCGTATTTATTCTTGGCCTCTAACACTTTTGAACTGCTTCAGTTTAATGTTTTTCTTAAACTATATTAATAATCTATATATTTGTTTTCTCTCCAATTCTAAGTATTATTCGCTTTACAATAATAGAAACGTATTTCATGGATCAATATGGTCTTACTTATATGCTCAATTAAAGTATTTAATTATAAAACAGATTTTAATTTGTAGTGCGCGCTATTTTGCGTGCATTGCGACAATATTACAAAAAAAAGTGGAAAAACATTTCACTTTTATCTAGTGGTAACATTGTAGAGGCAAAATCTGTAGAACTAAAATTTATTATTTGAAGGCAATCATTAAAAATATAGTAGTACTACTGTAGGAAATATAATGATGTTATATGTGTTATAAGAGTACTATATTGGAATTTTATGGAACAAAACTTATGATAAAATCAATAATTTCATCATTGTTATCGTGTAATAGGGATAACTTCTAGTAACTAGTAACTTCTCATTACAATTGGCAAAATTTCAGTGTTCCCAACTTAATTTCTTTTTTTTTTTTTCGGACCGGTGACCCAAGCCCAATTTGAGTGACATTGTTTATGATTTTTCTCGCTTGGCTCCGAATTGACATACCTTGGAAGCCCAATCTTTTTTTTGCGTCATTTTCACAAATAACAATAATAATAAGACACAAATATAACAAAAAAAAAAAAACAACAAAATTTAACAAAGAAAATAAACAACAAAAATTAAAAAGAAAACAAAAACGGAATTAAACAATCAAAATCGAAATATAAGCGTAGTCAAGTAAGTGACGCCACTGAAATGTATGAAACCGACTGTTATTAACGTCATGGACGAAATTTGGTTTCTGCGCAACCCGGTCGGTAATATAGACCTGGCATGAAGTTATCCTGAACTTACTCTAGATAATGCATTTAGATGACATATTATTATCTATCATCTTTTTTATATACTGTTTTACATTTTTATCTATTATCTCATTTAGATAGGTATTTTCATTATCTTTATCTGTAATTTCAGATAATTTTTATAAAGTCCATTTACCGTAATTTTGAAATGACGTCACAGTTGAAAAACTCACCTTGTTGCCAATTCGTAAACTGTCAAAAAAAGTTAGGTTATATCGAACAACTTCTAAAAATATATTGAAAACCTATATTTCCTATGGAGGAAAAGAATTAATGTAAATTATGATGCACAGCAGTTCTTTCTAACCGATTTGTCGCGAAATTTATGGTTTATATTATATTAAGTGTGTAATGTAGTATTTAAAAAAAATAAATAAAAAAATAAATTTCAGTGTATAAGAATCATCAGAAATATTTGTTTTTAGAAATGTGTCGTGTTCTTTTAATTCTTTTTATACAATTTACTTTAATTTTTCGCCTGATGTCACATTGACACAGCAGGTTCGGGAAGCAAACGCGGAGTGTTCCGAGTCACACTGTTTAACTCGCTGGTTAACTCGCTCGAATAAACGCGTTTAGACCTTTTCTCGAACGCTCCGAGCTTGCTTCCTGAACTCATTAAATGATATGGGAAACCAATGATAAAGAGTAAAATTTTTTATTATTCGAACATAAGATGACCAGATATGTTTTGTAGAAAAGGAGTACGGCAAGTAAAAAAAAAAAATCGGCTAGACAGGTGTCGCTTGTGCACAGGTATACTCTGCACCAGCGACAACCCGTCTTACCCTGTCTATATATACTTAAAGATTCTTTATTTCAAATTTTTTAACAACAAATGTTTAATGTCCAATTCTTTTATTTTAATTTTTTACATTTTATACATTACTTTACATATACATTACTTGTCGTATTTTGCATTACTATGTATTTTTTTACACATGTCAAGGTTATTTTCTATTATGGCACTAACTTCGGAACAACTTAACCCTGCCATATTATGCTTTACTGTTAAGACTGCAGAGAGGGTTTCAACTGACAATTGAGACTTCTCACTGGTCCAATAATCGTTACCCACTGAAAATACCCTCTCTACAGCAGCATTAGTGCCGGGACAGCATAGTGCGTATTCAACTAACTTTCTTATATTATCATGGGGAATTTGTTCCTTTCGGAAGTGAGCGAATATCTCAACCCATCTTCTGTCCACACTAATATGTTCATCCATCCATTTAGTTAAGATGCCTTCGTCCACGTATAGATTCACTCTGCGACCTTCCTCAATCAAAAAGTTGTCATATATGACAATCTCAATTTTTTTTCCCAAAAATTCTAGTGTTGCACAAACATCGCTCCATGATATTTTATGTTTCAGTAGCGTCCATTTTAGCACATGTACTGATTTAAAAAACGTTGTCCACTCTTCAGTATACTCAAAACAGGTTTTATAAAAACGTTTAATTTCTTTAAGAAATTTTATTCCTGGATTTGATTCCTCTAAAGTTGACAATTTTTTTCTTAAAACAATTGGAATAAACTCATTTTAAAACCTATCTTTGTATTGACCTACAAAATTATTTAGGATCATACTAACTTCTATAGCGGAAATATTGGATTCAATATCCTGCGTGGTTTTGTGGAAATATGATGCCTGGCTATGTACGAAATAAGGAATAATCTCTGACATTTCGTTTTCGAAGAACTTTTTTAAAAAGGTCGGACATCGTTCCAAGCTTAAAAAATATGATCGAAGTGGCTCGTATAATTGTAAAATACGTTTGATTGCTGGTGTCAATGCAAGCCATCTTACTTTTGAGTAACCAAGAAGTTTTTTATACTCTACATCAGCCTCTTCACAAAACTGCTTAAGGGTTGCTATTCTAACTGTAATACAACTGATAACAACGATATATATTTGTAATTACAACTTCTATGTCAACTGGCAAGCAACTAGACGCTGATTTAATGGCATCTGATAATATGTGTGCGCTGCAACCTATTTCCAAAATATTTCTTTTTAGTAAATCTTTAAGTTTTGTGTATACATTATTAACACCTCTTCGGTTACGGCCACCGAAATTGGTGTTAGTATTATCTGCTGATAGTGATATTATTTTTGATTTTAAATCATGTTCTGATAATACTTTGAATAACAGATTTGACAACATTTTGGAAGTCTCTCCTTGAATCGACTGCATTTTTAATATCTTAATTTGTGTTCCTTTTTTAATGTCGAAATATCTAATTAAAATTGGATATAATTTTATTTCTTTATGGTTTGAAGCATTTGATAAAAGGAATACAAATGATGCAGATCGTAAATCGTCTACTAATAATTTTTCGCAATATTCTTTAAGCACGTCCTTTACAATTGCCTCGCATTTAGTTCTGGCACATGAATATTTTGTACTGTGAAATTTTTTAATTAACTTGTTGGTACAATCCATACTTCTAAAGCTCTGGTTATGGGCGATGGCATGAAAGGCAAATGTGCCCTCCATAACAGCTATTTTTTTTTTCATCAGTGATAATAATAATAATAATAATATTTATTTATTGTCCACATACAATACATAATCATTAATGGACAGTCCATCAGATAAATTACAATAACATGACAAATGATAATTGATACACAAAAGTTATAAATTAAGTTCAAAAAATTCTCTAAAACTATACATTGGGTTTTCAGTCAATAAGTTTTTAATTGTTTTTTTTAATTGTACTGAACTTAATTCTTTGGTAGAAACTGGTAACAAATTCATAAACTTTATGGAATAATAGTTAATACTATATCTTGATTTATTTATTCGTGTAAAATTGGGGTAAATATTTGATTTATTACGTGTGTTGTAGTTGTGAACGTCTTCATAAGAGACAAAAGAATTTAGGTTTTGATGGGCATATACTAAACAGTGATAGATAAAAAGTGATGGTAGTGTCATGATTCTAAATTCTTTAAAGAGTAACCTACAATCGGCTCTATAAGATGCACTCCCCATCACTCTTATTGCACGCCTCTGTAGTCTAAAAACTCTTTCAGCAGAGGCAGAGTGTCCCCATGCTAAAAGAGCGTATGCTATGTGCGACTGAAATAACGCAAAATACGTTATTAATAAAACATCTCTTGTAACTGATTTTTGTAGGTTTCTAAGAAGATATATAGTTTTGCACAATTTCCCACATATATGGGCAACGTGATGGTCCCATATTAAATGAGGATCAATATGGACTCCTAAAAATTTAATGAAATGCGGGTTATGATAGCTATGATTTTTTGTTGTTATGAGTAAATGTTGTGTTTTCTCCTCATTTAATGATAATTTATTTGATAGAAACCAGTCTTTTGCTTTAGATAAATTATCACTAGAAACATGTTGCATGTGTTCCAGGGACAATGATCTTGTTATAAGGGTCGTATCATCGGCATATAAAATAGATTTCGTTGCAATAGCAGAAGAAAAGTCATGAAATAAATTAAAAATAGTAATGGACCTAAAATTGAACCCTGCGGTACTCCATACATAATATTGAGCGAATCTGACTTGGAATTATTTATACATACAAATTGTTTTTTGTTTGTTAGATACGATTCTATAAGTGAACAGCGACTGTGATTGAAACCGTACATAGCGAGTTTAGCAAGTAATATATCATGCGATACACAGTCAAAAGCTTTGCTTAAATCTAAGAAAGTAGATAAGCAAAACTCTTTAGCTTCAAAACATCTGGATATTTCGAAAATAAATTCCAAAATAGCTTGTGTGGTGGACCTATTTTTCCTAAAACCAAACTGTGACTCACTAAAGAGATTATTTGATTCGAAATAAGACGTTATCTGATTAAAAAGAATTTTTCAAACACTTTAGAGAAGACAGGGAGCAATGATATAGGACGGGAATTATTCGGATCATTCAATTCGCTTTTTTTATGTAATGGAATAACTGATGCCAGTTTTAGAGAGTCAGGGAAAGAATTAGATAGTATAGATGTATTTATTACTCTTGTTAAGGGATATATTATAATATTTTTAACCTGTTTCACAACATTCATACTTAAACCGTATGCATCTTTACAGTTGCTATTTTTCAAGGAGTTAATTATATCTCTTACAGTATTGAAAGAAACAGTTTCGAATGTGAAAGGCTTATTTGAAAGAATAAGATTAGGTTGAACAGAAGATAAAGGAGGAATGTCAGTAGTGGGTAAAGAATTAATTATATTACTTGCAATATCTACAAATAATAATAATAATAATAATAATAATAATAATACTTTATTACCCAAAAATCAGTACAGATCAAGGCTCGTCATGAGCAGTGTATAATAAACACAATAATATTAATAAGAATTAATATAAAATATAATTAACATGACAATGTGTACAATTACAAAGTATGAAAATATGAAAATGTACTAGATTCAAAAATTTTGAACTAATGACGCAAATATTCCTCGACCGAATAGAAACAGTGGTCAAGCAAAAAGTTTTTAAATTTTAATTTGAATGTACTTGAACCTGAAGTAATCTTAATATGTTTAGGCACCTTGTTGTATAAAGTTACTTGGTTATATTTCGGGCTAGATTTAAATTGCTCGGATTTATGACCAGGTATTTCCAATGTATATTTATGTCTTTTAGAGAGTGTATTAAAAGAATTTATGTTATTTCGTACATAGCAGACACATTTATAAATATATAAACAAGGAAGAGGTAAAATACCTAATTCCTTAAAATATGAATAACATGAAGTTATTTTGGAAACTCCAACCATTGTTCTAATAATTCTTTTTTGCATTTTGAAAATTCTGTCAGCAGAAGTACTTTTACCCCAGAATATTATGCTATAACTTATGATAGAATGGAAACTAGCATAGTAATAGGTTTTCAAGCCTGACAAAGAAGTTGTCATTTTTAAACGACGCATTGCAAAAATAGATTTAGATATTTTTTTAGAAATGGCGTCAGTGCAGTTATTCCACTTTAAGTAATGGTCAATTTCAATACCCAAATATTTAACTGACTCGGAATAGTTTAAAGGGCTGTTGTCACATGTTATTGAAACTGTATTATGGCTGTTAAAGTGTTTTTTAAAATGAATATATGACGTCTTGTCGCTATTCACAGCTAATTTGTTCTGCTTAAACCAATTAATTAGATGATCAATATCACTATTAGCAGCCGTTTCTAGCATTAATACATTCGAGTGTTTAAGAAAATAAACCGTATCATCCGCAAAAAGTAAAACTCTACCTAGCTTAATCGACTTTGCTGTATCATTAATATATAATAAGAACAGTAAGGGTCCCAGAATTGAGCCTTGCGGAACTCCTGATTTTATGGTTAGTTCTTCGGATTTTATGTCCTCAATTACAACAACTTGTCTTCTATTTTGGAGGTAAGTTGTAAACCAATTAAGTGCTGTGCCTCTTATACCAAGACATTGTAATTTATTAAGCAATATATTATGATCAACCGTGTCGAATGCTTTACTAAGATCCAAAAATACTGCTATTACTTCATTTTGCTGATCAAGACCTTCATAAACAAAATCAATTAATTTAATAACGGCATTCTCTGTAGAACAGGATTTTCTAAAACCAAATTGTTCTGTACTTAGTATATCATTTTTTTCTAGATATTTCAGAAGTCTAACTGACATTAACTTTTCTATTAATTTTGCAAAGATGGAGATTAGTGATATCGGTCTATAGTTTTCAATACATGTTTCAATGCCTTTTTTGAAGATTGGAGTGACTTTAGATATTTTTAACTGGTCGGGAAAGAGCCCTTGTTCAAAACTTTCATTTATTAAATACGTTAAAGGTGTTACGATATACTGAAGAGACTTTTTCAGTAGAGTAGAATTTACCTGATCTAATCCTGGTGCCTTATTTGATTTGAGACTGACGATAATATCAGAAATTTCTATTTCGTCAGTTGGAGTTAAAAACATAGATTCTGAAATAGATGTGTTGTTATTTAAGTAACTATTATCTGTTAAAGGTATATTAAGATTATCTTTGGTATTAACAAAATATCTGTTGAACTTGTTGGTAATAATTTCTTTACATGTTATTTCATTATTATTTTCAATTAAAGTAATATCGCGGTGCTTTTTAATATTACCCAGATCTGATTTCAATATGGTCCATACAGTCTTGGATTTGTTGTCAGAATTCAAAATTAATGAATCGTTATATTTTCTTTTTGCCAAATTAAGTACATCATTAAATTTTTTTTTATAAACCTTATAAAAATTATTAGAAACTAGACCTTCTTTTTTAAGGTAATATAAATTTTCTACATTCGTTGCTGACGTTCTAATTCCTTTAGTAATCCATTTATAATTAACAGATGTATTATTGTTAGTGGTACATTTAGATTTAGTGGGGAATGCTTGATCAAAATAATGGTAAAATGTTCGGAAAAAATATTCAAATTTGACTGTAATGTCAGAATTCTGTTCAAACATTTCCCATTGCTCTTTTGCTAGTAAATAATTAAAGTAATCATAATTAAATGAATTAAAAACTCTAATTTTTTTGTGCAAGATACTATTAGTAATTATAGGCGTGAACAAAATTTTAATAATTTGACCTGAATGGTCAGAAATACCAGAATGATAAACCATTGATACATAAGAAGAAGTTTCTAAATTTGTTAGAATATTATCTAAACATGAGTTAAGTCTAGTGGGTTCATTGATAGTTATATCTATATTATAGCAAGCCAATATATCTTTAAATCTAGTAATTGTGTTCGAGTTCTCTAGAAAATTTATATTAAAATCTCCACATAATACGACTTTATAATTTTTACTTTGCTCAAAAATTAAATTTAAACATGTCTCCATACTATTGAAAAAAATATCAATGTCTCCACTAGGTGAGCGGTAAATACAAACTAAAATAATATTAATCGAAACATTGCAGATTTCAATAGCACAACATTCAAAATTTTTATCACAAGACAGTGTATCAAGATAAGATACTTTTTTAGTAACTAAATTGTCCCTTGTTAGTATCATCGAACCACCATTTTTAAATATAGTTCGACAGAAAGCGTTAGCGGTATAGTAACCTACAAATAAAGAAGCACAGTTTTCAAGACTATCAATCCAATGTTCTGTGAGGCACAAAATATCATATTGGTTTTCACTACAGTTTATCTGCATTTGCAATATCTTGTTAGATAGACACTGCATATTTTGATGAAGAATCTTTAAGATGGTTTGTCTTGAATTTTGTTTTTCTCTAAAAAACGTGTACTTGAAGTTCTGTTCTTGAAATAATTTAGAAAAGTTCCTGCTGGCCAATTTTGTGGGTCCATGATTATATCCTTATATTCCACTGAATAACCTATCTTAAACGACTTGTATGTTTCATATTTGGCCTTTAGTTCTTCGCAAAAATACAAGGTATCTTTAATTTTTTTCAAATGAAGTTTTAAATCTTCATCGGTGACTGTAGGTGACAGACGTGATACAAATGTCCAAGTCAACTTCGGCATTACCTGCAAGTTGCTTTCGTTGGGTCCACTTCCAATAATTATTTTATCACGTCTTTTTTTACGGTAAGATACGGCTTTATATTCTATTTCATGTTCATCCGGTATCTGAGGAACATGATGATGCTGCTCTTTTGATGAATAATTCCTATGTACCAAATTATTTGCATTTGTATTTAGGTTATCTTGCACTGACTTGTTGTTTACCACCTTTGGTATCGCACCTGTAGATAATACTTGTGCCTGTTTCATCTTATTTGAGTCAGACATTTTTGTTCCATCATTTGGTTTAGGAGTAAGCGCTGGATACGACTTTACGGCGTTACTATAAGAAATAGTTTGGCCGGTAGATGAATTAGGTGTTAAAGATAAAGGCCCACGTGACTTATCCGTATTTACATTTTGTTTAACATTTTGTTTAATTTTTGTTAGTTTCTTGGATTCTAAGTCAGCTAACCTAGCTCTCTGCAAATGAATAATTTCATCTTTATCTTGGATAATTTTTCGAAGTAATTCGATCTCCCGCTGCAGGTACTGACTTGTAAAATGTTCAAATGTTGAACCTAATTCGAGGAAAGATGTTTTTGCAGCTTCTCTTGGAATTTAAATAAAGAATAAATTTTGTTTGCAGTAAGTGTTGAAGCGCAATTGGTCCGTGTATTTTTTAACCGGTTATTATTTATAATTTGCCAAGTTGCTTTCGAAATATTGTTTGAATTTTTGATAAAATTAGAATTAGCCGTAAGTTTAGCATGTTTAATTGCCATTCTATATCTAGCCTTAAACGTATTTCTCTCTGTGTAGGATTGTTGATTGGGATTTTTTAAGTATTGTTTTTGGAGGATGAGAAGTTTATCACGCATAATTTTTATGTCCTTGTTGAACTACGACACTAAATTTTTATTTCTTGACGTAGGAGGTGTCTTGTCCTTTTTTAGAGGAAAACTTGAAACAAAAGCCGTATGAAAAGTTTGGAAAAACATATCAAATGAAAGATTTCCGTCACTAGAATTGTATAAAAAATTCCAGTCCATATTTTCCAAGGAATTGTAGAACACGTGTTGTCCTATTTTAGTAATGGGTCTATACGTTTTATTTAATAATAAGTTCTTGTCTATTAACTTAGGAAGAGAAATTGATAAATTAACGCCAGAGTGGTCTGATAAGGCACAAATAAGTTGACAAGTAGACACATTGTTATCGAGATTATGAAAAATATTATCCAACTGATTTTTCGCTCTAGTAGGAAAATTTACAGAAGGTACTAGATTATAGGTTTTCATAAAGTCCAGTAATTCATTTGTATTCTGTTCATCTAAATTAAATTTTACATTTAAATCACCACATATTATTACATTTTTGGAGAAATCAAGATGATTGAAGATTTCTACCAAAGAATTAATAAATATTTGAAAATTCGGAACAGGGGATCGATATAAAAATAAAACTATTGTATTTAATTTAGTAAGCAGTGTAGCAGTAATCTCACAGTGAAATTCAACACTGAGTCTGTTGATTTTGTCTATAGGTATGTAATCATACGTATTCCTTACTAGAATCATAGCCCCACCATGTTGCATATGTTTACGTGCCATATATGATACCATATGGAAATTTTCTATACAATATACTTCGCATTCATCTTATCTTAGCCAGTGTTTAGTAAAGCACAGTACATCGAAAGATTTGTCAAAGATGAAAGCTTCAATTTCATTCTTAATAGGGCGTATGGACTGAGCGTTCAAGTACATTATATTAAAAATATTATCCGGCACGAAAAAACTGCTTATCTTGTGTAGATTGTGAAGTTATGTTGGTGCTTGATATTGAGCTGAGGTCCACAGATTGGATACATTCTGTGTCAGTAAAATTAAAATTTAAAATTGCCTCATATACTCTTTCCATTAAAATACTTTTTCCACGATTGCTAATATGGAGACCATGTTTCGTGAAGTCTTTATGGGAAAGAATAGCGTTAGTGTTGAGGAAGCAGGCATGATTCTTAAAATTGTTAAATATATTCAGATTATTTTGCAGCACAATAGAGTTGATACTAATATGATTATGCCAGAGAGGAGTTGACAGTGCAATTATGTTGGTATGTAGCAAGTTGTCTCGTAGGATCTCTAAGTACGATTTTGATATCAGGTATCGATTTAAGGCATTATTTGATACTGCGAGAAATATAACAAAATCACTCTTTGTAAAATTAAGAGTTAATTTCTCGACATTTTCTAATACAGATTCCATGTGTGCATTAGGTTTACAATAGCATAAAATATTGTAATTTTTGTTACACAAGTCTCTTAATTTAGTTCCGCAATTTCTACCCTGACTATCTGATAAAAGTAAGATTTGACGTCTAGAATTATTCGACTTAATATGTCTACAGTTAATAACAGTTGTTTGACTCTTATTTGATGTTTCTGACGTTACAAATCAGTAGTCAAAATATCTGATTTATTATTCATCATTTTTAGTTGTTGAATCTGATTGTGTAAATCCAAGATGGTAGAGTTAGAATCATGAATTTGCAAAGTTAAACATGATATTGCTTTATTTTGTTCCACAATGTATTTATCCAGGTCATCCATTTTTGCCTTCAAATCCTCGCAGTCAGAACACTTTAAATTTACTGAAAAATTGCTAAGTTGTTGTTTCATAGAATCTATTATGATTCTTTGCTCTACAATTTGTTTGTCCGCAAGTTCTTCATTTTCATATACAGATTCTTGAAAACTAGTAGAACTATCTTTGAGTCTATCATATTGTCACGATTTATTATTTATCTCTAGTTGTAGTTCTTTAATATGTTTTTGTAGTAGGGAAATCTTTTCATCCTTATCACTATCTTCGGTGTGCAAATTATCAGTAAGAGTTATATTACCTTTTTCTATATGTGACAATAACAGAATTAAGTACGATTTACGTAGATTTTGTGTCTGAATGCCATATTTGCTCAGTGAAAGTTGAGGCTCTAACACATCTTCACTACGAGGCATATTAGACGGGGAAAATCTAATTTTCAAATAAATGGAAATAAAGATAGTTGAAAGTTACAATAAAAATTTGGGATTTTAATGTCAGATATGTTAAAATAAATAAATAAATTAAATTAAAATAGTAAAATAAGATAAAATATAATATAACGAGTAAATATTAAAACGGTATATGGAGTCAGCAAAATAAAAACGAGAATAAAAATAAAAATAAAATAAAATATAACTAGTAATAAAAGAAAAAATAAATAAATAAATAAAATAAAAAAATAAAATAGGAAAAAAATTAAAATCGACCTTAGATATAGCAGAAAACGCATAAATAAATCATAACATAAAAATATTGACTTTATAGCATAAAAAGATAAAATATTTATATAAATAAATAATTTAAATAAATAAAATGGTCATAAAATCGTCAATAAAGATAAAATTAATAAATTTAATTAAATTAGTCAAAAAAATAAATAAATAAAACGACAAATATATATGTATATATAATATACAAACAGTAGAGTCAATAGAATAAAATTAAATTAAAAATATTTATGTAAAAACAAAATTAGGGATCTAATCAGAGGTTTTGGGAATAAGTAAGTAATAAATCAAATTTGGGTAAAATAAAATAAAATAAAACAAAAACAAACACTAACAAAACAAAAAACAAAAACATAAATTGAATAAATAAAAATTGAATAAGTAAAAGTAAAGTAAAATGAAAATAAAATAAAATAAAGATGTATATAAAATAAAATATAAATAAAATAAAAATAAAATAAAAATAAAGTCTTAATTCACTACTATTTAGACATTAAAAAGATAAAAAAAAATATTCAGAATCACACAGGAGCACTTGAGTTTGAAAGTCCACAGAATATAGCCTCCGACTCTCCACGGATAATATGATTTCTTTGTTACAGTCTTTTTTTTTTTAATTTGCAAATTTGAAAATCGCCGCTGTTATATTGGTATGGTAGGCCTGTGTTGAAACTCGAGACTTCAACGTACAGGTCGAACCACACTAACAGATTCGTTCAAACAGATATCTTGTTTTTTTTGCGATAACAAAATTTCTGTCTGTGCAGGTATATTGCAAGTACAGGGGTCTAAGTCCAATTTTAGAAATCAGCTGACGGGATTTTTTTTTTTAAGTTAATTGACATATCACAGTTATTCAACACTATTTTTAAAAAATCACTACATATATATTTTCAGCCTTTAGTTGTGTATAAAAATACTATAATTTCAAAATTTATTAACGATTTTTCACTGAAAATTATGCAAAAATGTCAAGAGCATCACCTCACACGTTGGACTAATTTAACTCATTTGCCAAAACTCAGTGCCAAAATAATCACTTTTAAAGAACTTCGTTACTGTTGACGACGATGCAGCTACATCTAAAGAAGTTTTATGTTTATTTGTTGCTCTGTGTTTGGTTATAGCAAATAGTCCACCGACTGCAACAGAAAACTCTCCATTACACATAGTACATTTAACTAAAGAACCGTCATTTTTTTTTGGAATATATAATAAATGGAAATTCTCTTCTTAAATTTTCAGTCAGTCTATTTTTACGTCTTTTTGGCCCATCCATATTTCATTCTAAAATAATTTTATTTTTATTAGTTCCAAAATTAAATCGTGTAAATCATGCATTAAATAAAATGTGTACGTGTACGAATAACTCATATACAATATCCAGTCTAATTTATATATAAAAAAAAAAACATTCCAATCTGATGATATTCTGCCATTTTAATATCAGACTGGAATGTCGAAAAAATAATGTTCTTGGATTTTATAGAAAGTTAAGAAAATTGAGAAATCTTGAGTAACAATAATCAGAAATAAGAGTAAAAAATCAACGGAATAAGGAGATCATTCAGAGAACAAACAAAAGACAAAATATTGAGACAGTAAAAGATTAAACAAGTTTTAAATACATAAAAACTAAAGTAAAAAAAAACTAAGCTCAATAACATGACCTACAATTTAAATAGGTAAACGTTTTATAACTAAAATAGCTAATGTAGTGCTAATGGAACCCGCTCCTGGCCCAGGTAGGGTAGGAGTACACGACGACACATAAGGGTTGACTTTGAAATGTCAAAAATATAATTGTAAGAGAATTTAATTTTATAAAATAAGGTCAGGTTCTTGGTTCAATTGCGTTGCCATGAATGATAATAAACAATATTATCAAAAAAAAAATTAAATAATTATAATCGTTGCGAACTGCAACAATTGATAGCGCTAAGCGCGGAGGTGAATACGATGAATTACACTCTAAATTAATCCCAAAAATAAATTATAAAAAAAACTTGATTCTTAATTTAAAGAAAAAAATTTATATTAAAATTTACAAAAAAAGATGATTTTAAATGATTTCTCAATTAAATTTAAAACAAATATATTGAGCTAAATTTAACAAATAAATAATTTTTATTTAAACAGAACGAACGACAGGTAGAAACGGTGAACCACGCGTTCGTTCTGAGTTGCAGCGACTATATGACGTCACTCAACCAAATGAAAAAATTCGAATTAAACATTAATATGACAATTTTTATGAATAAAATTTAGAAAATATTAATAAACCCTTCTCTCTTGGTCTGACAAAAATGCAGTAATTAACTAATTACTGCCACAAAACCGAGTTTAACCACACCAAAAAATCGGGAGGGAAAACTCCAGAATAAATTACTTTAATCAAATATAAATTAATAATTAATATAACCTTTATATATTAATTAACAATTAACACAAATTGTAGTCAAATTGAACTGATTTCAAAACTATTACCCGAATATAAAATCAAACATGTCTGCTAACTTTGATAAGAAAAATATTAATGAAATTAAGATATCGTTGCATATTTGGTCGCTTGCGCTGATCGGAATGAAATTAGTAACTGACATATCAGCGGCTCAAACAAGTTATATAAGCAGTTCACTTTTGTAAGAACAAACTAAGAGGGAATTTTGTTTTCAATAGTTTGCACCTTTGAAGCTGTATGTCATGTTGGTATTAAAAAATGTCACTTTTTTAAAATGTTGATCCATTTGACATATGTCATAATGTAAAATTATATCTTAATTATAATGATCATAACCTTATCAACCTAAAGTCGGTTTTACAGCGTTAGGAATATTTTTAATTGACATTTAAAGACAGTAACACCCCATAAAAGTAACCAAAATAACCAGATCTAGTGTGTTCTTACAAAAGTGAACAGCTTATATTTTAAGAAAAGCAAATGGTTATTTTTAAATATATTAAAATTAGGTTTAAATTAATACAATAATAAAATATTATTGTATCAGGTAAAGAATACGGTAATATGTTTGTCTTTTCGGGCTTAGGTCACCGGTCCGACAAAAAAAAAAAAGAAATTAAGTTGGGAACACTGAAATTTTTGCCAACTGTAATGAGAAGTTACTAGTTACTAGAAGTTATCCCTATTACACGATAACAATAATGAAATTATTGATTTTATTATAATTTTCGTTCCATAAAATTCCAATATAGTACTCTTATAACACATATAACATCATTCTATTTCTTACAGTAGTACTACTATATTTTTAACGATTGCCTTCAAATAATAAATTTTAGTTCTACAGATTTTGCCTCTACAATGTTACTACTAGATAAAAGTGAAATGTTTTTCCACTTTTTTTTGTAATATTGTCGTAATTCACGCAAAGTAGCGCGCACTACAAGTTAAAATCTGTTTTTATTATACACTAATTTATAATTAAATACTTTAATTGAACATGTAAGTAAGAACATATTGATCTATGAAATACGTTTCTATTATTGTAAAGCGAATAGTACTTAGAATTTGAGAGAAAACAAATATATATATTATTAATATAGTTTAAGAAAAACATTAAACTGAAGGAGATCAAAAGTGTTAGAGGCCAAAAATAAATACGCCAATAATAATTCGAAATAAATATCTCGAATATTAAAGACATTTAATTAAAAAAACGCCTTACATAATAACTGATATTTTTAAATCTGATATATCAGTAGAATATAATTTTACCTACGATAACCTGGTCTACAAGATATGCATGGAAATTTAGAACATTTAACTCTTTAACTGATTTATTTTTATACATTTTTGCAATGAATTTGTAATCAGTGATTCTTAAACTCTGGTCCGCGGGTAAAGGCCTTTAAGTGATTAAATTTGTTTTATATTGGAACTAGAAACTGTACAACTGCGGATTGGATGTACCTGAATGATATTAATTATAAAAAGGAAATTAGAAAATATGTTAATCCATTATATTTAAAATAACATACATACAGCGACTTGAAAAAGAGGATAGTGAGATAACTATAGTCTCCATATAAATTATATTTAACCAGAACTGTAAAATAATGATTATTTTTGTAATCAACTATTTGTGGAAAACCATTACTCATATAACCGCAATCAGAAATTTTATTGAAATTACCTAAGTAAACAGAATACAAAATTCTTGATACGATTAGAAATATTCAAAAAGTAATCAAATCTTTACAAAACTATGTTAAAATTTGGAATTTTTCATATTCTTAAAATATTTAGGTCTACGGCCAACATCGCTCTTAATTTTCGCTTCCCTTGAAATAAAACATTCATAAATAATAATCACTTTACACTTTATTATTCTAAAAAAATATTAACTTTTTCTTACATTAATCTTCACAAAATATTACAATGTAAATAAAAATATATTTAACATACAGGTTTATTATTTGAAAACATTTATCGTACGTATATGCAGGTCGTATATATACAAGGTGTCTCAAAAGAAATTTTATATTTAGTGGATCGATTAAAAAAAAAGTAAGGCGTATATAGAAAAAATGTTTATTAATTATTAAAATACAGTTTTTGGGGATTTATTTCTTAAAAATAATATCGTATAAATGTAGACCCTCGCGTTCTCGGCACTCATTTAATCGAACAGTAAAATTACTTATGACGTCTCGGCAGGTGGACTCAGGGATGGCTGCCATTTCGTGACGGATATTTTCTTTCAAATGCGCCAGTGAAGTCGGTTTATTGGCGTAAACTTTAGATTTAAGATAACCCCATAGGAAAAAGTCCATAGTGGTTAAATCTGGACTGCGTGGAGGCCAATTTATGTCACCTCTCCGGGAAATCAATTTGCCTGAGAAAATTTCACGAACACGTGGCAGAGACATATTGGACGTGTGTGAAGTTGCTCCGTCCTGTTGGAACCATGTTCTTTGGTTATAGCCAGGAAAGTTTTGCAGTTCAGGTACCAAGAAGTTGTCTAACATCTCCACATAACGCTCTGAATTCACTGTAACTGCACGCCCCCTTTCCTCTTCAAAAAAGTAAGGGCCGATAATTCCTCACGCCGACATCGCAGCCCATACGGTCACTTTAGGCGAATGTAGGGGTTTCTGATGTTTGCGTTTCGGATTCATTGCACTCCAGTAGCGGCAGTTCTGCTTATTTACGTGGCCATTAAGATGAAAATGAGCTTCATCTGAAAACAAAATGTTGGTAAACGTTGAAAATCGCTCAATCACCTGATTTACGAAATTAAGCCTCTGACTGGCATCTTGGGGCTTTAATTCTTGCACCAATTGAATTTTGTAGGGGTGCAGCTTTAGGTCTTTGTGCATAATGCGATGTAATGATGATCTATGCACATTTAAAGCACTTGCGCGCTTCCGAATTGAAAGGTTCGGGTCGTCACGAACAGACTGATTAACATTCTCCACGTTTTCTACCGTTCTTGATGACCTATGTCGCCCGGATTTTGATTTATCTAGCGTTGTACCAGTCTCTTCAATCTTTTTAATCCAATGTCGAATGAGAGGAATGCTTGGCGCATCATTTAAGTGGCGAAAACCTCGAATACTGCAGAATTTTCTACGCGCTATAGTCGCCGAATCACCGTTTTTGTAAAACTCTCACACGCATAACGCGCGGTCTGCTCCCGAGAAACGCTCCATAGCGACTGCATTCCCAAAAGCCAGGCTACCGATTGACATAACCCCCGCGCCCCTCGGATACGTTGCGTTCACGCAGTAAGCTAAATAAATATAAAATTTCTTTTGAGACACCTTGTATGCAAAATAATAAACCAGTTAGATAAAAAAAATAAATAAAACACTAAATAATCTGACGAGAAAAAAAAAATAATAATAACTGTAGTTGTAGCCCTAATTATTTTAATAATTATCATACAATTGGTTGATTTTTAAAAATTGTTGATGTGGTCATTTGCCAAAAGTAGAAACTAAGTGAAATCTTTTTCTGTACCTGTTATCCTACTATTCATTTTAACAACCAGTATGAAAGTATTTCAATATTTTAAGAACTGATATGCTCGTACCGGTTGAATATCGTCACTGCATAAATTTAAGTATTTATTACAATATATATAGTTTAACACATTGGTATGCGAATTTTTGTGACTGAATGTCATGACAATGTTTATTTAATAATTTAAAATAAAAATACGCCGTTAACCTGCCAAAATTAAGGTAAGCTTAGAATTGCAATAAGGCGTTTACGAAAACTCTACCGGTAGATACCGATAACATCAACTGCGTTCGAAAACAAGTTCGGCTAACGTGTATAAGCATGTAGCTCTTTACCGACCGGTAAGTTTACTGGGGAAGATTTACTATACCCCACTCAATATAACCTTATTCTAGCTAAACTATTCTAACATAACTAGTATTCTAGCTAAAGCCTAGCCTAACCTTTTTAATGATTATTTAAGCCTTCTGTATAGAGGCAGCACATAAGGTTATATTCAGTGGGGTATAGTAAAGATTGGCCGATGTACCATATCCACCGGTAGAGTTTTCGTAAACGCCTAGTGATCTGGCCAAGATACACTTTAGGTATGCATATTTATATATAAAAAGAATGCTGTTTAGATAGCAGGATCACCAGACCTGTATCTTTTTCACTAGTTTATTGCACTGCCATTTATTATTTAATTATTAAAATTAATTTAGTTAACTACAACTTTTCTTATGTCTTTCCATTTGAATCCGGTCGCAGTAGCACTACAAATATTTTAAATCGCAGCAAGAAAACCTTTTTCACTGTGCCCAGCACGTATTTTCTCGTTCGGATATTATAGTCCAGGCCTTATAGTGTTACATCGGACAGTGTTTCTTTATTCCTCATTTTTTATCACATTTGACCATCTTATATCAAGATTCATTGTAAGCAACGGTTTTGAAAAACTTCGCAAAAATAATCTGGAATACAGAAAAATATTTAAAAAGTATCACTCAGTAGTCAAAACCAACATTTTTTAATAATAAATAGTTTAAATGTCATTTATAACATTTAAATCTATTATAATATCTACTTACATTAATTATTTAAAATATGTACATATATTTATTAAAGGCATAGACAAGAATTAAAGGTTAAACAATAACTGACATCAAAATTTTACTAGTAGTTCTAAGTTTATAATAATAAGGTCTAAATTAATATAATATATAAATAAACCATATGTATTGATGTAATTTACTTTCTAATTAATGTTCTTTATTAAATTGTTTACAAAATACTTCAAAATGAATTAAATATTACATGAATAAGCAGTGATGGGCGCGTAAGTTACATGATGTAAGTTACCTCATTGTTGACGCGTAAACAATTAATGTAAAGTAAACACAAAAACTCTTGTAAACAATGTAAACAATGATTTAGACATGCGCACTTGTTTTGAATTACAGAACCTCATTTTCAATACATTTTTATAAATAATAAAATTTTAATGAAACGATTTTAAAAGAAAAAGTAAGTATATAAAATTAGGACAAGCCAATATTACATATTATAAAAATCGAATTTGCATCATTATACAGGTGTTACATACAAATTAGTAAATATGAATATGAAAAATAAAAAACTTTTTTCTTTAAAAAATTCAGTCTAATTTTTTTAATAACAAAATATATTTCACCTTTAAGAAAATCAGCCTATATTTTTTAATAACGAAAAGATTCATTGCAAATTTTGCATAACGCCCTATATTTTCTTTCATTTTCTTTAATTAAAACAAAACCTAGTTCTTCAGAACTATTCCTTCGGTTTCTTCCCACCATTTTTTTAATAAATTTATTGTTTTGAACTGATTATACTTGTTCATTAACTCTCTATTATTCGTATTAAATAACTAAAACTAACCTCATTATTTGACAGTTTACAAAGTTTACATTGTTTACATTGTTGACAAGTTTACCAATTGTTTACATAAGTTTACACGTAAACGTAAACAATTAAAGTTTACGTGTAAACACCCATCACTGTGAATAAGTTAAATTAATTTACGGATTTTAGAAATATTATCCAATAAACACGGCTTCTATTTTTCACATATTTTTTTATTATTTCGAAGTTGGGAGCACCTACCTTATCATTTTTAGTACATTTGCACAGACCCGTATTTTCGGAAATACAGTCTGTTTCAAACGCTTAGGCGGAACTAAATGGGAATTTCGTTCTTTTAGGTTGTCACGACAAGGGACCTTGTTTGGGTTATTTCATTTTTTACGTTGGAATGTCAAAATTTAAAATTACAACAATGAAACCATGGAAACGAATGACCTATGTCAATATTAAATTATTTTTTTATATATTTTAATGACAAAAAAAATAAATAAATGGGAAATTTGTATTAAGAATGACACAAAAAATCAAAATATAAAGAAAATGACATTTTAAAATGATATTAACCTTAACCAAAAAATGTTGATTGTAAGTATGATTTACAAAGCTTAAACAAAACGGCCGAAAGGCACGATTTAAACGATGAAAGTAACTAAATTGCAAAATCTAGTTCCGCTTAACCGTTTGGAACAGACTGTAAAATATATAGTGGTTCTCAACATGTTTTTGTATAAAATGAATATTTATTTAAATTAGGTCAAATTGATAATTAAGCGGAAATAAAATATAATTTGAAATATAAAATAAACCAGTGGCGAAGGGAAACCTCCGCTAGACTTACCCTCCCATAAAAAAAAATAATTAAAATTTTTTTTTTTAATATTTAGATAAATCTTCAAAAATACTTCAAATTATGTTCTATACAAATTTTTGTGGAAGGCTTTTTTTTTTTTTTAATTATATTGTTTTATTGGCCATTTGTGGAAGGCTTGGTTTACTAGTTACGAATTAATTATCACAACCATGGAAACGTTACATATAAGTATGAAAAAATTGAGACTTCGAAAAATTTTAAATAATTTTACAAAAAAAATTCAAAATTTTTCGTTTTATCAAACAACGTCTCAATTAAAAGTAATTAGTTATTGCATTTATAGTAACTTTTGTTCAATAAATTTTTTCGAAATATTGTTCTGTTGCTAAATATTCGCAAAAATCTTAAAATCGACACGAGTAAACTCTCATTTCTAGTCAACCGATCTTCATAGAAAACAATAGGGTAGTTCCCATTTAATAGGAGAATTTTTTAGTACCAGAACGAATTCTCTAAGTTGAACCGTTATTGAGTTATCGTGTATACACACAGACACACAGCATATATATTTTAATAGTGTGGGGAATCCCCGGAATTATATAGGCAATTTCATACACATAAACTTCTTGTAGGCTGCATTCAAGGGAGTACAAAGGAGTACAAAAACGTAAATAGGAGTACTTTAGGGAGTACGTTCATTAAAGGAGTACATACTTTGAAAAAGGAGTACAAAACTCCCTAAAGAAGTACCGCTGGTCACCTTATCGAATAGTAATTTTTGAATTTCAGATGTTAGATACAATTTTGTTTCGAATAATGAATATTCAAATATTGTTTGCAGTCAAACAGTTTATTGCCGCTAGCTGCAAGTGTAAATTTCATGAGTATGCTAAAACTACTTTTCGTTTGCATCTGATGATAATAAACCGTTCTACGTAACAGACCTGTAGGTTATAATTATAAAAAAAAAGAACGTAACAAATGTAAATAGAACATATTTTATTAATCATATATAATATTTGTTTATCGACCAAGATACAAAATTAAATATTGCTTTTGTTCATTTACATTACAAATTATAAAACCTTTTAAAATATACAAACACAATATACAGATAAAAGTACGTTATATAAATATCACCCATCATATTTGATATCTATTACTCTTTTATGAGTTTTAAAAAACCCTTAAAGTTCGGTCTGAATCGCTCTGTAAGAAATAGTAGTTTACTAAGGTACCATTTCAGTTTTAAAAAATTAACTCTACCAATATCTCGAAAACTATTGCTACGATCAAGCTAAAATTTTATATCTAATACTCTTTTATGAGTTTTAAAAAACCCTTAAATTTTGGACTCAAATGCTCTGTTAGAAATGGTAGTTTACTAAGGTACCATTGCAATTTTAAAAAATTTACTCTACTAATATCTCGAAAACTATTGCTACGATCAAGCTAAAATTTTATATCTAATACTCTTTTATGAGTTTTAAAAAACCCTTAAATTTTGGACTCAAACGCTCTGTTAGAAATGGTAGTTTACTAAGGTACCATTGCAATTTTTAAAAATGAACTCATCCAATATCTCGAAAACTATTGCTTCGATCAAGCTAAAATTTGATATCTAATACTCTCTTAAAAGTATTAAAAAACCCTACAATTTTGGTCTCAATCGCTCTGTAAGAAATGGTAGTTTACAAAGGTACCATTGCAGTTTTTAAAATTTAACTCGACCAATATCTGGATAACTATTGCTACTATTGCTACGATCAAGCTAAAATTTGATATCTACTACTCTTTTATGAGTTTTAAAAAACCCTTAAATTTTAGTCTTAATCACTCTGTTAGAAATGTCTTTCAAAATAATTAATAAGAGACAAAACCATCCTTTGAGCACGGCTACTAAGAGCTTTGGGCATTTTTATTACAGTAAAATTTAAAAAAAATAAAATATAACCTCACTAAATAAGCACTTAAATGTCAACATGACAAATAACGATTGAACAATCCAATTACAAACTGACAACATTGGAAAAATTTACCATTTAACATTAAATAAATAAATGTACTAACTGAGTTATGGATTGATGTTGATTAGAACATATCAAAACGTTGGTACTTAAATTAACCAAGTGTGACGTCATCTCATATTTATTGTGAATGGAGTTTAGATAATAGACCATATTAGTGAGACGCCACATGCATGTGCTGCCGTGTGGCAACTGTTTCCTTTGGCATTTTTTGGGAGATTTGAAATACATGTGTCATTACTTTTGTTACATTAATTTTATGAATATTTTCAATTCTGGAGCAAAAAATTTATATCTTTGATACGTATTGTATATACGTATCAAATATATCTGAACTGTATGTTCAGATACCTTATATTATAGAATAATGTTTTTATATACATATAAATAAGGATTCGAATATATATTTATAGGTTACGTTTTTGAATAATATGAAAATCGAAATAGCTTTAGTATTTATTTAATTAAAACGAGGTAAACGTTAATATTTTGTTTCAGAATGCATAATAGTGTATTATTGTGCTCCAAATTGGAAACATTACAGTCACATTCTTCAATGCAAATTTTTTTGACAAGTGAATATGAAAATCAATAATTGATAAAATAGGAACAATATATTGTTCCCTCAAACTAATAAGAAATGACTAACAGATTATTGCTTTGTTACTGGCCTTATAACAATTATTAACGTAAATTTTTCAAAATTAACCTGCAAAATAATATTGTTCTGCAAAAATAATGACGTACTAAATTATAATGTATAAAATAAGAGTTTTAATTAATAAATATTGACTTGTGGTTTTGATGTGAAACATTTTCTTACTTTGAAAACTTAATTTATACCTCCAAAATACAATTAAAAAAAAAAAAAAACAACATGCTAAATTCAAATAAAAGGAAACCAACCGCGAGGCGGCAGCACTGAATTCCATTTTGTGACGTAGTTACTAATATGGTCTATTTAAAACTTAACCTCAATATTCTGTGATGTTCTGCAAATGACAAAGCTAGGTATATATATATGTAAATAGGAATCAACAATATTTATTAAACCAGATACTTTTGCTTGCCCCTTGGATGAAAGCGATATGACGAATTTATCCTGGATAATTTGAGTTTCGCACCATAAAAATGTGGAGGGGGTTTATCTTATCTATTATCTGATTCTTTTATGATTATCTTATCTTTTCTAGATAACTATTTTTTTAATTATCTTTATCTTTGTTTAGATCACAAAAAGGTAGTAGTATCTTATCTTTGACTAGATAAAATTTTAAGTTATCTATGCTCAACACTGATTATGAGCGAACGCATTCTATGAAAATGCTTATTCTAATCCTACTAGAAATCTACTATGGTCCGTTCAAACTTTAGAATGCAATACAGGGCAAATGGAGTGGTTCTTTTTCATATTTTCTAATATGTTCTCCCAACAACGCTATCCTTTTCTTTCTTGGCAACTTTGCCGAGTGTAAATCGCGGTGACTGTGAAGACACGGCATTCAACAAATGATTATTCATTTTTGTTTCGTTTCCGTTTTAAAATCATACGAGTCTCCGATACTTTTTCTATTTAGTTTCAAAGAATTAACAACAAAAGAACATACAATTCTGCGCAATATTTGGGTTTATTGACACATTTGACACTTTTACAACATTTGGAAACACCACTCCCATTTTCTATAAGAGCAATACTGCATTCTAAAGTATTAACGGAATATGCATGGACTTTCATTCTACTAGATCGTCAACTGTGTTGGCAATGCTGTCTTTCTACAAGCACGGCGGGGAAATTTATGTTTTGGGACTTCTAAAATGGCGTCCAGCTTCAGATTTATATGAAAAATATAAGTAAAAGTTTCACACTAAGGGCCGAGAGTTCCAGTTGCTAATAAACTGTCCAATAACTTTATTAGCAACATAATTTTTTTTTCCGAGAGTTCCACCCCGAAATAGTTATTAGGTTGCTAATAAATAGGCTTATCTGTCTAATAACTTATAGGCAACATGAAGTACCTAATAAACTGACATATAACCTGAAACTTGTTCATAAAATTGGTTAATATTTCAGTTTCAATTGAAAAAGAGTATAATTTTAAAAGTATGTACAAATATGTTGTTTATAAATATTCATATTTTTTATATAATGGTAATATTAGTGTTTTTATGTATATGTTAAATGAATTTTGACGAAATCGATGATTTATTGGATGCTGAAGAAATTGAACATACAGGAATTCTAAATTACAGGCAAAATAGATTTCAAGAACGAATAGATCATTTTGAAAAATGGAATGATTTAGAATTTTATCAAAGATTTAGACTTAAAAAAGATACAGTGATGATAGTCTTAAATCTAATAGAAAATGAAATAAAGCATCGTACTAACAAGTTAATAACAAAAATTAAACTAAAATTCTTATTTTACATTTACCCATACAGTATACACATAATATATAAATATATTTAACAGAAATATTGCAGTTAAACCGCTAGATCAGTTACTATTGACTTTACGTTTTTACGCAACAGGCTGTTTTCAAAATGTTCTTGGCGATTTCACCGGTCTGCATCGAACAACAGCAGGTTCAATTGTAAGACGTGTTAGTCAAGCATTAGCCAGATTAAGACCACAATTTATAAATATGCCACAAACAGGTGCAGATAAATCCAAAATTATAGTACAATTTTTTCAAATAGCCCAGTTTCCCAGAGTTATTGGTGCAATCGACTGCACTCACGTACGCATCCAAAATCCTGGTAATTATAATAAATATTTTGCGTCATGTCTTTTATTTAAATTTGCATTGTAGGAGGAGATAATGGAGAACTCTATAGGAATAGAAAAGGATTTTTTTCTTTAAATGTTCAAGCAGTAAGTGATGCCAACAACAAATTTATGGATGTCGTATGTCGATGGCCAGGAAGTGCTCATGATAGCAACATATTTAGAAACTCAAATATTTTCTTTCGTTTGGAAAATAATGAAATGGGGAACTTAGTTGTTTTAGGGGATAGTGGGTACCCATTAAAAAAATATTTAATAACGCCCATATTAAATCCCATAACACCCGTTCAAAATTTATTTAATATATCCCAAATTAGAACAAGGAATGTTGTAGAACGAACATTCGGGATATGGAAGCGACGTTTTCCAATCCTTTCTCTTGGATTACGAAATAAAATTCGTACCATTCAAAATATTATAATAGCAACAGCTATTTTGCATAATATTGCGCAAGACCAACATGACTTTTTACCCGAGGTACAAGACATTATAGAGGATATTGTAGAAGAAAACGCAGAGGTAGAACAAGGAAATGAAGTTATAAATCACAGGCAATCATTTTTACAATATTTTGAAAATTTATTGTAAATATGATATATAAACTTGTACATCAATATTTTTAAATAAACATTTATTCTCTAAATAGACTTTTATTATAACATATTTATTTCAGATTAAAATACATTGCTAAACTTATACAAAATAAGAACATAGGCGGCTTAAGACTAAAAAAGATGTGTGGCTGAAAAATGCTGATAAGTAATTAAAAGAAAAGAAATAAATAATAGAAAAAACTATACAACTATACAATTTTCAATCTGAACCAAAAAGATATCTATGTTCTAAAATCACTTTTAACTGTCTACATTCTGCTGGAGGATCTGAAGTTCTTTATTCTTTATAGAACATTTAATTTCTTTTATCCTTAGTTGGTGTTCTTCTTCCATATGCTTCCTTTTTAGTATTAACAACTCATTGTCCAATTTCGCGTTTTTTAATTGAATTTCAAGCAATTCTGCTCTCCTAGAAGCTAAATTATCATACTTTGCTGCAAGAGATTTTCTATATCCCGGTTTCTTTTTAACAACATTCACGTTTGCAGTGTCAGTAGAATTCTTTGATTGATTTATTTCTGCAGGATAATTTTCATTAATTTCAGCATCAAAATGTTCCCCCAATATAATAACATCTTGCATATTGCCGTCCTCTGTGGATTGTTTACGTTCAGTTGTGTCTTCAAAAATTCCTCTTCCATTTTCTGTTTTATATTTTGAAATATGTTGTTGAATTAGACTTGGACCTAGTAATAAAGTTATATGTTAGAGGCAAAATAAAATATTATTTATGATATAAATTCAGTTGTGAACAATAGTTAATAGCTTACCAGGCTGGGAATCTGAATCAACAGCATTACTTAAACCAGCAACAGAAGTTGCAATGTACGGCAAGAGTATCTGTTCATAATTTTTGAGTTCTTTTATATTAGGCACACCACCACCAGTCTTGTACAGTTCTTTTTTATAATTGCTTTCTTTACTTTTAATTTCTCTTTTAATACATTCATATTTTAACCGCAATGTTTTACTATCTCTATTGATATTTCTTATACATTGGGAGTTAAATTCATCAGCAATTTTCTGCCACACATCTTTTTTATTCTGCCAGGTGACCGCATCGGTCCTCTTATTTTCAATTACTTTTATATTATTAATTACTATTTTCATTAACATATCCACTTCCTCTGCAGTAAAATTAGTTGCACGCATCCGTTTAGTTGCCATTTTATCACTAATGCAAAGAATTGATATATATAATGTCAAAGTCAAAATTAATATCTAATGTCAAAATTATATCTCACTCTAGCTCTGCTAATTTACGTATAGCTCTATCTCCCTTGCACCGTGTTACTAGCTTCATTAGAAATACCAATACAAAAACAAAATATTATGTTGCTAATAAACTATTGGAAGGAAATTGTAGCTTGGAAATCACCAAAAAATTTATTAGCTTAATAAATATATTATGTGTCCAATAACTATTGGGGAGTTTATTAGGAACTGGAACTCTCGGCCCTAAGTAAGATAAAATATCCGTTAATTATGAAAATAATAAGCCAGTATACGTACACATTAAAGTAAAACCGGTTTCTAAAATTGATAAATATAACCACAGAAGAAAAAATTATAAATTATGGTTTATTTCATGCAAGAACGTAATAAACAACTCACGCTTTTCCTGAATACTTCTCGACTACTGTCGTTTTGTTTGTGAAGGCAGTAAAAATCTTCTATTATTTTGCTCTGTACATAATTTGGACATCGTAAATTCCTACTATATTTTTATATGGAATGGAAAATCTGGTTGAAAGGATTTAAACATCACAAAAACATCATTTTGTAAAAATACCTATTTATTTGTAAATCAAAAATTGATGTGGTGTGAATTTTCACACATTTCAGGGATCGTACGTATTTAGACTGGAAACATTTGTTATATGATTTATGAACAAGTATTTTTCTACTATAAATGATTCGAAAACATAATCTAATCGAAAATTCCTGTTCATATCAGTGTGCATTATTTGGAAATTTATTGCATGTTTTATAGTATTTTATGCCATTATTGAGTCCTTGCTCTAAACACGTATTTGTAAATAAGAGTGGACGTTAGATTTCTAGCTTTTATTACTATAGTCCGTTCAAAGGTGAGAATGCAGTATTGCTCTTATGGCAAATGGGAGCGGTGTTGCCAAATGTTGTGAAAGTGTTTAATGTGTCAATTATAATAATATGAAAAACTTGTATGGTTTACAAAAATCAACTCTTATAAAACTCAAAATAACACATAACAAAAACAAATGACCATTTGTAGAATACTGCGTTTTCACAGATCAGCGCGTTTTAGAGCTGGCAACGTCGACAAGCAAGAAACGGATAGCGTATTTGTGTAAACCCATTAGAGAGTATGAAAAAGAACTACTCCATATGTCCTGTACTGCATACTCAAGATTTTTAAAGTAAAGGTTGTCTCGTAACGTTCTGACCAATCAGAGCGTGAGAGGGAATACGTCATAATACGGATTAGTTCAAACTAGAATACAGAATTAATATAAATGCTGATAATTTTATACTGATTTATATAAAATTTAAAGTGATGGGTATTTGTATTATAGTTAATAAATAACAATAAAATCGAATTCAAATATAATTTTACGAATATTCAAATAAAAATAGAAAAACAAATTGCTATAATAATATAGTAACTAATAAAATTGGAGGTTTTATCAGTTATTAAAAATTGATGTGAAGTGTGAATATTCACACATTTCAGGGTTTCGCAGGTATATAATAAGTGAAGGCGGTATGCTGAGTGTGTAGGACAAATTTTACTTTATAGTAATCACGGCAAAATGAACGATATTTTTAAAATAATTTATCGTCTGTTTATCATATAATAACGTTATTAAATTTACGCTCTTAAAAATTAAATACAACATTTGTCAAAATATAACTAGAATTTTGACAAAATAATTTCATCATAATAAAAATGCAAAAAAAAAACAGAAAAAATAAAACTCACTCCGTCCGTACTCGAACTCGAAACCCTTCGTTTTCCAGAGAATTTTAACTTCCGACACCAGCGCTCTAACCCGTTGCGCCATCAGACGCTTTGTATATGAGTGTCTTACATTGGTATAACTTTTGTACTTTGTGAACCAAAAACCACAAAAAATGCGTTATTTTCCGAAAACATAATTTGATCAAAAATTCCTGTTGTACTATTTCGGTTCACACCAATATACATTACTTGGAATTTTTTTAGATTTTTAGTTTAAACCATCTGGGCTACAGGGTGTGGGACAAAAAATTTTTTGCACAATTTTGGCAAAAATCGCATCAAAATAATTTATTTTGCAAAAATAAAAATTTGATCGTTAATCCACGTACTAAGGGCTTTCATTTGATACCCTACTCAGAATTAAAAAAATATATTTTTGTTTTCGATGAGCACATATTTGTTTATATTTTTAGGGGGGTATGTTTTTTAGATGTTTTAGTATTTTTCCTATGTGCGGGTCAAAGAGTTGTATAAGCATGCCAAATTTCAACTCTCTAGGTTTAGCCGTTTGGCTACAATTTTAACCGAACAGACAGACAGACAGACAGACAGACAGACGACAAAATGACGGTATAAGGGTTTTTTGGTCATACCTACAAAACCCTAAAAATGGCTGGACGTATTTTAACGAAATTTGGTACAATAGAGTAGAACCAGGATCAAATATAGGCATGATATCTCAAAAAAAATTCTTAGGGGGTGTTTCTGGGTAAAAACTGATATTAAAAAACTTAAAATATTTCATTTATAAACAGAACTATCTTAACAGAAAAAACTATACAATAAAAATTGTTTATAAGAAAACAAATCTTATTTGTTCTATGCATTTATTCAATTTGATGAATATTAGGGTAGTTTGAGGGGGACACCCTAAAACTAAAATATTGAAATATTTCACTTATTATTCTCTTCACATCAAAAATGAATGTAAGAAAATGTATTTAGAACAAAGAAACATTCCTTTCAAAGGAAAAACACATTAACACAAGTAGAAAATCAAAAAATTAAACGATATTTTTATATTTATAAACAAAATTCAAACTTCACGTGTATATAACATATACAATAAACAAAGGCTGAGTAGCGTTAGCATAGAGATGACGTACATTTACCCCCACCAGTTCAAGTTATGAGACAACCTTTACTTTAATAATCTTGCTGCATACTCACCTTTGAACGGACTATAAACACTTACTAATATACAAAACTAAATATTAATAGATCAGTCTAAGCCAGTGCCGCAACAAGGGTGGTGCGAGAGGTGCCGCCGCACCAGGCGCCGGATTAATAAGGGCGCCAAATTGCCATTCATTTTTTTTTTTTTAATATATATTAATAAACTATAATCAACACAAAATTGATTTCATAAAAGATTTTTCTTTTTTTTTATAAACTTGTTAGTTAAGAAAAGTAAATTCAAACTATATTATTTCGAATAGTACATAAAACTTGTGTATTGGATGAAAAGGCAGAGGACGAAACGCACCTAGCAACATCCAAAGATATTTTGATAAAGAGTGTTATATGGTAATTGATACTATATTATCTCAAATCAATTGGAGATACGAATCATTTCGAGACGTTTGTTCTGATTTTACTTTCTTGACAGGATATTCTCTTGCAATAATGTCTACAGAAGAATTTTTAAAAAATGCTACAAATCTTGCTGCCAAATATTGTAAAGATTTAGATCCAATCGAATTTTCATTTGAAATCGAAAGTTTCAAATGACAGGCAAGATCATTAATTGATGACTGTACAACTGCCACTCCAATGCAATTATTAGAAGTGATCCACAGTTACGATTCAAAAGATGTGTACCCTAATATTGGCATTGCGCTGCGCATATTTTTAACGCTCCCTGTAACTGTTGCTTCGAATGAACGCAATTTTAGTAAATTAAAGTTAATAAAAAATTATTTGCGTTCTACAATGGGCCAAGATACATTGTCAAATTTAGCTTTAATATCAATAGAAAATACTATAGCGCAGTCATTAAATTATAAAGACTTAACTAACGAATTCTCACAGTTAAAAGGCAGAAAAGTTCAATTAATTTAATTTTCCATTTCGTTAAAGTGATTATATAATATATTATTAAAATACTAAAATATTTATTATTTGTTGTTTAAACATCCCATTTTTTTTTTTCTGTCATTAAATCTATATTTTCTTATTTAATATGATTTTCAGTTATGTAATATAATATTTCTTTAGCCCTTTTGTGTTTCATTTTAGGTGTTTTTCATTTTGTGTTTCATTGACCTAGAGTTTATATTTTGTCCCTTTTTATGTTAGTTGTTTATCATGATTTTTGAGTTTATTATCATAATTTGTTAATATTGCAATTTCAACCAAACCAAAGAAAAACGTTAAAACTATACCAAAAAATAATACCAACGAATGTTTTTTATAAATTTATTGTTAAAAAATGACTTTATAACATATATTTTTGTATTTTGCTTTACTGGTAATAAGATAGTTCCTTTATTAGGAGTAAGTGTTCCTTTACTGGTGATTTTGTGATTTTTATGAATTAAGGTATGTTTTTTATATCCACTTGCATTAAAATAAAACAATAAGATTTTAAGGATTCTCGATAAAATATGGAAAGTAAATATCTTAAATAACATTTTGGTGAAGAAAACAACGTAAGTAAATGTCTTAAACGTTCCCTTACTGATGCAATCAGCCTACCACGAAATTTTAAAAATTGCGTATGTAATTAGAGAGGGGGCGCCAAATAATTTTAAGCACCAGGCGCCAATTTATGTTGTTGCGGCACTAGTCTAAGGCTACGGTTACACTGTATCCGTGCGTACGGCAACGAGCGTTTACCCTGAGCGTCCTTGACTTGATTTGAGGATGGGTGGTTTCAGTACATACGTGCGACTTGCGTACAACGTGCATAAAATTTGAACATGCATGGTATTCTTATCTCCAGACGTAATAAAGTAAACACGGATTAGTGAATTTAGAGAGAATGGAAGATTTATTATTATTAGAAAATAGCCTTCTAAAATTCATTTTAACTAATAATAATAATAGGCAATATTGGACAAATGATTTATATTTATCAAGAGGAAGTGAGGGTGAACATGTTTTAATTTTTAAAAAACTGGAGCGGCAACCAGACAAATTTTTTGAATATTTTAGAATGTCGCCAATGACATTTAATTATATTCTAAATAAGATCGAAAATAGGATACAAAAATATTCAAATTTTCGAGTATGTGTTGGGAGCAAAGAAAAACTGCATTTAGCTCTTAGGTAAGAAAAAAAAGTATACATATATATTTTACTATACATTTTATTAAATTCATTTCTAAACGAACTACATTTAACAACATAGCAACAATTATATTCATTAAAATTTTTTTGTTTTATGATGTAAATTACAGGGATTTAAGCAAACTGTAACTTTCTGTTAGACAAAATTATTAATTTAATATAAATAAACATTAATAAAATTATTTGGTAAACTTCATTTTTTAAAAGTTGTCCAATCAAGGTCATATGCGAATTGAATACCGTCACATGGCCTTGATCTCACACCTTTTATAAATTGAAGTGTATGAATATGTGATCAGGGATGGGGTTCACAGAGAACTATCGACCATATTTAATATCTCAGCCAATTTTATTTTTTATACACAGTGGCAGCGCTAGCGGGGGATTTTTTTTATGCCTTCGCTTGTATTTTAAAAGTGAGGACCTTTTTTTTAGGTCATCACTTGTATTTTCACTTGTCCATTAATAACGATAAAAAATTATGCCCTCCTCAAATATTTCCTGGTCCCTCCAGATTTTAAGAGCTAGCGCCGGCAGTTTTATCTATATTAATGAAATCATTGAAAATGCAAAAAAAAATCAGCAGTAGTAAAATAAATAAAAGTATTTATATATTTTACTACTGCTAAATTAATATTATTTATTTCATACTTTCACCCATTAAAACACATACACTTTTCATAAGTAGTAAACTGATGATCTTATTTTTTCATTTTCGTGGGTTTTTCATAAAAATAAAAGTATTGAAAAATAATCAGATTTTCTGAAATAAAATGTGCTGTAAACCCCATCCATGCACATTGTTACAATATAAGTACATTTTTTTTTGCATATTATATAATAATATACAATTAATTATAACAAATTTATTAGGAACATAACATTTTAAAGAATTTTTTAAAAAAAAATTAATTTAATACCAATTTTAATACCTTCCAATAAATAGAATTATTGGAAAGTATTAAAAAAAACTTTGATTATTTTCTTCGGATTGAGTATTTCCTGTGGACTGTGGTGATTCAAGACTTTGCTGAGTAGTTACCGGCTGATGTACATTATATAAACTAGCATCATTCGATGAGCAATTTGGCGAATTCAAGGGATAGTTCACAACTATCTGCTGCCTATCAAAATTAAATTCTTCTTCTGCTAAAAATAGTTCTTGAATTTTGACACGCATATACATATTGCGTACGGGCGATAATTTTTTTAATTGTGGCAGTAAACTCATGAGGAACATATAATCACTATCACTATCATTTTTTTTGTTTGATTTAAAAGCATCTAGTTTTTGTTTTTCTAAATCAAACAGTTTTTCGTACATTGTTTTATTTTTTTTTGTGCCGAGAAATTTTTTTTTATAACACTCTTTTCTACTTTCCGGCGAAAATGAGTTTTCTTCTGGCGTGTTTTCTGTAGAATCAAAATTTTCGATGGAAATATCTTGCACATCGGATGTGGATCCTTCAAGTTCCATCTCTACTGCTGTGTCCGGTGCAGGTAAATTGCCCGTTGATGGTCTGTTGATAAGCGTGTCTTTTAAAAATGACATTATGTCGAAATACGCCCATTTCGACCTTCTTTCCTCCGCTGCATCCCCAGAGCGACTTGCATTTGTTTTCGCAAGCTCTTTGCGAAAATGATCGCGTAAATTCCGCCATTTATTTTTGACTACTATACCTGCAAAAAGTTTTTAGGAATTATTCAAATTATTAAAATTTAAAAGTAATTAATAATGTGTTTTTTATTCGTGTTTGTAGGTATTTATCAACAGGGATGTCATTTAGAGCTTTGGGATTTACCTTCAGGATGTCACACACAACAGTCAGAAATGCAGTTTACGAAGTTTGCCAAGCTATATGGGATGAATTTAATGATATACATATGCCATTTCCGACAGCTCGATAATCGTAAAATGAGTAAAACGATTTTTTGTATATGGCGCTGTAATTTTTCCCCCTGCGACGCACACCGCCAGAGTCTTGTAGATATTACTACGCGATACATCGACTCAGAAGGGATATCAGTCTGTTAAAAATATTTTTGAAGATAATATTTTCATAATTTAAAATTTTAAACGATTTTTAAGATCACGAAAATCATCCCATATAATAAAAGAAAAAATAATATTTCTTGGCAAACCTTTATTAGTTTTTATCTCTTTTTATGATTATTAAACAAAAATCACATATAGTGATCGAACATGAATAAAAAATAGATTTTTTTTTTGTTTTTACCTGCTGGTGTCATTAAAAGTATATTGATAATTTTCATTTTGTAAATTTCAACTTTTACACCAAACTGATTGATTTACGATAGCTTACAAAAAATATTTTAAAATAATCTTTTTCCGAAAAATAAAACACAATTCTTTCAACTTTCCTTTTAATTTTGGTATAACGCCATCAGTGGCGGAGCTTGGTGTTCTTATATCCCCTGCAACTGAACATATAGCGCCCTTTACACTGCACATTTTGTGCCCCTCAACCGCGCGGTCTGTGAGCCCATATCTCCGCCCCTGAACGCTATATAAACATACTGGCAAGTTTGTGTTTATAAACAACACGTGCAGCCTGGGTTTATACATTGGCGGCGTTAGCGGGAGGGGGGGGGGATTGTTCCCCACAAATTGCTCTGGTCCCCAGAAATGCTTGAAGAAAAATGTGTACGCAAGCGTGGACCATTTTTAGGGGTCATCACTTGTATTTGCACCTTTTCATAAAATAAGATGCCCTCCTCAAATATTTCCTGCCCCCCTCAGATTTTATTCAAATATATCCTGGCCCCTCCAGATTTTAAGAGCTAGCGTCGCCCCTGGGTTTATAAGTAAAATTTGAAAATATCATAATTCGACGACCCCTGCTTACATATTTTGGAAATGCTTATTATAAAATTATTATTGTTTTCATTTTGTTCTGTAATTTGTCTTCAGTTATAGACCATAATTTTGCTTGGCGTAACATACAGTAATTTTTTTAAATATAAACTGACAAATATATTGTAAAATAGTAAAGAAATAAAATTATATAAAAACTTTCTTTCATGTGTAATATTGACGTGTAAATTAATATAATTATAATGTAATAATTTACTTACTTGTCTCATTCATTTCTTGTCCAACTTCTTCCCAAAGTTTTTTTCCTATTGCTCTATTGTGGTATTCCTTGGATCTTTGATCCCATAATGGGATTTTTGATTGAACACAGGTTATCAATTTTTCGTAGTTCATACTGCAATCGCCAGTAGCCACAATACGTATGAGAAAAAGGTACCGCCTGGCGCCGGACAAGAACAAACATGTTTGTTTCTGTCCGGTGCCTCACAATACCGCACATAAAAGCATGCATGTACTGTACCCACGCTCGTTTAAAATTGTGTGTTTGTTTTTTCGTCAGTTCTTGCTCTTCCAACTTATGTAAATATGGCTTGATACTGACCTTAATTTAGGATTTTTTTTTATTTTCATAACTTTTCTAGTAGAACTGAGACAAAAGGATTTTTTAAATATATATGTTGTGCTTTAAAGATATGAAAAAAAAACAAAATAAATATGTAAATATATAAATAACGAAATAATTAAATAAAAAATCACAGTTGTAATGCAGTATCATTAAAAAGTCTTTCTAAATCTTATATTTTTCTAATTTTGTAAAAAAAAACAGTATTTGGATCACAACTAATATTTGTAGTGTGCTGGACTTATAAAAAAAAACAAACATGTTTGTGCGGCAACGCAAGTTACCGCACGCAAATCTGCATGTACTGTAACCATGCTCATTTAATTTCGTGTGTTTGTTTCAATGTCAGTTCTCGTGCGTTCGAAAAATCGCACGTATCCGCAGCCAGTGTAACCGTAGACTTAGTCTACGTTACTGGTCCGATGATTCATGGCCAGCAGGAATAACAAAGGTGTTTTCCTATACTCTATTATGTTATTTTACAGTGAATTTATGTGCTTATAGATATTTGTTTTAACATTTTTTAGTGATACTAATAATCTTTTCTCAATAATAAACAACTACAAGAGCATAGATTTGATGAAACATTTAACTGTGGATGATATATAATGCTTAATATTAGACTGTTTTTTCGTAGGTTAAATTTATTCTTTTGTTTGTATATATAAATTTTAGTGATATTTACGTAATTTTGTTCTTTTAAATACCTTTCTAATAGTGTACTATATTGGATAACATTATAAATGTAAGTGGTTATTTTGCTCCTCAAAAATAACAGTGATTTCGCAGACTGATACATGAAACAGATTTTCAAAGACTCCTTTTCAATAAAAAAGGAACATTCAAAATTTGAGGGGATGACCTACCTGCTATTACCCAACCAGGCATTTTTAATTATTTTATTTTATTTTTATTTTTTATTCATTTATTATTGGCCATCGGCATAAGACGCCATATTAGCCAGCTTCATTTAATCATTTAGTGTTAACACAGTTATTTTACACATGAACAATTAAAGGCTTTGATTCGTATAAATATTACGAAGCTGGATATATCAACTGCATTGAATCAAAACACTTCAGTGACAAAATAATACAATGCAGACACCTTTATTTTGGACGTTTGCCATTGCTGATAGTACTAGGCTAGAATAGTACAAATATAATGAGTATTAGTATCAAAAAGATATAATACTGCAAGAGTAATATAAAATTCGGACGTTTCGGAAACTGCTCAACAATCTGTTTCCGTCTTCAGCGATCACGAGAAGTGATAAACATTTCAGTTTTCTTCGAGTTTTTATACCTAGTATTGTAAGAGTGGGAGCAGGTTATAGGTGCGTTGCTATTGGTTGGGTGGTTGGGATCAGGTATGGGTAGGGACGCGACTACCTGCTGAGGATTAACGACCGGATTAAGGTTGTTTGTCACATTATTGTGTGGTAATGAGTTGTTTGTTACTGGATTAGTGACTTGAGGATTAACAGGATTGTTTTGAATAATGGAAAGCCAGAGTTGAGGAAATTCTATGCTGGCTTGGCTGACAGCATCTCCAGAGTTTTCGATCAAAGCAGACTCTTTCAATTTTCTCTTGAACTTGTTTTCCTCATACATTAAGGGTTTAGCATCTTTCCATTGGAAATGGTGTTCATTTTCCCAAGCATGTTCAGCCAGTTTGGAACTGTAAATTTCGCCCTGTTGAACTTTCTTCTTATGCTCGTTTACCCTAACATGTAGAGGTCTGCAAGTCTCGCCAATATATTGTTTCCCGCACTGGCAGGGAATAGAGTAGACACAGTTTTTGTTTAGGACAGATTTGGGTTTTGTACATGATAGGATAGATCTTAAAGTCGAACTCGATTTGAAGGCTACTTGGATGTTATGCTTCTTTAGTATCTTACCAATTTTCTCAGATACTCCTTTATAATAGGGCATAGAGACATATCTCACTTCGTCAGTTCTAGGTGTGTCATTTTTCTTATGATTGATAGCATCAGTAATAATTTTATGACTGTAGCCATTATCCTGTAAGGTGGAACGGATGTTCTTCAATTCAACTTTAAGAAGCTTTTTAGAAGAACAAATTACTTTGGCTCTATTAACTAGACTCAGTGCAACAGCTCTCATAGTGCTATTATGGTGGAATGAGTTGAAATTAAGATATAGACCTGTATGTGTTGGTTTTCTGTAGACCGTGGTTGCTAGAACCCTCTTGCCATTTCTGATTATCAATACATCTAGGAAAGGCAGTTGATTGCTAACTTCCAGTTCAACAGTAAACTTAATGTTAGTGTGTACTGAATTTAGGTATTGATGGAATTCGTGGAGTTTATCTTTACCATGTGGCCATATGACAAAAGTATCATCGACGTATCTTAACCATTTATTCGGTTTGTACTTGGCTTCTTTTAAAGCTTTCGCTTCAAAATGTTCCATGTATATATTAGCAATAATAGGTGACAGTGGAGAACCCATAGCCATGCCATCCTTTTGTTGGTAATAATCGGTTTCCAGTTGAAAATAGGTAGTTTTCACACAAAGTGTTAATAACTCCATAATGCAGTCAACTGAATGATGTGTTCGAGTAGATAACGTCTGATCGCACTCTAGCCTTTCTCTAACAACTACTAGAGCTTCATCTACAGGCACATTAGTAAATAGACTCTCAACGTCAAAGCTTACCAGAATCTCATTACGTTTTAATTCTAAATTCTTTATAACACTAACAAAATGCTCCGAGTTTTTTACAAAGCTCTCACTCTTGCCGGCTAGAGGTGTTATTATTGACACCAAGTATTTAGCTAAAGTATAGCATGGTGAGCCAATGGAGCTGACAATAGGCCTCAAGGGAACGTTTTCCTTGTGTACCTTAGGTAAGCCATAGATATGAGGAGCTTTGCTATAATGCGGAGTTAATTTAGATCTCATTTCATCAGTAAATTCACTTTTGAACCTCCTAAGTGTAGTGTATACCTTAGTTTCCACCGACTTAGTAGGGTCTTTCTTAAGTTTCTCATATTTGTCATCCGTAATATTCGACAAAAGTTTTTGCTTATAGTCATCGGTGTTTAATATGACTGTAGCATTGCCTTTGTCTGCTGGTAGAATCTTAATGTCCACATCTTTTCTGAGTTCTGCGATAGCCTTATACTCAGCTTTAGTGATATTGTTAGTGGGAGCCTTAGATCGTTCTAGGACGGAACGGACTCGCCAGCGGACCTCTTCCTTTATTACGGGTTCGAGAGTATGACAAGCTTGCTCTACAGATGCTATGATATCTAATTTATTGATGGATTTAGGATTTACAGCAAAGTTTAACCCTTTACGGAGAACTTGCTCTTTTTCAGTTGTTAACTCTTTGCCAGAGAGATTAACTACCGTTTTCCTAACCTCCACATTACGGGTGCTGTCAATTTTTTGGGTGCAGACAATATTATTATCCTTTATTTTTAAAGCTAATAAATTATTAAGCTTCTTCACATGATGTTGTTTGAGTCGGGCACTCAATCTGTGATATTTGTTTTTTATATTGCAAAGAATTTTGTCTACATCAATTTTTGGAAATTCACCGTAGAATTTCTCCGTCATGTCCTTGATATTGTTACTTATTCTAAGTTTATTGGATCTGTGAAACCAGATCCTGTCCTTAATAATAAGTGTAGAAGCTTTATCTAAAGCTTTGTCTATTTTAAAACTATGAAAATTAGTTTTAAGTCTTAAGCCTTTAGGAATTAAATCTAGGTTCTTACATCTAGTGAGGAACGTAAGATGGTTTTGTTCCTTCGCCAGCTGAATATATACTATCTATCTATATATATCTACTATCTATCTATCTATATACTAGTCTATTTACTAATGTGCCTGTAGATGAAGCTCTAGTAGTTGTTAGAGAAAGGCTAGAGTGCGATCAGACGTTATCTACTCGAACACATCATTCAGTTGACTGCATTATGGAGTTATTAACACTTTGTGTGAAAACTACCTATTTTCAACTGGAAACCGATTATTACCAACAAAAGGATGGCATGGCTATGGGTTCTCCACTGTCACCTATTATTGCTAATATATACATGGAACATTTTGAAGCGAAAGCTTTAAAAGAAGCCAAGTACAAACCGAATAAATGGTTAAGATACGTCGATGATACTTTTGTCATATGGCCACATGGTAAAGATAAACTCCACGAATTCCATCAATACCTAAATTCAGTACACACTAACATTAAGTTTACTGTTGAACTGGAAGTTAGCAATCAACTGCCTTTCCTAGATGTATTGATAATCAGAAATGGCAAGAGGGTTCTAGCAACCACGGTCTACAGAAAACCAACACATACAGGTCTATATCTTAATTTCAACTCATTCCACCATAATAGCACTATGAGAGCTGTTGCACTGAGTCTAGTTAATAGAGCCAAAGTAATTTGTTCTTCTAAAAAGCTTCTTAAAGTTGAATTGAAGAACATCCGTTCCACCTTACAGGATAATGGCTACAGTCATAAAATTATTACTGATGCTATCAATCATAAGAAAAATGACACACCTAGAACTGACGAAGTGAGATATGTCTCTATGCCCTATTATAAAGGAGTATCTGAGAAAATTGGTAAGATACTAAAGAAGCATAACATCCAAGTAGCCTTCAAATCGAGTTCGACTTTAAGATCTATCCTATCATGTACAAAACCCAAATCTGTCCTAAACAAAAACTGTGTCTACTCTATTCCCTGCCAGTGCGGGAAACAATATATTGGCGAGACTTGCAGACCTCTACATGTTAGGGTAAACGAGCATAAGAAGAAAGTTCAACAGGGCGAAATTTACAGTTCCAAACTGGCTGAACATGCTTGGGAAAATGAACACCATTTCCAATGGAAAGATGCTAAACCCTTAATGTATGAGGAAAACAAGTTCAAGAGAAAATTGAAAGAGTCTGCTTTGATCGAAAACTCTGGAGATGCTGTCAGCCAAGCCAGCATAGAATTTCCTCAACTCTGGCTTTCCATTATTCAAAACAATCCTGTTAATCCTCAAGTCACTAATCCAGTAACAAACAACTCATTACCACACAATAATGTGACAAACAACCTTAATCCGGTCGTTAATCCTCAGCAGGTAGTCGCGTCCCTACCCATACCTGATCCCAACCACCCAACCAATAGCAACGCACCTATAACCTGCTCCCACTCTTACAATACTAGGTATAAAAACTCGAAGAAAACTGAAATGTTTATCACTTCTCGTGATCGCTGAAGACGGAAACAGATTGTTGAGCAGTTTCCGAAACGTCCGAATTTTATATTACTCTTGCAGTATTATATCTTTTTGATACTAATACTCATTATATTTGTACTATTCTAGCCTAGTACTATCAGCAATGGCAAACGTCCAAAATAAAGGTGTCTGCATTAATATTGGACCATTGCAAAATAATTTCAAAGATAAAATAATACAAGTTGGATCCTTAGTCCTCGAACTTAATCCGTTTCAGAAGGGTGTTTGAGATTAGAAACTTACGACTTACATTCGACAACCAAATAAAGACGTGTTGACAACTAAGTTTATTTTCAATAACCGAGAATTTTCACTAAAAATTTGATCGAGAATCGAATTGTTTGAAAACCGAGTAGCTCGAGAACTGCGAATCCACTGTATTAAAAATATTTTACCTACCGGATAAGAAATGCTTAATACAAACTCTAGCATATTTCTGCTGCAGTTCATTAAAACCTACTCTTTTAATAGTTTGTAACCATTTGTCACGTATGATATTTGAGTGTTCATTCACTTCGGTACACTACTTATTCGTAGAATATAAAATTTTTGGAATCCTAAAAAATGACAGTTCTGCATATTTTGCAGCATTTTATGTGCAACCAATCACACAACAAATGGACGTCATTTCGATTTAGATATAGAATAACCTCAAATGTAATATTCCTTAACCATAAAGTGACAGATTTAAAATAAAAATTTCCGTTTATTTACACCATGACAACTTATTTATTGTAATTGATATATTAAATGCATATCTTAGAAATAACGTAAACGTAAAAACAACTTAATTAAATGTGTAAACATTTCTAAAATCCGTAAATTAATTTAACTTATTCATGTTCAATATTTAATTCGGTAAATATGTTAAGACTTGTACGACACAGATACCAGAGTACCTAAAAACAAAAATGAACGGAGATAAGAAGAAAATAATAGCGAGATTTAGGTGCTGAAATGAGGAAAGGGAAAACGAATACTGGAGAAAGGATGAACAAAGAATGTGCAAGTTGTGTGGAGAGGAAAAAGAAACCATAGAGCACATACTGAAGAATTGCGGAGAAATGAAATATAAAGAACAGACAAGAAAATATGTGCTGTGTGATTCAGGCCAAGGATGGACATGGATGGAAGAGGTCTTGGAGGGAAGAAGGAATTTGACACGAAGATACCCTAGTTAGCAATAATTATACTTTTTTATGTGAAATATAAAGTTAATAATGTAAATATGTAGATTTAAACCGAAAGGTACATAAATAAAGTATTATCTATTTATCTAGGTAATATTTAATTCATTTTGAAGTATTTTGTAAACAATTTAATAAAGAACATTAATTAGAAAGTAAATTACATCAATACAAATGGTTTATTTATATATAATATTAATTTAGACCTTATTATTATAAACTTAGAACTACTAGTAAAATTTTGATGTCATTTATTTTTTAACCTTTAATAAACATACAATAAACATATGTACATATTTTAAATAATTAATGTAAGTAGATATTATAATAAATTGAACTGTTATAAATGACATTTAAACTATTTATTATTTAAAAATGTTGGTTTTGACTACTGAGGGAAACTTTTTAAATATTTTTCTGTATTCCAGATTATTTTTGCGAGGTTTTTCAAAATCGTTGCTTACAATGAATATAAGGTTGATATAAGGTGGTCAAATGTGATAAAAAATGAGGAACTCAGGAAACAAAGAAACACTGTCCGATGTAACACTATAAGGCCTGGACTATATCAGAACAAGAAAATACGTGCTGGGCACAATGAAAAAGGTTTTCTTGTTGCGACTTAAAATATTTGTAGTGCTACTGCGGCCGGATTCAAATGGAAAGACATAAGAAAAGTTGTAGTTAGCTAAATTAATTTTAATAATTAAATAATAAATGACAATAAACTAGTGAAAAAGATACAGGTCTGGTAATCCTGGTATCCAAACAGCCTTCTTTGTATGTTCAGTAACATCTAATTAATTGTATGGTGGAGTTATCTAAAAAGTTTTAAATACTTCTTTCATGACCGGTTGCTAAAGTAAGAATTATCCCGAACTCGAGTTAAAATCGTTTGTTTTTGTATGTTGTAATATACAAAAACAAATGATTTTAACTCTAGTTAGAGAAAACTCTTACGTTAGCAACCCGCCATCAATGAATAAATATACTAATGGCCGGTTGCTAAAGTAAGAGTTATCCCTAACTCGAGTTAAAATCATTTGTTTTTGTATGCTACAACATACAAAAACAAATGATTTTAACTCGAGTTAGAGAAAACTCTTACGTTAGCAACCCGACATAAAGGAAGTGGATTATATGCTAATTGGATAGACCAAGATGGACTTTCAAAATTTAACAAAAGAATATAAACTAAATGTAAGAATGTAAAGTAAATGTCAGATTGGTACATATGGCCCTCGGTAAATTCACTGACACTGACACTATTCTTTTTATATATAAATATGCATACCTAAAGTGTATCTTGGCCAAGTCACTATAGTCGTTTACGAAAACTCTACCGGTACAGTTAATTTTTTTTTCTCGTCAGATTTTTTAGTGTGTTATTTATTTATTTTTATCTAACTGGTTTATTATTTTGAATACATGCCCTGCATATACGTACGATAAATGTTTTCAAATAATAAACCTGTATGTTAAATATATTTTTATTTACATTGTAATATTTTGATGATTAATGTAAGAAAAAGTTAATGTTTTTTTAGAATAATAAAGTGTATTGATTATTATTTATGAATGTTGTATTTCAAGGGAAGTGAAAATTAAGAGCGATGTTGGCCGTAGACCTAAATATACCTAATAATCGTTCTTTAAACTTCTTAGACCTTTCCATCTCACATTCTTGTTCTAAACTCAACTTCAAAATCTATAGAAAACCGACTTATACTGACACCATCATTCCTGCTTCATCTTTACATCCTTATAATACTAAAATGGCTGCTTTCAATTGTTATGTAGACCGATTATTAAAAGTTCCACTCTCTGATGAAGACTACAATCTGGAATTACAAACTATTTACAAAATTGCTATTAATAACGGTTATAACAAGGCTGAAATTGACAAAATTATTAGAAAAAAGCGCAAAAAACTTTTATTAACATATTTTTATGCCCCAAGTATATCTGATACAAAAATTTATAAAAAATTACCCTTTCACGGCCAGGTTAGTTTCAAAATAGGATCAAAATTAAAGAAATCAAATATAACCCCAGCCTTTTATAATAAACATACAATTAAAAATTTACTCGTTAATAATAAACTAGATAAAACTGATTTACACAACAAAAGTGGAGTTTATCAAGCATCGTGCCAAGATTGCTCAACAATATATATAGGCCAAACTGGTCGAAAATTTGCTACAAGATTTGGTGAACATTTCAAAGCCATCCAAAATAAAAAAGTAGAACAGTCCAACATAGCAGAACATATGATCTCCAATAATCATAACCTTTCCGTTAATGACTTCAAAATCCTACACATACACAATAAAAGCCTTAAACTGAACCTTTTAGAATACCGAGAAATTCACAAAAATATTAACTCTGGAATTCCCTTAATGAATGACCAGATTGACGTTTACAACTCACCCATAATAAATCGGTAATAACTTTTTTTCCCTTATCTGCTAATATGGTTTACACTTGTATTCCCTACCATAATATTTGTTCCCACTGAATGTATTTGTTAAAAAATAAGTTTAGTTTGTAATTTGAACTCCTGTTGATGGCGTCACTGCCGAAATACGTATAGAGTATATTAAACTGATATTTGTGAAACTTACCGAGTGTTTTATTTATTAATCTTATAACAAAAATATCATTTTTAGAATACCAAAACAATGCATATTTTAGAAAAAGAAAAAATAAAAAGTGTGTTGAAGAAATATTCTACTGTTTGTAGTTAGTATTTTTATTCGGTGGGTAAAATGTTCTTTATATTATTATTAAGTTATCCATTTTTTTTTTAAATTGACAACAAATGGACAGTTTTCAAAAAAGCCTGCCAACTGCTAGCATATACTGATGATGTCGATATCATATGCAGAGACAAGAATGAGTTAAGTACAGCTTTCCTAGCACTGGAACACACAGCACATAAGATGGGTTTGACAGTCAATGAAGATAAAACTAAATATATGATTGTTTCCAAAAAAGCTATACGCCAACATGAACGAAACATCTCCATAGGTAGATATAATATTGAGGCTGTCGATGAATTTGTCTATCTTGGAGCGCTGATGACTTCCAACAACAATACCACCAGTGAAATCAGAAGGCGCATAGTACTTGCTCAAAAAAGCTATTATGGTCTTATTAGACACTTTAGATCTAAAAGACTTTCCTACAGATCAAAGTGTCTTATATATAAGACATTAATAAGACTTATACTAGTATATGCCTCTGAGACATGGACACTATCGCAAAATGACAAGAACATCCTGGGCTCATTTCAGCGCAAAATCCTCTGCAAGATCTTTGGCCCCGTCCTAGAAGACCAGCTATGGAGGAGTCGTTATAACTTTGAACTTTATGAGATTTTTAACGACGAAAACATTGTTCAACACATAAAGATTGGACGACTTCAGTGGTTTGTGCACGTCAAGAGGATGAGCGCGAACAGAACTGCGAATCGCATACTAGATGTTCAACCGGTAGGAAAGAAAAAAGTAGGGAGACCGACGCTACGTTGGCAAAGCGGTGTTGAGCAGGAAGGTCGTACAGGATAGGACAGAATGGCGACGTATCTTACGGGAGGCCAAGGCTCAGCATGGACTGTAGAGCCAATGATGATGAAGATGATTATTATTTGTTTATGTAATACTCTGATAGAAATATATTTAAATTACTAAATGACATAAAAAACACTAAAATTAAACATATTAAACACTATAAAAACAGTCGATTACAAAGTCCTATTTATCGCTCACAGTGAAATATTTAATAAATTCTTAACACTTGTAGCTTGTAGGTATTGATCATTAAGAAGGGATACTTACTAGAACAAAAATTTCAAACAAATATCTACAATCATGTAAATTCACTTCATACTTAGCTAAACTAACATAACAGAGCATAGGAAAACATTTCTGGTATACCTCCACGGTGTGGAACCACGTGACGAGTGACATGAACTTAGATTGATCTATATTTTACTTATCTACTTTTTTAAATTCTTAGCCTACTTAATCCATTTATTTACTATTTGAGCCTTTATTTTATATCAAAATGACACTTTAGTTGCAACTATGGTTGCAACCTAATGTATGTATTAATGAATATATTATTACATATGTATAAATGATTATTACATGTATTGATTTTTATGTGGCTTTCAAAATTTGTAAAAATAGTAACATTTAAAATTTTCATAGATAGTCGAATATGTTCCGTATTTGATAGTCATTTTTATTTGCCTGACCTTAATATATCATGGTCAAGTATTGTAATGGCGAAAATTTTCGATGTCGTGATTTTGAATAATTACCAGTTTTCATGGTACAGAGAATCCGCAAAACCTATTTTCGAAGTGCCGTCCGTGTGTGTATGTGTATGTCTGTGGGTGTGTGTACATCATAGCTCAAGAACGGTCCAATTTAGAGAGTTCGTTCTGATACTAAAAAAAAAAAAATCTCTTATTAATTGGGAAGAACCCTATTGTTTTTTATGAAGATCCGAAACCGAAGAAAGAATTCGTAACTAGTAAACCAAGCCTTGAAGAAAAATTGGTATAAAACATAATTTGATGTATTTTTAAAGATTTACCTAAATCTTTTTTTTCTTTTGTTTTCATGGACTGGCAAGTCTAGTGGAGATCACGCTTCGCCACTGGTTTTACATATTAATTATATTATTAATATATTGGTCGGACACTCCTTCCTTTTGCTACAGAAAAAAAATGCAACACAAAATAAAAAAAATAAAACAGGTAGGAAAATTCAAATACCTAGGCACAGTTTTTGCGGAAGATGGAAAAATGGATGAAGAAATTATGGAAAGAGTGGGCGCAGCAGGATGAATGTTCAACAGCATCAAAGCATCGTTCTTAACTAAATAAGAAATACCAACCAACATCAAGGTAGAGATCTTCAAAAAAGTGACAGTACCAATTTTGACATACGCCTCAGAATCCTGGACCACTACAGAGACGCATAGGTCTAAAATAAGAAGCTCCGAAATGAGATTTTTAAGGAAAATCGAAAGTAAAACAAAATTGGACAGAATAAGAAATGAAGTATTTAGAGAAAAACTAGGCACAAAACCAGTAGAGACTATAATAGAAGAAGGACACCTAAGATGGCTGGGACATATACACAGAATGAGTGAAGACAAAATAGTAAAAAGAGTTTTCGAAGCAAGAACATTGAAGAAAGTTAGACCAGGAAGACCGAGAAAAGCCTGAAACCAAGAAACAAAAGAAGCTGCAACGAAGAGAGGCGTAAAGTGGGAGGAGATATACAATGGACAGAATACGATGGAAAAAAGTACGGAGAACAACACCAGAAAATAAGTAACTCGACTATAGCCTTTCACTGCAAGGTAGAAAGGCTTCAGAATTAAGTAAAGTAAAGTAAAGATATTCTGACAGTGAATATGTTTTATCACACTGGTCAGGTTTGAATGGTTTATGACACGCATCATTTTAAAATGGTCTCCTTCGAGAATTTATTAGTTTATGCCTAATGAAATTTGATGACAGTGAAAATGATTTATCACAATGATCACATCTGAACACCTTCTATCCGGAATGTATTCGTTTGTGATTAATAAGACATGATGGATCTGAAAATGCCTTATTACACTGATCACATTTAAATGGTCTTTCTCCAGAATGTACGCGTTTGTGGATAATGAGCTTTGAGGACTGTGAAAATTTCATATTACACTGTTCACATTCGAATGGTTTCTCTCCAGTATGAACGCGTTTATGTACAACGAGACCTTCCTTTACTCTAAATGTTTTATTACAATGATCACATTTGAATGGTTTCTCGCCAGAATGTATTCGTTTGTGACTAATCAGACTTGATGCCTGTGAAAATGCTTTATCACACTGATCACATTTGAATGGTTTATCTCCAGAATGTACTCGTTTGTGACTACTGAGATTTGATGACTGTGAAAATTCCATATCACACTGATTACATTTGAATGGTTTCTCTCCGGAATGTATTCGTTTGTGAGTAATGAGCCTTGATGACTGTGAAAATTCCATATCACATTGATCACATTTAAAAGGTTTTTCTCCAGTATGAATTCGTTTATGTAAAACGAGACTTCCCTTTAACCTAAATGATTTATTACACTGGTCACAATTGAATGGTCTCTCTCCAGAATGTATTCGTTTGTGATTAATGAAACTTGATGTCCCTGCAAATGCCATATCACAAAGATTGCATTTGAATGGTTTCTCTCCAGAATGTATTCGTTTGTGACTAATGACCTTTGATGACTGTGTAAATGTCATATCACACTGATCACATTTGAAGGGTTTCTCTCCAGTATGAACTCGTTTATGTACAACAAGACTTCCCTTTACCCTAAATGCTTTATTACACTGATCACACTTGAAAGGTTTTTCTCCAGAATGTATGCGTTTGTGATTAAAGAGATGTGATGATCTTGAAAATGTTTTATCACACTGATCACATTTGTATGGTCTCTCTCCAGAATGTAATCGTTTGTGTTGGTAGAGACATGATGAATATGCAAATGTTTTATCACACTGGTCACATTTGAATGGTTTCTCTCCAGTATGTACTCGTTTGTGAGTAATAAGATTTGATGAATTTGCAAAAGTTTTATTACATTGATCACATACAAATGAATTTTCGTCTTTTTGAACTCGTTCGTATGTAACCAGACTATGCTTAACCCTAATTGCTTCATTACAGTTTTCAGTCACATCTGGATTACTGGAAGATGTTTCTCTACCTGCAAACAAACTTGAATTGATAAGTAAGTCCAAACTGTGTTTATTTTTATTTATATATATATTTTTTTTTATTCATTTATTTAATTTAACTAAGGGCACAAACAGGACGAACCCAAAATAGTGCTGTTAGATATTACAAATGCTATCACAATAAATGTTATATTTAGAAATTTACAGCTGGTATAAAAATATTTAAATATTTATAAATCTGAATTGATTAAGAAAAAATTGATGTGAAGAGTGAATTTTCACACATTGTAGGGTTTCGCAGGTATATAATAAGTGAAGGCGGCATGCTGACTATGTAGGACAAATTTTGCTTTGTAGTAATCACGGCAAAATGAACGATATTTTTAAAATAATTTATCATCTGTTCAACTAATTAATTTTATGTTAAAATATTTTTTGTTAATTTTAATTCGCTTAATACCATTATTTAGGTTTCTAAATATGTGCAGTATTTTATTTTTTATATAGCAAGGTTCATTAAGATTTTGAAAATTGCGCCTATGGCTTTCATTGGTTGTTTTAAGTCATAAGCTCCGCCCCTCTGATTTCGTATACATTGAAACATAGAATTAAATTATAATTTCAACAGTTCCCACTGGTTATTAAATTTACGCTTTTAAAAATTAAATGCAACATTTGCCAAAATATAACTGAAATTTTGACAAAATAATTTAGAAAAATAAAAATGCAAAAAAAAAAAACAAAAAATTAAATTGTCTCCAGACCGAGAGCGAATCCAAGTTTGTAACTTGCGAAGCGAGAACGCTAACCATTACACTACGTAAGCTTACTAATAGTAATAAGATTTGATGGTTTAGTGTGTTACATAACGTATTAAATATTTTACATCGTCAACAAAAAAACACAAAAAATGCGTTATTTTCAGAAAACATAATCTGATCAAAAATTCCTGTTGTACTATTCCGGTTCACATTAATGTACATTACTTAGAATTTTTTCAGATTTTTAGTCTAAACCATCTGGGCTACAGGGTGTGAGACAATTTTTTTTCTGCACAATTTTGGCAAAAATCCTAAGTGCGGGTCAAAGAGTTGTATAAGCATGCCAAATTTCAAATCTCTAGGTTTAGCCGTTTGGCTACAATTTTTACCGAACAGACAGACAGACAGACACACAGACGAAAAAATGACGGTATAAGCAGTGATGGGATTCAATTTGCTCAAGAACCGGTTCGCAGGAGTATTTGTTTAAAAACACAAAATTCAAAATAGTATATTTATTTAATTTAAACATTAAGATATGTAATTATTTTAAGTATTGCCAAGTAGCCCTCTGGTTTTCAGTCACTTATACTTCCGTTTTTGTAGTAGTTTTACACGAGGATCATCCGAACTGTGGTTGCTTCTTAACAAATTTAGCACTATCGGTACTGGATCCGAATCTATTAAAGGCAAACCGTTCAAATTAATAACCATTATATTACTTATATTTGAAACGATCAGTCTGTTTCGATTTTCTGTGCATATATTATTCATAAGGCTAAAGCCTCTTTCAGCTTCTGTTTAACTGACGACTATGGTCATTCCTTGGTTCTAAAGTATTTTAACAAGCGGTTCGCCGAACTTAAAATGTCTTAACAAACGGTTCGAGAGAACCGGTGCGAACCGGGTGACTCCCATCACTGGGTATAAGGGTTTTTTGGTCATACCTGCAAAACCCTAAAAAAGATGTTAAATTACTCATGAGAGTTTAGCTGTAACACCAGCTTATAATGTGTTTTAAATTTTTGAAGTTTATACGTATCTGAAAATCTTATTTTTGGAAAATTAGAATAAATGTTATTATTTGATTTATTTGTATAAAATAAATAAATAAATAAAAAATAAATACTAAAAACAAAAGCGTAATACAGAGATATAATAGGCTGTACAGATCGGAAATCCTTAGTAGTTCGGGTTATAAAACCTAACATTCTTAAAGATTTGATACAAATGTAACTAATGTCAAGATCAAATATTAGTTTAGAATCGAATGTTGTTATTGAAATAAAGTGTTTGTATTTGTGTAAATATGCGGGTTTGAGCGCGCATACTTATAAAATTTTATTTGAATTGCACAAAATTCAATACAACGCATACAATTTACTTATGTGACATTAGCAGGGCTCAAAATGTACCAGAGCAAACCCTAACAGTGAAATTATGAAAAATATTGTTCCGGCTCGTGAAATTATTGAAAATATTATACCGATTCGTGAAAAAAATTCAGAATTCTATTTCGGTTCATCCGATAGTAAAATTGTTTATAAGAATTTAAAAAGTGTTCTTGTACGCAAAATGCCTATCTATTTTTTTCCAGACCGTTACATATAAAGACTGAGGCACTATAATCTTAACAATTTTGAATTTTCGAGATTTTTATAGGGTACGATATTAAGTGAAGGATGAAATTTTTCGATGCGATAGTGAAGAGTATCCTCATGTCCGTACATGAGGATACTCTTCTCAGATCTCCACTCCGTAGTGGAGATCTGGGGATGGAAGGAATGGGATATAGTAGAAAGGGTACAAGAGGGATATATAGTGAGTGAGGAAATGCAGAAGGAACGAGGCCGGCGAAGTATGAGGAGGGGCGAATGCAGGAAGATACTCAGAGAATGCTGGGAAGAAAGACTGATGGAAGAACAAAAGGGTAAACTGTCGGAATGGGGAATGGACATAAGGGAAGCTGAGCGAAAGAGAAACGGAGAAGAAACATAGTAGAAGATTTGAGGAGGAGAGATAAGGAGGTACAGGAGCAGGAAAGAACAGAAAGATTAGACAATTCAAGGAATGTGGAAAGGTATAGGGATTTGCAGCTAAGCACCCTACTATCTGGTGAGCGTTTCATGAACTTGTATACGACAGATAACATTTCGTTTTGTATGAAGTTTGTTTTTAAAGTTTTATTATAATCATTGTAAAATGGATAATACATATTGTTGTGTGCCTATGTGCAATTCATTGAACAGAAGAAACCCGGAAATATCGTTTCATTTGTTTCCACCAATATCAAACATCGTACGGATCCAAACAAAATTGGGAAAGCAAGAGGTTAGGAATCGACGCGATGTTTGGATAAACAATTTAAAAATTGGAAAAAAAGTGAGCCCTTATATGAAAGTTTGCTCATACATTTTAATGATAGTGATTACAAATAATATTTTCAATTTTGTATTTATTATCGCATATCTTGAAGATTCCTGTTATTGTGTGTGGGTTTGATTGTAATGCAGAAGTCTGTAGGCATAATGCATAAATATTTATGAACTCTGTTTTTTTCAGTGATCCCACACAATATTATATGCCCAGCATTGTAGATTTCTCCCCCTTCGTAAACAACGCGGGAATTATTATTTCCCCCAAAATAATTAAAATAATCGACTATGGAAAACTGCGCCGCCATAACATAAAACCAGATTACAAAATGTAGTATTTAAGATGTTTACAAGTAATGCCACTTTAAAAAAATGTTCTCACAATACGTATATATACTTACTTGATTATAAAATTTCAAAACAAAATCAGAAAATCGCATACATTTATTTATTTTTTGTCGTTTTTTGATACACTTTTCGCTATTATTTACTAGTAAATGTCAAGTGGTATCTGTTTAAGAATCGTTTCAAAAATATCCGCGTGGCGCTACGATCTTAAAATTTTTCCCCTATAGAGAGATTAAGACGATGGGAATACCAAAATATTTGAAAGGGAATAGAGGAAAGGCAGGGGGCAGAGTTAGGAGGATTGCAAGATTAAGATGTGGTAACGAAGAACGGAGCAACAGGTACTGGACAAAACCAGAGGACAGGATATACAGAATGTGCAAGGAGGAGGAAGAATCCTTAGAACATTTAACGAAAAGATGTAGAACGATGACAATATGGGAGGAAGAGATAAAGGAGCTGTTGAGTGAAGAAGGCAAGGGAAAAAGATGGGCGAGAGAACTCGAGGAAAGAAGAAAGGAAGGCGGAGAGGTAAGGCAGGACTGAGAACAGGAAGAAAGAGAGGGGCAACGGAAAAGGAAAGAAGAGATGGCAGAGAAGCGAATAAAACTGGAGGCAAGAAGGAAGGATATCGGAGAGGGAAGCCGGAATGAAAATAGAAAAAAAGAGAGGGACTCCGGAGGAAGAACAAAGAAATGAAATAAAAATAATTGTAGTAGAATTCATTAATGTTATTTTATTTTATTTCTTTGTAGGAATACCCTAAACGCTGCAAGACTTAGGGGAAAACAAAGAATATATATATATATATTTAGCTGTAAATTATTGGGAAGAAAACTGTGTGGAAAGTAAAACTCAACTTTTACTGATGCCCAATATTTCGGTCTAGAAATCTGCGAGAGCTTTGATGCGGAGCATGAACTTATATAAAAAGTCAAGAAGACGGAATATGTGGTATTTCAACCAAAGCGCAAAGAATATTATGTTCCTGGTATCATTATAATTGTGTGACAGTGCTGGAAGTGAATTCGGTGACATATCTTGGTCACATAATCTGCAACGACCTCTCAGACAACGCTGATGTGGACAAACAGTGTAGAGCCTTGTGCGTTAGGACGAACATGTTAAATCGGAGATTTTCTAAGTGCAGGTTGGTGTGCGTAACTGTTTATTCAACGCATTTTGGATTTATGCAGCGCAAGCCAGAGTAGGTTTAAAATATGTTACAATAACGAATTAAGAAAATGCTAGCTCAATGTTTATAAACAGTAACGTAAGAACAGCTGATTGTGTAAGGTTTTCTTGGTCATAAATATTCCCCGATAACACTAGCAGACCCGTTGCCAACAACGTTGTCAAACTGATATCCAAAGTTGGGCAAGTTGCAATCAAACTAATGGTTGGGGATTGAGATTTAGAGAAATTAAATTTTAAGACTTGATTAATGAGTAAGGTACATCACTCATAATGCAGTTATTTATACTGGTAACTAAATTAAATATTTACTCATTAAGAGGATCCTATACTCGGTCCGCGCGGAACGTAAAACACATGTTAGGACTTGTCGGATTTTACCTACGCTAATCAACTGATCAAAATTTAACAAAAACATATGTAAAGATAATACATAAATCTTTGATCCTGTTGATTGTTTTTTCTTAAATTCCTTCCTGTTTATGAATAATTGCACTTGCAAAGTAAGCAATTTGAAAGTAAAGAAAAACAAAAAAAAATGAAAAAAATACACAATGCAAGCAAAGTTTAATGTGTCGATTGTACATACATACACAACTGTGACTTATATTAGTTAGTAGTACTGCAAAATTCGAATAGTCAAAATGATTTTTTTTAATTGAAAATATGCTGCCTCTAGCGGACAGAAGTATGAATCTATAAAACTCCGCCCCAAGTACAGTCAAGTAAGAAAAGTGACAAAACTTATCATAAGGTCATTTTTCGGAAGATTTATTTCATAGATTATTTCAATATAAACATAAGATTTTAAAATATTTTAGAGGGAAAAAATCATTTATAATTTATTTACCGGTCTTTTTAAATCTTCTTAATTAATTTATCCTAATTTTTAAGATCAGAATGGTAACCAGACAACTGGGGCAGTAAGACAATTCGGGCCGTTCACAATTGGGGCTTTTCACAACTGGGGCCATTAACAACTGGGGCATTGGACAATTCGGGCCGTACAAAATTGGGGCTTTTGACAACTGGGGCCATTCACAACTGGGGCGATGGACAATTCGGGCCATACACAATTGGGGCCATAACTATAAGAGCTAGTCTTCTTTTGTTTAAAATTAAAAATGATTATTTTAAGAGTTGGATTAAGTACATTTTGGTGGGAATTAGAATAAATAAAAAAATTGTATTTTAAGGGTTGGCTTAAGAAAATTTTCGTGATTATTTGATTAAAAAGAAATTGTATTTTAAGAGTTATATTAAGTAATATTTAGTGCTCTTTTGACTATATAAATAAAAAATGTTTTTTAAGGGTTGGCTTAAGTAAATTTAAGTGTTCTTTTGAATAAATAAATAAAAAATGTATTTTAGAGTTGGATTATATACATATTAGTTTTTTAAAATAAATTTAAAATTTTGTATTTTAAGGGGTGGATTAAGTTAATTTTAGTATTCCTTTGAATAAATCAAAAAAAAAATCATTAAAGGGTTGGAACTAAGTCATTTTTAGTGTTTTTTTAAATAAATATTTTTTTTTATATTTGAAGATTTGAAGGGGTTATGGGGCGCCACATATTTTGGCTGCGCCCGAGGCAAAGTGCCCCCACGATAGTTGCGCCCCATATTTTGCTGCGCCCGCGGCAAAATCCCAACAAGCGGCTCTGACTCGGGACACCGTCCGGAATACAGCGCCACCAACCGCAACTTTCGTAGGGGCGCTTTTGCCTCGGGCGCAGTCAAAGAATAGGGCGCAGCTTTTGTAGGATGTTTTTCCCCGGGCGCGGCCAATAATGGGGCGCCGGTTTTGGGAGGCACTTTGCCTCGGGCGCAGCCAAAATATGGGGCGATTGACAGAAACTGCTTAAACAGACGACAACTAAATCAATTAACAGATTAGAGGTATTGAAACCATATGCACATAAATAATAATTAACCTTTATCTGAAATATAAATACAGTGATTTCTTTGCGTGTACAGTGTAGGATCCCCTTAAGGCTGTTTTAATTGATAGTTTATAAAAAATAACACGAATAATAATAAGGCAAAGGATGTAATAAGACATGTTTTGAAGAGTATCTTGTAGTAGCCGACTGGCAAATTAAACCGGCCCGGGGAACGTTTGTAGAGCCACAGTTTGGAGAACCATCTGAAAGCTGCACATACCCAAAATTTGAAATCTAAATATTGTCGCTAGAATTCGCTAAATTTATGCACTCTTCTTTAGCCGGGTCCGCCGAATGTAGTAATGTATTTTTTCCTTGAAACGGCATATCGTTTTTTTTAAACCTATTATACTTTTTAAGATTATAATTTTGTCTCTTGCTTTTTCTTTTGGCACTCAGATAAAGTCGTGTCTTATATGAACTCTTGCGTGAATTCATTATTTCGATCACTCACAATTCGACAAAAACATATAGTATCACAATCTTCTTGTGTTGTCCTTTCTATCTACTTATTAAAAAGTTGGTATAGAATACAATACACGAATGGTATTTGCGCAACACAGATCGCACAGTCCGTATAAACACAAATTAATGTAATTCATAATTTGACTCCGATCTTATTTATAAAATTATTTTCTATATTGTCTTAAGTTTTATTAATTACAAAGCACAGGATTAACAAAGTTAATAACTGTAACAGAGTACCAGAAAACTAGAAACTAATCATCACTCTAGCAATGTAAAAATGGTATTGAATTTCTGAAATATAACAATGTACTTGCAGAGCACATTTAACAATCGCTTTCTTTTGCTCCAACAATCTATGTTTATGACAAAAACCAATAAACATCATCTAGCGTCATTGTGTAAATGTCATTATTCAGCTTACGGCTGAACCCCGTAGGCTCACCAGTAGGAAAATATAATATTTTCTTTTCATATCCAGCGTAGTCAACACATTACCGAGCTGATTAGGCATCTGACACATTAGGGGTTTTTACTCCGACATAAATTATGTAAACCGACGTAAACCAAAACTTAGGATCTTAAAATAGAGAAATTAAAAAAGGAATTAAAACCGCCAAAAAAATTTTGTTACTGATTGCGGCCCGCGACGTAAAAACTGTAAAATTTCGTTATTAAATGCAGCCCCGACGTGAAAAGGTTGCAGATTCCTGTTCTAGTGTAAATCTGATGAATAGTTCTCCTAAAAAATAGCTTAAGTACAGGGGCGTAGCAACCGGGGGTGCTGGCAGTGCGAATGCACCCCGGCGCGGCGCAAAACCAAAATTATAGGGCGCCGAATTGATGAAAAATTTCAAAATAAAGTAAAATCCATCTCAGAAAATACGCGGGAAATGTGTTCTCTCTCACTCCGCATAAAATCCTTGCAGTTCTTTGGACGACAAAAATGCGCAACACTGAACTTCCAATCATGGCAATAACGAGCGAATGAAAACGCATAATAGTAATTCCGCGGACCGATTGAATACATTATAGCCGCAGGCAACAAGCTTCACAATATTTTAATATTGTTTGCCAAATCTATGTATTTTTTAACAACAGTGTAAAAAAGAAAAGATGGGAATTACTTAAACAATTACCTGTAAATTCCGTTATATTAAAGAAACTGTGTCCGCCTTGGTAAGCCCTCCAGGTATGATTCGTTAATTGCATTAAGATTTAATTATATTGAAATATTAAGATCGTTAACTGCCTGAAATTATTTTAAAAATTAATAACAAAAATGTAGTATCCGAAGCAAAGAGTTTGAAAAATAAAATAAAAAAATTAATAAGTTTTAGATCAGCATTGTTGGACAAAATTAAATTATGTTGCAGAACAAGAGAACTTGCCCAAATATTTTTAATAGACTATAGTACGATTTTATCCAATTTCGACGGTATGTAATGCACAGCTTTTATACTATTTTTTAACATTTCCTATAACATTTTCGAAGTTAAAAAGTATAAAAAATTTTCTAAGTAGTACTATAGGACAACAGCGGTTTTGTGACTTAACATTAATTAGTGTTGAAAACGATCGAGCAAGATTAATGAGGTATGAAGATTTAATAGACATTTTTGCGGAAGCTAAAAGTCCAAAAAAACTGTTTTAAACACTAAATGTATATGTACCTATAAATCTCTTGGTAAGTTTTTTAATTCGCTTATTTCTTTTTTTCTTTTTTTAAAAACTATTTTTTGTTGTATTGATTTTTTAAAATGTTCTTCAAATAGATATCGTAATTTTAATTAAGTATTGTCAATCTTACAGCGCATAATTTTTTTTCGAACGTTGCACGAGGTTTGAGAAAGATATCTCAGACCATTGACACACACAAAAATAACAAATATTTGTGTAATGTGTGTTATGATTCTGAGTGTACTGTCAGTGATATCGTCCACGCCTCCTTGAATTGGGGGGAGCAGGCGGGAACGATAGATGCCCTAACGCAAAGAGTATAGGATCCTCTTAACATGATTAAATTTTTAGTTATGATTAAAACTAAAATCAGGATTGAGATTTGATTTTTTCACTTTTACTGGTCATTGGAATTTAGTATTTATACATTGTAGACGTCTGACGCAGATTTAAATTCTGAAAAATTTGAGTGATATATTTTACAATTATATATTTGTATATTTTCGACAACATGTGTGACCGATACTCGTGAATGTTTTGGTGCATCGACTCTTTTAATATCTGAAGCATTCAGGAGCTTCAAACTCTTTTCAGTAAGCCAATGATGGCAAAAGAAGAAATCTTTTATTTAAATCGAAAACGGTAGATGATACGTTTTTTCAAAATTCCATATATTTTAATATTTAGTTGAAAAAAGTATTTTGAGCAAAATAAGGTCATTGCTGAATGCCTTCAATGCCAACCTAAAGTTGAAATTAAAGAATATAAAAATAGTTCATCGAATTTTATATCTCATCTTAAAGACGACACGGAAACGATTTATTGTATTTAAAAAACATTGATTCTTAAGGTAGACAAACAGTTGTTCCTCAAAAATCAAGAACAATTAGGGCCGGAACATTGCCACAGCATAAAATTTTAAGAAGACATTACCAAATATGTTTCCTCTAAGGTCGGTAGAGTGGCAAAATGTAATGCTCTTTCGAAAGCTGCAAGACGGCCGAAAATTATTGATAATTTGGGTTAAGGGATATTGTATTTCTATTATATAACATTAATTGACACAAAATTCTTTGATCAAGCCAAGGCGTATACTGACTGGAGAGCTAAGAGTTATATTCTCGCTAAGTGAGCTGCTTGGTGGAGGTACGTCGTTCGCACCTCCCACCACTGAGTTCGTGACCGACCGCACACCTCAAGCCCCGCTATCACCCTGGAACTTAGCGTTACGGTCTGACACACAGGAATTAGAGCTTTTATATATATATATAACATCAATGAAATGAACCCCTACTGACCAGTGTTTGCGGCAGGTACATTTTCCAGTTCATCTTCAAACTCACTGGTCTCCACAGGTTCAGACTTGATGTAAATATCCTCTGCGTTCGTGATATCACCATTTACGACATCTGAGGCTTTATTCTGGATTTCTGCAACAATCACAACAGTATGAATTATAAAAGAATTAATAACTGTAAAAAATATCTTAAAATATCTTATTTAAGAGTATCGTCAGTTAAACATTAATTTAGTAACCCGAAATAAAGACAGTTATGATATACATCGCTTGTAGTTGCTAGAAAATGTATTATTGTTCACTATCCAAATACTGCTATCAATAAAATAGAGCATTATGTCATGCAACTTTTAAAAATGATGTTGCAGGTCATATACACCCGTATCCAGACATTGCAGACATTTAAAAATGGACGTTGAGGGACATAGAAACCTGTTGTTTACATGCGAGAGATATTCGTTTAATATTTTATATGATTTTTGTAAGTATTTTTATAATCATTTACAGGCTTATTCAAATTAAAAATATTAAACACTATTTAAATAAATACAGCTGGAAATTGTGAGAGTTGGCAATGAAAGAAGTGAACTAAACTGTAATTTTTAAATTCATAGCCAATTAGTTTTGGAGCGTAGTAGACTTTTAAAATAAAGTTGAGAAAAACTATTCATACTCTTCATTTGAGATTATTCTTCCTTGAATATACACGATATAAATTTAATTAAATAATAAAGATAATAGAAGGCAATATTAAAAAAGAACCTTCATGTTTCGTCTTGATTTTTGATATTTGGTGTAATAGTTTGGTGTAATAGTTAGTAATTTTGGTGTAATAAATCGTTGGTCTTTTATTTTTGTTTTAAAAAACATAGCAATTGAGTTTTTTGACAGTTAAGAGATGAGATTAGTTTCGTCATCGTGTTAAGACGTATTTCAATTCATGTTACGTGCGTATCATG